>OX451209.1:12743643-14013516 GCA_949628255.1 Macrophya alboannulata
TCTCCAAGTTTCGAGGTCCCCAGAATCACCTCCGAGACCTTTTTCAGACGGATGACTACTAAAATTTTTTTTTTCTCCAATCATATCTCGATAACGAATGAACGGATTTCATCATTTCTTATATCAATCGTTGCGATTTTTCATACCTTAGAACCGATCAGATTTTCCATCCCACGGGTCCGGTAGTTTTCCGAGTTATTCAAGAAACTACATTCCGAAAATAAAATAACATCCGATGATATCTCATCTAGGGGTATGCCTTATAGTAGAGGCGTTGTTTGATATTTTCAACAAATTACCTGAATAATAATTGTCATTAGCAGGTATGTTCTATCGAGCATCCGCCGTAGAGAGAAGTTGTCGAGATATAGTATTTGAGCATAAAAATTCTCTATCCTGTTTCCATTTTATAATATATAACGGGGTGTATAATGTACATATATCTAGCTATATACTGTGCATTACGTATTCTTCATTGCCTACATAGTATAATAGTCAAGTGTAGCTCGGATCCAATATAGTTTCTCGTCTTCTTTCCACCTTCAGCTCCGTCTCCGCTTCCTCCATCTCCACCCCACCCCGAAAAAAGTTCCGCTGTCGGTACCCACCCCTCCGCACAGTACACATCTAATATTTTAAAGATGTTGCCTCGGCTCCCTCGCCGTCAGCCTCATTTGAAATTCTTTGAATACCCGTCCCGAGACGACGGCATAAGAAATCTGCAAGCCCCGGTCGTATATTTTAATCAGGATACACCCCCTCTGCCCCTGATCCGCCGACGCCACCACCTTCGCGTCCCTCAACCTTCCCTACCAGCCCCCGTCCCCACTCGACGGCGGAGGGACTTATAAAAGGGGGAAAAAAAAAAGAAAAATAAAAAAAAAACTCTACCCGGATGAAAAGAAGTGAATAACTCTGGGATAAAAGCCGAATAAATCTTTTTATTATCCCACCCCGTAGCCATCTCATCCCCCTCCGACCTTCGTATCCACGCCGCGTTCTCTACTACGCTCGCAGTATATATACCTACGTCTATATGTATATATTGTACATATACATAGTACGCTGTGTATATATAGTTTATATACATATATGTATAAGTACATGCAGGACGAGTTGTACCTACACTTATATATATATATATATATATATATATATATACATACTATATCTTGTGTAGGTATATACAGGTAGGAATATATAAATAATATCGTTACATAGAAATCTTTAGGTATAAATGTTATAAAGGTATGGAGGGGTGTATTTCTTCCCTAGCGACTGCCGCGCCCTTTGTTGTTATTATTATTATTATTATTATTATTATCATTATTGTTGTTTATTTTTTTTTTTCACCTTATATTCGTCAGTTTTACCGAGATATCGATGTATACCTACCCTTACGTCGTTATTATTATACCGAGTTGCTCTCGTATACGAGGTTTTATCTATCAATACATTATAAGTATATATATATATATATATATATATATATATATATATATATATATATATATATATATATATATATATATATATATATATATATATATATATATATATATATATATATATATATATATATATATATATATATATATGTATATATATATATATATATATATATATATATATATATATATATATATATATATATATATATATATATATATATATATATATATATATATATATATATATATATATATATATATATATATATATATATATATACGGTATCTACGTACTTACCTAGGTAGGTATACTGCAGATGTAGGACGGATTATTCGTATATCGATAACCTTATTGTGTTTACATAATGTGACTCAGTTCTCTATTATATATCATATACCACCCGGACTAACTGCGACCCCGCACTGTTTACGCCGTCGGAGGTTTTACCCCCATTATACTTATTGACATTATCGTCACTGTAGTACGTTGCGAACGACTCTATATACAGGGTGTCCCGGAAGTAAATGTCTAAAATGAAAGGTGTCATAGAGGAGATCGAACCGAGTAAATTGTCCCGAAGAACATGGGGTCTGCGAAGTCGCGTTCGCGAGATATCACGAGTTAAAAAAAAGTATCGCTTTGCGCCGCGTCGCGTAATACTTTTTTTTAACTCGTGATATCTCGCGAACGCGACTTCGCAGACCCCATGTTCTTCGGGACAATTTACTCGGTTCGATCTCCTCTATGACACCTTTCATTTTGGACATTTACTTCCGGGACACCCTGTATATACGCTATACTGTATAATTGGATGATGTATAATGCTGCAGGTATTAACAACTACCTACCCTTTTGTCAGGGTTTCGGGTTCGGGAAAATTAACATTCAATAATGGAATTGATATCGCGAATAGGGAACGCTCCTCCCTACCTACGTTAATTAACAGATATACAATTAACCGATCGTTACAGAAGTTTCAATTTGATTTTATCAAATCTCAATTCCTTTGTTATTATCTATAGTTTCATACGACGGAAATACAAATTCTCTGCATTCGCGCTTCGATGATTGTTAGCCAGAACTGCGGTACTAAAAACTTATTTTGAAGATATCGGTTACCGTTTTCTATATACATAGGTATATATATGGCTACGATACCGAACCGTAAACATAGCACGGCGTTAACGCGCGGAGCACTTGGAATCGATTCCTGAGTGTTTAGAGTTTGGATGAATAAAAGTTGAGGATATTTATTGTTCTGTGTACCCACCTAGTTGCAGCTAGGAGGGGCCGGGGGGAACGGGGAAACGGGGAGTATTGGCTCGGCGAATTGCCGGCTGACAGATTTCTGTGTTATGTTACCAATTCTTTCAATATTACCAGTTCCGGTGCCCCGGGGGTCGTTCCTTCTCGAATAGTATCGATATTACGGTCTCTGAGCTCCTGCGGAGGAGAGAAGAAACGCGGTAGGTATACGAGTGAGTAAGGTAGGTAGGTAGGTGGGTAGGTATTGGACACTATTTCTTCGGGTGTCATACCTCCGCGCAGCGCACATTTCATTTAGCAAATTGGCAATAAATAGCGGGAACCCCTACCCCTAGGCCGAGTCGGGAAGGAGGGGACCCCTTTCCTTTCAACCCTCGAATCCCTCGACTAACCAAGCCCCAGAGCTCCCCGGCTCGCATAATTCCCGAATTAAGTTCCACGAGGGACGACGACGACTGCGAAGTTACGAGAGTTTCGACGCAGCTAGGGGACTCGGCCTCGGGTGTCTCTGCACACACCTGCCAGCAGCGTTACGCTTCCCCCTTCAGCAATCCTTCCCTAAACATATATGGAGACGGGAAAACTCGGGTACGGCTATGAGAGAGAGCTAAAGAGAGATATAAGAGGGAGAGAGAAGAGAGGGAAGAGAGAGACGGAGTCGGTAGTTGCGGATGTGGTCGGTAGCACGCGATCGTCAAACGCGAAGCCATAAACGTAAACAAGGGCTGTTAGGTTAGGGCAGCCTCCGACTGAGCGCGCTCCTACAATCAGAGCTAAACATTTTGCACCCCCTCGTAAGCGGTTCTCAACTCTTGCAAACTTATAAACACGAGAGACTTTTCAAACTCGCGTTCATAATGTATACCGAATAAACACGTACCCTAAGTATGTATGGACATTGGGACTTTTTCAAAAAGTGAAGAATCACTATTTTGGCACTTGGTCATTTTCTTTCAAATCACTTTTACGCTCTGAAGACATATTCTATTGACTCAGTTTTTTTTTTTGTTTTTTTTTTTTGCTGATTCGCTGCATTTTTAAATCTAATTAGAAATTATTTCAGATTTTATGAAACTTCGACTTACACAGATTTAATGCAACGACGAAACGAATATTTCGATCTAAAATAGGTAGTATAAAAAAAAAGAAAAAAAAAAACCGATCAGTTGCCGAGGGTTAAATATAAAATATTTTTCTGTGTAGGTATATATATATAGGTATGTATATTGTATACCCTATAATACACGCGTACCTACGCGGTATAAAAACGACGCCTTTATATAATATAAAGAAATGAAATGATTCCAGGTTTTCTTTCCAACATTCTACTCAGTGAAAAACGCGTCTAGATTTTTTTTTTCATACCTTTTTATCGAGTCGTTTATTTTTTATAAATTCTTGAAGTTGCAATTGAGAAAGCCCACTATTAAAAATCTGAAAAAATTCTCAAAAATCCAGTAGATGATATTCTAACCAGATCCCTACTATCAAAAATGTGGAAAGATTTTTTTTCTATTTTCTTGTTCACTCAATTCGGGATTTGGAAATTCTGAAAATTGATATTGACCGTGTCTCAGAGATAAATCTGGGTAAAATCGTATGAGAGAAAACGCATGAGTGGGGTCGTTGTGGATCAAATCATAATTTTCCTGTGACACGGTCAATTTCAGTTTTGGAAATCACAAAATTCCGAATTGAATGAGAAAAAAAAAAAAAAATGGAAAAAAAATTCTTTCCATATATTTGAAAATGAGGGGGCTGTTCTGTGTCATCGACTGGATTCTTGAGAATTTTTTCAGATTCTTAAAAATGGGCATTCTCAATGGCAACTTCAAAAAATGTATTAAAAATAAAAGGCTGAATAAAAAAATTCTGAATAAAAAATCTGGACGCGTTTTTCACCGAGTAGAATGTTGAAGAGAACAAAAAAAAAAAAACCTAAAATGATTTCGAGATTGTCGGGATTTAACATAGGTCGAGTTCGCGTGGAATGCCCTATAGGTATGTAAATCGTTCGAATTGCGAGATAGCGCGCGTTGATACGGAAACGAGTGAAAATAATAATAATTAGAATAGAATCTGGATGAAATGTATATACATACGAGTATATCCACATATATAAATAAATAATGCATATATAAAAAAGGAAAAAATATCAAATCTGATGCGGATGAAAAACGAAAAGAAAGAAAGAAAAAAAAAAAAAGACGCGAGTAAAAGAAGGAAAATACTCTCATATTTCCGCCGCGTACTGTTCATATGTACATAATAAACGCAGCATCAATCTTGGAGCCTTGCAAGTTGAAGTGCGAAGTGTCATGCCTCCGCATCACAGCTTCAGCTTTACGGTACCTCTCTCCACCTCCACCTCCACCACCATCTCCCACCTCCCACCTTCAGCAGCACGAGATCAAAGAACGACTTCGCGTTCTGACTGCCGCGGGAGCAGCTAACAACGAGCACATATGCATGCGAACACACGAGTCACGTCGCGTCGCACTCAGACATAGGTATAGGTTTTGCTGCAGGGCGCTGTTCTGAAAAGTGAACTATGCGCCAGTGGTTCAGAACTGCACTCTCGTCTCTCGTCCTTGTTTTCTTTTTTTTTTTTTTTTTTTTTTTCTTCTTCTTTCTCCGTTTTTCTTTTTCTTTTCCATTCTTTTTATTATTTCCCTGGTCTCGATATATATGCAGAGCGAACGACGGTATACGAGGTATCCATATAGACGTAGACGTACGGACTAACCTATACGTACGTATGGATATCGGTATATACGTATGTACATACATGTATGCAGGTATGCCACATCCACAGCTACATACCTTGGTGCAGAAACGTGCAGTGAGCCGAACACGCGGCCTTTGAAATAGGTATTGCGTACCCCGGCGTTCTTTGTAGAACTCGCAAAAGCGTTGAACACGCTCTAGAAGTTACTGAAAGATATGCCTCGCGTCGTTGCCTTGCATTGGACAGATTTTATACTATACGTGGGCAATGCGGCCCCGTACATTTATTATATATACATACATAAATATGTATATATCTATATACACAGGTATATAGTATGTATATACAAGGCAGCGGCGGGTATATATGTAGTACATACTTTCGCGCGCGATTCGCGATTTACACACGAAACAAATCCCTATATTTAGGTATAATATACACATACATACGTACATATACATAATGTATGTAAATATACATATATACTTCTTACAGCCATATATATAAAAGGAGCGAGAAGAAAGGAAGAGAAAAGAAAAGAAAAGAAAGAGAGAAAAAAAATAAGGTGCGATCATTTGTTGTTATACCTATATACCTGTATACCTATGTAGTACTATGCCTTCGCGGTTTATTTAATGACGTCAGATGCTAGGCTAGGTTCGACGACCCAGATGGTTTCCACCGTCTGCCAATTAGCGGTTTATACAAACAGAAACTGAGATTAACAGGAGACCGAAAGCTAGGTAGCCTGTATTTGCTCTCCAACTTCTCAACGTTGTTTTCATATGTTTTCCGCGAGGGATATACTAGACTTGTAGATATGTGTGTCTGTACATGCGTCAGCGATATCTTTCGTTTTTAATATGAAAGAAAAAAAAAAAACAAACGTTGGTTTTTGTTTTTCATGTTTTTCTGGATCAAGAAATGAGAACCGTTGTTAATAAACATTTGCGGAACCTGTTATCAGGCGAATCCTTTTATCGTGATAAAAAAAGGGGGGAGAAGGAAAAAGAAAAAAAAAAAAAGAAAAAAGAAAGGAAAACATGAAACGTTGCGTTACTTTAGGGTGCGAGAAAGGGTGCCGGTGAGAGTTGTGTGCGCACCGAGTGCTAACCTCAATTATACGAACGAGAGTTCTGCTTGACTTCGACACGCAACTAATTTTGGAGTAAAAATTAAAGGGTTAATCTGACCCCTTTCTCATTCGCTCTTTATCTCTTCCCGGTGAAATAACGGTTCGGGAGTTCGGGAGTTCACTACACAACGATCACACGCTTCGTATATAAGTATAATAATAATTATCTAAAAACCGCAGGGAACGGTTAATAATCATTTATTTGTTTTAAACTTCATGATCCACTCTTCCAGGTGAAATCCATTCCCCGCAGCTAGGAATGCTTCGCTATACTGAAAGAAAAAACAAAAAAAAAACATCGGAAAACCGCAACTCTATTGTTGAAGTCGTTGTTTTCTTTTTTAACTTGTTTCATTTTGTTTTTCTGTTTGTTTTTTCTTTTTTTGTTTGTTTTCAACGAATGATAATTAAACCCATGCATAATTTCATTCCGAGCGCGAATCCGACGTAGGTATATATGTATTGTACATTACCTATATATATATATACCTATGTATGTATACCAATGCATACTTATTATGTATATATCCTATACAACGTCTGAAAACTTGAACGAATAAGAATAATAAGAAAAAGAAGAAAAAAAAAAGAAAAAACAAAAAAAAAGAAGTATAAAGCTGAACCCAAGTAGAGACTAGACGGCGAACTGTCGGGCAGAATATAAAGCTTGGTACCATTCTTCATTCAAACTTTTATTCCCCTGGCTTTATACTTGTTTTATTTTACCTCGTCTTACATCGGACTCTCGTCGCTTCCAGTGGAGCTGCCATTTTAAACTTTATGCTGCAAGCCGCATGTTTATGAACGCGCACTCGTAGGTATCTTTTGCCTAGACTAGGGTATATACGAGTAGGTATCCAACATCCATACATACGTATACGTACATGCATCTATCTACATAACCATGTACATAGGGCAGTGTCTATATGTACCCTTCAAAAGTAGATATCACGGTGTTCCCATTTGCAAAGAGAGCATACATTTGGTATATACATATACATGTAGATATATCGAGGTAAGTAGATAGGTAGTCGAGAAAGGGGTGGATATATGTGCGCGAAGTGGTTCTTTGTTCAGAAGGAACTCTACCCGCCATTCAACTATAATATCGACAAGCGGTGTCTACGAAGTCATTCATCTCGTATCTCTTGAGAACGATGCGAACATTCGAAAGCTCGAATCTACACCTAGACATAAGACATGCGTCGTGGACAGCTCGGTGTAATTTCAATTTACCCAAACAAGTTACTCGGCTAAAGTTTAACGAAAGGCCCAGTTTCGGACCAGTACCGTTCCCGGCGATATCGGCGCAGTCGTTTGTCCCAGTACCGGATCAATACCGGTTTGTAGTCAGAATGCAAGATCGTTCCGACGCTGGTAACTAGAACTCGGCCAATATTGGGAATAAACAGTGGGCCAGTAACGTGGTTCGCCACTGAACCAGTATCTCGAGTTCCCTGAATCAAAAATATACGTATCGAAAGCCAAACTCGTAATCTCTAACAGGGCTTCACCCCCTTTCGGTTTCCAGCCATTGAATTGTATTTTAAGATAAGTCCAATACTGGCCCAGCAAGTTGTGACAACACTGGGCTACAGATGCTCGCCCAGTAATGTGCCGTCTTAATACAGCGCTTGCAGATTTTACATTGTTCAATGCTGGCCGAGCGCTCAACGCCAATGCAAGGAGTGTTCGGGCTAAACCCGTGCTGGACCGGATTACCAGTATCGGTAAACACTACCTGGATAGAGATAAGTCCGGGGTAGTAAGTCACAAGCTAGAGATGGCCAGCGAGTATTTGTTTCGCTTAACCCAAGACGGTCACATCTCATGAGAATCACGTGGTGGTCACATGGGGGTTATACACCCCAAGCACTTTGAAGCGCTGTAGAATTTCGTAGAAATATTCTGGGGGCCCAAACAAAAAACTGAGAACATATTTCAAACGTTTCTCTATTAATTTATCCAAGAATGTAACGAAAATTTTAGTTTTAAGTATGTTTAAGAAATTCGTGAAAAAAAATTCCCAAAAATGCCATTTTTTTTTACAAAAAATCCTGTATTTTTTTTGTTTTTTGACATATCGACAAAATTCAAGCTGGGTCTGATTCCTGAAAGGATTCTCTTTCTGGTGACTATATTTGTTTTTGTGGGTTTTCCAAATAGTATATTTATTTTGCACTGTGAACATGCAGGTTTCGATGTCGAGGATTTTTGATGTAAAATGATAATTTATTTATTGAAAACTCTTCAAAAAGTAGCTCTAAAATGGCCTGGGGAGTGTCACACCCCATATGAGCGTCTTGGGTTAAACTTGATAACCGGAATTGCCGATAGACTTGTCCGCTTAGTGTCGACCGTAGAAACAGGCGAGAGTGAAAAATTAAAAAAAAAAAAAAGAAAAAATATTGAACAATCACTAAAATCCTTCTTATTTTACAAAGAAAATGACTGCTGGCCAACCACACTGGACTTACCCTAACTGCATGTGTCTGTGTTTAATGCACCTGCACGAAGATCAAACTTGGGGTTGCTTTGGATAAAATGAATCGATGGTGGGTTTTTTTTTTTTCTTCCCCGGATCGAAATAACAGCCTATCATCGGAACTCTTGACTCTCGTAACTCGATACATGCGATAGGTATGTGTATATATATATATATATATATATATATATATATATATATATATATATATATATATATATATATATATATATATATATATATATATATATATATATATATATATACTTATGGCTACGTTTGTGAGAGGGTTTATATTTGGGGGATAAACGGGCGTGCGCGCCTCCTTCACCCTGCAGCTGCGGGGGGAATATTTACTAGGCGATTAAATTGGTAATAAAGTAAATTTGACACCAGTTTATTTTTCCGGTTACACTTGGTACTACGCTTGTTACCGAGCGAGTCTGAACTACGTAATTCTTTATGATTCGTATATACATACACGAAGACGACACGTGCGGTCTGTTTGTACAGCCTTCGGAAATTAAATACCTAATACGCGGAGGGGTTAAAATAAGCACAACCTTGTCGATCCATTAATATAAAAGTTAAGTCGGATCAAAGTTGGTCGAGTGGTTTCTTTAGTCAGGTGGCGCGAGCTTTTTTGGTCCCATACTTTCAAGGGGTTGCCGACCCCTGTCTCTCGTCAACGTATAATCCTTAACCCTTAAATATACCATGGTTTACGGTACGACCCTCGCCCCGTCGTACTGGTGCGATTAAACTCTTTTTTCTTCGGTCCAACACGGTGCAGTCTTATACACGTCTACATCTTTATATCATTCCAGGTATGAAAGTTGTATTGCTTATCTGTAGAAAAGAATTAGGGGACCAGTACAGCTTGATTTTGGAAATTCGGAGTACTCCAAAATACGTTTATTTAACAGAAAAAAATTTTCTTCGAAAACCTTTGTCGTAAGGTTTTAAGCACATCGTTGTTCCGATTAAGGTCGTTGAGGGCTCATTTTGTTCAGAAAAGAAATCTTCATCGCGTAAACGAAGATTTTTTTTTACAATTTCGTATTAGCCAAGTTATTTGCAAATTAGTGGCCTAAATATTGGAAATTTTGGATAATTGACCGTAACTTTTAACATCAATTTTTTTTTACCGATCCCTACGTTGATAAGATGTAGAATTGCTGTCCGAAGAAAGCAAGACCTTGAGAGGTTGAATTGGACCAACGATGTGTCTAAAACCTCACGACAAAGTTTTTCGAAGAAAATTTGCTTTGATGTGAGATAAACTTTGGTTGACAAATAAATAGATTTTGGAGTACTCCAAATTTCCCAAACCAAACTGTACTGGTCCCCTCAAATACCACATGATTTGGTACATTATAGACCTGCAGTTGGGTACCTATAATGAATAAGAAATATTTTCATAGAAATTTTATTGTTGGTCCGAAGGGAGGTAAACTATAATCGAGCCTCTGGCAAGGGGAATCGACATCTGTGAAAATTCGTGTGATCAGGAGAGGGGAAAGGGGGGGCTGCAGAGTGTCAGAAAGCAACCTTCAACTTTTGACCCCTCTGGTGACAACCACTGGCATAAGCCGCACTTAATTTGCGTTGCAAAATTTAGCTGCTGCGGGGGAAGAAAGTATACACCCTTTCCCGCTTCCCGCTTTCCGCTTCGTGCAGGGCTCAAGGGTGGCGAGAGAAAAGTGTGCTTAAAATATTAACGCCCCCGGCGCTTGCAGGGGCAGTTGTGAAAGGAAGGAGTTCGTGGTGGTATGAGGTAGGTACTGGGAGGAGCTGTGATGGGGTATTTCTTTGTTCACCGGCGCTCCGGGACGGCCTAGGGCGCTCCAGGGCGCCGGGCAAACAACCTGCCAGGCAAAATAATGCATGAAATACGCACCGCAGTTGTTATACGAAATTTTACCCTCGCAAAGTTTTCTTTTTTCTCTTTTCTTTTTCTTTTTTTTCTTTCGTTCTTTTTTTTTGGTTTCTTTTTTTTTTTTTCTTCTACCCCCTCGTAAAAAGTAAGTTAAAGTTTCGCCTGCTAATGAAAAACCTTAAATTTTACACGAGGCAATTGGCCCCTTCGTTTCGACGTGGCTTCGAATTAGGTCCCTAGGGAGGCGGTGCAGTACAGTATACGCATATACCTACCTATCTTATATTTCCTCTACGGAGGGAATTTGTGGAACGGCGAAACCCCTAAATCCAGTTCCGCAGCCTAACAGTCGACCAAAATTCGAAATTTTTCGCCAATGGAAATTGAAAAGAAAAATTTTTAAATTAAGTTTAAAATAAAAATAAAAACTATAACGCGAGTGTCAAAACTAATTTACACTCTAATTAGTACTGGCAATTTTCCGCGAGGTAAAGCAAACTCTAAGATGGCGTCAGGACGGTGTGTTTTTTTTTTATTTTTTCATTTTTTTATTTTTTTGTAACTGCCAGCACCGGAGTTTCAGAGTTCGAACCGCTAAGTGGTACCTCGATGCACCTGCAACAGCGCCAAGAGGATTGGAAAGTTTTTATTGCCGCTGCACGTAGTGCAAAACCTGGATCGAGTCTACTTTCTTGACGGACGGTACTATACTCCTTTGGGTCTCGTATCCCGTTATTACCCGATCGACGAGAAACTAGTAATATTATCGGCAAGAACCCTCTCACTCTCGTGCATCAGATCGACAGAGAGAAAATAGGTACGTACCTTATACCTACCGTATATATGTATACCTATAACCTACATACCCGTATACTATATACCTATATATACGCGTGTGCAATCATCAGCGACAATTTACGCCGATTTCTATAGGGAATTTTTCATTGTAAATTTTTTCTTTTTTTTTTTTTACTACTTTTTTTCCCACGGATGAAATGACTTTTAAAAAATACGTAAGTTTTTTTTACCTTCATTTTTTCTTCTTTTTTTTTTTCTTTCATCATATTCTTCTTTTATTTTAACCGACGCGATTTTATTCTACGATTCTTTATTTAATTAATTGCTTTTATATACCAGCTATAATATACGTAGGTAATATCTCTTTAGTAGATATATACCTATATACAGCAAGGTCTTTTTTATGCTTTCTCGGGATATTACTTTTTTTCTCTCTCTCTCTCTCTCTCTCTCTCTCTCTCTCTCTCTCTCTCTCTTTTTTTTGCACTGACCGAATCAGCGTACGTATATATTTACATAATTACACGGTTGTTATTAACATGCAGGGTCCCGCCGCACACGGTATATATATACGTATATAATTAGTTTCAAAAAAATAATTAACTCTTGCATTAGGTATAGGTCCGTGTATACAGGTCCTCCGGTTATTCACAGGTGTTTTAGAACACAGACGTTGTTAATCCCGCGTTCGTTCCTTTTTTTTTCTTTCTTTCTTTTTTATTAACTTATTGATTCTCACCGATATATATCATTAAGTAACGTATTACTATACGTACAGATATCGAACTCAGAGACGGAGATATAGTCTCGCCGTCGTCAACCTGTTTGCATTAGTTGAAGACAATTTCTTCCCCTCTTACGTAAATACATGTAGCCTCTGCATCGGCAAGAATCTTCGCTCCTTTTTATCGATCCCCAGGTGATCGTAGGTACGGGGAGACACGGAGCAGAGGTGGTGCAAGGGTAGCAAAGGAATAAAGTGTAGGCGAGCGCCGGGGTAAGAGGTGAGTTTGGGTATAGGAGGGTGAAAACACAACCACAAAGGGGCTGGCCTCGCTAAACATTGCGTGCGGGAGAATCGACGAGGTTTTGGGTAGTCGCGCGGACTCTACAGCGAGAGGCAGACCAGAGCCAGGGGAGGCACGAAATATTTGAGTTGCTCGGCAAACACGTAAATGTAAACTTGGTGCTTACAGTGGCGTTTACTTTTCTCTCTCCCCGTCACAAAACCCCTCGCTCGCTTCTGCCCCCGGGGCTTTCGAGGGGGTAGAACGATGGAGGCGAGGTAAGGGTGCCGAGGCCGAGGCCGAGGGTGAGTCGACTAACCGTCGCGCAAATATTGACCTGGTGGGATATTGCTCCCAATCCTTGTTTGTCGTATCCTACGTGTGTGTCGATACACACATACACGACCACTCTATCTTTCTCTCTCTATCTCTCTCGTATCTCTCTTCCGCTCAACACAATATAGATATATGTACTATATATCATGTACACAAGTGCGTATATGTATACATCGAAAGAAATACATCCTCTATAGCTCTGTAGCCATATGAAAATGGTTTCGGGTATTACGAGGGCAGTTCTTCCCGTCTTTTCGGGGTTGAGGAAACGTATGCCAATTCCTAAACGCGTAATTATATTCTCGACGGAATTCGCGGGGGGTTTGACCTCGAGGTTTAAGATCAACACTAGAGCCTGCAATTTACTAAACCGATCTTGTTCAAATGGCAATTATAAGGTGTCTATAGGTACACCTTATTTCGGTTATTAGCACGATTGATCCGTATCGACGTATGTGTCTATAACTGTAATTCTGGGGTAGTGGATTGTATTTGTATCTTTATTCGTTTTTTCTCCTTTAACACTAGAAACTCGACGAATTGTTCAATACCTTCTCTGTACTGTATCGAATCACTTGGGAATTACTGATCCTCTTTCCAATTTCTACTATCTAGTAAGATATTAGAAATTGCCGAGAAACTGATATCAGCAGAGAGAGACATTTCTTAGTTGGGAAAGAAAAAGGAGGAACAGTAAAAAGTGGCGAAACTTCAGAAAAGTGTCCAAATAAACTGCAGGAAATATAGTTTATCACTCGATACAATATATTTTCTATCGAAATATAATGCTTATGGTGAGACCCAATTATACGGTGGATTTCGCTGTACCTAGCTGATATGCTGCAATAAAACTTCAAAAACTCATACTTCTTTCACTCTTGATTACCAAATTGTATTATGTTTTGCCAGAAAGCTCGGTGCCTGCATAAATAACAACCTAATAAATATTGATAATCATTTGAAAACACATTTTTCCCCTCATTTTTCAAACCAGAGATATTCCGGTGCCAAATTTTATTAACATCGGGCGACTAATTGGTATGTTACGAGGGTACCAATTCCTTGGGAGACTACCCCTGCAGGGAGAGTCTCCCGATGCTGGAAATACGGCCCAGCACTGGTACTGCAGCTTCAACAGCCGAGCGTCGACGTTCAGCGCTGGGCCAGCATTGAACAACGTCAAATCTGCGAGCGCTGTTAATACGGCGCACTACTCGATTATGCATTCGAAAATGTAACAGAAGTGTTGCTTATTATCAATCATTATACATAATTTATTACGCAAAGTGATGATATAGGCCGGTTTTCTCTTTATACCGAGATGCAGTGAGGTTGAGTATTTTACATGCAAGACTCAAGAACTGGAGTAATGAAGTTGCCTGCGCTTATACCTGAATGAAAATATTCGTAGCTGTATAGTTTGCTGCCTGCAGACCGTTTTTTTTTTTTCTTTCTCCTGTTTTTTTAACTCCAAACTCTCGTGTCATATGTTCGGCATATTATACCCACTATGTAACATCCTATACCTACACGTAGGTATAATCGTTTCGTATCTGATTGCGAGTGAAAAGTCTGGTTTCCGGCGTACTGCGGGTATAATCGGAGATTCTTGTCTTCCTGCTGCAGTAATGGTACCCTCCCTTTTGCCTGTTCTCCGGAAGCCGATGAAAACTTTGAAATATAGGAATAAGCTTGCGGTCGCCTTAATTTTATGAGGCGATGAATAACAACCGTCCAGCTGTTGCAGGTGTACCTTGTGTTGGTTTCGGGATCGAAGGTTCCCTCAGGTGTAGCTTCGTAACAGGCTGACATTGATAAGACTTAAGAGGAGTCAAACTTTTGGTCAGAAAACAAAAAACAAAATAAAAAAATTAACGACAACGAAGTATATAACGTAGTCGCCGTGACTCTGCGGTCGGAATCCTCCTCTTCTGAGATTCAGGACTCGGCGTATTATACCGGGTCGATAATGCGTTATTAAAAGTTTCGAAAGCCCCGGAGTCTGTCGACAGGCAAATCCCAGGCTATAATCGTCCGAGGGTGATATTCACCCGGCTTTTCGCTACCGGGAAAAGTTTCAAACGACTCATTGTCTGCAGACTCGTGTCCTCGTCGAAGACGTAGGTATAGGTACAGGTATATATATACATACATACGTATATATATCCGTATAAAGCGCGTTGTTACCTCCTCTTGAACCTTGCGGAGAGGGTTCGTCAAAAAAGTTTCGAGCTGAATTACCTGAGTGGAACTGATCGCCCTTGGCGCCGGGGGCGATAAGAAGCGGAGAAACTTATCTTCGGAGGGAATCGGAATGCTTGAAGCTCTGCCAGATGACGCCGTGTCATCGAGGGCCATTTTATATACCTATATATAGTATATAGGTATACCATATATATATATATATATATATATATATATATATATATATATATATATATATATATATATATATATATATATATATATATATATATATATATATATATATATATATATATATATATATATATATATATATATCGATTATTCGTAAAGCTCAAAACTGCCGTGAACTCGAGTTATAATTTTATACGGAATTATTATTATTGTTATTATTATTATTTTTTCTTTCTTTTTATCTCGCAGTCTGATAAATTCCTCTGTTATAGGGAACGATTCCTCGCTCTAACCCTTATTTCATCCCTTGTTATAACCGCGCCCTCTTGTGACACCATCAAGCTTCGACGATATTAATTAACGTTAGGTATAACGACCTCCGCGCGGAAGGAACTGACTTAATCATTTTTCTTTTTCCTTTGTTTTAAACTCGCCAGTTCTTCAAGGGCGACTTAATTACTCCTCTCAAAATAACTTTTACTTTTTACCTCCTCCCTCCCCCCACCCCCCGCTCATCTCGTCAGTTATGTCACTGTAGGGTAGGTATATTATAATGACTGTGACACCTATACTGCTTATACTACCTACCCTCTCAACTGAACTTTCAAATCGATTAATTATTTTCCTTTGCTCGGAAACCATATAATGGTGAGCAGTAGCTGTAATAGTAGGTATAGACTGCAGGCTATATAGCCATATACTTCATTAATACGAAATTATTGCAGTCGATTTGTTTGTTATTTGATTTCGAACGAGGTCATTATTATCGCGATAGCTCAACGCGATCATTACTCCTGCGGGTCCGTGTCGTAGACAAAGTGGCGACATTCATCATAATTCCCAAACGAGTCGGACATCGTCGACCGACCCCTGGGACATCGTGTTTCCGCTGATTGCTTGCTGCCATCAGTATATATGTATACCAGTGCGAAATTACACCGTGTAGTTGAAACGCATAATCCATAATTGTCCCGCATATACCTACATAGAATTAGGGTATATATATATACGGATACATATATACGTACTACATACCTACCTACCGCAATAACCGTGATACCGAGTAGACGCGTCTTTACCATTTACTAGACATCGTCGGTGTGCAATTTCGCGGGCTTATAAGACGGCTGAAACTTGCTGACGTCGAACCGCCCCGTCTGCGTTGCAATGAAAAAGGCTTAAGCGGAAGCGAGGGAAGTTTCCTGTTCCCGAATTGCTAAAGTGTAAATTTTTCGCCCGATCGGCTTAGTCGGAAATAAAGATTATGCAAAAATTTACTCGGTCCATGGCTTATAATTGGAATTTGGAATCGCGGATCGCCTTTTATTCATCAATTAAGAAAATCAAATGCTGCAGAAGATATTACAAAAAATAACCACCCAGCTCCGGATGACCGGTACAAAGTTCAATGACCAAGAAAAATTAATCCATTTGCTTCAGTTTATCATTCGAACCTTTTGGGAATATGGTATAACTATATCCAGGTGTATAACCAGCTGAAGATAACAGTGGATGCTTATTGTTGTTGATACATATGTATACTATATTGGCTCTCGTGTGTTCCATGTCTGGGAACAACAGGTGTGCCTGAGCACCACTGCGGGCACTCCATTACGTTGGTTAGCCGGCCGCGGCTCAATTCTGGCTATGAGGCCAGGAGGCTATTCTATGTAACCCCTCGTGGAAGGCCTCGGTGTATACCCAGCTACCATCGTAGTGTACGGTATAGGTGCAGGGTTGCAGTCCCGTACCTATAATGTACCCCGCTCTTCCGCGTATTACGATCCCCGAAAACCAGGAACGAGAGACCCGGAGCCCGGCCTCCGCGTAGCACTACACGTAATTAAATGGATAGTTTCCGCATTAGCCCCGATTGGGTAATCCCTATTCTATCGATTATCGCTCATAGAGCTCAGCAGCGTGACAATGGCTTCTCATCGCCTTAAATCAACCTCCGCGCGGCGTTTGTCTATATTACACAAAATTTCTGTCAACGTTTTTGAGATACCTACCCGGCTATAGGCTATATACCTACTCGAGCAGAGTCTTATCGATGGTTATATGGAACACCCTCGCGGGTTATCACGCAAGTTTTCGTACATATTTACTATTTACTTCCTTCTGCCTGCAGTGTAGACACTCTGGATACGCGCCTGTATATATGGAGGACCCGTAAATATTAATCAGGCAATCTTTTAGCGCCGCGAAGAGAGAAAGTGGGCTGGCTTAACTCTGTATACAGTATCGACTGTAGATCGTATAAGTTTGCGAGGTATAGGGTGAGGACGAAAATTGGAAATTGAGCTAAACTTTTTTCCCCTTTTATATGGTCGATGAATATGGGCTTGCATATACGGCGATTAGAAAATTGGTTTACTCGTCACTCGCTCGGCTGCTGTAACGCCACGTCTACAGACCGTGGTAGGTATATGTACATACATATATTATGTACTCCACGCGCGCGTAAATATATGTATATCACTATAATTTTGCACCTGATTGATTACCGGGTAATCTGATAGACTCCGAGATAAAAAGAAGAAAAGAAGAAAAAAGGAGTGTAATAAAAAATCAACATCGACGAGACTCTACGTATATAGGGGATTATAAATTTAACGGTTTTATAATTAATTTCAATTTAAATAGTTGAATCGATAATTGCGGTAGGTGGGTATATACACTGCACGTATATATATACCTAGCTATATAAATATATTGATCTTTTTACAACCGATAATTTACTACAATTCTATCAGCATATAATTTCTCATGCATATATCTCAGCTGCAGGCTCTCCGCGCCTATATTAAAGTTGGCAAATCACGTAAGTATCTCCCTGTCTGTCAGCCGTTTAGCTATACCAGCTAATATAACCGATTCCGTATTTATACTTGAAATTTTTCTACCTATGCACAGTGTAATAAATTCTTCTATCGTTTCAGATTATAACACGACATACTTAGGTAACGTTTTTCCTATACGCGATGATATTCGCGGCACGCGTTGTTAGTCGGTTCAGGTTATTCGCCGCAGTAATTATACGACGTACTGATATATACGGTCCAAGGAATAGACCCGTAACGCTGTGTTGGCGATTCAAATGATTCATCGAATTCATCATTGAGTTATTCGCGTACCTTATGGTATGTATAACGTATACCCTGCTAGCATGATACAGTTGTAAGAAATCTTCCCGCTGTCCGCGGCGATCGAACAAGAATCTCTTCGCAGACATCAAAGCGAAATATATAACTAGCGCGGACGCGCGGTTCGTATAGTCTCAGAGATCAACCTACGCCGCGCTAATTAACCGGATGGACTGAACACGTACATACATACATATGCTGTATGTCTATAATATGTATATATGTATACATAACATAGACGAATGGTGAGTTTGGTGCGAAACAATTAATCAACGGTATAAGCCCCGCACGTATAAATTATATCCTCGTTCTATCCTCATTGACATCTAATAAACAACTTGGCTATTTGCGAAGGATTATATATATATATATATATATACCGCGAGGCGTATACTAGTAGTAGGTATGGTTATGGTATGGGTGCGGCAATAATCGACGGGTTATACATAACCGCGTTGGAGACGATTACGATTATACACGGGATGGTATACTGCACGTACCTACGTACGCGCGGTATAGCCGCGGGTTCAGGTCTTTATGTCAAATGGATTACTTCGAGAAGCTGCAGCATCACTGCGCTGTATATATACATATATACGTACCAGAGAGAGAGAAAATTAATTTCAATTCCTTGCTCTCTGATATCTGCACAGGGTGTATACCTTCAGAGATGAGATATGCTGCGCCTTCATTCCGGAAAGCGTAAATTCGCTTATATTTGCAGAGGCAACCGATTACTCCGGGGTAGGGAAGACGGTATTTTATTAATCTACTTGTCTCGCCGGTGCCTTATAGTATCGAATTAAACGGCAAGTTAGGATGAAAGGGGTTCAAAAAGGTTGGCCTTTCACGAGGAAGGGAAAGATAGAAAGAGAGAAAGAGAGAGAGCGAGAACGGTGGGCTGGTTTTACACCAACCGAATGCCAAGGAATAGCTCTTTAAGGGTTATAAGGGTTACAAGGGTCATAGAACTCGAGGACGAAATGAGTTCGTCTTAAATACTCCAGAGTAATAGGATTACCGAATTTGTCGAGTTATATCCCCCGCTTTTTAGTGTCTATATAGGTATAGCTGTATACATGCGGTATATTGGTATGGGTATCGGTAGATCCCTGCCTACGTGGGCAAAGTGATTACATTTATGTACAAGAGATTATCATATTATTATTATTATTTGACCGTGAGGCAAACGGGCTCGTATTTGTTTTAGCTGAACAAAATTTTTTCATTAAACTTCGGTGTCGAGCTGCGCTCCGCGCTCGTATAATTGTATACATATATAATTGATAAAATTTTTACGGCTATTTACGACGGAACTCGACACGACGGAATCCGCGGCATGATGAATATAACCATGAATTTATTAAAATACGTAATATACGTATGGATATATAACCTACCCCGTTAGCTGCATATATGGGGCGCTCGAAGCACAGAAAATATTTTTGTTTCATTTTCTTATTTTTTTCCAATAACCGGGCATCTGATTCGCCGAAAATTCGAACTCGAGTATATGGTAGGTATTGAAAATTTTGGCTATTTGCGCTAAAATCTAAAAACATTATAATCCGTGCTGCTGACAGATCATAAAGTTGTAAATTGTTGAATAACAATATAACAAAGTAAATGAAAGAATTTTATATTTCTGAAAAAATTAAAAAAAAAAAAATTCTCTACGTACACAACCTATACATATATACCATACCTTATACTTAATAATATTTAGACCTGTTATACCATAATTTGAACGTTAAGTTATGCGAAGGAAATGGGAAAAAGAAATTATTGCAAAAGTTAACAGCCTGTCACGGCTCGATACCTGTCGAGAACCGTGGTGGCACTGCGTTCCAAATTATACTTTTTAATTTGAGCACGCCCGCCCGAACGACCGGATGGGCGGTCTCGCGTGCTGCAGCGCCTACGTAATTCGCTCCGGAAAAATCAGCCGGGCAAAAAATTTCAGACTCGGTCGGGTCTCTTTGTCCTTTTTTTTCTTTCTTTCTTTATTTCTTTTTTTTCTTCTTCTTCTTTCCTCTCCTTCTCTTTCTCCCAAACTTCTTATAATATCTTCTCGTCTCAGGTATCCGCACTTATTATACATATATGACCGTTGGAAATTCAAATCACACTGTATTCCCTTTATCCATATATAGATTCTAGATATATTTTCTCACACCCTGAATTTCCACGAGAAATTAAATTCTTAACGATGAGATTTATGCGGGAGAAGTAGGTAGGGCTATACAAGGTACAGAATTATACGTATGGGTATCGTTCGATTTAATTTGATATACCTATCCATATACTATAGCGTTCATATATATACGGTGCGAGAAAAAGCCGAAAACGAGAATAAAGAAAATTAAGACAGACAGAAAGAAGAGAAAAGAAAAAAAAAAAGGCACGGCAACTTATTACGAGAATATAATTGTGTCGATCTGAGATAACCCGCGTCGGGTAACAAACTCAGCCCAAAGTGACCTTTGAGCTTTTTAAATTCCGGCATACAGCTATAATGAATCAAGAATATTTATGTCGCTTATCGCGCTGCCGTGATACGCAAAACATTGTACCATACATATACGCATATATGTATATAGCTATAACTGTAGGTATAGGTGCAGTATAACGTTATTTCTTCGATCTCGTATTAATTATACATACACGAACAATAATTAGATTATAAGAAATTTAACACCGGTCTCACCGCATCGGGGTTTTGTTTTATTCGATATTTAAAACGTAAATTAGTCGGCCTCAAAACCGGCTGTATAAATACGTTGTATAATGTATACATATGTATAGTTGGTATGTATATATGTATACATATAGTATATATCGGGTTCGTAAAATCTGTACCATCAATAATACCTATATATATTGGTATACGTTATTTGCGTGTGACAATAGACAACTGGGCAACAATAATGTTTCCTGAATCGCGACCCAGGTTATACGTATAGGTATCGGTAAGCCCATCGCGTGTCAATATATGCATTTTCACATCGATATATGTATAGATATGGGCACGTAACACACACGCACACGCGTGAATACACATACGCGTACCTAACCTGTACGAATTAATGAAATTTGACTGGAAATTAACCATCGGCGTGTCACGGCTTTGCGAATAGGCATATAGTATATGTATATTCATACATATCTATACATATAGAGTGCGTATACATATGTGTATATATATATATATATTTATACCCGTAGGACCTTTGCGTATATTATGGATATCCACGTGCGTGGCACGCACATATATATGTATATCTATATACGGGCGAAAGCTCTGTGTCTGGCATCATCGGTAAAATAACGTGCAACTGTTTCGTGATAACGATGAGTTAGTATCGCTATACTCGGTTAGCTATGTGTGTATATCTCGCTACCTCTTTCTCTCACTCCCGATGTCCATATAACGCGCTTGCGATACGAGCCCATGCGATGCCGGTCAGATAGCGCGCACCCCGTTGTGCCGCGCGTGCTGTTCTCTATCACCCTGATGATATACACGCACGCATTTAATAACTATAGGTATATATATGTATATAATATGTATACGTCTTCATACTTACAGCTGTGTGTATAGATTTGGTTACAGTTTTGGTATAGGTACATGTATATGTCATACCTGTGCAAGTAGGTATACACCATATATAGATACACGTGGCGAGTGACGTAACTAGGCAATACAAATCCTACATATATATATATATATACATCCATGTGTATATATATACAATATATATATATATATATATATATATATATATATATATATATATATATATATATATATATATATATATATATATATATATATATATATATATATATATATATATATATATATATATATATATATATATATATATATATATATATATATATATATATATATATATATATATATATATATATATATATATATATATATATATATATATATATATATATATATATATATATATATATATATATATATATATATATATATATATATATATATATATATATATATATATATATATATATAGATACATGTATAAGTAATGTTACTTTCATAGATGCAGACGCGCGAGGGTTGCTCGTGTTTACTTGAAATGTCGCCGCATGTTTCTGCGTCGGTATCAAGGGAGGATTTATACGGGGTTAGCGGGGTATAATGTCGTAGCCTGGGACGAGGGCTGTAATAGTAGAGAAAGAGAGAACGTACGTATCCTAATCGCAATCGTATATATAGGTATAATATATACCCTGCACCTACTCTGCAGAGAGTTGTATTATAGTTATAAGGTAGGTAGTTATGTATGTAGTACCTATATATATACATACATACATACATATATAGGTAGCCAATCTGTTCCCCGCGGGAACAGCGGCACTTAACGGTTATTAAGTCGAGGCTCGCGGTGGTGCAGGCGAACTCGTATAGATATATATATACCTACTCGTGGAATTCAGTAATTTTCAGTAATTTCTCGGCGCCAACTGATTACAAGCCGGCCAGGCAGAACTTAGAGCGAGTCTTGTTTCGTGTTTTTACCCGCGGCTCGTCGCTTACCGTATATACACACACAAACAAACAAACACACACACACAACAAAGTAAGTATCTACACCCCGAGTACCCATCCCTATACACTATATGTATATATACTTATACATGTATATATGTACATATATATACACGCAGAATGTTTTATTATGCAAAAGCTTTCGCCCGACGCACGGTTGAGCCGTTCTGTCTCTGACGGGTAGGTACCGCCACCAACGGGGGTTGGGACGGGGTTGCCCGTGAATCACGTAAATACGGGCAGCCATTTTGCGATAAACTTTTTTTTCGGGTGCTTTTCCGGGAGAAAAAGTTGGGACATGCATGCTCGTGGTAGTGGTAGTGGTGGTGGTGGTGGTGGTGGTGGTGGTGACGGTGGTAGCAGCGCGGTGGTTCCGAGGGTATGAGAACTCGGAGGTCGCGGTGAAAGGGAGCGAGACGAAGTGCCGGACGGGGTAAAGGGGGACGGCGAAGTGGAAGGGGGCAAGGGGGGGGAAAGAGAAGAGTGCGAAGGAGGACGTAGACGGCGGGAAGAAGGGTGGAAGCGAGGAGTAACGGGGTGCACTATGATCCCAACGCGAAGAGGCTTCGCTGCTGAAAAGAGGAGGAGGAGGAGGAGGAATGGGAGGGTAGGTTAGGGAGGGGGCTGTGCGGTAGGGATGCGAGAACTGGAGCCCAGCGACGCGATATACGGGGATGGAGAGCATGAGAGCCCGGGTGCAGGAAAGGGACAGACAATTAATCTCCCATAGGGATGTCAGTGGTTCTCATATATACCCGCGGCTTTCGCCTAACTATATATAACTCTCTGCCTACTTCTTATTCATTTTTATTATTTTAAATTCCGTCACCCCATATCACCGAGCCAGATGGCTGCGCGGGAAAAAAGAGAGTCTCTCTCGACGATTTACCTATACCTTATACACTATACAGCTCTATATGCCTTTATAATACGTGGATACATATATACATACACATACGTATATATATGAGCTTACCCTCCAGCGAGGCTTCGCGCCGCGCCACACCCTATATAACCTATAGAAGCTGTAGCCGAACGAACGATGCAGCGAGAATATGAGGCACGAATTTTGGTACACACCAATTCCATGGAAGAGTGTGTATATATAGTGCCTTATACGCGTAGGTATCCTATAAGTTATAAACGCGCTGTCCGGTCCGGTCGAGCCCGAAGCAATTACCGCCGCGGAACCTCTCGCCGAGCGTACCTAATGGAACCATTAGCGTACGGGCGATAAAGTATCGATTATAGGCGGAGAGGAGAAGACGATCTAAAACCCGAGCGAGAGTTGGACGCCTTAGAATCAATGCCTTACATTATAATTGACGCGGCTGGATGTTCGACCGGGTTAAATCTGCATGTGTTTCCGTATTTTTTTTTTTTTTTTTTTGTAGTTGTTTTGTTTTGTTTTTGTTTTATGTGTTTTGTTTTTTGTTTACGTCAGGAGTTGAAAGAAATGCGGGATACGAGAGAACGTGGGTAACCCTTCCTCTCGCACCTATAGCGACCATTCGTTACAATATAAGTCGTATTATTATGAACTGGAATTACCTAATTTAACCGGGACAGCTCGCGCGTATACGTGCTACGTTGTGTTACGACTAAACCGTCCCGGACTTGGGCCATTCCGGTTCTATGCCTCCGGCTAAACCACCCCATTTGGGCGTTTTCCAGCCCGCCGACCTTACCCGGGGTAAATATATCCCTCCTTGTGAGTTCCCGTCCGAATCCGCGCGGAGTTTGTTTCATCCTCTACCAACGCGGACCCTCCGAACAGACACTTGACCAACCGGGTGGCAGCCTCCTCGAGTAAAACGCCTCTTTCGAGGCTAGGCGTACGTACTCTTGAAAAAGGACCAATGGCAACACGGTCTCGTCCAATCCCACGTCAGCTCCGGTGTCGTCGTCGAAGCCGCACGGCCAGAGACAGCTACTCGTTTACTCCGCGCGGACTCGGTTCTCCATTTGGCGTCGTGCGGTCGACGTTTTGCCCGCCGAGAAACTATTGGCCTTACATGCTTGTGGATGAGAGGAGCTGGCGGCAGGGACGCGGGGCTAACGGGGGCTATGGAATATAATGCTAAGGGTTCAGACGCTCGTCAGAGGCGAAGCTTTTTTTCAGGCCTACCAGCGACAGTCGAGCTTGTACCATTACATACGGTAAACTTGGGCGTCATATGTTCGAGCGTACGGACAAGCGAGCACTCCCGAGGTGGCCGAGACGTTCCACGATATAATACTCGCTTGTCGTCGTCTCTCCCTCCACCGCCCTGCCCCTCTTCCTTTACTGCATTCGAGGTTACTCGGTTCGTTGGACCTTTTTTACGCGCCCCTGCAGCCGATACCAATTATTAAAATACAGCCGGTTTTATCGCTCGGGTATGCCCAGGGAAGCGTTTCAGTTTCGAGGCTACCGCTGGCTGCAGCTCGGTCGTTATCTTCGACGCGTCTCGCCTGCATATACACGTATACTATATATATATATTTGCTTTTTATCAAACGGGGATTCGCGTACACACCGCGAACGTTCCGGAATCTACCGTCATCATTTTATCGACGATTGTTTCCGCTCGTACGGCAACTATACCGGCCTAGGCTCGAATCCCGCAAACGATTACCGATTTTGCGCCTCGACGATTTCGTATATATGACTTTTCGACAATCCATTAGTCGCTCGTCACGAATCACCGCCGAACCACACACGTATACGTAGATATTACAAATCGCCTTGCATTGCTGCTGCTGCTGCCGCTGCTGCTGCCGTTGCTGTTGCTGCTGATGCTGCAGGCAGGCTTCGGAAGCAAGAAATTCTTACTCTTGGCTAAGGCAAGACTAATTCGCGGAGAAAACAAGCAGTTTAGATCGTGATCCATGGCCTCGAATAATTATAGATTATTGCCGTCATCGTGCGGTCGACCGTGAGCTGCTGTTCGGAGGGTTGAGATACGGTCGGATATAATAATCGACGACGACGACGAATACGACTACGACTACGACTACGACGACGTTGACGACTACTACTACTACTATCGCTGATAGAGAAAAAAATTCTTTGTTCTTTCTACTAGGGTGCGTAGCCCGCAGGATCGTGAACGCCTGGTATATCTCCCCCGGTCTCGATCTTCGCTCGCAGCAGCATTCCCCCTCGAGGGACAGTCGAGTCAACGATTCGGAGCAAACGGACGATTAGACGCAAATGGAATCGTTATATACTTGGAAAAAAGAAGTTTCAAAGGTTTTTTTTTTTCTTCTTCTTCTTCTCTCTCCGTCTTTTTCTCTTTCGTACTCAGTCCTCAGCGGGGGCAAATAATAAGTAAGCTCTGACTGAGGAGAAATGAAACGAAATGAGTTTAGAAATGCAGAAAAAAAAAAGGAAAAAAGAAGAAAAATAATAATGAAAAATGAAAAATGAAAAAAAAAACAAAAACAAAAAAAAACGAGAACGATGAGAAAATAAACCAACGCGATTACTTTTTGTTTTATAACGTTAAATTTATATACATGCATACTTAAATGTGTAATCGTGTGTTACGAACTAACACTATACCCGAGCACGACGTTCAAACAGTATTTTTCTTTTTCTTTTTTCTTTTTTTTCAGAATATAGTAAACAGTGGTTTCGAGCCATGTTATACCCGCGGTAGTCGCCGCAGAAATCCTAACTGGCTACTGGTTTCCATTCGTTTGGTTTCCCCGCAGCAAACTTATACTTCTCACCGGGCATCAAGTCACCACAGCTTCGTTAAGGTGTTCAAGATTTTTTTTTATTTTACATTTTTTTACATTTTTTCTAATTTTTTTTTTTTATTCCGGGTGTAATTTTACTTCTCAAATAAACGAACAGAAATTATTACCGAACAAAAATATATACAGTATATGAATAGCGATAAATTATTTATATTATCTACGTACTACATATGTATACGCATATTATATGTCATAGGTATACATAGGTATAGGCAGCAGGTACGTTGGCAGCCCACGATTAAGACAACAAACAGTATGGGCATAATAGC
This sequence comes from Macrophya alboannulata, assembly GCA_949628255.1. Taxonomy (NCBI): domain Eukaryota; kingdom Metazoa; phylum Arthropoda; class Insecta; order Hymenoptera; family Tenthredinidae; genus Macrophya; species Macrophya alboannulata. The sequence goes on from OX451209.1 coordinate 12,770,859, forward strand.
TATACTGATCGTAAGTCAGCTGTTTTAAAATGACGATATTCTTTCTAGGAAAAAATTTTAACCGCTCGAAGTATGTCATTCTTTTTTCCTTGTTTTTTTTTTCGAAAACGACAATATGATATGGCGGTATTGTATAATATGTATACTATACAGACACCTATATATGTGTATCAATGCTTTGTTCAATTTCGTGCTCTATATCGACAAGGTGTGGACATCCTAGCATCAAGTCGTTCTTGTATCATTAAAAATTAAAAAAATGTTTAAAAATAAAAAAATTTTAAATATAGTAGGGTGGTTCTTAGGAGAAGTGCCAAAGGACTTCTCTTAATTTTCATTCTAAGTGGTGCCAGTAAGCTCATTCTTTTTCCCATTTACATAACACGGGTTTTCAGTGTAATTTCAATCATTATTTTTGCCGAGCTTGATGAATGTTCGAAAAATCCGATGAGTACGGCAGTAAAGTTTTCGCTAAAGAGTCGCTGAATCCAAATATGATAACAGAATTTCCAAATCCAATATGGCGGATCGAAATTATGGATATTCGTTGAATCTTCGTAAAAGTGGGTATTTTGGGGTTTCAAGGATCGCTGAACCCTAATTTGATAACAAATTTTCAGAATTCACTATGGCGGATCAAATATCGCTGATAAGAATTTGGATATCGTTGGATTAATATAGTTGCGAACATTTTTCGAACATTCAGCAGACTCGGACAAAAATAATGACTGCAGAAATTACACTGAAAACCCATCTTATGTAAATGGGAAAAAGAATGAGCTTATACTGGCACCACTTAGATTCAAAATTAAGAGAAGTCCTTTGGCAGAACTTTTTTGTTTATTTATCTGAAACCGATTTGTCCACAAGAAGAAATGAAATTCGAAAACACCCCTCATATTATGACATGAGCGTTAGAAAAATTTCCGGTTTCCGGTTTCCAACTCTGCAGTTGGAAACATTGAACCAACCAAGGTGCCCCGCTGTACTCGAATTTTGCCACTCTCTGTATATACAAGCGATCGCTTATCGTTAGTGGTTACAACGGGCAGGGCGAAGCGATATCTTGTTAGTGTCTACACAGGTGAATATTCTATTCTCCTGGTCCAGGGTAGGTCCCGCGAGCGATACCTCGTGTTAAATGGGGCTTGGACCTTGGCTCGCTTAATATATACATGTACAAAGATATATATATATATATATATATATATATATATATATATATATATATATATATATATATATATATTATATACATAGTGTACATATTACATACCATTATAGTCAAACTGTAGGTCGTGTTTCGATATATATTTAACCATTTGCTCCCCGATAGTTTCTCTCGGATCGGCCTTGAATCTAACCTGCAACCGGAGCTTCAGGTTTAGACCGTTACGACGGTACGTATACGGTTCTGAAGATTAGTATGCATGTAAATGTACCGTATACAGAATTGAAAGCGTCGTTGTGTTGGCCGAGCGTCAACCAGCTTTGATCTTTTTCCCTTTCCCTCGTTTCCCTTGTTTTTCTCTCTTTTCTTTATTTTTATTTTTACCTTATTCCTTTTTCTCTATACTTTATTTTAAACGCAAACCCGTGTTTCACGAGCGGGAACGAACGGTAGCTGTGCTCGCCGAGGGACGTGAATCTCTCCTGGGACGTAGAGTCGTCGTCGTCGTCGTCGTCGTCGGCGAGTCGGAGTTGGTCTTTTTCGAGGCGAAGCCCCTATACTGCAGGAGCTGATCCTCGGTGAAACTTTGTTTTGACATATAGACCGTCGTTCACCCATCCCGCGATACGACGTCGTCGGAGGACTCGTCCGCAAATATAACAACTTTGCTATATTATAGAGTGGATATACATACATACATGCATACGTATACCTGTACCTAACTCTATATAGCCTACAGTCTGTATGGAGTGACGCTCTGCGTGATATACACCAAGATACAGCGGATATTAGGAACGGGGGATTCCCCGGAGGGCATTATATAGACAGAGGGAAGTTCCTCATCGCAGTATATATATATATATATACGTATAAATATATGTACACCTATATATGTATATAGTGAAACTTTAATTGTCGGTAAACTCCTGTAATTTTCAAACCCCTAATCATCCGGGTTGTTCTATAGTTTTCTATTTAATCTTCGGTACACACACGCACTCACATCCATAGGCATATATACATATATACATAAATATGTTAGGACGAGCTGCATCCGCAACACGCAGATATCTCTACGGGTTATCACCCGTAGCAGCATCAAATGGAGAAGACGGACTCTCGGGCTTGCCGCCAAATACAATATACGTATATGTATATAGATATTTATGTGTCGTTTTCTGCACAATGAAACGACTAGCTCGAGAGAACGTGAATGGGATGACGTCAGTGTAGGAGGGCAGTGCAGTCTCCGTTGCGCTTCATTCTAATCTAATCTGTCGGAACATCGGCACTAGGCGCGGTCTTCCCTCTGCTGTGCTCACCATTAATTGTAAGCTCGGCACACTCGTGTAGGTATATATCTATATGCATGATATATGTATATGTATACCTTAACCCGGAGAAGCTCATGGTGAATAAGTATAGTAATAATATACCTATATACCATAGTCATATATGTATATACTTTGTATATATGTATACGGAGGTTCGAGGATAATAAATCTAATGAAAAAATCTTACAATTACAATTTCAAGGTGTCGCGGGGTGCGGATCGTTGAAAAACTTGTGAATTTTATATATCGTAGTAAAAATTTTTAAGAATTATACGAACGAACTGTGGAACTGACTCGGTACGGGTTCTTCGGTAGCCGTAGAACGGGTGAGAATTAGACGGTAGCCCTGAAATTCTATACAGCCGTGTTTGAGGCAGCTGGTTTATGATAAATTCTAAACGACCCTAGGAACATTTTAACGTGTACAAGTGACCCTGGGCAATTATCTCCGCTATATAAACGGAGTAATCGCTTAGTGAAGGAAGAAAGAGGGGAAAAAAGAATGAAAGAAAAAAAAAAAAAAGATTTAAAACTCAGACATTCTGATACGCCACGTTGCAGATGATTATGAGTAGAAAAGACCGTGAAGGTGGCTCAATAAAAGCGACAAGGTAGAGTAGTACCTACCTATATTTGACTGTTTTTTTTTTTTATTATTACCATTATTATTATTCTTTCGCCTTTAAAGTAAGTAGAAATCAGGGTTAACTCGCGGCCAAGAGATGAATAACGTCGTTTCGTAGCTAGGTATATAATAATTTCTGCACCTACGTAATCGGCTGCGCGGATAATGATTTGAAAATCAGCTAAACGGAAACCTTCGATCGCGGTTTTCATACGTGGTTAAAATCAAACGACAAACCATACATTCAACTACCCGGTCATTCGTTGGTTGTAAAAAAAAATCTCTACATCATATAGTCGACTCGTTTAGCTCGATTGTCTTCGCGTTGCGTCAGGAACCACTGAAGCGTCACGCCGGGCCTTGCACTTGTATTGATTTTCACTTTACCTTAACGCATTAACATTTCTAAAGTAGCGGTACAGGCAGGTAGGTAGGTAGGTAGGTAGGTAGGTATATACGTTCCATCAGTCGTGAAGTCGCCTCGACTCGAAGCGAGGGAAGGCAAGGCAAGGCAAGGCGAGGCATGGCAAGGTATAAGGTAAGGCGAGGCAAGGCGACTCGACTAGACTCTCAATCTCACTCTCGCTCTCCGCGAGTGGAAGATATACCTGCCTATTGTGTGTATGCACTGTGCATTCACGCTACGCGAGACAAAAGGGGCTTCGGGCTCCTTGGGTGGTTCGGGCGGCGAAGGGGTGCCACGACAATCAACGAGTGGAAGAGGGACGACGATATGTTGACGGTTCGATAGCTGCGCGCTGATTGGGAGACGCTGCGTTTTCATTCGTCGGTTCGGTCTCAGTCCGCGCGGACTCTGCTGGTCCCGTCCTTCTCGCACTTTCCGAGGTTCTCTCCTCGTACACCGTTCGTTCGTTCCCTGCCTGGCTGTGTTCACCCAACTGTCTCGTTCTTTACCTCGCTCTCACTCCCGCCCAAGCAAGCAAGCAAGTAAGCAAGCAAGCAAGCAAGCCTCGAGAGTTGAGAGGTCTCTTCTTGAAAACAGTCTCTCAGCAGCAAAGCACCAAGATCTCCGACGAGATATGGATTTTCTTCTTTTTATATTCCACGCTTGCCTACCCTCCATTTTGCTTGCTCCGGTCTTGTCTGCCTCGCCGATCTCCGACTACCGTATGTGTCCTATGTGTCGTATGTGTCAGCTGCTATCTCGCACACAACCTCTTTGCGCGCCTCGCCCCTACCCGTCTTCATACACTCGCGACTCGTCGTACGGCGAGTATAGTTAGAACTCGCGCGAGTAGGTACCCACCTATCCTACATATGCGCATGTATATATGCGGAGACGATGATCAACCCGCAACTGCACAAGAAAAGGAGAGTTGAAAACCAGCCAGCGTCCGGTTGGTTGTTGGCGGGTGAATAAAGAGGCAGATGGTAGGTGTTGATGCTCATCGTCAGTGTCGGAAACTCGGGTATAAGGTGGGTATAGTCGGATGGGCTTTGCGTTAATTAACCGGGTTGCTGTTGCTCTCGATTTCTTTCATCATATTCTCTAATATTTTAATTGGTAAGACGGTTAATAGCGTTACCAGCCCGCTCCTGGTTAACAACTCTGTACCTACATACGGACCACTTGAAGGTAGTGAAATCATACCCCGAGACACGTTATATATACGCGTATCTAGTACATACCTACCTCCAGCCACGGTGTAGGGGCTTAACGGTTAACCAACCCGAACCGCTTCGCGCTTCGATAACTATAATTAAGAGCAATGATCAGAAGGATCCTAACAATTATTTCTTCGCCTCTGTAGGTTAGTGGAAAAATTGTCTATAAGTGAATTGAACGTAGTTACACGCACGTAACTACCGGCATAGTTAATCACTGAATTTCTTTATTCGATTCATTGTATTAATCTATTTCTTAGCAAAACCGTTGACAATGACTGCTTATAAATAATACCCTGTAGCTTCAAGTTTTGTAATAGTTAATCGTGCGCTTAACGATTTTCAACGGTCAAGACTAGGTATACCCAGGGACTGTGAAATTTCGCGACTATACATATACCATATGGATATATACCTATATGTATATAAAGAGAGGTATATATAGGATATACACGCCACAGTATAGGTAGGCATTACTTTGGGCGAGGAGGCGAAGAGGCGAGGACATTATCGGTCGTCGCTCGCAGTGCGGTTGTGCGGTGATGGCAGCGGGGTGGTTGGCGTCGCTCGTGGTAGTGGCGGCGACGCTGAGGGAAAGGGTGAGGCGGAGGGCGAAGAGGGACGAGGTACCGCAAGGGTGGCCAGACCGCAAACGAGACCGGGGGCTCCGCTATCTGCTATCTGGATAACCACGCTCTGCCGTGCCACGACCCGACCCCGTACCGACCTCGACAGAGATACAACCCGCCGCCCCCGGGGGTTGTATTCTCGCGCGTGATAGCCAATATTACGTGTATTCACCGCGCTAATTTCGCTCCCAATTGACAAGATGAATGAGCCAGGAAACAAAATATGGCATTGTCCGTCACGTGGGGGTTGACCATTTTACCATATCCATTCGCATACCTATATATACATAAATACACCTATATATACATAAACCTGTATACAATATCGCGTGTATTGTTAGCGTGCTACAAATCCTATCATACTGTACGATATTGGTATGTATAATAAGCAGCTGTAGACGTTATACTACGTGATGAAGACAATGGATGAAAAATTTGACATTGCAATTTCTCGATCAAGGTTTTATGTAAAAGTATATGCCATACACGTACAGGTATATCGATGATCGTAACGATTCAGATACACCGCTTATCCCGCTTGGTAAAAATCGTATAATTTATTATCCTATCATTCGTTTTCCGACAAATTTTATAGATATAATGAGGGTAGGTATATATGTATAACCTATAGTTCGGCAATAATTGCCTCACAGGCTGCAATGAATCTATCAAGTTTGATGGTTGTTATAAAGAGAAGAAAAAAAAAAAAATAAGAAAATAAAAAAATTATCTAGATACACAGGCATCTGTGTTATAGCGCGTATACCAGTTTGATTCCGTTCAATGAACACCTGCAGCAGCGAAGACCGGTGTCGGTATACTTTTAACGTTATTCGTTGTACTTATATAGGTATGACACCATGGCGAACGCAACACGTAGCGTCTTGCTCCCGTATAGACTTCCTGCGAGCGCTATCAACGACTTTGTGAAAGTAAGGGGTATATATACCTGCAGGTAACGTATACCTTGGAATGTCGTCGGTTGGTAGGTATAAGGTGCGTACGTGAATACATATGCGTACGAGTACATATATACATAACGTCAATTTGATATAACTTACGAAGTAAGTACATACATATTCGATAAATGGAAAGAAACTCGATCTGTAAAGATTGCCGGCTGCAGCAACCCGGTCGCAATAATAACCGACGTATTATATATTATATTTATAAATAGTTTCTATAGGCGAGTGTGATATACCTAATCGTAACGTAGGTATTGTAAAACGTCAGGCACGTAGGAATATAATTACATCGAGATGGTATATATTTTCATTTATACATATATATATATATAGTATCTATATACCTATATGTATATTGGTATACGAATTATCGCCAATCGACGTTTATAAAAAACCGTATTTATATATTTATACGTCTACACGTATTATACTCGTATATACGATTAAAAATCTCGACGGTTTCAACATTCGTACGATACATTATAAATATCCTGCATATATAATGTATATGTGTATAATTATACCCTATCCCCTTGTATTTTTAATTAATCAGTGAAAAAAAAAAAAAGAAAATAGCATATCGTATACACTGCATGGAGTAAATAAATGAATAAATCCACAGATATCAGCAGCCGAGGCGTACCTATATAGATACAGAGGTTTGTTGTATATCCCACCCTATACCTCCCATATAAACCCGTGTACGGGTACGGCTCGCTTCGCTTGCCAGTAATTTCGTTATTGTGCTGTTGATCCTGCGCACCCACGCATCGACCACGAAATGCGTTAGGTATATGCGTGTATGTATATAGGGGTATGAGGCAAAGGGCGCGCCGTCCAACTCCGGACCGTCCTGCGCGGATCTACCTATACGTATACATACATACCTGTATACATACATAAGTATATATCTGTATGGGTATATATACGTATATATATATACGGTAGATATGTACACACGCGTAGAAGTATATATTATAGTGAGTATATACCTATGTAACCTGCACCTTGTACGAGGGGATCATTTTGTGTTTGCAGATATTTCCCCGGCGTTTATTAGCGGCTGCGGTGGTATCCGTGTACGGTCGGGTGAGCGTATATACCTAGTATATATATATACGCGTCTACACGCACGTTTGCGTGTTGTTAATTTACCGCGGCGCGTCCGGGTAAGCGTTTCGCGCACGCCGTCTACCTAACCAAGCATCATTTCGGGTGCATACAGAATGTTCGTATACAATCGAACGCGCTCGAATTCAGCTACCGCGCGTTGGGGTTATAGCTTTCGAGTGCCGTGTGCGTGACTTAACACCCCGACCCTTGGCGATGCAGGTTAAATTTTAGTTTCAGGGCATACCCATCACGAAGTGGGTAGCACGGTGTATTTTTTATTTTTCTTTTTATTTTTACTCGAGACTCTTTGCGTCGTGTAAAAGGGAAGTATGTACTACTTTATAAAGTATCAGAATTGGATATTAGGGTAAATATACATAGAGGCGGTGGGCATAGATCTGTAACTTTGATAGCGAGGTGCAGGGAGGAGCGGCCCCTTTGACGTGCCCAGCTGACCGAATGGCTGGCATCTAAATTGAGGCTAAATGCATCATGAAAAAATACAAACAACAGGAAACCGGTTACAGATCGGAGTTAAGCTAAGACGAAGCTACCGTGACGCCTAGTTTTTGGAGTTCCTTTATTGTTAGCGCGGCAGTCAGGCAGTCAGGCAGACAGGCGCAGCGCCTACACGAAAATTATCACGTCCTAAAACGCTTCTGGTTATACTACATGGCTCAACTTTTTAACAGTTTGGTGTTAATCATTTAAGCTTTTCGAAATACTTTGAATAGGTTGCGCAACTCTGAATTCATTCACGCTCAATACGTGTATACATATATTTATATATAAGAAAAGTATATTAAGCAAATTTTCATCCCGCAGCTGTTTTTTGTTCGTATATACCTATGTATATAAATATAATTCTATATAACCCGATAAAATCGCAAAGGTATAGGTATGTATACCTCGAATTACATTTCGCTACGTGGGTCCTCCCACTTTGCTTTTATTCGGGACAAAACGAGTGGTGCGAATTTTCAAAAGAATGCCATGAAAGAAAAACAAAGTAAACCCCTATATAGGCATACACATATATGTATACATGTATATAATATATACCTATGATATACTTTTGGGTCGTTTAATTAAAATAATAATAATAATATTAATAATAATGATAATTTCAAAAGAGAAATAAAGATATAAAACAAACAGAAAGAAAAAAAAAAGAATTCCCTCGGGGTTAGGTAATTGCTAAATTATATTATTATTTGTCAAACGAAACAGCGATAAAGAATTTAGAACCCCTGGGGGAGTAACATTATACAGTTTACGTATAACCTCTCGGTGAGACGTGGAAAAAGATTAGCAAAAATAAATGGCGTCGGAGATTATTTAGCGTTTACATATGTATATTCGGAATATAGGTACGGGTAGACAGACGTATATACATATACCTACTTATTAAGACGAGCAGCGTACGTAATAACATAATTGTCAGTTGTAGGTATTTTATGGAAGAGTTGTTCTCTTTCGTTTCTTCTCTCACTCTCTGTCTCTCTCTCTCTCTCTCTCTCTCTCTCTCTCTCTCTCTCTCTCGGGCTGTCAAATTAGCGGGAAGAACTAATAATATATTTAGCCATGAGTGTAATATTCAAAACACGGCATCAAACTACGCGGTTTCGCGCGGATATATTATTATCATCATTCTGGGTTATTATTATAATTATTATCATGCAAATATACAAGGCACTAGTAATAAAGCTGGCGAGATGAGCGGGTCGCGGCGCGGGCGCGGGCGCGCATATGCAAAGCAATAGCGTTCGTATACATACATCTAGGTATATATATATATATATATATATATATATATATATATATATATATATATATATATATATATATATATATATATATATATATATATATATATATATACCGCTAACCGACGTTATAACAGGAATACATCGCGATAGATGAACCTTCCATTGAATGCGTGAACCGAGCCTGCGGCGTGCATGACATCACTAATTATAATTCTAATCTACATACCTAAATGTATGTATGTAACGCCGTATAGCGCCACCGGGCGAATCCCCCCGAGGGTACAGTCACCGGAGGTAACTTGCATCCCACCCGTCTCTCTCGTCGACCCGCCGCGCCGCGCCGCGCGCTTCTCTTGTTTCTGCACCAAGTTTCGTTTTGCCCCGCGCCCTGATTGCGCGGCATATAGAGGATATAGAATACAATTTACAACAGTGAGCAGCCCGCCTGCCGTTCACACAAAGCATGGAAAAGCCTGGCTATAACACACACACACACACACACACGCGCGCGCGCGCGCGTAGTGCGTTATGATATATTAGGTTAGGTTAGGTTAGAGTAGCAGTCGGACTTTACTCACCATGCGGGACAGAACAAGTCTGCTGCGGTCCGAAAGGCATAAGAATAAAAATAATAAACGTCTATTTGGATATGTTTTACATACATACCTATATGTATTTTATATATTATAGGCATGTGGGTATAAGGAGATAGGGAGCAAGATGGAAGAGGGGAGGATACGATAATAAAATAAAAACGCTTTGAATTAATATTAATATTAATATTATTATTACTATATTATGATCATTATTACTCCTATCATTATTATTATTACGATTATTAATATTATTACGATTATTATTATTATTATTATTATTATTATTATTATTATTATTATTATTATTATTATTATTATTATTTAACAGACGTAAGGGTAATCAAATATTTACATTACGAATTTTTCCTCAGCTAAGTAGAAAAATATTATAGCATGTATGAGGTAATTATTATATACAAAATGTACATATGTGTAACGTTCATAAGTCGTATATCAATAATAATGTATATATATATATATATATATATATATATATATATATATATATATATATATATATATATATATATATATATATATATATATATATATATATATATATATATATATATATATATACATATACATGTACACACATACGTATATATATATATGTATATACCTATATATATATATATATATATATATATATATATATATATATATATATATATATATATATATACGCATATACATATACATGTATACATATGCATACCTATATATAATATAATCCATATATATATAACTGTTATATTAGTAACAACTAATAGTGTATTTACAATAGACTCGGACATCTTGAGATCTTGCTGGAAGGATGATTGTTATTATTATTATTTTTATTACTATTATTATTATCAATATTAATATTATTATTATTGTTACTATTACTACTATTGTTATTTATATTTTTAAGTATGTGGGGCAGCGGATTCGAGGGATCATTTTTAATATATCACTTCGTAAACGGTCGCCTTTTTGTCACCCGATCCTGTCACTATGTACTTATCGTCCGCGGAAATGTCGCAGCTCAACACCGACGAGGACTCCTTCGACTAGAACCAAACACAATCCGAAATGAAGTAATTTCAAAAAAAAAAAAAAAAAAAAAAAAAAAAAAAAAAAAAAAAAAAAAAAAAAAAAGAAAGACAGACAAACAAGAATAAGATTCAAAAAGATTCTTCCCAACTCATTCAGTGTTTGCCCAATCAGGCATGTTATAAAAGTGCATCAATTTTTACCTGGAAGATAGATGCTCCGTAAGGCGTGCGCCAGGCGTTCAAAAGGTTGTCCTTCCCCGTCGAGACGAACCATTTCCCACAAGAGGCAAACCGGAGGGAAAGAACGCAGGACTCGTGGAGGTGAAGCTGGTACTTGTCAGGTTTCGTCGCATGGAGGACCTCCACGTTCGAGTTCTCCATACCCACGGCGAGCCACTCGCCGGTGGGACAGTAGCCGAGGGAAAATATCTGCGATGTGAAGTCGTGCTGCTGCAGTTGTCTGCCCTCACGGAGGTCCCAAGATCTGACAGTGTTGTCGAGGCCTCCGGTCCAAAGTTTCGAACCATCGGCAGAGATGTCGATGCAGGATGCGCCGTCCGTGTGTCCCTGGAACTGTCTGACCAGCGTCTGGTTCTGCAGGTCCCAAACGGCAATGTTCCCGTCGCTGCAGCAGCTGAAGCAGACCTTAGAGTCCGGGGAAATTGCGAGGGCATAGCATGCCGGCGCCGAGGAGGTTAGTTCCGCCTTTATACGGGGCGTGGGACTCGCCAGGTCCCATATGCTGAGCTGACTGGCTTCACCACCGACAATGAGCGTACGACCGTCCGGAAGGAGCTTCACTGATCGGATGTAGTTGTCCCGCTGCAGGCAATCGAGCTGCGACACGGGCTTCACATTCCCATTTCCACCCTGGCCGATGTCCCAGACTTTAACGCACCCCTTACCCCCGGTATAGACGTACTTCGTTGGGTTTGAGATCGTTACCGCGCAGACTACCTCCCCGTGCGTCAGGGTGTTGATCTGACGCGCGTGCCTAGGTATACCAGGACCTATCAAGGCATCTGGGGGAAAAGGGACAGGTTGCATCTGACCCTCGCTGGACACGTGGAAACTGTACGCTCTGAAACAACCCCACTTACTTGTCAAGGGTAGTAGATCAAAGCTACTACATTACTGGGCAAAGTGCCCCTAAATGCTGAAGAGAGCGTCTATTTTTCATTTAAAATTTTGACTATTACAGTGCAGAGAATTAGCTGTCGCATATAATTTACGATTGCAAAAGATTACTGCGCCATGATATTGACGGATATACATATTCACATTTCCGACTTCGATCTATAGATGCTGCGATTCTTGTATTTACTTGACGAAAATAAAATTCCGATTCATTCAATACGGCACACTCTGGGATATGAAAATCCCATAGGCATACGACTGCAGAGATTACTTCGTAACCAACATTCTTTGAATCCCACTTAAATGTTCCCGATATCAAAGCTACAACCACACATCGGTGACGCAAGTCACTTCTCTTCCTAAATCAGACATCTTTTATAAAGTGTAATAAAAAATCAAAAATTAACTCACGGTTTGCCACCAGGAACTCCCAACGATCCCATGGGAGCTCGCATACCCGCGTGAGGATCATACAACTGCTGTGGTGGTGGTCGCGGTGCTGCGTAGCCGTTGTATCCCAACATATCAACATGAGGATGTTGTCCTGCCGGTGGCAGATGATGGGGTGGCGGACCGGGAGGATAATGTGGTGGATAAGCACCAGGGACTCCCGCGGGTGGACCTTGCATCATCTTCCCAGATCCGGATGGCTTTGAACCGCCAGAGGCGGACGTTGGTGTCATAGGTTTCGATATAGGTGTGGTAGTCTTCTCTCTATCGTCCATCTTTTTCGCTGATGGAGTGCTGGCATTGCTGCTTGTACCGCTTCGCGGGGAGTGAGGAGGTACCTCTTTCTTTACCTGACCGCTCATCGGTACCGATGATGAGCCCATTTTGTCCAGACCATTTTCTCGCGGAGAAGATGTGCCGTTTACCGCAGGGCTAACTGGGCCTTCGCTCGCGTCATCCACGACAAGATCTTGATCACTCTTCTCGCCATCGCTTTGCTGAACGGAAACAGAGATACCGAATATCAGCATGCGTGCCTACGCACTGTGCAAGGGCATACGAGAGTATAAAAAAACGCTGGGGATCTGAGTGCGACACTGGGAAGGTTCCGATCGCGATCTCACAGCGGCTATTGAAGTTCGTACAATGGAAATTGCTGGACTAGAATGTCGACTGCTTAGATACGCGAGAAACGGGGAAGAGGTCGCGTTCAGGAGTAATATTTATACGTACATGGGCCATGTCTTTGTCCTGTTCTTTCTTCATCTTTTTCGCATGCATCTGATGATCATGATGATTTTGGGAATGGTGAGAATGATGCTGGTCCGGAGGACTCCTGGGGCGGCTGTACTTGTCCCCGGGTGATATGGAACTTCTCTAAAACAGAAAGGCAAATCTACTTTCTAAAACGAACATTCAACAATTCATTTGAGGTGAGACTTCTTTTTGTCCAGAAATTTCAAGCCACTAGGATTGCGCATTAAAAAAACGTTGGGTCAGTATCTCGTCGTCAGTAACTCCCAGATATCCTAATTTACGTTGGTATTTTACTTGGTAATTCCATCTTTCACAGCCCTTATCTCCGCTTAACCCGTATAATTTTTAATGCAAAATTTGATGTGATATCCAATTCCGAAGTAAAAACTGTAGGGATCCATTTAAAAAAGAACCAAGTTGACCTCGATTTGGCCTCGACAAGGTCACCTGGGAAAAATTCGATTCAGCCAGGTTATTTCCCCTTCCGAACCCTGCAACTTTTGCATGAAACATTTTTCGATGCCTCTTTTAGGTTTCGGCATATCGCCCTGGATCGTTACGAACCAATCACCCCGTATTATCCTGATCGTTGTCGATATTTCGACAGAGTTTCTAACTCCAAGTCAAGAGACTTAAAACGAATAAAAATTGAGTGCTTTAATCTGCTAATCGATCGAACGCTTAATTGGTAGCTAATATCTACGAAAGACTAAAACTCGTAGCGCCGATATTCTCTTAAATATCAACATCACACAAGTATAAGATATATTGTTGCGGTTATACGTGGCAAGACCACGCTTCACGGTTGGCGGTGCCAATTACGATTTAATTGCTTGACCATAAGATTTATTTCTCTACTGTCCCGTCACTGTTCCCATCAAAGTAGGTATGTATCGTACATACCTACGCCTCTACCGACAATATACAGGTATAGAGGTATGTATACTTCGCAAACGGATTGCTTACGTCGGACACCGCGATTGCAGGCTGACGAGTTCCGCGAACTGCGTCGTGAGACGCCTACAGCTTAGTCGACGAGCTAAAAATCCCGGGAATCGTTCAATGGGATACCCGGGCATACGAGCTGTATATCCGATAATTTCTTCACCCACCGTCCTATAATCTGATCTTTGTTTCGTGGATAGAAATGACAAAGCCGTACGCCGCTTATGGGTTATCGAGTATATCCGCATATACGTTGGGTCATTCGAGTGTGTGGGCACACATATGAAACCTGAGAACCGTTCTTAAATATATGACTTGTATATAATATATGCTTATCGCAGTGACACCGGATGTCAATTAAAAAAAATTCTTGCGGTTCTCTTCGTCTGTAATTTAAGCTCACACTGACGCCCATGTTAGCGAGACAGTCTCACTAAGGCGGTAGTTGAAGAAGGAGATGCTGTACACAATGTAATATACGGTATGGGTGTACACATTATACGTGTGTGACTCGTGTAGCACCAGCAGAGTCAGAGGGAATGAGGCACAGAACTCGGAAACTCTTGCCGAATAGAGTTGTAACCAAGAGGTTATCGTGTCTCTGCACTCGAGCGGAGAGGTCGAGGAGGTTCAAAGGCCATCCGCCGTACGTATGTACTACGTTCGCGCTTTTTTTTTATTTTCTTTTTTCGTTTTTTTTTTTTTTTTCTTTCGTTTCTTCTTTCTTTTTCAATTAGCCACCCGACGCGACTCGACCCGACTCAACCGAACCCAGTGTAACCCGAGCCTGAACCATGTAACGGAGGACGATAATGGACTTCGGAATGTCTCTACACAGAGTCCGTGTATACGTATACGTAGATACACGTATGCGAGTGTATAGCCTCGTGGGTGTTGATAGTGATAAAAATACAGAATGCCTATATGCAACGGGTGAAAGGGGTGCCGGGAGAGGAGGCTACAATGATTACAGAGTGAGCCTATATACGATGGGCAGGATGGTCTCGGGATGAGTCGAGGCTCTGATGCTGGGTATTGGAGTATAGCGCTGCGTGGAAAGGAAATGAGAGATGATGAGAGGAAAGAGGAGGAGGAGGAGGAGGAGGAGGAGGAGGATGAGGAGAGAAGAGGCATGCGATGGACGAGAGGACAGAATGAGAGGGCGTTCAGAGGCGGGACGCGGTCTTGAGGTGATCACAGACAAGGACGCTAACCCGTAATACCTACCTATCTTCTCTACCCATCTCCCGATCTCTCTGCTTCTCACTCTCTCATCATTTCAGACAGCGTTCTCTTTCCCTCTACCGTCCGACCCTCTGGTTTCCTCTCCTTAGTCAGCCTCTATAGAAGTTGGCTCAGGTTTTTTTCCCCCCTTTCTTTCATATTTTATTTTTATTTTTATTTTTTCCTTCTTCTTTACCGCGGCCTCTATTTGTTCTCGTTCGATTATAGAGATTGGTGCTGCGGGGTAGGTTCCGTAATGGATAGATCACAAGAGTCCTTCCCATTTGTAGCCAACTCGTGACTGGGCCAAATCAAACCTCCGTTATTTCGGGCAGACCAAGATGATGATGAATTTACTACAAGGGTTTTCTCCCCTTGTCCAAAACCCCGCGCGGCGATGAAAATTTCTCAAAGATATGGGTTAATCTGCGGTACGTTATACCCTGTAACTAACCCCCCCCCCCCTGCATCGGTACCCATACTCATTCTTCAGAGAAAATTAATCTTGTAGCGTCGAATTCATTCGGCAATACCTTCAAGGCGATTGGCGAATGTTACAAACTGAATCCCCACAGCGATTGACGATCAAACTTCAGCGAATTGTCATTAAACTGTCAGTCACGTATGAGGTAAAATTAGAAATTGGATCAGTCGATAAATCGTGATGATCTTAGGGTCAGATAAGCGGGAAAATCAGCTTAGTAATTCTGGATACCACAGTGGATAAAAATTTTGGCCACAAGGCTAATAAGTTACGGAAATTGACGACCGAAGCCTTGCGCAAGGAAGCCTTTGCGGGAAAATGCACCGCGCCGCAAATCTTTAACGTGTAATTATATATCTTATATGCGTCATACAAAGTTATACGTCAAATGAAGTAGTGCACTCCTCCTCGCCCTCGAGGATTCAGACATAATGAGGCGAATTAATTTCTCCGATACTATAGTGGCGCGGCTACAGCCAAAGTTCCGAGTCACGTCATAAGATGCAAGTCGAAGAAGTTAACCAGGAAGAAATTGTCAGGAATTGACGAGCAGCCAAACATCAAGCCTCTGATTGTCCAATACGGAGACCATGGACCGACTCGAAATACTAAACACTGTAAAAAGAACGTCAAGGGAGGATGCGGCAATAAGGTCGTTACAATTGGCAACAGGTTAAAGAAAATCTTGCGAAATATTCCAGCGTAAGTTGATGTGTCGAATGTTATACACATGTACCGAGGGAAATTCCACGTGAACTTGACCCGAGTTTGGCCGCGCTATTTTTAATTTCGTTGAAACTTTTTTGGGTTATAGTATGACACTTGAGAACATGAAAAAACATCCCCTTTTTTTTTTTAATCGACCCTTTTTTGCCTACGAGCCGCGAAACCTATCTCAAAAACACCCGAACCGATTTTGATGAAAAAAGTACGAAAACTTACGGCTTTCGAAATAAAAAATTATCATCTAATCTTGAAAGTTGGCCGACATTTTTTTCTCCGTTTTTCATCGTATTTTCTATTTTCATGAATGATATTGTACGTTAATACAAAGCAATTTTTTAAATTGTATTAAACTATTATTTCGAAAAATATGATATAAGAATCCGTAAAATAATATAAAAAATTCAATTTTCGGAATGATAGTTTAATACAGCTTGAAAAATGGGTGAATTAACGTACGATATCGTACATAAAAATAAAAAATACAATGAAAAACAGAGAAAAAAACGTCAGCCTACTTCAAAATTTGGATGACAATTTTTCATTTTGGAAGCCGAAAATTTTCGTATTTTTTTTATCAGAATCGGTTAGGGCGTTTTTGAGATAAGTTTGTGGATCATACGCAAAAACGGGTTGATTAAAAAAAAGGGGGTTTTTTTTCCACGTTTTGAAGTGTCATACTATCACCCAAAAAAGTTTCAATGATATTGAAAGTGGCGCGGCCAAACTTAGGTCAAGTTCACGTGGAATTTCCCACCTAATACCTTATACTTATATATCTACATCTGTTCTTTATACTTAGAGGCCCTTTTTACGGGAAAATGAATATTCATCGTGAAACACGATAGACCGAAAGAGGTTTAACGATTTTTTTTTTTTCGTTTTGTACGGTTTCTTTGACGTGTGTATACCTACGTCGATTATGCACACGTCAATAAGTCGCGGGTGGCAAAATAAATTCTGGAGCAACTGTGTAGCGGTGCATATATATACATATAGGTATATAATCGACAATGATTTAACGTTTATACTCACAGAGAAACCTATAAGTATCTCATATATATATACCTATACCTATAAAATATTTTTCAAATTTATGTGACAAATTATCAGACAATATGTGGTAGAATTTATATCGTACGCTGGATTCACCGTATGTGTCACACTTGCGCTATATAATTTATAGAAATGGTTGTTGCTCGTGCCGTTTCTCTATATAACACACCCTTCCAGGAAGTCACGTTTATCTCGAAGTACTCCGACCGAGTTTTTACCCCGTTACTGCAGTAATGTAGGATATCTTTTTTTTTCCAGAATTATATTCGAGCTTGAAATGCGGTTTCAGTTTGTTCCATATTTTTTTTTTTTTGTTGCTTCTCTCTCCAACTCTCCATCTCTCTCTCTCTCTCTCGCTGTTTCAATAAATCTATATATTCTACCGCGCGCGGGGTTTTTGATTACAGAGGAATCGGCATGGGCGAACCGCCAGTTGCTATAGCCGAGAGGCCCGGAAAAATCCCTGAGAAAAGAGGGGCGATATTTTCATACGCAGCAAGGGATTTACACTCCCAGAGGAAAACCGCTATAGCAATAACGAAAAACGCGAAGGTTCGTGACTCCGTTAACCATCATTTCACCCATTATCCGCACCGTATTTACTTAATGGGATTCCCGGATTTCTTATTAGCAAAATTTTCGCGTGTTTATAGGCAGAAAACTGGTACACGGCCGCGAATGATTACCTGTCCGCAAATTCGAGCGGTATAACACCGACCTGGGAGTAATATCTTTGTAAATAATTCATCCGATATGTAAATTGAATATCCAATTGCTTCGTTTCTCCTTTCAACTTCCGATACTGATCAAACGATCTGATGACTCTCCTTTACATATTCCCAATTATTACCGAAGAGTAATTAGACGCTAATAATTCAGGCAATTAAAACAAGATATGTGTACTCACGTGTCGTTCCTCTGCCGAACTCATTCCTGTAACAAAGGTAAAAAGAGAAAACTGATATTAAATCACGTCAAAGAACGTTTCACGTGCTGTTAGGAGCACGGCCATAGGTGTACCTACCTATCCTGTACATACATCGATGTGTGTGTGTGGGTTTACAAGTATATTTATATATTTGTGTACCTATAATACAGAGTTTTGTGTGCGTTTATTGTGGACACGCTGGGGGCAATATTTTAGTGGAAATACATTTGTGAGCCTCGGGTTCCCCCGGGCTCGGCAAAATGTCAATAACATCGAGCATACATCCACGGCAATTGCATTCATGCATATTTATATTTCATAACAGGCGTATACCTACATATTTCTGTAGATAGAAGCGTATAAAATGTAAATATACTATGAAACGCGATATTGTTTGAAAATATCGCTAACAAACTATTCATTTAATGCTTCCCTCGGATAGAGAATATATACTGCAGGGTCGCACACCGGCCGGGGGGGATGATGATGATGATGATGACCGGTCAATCGTACCAAATATAGGGTAAAACGTAGTTACATCACAGCGTTTACTACATTTCACGTATGTAGCGATATTCGGCCCATCCCTCTCCGCTTCCCTTGTCATTTTTAACTGTCAATTTATCCGATATCTACCCGTTCGGCTATTAGAATTGTATATAAATGCGATTTAATTAACTCGAAACAAACAAAATCCCAATAATTCCGTCGGATGATACGAATAGTTTGAATTTTTTGTCATTTTTCATTGAATGGAACGTGAATCTTGAATACTGGTATCTTTCAAGGAATCGCACATGTCCAAGTTGTTGATTAATCAACAAGTTTCATCGCAAATTTTGTCAAGGATTAGGATCAACCGGTGCTCCGATCTTGGATATTTGGATCTTCAATTCTTTAAGAAAAACAAATCTTGGATGACTTTTTCGAAACAGCGGAGTGATTTTATTCAGACTGCATCTGACTCTGCAGGGTCCCGATGAGCAGCAACTTGCAACTTCTACTTGTATCATGCTTCGAAAGACTATGATAAGCGAATTTCCGTAACAAATCTGGTTGTTTGAAAGAGAATACATTTGGACAAAATACCTACGCCTAAGAGAACCTGTTACACCGGCGGTTATACTGGGATGTGTCGCGGTTCAGCCGCACTCAAAGCAACGCCGTAGTCCCTTTCTTTGGAGTGTTAAACGTAGGTGCGGGTAAAACAAGGAACGTAACTTGAAAGTGAGAATTCCTCTTTCACGCGGTAGGTATGTGTCTACGTAGACTACAGTTCTTAATTTCGCATGGGAAGCGAGATTCTTCTTACGTCTGTACATCGCGCGTTAACGTAGAGCGACGATTAATACGCCTCGACAGATCGGTGAAATTCCTTGGATTCGCGGAGAACCAGCTAGCAGCACAAGGTGTTCAGTTTCCTTCCCGGTATACTATACGAGTACGTGTTATATGTCCCAACGTTCCCGAGCCTGTCTCATCTATCTACCCCGTCGTCTACTCCACGCTCTTCCGGGACACCGGAGGAATGCAATGCGTCGACAAGGGTCTCTTTATACCGATCTAAAGAGTAGCTTGAAAATTCGAATCGTAAATTGATACGCTTGGTCGGGTCGACGATCGAGTGCCAATAATGTGCACCGATAAACGACAAAGCCAGCGGAGTTTTGTTAAAATTTTCGATATTTTCCAATCGGAAATATATAGGTATTCATTGAAATCAAATTTCATCGTGAAATTTAGTTGTGACATTTATACGAAATATGAATTGTTCACTCATGCCGGAATCCAGACTTCGTTGCAATTTTTAACTTCCCGCTATGACGATTGAGAATTTTCAAAAAAAAAAAATGGAACTTATTGGTTTTGGTTTGATTTTCTAAAATCGAGATTTCATCAGATCTCGACGTTTTGGGTTCCTAGGAGGTTATTCTGACTATTCTTGGATGGACGTACGTATATGTGTGTGTGTATAAAGCAAATTTTCAGGGTTGGCCCACAGATCAACCGGTTTCCTGATTTTTTTCCTAATTCTTTAATCTCAAAGTTTACAAGAAAATTGCTTTGAATAAAAAATTTTCGTATCCAAGGATTAACTTCTTGGAGTATCATTGGCTTGCTCCGAAATACCATCGATGTAAGATATTTTTTTTCTCGATTTTCTAAAACTATGAGAATAATTTCTAATCCACATAAAAATGAGGAGGAATACATGTCGATTGTGTAGTGAAGCGATAATTGACTGGCCAGTTTCACGAAAAACGGTTAAATTTCATAACGAAATTATATCGTAATAAATAAAATAGAATTACAAGAAAAAAAAAGTGAAATAACGTACCTCCGTTGCTCTTGAGGTCGTCTGGCTGCCCTCGGTGATGATCAGGTTTACCGAGTATGGATAGAGGGTGGCCACCACTTCCTCCAGGAGCCGCACCGACTACCGGAGGTAAACCCAATCCCTGGAGGAGGGCCGCCGAAGCGGTGGTTGGAACTGGGAGTCCGGCTCCTGGACCCAAACCGGGAAGACCCGGCAGTCCAGGGTGAGGTCCCATCGCTGCACCAGGAGGCAACTGTTGGGCATGCATTTGCTGCAGTAGTCGAGGAAGATCGGGCCTCTGTTGCTGAAACGTTAAATATAAACAAACTTACTGACGATTTATTTCAGATGTATTATTCGCGTATCTTATACCGGATATCGAAAAATTGAAATTTTAATCGTCTAGTGTGTTCCGCATTTGCGAAAAATAATATAGAAAAATATGAAAACAGTTTTTCGGATATATATATATATATATATATATTTTTTGTTGTTCGCCCCGCTGCAGAGTTTTGTGTTATTTGATAACCGATTCCCGATTCATCGTTTACATACATTTTATTTATATTATTTATTTAGTTGCAATTAATCCCTGCAGGTGACTC
Source organism: Macrophya alboannulata (assembly GCA_949628255.1). Classification (NCBI taxonomy): domain Eukaryota; kingdom Metazoa; phylum Arthropoda; class Insecta; order Hymenoptera; family Tenthredinidae; genus Macrophya; species Macrophya alboannulata. The sequence goes on from OX451209.1 coordinate 12,792,353, forward strand.
GGCCGTGTGACATTTTCGCGATTTCGGATCCCGGACTGCACCGCGGCTGAGAGGAAAAAAACTATCAAATTTTACGCTCGATCGAATCGACGGGTGATTTATTCCCGGCAAACAATCGTCTCGGTTGACTGCCGCAGCGGCCCATCTCGTGTTGCATATAAAAACGAAAAAACGAAAAAAAGAAAAAATCGAGTAAAAAATGGTAAAAAATTAAGCTTCGTTGGAGAACGCGAAGAGTGAAGATATAAAAGAGATAAATATAAATCCACTAAAGAAACGAGATCTCAAGGCGTATATATGAGGTATTCCTCGCCGTTTCGAATGGTCGAAAAGTTGACCGATCCCAAAGAAATCATAATTCTCTTATCACACAAATATATCGAAAGAATTTATGGCAATTTTTTCAGAATTTTTGGATCACATTTTTTTGAGTTTTTCCAAATTCCAATTTCTTTCTACGAACCTCCGTATGTCAAAAGTATCAGATCGTACAAGAAAATTTGTAAGTCAAAAAAGTTGCAGTTTTGAATCAACTTTCTGAAACAAAATTTTTAAGAATTTCTTGAATTTCAAACATACCATTTTTTATCAAAAATACACAAAAATACTTTTTTTCAACCAATATGTCATTTTTGATTTACTTCAAAAATTTACAGAAAATACTCTCAAGTGTTTACAGCAACCATATATTTTTTTTAAGATGGTTGGCTCAATCGTTTGGAAGCTATGCTTTATTAATTCTTTTTTCTTCGAAAAGTATAAAGAATCATAGAATTATTAAAGCATAGCTTCCAAACGATTGAGCCAACCATCTTAAAAAACATATATGGTTGCTGTAAACACTTAAGAGTATTTTCTGTAAATTTTTGAAACCAATCAAAAGTGACATATTGGTTGAAAAAAAGTATTTTTGTGTATTTTTGATAAAAATTGGTATTTTTGGGATTCGAGAAATTCTCAAAAAAAAATGTATCAGAAAGTCGATTCAAAACTGCAACTTTTTTGACTTATAAATTTCCTTGTACAATCTTATACTTTTGACATACGGAGGTTCGTAGAAAGAAATTGGAATTAGGAAAAACTCAAAAAATGTGATCCAAAAATTCTGAAAACATTCACATGAATTCATTGGATATATTTGTGTGATAAGAAAAAATTATGATTTTTTTGGGATCGGTCAACTTTTCGGCCGTTCGAAACGCTGTGGAATACCTTATATACGTTATAGTATTATATTACATATATATATACGTATATATACATACCGCGAATATTTCTTTATCATCGGGTGACATACCGCGCGAGTATTAACGGGGCGTATACGCCTACCTACTTACATGTACGGCTCTCATTATAATTTAGCCAAAATAATTAATGTAATTAAAACGTATTACCGCGAACAGCAGCGACAGACCATTAATGAGTCACGCGCGAGACAACAACCTCAATTGCTCACGTATAGATATTTATGTATGTATATATAATATATATATATATACATATACATATGTATGTACATACCTACATACATACGTACGTGAATATTCAACGTGTATACATATAATACATCATTTATTTTATAATATTTCTATTTACTGTATACAAATTTGCGTCGCAGGGTACCTACATACATACGAGCGGTAAGGATTCAACGAGCCCTGCTATAGACGCATACACGTCACGATCATTTACAATGACAATGACGACTCTCGTGCGCCAAGAGCCGAGACGAGGTGCTCGTGAATAAAAATTGAATTAAAAAAAAAAAACAAAAAAAAAACTATGGTTTATTAATCGCTTAGGGATCGTTAGATATGCCTAAACATGTATAATTCTTCTTCATTTGATATCCATATATGTATACGTATATAGGGGAAGGGCTGGCAAAAAGGTAAACCCCGAAAATATGGTGAAATTTGTTTTTTCTTCCGAAATGATTATAAACCGTGATTTATTACTCTTGTTATCAGTTTTGCACAATCTGGGGAGTCAAAGAAAGTTTTTTTCCTTCACAATTTTTTTTTTTCAAAATTTTATCGAAATTTGGTTCACTTTTTTTTTCTACGAGGAACCCCATTCTGTCCGCAAAAAATAAAAAAAAAACACACACATTTTCATGGCAACTGAAAATTTGTTCGATTTACTTGTAATAGAAGTTAGCGAGGAAAAAAAAAGAAGAAAATCCAGCGTATTTGAGTCCACGAAAGTCCATTATTTCCTTGGCATCCCCGTATTGCCCTGCACCCTTTTCCTAAATCTACGATTTTCGAAGTTCTGCACTGCAGCTGCCAAAGCTGATTTAAAAATAATAAATAAAAAGACCAGAGCTGTATTATATCTGTCCGTAATTATAGAGGCGCACGCAAGATACTATATAACCGTCCGCCGACCCCTTATCTGTACAAATGTATGGGAAATTCCACGTGAACTTGACCAGAGTTTTTATTTTTTCATGTTTTCAAGTGTCATACTATCACCCAAAAAAGTTTCAATGAAATCAAAAATGGCGCGGCCAAACTCTGAGCAAGTTCACGTGGAATTCCCCATACTCTATGGATAAGTTATACATACACGTTCTGTTAAAATAATTTTTTTCACTGCACATACGTGGGCGGTGATAATATAAATAGATAAATAAATAAATATATATTTTAGTTTTAATTGATCGTGATCGTGATCGGACAGATCTGATCGTGTTAATTATGTTACTTCATTAGCCAGGTTTAAGTAATCATGAAATATTAATAAGATACAGATATAATATCACGCGGTCACGTCCGAGCTGCATTTGCAGAAGGCGTTTATGGGTACATATATATTATATATACCTGTATATATCAGCTCAGACAATTAACGATGCGAATTAATCTTAAATAGAAACTTTTCATTACCATCGCTGTCTCTATCTCTATGATCTCCGCGACTTGGGGTATGTTATACTTGAATGTGTGTAAGTTAGTTATACCTGTATAGGTATGCAGATATTTATATATACCCTGCGTATAGATACAAAAAGATATATATATATATATATATATATATATATATATATATATATATATATATATATATATATATATAACGCAGCGCGTTATTGCAACGTTTTAAATTTACGGCGACCGGAGCTTAATTGCTGCTTCATTAGCCAAGTTTTATTAATGTTTGCCGAGGCTTACGCGACTACACGAGACCCGAAGGGGGGTTCGGGGTACACGGAATGAATATTTTGTGGTCGTGTCGCTCATCGCCTGTATTATTACACCGTACTCTGCCGCGGTGCCGTGGGATTTCCCTAAAAATAAAAATAAAAAAATGTTCTTCCGGCATCCAACCCCAAAACGTGTAGGTATATAATATACGTACATACGTATACCCATGTATATGTATACAGTATATACCTATGTATACGTTTATGTCCGTGTTATTAAACGAAATATTGATTCAACCCCCAACTCCCTCGCCCCCCTGTTTACCGAGTGATACATATTCATATTCATCGGTGCCTGGCGCCTCCTCTCGCGCAACCCCACGCTTTCATATCGTGTTTGTATACGCACTGATTACTCATGCTAATATAATACGACCAAGCCTCTCGCAGCTCGAAGCTCGACCCGTGCTTGGCCCGCGGCCCTATCCCCAGCCGCAAACACGAGCAGCCGCGACTACCTAATCGACCTTGGTTTCGAATTGCGTTCCGTTGCGTTGCGTTGCGTTGGTCTCCTCAGCTGTATGGGATTTGAACTCACTAAGACCGGGTTTGCCTGCTATTACATATATGGGGCACTTGATGTAGAATCGGCAACCCGTATGAGCTTTTGCGTTTTCATTTAGCGGATTTTTTTTTTCTCTTTCCAATACCCGTTGAAAGTATAACTTCCCTGAACTTTCTTTTTTCTAAACTTTTATCTCAAACCGTTTACGCATACCTATGGATTTTCGAACAATTTTTTTTCAAATTCCCATAATTCCGTAAAAAATTGACCCCAATCTGAAGAAAGGAAAAAACACAATGCCGTGAAAATTTCTGTTTTGAAGTGTCATACTTTTGTTTAAAAATGTGTAAAAATAATTTTAATTATATTATTTCGAATTTTTTTTTTTTTTTTTTTTTTAATTTTTGAAATAATTAATCACTTCTTCTACAATGTTTTTAGTTTTCGAATTTTCTTCCAATATTTCTTCAGATAACTGTTACCCATTTTTTTTTTTTTTTTTTCTTAATCTTCACATATTACGAATGATCAACCGGGAAATGCAGAAATTGATTTTTCACAAGATTTAAACGTTTTGAAGTCAGGATCATTGCCACAGATCATTTTTAGATGAAAACCAATTTTTTTCGTTCCATGATAGTTTTAAGAGTCCATAATATGAAGTGATTTGAAAATTTCTATAAAAAAAAATCAATCGATGCAGTTTTCGAGTAACTCAGAACTTTTAGATTAGATTAGAATTTGTATTTTATCGTCGCCAGTGGTTTTTATATGTTATCAAGAAAATAATATTTCGATATAATTGTTAATTTTTGTTTTGTTTCTCCAATCAATGATATTTCGAGAACGGATCAAACTACGGATTTTGGTAAAAAAAAAAAAAAAAAAAAGGAAAGGAAATTTTTTTGTTTCAATCGTTAGAATTTTATCCGACTCAAATCCGAGCGTATTTCGCAATTACACAATCGATTCGGTAGTTTTTGAGGAAATAATAAGAAAAATCAGCTTTTAGCTCATAAGACATTTCTTATTTCTGTTAATTATTTCCACTCATCGAATCGAATGCCATTTTTTGAGCTTGGAAAATCCGGGCAGGAAGTTGTAGGACTGGCCGGTCGAGGTCAGCCGAATCACCGGCTTGTTATTCGTATTTTTTTAATTTTTTTTATCGCTGTTCCAATGCCAAAACGCAGTCAGATCGTTTATTTTCAGATTTTTCTTGTTTTTTTTTTTTTACTTGCCAAACGATTATTTACTCATGAATTTTATGAGGCTAACAAAATTGTCCGAATTCTGATCGAAGAAAGAGAAAAAAAAAAAAAAAAAACCAAAGAACACAAAACGGTTCAACAAAAATATCGTAAATTTTTAGTCAGATGATTATAATTTATTTGAGCTATTTTCAAAATAAAACGTGACCCAACCAAACTTTTTTCCTATTCACTTCAAGTGATGAACAACTTTCTTGATATACCTATGTATGTATTTTATACAGTTATTAATAAATAATGTTGTCGAAACAAAATGGGTGAAAAAAATAAAAATAAAAAAATTGATTATATAACCAATTGAATTAATGATCGAGAATTTTATTTTTATTATTATATAAGTATATACAAGGATTGATCGATCGACATAATCTCGTATATATCTACAAACTCACAAGAATCATGAATCAATTGAGTACTTGAAAAGAGAAGAAAAACATTTATCATTTCTTTATCTTAACGGTTAGGTATGCATACATACAGCTACAAAAAAAAAAAAAACGTCTGACTATTATAACGATACAAATTTAAACGAAAAAATTGTTATTTTCGCAATACATAAGTTTCTTCTCAACAATATAGGTATATGTATATAAGTATTATAGGTAAAGGTAGGTGAATATTATATCACTCCCATCGATTATATACGCTTCATCAAACGTGAATAATAGAATTCTGTCGAGCATGAATATACTTGTCAATATTCACGTGGAAATGTTGAAATTCTCTAAGAAAAAACAAAATTGAAGAGAAAATTAGTTCCACATATTTGAAAATGAATAAATAAATGAATAAAAAACCACGAAGAAAAGACACAGAATTATTATAGTCACGTGACAGTATTTTATTTTTTCTTTGACTTCTTTCAAAACCAAAAAAAAAAACCGCCAAAATTCCGCGTAAAATTTCCAGCCGAACAAAAATTTATAAATAAACAATGATTTGATATTTCTATATATATTTTTTTTGTTGAACAAATGGTGCAAGAAATTTTAACATTTAGATCCAGGATTGGTCAGGGTCAGAGCATTTATTTATTTTTTGTATCCTCAGCCCGAATAAACGAAATTCTCAATGTGAAATCCGAGACGATCTTCGAGGCAAGATATATAGGGTGAGTTTTTTTTTTATAGTGTTACAAGCGAATATCTCGAAAACGGTTGGAGGTATTGAAGAAAAAAAATTATTATAGGAAAAATCGATGGCAGAAAGGGGGGCTTTATCTGGGCCATAATATGTAATTTAAATGGATCAAGGCAATTCAAGAAGAATATCAAGGTCAACTTTTTTTTTTCCGCAGCAAACCTATATTTTTCATTATACGTATATTATACGTACATGAAACTTTACGGTCAATTATCCAAAATTTCCAATATTTAAAACACTAATTTGCAAATAACTCGGCCAACACGAAATTGGAAAAAAAAACCCTCGTTCACGTGATGAGGATTTCTTTTCTGAACAAAATGAGCCCTCAACGATCTTAATCGGAACAACGATGTGCCTAAAACCTTACGACAAAGGTTTTCAAAGGAAAATTCTTTTTCTGATGTAAAATAAACTTTGGCTGATAAATAAATGCATTCTGGAGTACTCCGAATTTCCAAAACCAAGCTGTACTGGTCCCCTTAAACTCCCAATATCTTAGTGGTAATATTCGTTCCCAGAATCGTTTACGGTCTGATATATATATGTATGTATAGGTGCCCATATCTAATGCGTGACTGCAGGTAGTTGGATACCTACTTGAATTTTTTTTGTTTCTTTTTTTGCTTCTATCGTTTTTTAAAATACAAAATTAATCTTTTCCTAATCGTTAAGCGTGGAGATTCGGACTGTTATCATGCTAATCGTTATTGTAGGGTTAAAAATAAATATCTCGCGATTACACATCAACAGGTGTATATCAACAGATTGTAGGTATAGGTATACAGGTATATAATGTACCTTATTACAGTCACCTAATCGTAATTTAAAATCTTCAAATAATTAGAGAAATTAATTTCTAATTCATCGAAATAGTATATCAATTGGTACGATCTAAATTATAACACGTTTGCGATTCTCTCTACCTGCACAAACAGATATTTACGAATATCGACAAGAATTATAGGTATATGGGGCATTCCGTGTCAACATATGACCAAGTTCTAATCTCACCATTTTTAATTTGATTGAGACTTTTTTTTAGGTGACTGCAGCAGCACCGCTACATTACCTACCCCTAGGTCGTTTTTTTTTCCCCCTGGAAACCGTCCTCAAGTTTGGAATATTCAAACCTATCCGTAGTTCCACTATATAAAAAAAAAAAATTCCGAAATTTTTGAGAAAAACTTCAAAAACATTTAATAAAATAATAATAGAATGAAAAAAAAAAAATGGTTATTCAGAGATGCTGCTGAAAAATTTCGTGAAAAATTTTTAACCAAATTAAAAAATGGTGAGGTTAAAAATGAACCTGGTCACATTGGCACGGAATCCCCCACACGTACGAATAATGAATATATACAATGAATAATAATTATTTATCGCTTACCCCAACGATTGTATTCAGCTCCGTCATGGTTACAGTTTTCGCCCTTTCTACGGCCGTAGCTACTTGCTGCTGGTGTTCTTGGGATAGAAAAGGAAGAATTTGAGCGATAATCGCGTTGAGTCTCTTCGCGATTTCGGTCTGGAAAAAAGGAAAAAACAAAATACTTTACATTGATGAAATAAATTATTCTTAAACATATACGGAAATTTTTATTAATTTAATTTTATTCCCCGAGTGATCTTGTAGAATTCTATGAAAAAAAAAAAAAAAAACTGCGAGGAGTAAAATATAGGGTTGAGGTAAAGGCGAGAGAGAAATTCCGCGTTTCATGCCTCATGTACAGTCAGGCAATAAAGTTCTTGTAGGGTCGAAATTTAGGCTCAGGTGTTTTAGTGTCTACGCTGTTGTGAAGGCCCATCGATGCGTTGTTTATTATATACAGGGTGTCCCAGAACTAAATGTCCAAAATGAAAGGTGGCCTAGAGGAGGTCGAACCGAGTAAATTGTCCCGAAGAACATGGGGTCTGCGAAGTCGCGTTCGCGAGATATCACAAGTTAAAAAAAAAAGTATCGCTTTGCGCCGCCTCGACGCGGCGCAAAGCGATACTTTTTTTTTTAACTTGTGATATCTCGCGAACGCGACTTCGCAGACCCCATGTTCTTCGGGACAATTTACTCGGTTCGACCTCCTCTAGGCCACCTTTCATTTTGGACATTTAGTTCTGGGACACCCTGTATATTTAGGAAGTATTTCTTACTTTACTTTGAGTAGGTAGTCCGCCAGATTCGCGTTCTCAGAGAACGGGGTATGCGGAGCGAGGGGGCTGCTCAACAGCGTAGACACTGAAACGTTTGAGTCTGAATTTCGACCCTCCAAGAACTTTATTGCCCGACTGTACGTACAGAGTGACCCGAAGTAGTCACGGAACTATAATTAAACGCACTTCGCATGTTCTCAATTCTTCTCGACTATTCAACCGCATGCGGTAAATGTGAAGACTTATTTAAGGAGACGATACGACGCCGTGCCGGTAGCAACGTCGCGGGAGACGAGTACGTCGCGTGAGGTAAAACACACCCTGCAACGAGGTTATAATATTTTATATACCTCTATAATTCCGAAAATGGATGAATAAAAGAAAAAAATCTAAAATTTACAGGATTTTACATTCAGATTACAGTGTGCTATGTATTCTTGGAATTTAATACAGACGCCCCCGAGAATTCTTCTGAATATATTTAAAAAAATGCCTGTAAAGTTGGAGTCGTTAATATTGATATTAACACGTGCCTCAAAGCGACCGAAGTTTTAAATGCAAAATACATGTATTTTTGCGCACCGATTATACGAAAATTGTTATCTCACGAAATTACTGATCAAAAATTCTGAAACTTTTTTTATATATTTGAAAGGATTCTTGGAGGCGTCTGTATTAAATTTTAAAAATACCCAAAATAAGAACCACCCTAAATTGTATATATCGTTGAATTTGAACGGTTGCTCCTATACGAGAGAACAAAATTCGATTTTTAATTATCGAATGTCAAACTATATACGTCAAATATTATAGCGTGAAAAATCGTATTTTTGTTTACGAATAACCTTGCTCATTTTTACTTTCAAAATTAAAGGGATAGAATGGATACTGAATCAATCAATTAATCCGAATGCATCACCCTGCAGTATACACGGTACATTATACATACGGCTAGAGTATTTATGTAATTTGTATAGCTACTACAGAATATATATACATACATATGTACGGCCATTAACTCGCGTAATAAGGGACGGGTGCATCGCAGTGTGTTCTAGTTACTCGGATAGGGCTGAACGCGTAAAGAAAGACTTCCGCGAACTGCTGCAGCATGGGGCAACAGGCGAATGGATGGATGCGGCGTTACCAAGCTAGTTAGTTTCCCCGACGCTTCGAAAGCGTCAAGTTTACTCGACATTTTAGGTACAGGTATAAAATGTATATATATGTACAGGTATATGTGTATGAACGTAGTACACAGAATGTATAGGTGTATAGGTGTAGGTATATATGTACCAGAGAACGAGAGAAGCTGCAGGAGCAGCAAAATCAAATATGAAATAAATTTAAAAAAAAAAAAAAAAAAAAAAAAAAAAAGGAATAAAGGAGGAAAAATTTTTTGAATAAAATACGAAATGACATAATAAATATAGCGCGCGGGATCGTTTCAGTTTCCACATTTTCATATATTTTCACCTTTTTTTTTTTTTTTTTTTTTTTTCATCTTTTCTCCTATTAAATCACGTTTTCGTTCAATTGCCAGCAGCTATACAGAGATATTCCAGCCTGCGCACGAGTTATGTATGTATACATACATACATACATACATACACATACCATTATACATATACCTATGTTTGAAAAGGAGAGACATGAAAACAGTGAAAAAAAGAAAAAAAAAAAACGGCGCTTCGTTAACCTCGAATAAGCGCGTAAATGTTTGTTTCTGTTCCCGAAACCTCCATGCAGACCGAGGGCGAACGCGAGCGCTCGAAGCTCTCGTGTTCCCAAAGCTTTTCCCGCCCCAATTTTATATACAGTACGCGTTCCTTTTTTCCTTTTTTTTTTTTTTTTTTTTAAACCTTTTTTTTCTCTTTTTTGTTATCGTTATTTTTATTTTTATTCATTTATTTTTTTTTTTCAACACGCTTTTCAAAGCCAGATACTCGCTCGCTTGCTCGCTAATTATTCATCCGATTTTTCGCGTCGGGATTTTAGCCCGGCACTGGCGAGGGGTCGGCTTTGCTTTATGTAACCGTCCGTCTGTGTCTGTGTCTCTCTCTCTCTCTCTCTCTCTCTCTCTCTCTCTGTCCGTGCAGTAGGTGTGTGTGTGTATATAGTTGAAAAAGTGAAAAAAAAAAAAAAAAAAAAAAAAAAACGGACGGCTGGTAGCTGTAGGTACGAGAGGCTATACGGAATTACCAGTAATTATGTCCTCGGGGCCTGTCAGTCGACGACTCCAGCGCGCTAATAAAAATCGGAAGTGCGGAATTATAAAATGATGCACACGTCGGGCGCAACGCGAGTTTCGCACGCCATTATTATAATATATCCACGTGTACAGGTGTATGTATGTATATGAATCCTTACAGGTATTACATACATACCTATACCTATACAGGTATGCGTACATATCTGAAAATCGAGTAAATCGAAAGGAAATTTAGCAAAATTTATATAATATATATACATAAGTGAATATTATAGACAACATTGTATAGAAACAAAAAAATTGAATAAATATATTCCCTCTTGAATTAAACTCCCACATGTATATATATATATATATATATATATATATATATATATATATATATATATATATATATATATATATATATATTTTTAAAAACGATCGAAGTGTTTGTTTTGATAATTTTTTATACTTTCTTCCGCACGAATGAAAAGTACCTTGCTAAACGGAATTTTAGACGTTTTTATAGTAGATATATTATATACATATACGTGCCGCGCCGCGCCGCGCCGCGGAAATGAAAGGTTGGAAATTTTTGCGATGAGTTTAGTTTGTGTACGCACGGAATCAATTTATCACGTCAGCACTCGCGAATTCCTATACATATAGTAGATACAGGTATAGGTATGGGTTGTTTAGGCAATTTATTTCTACGTCTGCTACTATAGTACGTCAGGGTGTCTTTTTTAGAAATTTATACTACCGAGCTATACGTTAAAGTTTCAATCAAATATTAAACGTGAGTGAGTATGAAACGATTTTTATAAAAATATCTATACCTTTTGCCATTCATTATTTTTCCCTTCAAATTATCACTGTGTGTATATTAGGGTGTCCGTTAGTTTAGACATTTCGGAATTTCATCCATCCTACCAAAAAAAAAAAAAATATGTTTATATTATAGAAAAAAAATTCCTGCCAAGTTTGAGCCTGATCCGATAACGTTAACCCGTCCCCCAAAACGATTAAAAATTCACACCAAAAATACGTTGGTTCTTTCCACTTTTTTTTTGTTTGATAAATTTTTGTTGTTACTTAAAATCGATTAAAAAAAATACCCTACCGCGTAAGATTGATGTTCATACTTTCTATTAAATGTAGAAAAAAAGATATTCCAAAAAAGTTCAAGTATTTTGTAGTTTGGGTTGTGAAAAATCATAATAAAAGCCGAATAAAACCGTAAAAGTGATGATTCTTGACGACTTAAACTACAAAATACTTGAACTTTTTTGGAATTTCTTTTTTTCTACATTCAATAGAAAGTATGGACATCAATCCCACGCAGCAGAATATTTTTCTCAATCGATTTTAACCAACAAAAAAAATTCGTAATTTATTTGTGGACTAATGTAGATATAGTTCAAAATTACTCAAATCATTATTATTATCATCATAATTATTGATATAGACGGTATCCGTATATACGTCTTGCGAAGTATTGAAACAATTGAGGAATAAAAGACTGTGTCAGGTGCAACAATGATGAGGAAAACCTCGTTTTCCGCGCTTTTTTCGCGTAAACAGAACAAATCTTTGCCCTTTTTTCCGCGGGGCGAGGGGAGGGAGGCGAAAAAAAGCTTTTGTCAAGTTAATCGAATTCGCGAACCGGCGCCAATACGGGAAATTGTTGACGAAATCGCGAGGATATACCTATATACGAAGTTACAAACGGACAGCGGGTTCATATATATATATTGGTCAGTCTGCTGAACAACTCTTGACCAAACGATACAGCCAGAGTATAGAAACGATATTGGGAAGCCATCAAATAAATTCAGCAGCTACCGCCGATAAAATAGGACGGAAATATCCCCCGGAACGTACGTCTGGGAAATAAAAATACACGAGTAGCACCGCGGGAGGCGAGGTATGAGGAGGAAATAAAAGGAGGAAGAGAAGAAGAAGCTTTTTCTCTTATACTCGTAGCTTTTTTCTTTTTTTTTTCTTCTTCTTTCTTTTTTTGTTTCGTTTTTCATTTGGTCTAGTTTCAAAAAAGCTTTCGTGGTAGTTTCGTATATTATTATACCTTTCTTGCCCCCCGTCAACAAGCTTGTCTATTTCCGAACTTTCCGCCCCGTAGTACGTCGCGGTCTCGCCACGCCGCGGTGTTCGTTGAATAAACATATACAACACTGAATATCATTACCTAGTTGTTACTGACGAATCCCACTTTATCTTTTATCATATTTTCATTTATTTTTTTATTCATAGACGCGAAAACGTTTCGAAATTTAATCTTATACAGACATTTAATATACAGGGTGTCCCAGAACGAAATGTCCAAAATGAAAGGTGTCATAGAGGAGGTCGAACCGAGTAAATTGCCCCGAAGAACATGGGGTCTGCGAAGTCGCGTTCGCGAGATATCACGAGTTAAAAAAAAAGTATCGCTTTGCGCCGCGTTGCGGCGGCGCAAAGCGATACTTTTTTTTTAACTCGTGATATCTCGCGAACGCGACTTCGCAGACCCCATGTTCTTCGGGGCAATTTACTCGGTTCGACCTCCTCTATGACACCTTTCATTTTGGACATTTAGTTCTGGGACACCCTGTATATTAAATATACACATGTATGTATACTTTCTAAAGCAAAATGCCAATCCGCAACAGAATTCATCTACCTATAGCTCGTGCTATTAATAATATCGATCCGGTTCAGACGTTAATTAACAATCGATTCGTGTAATTAACTCCGCTGACGTTAGCCAATTTGCAATGTCTCTACCTGCGATAATTAGAAGCATGACTGTGCAAACAGCACCAGTCAGGTCTGGGTGTGCCAAAAGATATTCGGGGCATGCTGGGTAAATATATAATATCTGAAGACACCTCGTATCTACGTATATATACATATACATATATACCGTGCGAATAATAACGCTTGACGACTAGAGAAGAATAATTAGATAACCTGAAGTTATTCAGTTAGCTAATTAGTCGATTGATTTGTGCTGACGTTCTGTGAAACTAGGTACAGTATGTTTCAAAATTTCAAAATCCTATTTCAAAATTAGTTAGATGTACGTGAATTTCTATAAAGGAACTCTGGATTTTTTGGTGAAAATATGAGAAAATTGAGGGGAATTAAAGCAATTTCGAAATACGCCAAGGGACTACAAAGCGAAGCGTTGAAAGTGTCCTCCTATACTACTAGAGGGGCCATCGACGCGGGTTTGACAAAGTTTCCGTCGTCGACGACCGATCCTGTTCTACGAGACGCAATATAGGTACAGTCGGCAGCGGATTTAAGGAAAGAGAATAAAGAGCGAATAAAGTAAGAAGGAAGAATAGCGGGGATAAGGAACAAAGTCTGGGATATAAAATCGACGGAACGCAAGATCTTTTTTACTCGCTGGAGAAAAATTTATATACGAGGTAGGTATTTCCATATGTGCAGAATATTCAGCCGCCCGGCCAATTTTGAATATGTTTTTTCGATTGATTTGTTTTTTTTTGGTCTTCTAGCGATCTTTTTTTTTCTAAGCTTTTTTACTGTTTCGTATTTTTTGTAACGATTATGAAAAAAAACAAAAAACAAATAAAATAAAAACTTTGATTATGAGATCACGAAAGATGTCTGGACCTCAAAATCCTGCAGGAGTTAAGAATTAATTTACAATAACGTATAAAAATCGTAGAAAAGTTGCAAAAAATCATTTAATAAAATGTTTCAATAAATTTTTTACAGAATCGTCTTTTTATGGTATATATAGGTATACTTCATGCGCAAACATACCAATAATTTCGGAATAAGAATCGAAGAGATGGAGATCGGAGGGTGATTGAGTCGGGTTGAAAAGCCCGAAATAAATAAATATTTTTCATCCCTGCCACGAGCGGTCCATATATTTGTATTTGCCTTATTTTATATTATATTTCTTTCCATTTCATCACCAAGAATATTTCCATCGAAATAGAAGAAACGGACAAAAAAAAAAAATAGAAAAAGAAAAGGAAAGGAAAAGAAAGGAGAAAAAAGAAAAACGGTTCGGTGTAGAGCCTAACGAGGAACGCGATTAACGAATTACCGTCGAACCCAACGCAGGACGTTCCCAGCTACTATACGCCCTAAGGTAAACAAGGCTATTCGTGATTCGCGACGCCGCCGCAGCCGGGATAGATATGTATGTACACATAGAAAGTTTTCAGCCCTTTCGACAAACTCCAATCAGCAGCAGCAGCAGTAGCAGCATCAGACTATTCCGTAAGCCTCAGAGAACGAGGTATACCTCCATACCATACATACGAAGGTGTCTGTAGACGTGTATGTGATATTCCGATCAGTGTGTACGCGGCGCTGAACGTTAATGTCGGCATTAGCAGGAAACCCTGTGCCTATGCATTGTGGATCTTTTTGAATGAAGCCGAGGGTTTCTACGCCCGCACCCTTTACCGCTACGGATGTGTATCGCCAATATTGACCGAAGAAACCGTCGCCATCTCGACTCGACAAACTCCGCACCCCGCACCCCGCGCCGTAGCTCCTTCTCTTTCTCATTTTCCTTCTCCTTCTCCTTTTACCCAACCCCTATACTGTACCCTCTTCAGGGTTTCATCTGTCCGCGGTACAAGGACTATTTGACTTTGCCTGTTCAAACACAGTCTGTACACATGTCTTCTCTGCCGCAGAAATATAGAGGGTTTGCGACCTTGGCGATGTGCACAATCCCGAGGAAATCACTATTATAGTCTGGCGAACATTTTTCTTCTCTCTTTATTTTATTTTTTTTTTTTTTTCATATAAGAAAAGTACCTATTGGTTTTGGTCGAAAAGTTAATTTTGCTAATTTCAACGAATCTTTACGTTTTCGACCCTCTAGAATCCGAAAAACAGGTTTTTGGAAAGATGTCGGTCTGTCTATCGATCTTTTGGACAAACTCGAGCGGTGATCTCGGAAACGGCTCGATGGAAAAATCTGAAATTCACAGGACTTCACGATTAAACGACGGACATGAAAAATTGCCATATTACGTTTAGTTTGAACTTCCGGTTCTACCGGAAATGAATCGATCTTCAATGTTTTACCGGCCAACCTATACGATTTCCCCTGTATTATCTTTTTAAATGAAAGATTATGGACCAGATCGAATTGGGATGAAACGCACTGTATAAAATTGTTGTTTGTCAATGTATAGGGCATTCCTTGCCAATGACGCGAGAAAATTGTAAATATATCCAGATCGAATTGGGATGAAGTGCTCTGTATGAAATTGGTGTTTGTCGATACATAGGGCGTTCCTTGCCAATGACAAGAACAAAAAAAAAAAAATTAATAAGTATACCCCGATCAGGTTGCGGATCGGATTGGGATGAAATGCACTGTTTAAAATGGTTGATTGTGAATATATAGGGCATTTCTTGCCAAAGATAACTAAAAATTGTGAATATACCCAGATCGATTCGGGATGAAATGCATTGTATGAAATTGTTGTTTGTAAATATATACGGCGTTCCTTGCCAAAGTTAACTAAAAATTGTGCGGAAATTCTGAGTATTTTCAACAAAAAGTAGAAAGTAAAACTAAGTTTGTAATTTTTTTGTTTTTCAACGGCAACTTGTAATATCCTGACCATATTCGATACTATTTCCGGTAATGTCATGAATTTATAAAGTGATGAAACGTACCGCGAAAAAAATCTGTTTTTTTCGTCTTTTTCCGCCTTGTTTTTTTTCCGATCTGGGACTTCATTATCCTCGACTTCCCGTTAAAAAAAAAAAAAAAAAAGTGAAGGAATCCTACTTTGTACATACATCAATCGATGCGATACTTTCGGACTTAGAACGCTGATCAGGATATCGGAATTTATCGGTCCCGCAGCTCGCTTATCGGAATTGTACTGATTTATCGATCGCTCTATTGATCTGTCAATGTAAGGGGCACATATATTGTGCTATGTGTACATTTCTCTTGAAAAATGATATATATTCACTAGATTATACATACATACACATATATGTATAGGCGAATAAAAAGGAAGAAGGATGTAGGTATTTTACATATACAACTCGAGCCATTCTTCAAGCCCCTTGAGTGTAAAATCGAATGTTCAGGTTGAGCTACCAATGCAATAAATTAATTCGTACACCTACACGTCTAATATTAAGTCTCGAAGGAAGGGGTTTGAGCATGGACTTGCGAACACCTCCACAACTGCTAAAAGGGCGTGTCTGACATTTAACGCGAAGTTCATCAAGAATTTTACAATCTTTTTTTCGCACGCCTGCAGCACGCCCGATCGCGTGCACTTCAATCCCCTGACTAATCGCGACTCGAATCAGTCAAGCAGTCAGTCGTTTCGGTGTGTAGGTGTATCAACAACGTCACAGATACGCGCCGAGGTGAATGTATAATAAGAGGTGTATAAACTCGGTTATAAATTAGTTACTTGTATATAAGTATAATGAAACGCGACTTACCCGCGCGACAAATCAGAATCAATTATATTTCATTTTTCAATATACATATACATATGTACGTTCTTTATTTTTTAGTTTTTCTTTTTTTTTTTTATATATATAGGAGGGTCGAGGAACCTTTGGGTTATCGATCATACCGCGGAGAACAGGACGGAGGACTTGTGACGAGTAAATATTTGTCGGGATATCACTCTCCGCGTTTATCTCTTTAATACGCTCTACAAACAAGAAGCCACTATATAGTATACTATAAGTCTGAAGTGCGACACTCCGACCCTAGAATAATAATAACAAAAGCTAGTAGGATATACCTAACTGTGAAAGGTGCATATACTGTATATATAGGGGTCCTCGAGGTTCAGATTAATCGATTCTAGCCACCCGTTATACATCAAACCTGACACCAAATTTTTATTGCCGTTTATCAAGATACAGAACTTGATATATGTATAGGAACGAGAACAAAAAAGAATGATTCTAAAAAGGATTTACAATTAAAACAACGAGATTGTATTTGCGAGATATTATTAAGCATATCCGCACTTGAAAACGATTCAATCAGATTAGTAAGGAGATAAAAAAAAATTAATATTTCGAATAAAAGAAAGACCCGCCTGTACATATTTTATCTTTATACACCGGTGAAAATCCTGTTCCCTATATATAACAAAATCGAGATTGATTATAATCCCGCGATATGATAATCAAAAACGTCTCGGTACAACCGATCGAATTCTTGATCCGCGAACATAGAAAAAAAAAAAAAAAAAAAAAAAATTAATTTATAGGTGTATATTCTGAGTACTTGACGCGAGACTCTACCGAGTCTCTTGATACTATAATGTAGCTGCGAATAATCTTCCGATCATCGTGGTCATATCTTTTCCTGTAAAATAATATCCAGACTTATATTTAGCTGTACGTAGGTATGTATATGTATATGAGTGATCTTTTGGGAATTGTTATACCGTGCGATATAGGTAGGTATATACCGCGCCCTCGACTATTCATGAGTCAGTAATAAAACCCGATCACTCGAATGTGTTTGGTGTTGGAACCGCTGCACGGTCCCCTAGTATACTAGGGGACACTTTTTCGTCATCACCCTTAGGGTCTCATTTGATAGCGTGAAGGGGTTACGTCATCGATGGAAGTTGTAGAAGGAGATCCCCCGATCTTTCCGGCCACTTGGTCTTATTAGGGGAAGCCAATCAACGAGATGCCGGGGGCTGTGATGGGTGCCTTTCCCAGACGTAGGGATTATTTGCGCGTGACGGAGAGGCGGAGAGGGGGAGGGGGTTGAAAATTACTAACGTCAATCGATCAGAAATCGCGACTTTTAACGACTGTGTGGGGCACCGCGTGAAAGGGGAGACGGGGATCGCCGTCCCTGTCGGATTGAAGCCTCAATATGCGAGTGTACATGTATATAATACATATATACGTATAGAGACCCGGATTGTTGACGGCTTACTTAACGCACCGTAGCTATTTCAACAGATTTCTTTCCCCCAACTTATTTTTTGTCCGTCAATCAATTTCGATTAAAATCGGTCGCGACTCGGTAATTACCTATACGAGTGTCAAAGTTCATTGAAACAAAGACATTGCCTATACCTATAATATTGTAAAAGTTTATAATAATTGTCTGATGATTATAGATTTACCTGTTTGTGCATTTCCACGTTGAGGCCGTAGGACATCTCGTAGTACTGAAACACAAATTGTCATTAATTACGGAAATAGGGATCGAACCGAAATCTCCGGTCAATTCCAGAGCCTCCGCGTACATACATTAACATATAGGTATATACACGTATACATTATAACATGTAGTGGGATCACATTAACCGGAGACTCAGGCTTAACAGCGTTAATTGCTCGCAAGTTTCCGACCAAAACGTACGTTTTCGCACATATACATATATCGTATTTTCTCTGTACAAACGTAAACAGCTGTAACACGCAGGGGTTTTCCATCCGTTTCCAATTTTCCGATAAAAGTGTGAACAGTAAATTCCGCTAGGAATGGAGGGTACGATGTAACGTGCGAACTATATCGAAAAATATTGCAAAAAATAAAAATAAATGAACGGGTAAAGTGTACATTATTTTATTGAGAATTTGTCAGCGACTTTTTCATCTTTTTTTTTGCAAGACGAAATAATTACACGAATAAATATTGACGATTCCGACGAACGACTCTGAGACACGTTTTCTATGTTAAATATTGAAAATAATAATCATTCCATGTCGAACAAAGTAAGAGGCAAATAGCTGCGTAAATGTAATTGCAACGAGGTGAGAATTGTATCTACCGAGTTAGTTGTTTACCGATTGCCAAACGTCCACGCCCACCTTGCTTATTATATGGAGTATATAGGTATATGTATCGTGTGGCAGCTGTTTACAATACATCTACACAGTTATGTATATTTGTATAAATGCATATTATAGAGTCAGACGTTCACACGTACGGATTATATAGGTATATAGTATATATACGGACATACACATATACCCTACATTAACGCAAGCGCGTTAACCGGACACTTGCGATCAATTCCCATTTGGGGTTTAGTAATAATTATTGTTTGGGGTGGCAGGCATCGTGACCATATCGTGTGGCCATTCGGCATGACCGACAATTCAACACCGAATGGTTATACATATAATGTAAATTTTCAATGAATATTATATAATACATTATATATATATATGTATCTGAGTACATATAATAATGAAATAATAATGATTATCGGTTGAATTGAATTAGTATATTATATATACATACTATATTGAACTGTTGCTCAAAGATCGCGACTTTTTTTCAATTTTTTTTTTTTTATCTCTTATCCGCGAGGTTACGACAACATTATAATTGGTGTTATTTCGCCAGTCGGGCCTTTGCGTGTTTGTGAATAATATAATATGAATGAATGAAGAAATCGAGACTTGATAATACATAATTTTATAATTGATAATAATGACAACCATATAGAAGTTGAATTGCCAATTTTCACAGTTCCGAATGCCATGCGACTTCGAGATATAAATCATGATATATATATATATATATATATGTGTTAGCCTTTTTAAACTCCTATACGAGTCTAGACGAAATTTTGATTAATTTGATTTAAACCAATGCAATCAACATACTGACCGCGTAATTGATATTTTAAAAAGCTACGGGCGAACGATTATAACAAAATTTATATCTCTGTCACGAACGAGTTAACTAATAATATATAGATATATATATATATATATATAGAAGTATATAACGATACGTAATTATAGAATCCAAGCCATGCAGTAAGTAAACTCATAACACCGTGTCTACGCATGCGGAATTAAGTCTCCGTTCGTCCGTGCGTGTGGGTAAGTCAAGTTTTCTTTTTTTTTTTTTACAAATCGACGATATTTCATTGACTCGGTTTCTTTCTCATAGCTATAATTTTCCGAAACAATTCTATATCAATTTAAATATTACAAAAATAATCTATTCTTGTTATGGAAAATTTTTTAATTTTTTTGTATTACAATTGACACACGATTGATACTTCGGTCCGATGAGTTTGAAGATATTTTGAAAAATGGTGAGAAACAAATAAAGAAAAAATGAAAAAAAAAAGAAAAAAAAAAGGAAAAAAATCGTTGATTTTGAACATTGCGTGCGACCACTGATAATCGACCCTCAAACTATATGTAATTTATTGATTGTCAGGGGTCTCACCATAACGTAGTGCCGCTGCATTTCAGTCTTCTCCTGAGCCAATTTCTCCAACTCCATTTTAATGCTGGACAGAACGAAAAATGCGGGAAAAAAAACGTGCGATTAGTATATACATGTAGTGAGAAGTTACAAGGTTAAAGCTGGGGAAATTTTATTTCATTTTATACATATATTTATGTATATATATATATAAATATCAGGGTTTCGTCTCTCCACCTCGGAGAGGGTTAGAACCATTTTGGGTTATGGGTCAGGGGTTAAGGTTTGGGTTGGATGACCAGACCCCGACGTGTTAACAAACGAACAAGAGAGCTGAGAGAGAAAGATACATACTGTATCTAGATATATTATATTATATATACATACATAGGTATATACGTATAGAGAGTGAGTGACGGTGCCAAAAGCAAAGATCAACGGTATACATATGTATCTGTACGTATATACGTATATCTCTACTACATATATGTGTATATATATGGGGCATTCCAGCTCAACTCGACCACCCTTCAGACCTGACGACCTCGAATTTGAGTGAAACTTTTTCCTGACTTTCTCCCAAGTCCAATTCGAATCCTTGATTTTTTTCAGAATTTTTCAGACCCCCGTCTCGGAGGTCCAAATATTGAAAATTTGGTGTTTTATGAAATCCAAGAATTTTTCATCGATTTTATCTCGAACTTGGAAAGTCGTATTAACAAAAATAAGGTGTCCAATGGATTTGTCTTGAATTCAACTTTCTGAAAAAAAATACTCCGGAATTTTGCGATACCTCCCGGCTGCTGGAAATTCATTTTAAAGCGAAAAACTGACGTTTCGATGATTCGGGCATTTTTTTTTTTTCGAAAATTCTATGTAGAAAGACTTGTAAAAGTATGCGAAACTGAGAATTTCAAGCGACAAATATCTCACCGGCTGTTTAATTTTTTTCAATTCATGGGGTACAGTTCTTTGAATGAGGAGTAAATCTCAATTGAATTCATTCTCAAATTCTCCATATTTGGACCTCCGAGACGGGGGTCTGAGAAATTCCGAAAAAATCAAGGTTCGAATTGGACTTGAAAGAAAGTGAGGAAAAAGATTCAAGTGGTCGAGTTGAGCTGGAATGCCCCATATATACGTATATACCTACTATATGTACTCGTTAAACTGGGGTTAGAGAAATACAGTACGTTACGGTACGGTATACGGCACGGCTGCTAAAAAGCTCATTCAAACAAACAACAGGGGTTAGTATGGACCGAAACACGGTACAATTATAACAAGACCGTAATAATATGGCTATATACATATAATATAATACACGTATATATGTATTTAAGTAGATCTGTATGCGAGCTGAGCTTTTTATTATCCGTGCATATAACGGATCTCACTGCACATATGTATAGGATAAAGTGAGTCAGTACTGACCTGCAGTAATTAAAAAAAAAAAAAAAAAAAAATTCTCGTGCCGTTTCGTTGTGCCAAAGTGAAAAATCACCGAATGAATTTTGTTTTTTTTCTTTCTTTTTTTTATCCTTCATTAAAGAGAAAAATATTCCAATTTTCTGAAAATTTGTTTTTTACATTCACGTATTATGCGAGGCGATCCGCAACTATCTTTTTTTTTTCTTTTTCATTAAAATTTTTAAAAACGTTCTGATAATATACAGCGACCTGCAGCTATGTAATGATGAATATATATATGGACGAATAGAAATGAAAAAATTACTGCAGCGAAACGAAGAAAAAAAAACAAGAAACAATGTGCTTTTGAATTTTTTGTTTAATACCAAACGAAAATGTAGAAATTGAAAAATAAATTTCGTCGTAAATTTTTTATGAGTACAAACGCTTGAATTTTGAACATACCTATAGTTTGAATTGGCAAAATATAATGCCTGTACTTTTGGTTTGAAATATCAGAATTTTTGTTCTCCAGTATTATTAT
This sequence comes from Macrophya alboannulata, assembly GCA_949628255.1. Taxonomy (NCBI): domain Eukaryota; kingdom Metazoa; phylum Arthropoda; class Insecta; order Hymenoptera; family Tenthredinidae; genus Macrophya; species Macrophya alboannulata. The sequence continues at coordinate 12,814,971 of OX451209.1, forward strand.
ACTCGTACGTTCCACCAAATACCAATAATTTACGAAGTTTCAATTTTTTTTTTACTTTTTTTTTCATTACATACGCGATAGATAAAATTCCGCGGTCTTGGTATGTACATCAGTCCGCGCCGCGCGTCTATATTCACTCACTTCACCCTATACACACGTATATATATAATATGAAATAGAAATATATGTATATCGGTATGTATGTATAATAATATGTTGCGAGCGTTGTTAGATATGTTAGACATTGATAAATATACGTGAATATATCTATAATACGTTTATATAATGTATGTATATGCAGAGGGCGGGAAAGAATGAAGCTTTTTTTTGTTCGTTCAAATTCTCTTTCTCCTCACCATGACGTAGTGTCGTTGAATCTCGATTTTCTCGGTCGCCAACTTTTCGCATTCAAGCTTCAAGCTATAGAGAAAATCAAAAGAAATGAAAAAGAGATTTCCTCAACGGCATGGCGTTTGCTGGTAAAACATCACGTTTAATATTGTACAATATACATAAACACTGCTAAAAATATGACCACAGGACGGTATATATATATAATATTTATGGTATATATATAATTTATCTAATTCCCCATACATCATACACGAAAAGTAATTTTCAGTTTATTAGCACAACTATTTTCAGTGCGGGAGGAGGACGGGGGAACGGCGGCCACTAATTGTGGAAAAGAAAAAAATTAACATCTTCTCAAACAATTTGTTTTGATCAACCAACATGAGATGACTCGAAGCTTTGATGCATTGGCAGAATAAAAAAAATTTATCTAAAAAATATAAAACATGATAAAAGTAAAACTGGGGATTCACTTTTAACCTGATTAACGCTAAAATAACACTCGATTCAATTTTTTTATTAATAATGCGACACAAATTTATTATTGAAAATTAATGAACATTATCCTTATTTGTTGACGAAATTTTTCCCGCACCAGAACAATTCTGATGAAAATTACAATTGCGTACAACTTTTCCATCGAACGATAAACTTACATTATGACTTTTATATATTGTAAATCAAGTTTTTAATGGTACTTAAAATTCGTTCTTTAAGACCTAGATAATAAGTAATCCAATTATTTGCTTTGGTTCACTGTAAAACCGACTGGCCGGTATTACCCCGTCTCCTCCTATCGCGGTAAACAAAAGCTGTGTATTTCGTTTTTTATTCAGAATTCTGAATTATTCCTTGATAAGAATTGCTTGATCTGAAACTTATAAAATCTATAATATTATGTATCTTCAAAAATGTATGTATGTATGTATTAGGCCAATAGGGTGACAGTTATTTTGACTTTTTTGAAATTTTTCGCTACGAGTGGATAAAACGTTTTCAAATAAATAAAAAAAAAATGTTCCCGAAGTTTGGAATTTTTATGTTAATATTTGATGGTGCCACCGGGCCTTTGAAATTTACGCTTAAACAACATGGGGTTTTCCGAAGTTACGATTGTTTTTTCCCTCACGTCCGCAATTATTCGTTTAAAAATCTGAAACTCCTGTGAAATATTCACAATGGCATCACCTAATAATGAGAATTTTTTCAAAATTTTTTGAGAATTTTTACCCCAGCAGTATCCTGGTAAATCTGAAACTTACACCGAAAAAAAACCTTTCTATACAAAAATGATAACGATTCTGCCAAATATGGATCAATTTCGATCGATAAGGTCTCAAAAGACGGGAAATTTTTGGGAGATGAAAATCCATCGAGTATAAATTTCCAACAGCCACCCCTAATCCTCGAATAATCGGAAAAACAGTCAAAAAATATGTAAAGAAGTGGCTTAACAATGAAAAAAAAATGCGTGGCGTTGACTTGATCTTTAATGTCCATGGTCCATGGTCCATGGTCAGACATGATTTTTCCATTCTAGCCCGTGCGTATGGGCAATGCTGTCGTATAGATCATGTCCAATTCAATCGACCAGGATACTGCTGGGGTAAAAATTCTCAAAAAATTCTGAAAAAATTCTCATTTTCAGGTGCTTCCATTGTCAACATTTCACCAGTTTCAAAATTTTAAACGAATAATTGCGGACGTGAGGAAAAAAAATTGAAACTTCGGAAAACCCCATGTTATTTAAACGTAAATTTCAAGCTCTCTAAATTTGAATCAGTGAATAGTCACTGATTGCAGTTATAAGTATACCACAGTGGTATACTTATAACTGGAAACCAGTGACTATTCACTGTTTTTCAGTGATTTTCACTGATTCAAATTTAGAGAGAGGGCCCGGTGGCACCATCAAATATTAAAATAAAAATACCGAACTTCGGGAACATTTTTTTTTATTTATTCGAAAACGTTTTATCCACTCAGAGCGGAAAATGTCAAAAAAAGGCAAAATAATTGTCACCCTAGTATGTATGTATTTATGTAACAAAAAGGGTTTATGTAAGACCTAAAACCGCTCCCTGCAGGGCATTTTATATCTATAGATATAAATTTCATGATATAAAAAAATAAAAAAAAAAAAAATTCTGTACCAATTTCAATTACCTACATATTCTATACGATTACGAAATAATAAATCCGTCTGTCAACGGCGTATTGAACAAGCGAGTTATGTCAGTGCCCGTGGTCGTTATTATATGGACGGCAAAGTGTACTGATAACAATGGCGTAAGGTAACAAGCTTGAAATATGTTTACACACCAAATATGGATAGTAGATGCGGTACGCGCGAGAGGCACGTGTCTAATATTTTGTCTATGAATCACACAAGCTTTTTAAACAAAGTTCTCATTTACACGTATACATAGACATATACTACAGGTATACTCGATATGCATACTTTGGTATACAATCAATGCTTCGAGATCAAGAGACTCGGTAGAGTCTCGCGCCAAGTATATTGAAAAGAATTTTTAACGCATCTATTACACACGTTGCAGTATAGGTTAGCCCAAGCTTGAGCCCAAAAAGTATCGAAAAAGGAATACAATTTTAATTCAAATTGTATCATCAAGCTTCGATAATTATTCGGTGTGATAATTCTTGCTCACTCTGAACTCGGGGATTTTGTAAGAGTCGTTTTTTCTTAATATGGTGTGATGAAAGAAGTTGACATTTTTCTTTTCGAGACTCCAACCGCAAAAATCTTCAAAATTATGTCAAATAATAAATCTCCGAAAAGGGCAGCGCTGTCATTAGAGTTCAAGCGCAGGTACCTCGGTAGATAATAAGGTCTTCCATTCGATTAACACGCAGAAGGTCACATCGTGTTACTAACGTTCATATAACTTGACCGGAACGAGTAGTAAAAAAGTTGGTCTTAGAGCTTGGAGGTTTTTTGGGTCGCTGGTTCCGAATCCATGGTGAAAAATTCCAAATTCAAAACGGCAGATCCGATCCAAATATTTAAGGGGGGACAGTACTGAAAAATTCGAGCAAAATTACCAAAAATTCGATTTTTCGTTTTTGACGGAAAAATGATCTGGAAACCTTTCTCCACCTATAAAAAATATCATGATGCCGGAACAATTTTTTGAAAGGTGATTTTGAGCCCCATAAACCAAAAAAAGCGTTATCGCGTCATATTTGCTATACTAACGCCCCCATCGGCCATGAGCGTCGTGGATAATTTGTGTAAGCATCAGTTTGTGATATAGTTTTCCCATCTAGATTTTTTTCGAACGTAGGTTGTTGTTTACCGCCAATCTTACGCGCCATATTGCTTTTATCGAAAGATACACGCTTGATACACGACTCCTGTCAAAGTTTGTTCTTACGAATTGAGTGACTATTTCCGTGAGTTTTGAAGAGATCTGCCTCTCAAAATGGATAGAAACAGCTCTCGCTGGCGTGCTCGCAAGCAGCGATCAAGTAAAAAAGTGCAACACTTTTTGAAAAATCTACGTCCTAATAACCCACCTGTACCTAACCCAATTCCCGTACCTGACCTACCCATACCAAATCCCACCCCAACAACCGCCCAAAATATGGAGATTGAACCAGTGGCTGGACCATCTGGAGTTCAATCAAGATCTCGAATTTCTGAACCAGCGGAAGTACGAGAAATTCCCAGTCGTAATCGCCATACGACTATTACAGCAACAGAGAGCTTTGGGAAACTTAGTCTGTTCGACATAATGTGTACACCGGAAGAAGAAGGGGCTCTGAAGGAAGCCAAGGATGAGTTTTTCCTTGTACATTCTACCTGCTGGCCGGAATTATTCAAGAACATCGTATGCGACAATTGCAGAGAAAAATCCGTTGTCATACAGGTAAGAGAGCAACATGGATTGTGTTCGAAACTTATTCTGAAATGCCAAGGGTGTGGATATAAAATGGGAGAAAGCTATACGAGCCCCCGAACCAAAGATGACACCACAACGAGACCACCGTTCGAAGTAAACCGACGAACAGCTGACGCAATGAACAGTTTGGGACAAGGACACGCAGGGATGGAAAAATTCTGCACTACGATGAGTATGAAAGGTATGAGCAGTCGTACCTTCAAAAAACACATAGACAAGTTAGCTGCGGAGAATGAAAAATTAGAGGAAAGGATTCTGGGAAAAGCAAGGAAAGCTGTACGCAAAGCTCACGAAGCAATAGATCCTACTCTAAAGAATGAAGAAATACTTGACATCGCAGTATCATATGACGGGACCTGGCACAAACGAGGCTTTACATCTATGTATGGAGTTGGAATAGTCATTGATATTCTGACTGGATTGGCTATCGACTACCAGGTCCTCTCAAAATATTGCCAAATGTGTGTCGTTGCTGCAGCTGAACTAGACGCTAACTCACCTGAATTTGCAATATGGCAAGAAGGACACAAAACAAGTGGAGAATGCAATGCCAACTACGATGGATCATCTGTTGCGATGGAGACAAAGGCAGCCGAGCATTTGTGGAACAGGTCTGTCGATAAAAACAAAATGAGGTATACAACTGTATTATCCGATGGTGATGCTAAAACAGTTGTTCACCTCAAGAGTATCGCTCCATATGGAGACGAGGCACCTGTCGCAAAGGAAGAATGTGTAAATCACATTGCAAAACGGATGGGCACAGGACTCCGAAAGCTCGTCAAAGAGTGGAGAACGAAAGGAGTAGTACTAGGGGGCCGTGGTCAAGGTACACTCAAGGAGTCAACGATTGTATCCTTGACCAGTTACTACAGAAATGCCATCGTGAAGAATATTCCGAACGTGCCTGCTATGAAACGAGCGATTGATGCCACGCTCGACCACTGTATGTCCACCGACAAAAATCCCCAGCATTCGAAATGCCCCAGTGGCCGTGACTCGTGGTGTTTTTTCAACAGAAGTGTAGCGAACGACGAAGAGCCAGCGAGCCACGAAAAAATGCAATTGAAACTCAATGCGAACGTGGTCGAAAAAATTAAACCTCTCTACGAACGTCTGTCAAGCGACGAACTGTTGGCCCGGTGTGCGAGAGGAGCTACGCAGAATGCTAACGAAAGCTTGCACTCTCTAATTTGGCGAAAATGCCCAAAGGAGACCTTTGTGTCCAAAAAAAGGGTAGATTTGGCGGTAGTAACTGCAGTGGCTGAGTTTAATATGGGTGAACTCCATGCCCAGAAGGCAAAACTGTCAGTCAGGTCCAGAAAACTACCAGACATCGCCAAAAAGATCACCGAACAACGAGATGCCCGCCGAAAGCGAAAAGGCGAATGGAAGGGTACGACGGAGAATAAAAGAGTACGACGAGCAGCCAAAACTAGGAAAACTACATCCGAGGAGGCGAAGAAGCAAGTTGAAGGAACGATGTACAGCGCGGGAGAATTTTAACCTTTTTTTATTACAGGACATTTCAGCGTAGGAGAATCTTAACATTTTCTTACAGGTCATTTCAGCTCTGGAGAAATATAGTGGATCTTCTGGTGGACCAGTCCCCAAGCCTTGAGTGCCAAAATTTAATTCAGGTGCGTTATTTTACAGTAGACTTGTATGGGCTGGATAAATATCACGGATCGAATCGTTTTCTCAAAACATTATCAGGATATTTATACAGCCCTGATGATTACTCCACAAGAAAATTAATGCATTATTGGTATCATTTTGTTTTCATGACCGAGCACTTTCAAAGCTCACTGTACCATAGTACAATGGGTAAAACAAGTGAACTCAGAGCTGGAACGGAGGAGCAAACTTGGAAGTAGATGGAGGCAATGGAAGACACCGACCAATAACTAAGAGGATCACTTACTAAATACTTTTTCACATGAAGATATTTTTCTCAGATTCATGCTAAATAATTTACATTTTTAATTTTACTGAGTTGTACAATTTTTCCATTTGTGATAATTCGTAATGGCCATTAATAAAATCCAATATCAACTACTTTTAGTCAGGAATTTTCCCAGAACAATATTCAGTCTTTCCCATTCACTTTTTGCTTATTAGGAATTGTTCCAACAAAAATTCACTAAATCGCGTTTATCTCGGAACTGTATTTTTGAGTATTCAAAAAATCTCTTGCGCATTGGCTTTAGTCCGATCACTTTCCCCTTTTAGACACATATTCTAGGGCACCTTATCTTCAAATTTGTGGAAGGAATTTGGCGTAGTGTCAATAGAACTCATTTTTTGGTACACAAAATACGAAAAATTATAATAGAAAAAATAATTCGGCATTGGTAATAGCTTAAAAAGGCTAGAAAAGTCTATTTGAAAATTCCTTCCACAAATTTCTAGATTATAGTAGTATATGTGTGGGGAAAAAGTTTCAGCCCTCTGCGATAACACTGTATGCGCAGGGAACATTTCGAAGAAGTATACTTTAGAATTAGAAATATAGCCATAACTTCTGAAGTATTTGACCTATATACCCTAAGATTTGGTCAGTTTCTAGTTTGAGCGTTGGATAAAAGTTGACAACATTTGAGAAATATCCATGCACGAATAAAAAAATTTTCAATCTCAGTACTGTCCCCCCTTAAATCATTCAAATATCGAAGATACTAATGGTGGGAATGTGCGAAATTTAGAATTGCAAATCTATGCAGATTCGGAATCATCGACCCAAAAAAAAAATCCGAACACTGAACAGGCTTTCTTAAAACTTGTTCTGGTCTAAGTTGTACATGAAAATTGGTAACGCGATGTAAGGTTTTCCGTGTTAATCAAATGGAAAACCTCAATTTCGATTAAAGCATCACTCGAGACTCTAATGACTGCAGCTCTGCCCTTTTGGGAGGTTGATTATTTCACGTAAATTCTAAAGATTCTTGCAATGGGATCTGGGCGGAAAAAACATCGATTTGTCTCGGTACAACCGATAATTTATATTATATACAGGGTGTCCTAATTTAAACTGTGCATTAGAATATCTCGAAGGGTAATGATTGTAAAGAAAAATATTTCAGATAAAATTTGTTGGGTTCCGAGGGGGACAGATATAAGTGACATTGGTTTTTTGCAAGTGGAGGCGCCAAGGCGATATGAAGGTCAACTTGATTTTTTTGAATGGAAACCTATATTTTTCATTACGTAATTTCATTCTACTTGAAAAATCAAACGACTTTCGTCTGAAACATTTTTTTGTGAAAAAGCAATTTTTCTCGATATTCAGCTAAATAACTAGAGATTTTTGAACTCTCAAAAACGTTTCACTTCTGAACTATCAAGTTTGGAGAAAAATTGCAAGAGACAAAAATTGTTTGATTCCATGCAAAGAAGCTTGGAGAATATTCTTTCAGAACTTCTTCAATCATTTTTGATTTTTTCACGCAATTGAAGGAAATGCAATAACAAATTATAGGAAAAAATTCTGCAATTATTTCCCGAGATTCTTTGCATTGAATCACGCACTTTTTGTCTCTTGCAACTCACCTCGAAACTTGATATTTTATACGTAAAATGTTCTTGAAAACGAAAAATCTCTACAGATCTTTCCGAGATATTAATGCACAGTTGAAGTCAGGACACCCTGTATACATAAATACATGTAGATAGATGAATTTATAATGCGCGAGTGTATAACTAACTATTAACTAGATACACGTGTTTGTGTTTTGTCTTTTTCATCAGTTTGACTAGATAATCTCAAAATCTGATCTACACTTCGTAATCTATTTAAGGATTTGAGATCGTGTCTGTGTGTTGGTATAGGCATACATATGTAACAAAACATTATTCAAATTTCAATTAAGAGGCCAAACTGCCATGTCAAGGTTATGAAATTCTATGGCCTTGCTGCTCTGCTTTTCTTTTTAATTATATTTCACCCGCAGGGTTATTCAATACGGAAAAATATTTTCTCATATAATATACACATACTCGTATGTATTATAGACAGAAAATCTGAGCTCAAAATTTTTTTCCAAATAGCCTCCACATGTAATGATCTACTTTCTAAAATACGTATAATTTTATAATGATCATCGAATTTATTCGAATTATACATACATATGATGTATTTCGATACAACGTGTATACATATATATGCTAAAACGTGTTGTAACTATCATATCATATACGTGTATGCAATCACCTTCGAGAGTTTACGAATTTACATGCCCTGCAGAGGTTGTTAACACACGCGGTTAATTAAAAAAAAAAATACGAATGTTTTGACAGGAGCGACTATTAGCCTCGATGTCGAGTAAAGACTGTAGAAAAGAAAAAAAATCAACTAAATAGATATATATTGGCGCGAGACTCTACCGAGTCTCTTGATATCCAAAAGAGTCTTTTCCTTTTTTTTTCTTCTTCTTCTTCTTCTTCACGTTTATATACTATACATAATCTACCAAATTAAACATTCGATAAAACAGTGTATATGTGTGTAGGCTTCATAATCGTTTATTTATTGCCAGTATAAGATTATACTAATTTCCAGTACTGCCAATATACATCGTAGTGTTCCTAAGAGAATTTTTATGATTATTTTTTTATTCAGACTATCTAATGAGTTTGTATATATTTGAACAGACGCCTCTACTCACTCTGTAAATTGGAATAAAATTAAAACACCGAACATATGTATATTAAGGTCCTTCTCATCAATTTAGTCATATTCGAATTTTAATCCTCCCTATTAAAGGGGCGAAAATGTCTCCAAATCAACCCAAAACACTAAAGTCAAGGAATGAAAAAGTTCATCAAGAGACTCGGTAGAGTCTCAACTGAGTCAAGTTTCAGGATTTTCGAATCTATACTGCGATAGAAATAAAATGAAAAAAAAATAAACGAATATGACTTGAAGATAAGGACCACCGAGATGTGTAGGTATGATTCAAATTATTTACTGCTCGTTTACTTACTTGTGATATTGCGCCTGAAGAAAATTAAACTCTTCTTTTATCCTGTCGCATGATTCTCCGACTGTGAATTTAAACGGTTGACCAGGCTGCGGAGGTCCCTGAAAAGATAAAACGTTGAAGAAAAAAATGACTAAATAATCATTGCTCGATATGCAGATATCGTCGAAATTGTGCTCGAGAAAGTTGTAGGTATATAATTTGAGCGATCTGCTGAAAGTGGAGCGCGATATGCGGCTATGGATCTCCAGAGTGCAGTACCTATATACTAGAATGCAGAAGGGCGGGGTATAGCGAGTAGTTAATTAATTTGCCAGTGAGTTTTGCGAGTTTATAGTACATATATACGACGATACATGTACAGGGTAGAAAGTGGTTACGTTTACGGTGAAAGTGGACCGTGCAGACACTAACCGACGTCGAACTCGAACATCACAAGTACCGGGGAGGAACAGGTGTTAATTACATGTTCGCGGTGTCCACCAGGATTACACCACGCTATACAACCAAAACTATGGGCTCCGAAACCCCCGAGCTCCGAGCTACAGTCATTACCCTGCATTATAGTTTAGAGTGAATAGAGAGAGACTATATACCGGGCTTCGGAAATTAGCCTATATACCGCAACCGCGGAACAACTTTATACAGCTGATGATAATAGCGGCTAATTCGTGATCGCAGTTCATTCTCATATCGATTTTCCAATTTCAGAACGTTTTCTCCAACTCCTGCGTCCAAATGAATTTGGGGAAAAAACCTAGCCGTCTGTTATCGAATTTTTCAAGTAAAAAAATCTCCGCCGCGCAGATGAACGTACAACAAATATGTAAAAAATAAATAAAGAGTCCAGTGTCGCACAATTATTCGTATATATATATTTCTTTTATTGCGAAACGTGCATCTGTTCCGGTGATATTTGTACCCTACATTTTTAGCCGGCTTGGGATAGGTCAACCATGCACAGAGAAGATTTATGGGCAGAGATTCGTTCGTTTGAATAATGATACAGCCTCCCTCTTCCCCCTCCCCCCTCTCTGCCCCCCAGGAGCTTTCGAAACATTGAAGAATTTGTAACACGTTTAGGAAGCTGCGCGAGTTATAGACGTACGGTCCATATTTCTCGAATAAATTTGTCACCTCTTTTTATTTAGATTACAAACCTCCACATGGGAATGGCAGAGGCCCCTCGGCCGCCTACGAGAAGATGCCGTTTCGACATTTGGCATTTGGCAAGCTGCCCTTACTCGCTTTCTTTCTTTATCTCTTTCTTTTCGCCCACGCGATTTTTCACGCTTCAACATTTTGATACACAAAAAGTTTAACACGCTTCGCCATATATCACGGATGAATAATAATCGTAATCAATTATTGAGGCTAGATCGATCGCTGCCGACGAACGAACAATGTAATAAAATCGATTCTTTCTTATTAAACGTGCGAATTTTTTTTTTTCTACGGTACGAAAAAAAAAAATCCTTTCAAGAATTGATTATATACTATAACGTTGAAAAATTGGTTCAGGCTAATCTAAATCACTGACCCTCGCGTATATCCGCTGCAGTATACATATAGGTATATGTATAACAGCTTCCGGGTGTTATTTATTTATTTATTTTTTTCTTCTATCAAGCCACAATTTATCCCTCACGATTTATATACTTTTTCCGTATATATGCGAATTAAAACATTCATAAGTGGAATCGAATGGCCAGGTTAAATATGACAATATTTCCGATTCGTTTGTTACAAAAAATGATTGAAAAAAAATTGCAAAGCTCAGGATGTTTGATTGTTTTTGTTTTTTTTTGTAGGCAAGTATAAAAAAAGAGGAAAGAATCTATTTATACATATGGGGCATTCCAGCTCAACTCAACCAACCGTCGACACTCAGGTCTTTGAATTTTTTTCGAAAAAACATATGTCAAAGTTCAGATAAAAAGACAATGTTCCCGTAACTCGGAGGTCTTGCATTCAATTTTTGACAGTGATACATCCTCCGCTAAAGTCAGACGGCGAATATTTAAAAATTTTGTCCGATGTAAATACGGAAACATAGAGAAAAATGATAAATACAAAAAACCACCGTTATCTTACGAATTTCAACCTCAATTAATTGCAGAATTTTTGAATCATTTTTCGACCCAATTTTGCTCGATAAACGTCAAGAATTTCGATTTTCTCGAATGTCGCCATAACCGATTTAGATGAATTTTTTACACAAAATACTAGATCAAAAAACAAAATTTTCAAGACCTTATCCAAGATGCCTGGACCTCTGGTTCCAGAGATATGAATTTTACAAAAACCAATATTGATCAAATCAATTAAAAACGAATGATGGGTTGGTTGAAAAAAATATAATTTAAAGTTCGATTTCAATAGTAATTACCTTTGTCCAATGATTTCGATTAATCAGGGCCGGTTAAGAGGTGTGGAGGCCCTGGGGCAACGAATGAGTGGAGGCCCCTAATTATTTTTCAAATAGGTTCAACAATTTTTTTCTTTTAAGTGTTTTAATAATTCATTGCAAAAAATTGTAATTTTTGAAAAACTCAAAACAGAGAAAACTACATAAAGAAAAAAATAAGTACGAATAATTGACAAGTCCTTTCCTCCTTCACAATTCGATTGGTAAAAATCAGTAGTAATCTACTGCAGAATTAATAGTTTGCACGTCGTAAATAACATGCAGAAATTACAACATTGAAAATAGGTAAAAATATATGGAACCACAAAAATAGATTCATTCAATTCACATACAAAAATTGAACAACAGTGTAATCGAATTAAGCTGATGTGAAGAAACGTCTCCTCTCCTCACCGGTATTTTTTCATTCAATCGTTTGGAGTTTCGGAAATGTTCCTGGCAGCAGCTAATTTCGATACGATATAATATTTTCCTATTATTCAATGGGGATAAATTCATTTCTTTAGTGTGTAATCGTGTGATGATTTACTCCGTGATTGTTTCTCTCACACACATGATTAATTTATCGGATCGAAAATTAACATTAACCATTAATTTTGAGGAAAATACGAAACGCGCCTTGGAATGTTTAAAACGAAAAGTGACTTATGAAAGTGTGAGAACTGCCCTTTCGTTGTCAGAACTTGGCTGTTTTTTTTTTTTTTTTTTTTTTTTTTTTTAAATATATAATTTCGCATATTATTCGGTATTCGTTAGAAAATTTTACCGAAAAATTTTTGTTGTGGGGGCCCCTTTCTTGTCGAGGCCCCAGGGCTGTAGCCCCGGTTGCCCTCTCTTAAATTCGGCGCTGCGATTAATACTGTATGTTATTCATGTCTGATTCGATAAAAAAAATTTTTGATTTTTCTAAAATAAATCCTCAAAAGCTATACAGTGATTAGTATACTACCTTGTATAATACTTGTATATTCTTACAATAAGATTCTTGTATATTGTAATTAGTGTACTATTTTGTATTCCTCTTGTATATTCTAACAATAATAATAATACAAGATAGTATACTAATAACTGTATAGTGATTTCATGGATTTATTTCAGAAAAATCAAATATTTTATTTTCAATCGAATCAGACATGAATAACATACAGTATTACTCGAAATCATTGGACAAAGGTAATTACTATTGAAATAGAACTTTAAATTATATTTTTTTCAACCAACCCATTATTCGTTTTTAATTGATTAGATCAATATTGGTTTTTGTAAAATTCATATCTCTGGAACCAGAGGTCCAGGCATCTTGGATAAGGTTTTGAAAATTTTGTTTTTTGATCTAGTATTTTGTGTAAAAAACTCATCTAAATCGGTTATGGCGACATTCGAGAAAATCGAAATTTTTGACGTTTATCGAGCAAAATTGGCTCGAAGAATGATTCAAAAATTCTGCAATCAATTGAGGTTGAAGTTCGTAAGATAACGGTGGTTTTTTGTATTTATCATTTTTCTCTATGTTTCCGTATTTGCATCGGACAAAATTTTTAAATATTCGCCGTCTGAATTTAGCGGAGGATGTATCACTGTCAAAAATTGAATGCAAGACCCACGAGTTACGGAAATATTGTCTTTTTATCTGAACTTTGACATATGTTTTTTCGAAAAAAATTCAAAGACCTGAGTGTCGATGGTTGGTTGAGTTGAGCTGGAATGCCCCATATACATACAACAGTATCGAGAAACGGGAAAATATTTTGTCGAAATTAATCCGTTTATATTGCGAAAAATTTGTTAAGTAAATATATGTATAACCGTTAAAGTGGTTCAGTTTTAGAGCTTCAAAATCCTCCCTCCTGATAGGATGGGGGCACGACGAGCTAAGAAACAGACTGCTACATGAGACAGAAACCGACGCGATGTATATTGCAGACGGTTCCTATTCGCTTCCACAATATTAAGTTTCCGAAAAAGCTTTCCAATTCGGTTCTAATCCTCTCACAGTAGCTGTAATATCTATGTATATTCTATACACATATATATGTATATACCTATATACCGGAGGTATATACGTGAATTTGTTCCTTTTTCTCTTTTCTTTTTCCTTCCTTTTTTTCCTTTTCTTATTTATTTTTCTGTCTTTCCACTCGGCTAAGTAAGTAAGATCTCCGCACAAGAGAAGTATATACGCAGGTAGGCATCTTATGTATACATATATCCATACCTATATATATATACATATATATAGTATATATTTGGCCAGGAAAAAGATGCGGTTTTAGCGTATATATAGTGACCATAAATATATTCTCATGTATGAGAAAAATAAATACAAAAAATTAGCAAATAAACGGGTTAAAATAGAAAAAAATGATTGTTGCACCGAGAAAAGCAGCTATATCGCGTATATAAACGCATTTATATGTAGCACAATGTTGTACATAAAGGAACTCATCACGTATAGTACGTATACGTTCTCGCCGCATATCAGAAGTCCCGATAAGTGGAACGCAAACACATGGTTAATACACGGGTGTTTAGCAGCTGTTAGAAATAAGTTGCTAATACGAAAAATCTACATCACTAGGTATAGGTATAGGTATAGGTGTATCTACTGTGTACAGGTAGCGCTCGTTCAAACGAAGCTGCAGCAATTTCGGTCTGTATATACATGTATATGGTATATATAGGGAAAGTTTGTTTACGTATTCTTTTCGCGTCTTTGAAAATATTTCAATGTTTTATATACGGGGCATTCCACGTCAACTCGACCTGGTTTTTACCCTTGACCTCTCGGATTGGGCCCGCGATTTTTTGTGTGATTGTTCTCACTTTGAAAGGCACTCAGTTTTTATTTCAGATTTTTTCAAATCGATTTGAATTTTCTACAATTTTTGAAAACGATCATATTGATCGACACATTTTAAAAATCTGAAAAAATTCTGAAAAATCGTGTGTCAGATATCAAAATTTTGAAGCCTAGAGCCGGAGTGGGGAGATTTTTCCTTCTTATTGTTTTCAAGCTTTTTCTGAAAAAAAACAATAAAAAAATTAGACGCGGGAGTATTTTTACTATGGATGGTCGCTGAAACATTTTCATATGTTACACGGGATTATTGAAAATTTTTCCAGATTTTTCCCAAGAGATTTTTTCGGAAAAATAAAAAAAAAAAAAAAAAATTTGCGGAGAATCTGGAAAAATTAAAAAAAATCCGGTGTAACATATGAAAATGTTTCAGCGACCATCCATAGTAAAATAACTCCCGTTTCTAATTTTTTATGGTTTTTTTTGTTGGAAAAAGCTTGAAAACGGTAAGAAGGAAAAATCTCCCCACTCCGGCTCTAAGCTTAAAAATTTTGATACCTGACACACGATTTTTCAGAATTTTTTCAGATTTTTAAAATGTGTCGATCAATATGGTCGTTTTCAAAAATTGTAGAAAATTCAAATCGATTTGAAAAAATCTGAAATAAAAACTGAGTGCCTTTCAAAGTGAGAACAATCATACAAAAAATCGCGGGCCCAATCCGAGAGGTCAAGGGTAAAAACCAGGTCGAGTTGACGTGGAATGCCCCATATATATAAAGGAGGCTATATATGTATATAAGCAGGATTGTTCTTCTTATCGAAGATTGAAAAAAGGGCAAAACAAGAAAGAAAAAAGGCAAAGAAAGAAACTGGTAGCAAGTACAGACACACGTTCGTACATACATACATACATATATATATATATATATATAAATAATAACATGGATGAATAGTAAACAAAAAAAATTGTACAAAAAACATTCGGCTACTATATATTTTTTTACGTAAACATGTATGTATGTACAGTACATATATATATATGTACACACGTTTTACCCTGAATCGGCTATATACCATATAATAATTTACTGCGGGAAACCACGTCGTCGTCAACGAACGACGCGACGCGACGTGTAGTATGTACATATACAGGTATACTAAGAATAGTTAACGAATCGTGGATCTCATCATCTCACGTTATAGCTCAGCTGCTGTTGCTGCACCGACTTTTAAATCTCTTTTTATTTATTCATTCATTCATTCATTCATTTATTTATTTATTTATTTATTCTCTTTTTATTTTTAACCTGCGCAGCAGTCATTTATTCAGGGCTCTCTATCTCCTCTTCGCGGTCTCTGTCTCATATATCTATATATACGTATACGAGTCATTAGTAGACGCTGCACCATCGCTCATCAGGCTCCTTCACATATCGTTGCTGCACCAGGCTTATAGCCGTATATGGTTTACCGCATTGATATACGTATACGTGTGTATAATGCTTCGCCATATTCTATACAATATATGCAGAGATCGCGAGAAAAGAAACAACAACAATAATGGTAATAATAATGATAATAATAATACTTGTAGTCCGTGATGGAGATACAGAGAGAAGAAGAGAGGAAGAGGGAGAGAGAGAGCTGGATAGAGGGAGCTGGGACGATAGAGAATCGAAACGACCGATGCAACTTTGAGCCACTGACCGCTGACCGCCGACCACTGACCACTGACCACTAACCGCATACACCGAGTACCTACTATGTACAGGTATAGCGTACGTTTGGCATACATGGGGTTAGGGATCCCGACTCCCGTCGTGGTTCGGCACAATCCGAGGACTCGTATCGCGGGAGCTGTATAATACTATATATAGTATATAGTTATATAGGATTGCACTATAGCGCATTTCGCGCATAAAGCCGCGTGAGAAACGAAACGTAAGATGAACTACTGTAAGTTCGGGTGAGAAATTTCTCATTTCAAATTCTTAATTATCGCGCGCGATGTCACCAAAAAAACCCCAAAAAAAAAAATTAATGATAAAATTTCACTTCCTGTAGATTTTTAACTGTATTTCATTGTATCGGTACATAATATATACCTGTGGTAGGTATAGGTATAAAAGGATTGAGTTAGATATACACGCAGCATTTATTATAATCAGTAAAACCTTACATCAAGTCAAGTACCCTACCCCTCGAACAAGTTTTAATCAATTTTTTATATATCTTTTCAAAAGATACGGTCATCGGCACGCCTAGGACGTACTATAATGGGTTTGTTTTCATAAGGCTTACCTCTTAGAGCTCTGCAATGTTATCGGTTTAGCGTGTCCGATAAAATAGTATATACATATATCGAGGTAGATAGATACCTATAGATAACAAACGGCAAACTTATATAGTCAGATAATAGATACACACTTATTGTAACGTATATATAGATACAGATATACATATATACGTTATTTAGCTGATAAACGTTGCAGTGATTCGTCTAAATGGAAAGAGATTTTTAGTTAGTCAAATTTATTTTTGGTTTAACATTTTGGTACATACGTATTTAATCTTACACACACACGCGCGCGCATATACCTATGTAATACATATAGGCGTATATATACTGCACGGTTCAGCTAGCTCTATGAATTACGCAATTTATTCGTAACCGCGAAGCCGTCGAGCAAGCATCGAGCGACAACTTAAATATTTGAAGAGAGAAATCCAACATACTGTCTTATATACATATATACATTTATATATGTATAGGTATAGGGTAGAGGTATATAATAGATATATAGGTAGGTACGTAGCGGACCAAAACGTAATTAGCGAAGTGACGTAATCTTTGAAAACTCAACAAACAATTAGCATTGATTAAACACCGTGCTACGGCGCACAGTTTCGGGATTATATACGCGAGACTACTATGTATATATATATAGGTATATATATACATATACATGAATATATAAAACTACCATGTTCTTATCCAGCGAGGAGATGAATGATGATAAAAGAAGATGCCTCATGCCTTCTCTTCAGACCTCTGATGCAGTCATCCACCTTTTGAATTCTATATATAAGATTCAGCATAAATATAATATGGGGTATTCTACGTGAAACCGCAGGGAGCCCAAAGCCCTCACTATTTTAGATTGACTTGATCATCGTATAAGGTACCTACTTGTAAAGGTTGAAATTGATCAAATTAATTTTTTCAATTCGTTACTCCTTTAAAATAGTGAAAAATAGGTTTTGTCAATGGGAACCAATTGAAAATTACTAAACAAAAAAATCATACCCACTCTGTGATCACCTAGAAACAGTTTTACAGTTAAAGAACAAAGTGGAACGACGATAAACCACCGTGATAATAAAAATGAATCAATTGTTATAAACAATCCGGAAAATCACTAATTTATTCGAACTATTTTATTACTGCAAAACTTTACATTATCTGTTGCAAGTAATGTCAAGTTTTGGAGGTACACAATCAAAATTTAAAAATTCCGAATTAAGTGGAAGAAAAATAGAAAAAAAATTCTTTCGACATTTTTTTAAATGAGAGGCTATTCTATATCGTCCGCTGGATTTTTGAGAATTTTTTCAGATTTTTAAAAATGGGCTTTCTCGAGCTACTTCAAAAATTTGTAAAAAATAAACGGCTAGATGAAAGAATCTGAAAAAAAAAAATCTGGACGCCTTGTTCACGGACTAGAATGTTGAAAAAAAAAAACTGAATCAATTTCGAGATGGTCGGGGTTTAATATTGGTCGAATTGGCGTGGAATGCCCCATACATATATATGCATTATATACCTATACAGCTTTCGTCAGACATCTGCAACCGTAATATGGAACTTGTGCGCAATTAGTGTGTGATTTCTTATATACTTCACTTGATAAATTATACCGGAGATAACATCTTCTCGTCGTATCAAAATTCTCGTTAACACAGGCCTATATGGCCATGCACAAGCCGTTCGTTCCCTGGTTTAAGTTGGTATATTTATATGCATACCTAACTACAAGTATATACCTACCTACCTACTGACAATAAAATCTTCTCGCACTCAACGTAATAACGGTACACAGGTCAAGCCCAGGAATTATCATTATAATATACATACCTGTACAGTGTACACTGTACAGGCACTATGAGTAGATATCTATAGATATGTTCATTCATTTCCGTACGTCTATATTGTCTATAGTCCCTATATAATAGTTTGCGGATCGGTAAGGAAAAAAAGAAATAAATAAATAAATAACAGAATAAAACGAATACACGAACAACTACAAGTGATAATAATAATAATAAGAATAATAAGAATAATAATAATAATAATAATAATAATAATAATAATAATAATAATAATAATAATAATAATAATAATAATGATAATGACTATGAATGATGACGATAGTAATTATTGCGTGTGTAATCACTTTCGTTAGAAAATGCAATCGTTGCACGCACGGATTCCTTGTACAGGTCATGTATAGATACATATAAGATAGTTATATCAATTCGTGGAGAACCGTCTCTTATATTATACTCTATTGTAATATGGGAACCCATGCAGTCGCGCTGGTGCAGCAACCAGGCAGATAATGTATAATGGATCGAATGTAATCGCTATGGAAGTTGTGAGTGTATATAATATGACACCGGAAGTAACGTCAGCAAGTATATCGTATATACATATGTATGCATATATATATATATATATATATATATATATATATATATATATATATATATATACACACATATGTATAGTGGTATAGTAGGGAACTGCATTATCCGGATAAATTACTGATTGACATACACGTATAGGCATACCATATCCTTCGTGAAATCGTGACGAAGTGATAGAAAGGTAATTTGTCACGCATATAGTTATCGTAGATTTATAAGGTATAGCGCCGAATGATTAACGTTCAATTCATATATCCAAAGATTGAAGAAAAAAAAAAAAGTTTTACATACATACATATACAGGGTGAGTCTTATGAAATGTCTGACACGAGCGTGGCTTAGATACGCTGAAATACAGTTTTCAGCCTGATTGAACTAGTGCAGGGAGCTAGAAAATCAAACGTGACTTTAACACTTTGCAATATGCATGATTGTGAGACCTGTGAATCCAACTTTTACGGGGTCCCACTTTTTTTTCTGACAAATACCATGTTTTTATAGATACTGAGGCTGACATTTTAACCCTCCGTCAGCAATCTGGGTCTTTTGAGGCACAGTCGGAATTTTAGATTTACTTTTAATTCCGACTCGTATAAAGAACCAAAACAAGAATCAGACTAATATAATGGTAGAAATATACTTGAATTTTTTCAGATTTTTCAAACTGCTTTTACAGCTTGAAAACCTTGAAAGACCCAGTTTGCTGACTGAGGTAGCGAAATTACAGTTCGATGACGGAGGGTTAAGAACCACCCTATACAAATTAAATTTATATGTATGTATACAACACACAAAATACAAAAAAGATAACTGAAAAAAAAAAATGAATGTGTTATATAGGAAATATAAATAACTTGGAGAAAAGTTATCGCGTTGAGAACCCCTGGGTACGAATAAACAGAACTGTATTGTATTTGGAGGCTTAGCCCGGCAAATATTAGCCACCATATCGCTTATGGTGCTTGTTGAACGAGGGCGACGCCGACGTTCGGGCGCGCGGCGTCGTTCGGTGAGGGGTAGGAGAGGTAGAACTTCATTCGTACATATATACATGTAGGTATATATGTATAAAGGAGAGAGAGAGAGATAGGTAGATAGATAGATATGAGGCAGTACCATGAGTGGGCGAACGTATAGTAGGGGAATGGTAGAGTGAGGGAGAGTGTTTGTCTGTCCGTTCGTAGGTCTGTTTGTCCTCGCTCTCCGTGTTTGAAGAACGTCGGTGCTCGGTCTGTGCAAACCCCTCATTATTGCGAACAGTGTACATAATCTATACACACATACACACACACGCACACACACGTATACACGTATGAAGCCACGTGCGCGCGCGAACCCCTCGTGCATATACACACCACGCTATTCGTAGTATACGTATACTATACCTACGTGCATATAGGCAAGTGCCGTTTCCTTATAATATTTTATACATGCATATTTACCTGCAGTTTTCGAGGTTTACTGTTCTCGGTAATGTGTATGTGGTATGTATGTACGAATATACCTATATACATATCTAGAAAAATATAAATATCGTTTTCAGGTAGGCGATGAGGAGAAATAAGAATAAGAACAAGAATAAGAATGAGAAGAAGCTGTGGCGGAATGTAGCTGTGGCTAATGGGTCGAGGGGTCGGAAGAAGAGGGACTTAGAGATTGGCTCGAGGGGTCTTGGTGCCTGGTGCCTGGATGAGGTTGGGTATAGCGCCAGAAGAATGAGATTTATACTCATTATGGGTAAATTGCTTAATGGCTCGAGTCGTGTGCAGAAATAGGCTTTCTCGTGCAGGCATGGCTCCTCGGCAAATAATATACCTATGTATATACATTATACACATATATATATATATATATATATATATATATATATATATATATATATATATATATATATATATACGTATAGTATAGTGCTCGAAAATATTCTCGGAATTGGATTACCGTTCGCAAATCTCTCTCCATCTCTCTTTCTCTTTCGCTATGGACGAAAGAAAATGACTAATACACTATATAGAGCCACTGCAGAGATGGTTAGCGAACCCCGCGTATATAGTCCGAATACCACCTATAATCATTATCATTATGATTATCGTTATTAAATTTCAAAATGATACACTTTTTCTAATTTCCGAAGCAGAAGCAGCATATTTATAGGTTATGTACAGTAGATAACATTAAATATGTAAATTTATATTATATTACACCTAAATGTGCGATCATCTGATTTTTGATGTTGAATTCTTGATTTTTTTTTTTCTTGCTGTTTTGTTTTTTTCTTGTGCAATTGATTTTTGAAATCTGGGGAATGTTTGGTATACGTATGTATGTACATACGTGAGAGAGATCGGATCGCCATACCACGCCGCTGCTTATAATAAGAGCGATTTAAAATAACCGAACTGACAGAGGGGTTCCCCCATCCCACACACCCTGCAATGTCCTGGAGTGTCTCTGTAAAGGGCTTCGCTCCCCTTTATACGGGGATTGGGAAAGGACCTATCCTACTGTCCTGGGGGATGGTGTCATGATTATATTATCGGCTCGGAGCCCTCTTCAGGCCCCTAGGGCGTTCGCGCCCTTCCCTTCGTCGTCTTCTTCTCTCTCTCTCTCTCGCTCTATCTCTCTTATTCTCTCTGAGCCAAGGACCCCATATACTACGACTCGAACACGATACGGGTACCTTATATATAGTTTACACTTTATACCTACGTCGTAGGGACAAATCCTGGGACCTATAATAGCTAAGGTCCTGTAGGACCATAACCATAACCAAAACCAGAACCCCGGAGGCCCTAACCTTTCGCTTTCAGCCCACCTTACCTACGGGCCCTTTGTTCCAGCTTCTCCGAAGGGCGTACTGAATACTGGATCAAGAGGCAGCTGCAGCCATGCCGCATGCAGTCGGTTCGTTCCATTCCACGAGTTTCGTTCTCTAGTCCTTACATTTTGAAAACCTGAATAATCTTTTTTTCTTCCTATATACACAAATTTCTGACACGCGGTTGTATGGTATATGTATACGTATATATCTACAGGTGGCGCCGTTTAGAGCTACATTCAATTCTCTAGAGGTAGATGTATTGTATACAGATCGAAAAGATCGAGGTTATACGATAGATAGATTCGTGTTTGAATTTTTTATCGAATGAATCGACTAATTACACCGTATTTCACGCGCGTTGACAATACCGCATGAAAATTTCATTCAATTAGTTGTTACCCCACCCCATCCAGTATATAGTTTGGCACCGTAATTTCCCTCTTCTCTAGGGGGGTCCTCGACTTCCGATGCGCGCCTGGGGTCCGCGTTCGGTTGTCGTATTATAGTTTTCTATACACCTATGATATATACACGTACGTATGTATTTACATACATATATAAGATCTCCTATAGAACGGTTCATTGTTCGTTAGCGCATAGGGCAACAACAGACTGCGAATCCCCTAATGGATATCCACCGGCGACCCCTCTCACGCACCCTAAATACAGGCAATTTATCGAAAGCCATTGGCTCTCATAAAAGTGTCGTTTTGGGGTATGGGGTTGTCGCTTTGTATCTCACCCTACCTACTCCTCCTCTTCTTCATTCCCTACCTACAAGCCGCCACCAATCCCTCGGGCAAACGAGACCAGACCCTGCAGGACCCCGTCACGTCACAATTCGTGATGCTATCTTCCATCCTCGCGTAGTATACATACATCTATAATATATGTGTGCGTGTGTGATGTGTGTATATTCATCGCGCGCTGTACCGCACACCCAACGAGTCACCATGCTAGGTATGCACATACATATACATAAACGTGTATATATGTATTGGAGAAATGTATATAGGTAGGGACGAACGACGGACCCCCGAAGGGTGTTTAGTTGCACCCTCTTTGTGGAACGACACCCCACTGCACGGTGAAGAACGAGGGCTGTTAACTGTTCAAACATCGTCATAGCACGTGCAGGTATAGGTACGGCACGGTTTTTAGAGGCTTGTCCTCGATCGGGCGCTCGCGCGGTGTGATATTCATCCACGTATATATAGAGGCGTCGAATGGTGAAGATGTGTTTCGAAAGGAAAGACAGTGATTTTCAAAGTTAGAATAAAATAAAAGTTAATGAAATATTAACGGGGTTGTTTATTACTTGGAAATAATTTTTTTTTTTATTTCGAATCACTTTAGGTAGTATTTAAGCTTTGAAGAAATATTCGAATACAAATTACATATTTGAGATTTTATTGAGCATTAATTATCCGATAATATTTTTACACAAATTCATATTCAGAAACTTTATAGGTATACCTATTTTCTATTCCACGTATAAGCAAAAAAAAAAACCAAACAAACGAAAAGCAGACTGCACTCGAATACCAAATATTTCGTTCTATTCTAATTCTCATCTATATTCTTATTCTTATTGTTATCGTCGTTGCAACAGCGTTATGGCTAATATAACAAACGAACGTATACGTATATAGTTGTATGCATGTAATTTTTTTTTCCATTATCTACAGTCGATTGAAGTATAATAATTCATAGCACGTCGCGTTACGATATATACGTTACGATGTACAGCGGTTAGGATAAAAAGATAAATAAAATAAAAGAAAATTAATGTTATATTATATTTTATATTAACCGGGCGCGATCACATCGCCGTGCGCGGCCCGGTCCGACAGCAGTATTTATACAGCTTAAACAAACTTTAAACCAACGTCAACCGACCCACCGTCAACAGCCGCGTTGTAGGTATATCTACTCCGTAATACGAGGGCTAAGTTTCCCGTCGGACTTTCGACTATACCACACGTACAAGTATACCTACATATGTATATGTACCTAGAATTTATTAGTCTGCAATATTCAGAGGCACAAGGTTTTTTTTTTTTTTTTTTTTTTCAATTTACGTATTCTTTTTTTCTCTTTCTATCTTTTTCCTTTCATCGTCATCGACACACGTACCTCGTAGCTAATCGCTTATCTCCTATACTCAAATATACCATGTACGCCGTATTCATAAGGTCTCAATATTCTATTTGTATATCTACATATGTATATACAGTATAAATAGAATTGTTGTTGCTGTTTTTTTTTTTTTTTTTTCTTTTCTTTTTATAAATAAGAAAAATTTCTCACCGGGTGACGAGCAGCTGCTGCGGCAACAGCTGCCGCATTTATCCCGGCGCTTGGATACATCCTTTGGTCAGTATGCAGTGAGATAAATTCCGTTGTTGTAATTTTTCGATGTATTCACGTGTCTCCAATATCCAGAGGAATACGTTGAATACGTGGTTTGTATATATGGATAATAAATATGGTATCCCTTGTCACAGCATCGTGGCTCGTCACAAACTGCACTTCACCATCATCACAAATATGCATATAATATATTATTTGCTTTTCTTTTTTTTGATTTACTTTTTTCTTTCTTTCAACCACTGCGGATAAACCACGGGGGCGGGCGGGGGTCACAGGAAAATAACAGAATTGAATAAAAACGCACGCACACACACAGAATACTGATAAAAATGAAAAATTAAAAAAAAAAAAATAACAAAATGATATCAGTAAAACTCGCGGTGTATCATCGCACCGCACCAATAACAGACACCATGAATATCGTATATTATACACTCGGTTCACTCGCTTATTCCGCTCTATGCACAATTTTCAGTTATTATAATATATATTATAATTATATTGTATTGTATTACGTTGCGTTATGTTATATTCACTGTACCACGAGAAAACAAAAAAACCTCGTATCCTATACCTCCACTATTTCGCAATTGACGATTAATAACTTGAGAGACACAAAAATTCGACCGCTATGCGCGCGGGTCGCGTATCAACTATCAACTGCCGGTCGAGGCGAAGGGGAAGCGTGGCTCCCCCCACCGGAGCTACCGTACACCACGTGGCCTCCGAGACTTCTCCTCTTTTCCTTTACACCGCGTTATCCCCTCCTCGCTCGAACCACGGGCTCTTAACATCTTGCAAAGGCAGTGCACCGGCCCATACCTACCCCCAGCCTTTAACTTTGCGAGGGCTACGTCAGTGCGAAGCCGCGAGGGCAGGAAGGGAGGGGAGGGAATTGAGCAGAAGTGACACTTCGTGTCGCCACGATGAAATGGACGGATGCAGGAGGCAGCGATACTTATAGCTAGCTGTCGGTGCAAAATGTTCGCGTTTATGGTGTATATACGTGTGTTTATGCTTGGTTGGTTCGTTTTGTAGGTACCTGTACACGCCTATATTCATTATGTATACGTATGTACGTATTTGTGTATGTACGATACGTATTTGTGACTAGATATATCGCGTATCTGCTGCATGCTGATGAAAGATTGACGGAAACTTGAAGCGGCGTTGGCCACTTTGCAGCTATTGCAACTTGTAACGAGTAAGAGTCTGCACTTTGGATCGAGGAGTTGTCGGCGAAAATGATTATAAGTTTTCTCTGCACGCGACCGCGTGGTAGTACAGATAAACCCAGGCTTTTATTCAGTCTCATTGTTGCTTATTATTGTTATCATTTATTTATACCCCGTGCGACAGAGCACGATACTGTAAATTGTTCTTTTTCTCTTATGTCCATGATATAAGTGCAGTATATACCTACTTGTTTATACTGAAACAGTCGTAGGTACGTTACGTTCACTTGTACGAAGTCGGTAACAAGAAGTCGCACATACTAAGTTGTAGATTTGTAGAGAGACGCGTAACTAGCCACAAATATCAAATCCTACACATACCTATATGCGAGTCAGCGAAACGTAGGTATACCGTAGCCGGTAGGTACAAACTCTCGGCGAATGCAGCCGCGAATAATCAACGACTTTTACCGTCTGTGCATGTATATGTACACACATATACTATATACATATAGGTATAGTCCGTATATAGGCGGGAGAGTAGCAAATCGTGGACCTGCGGTGCACGTGCGCGAGTATTACTGCCCCAGCTTATACCGAGTATACGTCTCTATGTGTGAATCTACACGTATACGGGACGTCAGGGGCGTAGGTATAAATGTGTGCGGGCCACTTGCGCGCATCGAGAATGTGTTTATTGGTTAATTGCATCATTCTTGTCAAGAGTCTAACTGCCAACTGGCTCGGTCATCAATTGCTTCTTGGTACACGGGTATATACATACAGGGTGTCACAGAAAACATGCCGAGGCTCTCGCATGGTAAATCTTGATCATAAATGGGATCGAAATTTCCTTAGCCGTTTTTTCCTGAGATGCATAGATTTTCCGTTATAATTATTTCAATTGTAGCCAATGACGCACGGCCTATGACCGGGCCATATGTCAGTGTGCCTCCCGCGCGGTTGTATTTCGAGTGCACACAAGCGAGCGGGAGGCACACCGACATACTGCCCGATCATAGGCGGCGCGTGATTGGCTGAAATTAAAATAATTATAACGGAAAATCTATGCATCTCAGGAAAAAACGGCTAAGGAAATTTCGATCCCATTTATGATCAAGATTTACTATGCGAGAGCCTCGGCATGTTTTCTGTGACACCCTGTATATACAGTTACACACATGTATGCGTGCGCAAGTATAGTAGCTACACACAAGGAACTACATATGTAACTTTTGCCCGATCTTCGCCCATGCACACTGGTAGACGTATATAGGATACACGTATATGAGTATAGGTATACATATAACACATTTGTAGGGTATAGGTATAACGTATATATACTTATGTTACTTCACACGCCGCTCCACAAAGTCCCGCGTGTAATCTCAAGAACCTATCATCGGTTAACGATAATTAATGCATCTATATACATATATACCTATATACAACTCGATTTGCAGTTTCAGCTTGCAGCATAGCCAAAGGGGAAATCTGCGGAAAGCCTGGAGATAGAAGGATACAATAACGAACAAGATAGTTTACCGCTGGTAACTCTGATTAAAACAAATGTCGTGTAACACGCGGTAAAACATATGGGAAAACATACATGTACACATACATATAGGTATATACATATAGATGGAAAATTTTATTTAAATAAGATGCAGAAAAAGTCTCTTCCTCTTATATGTACGCGAACGGTGCAGCGGTAGGTAGGTAGGTAGGTAGGTATATACGGCCGATGCAAATAGGTTGAAAAGAACGTTTGTAATGAGTATAGGGTACGTAGGTATATATATATATATATATATATATATATATATATATATATATATATATATATATATATATATATATATATATATATATATATATATATATATATATATATATATATATATATATATATATATATATATATATATATATATATATATATATATATATATATATATATATATATATATATATATATATATATATATATATATATATATATATATATATATATATATATATATATATATATATATATATATATATATATATATATATATATATATATATATATATATATATATATATATATACACTAGGGTGGTCCTTATTTTGGATATTTTTGATTTTTTTTCCACGATCCCCCTAAATCGGTTCTAAATAAATAAAAAGAAATTCCTGCCAAATTGGAGCTCGATATTTCAATTTTAACCTGGCCCCCCCGGCAGTCAAAGTTTTAAACGGGAAAATACGTGTATTTTAGACTGTCAATTGTTTGAACATTTTTCCAACCTAGTGAAAATTAATATAAAAATTCGAGATAAGGCACAAATATTCCTCATAGTATAAGGTATGATTGAAGTAGTATATCAAATTTTTACATCCGTAATTTCTGGAGTTATGATCTATATAAATATCAATTTGATATTCATAAAAAAATGAATAAATAGAAGAAAAAAAATTTGATATACTTCTACAACTATACCTTATACTATGGGGAATATTTGTGCAGAATTTCAAATTTTTATATCAATTTTTACTAGGTTGGAAAAATGTTCAAACAATTGACAGTCTAAAATACACGTATTTTCCCGTTTAAAACTTTGACTGCCGGGGGGGCCAGGTTAAAATTGAAATATCGAGCTCCAATTTGGCAGGAATTTCTTTTTATTTATTTAGAACCGATTTAGGGGGATCGTGGAAAAAAAATCAAAAATATCCAAAATAAGGACCACCCTAATATACACACGCTGCAGATATACTATATTCATTCAAAATGGCGTCGGCTAGATTGGGTGTACCCTCCACTACCCTCTCGGGGTATATATCTATATATACGTATGTGCCCATCTGGATGTGCACACAAGGGCGGTTTTGTGTACCTATCCACGGCATATATAGATATATGGATATGTATATATGGGGATATCTCTAGGTATGGGGTATATATCTACGTAGACGACGCGGCGGGAGTAAAAGTCCGTAGCGAGGTTTCTACACAGCCTTTACTCTCTTCTCGTTCTTTGCGAACGCCTGGGCGCACCGCGTTCCGATGTGAAATGCGAATGCTCTTCACTGATTTCCTTCTCTAAATATGGCCGCCGTCTTTCCCCTGCGACCGCGTACACCGACTCTCTCGCCCCACCGTCGTAGTCGTAGTAGCGTAGTCGTAGTAGTGGTAGTAGTAGCGTCGTCGTCGTCGTCGACTTCTTCTTCTTCTTCTTCGCCGTCGGGATCCACTATCCTCGGGAAGACCGAAGGTTGTACTTGATTGCCGAGGCGTCTTAACCTCAGGCCTGAAGTCTGCGCGGAGTGTTATCCGCTCTCACGAGCCTATAAGAAACCCGGTACCACACTGGGGACCAATCTTGATGGTGAAAAATCCGAGCGACGCCCAGTGGGAATAAATAGGCGTATCGTATAACAAAAACGCGAATCGTATAGCCGTATCTTGGGACGTTGGCCAATACCAGCGCCGCTCGAGACGAGGCAGCTCGACGTTCACTCCGCGCGGACCGATTCCGGACCTTTATTATGCTTTATATACCCCTGGCGACTGCCGGGTAGTGGCAGGACAGAGAGACGGTAGGGGAACACGAACGACCCAGGGGTCGTGGCAAAAACATGCACGAAAGGTTTCGGAACCTTCCTGTTTCTAACCCCCGGGCCGGGGCCCAAGTCCCGGACCCTGACGCCCGAGCCGAACTTCATGCAGGCGCTGAACTCCGGCTGCCATGCCGCGGCTGTAGTATGGGGTCTGACGTGGAACCAATTAATACCGAACGAAATGGCCGGGGGTTCGAGTTACTCGGTAACGGAGGAATTCCAAACACACTCGGGTTCACAAAGAGCAGCGGCGCGCCTGCCGTTTACCTACCTATACGTTCAGGAACGCCTTGCTATACGCTATGCGAAACACACACCCGCGGTAGAAAACCAGGTCAAATTTTCTATAACACCGTACGATATTATAATAATTCCACAATCCATGCACCAATTGTCTGTACGTATGTATCTATGTATACCTATATGCGTATATGTATGTAACGTATGTATTTTAACTTCATTACAGAGATATAAGATTCGCGGATTAAATCGCGCGAAAGAACAGATAACATATACCTTATATCGTGTACACGTATAACACGCTTTCGAAAGCCCTCATTCCTCGGCCCAAGGCGCCACGCGGCAAGCGTTAATTAGTCTAAACTAAGTACTATATTGTCTCGACTCTCATTTGCGCCATTTAAGGCGGCGCTGTTAGCTGTCTACACGGGACAGGAGTCCGAATTGTCGGTAACTCATGCTGCAGGAGTTTTCGGTATAATTCGAAAACGAAGCTACTCAGTTCACTTCCACTTTAACGTTAGATGATTTATATACAAAAGAGACTTGACCTGAACAAGATTAAATGACATTGACTTGAATAAAGGAACAAAATTCTTTTTTCTACGGACTAATTTATATACCGAAATTATAACTTACACGTTTCCGAACAACATTATTGATTATGGATATTTGTCGTTCTATCTTTGACTGCATTTCATACGTAAACTTCGATAATAATAAATATATACATATATCAACTTCCCAGTCATTATATAGTGTACCGCCATATGTTTGCACACTTTGGCAATAATTTATTGTACACGAAAAGTAACTATTTTTTATTTTTCAATTTCACTGGATATCGTACGATAGCGGCGACTTATTATTATTATTATTATTTATGAACCATCGAACGCCCGCCGGTAAAAAAAAATCGATCCGATATCTCCGTTTAGTAGTATGTAATTCGATAACCTACAATCAGGGTAATATCGGTCGGTCAAGAAGGGCTATACCTAGCATATTCGCCCTAAGTTTACTCGACATGCGTCGAACAGTTTTATATCCGACCCATGTAAGTATGTACGTACTATACTATAGGGTTGTATATTTCTCCGAGGATTTGAAGCGTCGCTCCGTATGGTGACGAGTTTATTATTATACCATTCATACATATACGAGCTGTATAGGTATATACGGAATGTTTGTACAGCTAAACGTATAAATATAAACAGGGGTATTGTGTACAGATGTATATTAGCGTATATTAGCGCATTCTATCTAAAGTTGAAGGAGAAACTTAATAAGGTTTCGGTTAAACCGAAAAACAGTTGATTACCGCCAATTATTGGCATTATTATACCACAGCTCCAATCCATTAGCCTCAAATTCAATTTTCACTTATCCCTGTACATACCGATGCGAACATGTGCCTGCCTATGTATCATATATCTATATCCTCTACTTATGTACGCGTGGCTACACATTATGTACCTACATACATGAACATATGTGGGAGTGATTATAGTGTTAAGAAATTCACTCGCAGGATAGATATAGGTTATACATATTGTACGTTCAATTTGTACCTTTTCGAGCTCCCGGTTGTCGACGTATTTATACATCATCTACACCTGCAGCATTGAGGTTGAATTGCTTTTGTTCAATTGTCCAGTATCATCTGTATAGAGTGTATTTGAACGAAAAAAAAAAAACAAAAAATAGAAAACTCAGTATAGAAAAAAAGAAACAAAAAAGAGGGGGGTAATAAAAACGATCGGTATCAAAAGCTAAACGATCGTATGTTCAATTTTTATTTTTTTTTGTTCTGCTTTTCTTCTTTTATTTTTTATTATTGTACCAAATATGTACCTCATTTGTTCCGCCTAAAACGCGCAGACACCACATATTCACCTCATGTTTATCTGATAAAAAAGAATTAATAAAAAAAATGAAAACAAAACGAATAGAAGAAGAAAAAAACTTGGCTGAAAACAAAAATAATTCATCGTTTTATCGCCACAGCCGTTATATTATTGTACAGTGCGTTTCGTGTTTTTGTGTATTGTGTATATCTATACGCAAATATTCTATACATACATGTGTACAATGTTACATACGTAGATCCGTATAAAAAATGTACACCTATATTCGTGCATAGGCATAGGTACAGGCACGTATCGTAGGCGGGTAAATGGAAATTGGCCGTTTAGCGTAGGGTTCAGGTTCAGGACTATAACACGGCTCGTGGAATTGTCCTCGTTTTTGCTGCAGCTGTCCTCCATACTGCTAATCTGCAGGCTTTGGCATCCACAGCAATGTGATAGATACCAAACGGTGTCTTGTCTTAATTATGAAAGGCTTGTTTTACGCAATTGTGCGGCCTTCCATACGCGGTACAGTGATACCGAAGTATTATTATAACCTAGGTACAGGTATACATACCATGATATAGGTACACATAACACATAGTGTATATATATACACATATTATATAGTTATATCGCTTTATAGCGTAACTCGGTAATTTTTCACATTATTCACCATATGATATGGAAACCAGGTCAGATATATATTTTTTTTTTTACCCACATGCCTATAAACATTTTGTATTGTCATTTGTAGAATACACGTATCTATATACACGAATAGGCATGATATACTTATATACGTACCGAGAATTCCGGAGATATTTGATTAATCTGTTCTACTACTCAGTAAATACAGTTATTATCGTAGAAATAGTTCGCACACATCACATAGGTATACTTATACCCATATACCTATGTATTATATGTATATATCTACGCGTGCATGTAATTGTTTGCCTATATCCTTATACATATATACCTATATATGTTCGAAAGAACTGAGAAAAAAAACGAAGAATAAAATGATAATAAGGCGTAAAACTTGACCTCGTGAAAAGTGTAAACAATTTTTTCTTCTTTTCTTTCTATTTTCTTTTCATGCACAATATTCTAAGCTCTTCAATTCATTGTGTAGTGTATAGCTAAGGTATATAGGTATATGGTATACCTATATAGACCGTAAAAAGCACACGTGACATACTTATAATACGCGTTATTCAAGCGCGGTGGAACACCGATTGTTTGTCGATCAACGCACTACAAAAGGCTGCAATTTTGCCTGCGGATTAAATGTCGCACCGCCTCCCCCTCTTCTGTACCCCGCCCCGTTGTGTGGATAAGTACATAGAATAACGGTGTATTATTTCCCACACGAGTCTCCGCTAACCGTATTAATACCAGAGTACATATATCTCACTGGCGAGGCCTTTTTCCCCTGGAGCATTACATTGTACATACATACATACACGTACAGTATGTATACAGTACACATTTAGCAGATAGGGTCAGACTCCGTGAGATCTACAATGGCAACAAAAATTCCCTCGGAGAAACGAGCTGCAGGGATAGGTAGGTAGGTTGGTTAGATAGGTATATACCTATTTATTTTTGAAACAAGACAGGCGTGATCTTATGCGCATGGCGTTTTCTTTAAGTTGGTTTGGCTAAGTCTACGAGAGACCGCTTGCGATAATGACCGGGAACACCGAATCTCTGCTTTCAGTTGTTCAAGTGTGTGCTCTTCAAACTGCGCTCTTCAAATATACTTTTTCTTGAGGGTTTCAATTGGGCTTGTGTTTTTCTTTCTTCCTTTCTTTCGTTTCTTCTTCTTCTTGGTTTTCTTCTCGGCCGACCAAAATATAATTCTTATAAAATCGCATATTTGATTACCTTTGATTACCCACTCGAGTCGCGTACCTACTCGCGTCTTGACCGTGATCGAATCGGTCAAGTAAATTTAACAAAGTCTAAGGAGAATTCATTCTCCTTGTAGCTCGCATGCAAAGTAGATATAGATATCTGACTACATTTCTTGACGTTGTATTACGTCAAAGATAACACGATGTGTACCTATAAATAATAATGTTATTCATTTTAACGTAGACATGTGTGTAAACATGGTATTGCCTCGTCCTTTTTTAGATCCATTTATCATTATTCTACATTACATTTTTATATTTATATTTATATATTTATATTTATTTTTTAATTTATTGATTATATAGTCCGGAGGTTTCCATTATATCGTGATATTCAACACCTGTATTTTTGTCTCGACATGCCTGTGTGTTATACCACTTGTAATGACTATAGGAGAAGGTTCGTTTGAATATGGAATGGTGGCTTTACTACTATTCTAACTGGCGGACTTTGGCGGTTAGGTATACGTGCAAGTTTGAGTAGGCCACGTTAAGCTTCAGCAATGGCTAAGTTGCCTGGCTTGCGCGTTAGGGACAAGTAAATAAACAAAATAGTTGAAAATAGGAATTGAGTTTTGGAGAAGTTTGATGCAGTAGGTAATGAACGCGTAAACTCTGTCTATAGGCAATGGTTCGAAAATTGTATACCTACCGTCGGTCTTTTGTCCTAAACTCGACCGTAAGTGCATTTTTTGTGAGGCACTATACAAGAACCAAAGAATGAAAGAACCCATAAAACTTCCAGTTGAGAGCCTTGAGAAAATCCACTCTATTGCAAGATTGAAATTAAATGATTTTCAATTCCAGGATGTTGAAGCAGATCAAATTCCTCTGCAAATTACCTAGTAGCCGTTCGAAGTGCCGCGTTAGGTTCCGAAATAACCGTCAAAAATTTCTCTCAATATTCCATTTATTCAAATCTTGTCTATAATTAATTATTCATGCGCATTCTTATAACCTGGAAGATAACGGTTCTAAAGAACGTTTTCAGTTTCAAAAGAAATATATTTATCGCGGTTCATGAGGTATCCAATATATTTTAAAATAAATTAACCCATTCAAATGTAAATATTCGAATTTTTTCTATTCAGATATATTCATATATCAACTTATATGTAAATTACTTCGATTGATGAAATATAAAATTAAATTACCAAACGGACTATATATGTATATAGTTTGTTACGGCAAGTGTCATAGTGGAATCTTCATTATCGATCTCTGGTTATCTACCATCAATTTCATTTCAAATAACTAGCTAAATCAATTACGCATTCGATTTGCGACTGTTAACTTGTCGTTCGAAATCCGCGCCACATGAGAAACGGCGCTGTGTAGAACTGCTCAAACCACGTGACTCCGCTTCAGCGCGTCCGCCATCATGGAATCAGTTATTATTGCTTCTGTCAAGTGTACGATTGAGATTTGATTTCGAATTTTTTCAAGCACATAACATCCATCGACATAAGTTAAACGCAATAAATTAGAGTTCAAAAATTATTACTTGCAAGCAATAAGATTTATAAATAGGTTACGACTTGAATTATTCGATACATCACATAGCTGACGTCAACATTATAACATGTCAAACGAAAAAATAACAAGCTCTACTACAGTCTGTTAAACTTTGACAACATTAACTTATATCATCAAATCAATCACGAATACAGACGTAAAGTTAATTATTTTCAAGCCCCACCAATGGGTCACACTGAGCGAAACGATGCGCCGATATTTGAATACGAAATACATCAACGGATCGATTCCTAACCTCATTCTGGACACATCTTGCATGAAAAGGTAACGAATAACACTTATCTCGAAAATTTTTATTTCTTTTAGTTAGTTTCTTTTCTCCTCAAAACGAATTTTTCAATTCACGTTAGACTCGATCAATGATATATATCGTATATTTAGGTGAATTAGAAGAGCGTCGCGTTGTTTTTTAAACAGGCTTTTATCAAATTCATGACAAGTATTAAGAAACCTCGAATGAAGGTGCTGATGAAGAAGGTACGATTAACGATTGGCAATCGATATAATATTCAGTAAACTTTGTTATTCCATCCACAAGTTGATCAGTTATATCCGCTTAGATATTGCTCATGAATGAATTACTCGCCGATAACTTTTGGCTCATTCAATGATTTACAGGTCAGGAGTATGTGACTCTGTTAGTTTGTAGATTTGATAAGATGTTAAAATGAATTATTTTACTATTTATAAACATTAAATATGTTAAAATAATTATTTGTAATAAACACAAGTGGGATATTATTATCTGTGATTCAATATTTGTTTTATACGTATGTATTTATGGAACTTGGGTACTCAAACGATAAGAATATAATTATATCAAAATTTGTTTCAGATAACAACTGTTTTCTCTTCATGTCTGGTACAAATAAACATTATGTTATAAGTCATTTTTGAATGATTAAAACTTTGTTGAAAGTCGTCATAATGGGAGCAAAAAAAAAAAAAAACGACAGACTATGTCTAAGATAAGGTGAATATTTACGCCAAGATAAGCATCCCCAATAAAATGAACCTTATGTCGGAATCAAATGCAAAGAAGATAAGATTATTTACAACACTTATATGGAACAAATGAGATAATGAAAGACAATAAAGGGCTGAGAAGTTCCAATTAATCAAGAGGCGAAGGAATGGTATTGACTGGTGATCAATGAATCTACTGGATTTATCAACTATTTATATAACCATTATCACTTGCATGCTTTGACTATCTCAGATCTAATTACTGAAAAGTATGACTAAGATAGCGAGTATACGGGTATAAAGAAAGAAAAAACGTCTCATGGAAATCAATCGTCAATTCACGTGAATCATGTAAAACTCTACTTCAACAATCAAAAATATCCATGAAAACAGGCTCCAAGGACAACCGACTGCTCTCAACCACAACCGAAGGTCGTATATTTCTACAATGGATGACAGATGCTCAATATTTGGCAAAGGTAGGTTGCTTTTTATTGTCATTGTGGTTCTAAACAGTAATTCTATGAAAACTTATCAGAATTTCAGCTTTGAAGCGCGATGTTAAGTATTGTATAAATTCTTGTCGATTACACGCAGCAGGTTTTGCTTTATGATTGCACAAATTGCAGATTAAAAATGTTCTAGATTTTTTTATGAGTGACTAAATATAAAATGGCTTAAGAGTCAGTCAGCTGGGCGAAGCGAAGCTAGTGAATATGAAAAGATTGGAGATATGTATTTCTGTCTGCGTAATTGCTTGTCTTAATAGTTGAATTATTTATCTATTAAACCTAATCGTTGCAGAGGCCTTACCTTAATAAATTTATAAATCATGCCATAAATATTATCTCTAAGCCCGGCACACTGATATAGTGAAATAGAGAAAAAAGATAAAAGTAAAAAACCCACACCAAAAGTATGTTGATATTTACTCAACTCGGGACGTAGATAAACATCAGGGATCCATTGTTTATTGAATAAACCACATATGCTTACTATTTGTAAGATTTACAAGATGTTTATAACCAACCGATTCTTTTGATTTTTTTGTTACTCCGCAGATAACTGGCACTTTGGACCAAGGCTTGAACAAAGTAGAAAATCATCAAACAGAGAAGGAAGACCACCGAAGGAGGGAAAAGTACGGCTAGAATACCGTCGACATGGTGGAAATGAAATGGCTTTACGATTACTTAGATTATTGTAGCTTAACATATGTCGATAAAGATCACCTATCTCTGGAATATATCGAGATTTTAGATTCAATTGAAATCATATTATGTCTAGTATTATTGGCAAAGAACATAGAGAAGCTTGTAAGCAGGGTGATAAGTGTTGCGATACCATTGTGATCTTAATTATTACCGAAATTTAACAACGAACGTCGGAGAGCATGCTGTGGCTTGTCGCTCTGACAGTAGTGCCTAACTTGCCAAACTCTGTTTAATGTTTACAGCAATCTGAGTATATTATTTATTACAATTTGCAAATTCCTATTCCAGACAGAGTATTTGAAAACTCCTTTGTATAATTTATCGCTTTAATTCCAATGCAATTATTTTTTTGTTAATTCTTTGTCAGACGTCATGGTCGTAAAATAATTCCCCAAGCAAATATGTGTTCTCATTTATAAAATTATATCATTAATGGAATTAGTGTATTCGTATAATATATATTTTTGGGAAGCCATCAATCGCCGTCTGACGCCAGAGGCGAAGCCTAAGTATTTCTACTCACGATAAACATTCGTCTTTCCAATATACATATACACGGTGTACCGTTAATTTCCTTATTAGATTCAGAATTCGATTCTACAATCATTCACAACGTCGTAAAACATCCGGATCTTATAATCTGCGGTCCGAATAAATTCTCCACATTAATCCAGACGTAATTAGAATCTGTTTTATTCGAATTTGTATACACAGGTGCGGTTTCATACAGCGTATGTATACACGCCTCATTCTCGAGAAGAGAATGGCGTGAGATCAGTGGATGGAATACCGGGGGTAGTGGCGTCCTATTTATTGATATGTTAATGCAAATCGCAATAACCGGTACTCATGACTGTCGGATATTCATAAACCTATAAACTCGTGTTATAAGGCTTGCCTGTGAATGAATAACTCATCTCGCCATGTGAATGAAATCGGAAGGATTCACGATCTACGAAAATTTCGAATGCAAACCTTCAATGTCAACGAATTTATTATTAAATTCGTTAATGAGTTTGTGTTTATATATCTTCATTCTCAGTTTCTACTCTTTACAATGGGCTTTTTCTTTCGTATAGGCGCCGCGGTTCGTGTTGCCGTGAAACTTTCTAACGATAAGTTTAAACACTTGTGGCTCGAAAGATACGACACTGCTGTGCCTTACTGGCTCGTAGTGCAGTTGTTTCCTGGTATGTATGTATGTACACATTACCTACGACTAAACAGCCTGTTTTTCATTGCCAATAGAAGAGGAAATAAAATAACGTCTCTCTTTCATGAACAATCCGACAAGGTTTCAACTGTTTCGTAATATCAAGAAAACGTTGTTTTTCGAGATAAGATAACTGCGAAAGGTGAAAAATAAAAAAACGCCAAATTTCTAACCAAGTAAATTTACATCTTCAGGTGTTTAAATAAGATTTTGTTTTTCATATAAACTGATTAAAATTATTGCCATTCGGATGAAAATGAATTATTTTTATGTATCCATGTGCGAACGATTATAAATATCCAATGCTGAAATAAATAAAGAAGGGCTCTCGCATTTTTGAACGAAGTTGATTTAGAATGAGAATGAAAATCTAATATTAATACAAAATTAAATTCCATAAAAAATTATATAACATTTGAATTCGCCTTGTAGTTGAGTGACACTGGTGATCTCCCGTACCTGCAGGTAACAGCCAACATTTCTCGTTTATTTTTCGCCGTAATGCGCATGCGCCTGAGTCCGAACGGTTCGAGTGGTAGTGTTTGTGGCTTGCGAGTCGCGTTCCACCAGAAGCGGTTAGTTTGGCTGGATGTCTGTCGAACGATTCATCGCACGTTAAGATCGCGATACCTGAGTAGAGGCACAGGTGCCTGTGTTTACGTCGTGCCTTTACCCAAAGCTTCGTACCGTACGAATCGAACAATAACAGTCTACAAGGCACGTATCTCTCAGTGAAGTGTGTTCAAAAGTGGTTTCTAAGTTCCTTCAATAATCCAATTCACCTGTTACCAGAGATTCGCACGTATTTTGGATTTTACTTGGATTAATAATAATAATCAGCCAAAACTCTATTATCAAATATTTCAAGGTGAGTTTCCTGGCGCACGGAGATCTGGCCAATCTATTTTTATTTTCTTTCACTTATTATACACGAGTAAACCTAGTACACCTACATTTACATATACACACGTAAACAACAAATTCTAAGGTCACCGTAATCTGGAGTTTTAAACACACAATAGATATACCACATTGGAATAATTTATTTGTTCAACATCTACGCGGGCAGGTGTTTCGCGTATCGGCGTTAATACCCATTTTCGTCAGTCTTAGAAGGTAACGGGATCTTGGTTGACAATCTCTGTGAAGTTTGAATTTCTAATATTGTTGTTACATTCCGCGAACGTAAACCACGGATGAGCTCATATACTACGTCATTGGGCCGGTGACCACTCCGGCATTCTGCAGTACTTTAAGTAGGCTGTGAAGAACCGGGGAGAGGGGATTCTCTAGCATGTTTCAGGATGCAATGATAATGAAAACAAAATAAATAAATAAATAAATAAATAAATGAACACAAATTGAGATGAAAAAACAGAAACAATTTCTCCCATAAACAGGTCGTGCATACGTATCGTGTTAAATTCGTTTATTATTCGATTATAAGAATCACTGTAGAATTTGGTAATCGAAAGGATTTTGTTTGAGATATTTTCAAATTAACTGCGCCTTTTTTTTTTATTCTTTATTCAACATCGTGTGGTTGGCGATTTAGTATTCGTATTTCGTAAAATCGAATCGTTTTCGATTGAGAAATTCATATCTGTTATTATTAACGGGTATTTAACTGCCTACATACCTATACCTACCTACATCGATTCGAAAAATATACATAAATTGTTTTTATCGTATTTTTACGACGTTTAATCATGCATCGTACATGTACGTATACGTATACAATATGCACATTTGCAAGATCGTGCAGCATTAGTCAGGACTTGATTACGTGTACCTACCCACCTACCTATAACCTACCTACCTACCTCCTCTTCCTTGTAGCTAATGTATACGTGTTTTACTTTTTGACTTCTCCCTGACCTACTTTTTGGTTTATATACAATGATCATACGTATGTATAGGCAATTTTTGTCAACCTTTTTGTTTATTCTGTTGGAAATAATCATAAAAACGGTAGCCGCGCGGCTAACGATAATCTGCCACTACGCTAGGACACTATAACTTTTCCACGGTCGATATAAGAGCTGGTATAGGTACCTACGAATCTACATATGGCATACATACATAATCAATTAGATTTTCATCTCGGGTAAAGTAAGAGATCGATGGGAGAAATATCAGAGGATATAATTATACACAGGATGTCCCATTTTAATCAATCCAGGCTAATATTTTCGAAACTAAACAAGATACAGGAAAATACTTCAGACAAAATTTGTATGGTTTCGAGGCGGACAATTGATAACGATATGGGATTTGAATTTTTTTAGGATCTTATGGGGTTTTTGTGCGGTAATTTTTTTTTTTTTTTTTTAATGGGAACTTATATTTCTTTAGTGCAGATTCATGATCTAGATACAAAAAAAAATCACATGGAAACTTTTTCTTCTAAAAGTTCAATTTATCTTCTTTTTTTTTGGTCAGACATTTTTTTTTTTTTTTGTACAATAAGAAAAACTTTTCCATTAAAC
The DNA here is from genome assembly GCA_949628255.1 of Macrophya alboannulata. Taxonomy (NCBI): domain Eukaryota; kingdom Metazoa; phylum Arthropoda; class Insecta; order Hymenoptera; family Tenthredinidae; genus Macrophya; species Macrophya alboannulata. The sequence continues at coordinate 12,855,570 of OX451209.1, forward strand.
ATATGTGGTCAAAGAGAAGAATAATCAGAGTAATAAAAAGTTTGTTATTTTCATTGATTAATCATGTCGAGTCATTTGTAAAATTCATTAATCACTTTAAAAATGTTATTAATCTTCTACCTTTGTAACGTTATAATTAACTTTATTATTTTACGATAAGAAATCGAACTTTTAGAAGAAAAAAAAAAAGTTTCCTACAAACGTATTGTATTTTTTTTCGTGTAGATTATGAATGTACACTAAAAAATGAAAGTTCCCATTTAAAATAACATAATAACCCCATAAAAACCTATAACAATTCAAAACCCATAGCATTATCAAACGTCTTCCTCGGAACCATACAACTTTTCTCACAAGCATTTTCCTGAATCTTACTTAGTTTCGAAAATATTAGCCTGGATTGATTAAAATGGGCCACCCTGTACATGCCATGAAATCGTTAATTTTTAGGTATAAAATAATTTAGACATCTAATATCAATAAGAACAATAATAATAATAATAACAATCGTTGTGATAATTTAAAGGGATCAGCGACACTCTGAGTTCAGAAATGTTCTTCGAGGCGCGAGAAAAGTTTGACTTAATTTTAAATTGCGATAATCGGTAAGGAAATAGTGAGACGTAACGAGGTCATATCCTGATAGTATATGAAGAGAGGCGAGGTGGTCGAGGTGTGAGTGACAAGTCGCGAGGTTTGCACGTTGCAAATTTGAATTTCACGAAGGAGAGTTGACTCATCGTTAACCATCTCGGAGAGGAGTCAAGCGGGTCAGTTTCGGTTTCGCCTACGTAAAAATATTGTAGACAACGACCGTAAAATTTGTAATGCCGGAATAAAATTATTGGGAAGCAATTTTTTGAGCCCTTATTCAAAAACTAAGAGAATCAAGTATTCGATTCGATAAATTACTTATGCCTCATTTAAATGATAAGATTTTAATCGAATTCGCAAGTTATATGCATCGGTTATAGTCTCTTAGTATAGCTTCTTCTTTTAGCCACACATCGTTTGCGATGCGAAAGCTTGACTCCTTTCTTACATGTATTATATATACTGCAACCTTATCGCCTGTATAATGTGTAGTGGCTGCAGCTATTGTCACGATCCTTTGTTTCGTCGCACGATAAAAAAAAATATATATATACATAGGTATATAGTATATTTATATATTTCTACGCAAGAATTTAATTATAGATGTACACATTCATAAAAATATTATTATGCTTCTTTGGGGTTTTTTTTTTTTCTACAAAGGCATCGAATTGTGTTTTGAAAATATTATATACACAGAATCGTTTCATTCCACGAATCATTAAATGCCAATGAAATTTAACACGATTAATATAGCTGCGGCCGTTTTACGATTAGCCCTCATCGCAGCGATATTGTATTACGAAAATTAAATTAGCCGCGTGAAAGTACGATACGCCCCCATATATATATACACACACCTATACACGAGTATTATAAGTTTAGTATGTACTCGGTTCATACGTCGTTGCTAACGGTCCCTTATTGTTAAGCTTAAGTCTTTCGATTAGAGAACGTATATATATATATATATATATATATATATATATATATATATATATATATATATATATATATATATATATATATATATATATATATATATATATATATATATATATATATATATATATATATATATATATATATATATATATATATATATATATATATATATATATATATATATATATATATATATATATATATATATATATATATATATATATATATATATATATATATATATATATATATATATATATATATATATATATATATATATATATATATATATATATATATATATATATATATATATATATATATATATATATATATATATATATATATATATATATATATATATATATATATATATATATATATATTCATATATATGTATGTATGTATAATTTAGGTATACATAGCGGTATACGTATACCTACATACCTATACGTCCGACGTGGGCAAAGCGTTTCAAATTCTTCTTTACATAGTAATGGGTTAGTCACGACGTGTCGAGGACGGCTTGTTGGCCGATTGACATTCCCGAGGTTGTAATACATCAGTCCCATACGTAATCTCGCAAGAGTGTATATAAGATACATACTCACTTGTCTTCAACTTACTCGGATATATATTAGATTATTTACATATATCCTCCTTACCCTTCGCGGTTTATTCTCCCACGTTATAATAATTAACCAAGATATAAGGTATAGGTAGATTTATTTCATTATTTTCATCACTTACGGATGTGGAATATAATGTATAACCGCGTGAGAAATTTTCTTATATATACCTTTAGTAAAAACCATACAGATTGATACGCAGATAAATACAGACAAGGGTTATATACCTACATGCAGTCTTTTCTTTACGCCCACTTTACCGGCGTGATCTGATCGACCTTTAGGCTCAGGCAAGGTGCCCATTGTGTATTACGGTCAAACCGAGAAGTCGGACAGATTCCTTATAGAGACTTTAATCAATCTTCATTTCCATCAATGGGATGAATTCGACTTTTATCCACGTGTCATGACGTTTTGCTTTTTAAACGGCATTGTGGTACGTTCCACTGTATACGAAACTTGAATCGTAAGCATGCGTTATGTACCGCGGCTAGTCTTGGCCCGACCTATAAGTACGTATACGTATAAGTCGAGTTTAACAGGTTCCCTCTTTAAGTAACTCCTCTACGACGATCTATGTTGTAGGAAATATCTGACCCACTGTACTATATTCGTACAGAGTCTACTTTAAGGTATACGGCTTCCCGTATGACGGGCTTTGGTAATAGTTATTACTGAACGTACTTGTTTGTACACATCATCAACACATGGTGGATTAAACCTGAAATTGTACATGGCTAATTCCGTCTTGAGACAAGTGAAGAAGTCATTAACGATGACTCTTTTAAATTAGTTTCAGAACAAAGGGGACAAGAGTCCGTGTCTTTGTTCAGTGATCACTAGGGCGTTTATTGCTACTGTTACACTATTATACACCTGTTGTAATTGTGCCTCGAGGAAAAATGGATTAGATTTTTTCATATTCAAGTTTTATTCTTTACAGTGATGTATGTACCGCGGTCTAAGAAAATTGTGTAATTCTCCACATATCTCGTATTAAAATTCAATTGTTTCGGTGTGTGGTAATCTTTTTACAATTTTTATAACGGGTCGTATATCTACTACCGCGGCGTTTAGTTCCAGCTAGAACGCGAACCTATACGTGCTGCAGTTCAGAGGCAAGTTATACACACGTATACTGTTAGCAACTGAACAACTGCTGACGAAAGTAATTACGCCGAAATTCCGAGTCAGTTATTTCAAAATCATTACATTTCGCGTATATATCCGTAAGCTTTGAATCGAAATATTATGCTCAATATCGGATGCTAATTATGACGAAAGAATTGAAGAAAACATTCTCCGAGCTGAATGAAGCAAGACCAAAATAATTGTAATATCTGTTCGAAATACGGTATATCATTTATATACACACGGTAGACGGTTTTCCCTGAGAATTTTTGGGTCTGATTTTATTACATCGACATTTTCTCTAACGGAAAATTTTCCACCAAGCGATTCGGCTAATACACCGGAGGGCCGTATTAAGTGCGACATGAATTAACCGTTGTATTTTTAAACTGAACTATACACATGGTCGCGGATTTAAAAATTGTTTATCACTAGAATGAACAGGGTGTTTGGTTTTAATCTCTCTAGGCCGATATTTCTCGAACCAAGAGAGATATAAGAAAATATTTTGGACAAAAGTTGCAGGGTTCCGAGGGGGGAAGAAGCTGGCGTTATTGGACTTTTCAGTGGAGGCGCCGCCGAGGTCAGCGGAAGGTCAACTTTTTTTTTTAAATAGAAACTCATATTTTTTATTACGCAATTTTGTTCTACTTGAAAAATAAAACGACTTTTGTATGAAACATTTTTTTGTGAGACATCAATTTTTCATGATATTCAGCTGAAAAACTAGAGATTTCTGAACTTTTGAGAACACTTAACCTTCAAACTATCAAGTTTGGAGAAAAATTGCAAGAGACGAAAATTGCATAATTTCATGCAAAGATTCTTGGAGAATAATTGCAGAATTTTTTTCAATGACTTTTTATTGCAGCTTCTTCAGTTGCGTGAAAAAAAAATCAAAAATAGTTGAAAAAAAATTCTGCAATTATTCTCCAAGAATCTTTGCATGAAATCACGCACTTTTCGTCTCTTGTAATTTTTCTCCAAACTTGATAGTTTAGAGGTGAAATGTTCTCAAAAATTCAAAAATCTCTAGTTGTTCATCTGAATATCATAAAAACTTGATGTCTCACAAAAAAATGTTTCATACGCAAGTCGTTTGATCTTTCAAGTAGAACAAAATTACGTAATGAAAAATATGGGTTTTCATTTAAAAAAAAAAAAAAAACGAAGTTGACTTTCCTCTGACCTCAGTGGCGCCTCCACTGAACAATCCAATAATGCCAACTTCTTTTTCCACCTGAACACTGCATTTGCGGAATAACGGCCTGGGGAGATTTAAGCCAAAACCCTGTATATAGCTGTTGCTTCGGATTCTGCTTGCGTTTATTCAAATTTTTAGAATTTTTCCTTAAACAGTGGCAAAGCCAGTACTCAATTATTCGAAACCAAAAGACAATATCGAGAATTTGTTTCTAAAGATGATATGTAGCTTGCTATTACATTACGGCCCTCCGTAGTAGCTGATATACCTAACTATATTGAATTAGTTTACCGAGTAATCGTTGGCCCACGTGATAGCGGTAGGAGGCCATACAAGGATTTCCGGCGGCCGTTCCACGGTCACGTGCAATTAGGAAATTTGTCTAACGTAAGCTTCCACCACACGTGGCTCGGCAAGCACGTGTCGTATGGCAGATTTGCTACCGTGAAATTTCGTTATCAAATTAGAATTAAAGTATCAGATATATATTCTTCCGATCGATATATGCGTCGTCACGGATCGATTGTATGTCTTTGCAGTGAAATCCTACACAATATTGCTTAAATATAATATCCTATATATTATTCTTGAAATATATGCCCAAGAAAAAAAAAAAAAAAATGGCACGTGAAATGGCAATTTAAACATAAAAACCACTGCGATTCCGAATTTTCGTGTCATTTTTGTTTATCTGAAATTGATCATCACTCTAATAAAATCCACGTAGCAGGCAAATTCTCTTTTCATTCTTATTTGGCACACAGGTGGATTAGTCATCACGATTATTTAGTTATACGGTATTGTTCTCAGAATGAGACGAGAACGTCTCCGGGAACAGCGTGATATATTAAAACAGTCCGCTCTCTCTTTCTGCCTATTTGTATTCCACAATATGAGTAATAAATTTTTACTTTTCTCACACGCATAAGTTACTTACAGAGGTAGCTGAAATATTTACTTTTATATTCACGCACGTACGAAAAAATCTCGATTTCATCATCAGATACTTATTATGGACTTGGTTACATGAAACTATATATACCTAGTCTGAAAAATCAGCAGGTCTCTGTCGAGTATAAACGAGTATCCAATTAACTGAGCAGGAATATTTAATGAAATTTAATAAAAAGGAGCAAACAAAAAAGAGAATACCCTGCCCGGGGGTATATCCGTAATGAACCGCTGCACCATTCCTCACAATTAATTCTGGATAATGATAATTAGTTTCGTCACGCAGGGCTGTCTTCTAATATGTACGAAATTATATGTCCGGGATTATTATAGTAGGTTTTTGGGTATTAGGGTGTCCGTTATTTCCCAAATTGACTTTTTTCACTTGGGTATGGTCCAAATCATTAGTTTATAGTCTAAAAACAATTATGGAAAGAAAAAAAAAAATTTCAAGAGTCGTTAACCCCTGCCTGAATGACGATACTTTTTCTTTTTGATTGACATGGGATTTTTGCACTTTTTTGACTTTCATTTTTTTTTCGCTTACTATACACGGAAGCTATTTATGCATGTCGCTTCCCAAAGAGTCCTGATATCTTCTCTTCAAAGAAACTTAGATTTGCATCGATCTGTGAGAGGTTGGTTTGTTTCTTAGTAGAAATACTTAGAGATTAGTATTAGAAGTAGTCTATCAGTTCATCGTGTGCAGGACTTGTACACATGTGAGTCATAACCCTCGTTTATCTCGAAGGTAAAAGTAGGAACGGACAAGATCAAAAGGCTGACTGAAAATGATTGAAACGAAAATTAGGAACACGCGAGAGATTGATAAAAGATGGTAATAAATTACCGTGCTTTACGTGATATCTGTTTCCAATATTCTCTTCCGTTCTATATATCAATTGTTGGGATAACGGAGATCGGTAAACAATAGTGAAAAGAACGCGCCCCCTCGTTTCTTCTCATTCTTCTTATTCTTCTTTTGAGAGTTCCCTTTTCCGAGTGGAGACTGGAGAATAACGATGCGCTGCTTTTGTACTCCACATAGAAGTAGGCGGAAATGATTTACACGGCGGTCTATCGCCATTTAAAATTCATTCTCCATGCCCCTTACGATCGCTTGGAACGAGATGTTGAAAATAAATACATACGTATGCATATATCGCCATATAAATTTTATATAGGACGTAGGCGCGGATCATACTGTGAATATATGATAAACCGCCATCCATCTGAGGTATATATAAAACGAAATGAGTTGTAATGACACGTGGTCGAGCGGATGATAATATATTCGACACATTTTGCTACATATAGCATCGTGAATGGATCGGAAAAATCAAAAAAATTTAACGTAATAATGAATTTCTGATATTATGGATACTGGAGTAATCTAGTGTGTCCCAGAGCCTGTTTATACAGACATTGAAATCCGCGTGCGAACATTTGTTTAACTGTCTCTCCATATTCAGTGTGCCATTCAAGAACCGTCCCTGGCACAATGAATTGCGTTGATTAAAAATTTAGAGAGTTCGAAGATTTTCGACGAAACTTTTCTTTGTATAGACAAATCGATCTATTCTTGAACCATTTTACGCGACCCAATTCACAGTCCAGAGATACCATCACATCGCCTCTATAGGCGAAGGAATTTGGCACTCGTTTTCCGCACCACGTGATAGAACGTTGCACACTTCGTGTTTACCTTTTCATGCCACATTAGACTGACTCGGTGTCGAAATAATTTTAAATCCGGTACGTATCTATAGCTAGTCGAGGTCTTTCGTACAGCATCATGAAGCCGAAATGTAGACTTTGATTGCGCGTGGAGTAATGTGCAAAACTCGGTTCGAACTTTATCTCATTCTTACTGCAGAGTTAAGTGTGGGCTATATACAATAAGGAAGACGTTATCTCACCCTTTTGTGTATGATACGCGTCATATGGACTTGAAAACGAACACGTAGGTATACACTACAGTAATAAAGAAATATATGCGAAAGGTGATATCCAAACGATTCGTCAGACAATTTCCTTATAAGTTAGGACTGGTTTACCCACGTAAAAGTTAATCGGCTATTCTGACGGAGGTAAATTCGTGACTGACGTCATCCTACACATCCGTGACTGAACATAACAGGTTACGGGCTCCGAAATCTCAATCTCTCTCGTTCGGGGATGACGAATTTATTTCGAATAGTCTCTATGTACAGTCAGACAATTAAGTTCTTGTAGGGTCGAAATGTAGGCTCAGGCGTTTCAGTGTCTACGCTGTTGGGGCAGGCTCATCGATGCGTTAAGGCCGGGAGGTTGGCTATTATTTATTATATACAGGGTGTCCCAGAACTAAATGTCGAAAATGAAAGGTGGCCTAGAGGAGGTCGAACTGAGTAAATTGTCCCGAAGAACATGGGGTCTGCGAAGTCGCGTTCGCGAGATATCACAAGTTAAAAAAAAAGTATCGCTTTGCGCCGCGTCGCGGCGGCGCAAAGCGATACTTTTTTTTTAACTTGTGATATCTCGCGAACGCGACTTCGCAGACCCCATGTTCTTCGGGACAATTTACTCAGTTCGACCTCCTCTAGGCCACCTTTCATTTTCGACATTTAGTTCTGGGACACGGTGTATATTTAGGAAGTATTTCTTACTTTACCTTGAGTAGGTAGTCTGCCAGATTCGGATTCTCAGAGAACGGGGTATGCGGAGCGAGAGGGCTGCTCAACAGCGTAGACACTGAAACGTTTGAGCCTGAATTTCGACCCTCCAAGAACTTTATTGTCCTACTGTACATACATACAGCGCTGTTAGATTTAGCAGACTCGAAACCATCGAGTCGATGGATTGTCAGATGATGAGCGGGTACCTTGGCTAAAAATGGCACATCGTTAAACGTGGATATCTGACTTATTGTTGTGTGTCTAGAAAGGCAACAACTGTTAGTATAACTACAATGGTGGAACTCGATAGGAAAGCTACGCAACGCGTACCTAGTGCATGAGCCTGTGACAACTTCCGGTTCCGGTTTAGTTATTTCCTATCATCAAATACCATCAAATTAAATGGACGGACTACTCATACCATACCCGGTTGCAGGTTATATCAGCTCGGAGGTCTTCTATTTTCATTTCCTCGTGCCGATATATATCTCCTTAAAAAGGAAAAATGAACTGTTTTTTTTTTCTGTTTTTTTACGATCTGCATATTTCTTTCATTAAGGAGATTTGCGATGACGTTAGTTAGTTGAAAAATCAGGATTGGCGTCGTTTTGTTACTTTTTTTCTTTGCCAATACGAAATGAATGAATGCATGAACTGAAATTCAGCAGAGTTATTGTTTTAACAATTTATAATATACGATTTGAAGGATTTACTTCGTCTGTCTGCAGGATTCCGCGACCATTATGTTGAAAATGACAATGAGATCGACTGACGATGATAACTGCCTTATGCATATATGTACAAGTTGTACTGAATTAAATGGACTGAAGAATGAAACATCTGATCTTGATCTAGTAAAGAAGTTTCTTTTTTTTTCTCCTATCCTTTTCTTCTTTTTTATTCATCGTAGTTTCTTTTGTCGGTTAGTAATGTTGAGAGGGTGTACAATTATCACACTATGTATAATAATGTGCATAAATCTCGCTTGTCGTGAAAATTTAAAAACTTTCCCTGTCTCGAGACCACTTTCTATTACCACGAGCGTATATACTTATATACATATAGTACCAAAAGATAATGTAACGACCTAGTCTACACATCATCGTGGTTGAAAACTTTGCGGTTCAACTATTTCGAAGATATATTATAACCCCACTTAAAAAAAAAAAAAAAAAAAAACACTCGAATTATTGGTTGCATCGGTTAAATTTAGTCCAGAAGTCGACTTATATCTATACCTCGTTGCCAGAAGAAACTCCAATTACGTATACTTTATTGTTTTTGTGTTTCTCACTCGTATATAATTGAAAGTTATCGAGCCGACTGACGATGAATCAACTGTTACAGCATTGATGTCAATGCTGCAGACCCATACACACATTGGTGTATACGGGAGATAAAATCTTGATTGAAAATGTTCAGTTGTTCAAGTTGGATTTTTTTTTTTTTTTTTAGCATATATCGCAGCGAAGGATCTTAACCCTTGGCTGTCACAATTCTCCAGCATAACATAGCTGACATACTGGGACGTTTCATACCCAAACCACTAAACGCATATTGCAAGTAAACTACTGGTTATTTCAATTTGCAAAAATTACCAGAGGGTCTTCAAATTGTTCTTTAAAAGATAGTACACGTGATTTTTGAGAAAGAAAATTTTAAACGTGAAAAAAAAAATCGAAAACCTCAAAAATATGGGAAAAATGACTATTTTAGGGAAAAAAATCATAACTTTTTCAATTTTTAATTTAAAAATCTGAAATTTGAACTGAATACACTCGAGATATGATACTTCAAGTAAAAAAATTGTTTGATAGTGGTTCCTGAAAAAAGCTATTTATTTTGACATGTAAAGAGGCAAGTTTTCGTTGAAAAAAAAAAAAAATCCATCTAACTAACGACCGGTGTCGCCACAAGGACTATTTTTGGAATCCTTATTAGCTTAAATTGAGAATGAGCAAGAGTGGGGCGTTTGGTACCCCGCGGTGGGAGCTAAGGGTTGAACAAATCGAGACATTCGGTTCGCTCATAGTATCGATTTTTAGGGGAAATAATAGAAGTTTGAATTCAAACAATTCCGGAATCCGTGTCTTAATGTCAGTGTCACACCTGTGACTACCTAATTTCACGAAGAAATGGAGCGTGGTATCCTATTTAAATTCCTCTGCATAGTTGTTTTTTTTTTCTCGAAATCCGAATGGCAGTGGTACCTATATTTACGCTTGAACACAAATTTGTTATTTTCTTTCGAAATTTTATGACCCGGTAAGATATTAGGAACGGGTGGGAGAAGTTCGGGATCCTTGCATTTGCCCTGCAATTAATCTCAGTGCCCTATGAAAAGAGTTCGCGTTGCGTCATAGCTTTACGACGACGACGACGACGACGACGACGACGACGACGACGACGACGACGACGACGACGACGACTACGTCGTCAAGCTAGTTTAAATTTAAAAAAACTTGGCTTTCGACCAAAAGCTTTGACCACGTATTAAGAGTGCAGCAACTACATACTTACCTACATACATACATACATACATACATACATACATACATACTAGCTGACGTAGAGACTTGAAACCTCACGACGTTAGGTCTGACCGCACACGGCGATCTTGCGAACGGTCGAAGAGAATAACGCGGCTATATTTAGATGAGATTTTCCTTCAAATTTAGAAACTCACGACTCTTTCGATCGCACTTTGACCTCGATCCGAAACTATACATATAACGGAAGAATCTGAATGCGGGCTGAAAAAGACACGTGCGTGCGCTTTTACTTCTATCAAACGTTGTTAGATTTGCATTCGCGAATAAAGCGATGCTATGTATACGTACAATGTACAAGTTATACGTATACGTTAGGGTGTCCGTTATTTTCATCATTTTGAACTTTCATCCATCCTGTCAAGATAATATGTTCATATTATGGAAAAGAAAATCCCTGCCAAGTTTGAGCCTAATCCGACAACGTTAACCCGTCCCCCAAAACGATTGAAAATTCACTAGGGCCTAGTATACGTGCATACCCTAAGTATACCTGACAAATTTCACGCCCTCATAGGATCAACCGAACGTTATATCCGTGTGGATTAATTATTCATTGAAATAAGGAGACCGCCCAATCCCAAAAATCAATAATACTACCGAGACGAACGGCGCCTTGGCATATCAGTATATCCACTAGAGTTTCTTATCCTCAAAAATCTACGATATAGATTCTCAAAATGTAAAAAATCTCTTGCACTTCAAGTTTAATCCGATCCGAAAATAATATACAATGGAAAATCTCCTTAAAACTTGTTACGCATACGTGATGCGCAGTTGCAGCTTATCACTCGGCCAAACGTTGTATGCATATATATTTATTACATATCCTCTTTATCTAGTAATATTATAGGTATTTGCTATTCATGGTTATGTACTGCAGGGGCGTGTATGAACGTCGCAATATGGTTAATAGCTCGCACGATGATGATAATTCATTTATGTACTGTAAATAATACAATACATATATTGTATCCACGTATATAAACTGCACAGTTATATTTTTCATTTCAAGACTTAAGGTTATAGGAAAATTCTATAGATAGAAATCGCTGTATAATACTATACCTACAGTATTGCAGCCAATTACCGAGTTGCTCTTGGCATTGGCTTATTCTGGCATTGCCTAGTGCTTATAGTGCTGACGTTTCCTGCTTCCAATTTACTTCCACTTCGCGGTTGTTAACGCCATTAAATACTGACGGCTCGATTCATTCGAGTTCGAGTATACATATTGTGCAGGTATCAAAGTATCCACACTACTCCATTTGTACCTGTCAGTGGTGCGATCTTGTACGAGTGGTTCTAATTCGATTGATACCGCACGTTAGTTAACACATTTTATACCGAGTGATACGGCGTACGAGAATAATTTCACTGCAAAGATCCGAGTCCATTAATCGTCCGATTATCCACGCAACATGGTCGCGGTATTTAGTCATGAAAATTTGAATATATGGTAAATTAGCCTAGAAAACAGACTGCACAGCTCCTGCCTACGATGATACAGATGAAAGGTGCAACCCGTTTACATTTCGTGGCTTTCTTTTTTCAGGAAAGTATTATGACGATTGAACCATGACTTTGCGTGTATAAGTATAGAGGCAGGAGGCTGTTGCTACATAGGTAAAACGGAAGTGCAGATACCTGGTCTGCTATTAGGGTAATTCGAAAGAAAAATGAAACATTAAAAAAAAATAAGAAAAAAAATTATTATTGTTATTCTAAAATAGCGCAACCTCCTGGTGCGACTGCGGCCACAAGATTTTACTTTCCAATCGCGTGACGTAGCTGGCAGGTATGACTTATAGGAGCTGTGACGTGACGAATGATCTAAATCCACTAACAAGCCGAATAGACTTTAACCTGCTGTAATTTTATGAATAATATTTCTGTATCCCCGAGCATAAGTATAGAATGTTTTCACGTTATCATATCGAACACTTCGTTAAACTAATTCCATTCATTTTTGGAGATAGTACGCAATGTACAATTTTGCTCACGAAACCCTTACATTAAAAAAGCGTCTTCTTGTGTACGAGGGAAGCCGGAAGGCAACTCACGTTTATGATCTCGCCATGCATCGTCAATTAGATTCGTCACTGAAGTAAGAATCCGTTTTTGATGGCCTTGAGTTTCGGGTACTTCGGAACAAAAATATGGGTATGAAAACTTGATCGATTTTTTATGACTCAATCTAGCTAAAAGCAAGTCTATTGTATTGATGCAAATGGGAAAAGAAAAGAATAGGGAAATTCGTGGACAATATAGAGGAAGAAAAATCATACTCTTTCTACGGATTACGGGACCTGTAGACCATGGGGTATCTGTTTCTTATGAAAGGTTAACGATCCACTGACGTATTTACAATCTGAGACGGGTTTACCGCTTTTGCAAACTGGATTCCATTTCTTTGAACCTGTCGAGAGCGATCTTTAATTACTTTAATAGCACATTCAGTTACATCACTCAAAGCTGCGAATTCATCTCTGTCACTAGTTGACCTTTGAGTAATTAAGTAGAACGATTGAAATCACCGATTTAGCATATGACAAAAATGTTAGAAATTTATGTATGCTGGACACCTTCGATCGTGTTTATCCAGGGTCTGGCTTTCGATCTAGCTGTTTCAGGGATCCCACGCTCTTCCATAGTCCCATCTTACCGTGTACAGCATTCATTTCCAGTGACTCATTCGCATTCTGTTATAAGCTTACCGCGTGCAAGTTCGCCTGGTTGGCTACTGCAGTCAACCTCCTCTTCATCGGATTGGCTGCTTATATACAAGATAGAAATATCTTGGCGATCGTCCTGACTCCGCAGACCATGGTGCTTATAGACAGACCGAGGCAGGCTTATGTCAGACAAAGATAGACGCGTTTAGAGATGATTTCACAGGTCGTTTACGGGGCTGGAGAACCAGAGAAATCTCTGTCGTTGATTCACAGTATTTTGTCTCGTCTCTCTTGATTTAATACCGTACACAGTAATACAGTCCGATCTTGTGTTAAAAATTTCTGGAAAGTTTAGTAACTTTTACTCATGATTATATCTTACACCGGTTACATTCGAGAAGCTCTTCGAAGGATAATTCGAGAGCCGGCATCGTTCTCAGTCTCCAAAGTCTGGGAAATTTCAATATTCGAATAGCCTTGAGCAGAATAATTTAGGGTTTTAGGGTACCTACACTAGACAGTCTAGCTTCAGGAATGTAGAGCCTTTTTTCACACGCTTAGTGCTGCAGTCTCTATCATGGGCCTTTCTTCATTTCCGCCCTCGGGTCGTTTCCAACTCTGTAACCTGACAGTTTCACATAATAGCCATAATTGTGATGTATGATAATCTGCTGGTTGTGACGTTTGTGGAAACTTGTAACCGTGGAATCGTGGCATCGTAAACATCTGCACAATGGTGCTGACTGAGCCGGAGTCAATTCCGACATGCAATATTCATCGGCCTTGGAAAGCTCCCCTCATACTCCTTAATGAGACTTACGTATGATGTTTGTTCTCACGTAATATTCCTAGTCAGAAATTAATTTTACTTCTCGAGAAAAAACGAACTAAAAAAAAAAAAAAAACAGAAGAAAAAAGAATCAATTATTTATCCATTAGAAACTAGAAACGATGTAAATCGGTCAGCGGATAGCAAATTTTTAGTTATTCTAACTGCTCCATTTCCCGCCTGTCTCATGCCCCGCTTTCCCATACCCACAATACTTGTAACTAGACGGTATATTAACCTCAGTCAGTGGTTATATAATTGAAAGCTGTAAGACCGGTTGAAGTCATGTGCAGATTATCAGACGGTCTTGAAGGGTGAATGAAAATCGGCTTAAATCTTGACTCACATAAGCAGGTATAATATCAGACTAGTCGCCACAGTGTGACGACGATGTCTAGGTATATTGTACAGTCAGGTAATAAAGTTCTTGTAGGGTCGAAATTTAGGCTCGGTGTTTGAGTGTCTACGCTGTTGAGCAGGCCCATCGATGCGTTATTTATTATATACAGGGTGTCCCAGAACTAAATGTCGAAAATGAAAGGTGGCCTAGAGGAGGTCGAACTGAGTAAATTGTCCCGAAGAACATGGTGTCTGCGAAGTCGCGATCGCGAGATATCACAAGTTAAAAAAAAAGTATCGCTTTGCGCCGCCGCGACGCGGCGCAAAGCGATACTTTTTTTTTAACTTTTGATATCTCGCGAACGCGACTTCGCAGACCCCATGTTCTTCGGGACAATTTACTCAGTTCGACCTCCTCTAGGCCACCTTTCATTTTGGACATTTAGTTCTGGGACACCCTGTATATTTAGGAAGTATTTCTTACTTTACTTTGAGTAGGTAGTCTGCCAGATTCGCGTTCTCAGAGAACGGGGTATGCGGAGCGAGGGGGCCGCTCAACAGCGTAGACACTGAAACGTTTGAGCCTGAATTTCGACCCTCCAAGAACTTTATTGCCCGACTGTACCTCCGTATAGCTATACAGGGAAAGTCGGGAGGCCGGTGAATGCAGGAAACAGGTGATTAGTGCTTAGAAATCAACGTGGTCGAAAGTGTTGTCAGTCGTTTCAGGTCTCGCGATATATTATATATATATACACATCGTGTAACATTATCTTTTGTAACTAGTATACGACGGAATTCCAAATTTCGATTCAGGTTGCCGTGACCACAGCAAGAGGAATTGGGACACGGACACGCTCGGTCATTCGTAAGGAATTGTAACCTGATCGTAGACTATACGGATCTAGTTTGTTCAGAAACGCCCCTATATTCGGCCCGGTCACTGCCTCTCAGTTTCGACAATAGGCTTTCAGTCAGTGCCGTGTTTCGTTTTGTCTAAAAAAAAGAAAAAAGAATCTATTATAGGTATATCGAAACCGAATGCACATTAGTGTCTATAAGAACGCAAGGAAAAATCGATACTTTGTTTCTTCCTAGTCGCAGCACACTAAACGTTAGTTTTTGACACGAAACAGATTCGCCCACAGTATGAACTCTTATTTCAACTCTAAGAGGTCGCGGCAGCCAATATTTTCTATATGTTTATTTAACTCAATGAAGCATACATTTTTCCTAACATCCGATCTTCTTGAAACTCACTCGGAACAAGTTTTTCTGGGTCGCTGACAGTGTACTTTTCTCAAGTATAGGCCACTTCACTTTGTGCCGCCCCTTCCTCGTTTCTACCTATCTTAAGGGGACCAGTGCAGCTTGGTTTTGGAAATTTGGAGTACTCCAAAATGCATTCATTTGTCAGCCAGAGTTTATTTCACATCAAAAAAAAAAAAATTTCTTTGAAAATCTTCGTCGTAAGGTTTTAGGCACACCGTTGTTCCGATAAAGGTCGTTGAGGGCTCATTTTGTTCAGAAAAGAAATCCTCGTCACGTGAACGAGGATTTTTTTTTTATAATTTCGTGTTGGCCAAGTTATTTGCAAATTAGTGGCCTAAGGTATTAGAAATTTTGGATAATTGACCGTAACTTTTCACATGAATTTTTTTTTACCGATCCCTACGTTCATAAGATGTAGAATTGCTGTCTGAAGAAAGCGAGACCTTGAGAGGTTGAATTGGACCAACGATGTGCCTGAAACCTTACCCTGAAATAAATGAATCAGTCATAAAATAAAAGTGGAAAATGAAACGAGCGAGCGCTCTCCATAATCTGCCGCGGCCTATTAGCAAATCCAGCATTGGACTCGCTGATTGCAGATCTGAATCCGTAATACAGAAATTTGAAATAGCAGGTCCAATATGGGGTATAATCGGAATTGTAAAAAGTAAACAGTTTTGCATCAAAATTGGTGACCGGAGGTTTTCGGGGCCGTCAATTTCCAATATGAATTAAAAAATTGCCAAATTAACAACAATGGACAGTAAAAATTTAACCCGGAGTACCAATTTTCATGCGACTCAGCCTACTTTCTACAATTCCGATCCATCATTTTGAAGTTTCCTATCTTGACTTTAGATTAGGAATAAGCGACCCTAAAATCCGTCGAGTATAACTAATATTGATGTAAATCAGTCTACTTTTTGTGAACTCGCTCCACTCGCCATTCTGAATTTCTGTATTCCAAGTTTTATACGGAATGAATGACCCAGAAAACTCCTTTTGAGTGAGTTGCAAAAAAGTCGCGTGCAAGGAAAAGTCCAGACTGTAAAAAGTTAAATAAACCTAGAAAAATGGCTTGGGCCACTTCTTAGAGTCGAGACGTTTAGCTCATTATCTGCAGGTAGAATTTGTTTTGTGTAGAAAATTAGCGTTTAGAGTGCTAGTGGTGAAAAAAAAAAAAAAAATAGAATAGCAATTTGTTTTTATAGACCCCCCCCCCCCCCCAATGCACGTGATATTAAAATTAAGAACTACAATCGATCGTTCGGAGTTCTATATTTGCGCGTAAATCGTAAAAACTTTACGAACTAATCAACAACTGCTGCGAATACGTGAGGAATAACGTAAATTCAATCGACTTGAGCTTTCCAACTGTACAATAATAGACTGTAAGCTAGCGTATCACGCACAATTAACTACTTAAAAGAGGCGAGATAGGTTTCAGGATAGTCCTGCGCGTTTGTCAGTTCCTTTTTTTGCTTGGTAGTCCGATATAACTCCGTGATGAAGTAGACCAGAAGGCCTAAGCTCTTTAGGGATAAAGAATAAGCGAACTAGAGAGAGTGGCCATGTTTTATTTATCGCCTAGCTTATCTTCGTCTCTTGCGCTAAAAGTCTCTCGAGTCTGGTATTAGTATGTGTACTAGGATACGGAGTTAGTTCCAACATGCGATAACACAGGGTATAGAAGGTTTGGAAATTTAGTGAAACCTTACGTATCACGCGAAAAAAATTTCACCCCTAAAGACAACCAGAGGTCAGAGGTCATGAAACCAATATAATGGAGGCAATGACGCAGAACTTTGAGATATATCTATATCAGATGTAGGTGTAGGGCATGAGAACATTAGGCGGACGTAGTACCACCTACTCTCGAGCCTTAAAAAAAATTTAGCCTTACCTATCATGACGCATTCCAAATAACTGTAATGTAGGCAATTTAAAAGCCTGATTTTTGGTTGTCACAGGTTTTATTCAATGAATAGACGTATAAATGGAATCTGTCTATGTCAACTACAAGTGATTAATGATTATTGTCGTACTTCTGAACAGTTTTGAATTCCATATTTAGTGAACAAAAATTGAGAATCCCACGAAGGCTGTTGGATGGTTTCAGATGCATTGTCTGAATCAAATTCTTTCATTTTCATTGAAAATGCAGATTCTAGATTTGTAGATTATTGCTTCAGCGGTACGTTATTTCCCAAACTGACTTTTTTCTGCACTTGGGTATGGTTCAAATCATTAGTTTATAGTCTAAAAACAATTATGGAAAGAAGAAAAGAAAATATCAAGTGCCATTAACCCCTGCCTGAATGACGATACTTTTTCTATTTGATTAACATGGGATTTTTGCACTCTTTAGACTTTAATTTTTTTTCCGTTTACTATATTCATTACCTTGTCAAATATTGTTGATTCCCCTCCTGTTCTGACCTATTTAGATGGGCAAATTTTTACATTGGTGTAAAAAATTTTTCCATAAGTTTCAAAGAGGTCAAAATTTATTTTTACCGTATTTTTCAATAATTTTCGAATATTTTTGAATTTATTGAATTTTCAAAGCTTATTATCTATTCGAAGGTTGTATATATGTTTTTATACGCTCTCATTAGTGTTTAATATAAATTTTGAATAGAGAAAAAATTTTCATCTCAATTCAGAAATTGTATCTCAACGCCATCTGTTGGTCCAACAGATTTCGCAGAATTTCGACCTCTTCAAAACTTATGAAAATTTTTTTTTCACCAATGTAAAAATTTGTCCATCTGAATAGGCCAGGACAGTAGTAGAATCAACAATATTTAATGAGGTATTGAATATAGTAAGCGAAAAAAAAATTAGAGTCTAAAAGCTGCAAAAATCCCATGTTAATCAAATAGAAAACGTATCGTCATTCAGGCAGGGGTTGATGGTACTTGAAAAATTTTTTTTCCTTCCATAATTGTTTTTAGACTACAAACTAACGATTTGGACCATACCCAAGTAAAAAAAGTTAATTTGGGAAATAACGGACAACCTAACCCATACCTACAATAGTCGACTCTGTCGCTCCTGAAATAATAGGCAGCCGAGGGTACATCTTGTTACATACTGGATCCCTTCAAGCATGCTCACAGCTGATGGGAGGTATAGGTGGAGCAATTTTTGCGGTTGGGTTACAGAGTGCAGGGTATAGATATATCACTTCCTTCATTATACAAGAATACGTATATACGTATAGAGTGTCAGTCAGGGAAGGAGGTGTACGTGTTTGGAATACGAAATTTTGAACAGTGTAAAAACAAATTTGAATTCAAAATTCAATACGTATACATACATATTTGAAAAACGTGTGTATAAATATTTACATACATAAATTTTTTTTCTCGAACAATTCTATATCCGCCCACACACATCACACGTATCTTTTCTATACCTACGTTTCGTTTATTATCTACCTGTGCCATAGAGGCACGATCATCGCATGTTCAATTCTCATCGACTATTGAAATTATATCTGTTAGTCAGACACATACGAATGACTTCAGCCGCATCCGCCGAGTCCTAATAAGATTGACCTCCCTTCCTTTCTCCCTGTAACTATTTTTTTGTCCCTTCGCTCTTTCGTACACATATCCTCATTCTTTCCCAGCACACGATCCTCTTCACGACTTCCTGCCTTACCTAGCTCCCAAGGAAATACGTTATACCGTCTGCATAATAGTATAATTCATGTAGGTAATACCTACTTCAAGAGTCACGCATCGCTGTGATCGAGGAATGCGTTCTATGCCTCTTGCAAACCTGATTCAGATCGTCGTAATTAACATACAACTTTTTGTGCCGCACATCTCTTACACTTTAGTTATTCGTTCATGAGGTATATTGAATTCTATAAAATTTCAAACTTTTTACACACATATTCAATTTTTTATATCTATAATATTGTACGTAAAGCATGCAGGGTGGATCGATTTAGCCATCGTCATGTAGGTATAACTCATCCCCAATTAATAAATTGACATGTCGCCGTCCCTGCCGCGAGTACCTCTCCTAATAAAATATATCGGCTAATTCGCGTCTGCAGGAGTCCTCTTCGAGTATGGTGAGCTCCCGATCACAGACTGCAACATCATCCGGCGACTCCAGGAGCGATCTTCCCTACAGGAGCTACTATTCACCGAGTGAACTCACGGCGGAGGGAGGCACGGGTACCAGCAGTGGCCCTGCCTCCCTTTCCATGTCCGTTGACATCCATAACCTGGTCGGATCCCCGTCAGTTTCTACGTCAGCTCCATGTCCGCCGAGCCCTGACCCGGAGGGACCATCAGGCGTCACTCTTGGTGTCAGCAAAAGCGACCCTGAGGAGGAGGAGGAGAGCTACGAGGGCTTCGGATACGGGGACGGCGACTCGCCAGGCAGCTCAGCGCCTTCGCCGACGAGGTCCAACCCCCCACGGTAACAGATCTCGAGTCTTCCTTCACTCCCTCGACACCCTATAGTATCACCTTGCCTATTCCCTAAATATATCAAACTTTCCGGTTTCTTGACAGCAAGACGCCCTGCTGTTTACTAACCTTAGGGTCGTTGAATTTTGACACCGGAAATAGAAGCCTTGACACTGTTTGTAATTCTTTTGGTTATCGTTTTTGAGATGAATTCGTCTGATGTCATTTAAGAGGGCATGCGTGTACACCTTGAAAGGGGATATTTTTGACTGGGTGTTTGTGTTTCAAAAAAATTGTCTTGGGTAACCAGTTTTGGGGATTCTGTAGCTATGGCCTCTCATAGGTACACAGAAAAAAAAAAATTTCCGCTGGAGATAAATATTCTTGAATCAAGAAAATAGTTAGGAAGCTCGCAATCATTCCTGACGGAGTAAAAAATTTTCTTGAATTAAGGAAATTCCTTGGTTCAAGAAAATACTTACTTCGTCATGGATAATTTTGATTTTCCTAATCACTTTCTTGGTTCAAGTTAACTTTTTTTTCTGTGTATACGTGCAGTCTAAGTAAAAGCTTCGATATTTAGATTGTTTTTTGTCTCCAATGGTTTAGAAAACGAATCTCTATCGGATGAACAGACAACTTTTTGATACATTGACTTTTGCTCCGGTAAATGAAGAGAGAGAGAGAGAGGCAAAGAGGTTTGTGAATTGCAAATACGAGTGGGAATAAAAAATTCATTCCTGAAGCATTTCTATTTTTTTATGATTTATAGAAACGCTGCACATTGGTCCGAAACTACACGATACGCGCGCATAATGTTTACATGGTGATATCTTTGTAACTAGACGCTCTACAAGAATTAAAAAAAACGTGGACTGAAGCTAAAGGTTCAAGCTTGAATTTGGGACCTTGACCTAGGCGATAAAAAATTTCGTCCGGAAGTTATATTGATTCAAACATTTACGAAGCGTACAGCAATGTATTCACGAAATTTTTTCAAATCAATCATCGGATTGTCATTCTTTGAACTACATGTTACACATATTATGGTATGTTCGGAAAAATAATCCTTTTGCAATATCCAATTCATACTCAAAAATAATTATTCATAAGACCAACACCCATTTACAGTTGCTTTTATAATTGGAAAAAAGAATTTATTCACATATGTAAAAGTTATTACGAAAAAAAAAAAAAAAATTATTTATAATTTGTAATTGACAGTCTCCAAGAAAAAAAAATTATTTGCAATTTGTGATTGCCAGTCTCCAAGAAAAAAAAATTATTGAATTTTTTTCAAACTAGGACTTTTTAATCAATGACCGCGCAGGGAAATCTACAATATTCGATTAAGATTAGTTGTTGAATCTAATTCATGCTGCCTAAAACAATAAATTTACTTACCTGTTGTTCGGTCCATGTTCGAAATAAATTTGAAACTGATTCATAAACTATACACATACGCGCGGTCAACTACAGTAATAATATAATATACCGCATTAAATACCGTGGAAAGCAAGAGATGGCACTGAAGTACCTCATCTTACCGATTGTAGATTCTTAGAATGCAGAGTTAACTAGTGTGACGGTATTAAGCGCGAAAAATTAAAATTATCACGCCCTGTCGTAGATCGCAACAATTAGGTAGCTCCGTATATATAATGAACGATTCAAAAAGCCGGAGTATTTCACTACTAGTTCAACTATTTTTGAACAATGATTGGAATATGTATTGAGCGTATTGATACCATAGAACCTGCCAATAAGCCTTGTGGCAGCAGAAATATGGAAATGTTAGTCAATTTATTTGGGTAAGATGTGTAGCTGCTGAATAAAAAAATGTACCCCGTCGAAGATTGCAAGTATTAGCAAATAATTTTCTGTTCTACGTATTATACAGGAATAGTACTTAATTATCCAAAAAGAGTCAGAGTGAGAACAGGTGAGAATCAAAAGTTCCATACCATTTCAATTTATAGCTTCAATTTTTTTTATCCAAAAAATGCCTATTTTTAACTGCTGATAACTCGTCCCAGAATTACCATATTTCAGTTTTTCAAAAGCGAGAATCAAGTTCACAATCTGGAGAAACATGTGCAAACAAGAAATTTATTATACGGGTGAAAAGTAACGTTTCATTGCTTTATGAGTAAACAAAGAACTGCTCGTGAAATAATCGGGAAATTTCACGTTACGAAAAGTAAAAGTTAACCTACTGTAACACGATGATGCATTTTTTTTGGATGTATAACTACTCATTTTTGATTTATTAGAACATCTGCAATGACTGGCACAACATGAAAAAAAAATTGGTTGCAATTATTTTTTTGCTATTTTGCGCGTGTTTTGGGCGGTTTTAGACCAATGTGCGCTGCATCTGATGGAAGTTTTTATTAATTTTTTTCTCAACAATTAGAGATCCAAATATTTGTGAGAAAATTCACTATTCAATTTTTTTTCTCAACAATTCAAACCGTGCGCTTGATTTAAATCCCTACGCTGACAAATTTCTTTCCAATGCACCTAACTTTGAGACGCGATGGCTCTTGAATCTTGAATTTCTTTATTAGGCTTCAAACGAAAATAGGATTTCGGTTTTTCAATAATTTGATCAGCACAGCACTAGTCCGTCAATTATATACCTCTATTTTTAATTAAAGTGTGTGTACCCTCTCAACACACAGAACCGAATTTGAATTAATTTATGGTGATTCGCGTACGTTGACGAATGCTAAATCATTTACGGGGGTCAATTTCGAATAGGTGCTTTTATCGGTTGATTAACTGTATGAGCCGAGAATAGTTGATGGGATGGTTAAAAAAGGGGGCCCAATTGAGTAACTAAAAATTCATAGCTGCACTTTTAGTTCGTAAGATGTTCGCGTATTTTTTTATGTTGGCTCTTGAAACTATTAAGATAGTTTTGTACATTATACCTCTCGCCTTAAAAGAAAAATCGTTTAAAAATAACTAACTTCTCGAATTGTGTATCCACACGAGGCGTTCCAGATAGATTGAAACATTCAATTTAAATCACTATATTTCCTTAGCCGGTGTCCACAGAGAACAACATTATTCAATCTGTCCAATCAACTGTCAAAATCAGTGAAAATTCATTTGCAACATTTTCTATCTGAAGATTCAACAGTTATTGAGTGTTGACAAAAAAATGTATGTGGTCTGTCTGGGACAGGTGAAAGATTTAGAAATTAGCAGGTTTTTTCCAACTGTACGCGCATTCGGTTTAGGGGCCATACAAGCAAATATACCTATTAGCTAAAAAATTAGGAAATTTGACTTATTCTACCATATACCTAGCGGTTTCGGAAATCATTTTAACGATAATATTGAAAATAGTGAGTTATAGTATATATATTCAGGATAGTATTACAAATCTGATCGTTCAAATGGTTTATGAAACTTCTGTATGGTGGAATAAGTCAATTTAAAATTTTTTTTTTGTTACAATTTATTTATACCTCCTGAACTAAATGCGCGCCCAAATATATATATATTTTTTTTTCTCCTTTAAATTTTTTGCTTCTAACATCAAGAATTACTTTGCTATGAATTAAGATATGAGAAGCGTTGACCTCATCAAACTTTTCACACTATCGTTTAAATATTTTATTATTCACAACGGGTAATTTTACATATAGTTATAGTAATAATGATAATTAGGATATGATATAAGAGCTTATCGATGGGCAAGGTTGCAGACTACCCATTCCGAATTTGTATAGAATATTTGTTTGAACATAATCGATGTCGGAAAAGGCGATTGATAGTCCAGAAACCGGGTACTTTTTCCGAAAATAATTTACGCGCGCGTTTTTTTGGGGGGGGAATGATTCAGGGGGCCATCTGAGTGTGAATGCAAGTTGGTTCGGCGTGGCGCAGGGGGGCGGCGGCGGCGGCGGGGGGGGGGGGGGGGGGGGTATTATGCTTCAGCCGTCATCTTGAAAAACACGTTTTATCAAATATCTCGTAAAGAGTGCATCCTACGGGAAAAATGGACCTTTTTTATAGAAAATAAAATTTCCAACATGTTGTCTTTCAACCTTTTTCCGGCAAAACTCATATTTTTCAAGTTACAATGCCCCAAACTTTCGTGATGATGGTTTTTATGAAAAATCTTGTCAACGATTATTGATCAAACCGTAAATCACGAAAGTTGAGCGCGCTGTTACTTGAAAAATATGAGGCTTACCGGAAAAAGATTGCAATATGAAATGTTGAAAGTATTCTTCCTGGACTATGACTTCAAATCGAAATTTTCAGAAGTTACACCTCTTCGAAGATGGTAATTCCACATATTTCTTGTTATCCCAGCCAAACGGATCGAAGGGAACTAAGATTCCAAATTTTTGATAAATACTCTCGTAATGTTCAATATATATCTCAGAATTTTTAAGTATAGGCGAATAAATTCACAGCCTTCCTGTATCAACGAAAACTTGTAATTGAAAAATGCGTCCTAATATAATTAATTTTTAGCTTTGAATAACCTCGAACCGTTCAGTCGTTCCGAAGATATGACTGCCGGATTGATACGTGCAGTATAATCACAATGTTAAAATAAAAAATTTGTGATTTCCGAAAAACTTCAATTTTTAGGCAGAAAACTTTGAAAATCTTTGAAAATATTGAGCTGATCTTAAATAGTTGTATAAAATCCGGAAACCTCCCCAGTGAGTCGACCTCTTTCCTTTATCGAGCTGTTTTGAAATTCGGATTACACTCTCCCTTCATTATTGTAATGATAAAAAAATTTCTGTTATAATTATCACCGAGTAAACTTCGATCGAAAATTTTGACTGGTTATTGTTTGAACGAAATGGAATCCATTACCTACCGTAAAATTAGCGAAACTCCAAGGCTCGGCAACCTCAAAGGCGATGACCTTGTGTGATATACGTGTGTATTATACACAGAAGTACTGTATCTATCGTACACGCGCTGCATGTGATGTAGTAGTACATATAAAGTGTACAGAGTAGGTATCTGGTACACCAAGATCATACTAGGCAATTGCAGCAACGGGCAGGTGGCCTCGACAGACTAAACGTACGGTGTCGGTCGACGTGCGTTGAGCGCAAAACAGGTACGCCTCGAATCACCTTATCGTACTTACTTCGCGCGAGCGTGAGAAATACTAGTGCAAAACGGAAGGAGATATCGCTAGTTTGTTGCAAATTCTAGTATAAGTATCCACATACGCTTATGAAAGACCTACACCTCGGAGGGAAATGGCTGCAGTCATGCGAGACGGTAAACTGCTGCAGGTGTCACGGAAATACTGCGCAAGGTATCAATTTAACTGCAGCATCTAGAAAACGGTTTCTGGATAGGTGCAGTTCATTCATAGAATCGTTATGGCCGATGCGGTCGGTAGAAAATAATTCAGGCGATATTCTAGCCATGATTTTGATCTGCATTACATAAAGTTCGACCTATCATCGATTGATCTGAATTTATTTTTTTATGAAAACGAAGCGCGTGAAACCGCGGTAGGTAGGTATGTACGTGTTGCAGGTTTAGTTACAAGGATTACTACGAAATGTATCTACCATTTTGAGGAGACGTGATCAGAATGAGATGTTCCGGGTAAAGAAGCACGTACGCCCATAACGTGCCACCTTCATACATATCGAATTTATCGTCGGGGATAATGAACGAGACTGACAAATATCGCCTCAGGTTTGCCATAAGTTGGAAAGAAGGGAGTTATCCCATCCTCGAGTTACCCCTTAGCTGCCACACTTCCCCAGCATAACATAGCTGACATACTGGGTTGTTTCATACCCCAATCACTAAAATGCATATCGCAAGTAAACTACTGGTTATTTCAATTTGCAAAAATTACCAGAGGGCCTTGAAATTGTTCTTTGAAAGATGGTACACGTGAATTTGAGAAAAAAAAAATTGAAAACATGAAAAAAAAATTGAAAACCTCAAAAATATGGGGAAAATGACTATTTTGACAAAAAAAAAACATAACTTTTTCAATTTTCAATTTAAAAATCTGAAATTTGAACTGAATACACTCGAGACATGATACTTCAAGTAAAAAAATTCTTTGATAGTGGTTCCTGAAAAAAAGCTATTTATTTTGACATGCAAAGAGGCAAGTGTTGGTAAAAAAAAACATCCATCTAACTAACGACCGGTGTCGCCATAAAGACCATTTTTGGAATCCTTATTAGCTTAAATTGAGAATGAGCAAGAGTAGGGCGTTTGGTATCCCGCAGTGGCAGCTAAGGGTTAAGATCTAAAAGTCCATTGAAATAATGTAAAACCCCTTTGTATTCAATTCCCAATTCGTCCGATATTTAAGATCGAACATTTGAAGACAATTTTACGGAGAAAAACCTAGGGAACAAAGAATGAAGATAAATAACGTCTAATAGAATTTCTAAGCCGCGATCGTCCCGCCACGAATAAATTGACCATTTCGAGATAAAACGTGGTCTCAGCCCTAAGCCTCTATAGCGGTTGATTCCCGAGAATTATTTGACAGCCTTATTCACTCGGTGACGTTGCGTGTCTGTGTCAGCAGTTTCCAACAACTGGCGAGTTATACAAAAAAAAAAAAAAGTCTGGAAAGGTTTTTGAAATGAGTGTGGCGCAAGGGGTACAATTATCTATATATATAATTATATACATATATAGACACGTCGTCATTTTACCTATCGAATTGAAATCTACTCGTGTAAAAGTGGTCCTTCTTTTTTCTTTTATTCCATATAGAGACGGAAGGAGTCCTCCATGCAACATTGGCAGAAATTCTTGGCTGAGGACGTCGTTGAGACGAACTCCACCTAGGTAAGCGCAGTTTCCCATTATTTTTATCATTCCACCGCTATCATACTTACAAATTCTTTTTCTATTATACAATTCTCGACGTTATTTATTTCATTATTTCCGCTGGCAAACTCTTAACTGAATAATTCACAAAATCATGAAATTTGAAACAAAAAAATATGCTCAGAAAATTGCTGATCAGTTTGAACTATAATCGGGTCGATATTTAATGAGATTTCTCGTCGGACAAGGATTGAGAATTTTGTACATTGATTCTTTTTATCTATATCAAGTTTATTGTTTTGCCAGAAGTAGATATTCAGAGATAAAAATCTAAGAAAAGATTGATTTCCAGCCATATGGAAGAAGGCTTGCCGAACAGGCGCTGGGGTTCTTTCAGACAGTAAGGAAATATTCAGAATACGTTATCTAATAGCAATAACATATAATACGATCCCAGAATCCCCCCCTATGCTGTATCTATAACCTAATCCTACGCATTTATATGAACGGTGGCTGTATATACCTTGCATATACCCTGTAACCACTGGAATTTTGTTGTGCAGAAGGGAGTCTAATGAAATCGCGATACGATTATAGAAGGGATTCTTATGTCACTCGTATAAATACCTATACCCTATATGCCATAAACATTTTCTAAGGAAAGCGAAATTGTGTATCGAAGCAGTAAAGTGAATCCGTTCATTCAATTGTATGAAATAAACAGGGCAGATTTTACTCGATTCGCATGAAAAACGAATATAGTAAATCAAAGCGGAAACAGAAATCAATCTGAATTCAGCGCGACACTTATATACTCTCGCTGTGTTGACCCCTGCAATAGAGCATTTTCACTTAATTACCGTAATGGTTTTGGGCCTCGAAAAATCGATTTGGGTCACGATTTTTTACATGATTATACCTATTAAACATGACAATTTTGCAAAATCTAAAGCTTCTAACATCGAAAATAAGTAAGTAAAGATACACGTAGTCGAATTTTTCACTTTAGTAAATAATCGAAATTCCGAAATACCATGTTGCGTCGGAAATCTTCCGAATTTTCCAAAAAACGCCTCAGTTTTGATGTCCCGAATGGCGAAATATGAAAGAAATGCTCTTAAAGACAAAAAATCGTCCGATTTCGACGAAGCACCCCCCTAAGTTCAAATTTTTATTTGATCATCTTGAAATTTTCACTTTTTTAGGTAAATCCTGAAAATATGAAACTGGGATCTCGAAGGGATCACTCTCAATCAATATGAGACAAATTATGAAATTGTAAAATATGATCCGAAAAATTTGCATAAATGGATTTTTTTTTTCTGTAATATAATATTCTAGGTGAATAAAAATATATCATATATATATAGTTTTTCTATAATATTATAGACAAAAAAATCCATTTATGAAAATTTTTCGAATCATATTTGGCGATTTCATAAATTGTCTCATTGATTGGGAGTGAACCTCTGGAGATCCCAGTTTCATATTCTCAGGATTTATCTAAAAAAGTACACCTCTCAAGATGATCAAATACAAATTTCAACTTAGGGGGTTGCTTCATAGAAATCAGACGATTTTTTTGTCTTTAAATGCATTTCTTATTCATATTTAACCATTCGGGACATCGAAACTGAGGTATTTTTTGGAAAACTCAGAAGATTTCCGACGAAATATTATTTTAAATCGTCGTATTTTGAATTTTTTTTCGACTTTCTAGTCGATTAATAACTATGAATGAAATTTTGACTATTTATTTACTGAAGTGAAAAATTCGATTACGTGTATCTCCGCTATCTTCGATGTTGAAAGCTTCAGATTTTGCAAAATTGTCATGTTTCACAGGTATAATCAGGAAAAAAATCGTGACGCAAATCGATTTTTCGAGGCCCAAAACATTACGGTAATTAAGAGAATTACCCACATGTATAATTTGTATAACTGTTCTACAGCTTATTACGCCGAGGAATTTATCCATAATCATAAAATCCATCGTTTATAATTTACTCGTTACATCTGTACTAATAATAGAATACCTGGTTATACTGTCAGACAGTTGCTCGTAAGCTGTAAATTATTATTTATTATTTTCCTTCGTTAAAAGTTATCCTCGGATAAAATAGATCGATAAACAGAGGAAAGAAAAACCGATCGGAACACGTATCTTAAAATTAAATACCGCTGCAGGCAGTAGTAAGCTCTTTATAATTTATCGTAGTTTTTTATCCGTTGCAGTGGAACGATGCAAAAAATTCATGTACATTGATATTATATGCATTCTATAAATATCTATCGATTTTCAATGAGCCTCGTACCCCAAGTAATTGTTGACTTGTGCTATAGTATGTATATATAGGTATATATTCGTAGCTACAGTATCCGATTTGACAAGCCTAACCTTGCACAATAATCAGCCACTTTAATCGCGTGAAAAACTGCTGATTGATCGCAGTGAAAATTTTAAGGGGGTACATACAGTCTAAATAGATGTATGTTTGAAAGTATAAAAGCAAGCGATGCAACGATTTGAATCAAACGTTGTGAGTTCCGATTCTAGATATTTGAGTCTCTTTTTGGTACGTGACTCGAGTACCTAATGAATGCCTCATTGCCAAACTTTTTCAAGCTCGCAAACTTTTTTTTAAACCATTTTAAAATTTTCCATCAGAAAGATTAACGCATCAAAAAGTTGTCGGTTCATCAACTGGAGGTTTGTTCTCTGAACAATTAGAGACCCGAATATGTAAGTTCGAGGCATCGGTTGATCCGAACAACTGCATTAAGTGCTTTTACTTATATTAGACATGCATTTAACTCTAAGATCCAATGACTCGCAGATCCTAAAGTTTACTTGATTATATTGGAAAATACTAGCGAAGTTCTGTAATAAAACTGGTTGTTGAGAAATAAATTTGGAATACCTACTTATCGACGAGATACAATGGTCGGATGAAAATTTTGCTGTTCTATTTGTCGCTGTTGAAGAATGATTTTTATTGAAAAAATTTTTATTTCACGATTGATCTATGAAAAATCTTCGAACAATTTTCGGTCCATTTTTGTGAGATTTAAAAATCTACTCCACACGCAAGAAAGTGGGTATGAAATGTGAAAAGGAATGTAATTATTTCTGACTCAGTGGTGGTTGTGTTTCACCTCGATGTGAGTATCTCACACGCAATATGTGGCTTGCAGCACCACTTAAAAAAAAGAAAACAAAAAAACTAAAAAAACTAAAATTAATTCACTAATTAAAACACGGCTCGTTAAGAGAAAAGTAATTGAATTTCAAACGTTGTAACCAGTGCCCACGTTTTCCGCCTACAAAATTAAAAAAAAAAAAAAAAAGAAAAATCTATCCTCCATTGAAGAATATACATTTTTCTAATAGCTGTTCACGTTGAATTCAAACTCGATCGTTATTGTAAGCTATTGAAAATTTCACACGATTGTCAAACGAAATTAGCCGTGCAGTTTTGGAATAAAAGAAAATTCAAATTGACGGTAAAAAAATTTGACTAAAAAGAAAAAAAAATACAAGTGTTACAATCTAAATATGAATGTGAATGACCGTGTAAACGGAGACACAATGGAACGCTTAACACGTGATGTCGGAATTTAGTTTAGTTCTAACAAACGATCAAAGGGAAAAACGATACAAGCCTCTTCTGCACATCATATAAACTTACCATAAATTTCTCATTCAATAATGATTAATTGAAGACAGTGTGTATTAATTCCGAAAACAAATTGGCGGGGATGATTATTAACAATGAAGGTTTTTTTCTACAAGCTATAATTATAATGCATTTCATTAAACTCGTAATGATATTTAAGTGGTCAATGACTGGCTCAGCCTAATTGGTCTATTAACAGTATTTTCCTTGCTCGATAGCCCTAACCCCGTGATCCCATGTGTTTGAGGTCATAGTTTTCCCTTCAACTTAAATATTTCTTTACTCTTCTTTCAGCTCCGGGAACAAGAGGCTTAGCTCGAACGCGTTAGCCAGGTAAGATGAGCAAAGAATAATATTTCAAAAAAGCACGAAACCTTTAATAATAACGATACTTTTTGTGATTAAAAAAAGCGAAATGATCTAGTCAAACTATTTCCAGTTTCACGTAAATGTTGCATTTTGTTTTTTCTCACAATTTGTTCATTACGCATCACTGACATCAAATCTCAGAGTCATAGCTTTTCACACATCCGATCGGGAAAAGGAAATATCTGAGGTTACGCTTAAACGAGTTAAAAATACAATTTATTGATTTTTTTTTTCAAATCTCTTCTTCATTGCGCGGGAGAGGCAAATGCTGCTATACCCATGTATGTCTATGATTTTTCCTGCAAGCTCCAAAGCAGCTCATATTGTACCGTGTATGTATATTATTGTATACGTTTGGTGCCGCCATGGTCCGTCTATTGACCCACTGACAACAATAGCCTCAACTATACAGTTTATTATTTATGTCATATTGATTCTTCGTGTGCCCGACACGATGGGCAGTCGCTTGGTCAATGCTCTACTTGCTGGACGGCAGTTTAGTTGTTCTTTTGCTTTCTACGATTTTTTTATTTTGTCGATTTTTAACGCAGTGATTTTGTAATAAGTTTTCGGTACATACTGTGTAGGTGAGTGTACGCGTATGTATAGGTACAAATAAATATATTGATAGATTCTGAGGCTGCGTGTTTACTTAAAACGTCGGCGTATTTTTTATTTTTTTTTTCTAAATTATTTATCTGATCGGTAAAATAGTTCAAGGTATGCCAGATACTTTCTTTGCATCGGCTGTTACATTCTTTGTTTACTGTCATTCGATTTTTCTGTATTACATATTTAAAAAGTGAAAAGCTTACACCTTTCTGTATTACCGACCGTGCGAGAATGATGCTTGAATTATTCAACTCATTACCGTTAGCGCAACCTGCAGTAGACGTAGTAAACCTCAAAGTGCTTATATGGTACGGTAAATTTCTTCTTGCCCGTGATGGTAACTAAGAAATGGTAAAATGCAGATTACCGATAATATAGACATCTGTTTTTTTATTTTTTATTTTTGTTTGTTATTCGACGAATTTGATGCTGATCAAATAAATCTGCAATTAATCTGCAGTAAAGAGTAACTTTACTTTGAATAGATTGTAATTTGCTGAAAACTATACTCTAATTAAAAATAAACGATTTAGGTAATTATTATAATATCAAATCCGAATAGTCTTCGCATATCATAATTCATGTTATAAATAGATTTTAGAACCTTTGGAAACGAATGAAAATATCGTTTGATGATCGTTATTCAAATTATTTTAGATTTGTCACGATTTCGTGATCTAGTTTCCGTACTAATTGTGTAAATTATACAAATATCAAGCACATACGTCTCATGAAATATGTGTTTTTCATTTCGATTCTTAAATCAACTAAATCTTTTTGATTTATAAGAATAAAAAATAATGTCGAATTACAGCCAACTCTATCGAAGCAGCAGTTTCAACAGCTCTGGAAGAGGATCGACCTGCGACACGGCAGACGAAATATACAGCGACGTGTCTTTGGAAGATGACGTTTTAGGTCTGAGCCATAAGGTGAGTAATTATCGATTATATGTCTGCATCAAAGTTGACGGGAGCCTGCATACAAATGAGTGTACCAACACCGTAAAATAATTTCTAGTATGAGAAAGCATGAACTGATTTCAGGAAAATCTAAGTAAATCTCTTCAAATTATATTCAGAAATGAATCTAAAAAATGTTGAACTGAAGAACTCGAAATTTGTGACCCTAGGAGCTTTTTTTTTATTTGCACTTTGATCAAAATGCTTCTTGCGTCAAAGATATGAAGTTCTTGAATTCAAACGTTTTGAAGAGATTTACGCAGCTGTTTTTAAGTCCAGAAATTTTATTTGGACGGTACGAATTATCTTGCAATTTCGTTCAAATAATCTGCATAAACTCCCCTTAATTTGAGGTGGAGATCTGTAATTGCGATGTTTCTTTCTATTCGAAATAAAATTTCGATCGAAATTAACTGTTCGTTATAACACGTGTCCTGAAATAGTTTATAATGATAAAAATCTATACGATGAAAAGATAAGCAAATTCCAGTTTTCCCATATTCGCATACGAGTTATCGGATTTGTCTAATCTGCACTCGCGCAGTTTAATCTAAGCGTGTTTAGATACGTGACTCGTTGATGGCAATGGCAAGCCCACATCTGTTGACAAATGATACGTTGGCATAGGGACGAGTGAACGGGGAAAATTAATACAGACATTCCGTCCACAAAATTTAATTTTTTATCTTCAAGACCCGGGATCCGTTTTACCTACCTGTAGTGATGAAAAATTATTTTCAGTTAAATTTTTTCTGATTTTCGAATGTTTGCACAGGAGGTTGGTTTTGAAAAATCCTATGAGTATCTATCTACGCTCCTCGGTATAGAAATGAGAAAGTTTAATTGACCCTCGCGGACAAATTAAGAAAGAAAAATTGCGGCTACAGGTTTTTACCTGCAGCTACTTTATACCTATACGCGAGTCGAAGAATAAGAAATCGCCGGTTGATTGACGGCGCATAGATCGAGAGTAGAAAAATGTAAATGCGACACACTTTTAAACTGGCTTATATTTACCAACGTGGACACGTTTTGACCTCCTAGTACCGTCGAGCGTTCAATAGTAGAAGATTCTCACTATAGACAGGAGGGAATGTATCCATGTATGTATGTTACATACACAGAACTCGATCCTCGACTTTTACCGGAATCAAGTCTCAGCTTTCCACTCAGAGATATATCTAGATCATTTATTACATCAAAATCTTTCGATTTATATTTTTGTCAACCGAAAATTTGGTCCCAATATCACCGATCTTTTCGACATTATATCATGACGTGGAAAAATTTAACCGCGATCTAAGGCGTCTAAAAATCTTTACATGGCATTGCAAATTCACCTTATCTGTGTACAACATATGCATGCAACAACATTATACGATCCTCGAGCGATAAAAGTGCGCAAAGAGCTGTGGGGAGCTCGAGCAACCGGTCGGAGTCTTTAGGCAGTTGTCAGTTGGTACCGGTCACTCGACTGGGACGGACGATTTTTATTCAGTCTCGGATCGTCCCCCACGTGAATAATGTGAAGTAACAAAAAAGCTCGTTTTACTTTCATTAAGTAGCAGTTCGGTAAAAGCTTCGATTCGTGTGAGGCGATGAGAATGAAAAACACAAAAATAAATAACAAAAATAAAATAAAATAACGCTGCAATGAATTTGCGGATAAATTGTTTGGTTCGTTCATTTGTTGGTGGGAGTAATATGGTTGTGGGCCGTGGTGAACGCCTTGGTGCGTGAAGTTGAACGACGAGGTCTTCGCTGTTGTGAGCGAAGACTGCAGGCAGAGACAAAGGAAGTTTGCTCTGGGTGTTTCGGACAACCGAGTGAGCGTTGCGTAATTTCTAATTAAGGTATATCAGCGAGATAGACGGTGATTGAGGTTCAAGGGTTCGTGAGCAGAGATAATTAGCGAAATTGAAGATAATCGGCTCGAAACTCGGTACAGATGAATATACATATACTCAACTGCCCTAGAAAAACAAGATTTCTTATCAGCAGACGCGCTGCACGTTCATTCTTGCTAGCCGAACCATCTAGACTAATAAAATTAGCTACCTGCTAGTTCCGAGTTTTACAAAAAATTGATGATTTAAGAAATAAAGGTTTCACGCTTCCTAGAAAAGCACTTGATCTCCGACCCCCTGATAAATACTTCCGCCCAAAATTGTAAGTCTTATACGTGCTACGGTTCAAATAGCCGAACTAGATCGATGGTATTTTTTTTTTGTTCAGTTTTTTGAATACTCTTCCTCAATTTTTTGGATGCTCTGACCGAAACGACAACTCTCAACGTTGATTCGTTGGGAATTATCCGACTATGAGGAAAGGATTATGAGGAAAACCATCTTTTATAGTATGCGCTGCAGTAAGGCTGTCTTCTTAGGAATAATTTCTTGTTCAAATAAATAAAGGATGACTATCTCTGGAAATGAAGAAACTCCATATTCTTACAACAAAGATTTGGAAAATATCTTTGCTACTGATTAGAAAACCCGGTGTTGATGATGTCATAGCGTGTCTGCAATACACCTTAGTACATACTATGAAGTACGTATGCATTATAAACATCTCGACGGGCATCTTCTAATTCCCAACAAAAAATAAAAAACTGTTTTCTTCCTCGCACCCAATGCCTTTGTTTGCTTTGGTTCGATAGTAGTTATCGCTATGTTTACTTGTCTCTTCTCCGCGCGTACTTCACGACTCTGCATTGTCAGAATAGCCTAAAACTTTGATAGGTATGATTATATGCCTCAAAATTCAACAGTATGAAATTATTTCGAGGTAAAAGAACCCGGTAATTTCAATAATTCATTTATATATGGGATCGAGTCCGAGCAAATGTTGCTGCCAGTCTTCTCAGCCAAGTCCACCGGCAGCTTACAATCAACCCCGTCAAACACATCCGCAATATCCTCCGGCTCAGACACCGCTACCACAGGATCAACCTTGCCATAATTTTCCCGCGTATCCTCCACCCTGTCCAAGTCATTATCCGGATCCTAAGAAGAGCACATTTGGTTCTACAATATTCACCACCGTAATCTTCTTCTTGGTATTTGCTTGCCTTTACTTTTACTACACGTACGTCGTGCCCAGAGAAGCATTTGGCAATGTGACACGTCCCCCTATTTATGGAAATCACACTACAGGAGTTTTGCACTCGACACGATCATCCGGGGTAAATATTTCATGATAACTATGTAATGTAGCGCTTCAGGAATTTTCCTTTCGACTCGTACTGGTCAAAGTTCTATTTTTATCCTCGTGATAAGTGAAGTAAACTGATAAGTCGTGATGAGAAATGTGAGTTTTTCTTACTCATCTATTTATCACTAGTCCGGAGAATTTGTGGAGGGTATAATATATCGCTTAGCTTATTCGACGGAAAGTTCTTGACGTTTGTCCACAGGGATATGCGTCGATGCATGAGATTGACGAGGACGAAGACGAGGAATACGACGAAAGTCACGAGGCCATTTCCACTGATTACGTCAGCTCCCATACCCCCAGAAAAAACGGACCTACACCTTCGTTGGTAGGTGTATAACACCGTGACTCGAAATGACCAGGTTTACACATTATAAAACATGTCGCGCACTGGGGATCAATAGCTTATCGGTTATTTTTAAAACTCTATGATATGTATGATACATGCATAGCACTGAGACGATATATTTTCAATTTTTTTCAACAACAGCACGGAATTCGAAGAGATATAAAGACGGGTCAGTCGACGGAGCCCTATCTGCGTTGTACAAGAGTTACTATCGATCCTTCATCAAGGCATCAGGACTC
Source organism: Macrophya alboannulata (assembly GCA_949628255.1). Lineage (NCBI taxonomy): Eukaryota > Metazoa > Arthropoda > Insecta > Hymenoptera > Tenthredinidae > Macrophya > Macrophya alboannulata. The sequence goes on from OX451209.1 coordinate 12,892,006, forward strand.
TTCCGACAACCTGTCTGGCCACGGATCTAGGAACAAGTCCTGCCTTGACGGTGTACCTCGTTCAAAAACTAGAAACGCCGGAACATAACGGCAATATTTTTTTTACGCAATGATTTGCTCGGAATGTCTACTGGCCACAAATTTTTACGTTCTCCTGATCGTATTGGTTTTGATATTCGCTATTATCTGGGTTTATTGGCCAAGTGAACTTTCGAGGAGAGTTAGGAATCCGAATGGTTAGAGAATTTTAGGATTTACCTATAGGTCGAAAATATGAAGCCAATCAAAATGGACAGCAAGAAGGAATATGCGACATCAATTTCACACCATTTAACTGGGTTGATTGAAGAAGAATTCGAATCGGATCGTCGAAAGCGATCAGAAGTCGGAGAAGAGAAAGAATTTATTGAAATCAGGTGAAACCTTCTACGTTTAACGCTCGGAATACTCTCGGCTACATGTATCAATTGAACGATAACTTAAAAATTCTTAAATATACGATAGTAAAAATGTTTCGTTGAATTCGAATTCGTACCATTTTTTTTTCACTCCAACAAATGCTCTGAAAAAAAAGTTTTTCCCTAGATTTTACTATTACGAAGACGTATTCGTTTAGTAAGGAACAAATTACAAACACGGTATTTCAAATTTCTGTTCAATATGCGATATAAAAAATTCAATTCTGGAGAAACCAGGACCCCTCGGTATATCTAAGTTTGGTGAAAATTTACTTCGACCTCAGCGAGTCCTGGGATAAGGAGGTAATTACCCGAAGGAGAATCCTTGAGTCCGAACGTCTTCCGTTTCGCATTGTTACGTTTCTCAACATTCTAACTGCGTGCTGCAGGGACGTTTTTTCTTTTAGAGTAAACGGCTTCTCCATAGTCGTACAAAGTCGTAAGTGTCCAGCGATGTTCATTAGCAACATCGAGGAGCGGTAAAGGTAGGATAACAATGAAAAAGACGAGCGTCTTTCTCGTAAAATAAACGAATTGAGTAAACAACCGCGAGTATCTTGTAGATTATTCTGTCAAAATTTTGCGATACCCGGACGATAAATTTTCAAGCGTAATATTCAAATCGGACCAAAATTTATTCAGTGTTATCCCAGTAAAGAAAATTCTAGCAAACGCACGACCCGTCTGGACTTTTATCAACTTTCCCATCCTCCGGCGGATTAGAAGGTTTCGTATTATCTACAGTCCCGCGATTCGAAACGAAAAGACAGAAAATTCAATTTGTGTGATTCGCGGATTATGGCCTGCAAGATGCAGCATGAGAGTTTCATCAATTGGAGCGGCTGGCCTTTTCTTAGTTTCCTGATTTTGCTTGGCACCGTTGGATACACGGCATGGACGATGTACAAGGAACGTGCGTCTTAGGAATGGGGAGAATCATCTCGGAAGCGACAAACGTGAGATTTTTTTCACTCAAGTGTATTCCGCAGATTATATAAAAAAAAACTAGAACCATATTTGTATAGAATCTCGCCCGTGACACGAGCTTGTTATCAGCTCGAGCTGCATCTGGGGCATGGCCAATGCCAATCGTAACATTATTCGCCTTTTGACCTGCAGGGTCAAGGGAAACTCTGGGGATTAGAACCAAGGTGGTAACTATTAGCGTTACGTTCGATCGGTGGCAGATTTAAGTCTCTTTCGACTCGTCGTTTAAAAAGACGAGCAGTTTATTTGATTGATGATAAGTTACTGTAGGTACTGTAGCAGAGATAGTCGCCATTTAAGAGAGCTTAAAAATCATCCAGTCGATTATATCCTCTCTCGTTTTATTTACCAGTAAGAAAAGTTTCCGGAACGAGTCTTTCCTCGTAGTTTCCTACATAAGTTATATTCGTTCGACGTAACTCATATATGATTAAATTATATACACAATGCGGAATTTTATCCGATGATTAATAAGTTCCGCCTATTCGAACAACTCACTGTAAATTACACCGCAAGTATGACTACGTATAACGTGTCGTCAACAGTACTGAATGGAAATAGATCGTTCCCCGTCTCGTTGGTTCATGTTTTAATTCTACGCAATTGACAGCACGTATGAAAAATATTTAAATGCACGTATCGACAGTCGAATTCATATTGCTTGAAGCGAGGGGGTATTTACGTCCACCACACATGATTTCAATTGAAATCGAGTTCTCGATTGCAGATTTTTAAACGATTTCAATTGCTCAAGTCGTCGAATGATTTCATCCGATTTCAAATGATTTCCTATGATTTCATAGCCTCCTCCACAAGAATACCGAAATCACATGACTTCATTGATTTCATTCAAGATCGTTAAATGATTTCCCGAGTGAAGTTAACGATATTTATATATGCTCTTCACACTGGGTATGGATATTGAGAATGAATGGAAATAAGGAAATTACTGAACCTATTCGCATAATAATGGGCATAGTTATGGCCCCGTGCGTACCCACACATACGTGTTAGTCTTAAAATCTATACTTAACTATGCATGCATACTCGACACGTTATGAATACCATATTGTGCCAAAGACCGCGTGTCTCACTATTTAATACTAACAGAATGAAATTTGCCGATACTTTATTATCGAACTGCTGTTATTTCATTACAACATATTTATTAATACGTACATACACTTGTTATAAATGTCCTCTACGAATATAGTATAATATACATACCGAATGTTTCTTTTTTTCGTAGTTAAATTAGCGAGAATTCCTTGCGAACGTGTAATACATGACAGCCGACAGATAAGCCGAACAAATCCGAATATATTACGAGGATTCTGGCGTGTAATAAATTCTTCAGTCTTATACGTAGTTCATACGCATTTTATACCCGGTGTCTGATTTATATCTCTGTAGAAAAATGTACCGTCTATTATTTTGGAATAATTATCTTGTACGTGAATATCGCTTCAATTAGATAATCAAATTCCGTTGTTGAATTTTCCCTTTTTTGCATTAATTAATTCGACAATTACGTTTCGTTCTCGTTATTTAAATGGAATCGAAACGATGTTCGTTGCATGAGAAACATCCATGAACATTCGTAAGTACAGCCACGCCCTGCCCTTTATTTCCGTTAAAACGCCTCGTCGCGTCGGCCTAACAGCGTTTAACAGTTCAAATATTCCCGAGTTATAATCAGCCGTATTTGGTGAGCGGTAGCTATCAGAGCACACAGGATACATGAGTCATTGGCTACGCGGTCGGCAATCGGAGGGTCAACAAGGGTCGACTGATCCAACTAACAAACCGGGGAGTTCTGCAGTCCGTGTTAGATATTCTGTCATTGCTGTGCAGTCGTAGATCTGCTGACGTATCATATATGTATACACGTATATGCACGTATATCTAACTAAAGCAGCAACGACGTTGCCCAATTCGGAAAACCTACATTTTATAACCCGTGTTTATAAGCCGTTGTGTATACGTATGCACAACCCCAGAGAGTGGGCGCGTCCGTAGGTAGCTGGTTTGCAGTAACAAAAAAAAAAAAAAAACACGGAAATAAAAAGAAAGAAAGAAGAAGAAAAAAAAATTTATATTTAATGGAAAGTACGTTGAGTAGATACCTACGGGTACGGAGTGCGAAGTATGGACATGTGTGCTTTGTCGATATACCTACTTACATTCACGATTATATGGTACGTTCACTGCCCGTCATAACTGCGAAGTATACATATATAGAAGAATAACATTGTTCTAGCTCTCCTCTGATTTTTTTTTCTTAATTTAAACAATTTTGTTAATATAAATATTGGCGATTATGCTTCATTCAGTAACATTTTCCTACTCCGTTTGACTAGAATTCATGCGTTATGAAAATGTTGCGGTCTTGACGATACTCGGTTCATGATAATCTAGGCGGTTTATAGTTACGATAAAAGAAAAAGTAACAGAAAAAAAAGGAAACTGCAAAAGTTAGCTAAGACAGAGCATGATAATACGGCGCGTATAAGTGTGTAGTACGTGTGGTTGTGGCATAAATAGCCAACAGCCTTTGGTCGACGTCGGTAAGTCCGACCGACCAGCATATAAACGTTTCAGTATCGAAGGCGCGAGCGTCGGCTACGCGTCGGGTGAATTTAAAAGTCAAAGTAGTCTAGCAACGCGTGACAACACACGATCGAAGGAAGGAAGGCAGGAAGGAACTGGTTACGATTATATTATAGTTCGTCAATCATCGCGTCAGTGTATGACGCAAAAGTACAAGAACTTCAATCAAAGTTTCGTTTACATTCAGTGCCGTGATCGCGATAAAATTGTGAACAAATTTTTGAAAAAAAAAAGTGTTCTTTTTTTTTTTACTTTTTTAATGCTGTATAGTACGTATACGTCTTCCTGCAAACTGTTTGTTATAAACGCGTCTTAGAGTAAAAATAACGAGAAAAACTAAAAAAAAAAAAAAACTAATAATAATAAAAAAACAAAACAACTATTGAAATTTATTTTCGATTCACGCCAACGCGATGGAATGAAATCGTCGGAGACTATACATATGTATAACTGCGGTGTATGAGTCCTTTGCTATTTTTGCAACCGCGTAAAGTCCGCCGCAGTAAATCTGAGTATTATATACGCGTCACTGGCCAGAACGCAGCGTGGAATATATCAGGCGGATGTGAAAACTTATAGTGATCCGATTATTAGAATATCGAAAAAAATATTTGCACACGCGGTTTATACGTGGGAGGAGAAAGGGGGGCTGTTATTACGGCCTAAAGTCAATCGCGCCAGTGTTCGCAAAAGGAAAATAATAAAGAGTCAAAAGACTCCGAAGAATCCGAGGAACTTATACTTGTCAAAAGTGCTTGTCTCTGCGATTTGAATAGTTGTGAAACGCTTGAACGTTGATAGCTGACCTCATCCAAAAACAAAACGAAAGAAAAGAAAAAAAAAAAAAAAAAAGAACGTTAAAAAAAAATAAAATAAAATAAACGGTAATTGAAGAAGTTTCAATTGCAAGCGCATTATTATTCTGCATCTGCATTCTATGCCAAAGTCACAGTTATTTATATACTTTATCACTGCACAATAATATAAGCGGTTACACTGCGTTTCATTTCATCGCATTTTTAGCGAGGTATTAATATTCCCTATTATTTATTTATTTTCTTTTCTCTTCTTTCTACACGCACTTTCTACTCACGCTCCTCACGCTGATCAACCAATTAAAATAAGTTGACAATTAATCGTTCTCTTTATGTATTTAGTAGCTATCGCGAGAGTCGCTCTTGAATCTCTCTCTGTCTCTCTCTCTCTCTCTGTCACCCACTCTTTCCTTTTATCGTACTTTCCTTGATATGCGGTTACCGCGTAGTATACAGGGTGTATCAGGTTGAGCGCACCGAAGTATGTGGGTAGATTCCTTGAGTCATTCTAAGACTAAATTCCCTTTACCAAAAATTCGAGGGCCTAATAGTTTCTGAGTTATAGAATATCTTAGTTGACCAATCACAGGGCTTGGAGCTGGCCTATTCAGGGCCGTGTCAAAAGAATAAAATAGGTAGTGCCCATGGGTGTGAGCCCGTAAAATTTTATCTTCCTTTTTCGAAGGTGACATCGACTCATCTTCGGAAAATGTCCTGGTATAGCATACGTCTTCCTTATCTGCGTCCTGGCTCTCTGCTTCGTAGTTTTCAGCGTCCAGGTCATCCGCTTCATAGTTTTCGGAGTCCGGGTCATTCGCTCCGTGGTTTTCGTCCTTTAGGTCATCCGGCTCGTCGTTTTTGTTGTCCAGGTCCTGCACGATGAACCTGGAAGATGAAAGCAACGCAGATGACCTGGCGTTGAAGACTACGAAGCGGATGGCCTGGACGCCGAAAACTACGAAGCGCATGACCTGGACGACGAAAATTACGAAGCAGATGACCTGGCGTCGAAGACTACGAAGCGGGTGACCTGAAAGACGAAAACTACGAAGCAGAGAGCCAGAACGCAGATAAGGAAGACGTATGCTTTACGAGGACATTTCCCGAAGATGAGTCGATGTCACCTTCGAAAAAGGAAAATAAAATTTCACGGGTTCACATCCATGGGCACTACCTATTTTATTCTTTTGACACGGCCCTGAATAGGCCAGCTCCAAGCCCTGTGATTGGTCAACTAAGATATTCTATAACTCAGAAACTATTAGGCCCTCGAATTTTTGGTAAAGGGAATTTAGTCTTAGAATGACTCAAGGAATCTACCCACATACTTCGGTGCGCTCAACCTGATACACCCTGTATAGTGCTGATGCAAGTCGAGAATTTTCGATAACGTAGAGTTATTTCTAAGACTTGCGTTTGTCTTATCATTGCAGGGTTTAATCGTATGTTGGCGTTACTTCATATATCGATACATATCTATAGCGAAAGATAGGATTGCAGTGATCTGAGACCTTCGAATTCTTTATACCATCACAGATACCCGCGGCCACGGACGTACTATAGCCATACTATGAAGCAAAAAAGTTTATTTTAAGGAATATCAAAGAGTGAAAAGTTGCAGTTTGGAAAAAAAAAATCTTGCGATATAATAAACTTGTGATAATAATTGACAACGTGCTGCGAGTGTTCTGCAGGAAACTATTGAACAAATTTGTTATTATACTGCAGTGTCTATCGAAATAGAGAAAACTTTCAAGTATTAATATGTCGTGCCTAACGTCATCGACCGTAATGTCGGAGTGTTTCGATTAGAATATACAATTGAAATTAGAAATATTACATAATCGGAATATCGATAGTGTTAAAAACGGTGATATCAAATTGGAAGATAATAGAATCAGTGAGAATCATTGCGGCGATGCGATGAACGCCGTCGCGGTTCCCGTAGATCTGCAGGAATCGGAACTGGAGAGCCTTGAGAATGGACGACGTCGCGGTATGTCCGTCGACCGTGCTGCGGGGGCGGGTGCTGGTCTTGAATATGACATGTGGGAGGGTCAGTTCCAATTTCTTGGACCAAACGGCGCCCTGATGGCCACGAGTCCTGTCGCTCAAAATTTCGGTAGAAATTTTGATCAAGATTCATTGAACTCGCCAACTGACGGCTACAAAGTTACACAGGTCAATCGGTGGTGCGATCATCTCACTGATCACGTAAGATCGTCATGCTCTCGCCATGATAAATAGGGGGGGCGGGAGGCGGGGAGTGTTTCAGGAGTATATTTTTTTTATTTCCCTTTTCCTTCTTCTATTTCATAACAAGTTCAAAATTTTTGAAACATTTCAATATATCTGCAGTAAACCGAATAATTTTCAACCTATCGCTAATATCGCTCTTAATTATTGTCGCATCTAATTCCTTCTCTACGTTCAAAAGGGTTTTCATTCTTTCATTTATTCTCAGTACCCGCAATATACGATGATAATTGTTCATAATAGTGACAAAGTTTACTTGGAATTATTTTATATTTATATAATTATTAGGTATATCGGTGCCAGTTTGATGTAATATCAAAAATGGCGTCAAGAATTGAATATTTTACCATCGCTTTGAGAGCCAGAATAGTCTCATATAATAACGATTTTGAAACCGGTGGCCATGTTCCAAAGTTGGCAAACTGTCCGGTGGCAGGTTTCCAAAAGTACGATTAAAAATAGTCAATTCACCAATGTAGTGGTATTAGCTGTCTCGAACTGACTATTCAAAACGCAAAAATGTTCCGACGTTTGTTCCAAAGACCCCTGCAGCTGGCAACGGTTAACCAACAAGTATCGTGAACACGTATACTCCTACCTAAGACAGAATTTAGCCAAATTTTTCTTTACACGTATCTCTTTTGAAACGTTTGGTACTTATCGATAACCAAGCCCACCGCGGTTCTCTTTGTTAATTTTTATTTTATTTTATTCTATTTTTTCGTTTTTTTCTACTTATTTCTACTTTGCTACAGGTACAATTGCTTCAAGAGCAAATGGACGCTTTGGCAGATACTCGATCAGCCGGCGAGGAAAGATACGCTAGGGCAAAACAGGAAAATGCAACACTTCAGGCCAGGGTTCTCATGCTCGAAGAGGCGCAACGTGACGCCGAGACCAGGGCCGAAGAAAGACTTCAGGTAAGAGGAATTTGAATTTGGAGATACTCTTTACATTCGCATACATAATTGATCGGAGAAAAGATATGAATAGATATCCCAATTCCAAGAATCGTGGTTGAAAATAAATTGCAAATTAGTTGATTTATGTTGAGTTTGACAGTAAGACAAGATTATTTGAGATGTGGAATTATTCTCTCATCGATCGTTGATCTTTGGTAATTCATTTTCCTCCCTTTGAGATGACGAAATTTTTAGCGTAATCAATTCGGAGTAATCCTAAATTCCGACGATTGATTTAGACCCGGTTTGGCTTCTTGCGTGTGGGTTGAAAGAAACCCGGGAAATTAGAACTTTGAGAACGTGTGATCATGTCGTTATGTTATCCAGTTTGAAGCGCGGGACTTACAGATTAACCGATAACCCGATTACGGGGTAACAAGAGACGTTCAAATTTAGGCTACGTCATACATATGACGTTCTATACACACACGATACACACAATGAGATTTGCATACTGCGGGGAAATTTTGTGGGAGTTTCGATTATACTTATACTTCTTCGTGAAACCATATATAAACAGAAGTAATAATAGCCGCGGTATTTAGGAAATAACTACCTGTTACGAATTATAAATTGTACTTTTCCGGGATTTACAAATTGTTTGATGCACGTATATGAGGTGTTCCACCCCGTTTCGGACGGTCCCAAAGAAATCATAATTTTGTCTTATAGCACAAATATATCGAAAGAATTTATGTGAATTTTTTCAGAATTTTTGATCGCATTTTTTGAGTTTTTCCAAATTCCAACTTTTTCCTACGAACCTCCGTATCCCAAAAGTATAAGATCATACAAGAAAATTCATGAGACAAAAAAGTTGCAGTTTCGAATCAACTTTCCGAAAAAAATTTTTTGAGAGTTTCTCGAATCCAAAAAATACCAATTTATATCAAAAATACACAAGAATATTTTTTTTCAACCGATATGTCACATTCGATTTGCTTAAAAAATTTACAGAAAATACTCTCAAGTTTTCACAGCAACCATATATTTTTTTTAAGATGGTTGGCTGAATCGTTTGGGAGCTATGCTTTATTAATTCTTTTTTTTTCGAAAAATATAAAGAATAAAAGAATTAATAAATCATAGCTTCCAAACGATTTAGCCAACCATCTTAAAAAAAATATATAGTTGCTGTAAACACTTGAGAGTATTTTCTGTAAATTTTTGAGGCGAATCGAAAGTGACATATTGGTTGAAAAAAAATAATTTTGTGTATTTTTGATAAAAATTGGTATTTGTGGGATTCGAGAAATTCCCAAAAAAAAATTTTCAGAAAGTTGATTCAAAACTGAAACTTTTTTGTTATATAAATTTTCTTGTATGATCTTTCAATTTCGAGATGTGGAGGTTCGTATAGAAAAAAGTTGAAATTTGGAAAAATTCAAAAAATGCGATCCAAAAATTCTGAAAAAATTCACATAAATGTTTTCGATATATTTGTGTAATAAGACAAATTATGATTTTTTTGAGATCGGTCAACTTTTCGACCGTTCGAAACGGGGTGAAACACCTCATATATAACGCGTATCTTCACGTTGCATAATGACCTATTCCGTACAATACGCTCGATCACTTGGATCCATTCTACAAGGAAGACTTTTATAGCCGGGTAATTAATTTATGTCAAACCAATTTGCAGCTGACCTCGTTGAGAGCGAATGCTCACAGTCTATACGCTGCATTGGTCAATATCATTTTCTCACGTTATATACCTTACTGCCACACATCCATGAATCTCGCGCAACTAAATGTACAATTTGAGCTAAAATTTCGCTAAAATTTGACTCAGATTTAAGAAAACATGTCATAGAATTGACGTTCTTCGAAAAATCTTTGTTCAAGCAATCCCAACGTATAGACGCTGAACATATCTGCCAAACCGCGGCCGATTCAAACAAAATGTTGAAAAGATTCTTCCGCTGCAAATTACCGAATGATTAGTCGTTCTTGGTAACTAGTATTTGTAAAAGTGAAAAGTTTGTCGTACTTCGATATAGACACCTCATACGAATATCGATATTTTATGCAATTTTATCATATTTATGGCGTGTGTGAATCCTAATGTAATAATTTGGTACTACAGGCCGAGCAGCGGCGACACAAAGAGTGGGCTGGCCGGATAGAACGCGAGCGTCAACTCCAGCTTGAAAATTATGCGATAAGACTGCAGGCCGCGGAAGTTGAGAGTACAAATCTCCGTGACGAGGCTGCGCGGTTACGAGAGCAGCTCGAAAAGGCGCGATCGGACCGCACCGTCTTCCAAGAGGCTGCGGAAGATGCACGCAGAGAATCTCAGGAGGCTCGAGAAGCCGAGCGAAAGGCAATAGCCAGAGCAAACGAGGCTCAATCCTTGATGGAAGCAGCGCGCGAGGAGTTACTAGCGAGGACCGAGGATCAACATCGTTTGGAGGAGCTCGTACAGGAGGTTACGCGACTCCGAGCTCGGAACAAAAGTGAGTTTGAATCAGCGATGATAATATAATACGTCGGACGTGGGTAGGCGAATATTTTTCTTAAATTCCTCCAGTTGTTTCGTCGATTGCAGTAGTGGGCTCGCAAACCTGATCTGCGCCCACGGAAGTTGAGACTGAATTACCAACCTCCTCGTCACTCTTATACCCACGTTCGACGATTGTCATTCGCTAAATATTTTAACCAAACAAATTTAACCACGATTTTTTATACCCTTCACGAATATACTCGAGAAATTAGTACTTTTTTTCATTTTTAGGGTTCGTTGGTCAGACCAATTTTTTTTGATCGCGACAATTTTGGGATTTCTTCGAATATTTGAAAGATCCAAGACACGTCGTAGCTAAGTCAACTAACTGCTAGGAAATAGTTTTAAGTCTTGAAGTCAGATCACTGGTATGATCAAAATTTGACAATCCAAAGCTCAGGCTTGATTACAGCCGTAATCTTTAAATGACATTTTCAAAAATTGCTCCGTTCCTACGTTAGAAATTTTGGTTCTCTGAATCAGTAGACATGAAAATATGTAAAATTTAAAACACATAGGTATGCTTTTAGTTTTTATCTTAACTGAGTTTAATTATTTGAACGTTGATGGCTGATAGATCCTAACAAATTCTACTCATTTGTCAAACACCTAAAGTCCTTAAAAAACAACTCCTCAATATCATGGAATAAATTTGTAAATAATTTTGTGATTTTAATACCAATTATTTTCAATTATCCAAAGGCTTGGAGGAATGTCGCGACGAACTTCAGGCTGCAGCAGCCCTGCAAGCTGGTAGAGAACTTTTGATGTTGAACCCCTGCGCCAGGGAGAATATCAACGCCGAAGCAAGTCTGGCCGCCGAATTGCGAGAAGGAATGAGTCGGGATCAGGTAATTGATTGCTATTCTCTTTGCCATTGCCTTGGACCTGGTCGCGAAGAACGGTTTAGAAATTGCTTGAGCGACGAGGTTTTTAGTAATCCCTTTTTTGTCAGTCCAAAAATCGAAGAAAGCGAAGAGGCTTATCCGACCTCCGGTCTTTTGCGTAAACGAAACAGTAGTAAATCGCGATGGAAGAGTTTGGCGAAACTTATTTTAACTAGAAAAAAGTATCATTCAAAAACCACGCCACGGTATACGGACAGCAGATCGTCGAGTTGTTTTCAAAATTCACACGATTCAGAATCTTCCGATGGGAAAATGTTTTACCAATCTACGGATTCGATTATTCTGTTCAAATACGAACCGTTCGACTTTTTCCAAGAGTATCCTATTAAAGGGGTCGTTAAAGTTCTGTTTGACTTGTACGAGTCCTTTCGAAACCCGGTCATGTAATTATTGATGAAATTAAAGACATTAGGTATCTTTATATTCGAATTTATTGTAGTTAATTATAACAAGTTCTCGGAATTGACATGAGAAGATTTAATATTCGAATGAATATTTGGGCTATTGCATGTTTGTTGAATTTCCTAGCCATAAAATCAGTCCTACTTCACATTTATGTTTTAATTATTTATATCGCCGGCTGTAAGATAAAATAACCGACAAAACGAAGCGCGGTATTAACGGTCAGATATGGAGGAATCTGCTTTCTTTCAAATGCTGAGATGTTAACCAGTCTGGAACGACAAAAAAGAAAAAACGTTATGATAGACAGTACAAATAATTATGATTATTGGCTCGATGGAGAAAAGATTTGTGATTATTAAAAATGAAATATATAGCAAAAAAACTTGTTTGCATTTCAACAATACTCTTCATCTCTTCGCAAACCGTTGGATAATTGACCACACTGATAAATTCTTTGGTAAATTGTGGAAAAAAAAGGTATTTGTGTTTCGTCTATTTCTACGGTGAAATATTGTAATTATATACCTACTTTAATCTATATCGAGATAAGTTCGCATGCCATTATATAAAATGATACATTCGAAGGTAATTGAATTTTTATCTAGTGGCAAGGAGCAGAAATTTTTTTGAGATGAATATTTAATGCTGAAATGAGGCTATTTATTTTACAAAAAGTAAATCTTTTCTCTCATAGTAGTCAGTGTATGTTTTGTAGACCGTTTTTCGCATTTATCGCATATATCGCTTTTCACGGTATTTATTGCTGCACTCATCGCAATTTTTTTTTAATCCAATCCTATATAGTAAACGTAAAATATCAATTGTATCATGAAAATTGCACACTGCTTTTATTTTGAGGGAAGGGGCTGCACGATATGCCTTAACCCTTCGCCAAATTTGATCTCAACATTATAGGTACTTACAGTAAAGTACTTTAACAATTGATAATTTGCTTAATTTTCTCAATTACATGATGAGATGCTTATTTTGTTACTAAAATAATTCTTTAAAATACTTGTATAGTTGCACCTCTTCTATAGTTGTATAAGCTTTGACAAATGTCTTCTCTTTGAAGACAGACATGTAATTATAGCGCGATAATGTTATATGAATTTCTACGTATAATATATCGAATGTACGTTCGAATTTTGTTATTATTTCGTGATAATGTGATGGTATATTGTATATAACTTGTAAAATATTTATCGGTTTTGTTTGTTTTTCTCAATTTATTTATTCTTTTTTTTTTTTTGTAACATGATAAATTGCAAATTAAATTCTTTTACATATATTTACAAATTTTTCGTTTGTTCATGCTTTTCTGTTGTATATAGCGTTACAATTGTGCTTGTCAATTTTATTTGAACCTCGTTAAAATCGATTTAATAATCCAGATATGGTCTCCCAATGACTCTGAACTTTGTTTATTCAAACAAACAAAAATATTGATCGATATCAGTTTCAATATCCACAAAAAAATTGTCATAATTTTCATCTATTTATTGTTAAATTAATTTTATATCAAAGGTGCAACGTAGTTGGAATTAAATCATATTTTATTATTATTATTTAAATATTTTGGTACCATTTGCTTAATTCATTTCGCTTTTTTTGCTTCTCATTACAATAGTATACGTTGATAGAGTGCGTACGCCTGTATTTGTCCTATTTTTAGTGAAAAATCCAAAAAAAAAGTAACCGTAATTTTTATTTTCTTGATTTCTCGTCGTCGTTCAAATTTCTTTTATAAAAACACCGAATTTTTCGAGTAACTTTGTTCAATCGGATCAGATTCACCTTCTTTCTTATCTAGTTAGCAATTCGTGCGTGTCTCTCTATACCAAAAGTCCCATTATTGTCTTATTAATAAAACCATTGAGTTTCGTAGTAGTAGAGAATTATATTCGATTTATTTGTTTCCTTGTTTCATACAGACGGACGGACAGTCGCACGCTGATCACGGCGAGCCCTGCACTGTTTCCGAGGTAAAATACATTCTTAAAAATAACGTGAAATTTAACACCTCAAAATGTCATTACTGCACCAATCCACCACGCTTTTACAATCACGCTTTATTAGAATGACATTAAATAATTATCGACGCTGTAGGCCCTGTTCTGTACATAAAAAAATTTGACAAGAAATTTGAACTATCGTTAAGATGTAAAATAATTGCATTTATCTTTGATTTCGAGCTACCACAGTCACGTACCTGCAATGTCTATTAAATTTCAGTTATTTTTTTGTTCCCTAGATGTGTAACGTATAGAAGTAAGGAAGGATAAATTTTATGAACAGAACGGAGTTGAATGACTCGCGGTCATTGATATATCTACCTTGGGGGTAAAAAGCTCTTTAAAATTCGATGTACAACTCTCCGTGAAATCATTGAATCTTGATAATGGTTGACCACTCGTACTTACCTCTGTGTTTTTCAGACTTAACGATTTTATACGAACTCCTTTTGCATGCCTAGATCGCTGCTTCAATCCCACATGCTGAAAAGATACCTTCCCAAATACTCCATATCCTGTGAATAAGAGTAATGATCATTGCTCTTGGTTAACAAATTTAAATTATATAAACGTCCGTTGGAATTGTTAACACCATCGCATATTATACGCAATTATTAACTACCCTGGATAGAAATATTTAAATAATAACGATGTTACGAGGTTATATTGCAAAAATAATATCAGAAACTTTGTTTTTTTTTTTATATACTAACACAATTCATGTGAAGCTTTATTCTTAAATTTAATAAAAAAAAAAATTTATTCAGTTGAAAGATATATTATTGTACATATAGGTATTGGTTATGAAAAATCGTTAATTAAATTTACAATTAGTATAGAATAATGAGAATGATCTGCAGAGACGATGATTGATGTGCAAGAGTACCTATTTAGTGTACAGGTGCAGTGTAAAGATATGTACATAAATTTTGTAATTATTTGCAGATGAAACAGGCCCTAAAAGAACAACAGGAGGTAAACACTCAACTGAGGGCATATATCGATGGGATATTATTAAATATTGTTGAAAATTATCCGCAATTGTTAGAAGTTAAACACGGGCATTAACAACACACTCCTAAGTTCCTTTTCCCTAAAAATTTTTCGTCCCCCAAACACATCTCTCATTTTACGTCGAGCTAATGTACACCTGGACCTTTCCTATACATACATATAAATCTATTTCACATATGTAATTTAACTAATTTATTTGATCGCGTTAATTTTTTAATTATTAATATCGATATATATGAATGTTTTAAACGTGTAATGATCCGTCCATACGAGCGTGGAATAGATAAATGTATCATAGAAAAGGAAAGAAAGAATGAGAAGAGAAAGAAAAAGAAAAAAACAGCAAAAAGTAAGGAAAAGTAAAAATAAATGAGAGAAATAGTGAGAATAATAATATATGCAGACTTCCATTTATTATTTCGATATGTATATGTATATATACTTGTATGCATATACGTATATATGTATGTATACCAATTGTAAACCTAAAATCTATACACGATATTACGTTATCGAGTCAATCTATTATTATACACCTATATACTATATATAAATATACCTATGTATATTATTATTATTATTTTTTTTTCTTCTCTGTTGTGAGAATATTAAGGGATTTTTATACGCATGTTATTATTGATCATTGTAGGACGTAATAGGTAGGTAATAATTCGCAATAATCTCGAATTTAAATCGAAATTCAAATGATGATACGAAAGTCTCAACTTATTATACATATATATGTTTGATCGTCCTTAAAATATAGAGATTTTCAATATAAATTGTCGCCCTGGTGAGCGACTCGTAACGCTTGTATGTGTATATGTGTTTGTAACTGTGATTTGGCAGGGTTATACGTGTGTATAGTGTACCCTCTAATCATATGTAATGTTATAGCTGCGTTACTTAATGTTTATATTAAATTAACTAATAATGTTAAATATATATTTTCTTATCATCCATACAGTTTTCCCATCTTATATTTATAATGTCCAGCCTGCCCCACCGGACCCCGTAGGCCAATATTCACATTTGAAAAAAAGAAACAACAATATTATGAAGCTCGTTCGAATATTCGTTTATATACATAAAACGTGTCACTCGGCAGCACTCATACATATTATCACACATATTAAATTGGCCCGATAGATTTTCCATCAATAAAAGAAGTAATATGATGAGCCTAATGGTGAAATGGGAATAATGCAATTTATAAGGAGAGAAAAAAAATAAATCGAAATGAAATAGATAATGAAAAACGGGGTGCGAATCGACTGAAGCGACGAGTGTATAAGCATTGTTCTATAATAATCGATATTCATAAATACTTGAATAAATTCAATTGTATATACATAATACCTATATACCTATATATATTATATAATTAAATTAACTACATATGTGTGAATCGTTGAAGAGGCTCAAATGCGACGGAAACAGTGTAAAATAAATGAATAAATAATTTTTAGTAGACTATAATAATAGCCTATAAGCAAGGATAGCAAAAAATCTAGGTTTTTATGTACATACATACCTGGTTCTCGCGGAGGAACCACTGTAAAAGATGATACTTGAGCGAGAACCAGGAAGTCTCGACAATTTGCCATTTATGTCTATCTGGTTAATGTCTGATATTGCGATCTGCTAATTTTTGATAATAAAACACGAAATGATATCGAGCTGTTGAAAGTATTCTCGTTGTACATTTTATACCTTGAACAATACGTTTTCCAAATCCTCGCAGTATGTTGATTTCCATTAAGTTTTTGTGTGAAAATTAATAAAAAATAAAAAACGTTTTCATAGACTTTTGAAGAGATGATGTAGCCTAGGACTGGAGACATCAACAATAGGTTTTATAATTGAATGATCGTTATTATTTTACAATATAAACGTCAACCTTTATTTAATCGGATTGCTTTCTATTATTAATATGGCCATTACATTTAATTTTAATAATATAGAAGTAATAATAGATCGTATCGCGAGTTATACACCTACACCTACACCTACGTTCATACGTAAGTAATTATCTGTATATTAATATATGTATAATAATATTAATGATGATAAATTAATAAAGTTTGTATATTTAAAAAAGTAAATTATTCACGGGAGGACTGCATTTGAGGAAGCATGACAGGACTGGATGACAGGTATGCGTATATAGGTATTAGGGTGGTCGTTAAAAATAAAAATTTTCGGGCCGCTCCCCAAATCAACTCGAAATAAATAAAAACTAATAGTGTAATTTTTTCATAATTTTATTTCAACATTTAACCCTTGATCACCGAGGATGAACTTTTCTATTTGAAATGCACGGGGTTTCGCAGTCTTTCCAGTTATTATTTCATTGTAGGACTAACTATGGGCCTAAAAATTTGAAATTCTTACCAATTAGTCTAGTAGAATCCTGCTATGTGCAAAAAACCGCCACCCCCTGCCATTAGAATTTTGTATGGGTTATTCCATGCCAATATAATGATAAAATGCAAAATGTGAAGTAACCGAAAAACATCAGGAAACATATATTTTCAATGTTTTTGAACAACATTCAATAAGTGAAAAAAAATCATCATATCGGCATGGGATAACTCGTACCAAATTTTGAGGGTAGGGAGGTGACAAGTTTTTATCACGCAGCAGAATTCTAGTAGACTAATTTGTGAGAATTTCAAATTTCTAGGACCATAATTAGTCCTACAATAAAATAATAACTAGAAAGACCGGGAAACCCCGTGCATTTTAAATGGAAAAGTTCATCCTCTGTGGTCAAGGCTTAAATGTTAAAATAAAATTCTGAAAAAATTACACGATTAGTTTTTATTTATTTGGAGCTGATTTGGGTGGCGGCTCGGAAATTTTTAATTTTAAGGACCACCCTAATAGGTACACCGTTGAGGTAATAATTAGTTAGATCGGTAAAATTGTATAGAATTGAATTGAGAATTATCGATTCCAATAAATTGTAAACAATTAATTATAATTAATGAATACATATTCTCTATAAGAGTGAAGAACATTTTCAGAATATCGTTTATGGGTATGTGTAATAAACTGTATGTATGTGTTACACACATATTGCGTGTGTATACAATATGGATAAATCTTATCGATATAACAACGGAGAGAGACGTTGACTAATATTGTGAAAAATTTCAGGTAGGTATATTCGCTCTTAATTATATTCTACGTTTACGTATCGGGAGACGTGTCATACGAGACAAGACACCCGGGGTGATCCGTATAATGGGCGATATATACCCGGTAAACGAAATAATGGATCAGTGCATCTCATTTTTAGAGATTCTGGATCCAAGCGGAATTTATAAGAAGCATTCGTTTCAATCCAACTTTGATCCTTACCTCAATTTATTTCACGGACCTGTTATTTCATTTGCCGTGCAAATATATCCATCACCCGCATATATGCAGCTGAAATCCTTAATCTTGCAAGGAATTAAAAACACGTTAATATTCGCGAACGGAATGATTGCGGAGTCGACTCTTTTTGGATTTTGAAAAATCTCAAACCATTTTTACGTTGCTTGATGGTAAATGCAAATCAACGCCTGCTTCTGTCTCTGTGTTCTATAAAATAATGTTATATTATTAACGATATCATTGCGACGGATCACCCCCACGACTATCACGGTACGTTCAATAAAAACTATACCGCTTGTGCTCCCTTCATTTTTTTTTTTTTTTTTTTGCAAAGCTCTTTTCGAACTCCTTCCGGGTGACGAACTCCGACAAAAATACGTGCTACGAGCTTTTTAAAAGTTAAAAAAATAATAAAGCATTTCGTGCACATTTTTATTAAAAAAAGCTATACAACGCGTGTGTGCTTTGACGCTTGGTGGGTTAATGAGCCTTGTAGGTGTCCTTGTTTTGGTAACCGGTCACATATCCCGACTGATCAGGGAGGTCCTTACGCCCGGCAATACCCTTGCCTTTTCCACTTTGGTCGAATCGCTGCTTGTGCGATCCTGTGTACTTACTCACGTCCGTTAGTCTGTCCACTGTCGATGCTGCTTTTCCTGCCTATTCATCAGAAAATTTGAAAAAAATCAACATTCATGAAGAGGATGCTAGGTATATTTAAGCTCCGATATAGGTATACATATATTGGTATGTGCTTTTTTCAGTATCGGAGTGTGCAGGAATGTCTATATACAAACTAAACCGACAATTTTCCTGGCACATTGTTTTCCTACGATTCAGTTATCTGTAGCTATTGGAATATCCCAGAGTAAAGCAGTACAACATTTTCTCATGTAAAATCGACGACAATTTGTTTAACAGGCACAAAACTGTAAGACTTGACCTAAACGAGCCTTTTGCTCGGGCTCTTACAACTGTTGAACTTTTACTGCTATATGAAACGGGTATAGCGTTACGTTTACGATGTATGTACCTCAAGGTGACCCATTTTGACCGATTGTTTTTTAATTTTGAGTCTGGTATAAAATTTTTTTAATCTTTTGCATTTGAGGGTCCGTCCCCAAATTCTAGATCAATTAAAAAAATTTTAGGGGTCCTTGATAGCAACCTTTGGAAATTTATATTTTGAGCTGAAATTTTCAGGATGACATTTTGTTCAAGTATCAAAACAATTGCCGCCACGAGAAAAAAGATTTGAAACAAAAAAAAAAAATAATTCAATTTTCGATCATTTTCACAATTTTCAAAATTCAGACTTTCAAATTTTCAAAAAATAAACGTCTCGTTGTTTATTTTGGTGCATAATCATGTTAACTGATTATAAAAGAAATATGGTGCCTTAATATTAATATTCAATGGTCGCTCGACAACATCCAATGGATAGTACTCCAAGACATTCTAAATTTCAAAATTCAAAATTCATGTTTTGAGCTAAAACTGTCGGGATGTCATGTTTTTTGAATGTCAAAACTTGAAAAAAAAAAAATTCGATTTTTGACCATTTTTGGAATTTTCAAAATTCGTGAGCGACCTCTAAAAATTATTTAATTGATCTGGAATTTGGGGAGGGTTTCTCAAATGTGAAAAACTAACAAATTTTCATACGAGACACAAAACCAAAAATAGTCGGTCGAAATGGGTCACCCTAATGTACCTATACATACAACGCTATACGTGTATAGTATTATGCGTGTGATCAGTGTTTGAATATTGTCAATGAAACTAACGTTTCAATGGATCGAGGCCTCGCGAAGCTGACATCACGATTTGCACCATTGTTCTTCCGACAAAATTGTTTGCGTGCGACGTGCGTTTACATGAATAGAAACTTCGCATGTCTCGTGTCATTTTCATTTAAATCAGCTATAGATTCCAAGGTATTGGTAGTTATACATGTACTTGCTGAATAGCTTATCGGAGGGGTTGACTGTTTAAGTTTCATAAATTGATGTCAATCGATCTAGACGACCTGACAGACAGCTACTGTGCTTGTAATTTAATAATTTTAAGCAGACCACGAGGTGAAGTACGTTCACACACATGGACTGCGAATTGTCGATCTACTTCTGGATTTTACGTATCTACAACTGTAATTTCGTTCATTTCTTTAATAATAATAATCTGAAAGCCAGGTCACGTCAAAACATTTAATTTCAAAGATCAAAATCGACGTTCTTATCGAATTCCGTATTTCTTCGTGCGTGAGTATTTCACCTCAGTATAGGTATAAGTATAAGAACCCCGCGACACTTGACAGTTATTTCTGCTATTTCTTTTAACAACCTTCGCTCAGGCGAACGTTGTCGTGTTTACTAATGCTTCGAATATGTATATCCGTTGTGTATAGGTATAACATACAATATATATTGTCGTATATACGACACCGTGGAGTGTACTTCCATACATAATTAATCATGGTAGGAGATGACCTATGTAAATCCAGTATTTTTTATCCGCGATATTTGTCAAACAGACGTAATATCTTGTGTCTACACAATCATCGAAAAAAGGAACCACGACGTTTCGGTTCAATTAGATAATTATTTCTACCTTGAATCGTGCATCGAGTCCAATAACGTGAACATATACTATACTATAAATGCCAATTAAGTGCGATAAATAAATAAATAAATAAATAAGAAATGGCCATCAGAGATCCATGAAATGATTTCAATCCTCTCATCTTACCCATACCTACCTACCATATTTAATAACAGGATTAATTGGGTACTCTTATCGAAACCTACCACGTGTGATGAGACTCCAGGTGTCCCGCAGTTTGCCATTTTATTCTTAAGCTCCTCTACATCAACTTTCTTGTTCTTCGCCAAGTCATCTAGGTATGCCTTGTACTGTTCCAAGCCAAGCTTCACGGACCTGCGATATCAATCAAGAGCTTTATTGCAAGAATCGGAAACTTGATTTTCGCGCGTTCGAATCTCCCCAAGTAAATATCGCAAGAATGACACACAGCGAGAATAAACTTTTGAGCGGGAAGAACGTGAATAATACCATTTGAATTGTAGATGGCGCCACTTTCACGATATTTTAATCAAACATTAGTTTTGCCTCGAGCATTTAGAATGATATCACCCTATATGCTGTACATATATCTATCTATACATTACTGCATCTAATCACCTGTTATACGCTGTAGACTTGATAACTCACTTGTGTTTTTTAAAGTAGATTCCCGTGTCGGTAGTGGTGATCTTTTTCCCGTCAATAACTTTAGCCTGTTTCATCCATTTGTCGCTCTGACTTAGCGTTATTTGTTTACCATCACTTTTGGGGTCACCAAATTTCGAGAAAGCCTTAAAGCTCGCGGGGAATGATCCATTCCCTGCAGGACTGGCAGGACTCGCAGGTCCAGAGCTACCGGTCCCTTCGGTTCCAGCATCGATTTTCAAGGCTGCCAAACCCTCGTTAGGAGGTACCACAGCCGGTGCTGGTACCGCAGCTGTACCATTTTGGACATTTTCGGCCATTCTATTATCTGAAATCAATTAAAATCGACCAATAAATTAACTCATAATCTCGGTCTGATAATCAGGAGAATTTTGCGTTCTTAGCGCATGTCTCGATCTCAAGACACCGTCTAACTTTCGTCCTGCTTAGCGTGCAGTGTGTTCACACTCTTATAGAGACTAACTTTATCGAATTAACCAGATAAGATTGACTGTATAATGTACGGCAATCCGATCGGACTACGCAAAGTCCGCGAGAATTTTATTGCTTGACAACAAGATAGGTGTGTATGTATGTATACATACATGTACATAAATATCTCGAGGCCAGGCGCCAAGTTTTAATTCGGCTCTTTGTAAAATGAAATTTAAGTTTGTGGAAGGAGCTGGGAAAAAGCTGAAGTCTAGTCTATAGGTACAGTTGGGCAATAAAGTTCGCATAGGGTCGAAATTCAGAACCGACTGCCCGTAACGAATCGATGGGCCTACTCAACAGCGTATAGACACTGAAACGCGCTTGAGCGAAAATTTCGACCCTATGCGAAGTTTATTGCCCAACTGTACATACATATTTCGATTATAAGTGACGGACAGAACACATATGCTCGATTTCGCATGTTATAAGAATCGTGTAAATGTTTACGAATTTGGAGAGGGAAAAAAATAGTAAGGAAAAAGGTTATCGGATGCGAGATATAATATTCAGCATTTTATTATACCAGTAAGTATATACGGTTTCTTGTTACGTACATATCTATAGGTATATCCCGCCTGTTGCGTCCTCCTATTAAGCGCGATGTTAATCAAACAAGTAAGGTTTCCAAGGTTACCTTACGTGACTAGTTGCATCGGGAATACATTTCACATTTATGCAGCAGATTAGGCTCGATCGCGTGATGCTTTATGCTAGACGCTATATTTCACACATTTTAGCGCAATAGAGATAATTGTTTTTCGAACATTGTGTTTTGATTTCACCCGAGAAGTTCGGTTAATTCGATTCCTAGTTAATATCGCGTGCTTCAATTTGAAGGCTGATCCAGTATGCGGAATAAGATTAGATTTAACTGGGTTGAAACGAATTACGTTAGGTCACGGCTAGAAATATCCTAAAGCTCGTTTTAGTCACTCATTTAATTCAAACAGCTCTATTTATAGAGGGAAAATTGACTCTATATATAGTACCTACGCGTGTAGAAATATGATTATAATTTCTTCACTACCTATTACAGGTGTGGGTGTGGTTTTATAATTTTTGTTCCTTAATTTTAATCAATAAAGTGAGAAGTTTCATGGGCCCACGACATCCAGGAAATAATACTTTGCCGTCCAGACACAGCTGACGTCGTTGTGCAGAGTGCTAAAAAACGCGATTACCATACCCGGCTGATAATTGAAGCAACCGTGAACCGTTAGGAGTCATTTAGCTAGGTTTTGCTAATTTTCTCAATTCTCCGCGGTACAAATGATCCGAAATTTAGTCGCCACATTAGATGCAGTAATTGCGTAACTGCGATATGATGCCGTTGCATAACGCGACTGTTCGCGATAGTAGCTTAGGCGTGCTGTAGTACCTACATTGTTAGATTTCTGTTCCTTAGAAGAAAAAAAAAAATCGGTGTTCTAGATTGAATATTGAAGCTTGCGTACGCAAGACTAGTATCGACAGGTAACTTGAAACTTGAGGGCTGAAAGGGGGCGAAGATTTTCACGGCCACATCGATGTATATATTGTGGGAGTACATATAACGGCACGTTATAGAAAATCCAATTTACAACGTTGCGTTGACGGCCCAGTTTTATCGTAGATAAGATTATTGCAAATGTAACATACATGTAAACACCGGCCGACTTATACCTATATTCGATAAAAAAAAATTGATAAATTATTATCCATTACTCGTACACCGATAACATCATCCTGGCACTCGAATATATACATGAGTTTATGATACATGTATCAGATGAAAGTTTAATTTAATCAAGCGTTTCACTCGCGCTATCATTCTCTTCGCGTATTTCAGTATACAGAATTACGAATCAAGCTGACTAAACAAATTACCGCCACCAGGTTGAGGTCACAATAATTGGTAACGCGTTAGGTTGTGATGCGCAGCGTGTTTCTAGGGTCCATTAAACAACGTGGGGAAATAGTTAAAAGTCACGGTCTGCTTTGATCACGGTCCAAAAATTGCGAAATCCTCAAGCGCAGGTTTCAAAACGCGAAAATTTCTCGCACCTTGATAAGTTTTGCTTGCTCCTTTTTTCTATTTTTTTTCGCACTCGCTACTTACTATGTTGAGTCAAAAATAACTTCTTATATACATTAGGGTATAGGTTATAGGTGTATACATAGATACCTCGCGTGACTTGGACCCACACCCTGATCATACGAGATATACCGATAGAAATCCGAGCCTAAAAAAGATCTATTATTTCTTCATCCATTACATTATATCTGCGGACGGGTTATTTGCTGAGATCATTGAGTATAGACAAGGGGTGATGTCATGGCTAGTTAGGATTGCTGACTGGAGAGTTAATAAAATCAATACAAGTTCAGGCCTCGGAAGAAGAGAGTACCGCGTGGTGATGATTTTTAGCAGAGATATTCGAATGAGATTCAATAGAATGAAATTAACGCAGACGAACTCGTGCCGCGAGGCTGTAGAAATAGAAATGTGAAATTCCCCTCTAGTTTTACTCGAGAGAATTTCATGTTTGGATTATAACAAGCCAACAAGCTCGAAGCTAGTCTTTTTTTTTTTCCTTTTTATATTCCTCTTAATGATCCTCAGGTATATCGCTTAAACCTGAACGATGAAATCCGCGCATTTATAATAATGATGAAAATAATAATTTTTAATTATGCGGCGATCTTCACTGAGCTAGTAAAAAGTCAATGCTAAACCGTGTTATTTCATACCTATAAATAGGCAGTTATGCCAGTTGCGTATTGTGTCATCGGTGGATATGGAACCGGAAAACACGTAGTTTTTGTTTACCGCGTTCGCGTTCGATAATGTCACGTTGACACGTCCGAGGCGTTAATTTTGTAAAACAAATCTCTTCTTCACACGCAAGGGCATTATTGTCTTGTCTCTCTGTTTTCCCTAGTTCCCAATGTCCTTTAGCGAAATCCAAAAATAACGAGACGTAGTTTTATCGCTAATTGACTGTACAGGAAGTATTCCCTCTCCGCTTCAGCAAATATATATGTTACATGCATAATAGACGGTCCCGTCATACATCGCGATGTTATAACATAAAAACCACGCAGGATTCGAAGGCCTTTCAATCCCCACGGCAGTATGAGCAGAGAGTGGGTTCAAGTGAAAGCGCTTTTGGTATAGGTCGTCAGCCCCCTAAGGCCTAAGGGGTGAATTCGGAGGGCGCATGTGCCATATTGATCAGTCGTTCTAAATTCTTGTGTCTGTGTTTGCGGGCAATGGTGTTGCACTACGCTGTTGCTGGAGCCATGAGATTTCTATGTGTACGCATATGTAACCGGACTTACAAAAGCAAGAAGAAAGAGGCGTCTAGTACGCAGACGCGCGATAGAGACGCGCAGAGAGAAGAAATCATGGGAATTGATCACGAATTTTTTTTTTTTTATTAAATAACAATAATACAAAAGAAATTTGTTCAAGGCACACGTTTCATCGGGATTTCGTATTTGGCAGAAAATTTTAATAGATTTCATTCATCACAATCAGATGCGATATTTTTCCGGCTTTGATGACGCTATAGATTGCACCGCAGACGCTATATTTTACATAGATACGTATACATTACGCAAGAACTTAGATGTAAATAAACAGGGAAAAAAATCGATGAAACCTGTTGACAATTGATTCGCTGATTCTTGAATGTAACATTATACGCTTTTTACTATATGACGAACTATCATTTCCATCGACATTAATACCGATGACAATAGTAACTATATGCACATAGCACATATTATCAAACAGTTTATATATCAATAAGAGGAGGTGTTTGATTTTTTATTCCGTTAATCTTGAATTTTATCTCCGGTTTTAACGTGAGAAAATATTTCAACCGTGACAAAATGGAGTTTAACAAAATATCACATATTGCGCTGAAATAACTTTTAGATTCTACGCATTAATTCACAGCTAGAGGGTATATTAAAATGGCTCGAATCCAACGAATTCCCCGGCCATACGTAAGAGAAAATATGTGGATATTAAAAAAACACCAAGAATATTCTGCGGCACATAAATCTCAATATACCACCGACAAACTTTGCACTAATTATATCAATGTTCGACGACGGCGGATGGGTATATGATTATACATGTATACTGCGGAAGAGGAAGCGATACAGACGGTGGTCGGGAAATCTACGTCAATGTCGGAGATTATTCTCAGGGCCACCCACTAACTCACTTTTTAGTCAATTTGACGTGCCTGGCTGTTGAGTTCTTGAAGAAAACGCGATAGAACAACTTGCAGTTTAGGATTAGAAATTAAAAATTTAGAATTGCCGCGCCGCGCTTGCGATTCTGTCTGGGAAGAGACTGTGGCACCCGTTCGTGGAATCGTAGCCGTCGCCCTGGCTGCCCTAGCCCCACCGCCGCCCCCACTCGCCCCAGTCGTTGGTCCGTCTGGTTTGCAAACTTGGGCGCACGTTGCTGGGATTTATAGCTGTAATTTTAAAAATTATCGCTGCGTATGCAACAATCTAGTAGGTGAAGGTTGAAACGATCAAAGAATTCAGGATGTATACCTGAGAGTATAAAAAGCTAGATTTTTTTTCTGCATGTGAGATTCCGCTTCTTCGTCAAATTGAACACGAAGTATAAACATTTGTTAACATGTAGGCCCATTTCGCTTATAGATTTTTTTTTACAGAAACCACAACTTGGAACGGAATTATATTATACAATCATATAGTTATACACGTATATAAAACCTATACCTTGTCTAAGAGACCTACATGAAAATGTCAAAAGTTTAAAACGTGTAAAAATAACTTGGCAACACTAACAAAAGATCACGGCACTTGTCGGAAGATTTTCAATTGGTAAAGTATTGAATGCTCCAGTGTGGTTTACTTGGATTTATATTTATTAGCAGTTGAAACCGGCGATAAAAATTTCTGTAATAAATATATGAGCGAGTTCGGTCTGATTGGAACTTCAAGAATTGTATACCGATATAGTTTTGAAATGATAGCGATCTATATTTCAGTATTCGTACTGCAAGTTGGCTTCAGTTTTTTCGGAATCAAAAATGTGATTTGTGTTCGGCGAAATTTTTGTAATTACATAAACAATTATTGTACCCGAAGTTTTTCCTATTTGAACTAGAAGATATATTTCGTATCCTGCAGTTATACACGTGTAAAAAAAAAATTAGTGCTATGTGTGCAGGGTGGTTTTTTTTTTTTTTTTTTTTTTTTTTACGATTCAGGCTAACATTTCTAAATCGATGCTAAGTACGAAAAAGTTTGTTGATCAAGAGTTGGAGGGTTTTGAGAAAGAAAGAACATGCCAAGGTCAGATCTTTTTTTTTCCCGCGCAGTTTTCAAGGTCAGGTAAAGGTCGACTTGGTTTTTTTGAATGGAATGGTATACTGATCGTTTTAGAAATGTTGTTCTGAATCGATTCAAAAAAATCACCCTGTATATGAGGTATAGATTAGTGATATAAGATATGTAATTATGCGGAATCGATATGGCTTTAAAAAATTGCTGACATTACCGATACACGTATAATTAAGTGATTAGACAGACGACGATAAATATCATCATACGACCAAACAATTATTAACTAATTGTAGGGCAAAGTAAATATCTTTCCTAGACTATCAAAGCTGTTGAATATCCGATTCCTCTAAAAATACCTATTTTGTTTACGAAAACACTATGACGATTTCGTACCGCAACAGTAGGTACGAATATTATATCTATATTACGTATTACCTTTTCTATTCTGGGAGTCGCGAATAGCGCCTGTTAATAGGCAACACTTGTTACGTATGGCTAGTATGCAACGTGTGCTGCGCAAACGAAATATTCGCAAAAATGAACAATTTAAGGTCCGGAATCTTTGAATATATCTGTAATAAACTTTGAGAGAGAAATATTACGCATATTTATGTAACAACAGTTGTAAACTTCAATTCAAGAGAGACGTCAATCAAAGAATATGTTTTATTTCTAATTAAGAGTATGTATATCTATCTGTACCAATGACAATTACACGTTAACAATATTGATTACATTGACTAATGAATTCTTAAACAGACATCAATTGATTTAATCTACATTTAATCATTCTGTGATCAGTGCGGAACCTTTGGGTTTTAATTTGCTATCCAAAATCTTTTGCTTCCTTTCCCTTTCTTCTCTTTGCAATCGGTCATGCCATTCCACAGCGAAATCAATCTCTGCTGTTAACTTCAGAATAGAGGCCTGGAAATAAGAAAATAAATGAAAACATACACAACGTTCGTGTCATTATTATTTTTCATGTACGATGAACCATGAATACAATATATTTACCGCATACTGCCGTTGCTTGTCAATCCGAGCTCTGTGTCTTACACCTAAAGGTGTCGGACGACCGTCTTTGAAGGAGTAATCAGGTAGATTCGTCAGGGGTCCAAATGTATTGGGGTTTTCACAGAGACCTCTCCTGCAAGAAAGTAATACAAGATGATGTGAATAAGCAAAAAAAAAAGAAAGAGAAAAATAAAACTTTTTGAAGAAACATCATGGCACCATGAATTGTCTGTTTTTACAATATTTTACCTCGCTCGCCATCCCTGATTCACCAGTAACGTAGAAGATGTTTGCAATTTTCTTGTGTATAATTTTATACTCGCTGGATCTGAAACGTTTCAGAATTGTCAATGTTGTTCTTTTCTTACATTATATGAAAGTAGCAGACGAGTTTAATCAAGTCTAGATAACCTAAAAATGAGAGAAATTGTTTTGTGACAAGCGGTCCAACACTTACTTATACACCGACTTGATCTTTGCAGTGATTTAATCAAAAGTGCCATTTTAGTTCAATATTTGCTTCTATTGTCCTTTAAAACTAGCCAGTTTACTGAGGATAATCAGTACTTTTTATAAAAGAGACGAATACTCATGTGTGTAATTCATCCATTAAACAAATTTCTTTATTACTGGAGAACGACTTTCCACTATGTTGCTTGACGATCGTTAGATGCCACCACGAGATGAATTTAAAAAGCTGTTATCAGTCCTAGTCGAAAGCTGAGTCGATATCCCTATAGGTATTACAGACACCGACATACAGTTACCATTGCAGTACTGTTAACATCCTTATCGATGTGATTCCATTTATAATTTTTAGATATTTAACCATAGATAGAAGGACCCCGAAGTGTAAGCCGGGAAAATGGGCTTGGGCATATGGACAGTGTCTGGATTTACCGACCGAAATAGCATTGCTGTATATCTATGTATTCGCTGTCGGTAAGTTCAGATGCTGTTTCGTTCCCAAGCCCACTTCAAGCCTTTCTTAAATTTTTTAGTCAACGTCCTAACTAATTTTATTTGTATTATTATTATTATTGATCCGAGCGCTTATCTTCTTTCGCAGTGAAACTTCACTTTATATATGTTTTTCACTAGTACGTTTTTTTCGTTAATACATAAAATTCCCTTGATCCCGGCAAGTGCTGCCTAAAGACCATACAAGAAACTTTCATTTGTACGTTATTCGTTTATACGTTTTTGGCGTTTATACGCCATTGATTCTGTCTCCTAGCGCTCTTTTTTGTCACTTATGCGTTAATCACAAGTGATTTGTTTCGCATGATCAGTTCTCTCTTTGGCGTTTAGTTATGCACTATACAACCGATGCACATTGCACAGCTGCGAGGTTATTGAATTAAATAATATGGCTACTTTCCGATAAGAATATGAGCCCTGGAATAATAATAATAATAATAATAATAGAATTAAATAATAGGTTCACTTTTCTTGTTCATCAGATTTGGCTGTGATTTTTTTTATAATGAATGAAACCCAAGTATAGGTACTGATGCTATGTAACCGATGTGCAATCTGCAATAAGGATTTTATGAAGTTAATTTTTCGAGCTACGTCCTATTTATATATTTGATAACATTAATGAATTTCATTGTGAATGCAATTTTTAAATCCTTGAAGTATGTATGTATGTACATACAACCTGGGAAAGATCGCAAAACAACGAGAGGTCAGAGACCATGGTATTTGGGATTTGTCTAAAATATTTTGCTTCTTGCGCATTTCTGTACATCAAACACAGAGGATTTTTCGATTTCTATCATCATTCAATCAGGGCAGCCCATCAAATTTTCTCATTAAATGACATTCACGGCAAAATTTCAAGCAGAAGGAATGGGAATTCATGACAAACTCAGAGAACAAAAAAAATTGGTTTTCCGGCCCACTTTCGAAAAAAAAAAAAAAATACAGCGGTATCGCAGAATCACGTGGGAAGAAATTGACCAGTAAATATGTTTTCGCTGCCTGAAAATATGCCATTTCTTATTTAAGAAATTCAAATATATGTATAACGATTCCTCAAATGAACACGCAACTTTTGAACCTAATCTGAACGTGGAACGAGCCGATCTTCGATTTTTATTGCTAATTTTCGATCAGGTTTATTGATTTTTCATTGGGTTTTTCGTACAATTTCGCTGGAAACAAATAAAAAAGAGACTTCATTAAGTTTGAACAAAAATTATGTTCAACCTTGACACCAGTTTTGTTCAAACTTAATGAAGCCTCCTTTTTATTTGTTTTCAGCTAAGTTATACGAATAAGCCATCGGAAAATCAATAAACCTGAACGAAAATCATGCAATGAAGATCGAAGATCGGTTCCATGCTCAGATTGGGCTCAAGAGTCGCATAATCATTTGAGGTATTGTTAAAATCAAAAATGGCGTATTTTCAGGCGGCAAAATATAGTTGTTATTTTCTTCCTACATGACTCTGCGATAATGCCGCATTTTTTTTCTTTTTTTTTCTCGAAAGCAGGTCGAAAAACCAGCATTTTTTGTTCTTTGAGTTTTTTACGAATTCCCATTCCTTCTGCTGGAAAATTTGCCCTCAATGTGATTTCATGAGAAATTTGATGGGCTTTCCCTGATTGAATAAAGATAAAAATCGAAAAATCCTCATAGGGAGAAAAAAAATATTTTAGGGCAAATCCCAGATTCCATGGTCTCTGATCCCTGACCTCTCGTTGTTTTGTGAACTTCCCCACCTATATCCTCCAAAGGCACCTTGGGTGCGAAGACCTTTGCATACATACATACGTAATACATTGAAACGTAATATAGCTACCTACATTTTTTATTTTTTTTTTTAATATTTGAAGAAGCATTTGATCTGCAAATGTATTGAAATCAATAGATGTTGCCAAGTATGTACAATATTTGCTCCCAATTAATTTCTAAAATGAAGATACTTTCTGCTGAATACGTGCGCGAAGCTACACGCGCACTTGAATGTCGTACTCAGTACACCCACTTGAACATAGTGTGTAGACGGGGTACTAGTCGTGTTCAGTATACCCACTTTGTCTCGAAATTTTTCGAAAATTTTATACCTCGGTGTGATCTCGAGAATCGATCAACTGAAATCGATCTCGACGATTCATTGGATTTTCAAATTTCAACACTGAATTTCACCAAGCTCAACAATCGACTCTCGTCCACTACGTAATTTTGCAGACGCGTAATATTCCAAGGTCTTGGAATTAATGTGATGTTAGCGCTTTTTACTCGCATGTCCCTATTTGATTCGTGCTATACATAGGCGTGTGTTTCACAATTCTCCCGCTCTATACATATTGTATAATTTTTACGAGTATTCAAATACTCCTATACGTTCTTATGAAAAATTGTTGGATTCTAATGTTTCTTAATTGTAGGATAAAATAAATTTAAAGTAGCGTATGTTATTTGAAAGCTGTTCTAGTGTTGCTTCGTTGGCGGACGTAGTTGGTTGGCGGCGTAGTTTCGTGCGGTTTAATGGCGATTCTCATTCTCGGTTCACTTTTCCCATCTCATCGTAATCGCTGTATACTTCTGAACAATTTTGGAGTAGTCCGACCCGCTTATCAAGTACAGTAAGACGTTTGTAATTTTACCTGGGTCACGCGTCAATGCCAGAAATGGCTGAAAGTTTCATAACCCAGTGTAGCAGACGCGCGTTTATCTTTACGTAAAAAAAAAATAAATAAATAACAATTTGTTTAAATACTCAAACACGTCAAATGGCGACCTGAAAATATCTTAACCTAATAAATAAGAGTATATTTATTTTTTAATAAGCCATGGTCTCGGTGATGCAGCCGTACATGGTGAGTATCTCAACATATATTATGTTTCCAACACCATGAACCGGCCTAAAATTTGACGTTTTAACCTTCGTGCTACATACCTTTACATCTTACATTCGTCATCACTTATTCAATGATATTTCATCACGCTTATAGGACGTTGAGAGTTCTAGAAGCTACATCGACGAATTATATTCACCCGATCGCCAGAAATGCCTAGAGGCTATTATGTGAGTACTATAGACTGCTGCTTAATATGAACTAACCTTAAAATACCTCATCCACATTTCCGATAACCATAGCTGCACGCTTACTGCCTAAAAATCCTTGCTATGTCATACCTACCGTAAAAAATATCACTGCAACAAAAACATAGAAGACATACCATGAATATTAAACGAAAAAAAAAAAAACAGAAAACCAAAAACTATTTTACAATAACCTTTTTCCCCATTTTCATATATCATATTTTTACTAGATGCCTAAAGAATTCTGTTATTGGAAGCAACCGGCAAAAGGGTTCTGTAATTGCCCAGGGTGTTGTACCAAGACTGTTGCAATTGCTTAGTGATACATCCGGAGGTGTTGGTGAACGTGTACGTCTTGAATCCGCAGTTACATTAGGTTCCCTGGCGAAAGGTACAGACCAGCATGTCAGAGCCCTTATAGAACTGGGTGTCGTACCACCGTTGCTCCAGGTGCTGCTGGCCAATGCGAATGCCAGCCCGTGTAATGAAGGAATAGAAGGCGAAGGTAAAAATCCTTTGGTAGAAGCCTGTCTGCGCTGTTTGCGGACGGTTTTTCACCACACAGCAGCACCTGTTCAAGCAATTTATCAAGATCCTGGATTAGTTCCACGCTTGTTGGGACTAGCTTCTAAATCTGTTACCAATCAAGTCTGCGTGGCAACTATTTTGACCGCAGCATGCAAGGTAACAAGGGTTGTTACTCATTTAGAGATGTGTGATTAGAGTTGTGGTGTTCATAAATAATCTTCTTGTATATAACGTGATAGCAGACGGCAGAAGAACAAAATGCACTTTCGCGAGGTGGAGCTGTTGGCGCATTAGCTGCACAACTTGACTCCCCACTTGCTGATGTACAACTTCCAGCTCTGGCCTGTCTTGCCAATATGTGTTATCAGAATCATGCTGTATCCGCACTTGTGGCTACTGCCAGTACCAACGACTCTCAAGGCAGGTCAGTTATTCGTGAATTAACACACACTCAGTACTTTGAAGTATCATTCAAATGTCTATTGAGGTTTTGGGGAATTTGGTGTAAGGCTAGACATCCAGGGTGTCTACATACTCTTAAGAATTGCCTCGAATGTTAACAATATATTATTATACAATATAGACAACAAAGAATGCTCTTTATTACATTTCACTGTTTTTCGTTCAACAAATCTATTCGACAGTTATACCATGTATACCATGTATACCATGTATACCATGTATACCATGTATGTACCATGAAAGAGTTATAAGTAATTTAGAATGGCCTCGAACAATTTTGATAACAAGCCTCAGAATTCTGAAATATACAGTCTGTGGACACCCTGAGATCGTAGTATAGAAATTTTCAGGTACTATTAATACTACAAAATGTTTTTGTATATTTTTATTTGTGTATAAATGTAGGCTGTCTTTTAGTGGGAACAAATATTCCCTGTCTTATTTGTAACGTGTAAATTATACTGTATACAGAGGCGTACCAGTAGCGTTGGGTCAGCTGATGGGTCGGGAAAGAAGTGCACTTGTTCAACTTGAAGCAGCACGTTGCGTTGCGTATATGCACAGAGCCGGTGCTCTTTCCTCAACCGATCCACGAGTAGTATATAGAGCACTGCCTTGTTTGGTAAGGCTTTGTCATCGTGAAAGGCCACCAAGAGAAAGAGTGGCGGCGGCCGAAACACTCGCGTACCTGACCGAAGTCGATATAGATCTACAGAGGCTTGCATCTATTAGCAATCATCTCATACCTACCCTTGCAGAACTACTGAGGCCACACCCACTGGTAATTGGATAAATTTAAAGAGATGCTTTGAGAGATTGAAATAAATATTTGAAACTGTTATTCTTTATCGCAGGTACTAGATGCAACCCTGTCACAAGATATGCGTCAGGCAGCGTTCAGAGCGTTTGCTTCATTAGGTGCGAATGACGAAGATATTCGTAAGAGGATCATAGAGACAGAGAATCTGATGGAACAGGTGGTAGGCGGTTTGCAAGATCCAGGAGGACCTAGAGTACGATTGGCTGCGGTTAGATGCCTTCACTCGTTATCGAGAAGCGTACAACAGCTGCGCACAACCTTCCAGGATCATGCGGTGTGGAGACCGCTTATGCAACTGTTACATGGAGCTGACAGAGGATTAGAGGGTACGAATCCTAAGATCAATAGGCATATAATATATGGAAAGAGTGCCAGTATATAACGGAACACGGTACACGGTACGAAATTTATTAGCTAGATAGCTGAAAAGCCGAGATCGGTAATAAGTTTTACTCGGTGTAAAGAACCTTCCTTTTCTTTAGTACGAATACTAAATTTATTAAATCTAGTCTTATCGCTATTCGACTATCGGAAAGAATTCCAATGCACATATGTTTTTTAAAGTTTAGTGAGAGAATCGTTTACAAGTTGGTGACACGGTGCTCGAGTTGCGCCATCATCTCAACAGGGAACTGGTGTACTGCACTTTATTCCAACCCGTATTGTTTTGGTACCCGTCGCTCTTCGTTGTATTACCTATATTATACCATTAGGTAGGGGATTAGAGGGCGAAGAGGATTTGCTAACCGTGGCCTCGAGCACCCTGTGCAACCTGCTATTGGAGTTTAGCCCAAGTAAGGAGCCTATTCTCGAATCAGGTGGAGTGGAGTTGTTATGTTCATTGACCAGGCGGCCAGATCCCGCGCTACGCCTAAACGGTATTTGGGCCCTGATGAATGTGGCTTTCCAGGCTGAACAGCGTGTTAAATCACAAATCCTCTCATGTCTCGGCACCGACCAAATATTTCGCCTCCTTGCTGATCCGGAATTGGCCGTTTTAATGAAAACACTTGGCCTATTAAGAAATCTTCTCTCAACCAAGGCGCACATTGATCGTATAATGGCAGAGCATGCCGCTCACGTGATGCAGGCGGTAATTCTGGTATTGGAAGATCCTGAACACCCCGCCGACGTCAAAGAGCAGGCCCTCTGTATTCTAGCCAATGTCGCAGACGGTGATCGTGCGCGTGATCATATTATGGCAAATGAAGATGTCTTGAAAAAACTTATGGATTACATGGTTTGGCACAAACTTTTTTATCTATATTTCCATTTTGATTGAAAAAAAATTATTGAAACAAAATTTGAAACTAGGAATTGAAAGTCATTGCAATTACTCATTAAATGCTACAGAATAGTGCTAACGGATTTCTCACAACTTATCCAGATGCACAGCAACGTGAAGCTACAAGTGGCAGCAATCTTCTGTGTTTGTAATTTGGTGTGGAGAGAAGAGCCTGGAGCGACACAACGCCAGACACGTCTACGTGAACTCGGCCTTTACCGTATTTTACAACAATTACGCCATACTAAGGACTCGCAGTTATTTGAAAAGTATATCTATTCAATAAACCGCAGTGTAGTGTTTACTGTAGCCTTACAATCACCTCCTTGGTAGCTTCGCGATCTTCGTTGGAAATAGCACTCGTTTTCAATTAAGGGGATATATCTTAAATGGGAATATTTCGGAAGGACTGGCATATGTCCAAAAATTGTTCTTCAAAAAGCATAATCAAGTAACGGAGATGTGAGTCATCAGGCCTCAGAGTTAGATGCCGTCAAAATGAAAACGCCTGATTCAGATTTAGAGCAACCAGTGGTTCGACCCTAAATATTTAGGTCTCTAATTGTTCAGAAAACAAAGCTTTATCCTATAGACCGATAACTTCAATACTAGCAATGTGACTCGAATAGTCAATTTTTTACAGTCAAATTTTTTTGTGGGATGACTCGTAACTCTCAAATTTTACTTGATTATGCTTTGAAAGACTAGCGAACTTCTGTAAATGACACTGGTTGTTTAAAAAATAAGTTGGACACTGGCCAATTCTTTAACAATATACCTATTTAAGATGTATGCACTCCCCCTTAATGAGGCTAAATTGATTTTGATTTTGTTTATTGTCATGTTTCAGAGTTAAGGCTGCCATGTCCCAGTTCAGCGATGCTTGAGCCAGAATCGACTGACCCAGTTACATTACCATTTAGAACAGTTTTTACTTTTTATCCTGCAACCTTGAAATTCATCAACAACAATTGAGGGTCACTTGTAAGCTCAAATCCAAACCCGAACCCATGCTGTGATCGTTTATGTACCCTTATGCTCCGTGTTTATTAGATTAGGTGCTCGAGATTTTAAAAAGATCTTATTTTAAGTCAACCTTTGAGTACTATTTCTTGTATTTATTTTTCCACCGTTTAATGCGAATGTTGAATTTATTGATTTGAAATAATTACCGATCCGTTTATCTTTATTATTGAACCAATACTACCACGCAATATTAATTCTCTACGTTTGTATAATAGATTATCAGACGAATCAATTGATATCAGGCGATATCGCAAACAGATTATATATGTTACATTTTATGGAGCGACAAATCTGAAAATAACTTTTAAATAACGTCGAATTGTTAAGGATTGTTATAGGCAGCTAATACATCGTGATATACCATTACGGCGTTTAGAATACTTTTATTGTGATGAACGTACCCTTTTCATATTGGATTTGACAGAGGTGATCGGTACAGTATAGAAAATATTTAAAAATTTGTAATTAAATTAAATTAATTTAAAAACATAGAAAAACGAAAAAATGGTTTCATAATAATAGGAGCCATTTTAAATAATAAATTCCTGTAAAAACTTAGATATATCATTATTAAAAACATTATGATAAAAGTTCACATAGAATTTTGAAAATAGTCTAGCATGCATATGTATATTATAATATGCATTATCTTTGTTAGGAGGTTACTCTTTGGTATCTTTGGTATAAATTCTTTCAGTGGCTTAACAGTCTACGAGGTTCGTGAACAAATTTCATTCGTTCTATTATAAACTGTTTATCCCTGTATAGGAATGTTCAGTAATCACGATACACACTTTTAATAAGTACAAATAGACATATACGTAGTGTTATTCTGGTTATTTTTACTTAAATATTATAGAGATTTCTCTTAATGTTCATTCGTTTTAAATGATAATGTCGTGATTAAAAGTTACGATCCTCTAAAACTAAAAGTTTCATATAAATTTAAAGGACACTAAATGACTAGGTAATAATAGCCAGATTAATCTATTTGATAATGGCAGAGGCCAGTTACAGACGCCATATTAAATAATTGATGGACAAGATATCTTCAAAAAATTTGTTAACTAAGCAGGAGCATTCCCATCGCTGATTAGGCTGTCCATTGGGTTGTTAGCAAGTGGGTCTAATTCTGCGAATAAGTCCAGCCATGAATTTCCTGTCTTACCACATTTACTTTTATTCTGCTGAAACAAAGACCAGAAACATTACATTAATGACTAATAAGTATCGGTGAGAATTATTTAAAGAAAGGATTTATTATATTTTCAAATTTAAATATGCCCATCAATATATTCACTGACCTTGTTCTCGCTACTGCCGCTAACTTGGTCTTTGTGATTTGTACCAAGTGTAGCAGCTCCTAAACTTTGCTTTAATATACCCGGTGGCAAAAAGGTATCCCCAGACATCATTTCCCAATCAGTGGTACCCGTGCTAGGCCCAGTATTCAATATTTCTTCAAACAAAGCCACACTCTCTGAAGTTAACAAGTCAAGAGGCGGTTGTGATTGCTGTTGCTGAGGATTGTAAAGTGGTGAATTGGTGAAATCAAATCCCCCACTGCCAGTGAATGAATCCATTGCCAAATCCAACTGTGTCAGACTCTCATCCAGTAGAATTTGATCCCTTGGTGCGGCAGAATCTTTCAGGGATCTATTATCGCTAAGTTTCTTGGTCTGAGTATGAATATTGTTAAAGAAATCATCAAATTCTTTATCAGGTGCATTGTTCAAGAAGTTCTCGAGTCCGTCATCTTTGTTCACACTTTGACTGGTCAAATTTAATTGTGTCAAGCTCAATTGCGTATTGTCAGGAATGTTGTTTGAATCGTCGCCAATATCTAGTAATTTCTCATCATCTTTACCGTTGTTACCAATCTCCGTTTTCTTTTCATCGGTTGCTTTTGCTTCCTGGGCTTCTTCCACATTGTCGTGATAATCAGACTCAAAAAATAGCAATCTAAAAAAAATCAAAATGTCTGAGATTATTATTTATGTTCATAGAAACTTTTCAGATAAAAACATAAAGCTACTCACTTGTCTTTGTCATCCAGGTCATCGTTACCACCTGTTTCTTGAGCTAATTTGCTAGAAGTTTCCGCAAGCTCTTTCACTACCATAAAATCGTACTGCTGATATCCTTTGAAGCTATTTGCTATTGTCGAATAAGCTTGAGCGGATTTTTTTGTAAAATTCAAGAGTGTGCTTTGGTAAAGAACAAGTGCATGACTAAACATATTGCATCGGGCTGCTGCAAGTAAATCGACTTTCTGCAGGCAGTCCAAAGCCAAGTGATCAAACGCAGATTTACCTCTGTTAAAACAAAAATTGTATTATTTTAATATGAAAGAATGACAAGTTAAATCAAATTTTCCGCTGCTGAAGACTGAGAAAATACCTCCGAACTCTGGTCTGAACCTTTCTAAACCGTTCAAGTTGCTTGAATGTGTCTGGATCTAGTTCTTGAGAAACATTTTTCATCCAAGATAAAGCCGCGCGATATTCTGTTCGAGCTTTTTCCATAGCTTGAACATTCTGTAAAGTATCTTCGATTGCCCTTTGCCGAAAAGTCTCTACTTCTTGATACAATCTGACCAAAGGTGCCCGAAGAGCAAGTCTTTGTTGCCCAGAATATGAAAGTGATTTACCAACAGCTGACATCATTTTTCCAGCTCTGGTTTTATCCTGTTTACCAGCTTCTTTCAAAAAACGACCCATTGCATTTTCTTCCTGCGCCAAATCTGCGAGAAATATTTGATTATTCGCAGAGTAAACAACAGCAGGATTGAATCAGATGCAAAAAAAAAAAAAAAAACTTACTGCATAATCTCTCTTGATATTTGTCGATTATTCTTTGTAGATGTAAACAAGACTCTTGAATACTCCGAAACAATTCTAACTTAGAATCCAGCTCTGCGTCTGAAGCAACGATACATTCATCCTCTTTTTTTCCAAGTTTTTGAGAGAGAGCCTGTTTTGTCACCCAATATTGATGTTGCATTTTAGTTATAGCCGAATCATCAGGTAAGTCAGCTCTTTGCACCCACCGATCAAAGGCACTGCCAGACATTCCGGATGCACCTCTGTCACTTAAGTACAAAATTGAAATTTATCATCACAGGTTTCAGGTAGAAAGCATTATGAAATATTTGAAAATTGAATTAGAAATACATTTACACGAACATTATGTGAACTACACTTTACAACAAGATAATTTAACTCAATTTTGGTTCGATGGGGGAATTCTTTTTTTTTTTCTAGTTCTTGTGATCGGTTTAACTTGAAACTATGTTAATGTAAAACGAGCTCTACCGTTTACGTTTATCAAAAGCTAAGTGATAAATGTAAGAACTTTATGGTTTCCGAGCAGTCATATGCAAATGGTAGGTACGATTTATACTAATATTATACTCGATAGAGAATGATAATCAGTATATGAATTCATAGACTTACTATGCGTTCATGGTTAACCGTTTTATAACGAGTTAAATAAAATTCTATTATAATATTCTTGTCAAAAATTGATGAAGTTTGACATTTCATGTGCTTAACGTCTACCTACTGGCAGCCATTTACACGCGTCTGCTGCGACTTGCGGTCGCGATTGCGTTCTTCGGATATCTTCGACTGCGGCTGCGGCCTTTGAAGCGATTGGGGGCGACAAGTTGTGCCTAGTGTGTGATACCCAGTGTGTAACATGTGCGGATTTGATGAACAGGTGGACTACACTCATGTATATCTGGTTGCGTTCTACCAGGAAAACTTTATATCAGAATAATTATTTCATTGTTTCACCAATTTGCGACAGACACTCGTCGCAACAAAAATAAGTTCATTAATTTTCGATCAATCTTTGGTTGTTTGATATCATTTACTACTTCGTACTCTTACCCCGACCTGTACAATTCGCTTCATTTCGAAAATCAGTGGAGCCGCCGGCTTTGTTTTATGCAAACCCTCCGTGATTCAAGAAGGTGGCGCCATCACAGAAATTCAGTATCATTTTTCATGAAGTACTTTTACCGCAAACAGTTGAGCGGCAATATTGGATTTTTTTAGTCATTATTGGAAAATAAATTACACAGCACCAGGTTGATTATCAAACTATGAATGTGCTCATGCTTACAGGGTCCGTCGACGGAAATAACTAACTACACTCCTCAAAAATCCTGAAGGAACACCTACATTTTACTTAAAAAATGACCAAATTTAAAACCTCGTATCTTTATCAAAGAAGCACGCAGAGTCTTTACAAAAATATCATTTTAAAAGTCTGAAATGTCTGCTTTGGGATGCTTGTTCTGGAACCTCTCTGTCTATAACTTTTTCGTTCAGTTAAATCCCTCGTAGAAAAATTTTAAAAGCAAAAAATTGTAGCTTGTAATTTCCAGTTATCAGACCATTTATTGGATTTCTTCACCGATTGGCTTACCAACACTAGCTTCTGTTTAAATTTGGACATCCGATTTCGATAAGCAAAGCGTGCGCTTTGTCGAGTCACAGGTTTTTCAAAACGGAAAGGCCAAGTGGCTCCCATTGAAATTAGATAACTAAAGTATGCCCTTCAAAGCACTGTTTAAAATTTCTTATTCTGCGAAATTTATCTTACGAGTTATACAACTTTGAAATCATAAAAAGACTGAATCCGAATAAACTAACGGTCTTCCGTTACGTGCAATCGAAGTTTCAGGGTAGTTTTTTTTTTCTTGAAAGTGGAATAACTTAATGACAAAAAATCGCACACAGCTGAATAGGGACCCATTATGAAGTTAAAACTTAAAGCTTGAATCTTCAAGCTTCGAGAATGGATATCTTGAATTGAATTGACAAAATTCCCGTGGCCTGTGCGCATCGCCAAACTTCAAGGAACATTTTTGTGAATCTCCCTTTGGTAGAATGATATTTTTGTAAAGACTGCATGCCTTTTTGTTAAAGACACGAGGTTTTAAATTTGGTCACCTTCTTAAGAAAAAAGTAGGTGTTCCTTCAGAACTTTTGAGGAGTGTATTAAAGTTGCACACAATCACTGATGAACAGAGAAGAATTTGAGAATTCTAAATGAAGTCAATATCAGTTGCAATTCACAATAGAAATCGGCCGAATAATGATTAGATAATCTTTGGTAAGGATGGAAATTTATAACTACACTTATAAAATTATTATAAGATCACAGAATAATTTATTCAACATTCCTAAGTAATGTTAAACAGCGTTGTACATATATATACTATATATATATTTAAATTATTTAACCCTAGCTACTTGCTTACTCCGTCACAAAAAGAAAAAAAAAAGGAAAAAAAATATATATATGATACGAATTTGCAGCAGACGTGAAAGCACAACCTTAGATACACTTTAAAATGTCTATCGATACAGTATTATAATATGTAAACACAACTCGAGGAGTATTCAATGATTAAATAATAAATACTGGACTTAAATTATTAGCAGTTTTTTTTTTTTTTTTTTTAAATTAAGATCATATTGCCTGCATGCTTGCAATGAACTCAATAATTACCTGTTTACACTGTAAATACATGGTCAGTATTAAGCAGGATTGGACGGTAGACCCATAGACCATGCATCCAAAAGTTGTTGGTCGTGCGGACCTGCACCCAAACTCATCATAAGTCCAGACAAATCACCCCGGTGGCCTCGACCTCTCATGGCATGCACTACTTTGGCTATACTGAGAACGAGAAGCAATTTTTTTTTTCTGCACGATATTATTAAAAAAGGAGACACTTCAAATGGTCTTTTTCTTTTCATGTCACATACTTTGCCCATTCTTCTTGTAAAGCAACAAAATGTGCTCTCAAAACCGGTTCTCCCAGCTTCTCATTGTCGAATGACTTTTCAATCTTAACTAATAGTGTAGGTAGCTTTGCAGGCAAAGTACCAGCCCACTTAACGATATGTGAGTTTGTATTATCCATTCTATGCTCTTTTGGTATAATGTCCAGACGACATATGTTAGAATTTGGCAAGGGAACTGCTACCGATGTATCCATACCTGTGTTCCAAATATTTTCAGTCAAATGTTGAAGGAATACTTATAAATTAGTTTCTTCAACTTACCGATAAAATTACACGCGTTTAGATCCATATATTCAGTTGCCTGAGTTATAACGCGTCGACATGCTGCAG
Source organism: Macrophya alboannulata (assembly GCA_949628255.1). Classification (NCBI taxonomy): domain Eukaryota; kingdom Metazoa; phylum Arthropoda; class Insecta; order Hymenoptera; family Tenthredinidae; genus Macrophya; species Macrophya alboannulata. The sequence continues at coordinate 12,934,713 of OX451209.1, forward strand.
GAACCAAATAGCTCAGTCCGTATAATGATTCTAGGATTTCAACCCTTGGACCCCGTACTAAAACTTGGATACCTATTAAACTCGAGTACAACACCTGTCGAAAATTCTCATTTCCAATAATACGTCTTATACCCTTCAAAATAGCGATTGGTGATTTATAAGAGACCTCGGAAAATTCTGATGCTATCTTTGTCTCTTCCAAAGTGAGCTTCGGGATGACGGGCGACTTTGCGTTTACTAGGGTAAATCCCTCTTCAGTTTCTACAAAATAGGTCAATACATCGTTATCACGTAAATGCATATTCTAATACAAAGTGTTTCATTACAATAACAATGAATGATGAATTATTGTAATAATTCAAGGAGACAGCGTCTAGGTATACCTATATTTATTTGTGAGTGTATGGTGAAGTTATATCACTTTACATACCTATATGATGTTCCAAGTCATAGCTCAATTCTTCGTCTAACAAATTCATAGGCAAGATTTCAACAAAATGTCTGGTACCGGCGCTAAGTATCCACACCAACCACATATGTATTCTGGAAAAATAACAATACTATAATGTACATACCTATATAATAATAATATAGATATTATATACAATAGAACGCTGAGGATCTGTTGATGTCATTGCATTAGCTAGTTGTTTTACCTAGCAAATACATGCTTTTCATTTGTAATATCACCAAGTGATCTGGGTTGTTTATTTGAATTAGATTCAGATCCGCTACTGGCAGTCGTCAATCTAGCAGCTCTTTGAGGACATTCAGCTTCGTCGATATTATACTTTTTTTCAGAAATATCTTGTAGCTCTCGAATAACTTCTCTCAAGTTATCGACTAGGAACGGCCACAAATTCAAAAGGAATTGTTTGTCTCGCATGAAAACTATGAAACTGCACCACCTTTTGAATCCTCTAGCCTGTTGACAAAATTTTCAGCAGGTTAAATATCCAGAAAATTAAACCATTATAATTAAACAAAATTAAATTTATTTTTCTGTCAATTTCCCAGGCTGAGATTGATTTCGAAATCATGACTAGGGTGCAATTATTACCTGGGCATCTTTCAGGGTGAACGTTTGACTCAGAACATGGCCTCTATAGTCATCTCCAAAATAACATATTCCTTCTTTTCCAGGATGTACCTCGCAGCTTAAACTTCTGAAAAATGAATGTGCATGAATAATAGTTAAAAGATAATTTATCTGATTATCTGGGTTTTGAATTTTTGCAGGGTTTTATGGGATTTTTACGATGCAGGTCCTTTTTCTAAATGGCAACTCCTATTTTTTAGTGCAGATTGATAATCTACACAAAAAAATAATCACTTTTGTAGGAAACTTTTTTTTCTAAGAATTCAATTTCTCATCTTTTTTTTGGTTGAAAGGTTTTTTGTTTACAATTAAAAAAACTTTTCTATTAAAAACATGAGGTCCGCGAAAAAGATATCAAGAGTGAAAAGTTTTTTATTTTTATTGATTAATGATGGCAGGTCATTTTTAAAATTCATTAATCACTTCAAGAATGTTGATACATTATTAGCTTTGCAACGTGATAATTGACCCCAATATTTCATGATGAGAAATTGAACTTTTGGAAAAAAAAAATTGCCTACAGAAGTAATGTATTCTTTTGTGTAGATTATGAATCTGCACTACAAATAGGGGTTCCCATTTAAAAAACTAAAATTACCTCATAAAATCCGTATCAGACCCTATAGCAATTCAAAACCCATAACAATATCAAATTCCCCCCTTGGAACCATATAACTTTTGTCTGAAACATTTTCCACTATCTTCCTTGGTACTCGAGATATTGGCTTGGGGAAATTAAAATAGGTGACCCTGTATACGCAGATAACTTATAATCTGTTCGATACATAATGCATGCTGATTGTCTCAGAGTAAGCACAACTGTTTTGAAAATATTGTTTGTAAAAAATGATATGCCTGTTATGAAACTGGAGAGTAACAAGATGTATACCTTATACATGCATCTTTCAATAAATTTCCAATGTCTTGTGTGAGTGGGCATTGAGCTGATAAAAAGGAAGTTCTTGTTTCATGTTCATTGCTCAAATATTTGACACTACCCAGACTTCGGCATCCTTCGCAAGTCCGCTGATTTTCATCGGCTTGCGCTTGTCCCTGGGCTTCGTTTTGTCTCAAAACATCTTTAGATCCATAGAATTTAAGCCTTTCTGTGCTTACGTTACCGAAACAATTACGGTATGTTTGCGTTGTGAAAACTACTTGAGGCCCATGCACTTCGCAGAACGTGCATAACGCAATCACTGCGTTCATTTTCCGTTGATCAAAAAGATTACAGGTAATTGTCTTTTCCAAGAAGAAATCTGTATTTTTTTTCTTGGTTTTTTTGACATTACCTAGAATTAGGTATGAATTCTTTCTTCAAATTTCATTATTATCTGCGCAAAATAGCTGTAGCTCTAGGAAGAGAATAGGTGACAACATACAAGCCAGCGTAGAGAATTTTCGAGATTCGTGCGTTTGGAGTAAATTTTGTTTGTCAATTCTAAATAACGGCTATCATAATAAACTGCATAACAGAAAGTAGGATTTTGAAAGTCAACGCTGCTTTCCATGTGATTAATGAATACTTATTTTCTTGAATACATCTTCAATGGTGACATAACCTCTACGTATGTATGCGCATAATATATTTAAAAACTGTTTACGAAAAGACAGTGTGAAACGTAAGATCGTATGACCCTCGACTACTTGCCTTTTCACTGATATTTATGTACATACGTGGAAATAACTATCTTGTAGTTATTTCCCGTGATATAATCTAAATAACAGCCAGACAGAAGCACATGACATTTTGCGATAAAGATAATCACTGTATTATCGTATTTATCGTGAATCATGAACACAATTTGTTTAAGAATTATCAACTTACTATGTCGGTAATGTAGACCATATTAGTCGGTAACAAAGAACTAAGCCTCCGTCGGTACCCAAAAATATCAAGATTTCTACATATCTGTATGTATGTATGCATCAAATCAATTGCTTTGTCGTATCTTTTTCTAACAGACCAGTATACGTATTAGGGTGACCCATTTTTTGACCGACAATTTTTCGATTTTGAGTCTCGTATGAAAATTTGTTAGTTTCTTGCATTTGAGGATCGGTCCCCAAATTCTAGATCGATTAAAAAAATTTTAGGGGTCGCTCACGAATTTTTGAAAAAAAAAATCGTATCATTTTTTTTTTCAAATTTCTTCTCTCGTTGCGGCAATCGTTTTTACACAAAACAAAAATGACATCATAAAAGTTTCAGCTCAAAATATAAATTCTTAAAGGTCGCTCAAGAATTTTGAATGTTTTGGAGTAGTACTATCATATACCTATAAAATTCTTGCGCGATCTTTGAAAATGTATATTTTGAGCTGAAATTTTCAGAATGTCATTTTGTTCAAGTGTAAAACCAATTGCCGTCACAAGAAAGAAGATTTGAAACAAAAGAAATAATTCGATTTCTGACCATTTTTGGAATTTTCAAAATTCGTGAGCGATTTCTAAAAAATTTTTAATTGATCTGGAATTTGGGGAGGGCTTCTCAAATGTGAAAAACTAACAAATTTTTATACGAGATTCCAAATCAAAAAATAGTCGGTCAAAATGGGTCACCCTGATATAAACGTTGACTATAAGCATGGCACTCGTACGATTCGATAGTATAAAAGTATGAATATAATCTTGTATGACTGTACGGATCTAGTTCGTATCTCGACACCTTATGCTAGGAATCAAATTGGGAAATTAATTGTGATGTGATGAGCATCTTCATTGCAGTATTTGATTTTTATTAAAGTTTTTGAACATTTTCGCTTCCGTAATAAATTAGCAGAACCTTTTTCTTTACACATGTAATGCGTATATGTAGGTATATGTATCTGTATACCTATGCGTATACCTATTAGTCTGTGCCACTTAAAAATAATCATTTTCAAATATCCAGTCTAGAAGAGATGTTTACCCTCGCATTGGTATGACATCTTCAATTTAACACCTTCATATGCCGCTCTCATCCAAATTCCAACTGCATGTGCTCCTGGATCAGGATACTCAAACCGCTGAAATCAGAAGATAAAAGAATACATGTTAAGTACTTGATCAAAGACGATGCTGTTCATGTTATTGAGCTGCCAGATACACTTCTGTATGCACTGCAAGGTCCCCGATGTAACTGTAATGAAAACTGTCGGAAAAAGTCCCTTCATTTTGAATATTTCGGGTACTTTTTCCAAAATTCAGTTCTTCCGTTGTTTATTCAATTTTCTCTAATAAATTAGATATTTCTAGAAAAACCAACATATTGTAGAAAATTGAATTGTTCAAATGGCGGTAGCATCGAATCAAAATTCGCGGAAGCGAATCGCCGCCAAGTATTGAATATTAGACTTTTTCTTCGACACCCACAATGCATGAGTGATGCTTAATAAAAAGTTTAAGTACCTTACATCTGACTAAGCTAGCTCTACCCACACGTGCCGGCATTTTAATAGTCTCGATGGCTCTGGATTCAGCTGCTTTAACCGCTTCTCCAAAAGCTCTAATGGGATGTAAATTCATTTTCAAGGCATTAGCAAGATGATCTTGAGCTGTTAGCAACGGGTCAAGCATGGTCCGGTCTCCCGCATTTGCCTGACCATATTCTATTATAGCCTCATTGCCTGCTGCTAACGCATTCAGCCACATACAGGCATCAACCGGATCGTTTGAAGATCGTTTTACGAATTCCTGCTCATGGGAATACCAATGAAATTCTTATTAGTAATTGGTAACATTAGCTACTAATTGTTTTAAATAATGTCATATCAATATTCAGTATGAATTCGTTTGGTTAAAGTTAAGTGAAATTCCATTTTTACGGATTAATATCCTGAAGATGCCTACCATTTCACATTAGGCGATATTATTGCTTCAAATTTTCACATTATCAGTACTGTATATAGTGGTTAAAAAAATATAAATGTATGCAAAAACACGTGCCTTAGCACCTGCGTCAAAAAACAATGAATAAAGTCCTCCCATAATCCCGCCCATCGCTTGTTCTATAATGTAACTGATTTGTCTAAGCGTTACAAATGGTCTTGAACCCGAAATTTGTTTTTCCTGCAACACAAGTTATATTGGAAATGTAAATAGCAGTGATAGACTGACAATTTCAAGACAACATACATAAGCAACATAAGCATAAACGAAAATTATTATGGTTAGATCTTCAAATTATCTTTGAGATTATTACTCTAATTGCTGCTTTGATAGCACTGGCACCCTGCGCAAGAGATGTCCCACAATCCCCATCTCCAGAGTCTTCATCCATAATATTCAGCTGCTCAGCGCAGCTACTTAATGCCTCACAGGCAAATGTTAAGATTATCAGAAAGACTTGCGTTGTACGTTCGTCAAGTTCAGGACCACAAGGCTCTATATTTGAAATGCCACTACCATGGCTAGTCTGTTGGAACACGGTCACAAACGTCAAAATTCGAAATACTGTGGGCCTTGAAAGTAGGCCATGGAAAACAACTTTGAACACATCATAAACGAACAAATAAGAAAAGAAAACGAAAATGATTAGGATTTTTACATAGACATTGAATAAAACTCTGTATCATCTAACGAACAAGCCAATTGTATACTGTTCTTCTTCAAGAATAGGTAAATTGTTCTTGCTACTTATATCTATACTGTGTGTCAAGTGTTACCTTAGAGCCTTGTCCTAGAGTAGGTATTTCCATATTAGTACTTGATCCATTCTGAAAATGGAAGAATAACTTCAGAATAATGTTTACACTAGCTAAAGCGATTTCAGTTAAGTTGATAGATCATTCAGATCGATTACATAAAGATTTTGATTGACTCTCAAGTGATTTCAAACAAGAGTATACATTCGATTTCCAGAATGAACACGCATATAATATTCATTTACCGAGTTTGGGCCTAGAGCTGATATGTCTAGCACTTTGGGCCAAGCTGGGGCAGCTGTTGGGGCATCAAGATATTTTTTCAGATTTTGATGTAACGACAAATTCAGCACTGAAAACTGGAAGCCGCTAGTGTCCAATGAAGTCATGAATGTCCCCACGTATACTCTTTCCACACGAAATCCACGAGAGATCAACTGTTGTATAACTTCCATTGCAAATACGCCTAATTCTATTTGGCTTGAACCTTGATGTATGCGAACATAAAGCATAAATCATAACACATAGGTGTATGGCCTTGATTAATGTTAATGAAAGTGTCGACTGAACGAATCAAGCAAAGTATGTCTCAGAAAATTATATTTTATGAAAGTCTGAACAGATGCATACTCAAGGAATAAACTTTGACTGACCATTCGTAGGAACAAGTTACGAAATATCCTCTATACATCCATTTAATTGAAGCTATCGATACTGGCTGACAGTATCTACATAATAAACATGCAAACATTTTGCTCACCTCCAAGATTGTTAATAACTAAGGCAATCTCATCTCTATTCGTACCGGAGTCATCAGGGTGGGCCAATTTTAGGCTAGCTTCGGATTTTTCATCTATCATCATGTCTATCATTCGAAAAACTATCTCTTTAGCTGTGGTAAACGTAACTCTTGATACTCCGGGCTCCCCATGTATACCCGAGCCTGTTATAAACATGAATTTTGCACGTCAGTTCAACGTAAATACTCCGAATCAAAAACAATCAAAATAGATTAACAGAATCTAGTTTTACACAAATAAAAGGTACTTATTGCTCCTATTTTTTATGAATTTAGACTGCCTACTGTTCAATCTAAAACATAGTACATTTTAAAGAGACAAACATATCATAAGAATGTTGCTGCGAATGGTTTATAAGAAAGATCAATACACAACCAACACACCAAGCTCCATTTGTTCTGTGGCTGAATTTTGGTCACAGGCACAAGTGCCGGCTGAAAGTGGTACCCTAGTGCATAAACCAATACTAGCGATTCCCCCAGAATTTATGATTCCATTACAAACTGCACAAATCTCTTGCAATGATTTGCCTTCCTCAGCCATAGCACCTGCTATCTTATGAATAAACAATGTAGCAGCCAAGCCACGTCTTCCAGCTGTTTTTTCAAATGATTTTAAACAAGTGTCATCACCTACGGTGAGCATCCCAACAAATATTCCTTCATTCTGGGCTCTTAACTTGGCGAGTCCAAAATTTATACGGTATCCCGTATAATTTTGAACGATGATCAAAACTCCTGAGAAAGGAAATATGCGCAAACAGATATTGGAGAACTTCACCTACACACATTTTGCATATCTATGATTCATACTCGTAGTAATGTTTACCTGGTGAATGATTGGAACCTATTTCTTGAATTACCCTCAATACCGAGCCACTGGGAGGTGCTGAAAAAATATCACCCACAACAGCGGCAGTCAGCATTCCTGGTCCAACAAAACCAGCATGTGTTGGTTCGTTGCCCGCTCCTCCACCCGATATTAATTTTACCTGTTATAGTAATAGCAATCCAATTGTGCAAGTCCCTTAAAGAAATCAGTGCAGCTATATTTAAAATTAGGACAACATAACATAGTTGTATTTCATTGTTTCTGTTGGTATTACGAATTGATCAAATTGTTTCAAATCGATGAGCTGAATCAAGGGTGTTTTTACCTATTCAAGATTCCGTGCGTGTGAGAATCTGCTAGCTTATTACAATTAACAATTTACCTAAACCTAAACTTACTTTACCGGGCATTACAGCGTAATCCCGGCGTAAAATAGCTCTAGATTCTTTGAGAATCATTGTCCCAGGATGTGTGATTGCAAATCCTTCCAAATATTCGTCTACAGCAGTTTTTGAGTCATTCCAAAACCTTCGGGCTCGCATTGCACCAAGAGAGCCTTTATTTTTGCAAGACATATCCTTATTATAAAAATCGAATTGTTGATTCGCGTGTTTACAGAAATTTGAGAATTGCCGAGAGGTTAGCTGTCAGTTGAATTAGGTTATAAATTGGAATATATCGAATAATAGATTTCAGATAAACTAATTGCTATTTATTTATTGCTCCTCAATGCTTGGGAATCGCTTCTACGCGGTGATTTGTGTCAACGGATTATACGAAACGAAGATGTTGCTACTTTTTGCCATGCATTTTTTTTATACTGAATGAAGCATGGCCGAATGCAGACACTTGTTCAATCAGGTATTGTTGCTTGTTGACAATGGACAGTGAAAGGAAACCCTTCGCCTGATTTTGAACTTACGGGAGAAATATTATGGTAAAGAGGCATTTTCAAATTGTTCACGATTTACTTTCATTGAATTGAGAAACACTAGCAAGTAAATGCAAAATTGCAACGGTTGTTTTTTTTTTTCTATTCATTGATGCCCAACAAGTGATATGTAAATAAAATAGAAAACAATGTAAAATATAAAGGTATATATTTTATTTAATAATAAATTCAGCATCATTGGCCAAATTTCTTTCACTACATGTTGACTACAATAATTGCAAGATGCAATACATTATGCTGTGAAAATAAAGTAATGGCATTAAAAGACTGAATGTTACAAAACTACAGGACTCGATATATATTATATTATATCAATTCAAAACTGAATTTTAATAGTAATAATAATCGAGCCGCCATTAATTAATTTTCACGCACAGATAGTTTATAAATTTATAACAATCTTAATAGTATCAGTCTACGAAGTTATACTAGTACTTATAATAGATAAATGATAACATTTTTTTAACAATCATCGATATCATTCTCAAGCATTCGTTTAACGGTCACCTTATAGATATTCATATGTATTATATACCTATGTATACACATACATATTCCAAGTCGAATCACGGGGTCATCGGCCGGACCCCCCTCCAATTTTGATCATGAATTCTTTTGGGTCCTTTCAGGCCCATAATAGAACCTCAATTAAAAATAAAAATTCTTTTAATTTTTTTTGGTTCCACGCCCTCTAATATCGTTATATCAAGCGGAAACAGGCAAAAGGACCATTTTTAAATTGATGAAATTTTTTCCACAAAATTGTAGACTGATAAGAAGTATTTTCATCGTATTCCGAAAGTAGGCTGAGATTAACTAGTATTTTTTTACGATTTTTTTTTTTTTTTCCAAAAACAAAATTGAAAAACAAAATGAGTTTTCTTGTAGCAAAAAAAAAAAAATAATAAAAATGAATTGTATTTTGATAAGATTCGATTTTCTCCTTAGTTCAAGAAGAGATTTTCAGAAAATTTTCTTCTAAACTAAGGGGAAAATCGAATTTCAGTTAAACACAATTTGTCCTTCCTTGTTTTTTTTTTTTTTTTTTTTGCTACAAGAAAGAATTATTGTATATTCATTTCTTTTCAATCTTTATTCATTTTTTTTTTTTAATTGGAAAAAATATTAGTTGTTCTTGGCCCACTTTTGGAATACGATAAAAATCCTTTTTTTAGTCTCAATTTTCGTGGAAAAAATTTCTTCAGTTTAAAATTGTATTTTTTTTTGCCTGTTTCCGCTTTATATAACGATATTAAAGAATGCGGGATCGCAAAAAAATAAAGAAAAAAGTTGAGAAAAATTCACTATCAAAATTAAAGGGAGTTCGGTCGATGACCCCGTGATTTGACTTGGAATGCCCCATAAGTATAATATACATATGGGGCATTCCACCTCAACTCGACCTGACCAAAAGCCTGACCCTCTCAGAATTAGTTTAAACTTTGTGAAAACTTTCTGTTACTTGTCGAGAATATTTGTGATTTTTTTTAGATTTTTATTCGACGACGTTTAGACGTTAGCATTCGACATAATATATGCAGAAATCGAGAATGTCCGAAGTTCAATTGAGTATAACTCGAAAACTATTGATTATATATAAAGAAAAGTTGCCTATTAAAAAGTTTTAGTTTTGAGTGAACTTTAACGCCAATATATGCAAAATTTTATCGAGGCCGCTGAAAGTTCTTGAAAACTCAAAAAATATTAGTTTTTGAGTTTTTGCGAACTTTCAGCGGCCTCGATAAATTTTTGCATATTCTGGCTTTGAAGTTCACTCAAAACTGAAACTTTTTTATATGCAACTTTTATTTCTATAATCAATAGTTTTCAAGTTATACTTAATTGAACTTCGGACATTCGCGATTTCCGCATATATTATATCGAATGCTAACGTCTAAACGTCGTCGAATAAAAATCTGAAAAAAAATCACAAATATTCTCGACAAGTAGCGGAAAGTTTTCACAAAGTTTAAACAAATTCTGAGAGGGTCAGGCTTTTGGTCAAGTCGGTCTGACGTGGAATTCCCCATATACATATATGTATGCATATGTATAGATATATTCACACAACACTGTTTAATTACTAATTCAATAAATGTTTTTTATTTTCTTCATGCAACATTCACTCTATATTATATAACTATATTATTCTTTATTGTCTACATGACATTGCATTTTTTTATGTATCCCTGTGATGATTAGGTATGATTAAGAAATCAACGTATGGCGTCGCAATGAAGATACTCGATTTAGTTGCATATGTATGATCAAATAAAATCTCTCAGCTGCTGCAGCATTTATAACACACAGACACAAGCACACGAGATATATTCTACAGGATATCAAACGACATTAAACAAAATTACGAAAATCGGCATATTTTTGTCCAATATTGAAGAGATCCTTCTGATTTACTAACAGTCAATAAAAATTCAACAAACAACATTTTAATATTCAACAAATTTATAAAGCACCTATTATTTACAAATTGCTGTGTAAAAAATGGCACTTGCAAAAGTTGTCGCGTGTAAATTTCATACTATTATTCATCTATCTACAACCATATTTAAAAATTAATTCTCATCAAATGTAAAGACTCCCTGTATCTAAGAAAGTCTTGGCTAATTTTAAGCAATAATCTCTGGCAACGAGAATCTATCAAGTTATTGTTAGAGAATATTGCTACAATCATTTTATATTTCTACATATTCTTGAACCAAGAATTTCATTTATAAAATATTCATATTGAATCAATTTTTGTGCGTCTTCTTCATTCTTCATTTGTATATTCAATATGAAACTAATTGATTTGATCATCTCATTCATTCATTCGTAGCTATTCAAGTGGCGTTTCAATATTAGATGGATACAAATTTTAAAGCGACTTGGTAATATTGTGAAAAAGCCGCTTTCCCCACCAAGACTCCAAATCGAATGGTTTGAAGTCTGAAATTTGACAATTAAAAATCTTCATTAATTGAAAAAATTATCGTTTCATAAATAAAAAGTCGCACAAATTCACGTAAAAATTAATTTCAAAATCGAGTGAATTACAGTATAAATCTATCATAAACGTGATGACAGTATCACTATTGCCGTAACAGCATCTAGTAAGCACAGGTATAAAGCTAAAAATTTTTATGATAAAAATAATATAACTGTTACTTAAACTTACCCTGTAAAACAACATTAGGTTCTCCATCATTGTAATATACTATCGCCCCAGGATCTGTGACATAAATGGATAAAAAATAATGCAACTTTTGAAAATGTAGATTTTCTTTACTTCGATTTTACGCGATTGTTGAATCAGAAAGAAATGTAAAATAGTTAACCAGTACGAATACTGGAGCAAGAGTATTATAAATTGGTGTTTATAGACTTCTGTAGGTAAATAATTTTTTCTAAATTCATAATAGAAGTAAATACAACAGTTTATGAAAACAGGTGAACAGGAGTCATCAGATTCTTGTAATTATGAATTTTACATTACTTACTACAGGGCTCAGAGCATTCTGAACCATCCGAGGACTCGCTGTTCTGCGTGCTTACTTGGCTCCATGCTAAAATAAGATCGCAGATACGATTAGATCGACAATGTATGAAAAAGCATGATTATATAACAACTGTATCGAGAGTTGAGTAATGAAAAGTGCTCGAGATTTTTGTTAGCATTCTCTAGTTAAATTATCTTGAATTTGTTTATTGTAATATTAAATGCGTATAATGCAAAAGATATCATTCATATGTATATTGAAAATCAGATAATTGTGCAGGGAGTGGGCTACAGACCCCATAGTGTGAAAGTGGTGCCATGTGCTACCCAGATCTAAACTTGACAGAGAATGATGAATTGCTTTTATAATTAGTTTTTTTTTTTTGTCTGCAGGAATGATGAATCTATTGAGAGAGAACAAAATTGAGATCTAAAATTTCAGGCGGGAAATGTATTACATAATAACAATCTTTTTTTTTTCGAGAAAACAATAAATTGACTCAAAATTTTTCTCCAAAGTTACATAGTTGGTCTGTTGAAAAGCGTGTTGTACAGCAATAAAAAAAGACAATAAAACAAAAAACCGATAGAAAAGTAATGCAGTAAATTAAGAGATTACAAAAAATTCGAATGTGTAAAAAATTCATGTTTACACTCATAGACGAATTTGATGAGCTCCTCGTGTTGTGGAGTAATTGCTTCCTGATTTTGGAGATGCCTTTGAGAGTTGAACTTTGATTTTCCATTGATGTGGAAGACTGGTTTTGGTACATGACTAATAAACAAAAAAGTGATGTAAATTTAGTGCCTAACAGATCCATGGTTATTCAAGAATTTATACTAGCATCTAAAAATTGATTATGGATTGTAAAAAGAGAAAGACTACTGCAGTTGTGATCTAGACTTTAATCTTAAATAAAAATTTCGAGGTATTAGTCAATTGACTATAATTATTTTATAGAGACCTAAGCCGTCTATGGAATTATTAAAGGATCTCTTCTAAAACTACTTAATTGTCCATTTAACAACCTGCTTTCAATCCATTGTTAAAAAGTGAAACAAGTGCATGGTATGTTTTTTTTTTAAATCACTGTTTTACAGCTGAAAACAATAAAGCGCCCTTTACTACGCGATTAACTATATTGAAAAGAGATTTAGATGTAATTATATTTAATATTGAACATTTATAATTTTTGAGCTGCTAAATACACTTCTCTTATGAAATTCCTTATCAATGGTAGGGAGATACGAAATACCTACAGTTGCTATGGGAGATGGCTTGCAATACTATCATTGCGTAATATTAGGATAAATAGGTAAGTGATTGTTGCGTCAAGAGGAACGAAATAATTATTCATACGTTGCCTTGTCCCATTATTGATTTCACAATATTTTATTATTACTGTGATTATGAATAAATGATATTATTACTTACTTAATTACATCGTGATTTTCGTCAGGATCTGATTTACGCGTAAGATCACGCAATGTTTCGAGCCTCTCTAAGTTTTGGGTAATTCCTGAAATAATAATCGTTGTATAATATGTCGATTGAATGTTGACAGTCTATCTCGAGTTTTAAATAATTTGCTACCTCTTCGTGTTTTTGCTACGATTTTACTAGGTCCCTTTGAGACAGTATACATGATTTTTTCGAAGGAAAAATGAACACTCACTAGTATGAAAGTGGTATAGGTATGTAAGTGGTACGAAACTGGAAACACGAGACCGTCTAGCAGAAGCCCTGAGAACCGGGCTGAAACGTAAAATTCATTAGATGGACTGCTCGAGACTCATTTAATCCATGAGCTTTCCCCAAACTGGCTCGACAGCAGCACTATCTACTGTTTTTATAGCGCATTTGTATGATCATGAAATGTGGCTAGATGCCGTCACTATCGACCGTGCACAACAATTCCTCGATTGTTGGATTGAATGATGGACTTGAATGAATCCATTTTTCAAAGTACTGTGTATATGAAATTTATCATTTACAGCTATAGATCATAAGACATTTAAAATCCATGAGGAATTTCTTTGTAATATATTGTTGTTACTAAACTGTACAAGAAACATGCGATTAACACATGCACAGGTTCATAATATCTAAAACGCGATCGAAGATGATACATACAAATTCTGTATTTTAGCGAATACAACGGTGAACCAGACGGAATTATATTATAAATTCTAACTTAAGTAATTCTCAATGAATCCTTTCATAAAAGATCGGTTTGTCACGATTAATCTCGAAGTCCATTGTCGTCGCTTAAGACCCGTTCTGATTGGTTTTCCAGATCATCGCGGGGCGAACTTTGTGGTTTAGAATCAGTCTGAAGGGAGCAGTTCATAGTTCAGATCAGATTTTCAGAATTGATCGGAATGACGAGAATGATCACAGCTATTGAGTCAGAGTATTATTTGAATGGTCGTGTCAGGAGATTTTCCGAGGATTGTTGGTCGTCTTTTATTAGTTAATTTTCTAGAATGTACTGGAAACCTTATATTCGGAAAAAGGGTCATTCAGTGATTCGCTACAAGTATTTGGCAGTTGAATGAGAAAAATTACTCTCGCATAAGAAGAAGGCTGGTTGAAGAAGCGCGCGAAGCGCGCTATTCTGAGCTAGTAGTTTTAAATTTAGTATGAATTGGTACACATAATAAATCATCGAAATTTTTTGTTTACTTATAAATAAAAATTCTGTATTCATATATGTATGTATAATTATTAAATATTTTATTATTACAAATCGTTCAAATACATTTAATGGTAATAGCAATCAGATAGGTAATACAAATAAATCACCAAATTATATTTAACGGACAATTTAACACTTAATCTCGAATAATCGGTCTGTACGGAAATTTATGAAAAAATGGATCATCCCCGACGTCAGTTAAAACGGTTCAACATCTTATCCATTTCAGATTTTTTCAGTCGTCTAAGAAGACGCTCACATTTGTAACCACCACCTGGATATGGCTAGCATGCATCCGCGAATGACAGCCATCGAAGAGATATTATATAATATCAAATCATTTTGTATTTGTATTCAGCATCTCTAACTGTCTCTAACTTACTCCCAAAATCCCTGATCTTCTCAGGCGAAGTTGACACGTTTGTGAGTATGGGCAAATTTTAACAAACTTATCAACTCAAATTAGACTTGAAAAAAAAAAAAAATGAATTTTTGGTTTCGAAATTTTACTCATAATTAAATAATTTTGACCGAATGAATAGATTATCAAACAATTAATGAACAATATAACATTTGAGGAAAGTGCAAAATCAATCGGTTTAGATGGTATAAACCTCAAGAAGTAATATACTAGAATCAAATCTCCACGTTTCAAAAAAATAATATAAATCTAAATTAACATTATTTGGTAAATTTTACATAACATAATTTCTAATTAATATATCAAGTACTGAGAAATTAATTTCTCGTGAACTTTTACGCCACTACAACCTTGGTTTTTAATCCCTAATCCCTATCATTTCATGGTATATCAAAGTCTATCTTCATTACACATACCAGCAGTTTTGAACTATTACAAAGTTTAGCCAATGTGTCAATGATATCTTACTGTATTGGTCCGATTACAAAACAATCTCTTATTTTCTGATACCAAAATAAATTTTTGTTTCAAAACTGTAGTGAGCTCATATGTATGTAACTGTGCACGGTGTATCCCTACTATTTGTAAAATCTAAGGTATTGCTGCTAGAGATATCATGGTAATTTGCTTAGGTACTATATTAGAAAAAACAATAGTGCTTTGCATAAGGACCAATATGGTAATTAACACGTTCATGCATAATGAGAGAATTGTTATTGGCTTCACTTGGAACGTGAGTCTTGCCTGGAGACAAAACCTTACTTGATGCATGTGAACAATTAGCTTGTATACGAAAATGATTTTAAAATTGAAATGACTTTCAAAGCACAAAAAACAAATGTTCATTTGCGGAAAATATACAAAACAAACAAAATAACCAAGTGTTTTAAACATGATCGTTTGAAATTCAATAAAAATTCATTATAAAAATAGTACGCCATAATGTGGGATGGACAAAGAAGAATTTTATTATGAATTATTCTGGCAATAATGAGTATAAAAAACGCGTTTCAGAAATGGGCAGCATCAATCATTTTTCGAATAATTAAAAATTCGAAACGTGTTTTTCCAATTATAAATAGGTATAATAGTAAATAAAAATTCGAAAAATAAATACTAATTACAATTGTTATCTACCGATTTTTACACATTTACGTCATTTTTATACAATTCTACCCATCTCTGACTCTAGTTCATTTGTTCCCAGAATAATAATACCTAAAAATGTAATAAGCATGTCTAGCTTGGCTAATGATCAACTCTCCCATTACTTTTAGAATCCAGTATTAAAATTGGGTAAATTTTGAATGAAGATAAACTTCAAAGTTGTATGATTGATTGATGAAATAAACAATAATAATACTAGAGGAATTTTAAGAAATGAATGAAAATTAAGTCTTTACGAGGCTGGATGGAAGGCTTTTAAGTGACATTCTACGCAAGCATAAATTGTCGCTTAAGATTATTGAGAAATCGAAACCAGAAGCCGTCAACCATTTATACTTTATACTTAAGCTATTATGTAAATATGTTTTCAATATTTTCAATAGATTATCTTTTATATAACTTTATGTAACATATAGGTATATATGTATGCATTTATATACATATATGCTGCAATTTATATTTAAAATAATATTAATATAACCATATATATTTCTATTTTATTAATTAGCTTTTATAACTGGTATCTATGCAGTGCTTGCCAATAATGGATCTCTTTTAATAGTCATACGCTTGATTATTAATCATTTAAACTTAAAAATAAAACGTAAATATAGTTAGTTAATCAAACCGTTATTTTGACGTAAGTACTTAAAAGCATGAAGCAGTCTCTCTCACTGGTCTGAATGTTCCCTGTATAAGATAAAAAGGTATTTAAATCATTTGAAGTTAGCAATTGATTACTTAATTCATACAAAGTTAGGTAAGTGATAAATTCACACAAATCCTAGATTGTCAACATTCATTAAATAACGAGTTTGTAAGGCTTACCTCACACTTGCCTAGAGAGCAAACAGGGACTTGTCTTGATCTTTATTAATTTGACGCTGCGCGTTGGTGTTCGTCGTTGTAGCAGTAGGAGCAGGCACGGTGGGTAATGCCTCGGCCGCAGCTGCTCTCTCAGCTAAAAATCTTTCAAACTCAAACGACGTCAGCGATTCTTGGTCACCTTGGGCACCGGGCTAAAATCATAGTGTACGAGAAATATCTCATCAGTAAAATCAAGCGGAATCTCAAAAGACATTATGGACTGATAAATTTTATTCTGGTTCAAAATCTCTGCCCAGCAATTAGAGCTCAGTCCTGCGATTGCTAACTGTATCTATGTATGTATGTATGTACATACATACCTACATACATGTTTTATGTACATACCTACATACATGTTTCTGTTGGGCTTGTATAAACATATGAGCCATTCCACCAAATCCTATACGCAAATCCGGCTTCCAAATTTTTTATGTTTCTTTCACATTATTTAGGTGTCAACGAAGAGATTTCTCGAGTATGAAAGATCTCTGACTTCAGTTAATAGGGGTTTTCGTAATTATCAGATTTTGCTCCGAAATTTTCCATTCTAATTAAACGGTTCAAAAAATGACTTCAAAAAAAATTCAAAATATAGTGTTTGAACGGAAATTTTCTGAATTTTTCGAAAATGATGATCATTGTTTTTTCACTCGTCATTTTCAGTGCGAAATTCAAAAAATAAGACTTAAAATGTCAATCTCAACATGTTCTCCATCGTTTTTTGAAAATCGGATTTTTTTTTCAGAAAATTCAGGAAATTTTCGATGAAAATCATGTCTAAGAATTTTCCGCTCGTTATATTCTAGATCAAGAATAAATGAAGAAATGCACAAATAATGAGAAGAACCCCGAAAATTTGATTTAAACCGTAACTGTGACTTGGAGGTAAACGAGCGGAAAATTTTTAGACATGATTTTCATCAGAAATTTTTTGAATTTTCAGAAAACAAAACCCATTCTTAAAAAATTTTTTTAATCCATTTTTTTAAACGTTTAATTAGAAGAAAAATTTCGAAGCAAAATCTAATTATTACGAAAACCCCTATCAATTGAAGTCAGAGATCTTTCATACTCGAGAAATCTCTTCGTTGACACCTTAATAATGTGAAAGAAACCTAAGAAATTTAGAGGCTGGATTTGCATACAGGATTTGGTGGAATGGCTCATATGCAATAAGCCATCAATGTTTGATGGCATCATGGTATCACCATGATATGTTTTGAGCTATGAGAAAGAGCAATAGTCTCTGATTATGAAAATACGAGAGACGTAACAAAGAAATATCGAGGTTTAATAAAAGATAGCATAGGGTCTATCAAATATCTGATAATACTGATCTGGTTTTCTTGTCAAGTTCTGAAAGACAATTTAAATTTTATATTGTTCAACATAAAACCATATATATAAGTCAGTTCAGAACACGTGTACAGAAAACAATAGACACAGCATAACGTAGGACAGAAGCATCTCATAGATCATTGGCATAAATTGAGGAAGAACGTAATAGTAGACAATTACACAAATAGGAAGTCACTCACTCACCGTGTGATCCAGCCAAGCAGCCATCTCGTTGAATTCAGATTCTTGATTTAGCTGAGCAACAGAAGAAAACCAACATTCAGCAAAACCAAATACCAAGGCAAGCAGCGAAAAAAATCATAATGAAAATATAACGCGAGAATAAAAGATAGAATAAAAAAAATACTAGGAACACCACCTTTGTAATGTTTACTTATCAGTTGTTCTCAGTACTTTGAAGATGTAATCATTAGTCGCGCAGGATAATGCACAATAGTCAATAAAAATTATAGTTATATAAGCGGCTGAAAAATGATGATCAATTTCATGTAGACGTTGCGGAAAAAAAAAGAGTACCTAACCAAAGTTCATTCAATACGAAATTATCATTCCTGTATTAGTAGAGCAACAAATCAAACATCACAAAAGAGCTAACACTGTTAGGCATTTAACCATCATGGCGATTGAAAGAAAAAGAGACAATGAAATCTGCGAAAATATTAAATATGAAAGAAATATTTAACAAACAAGCAATTTGGAAAATAGTCAGCACATTACCAAACTCGCTGTGTATTCCTATACCTCTGTTATGTTAAATAACACAAATGAATATACGGATTTTAGAAGCTCAATAATCCATTCAGACATAACACTACAATTGTTACAATCTGTTGACTTTAAATTAATAAGATATTACGCTGTTTCACCCATGAGCATTATGTTATTACGTACAGCAGTTGTAGGTGCAGCAGTAGTTGTATTCTGTGGCGGGTGGTTAGGGTTATTTCGATTAAGGATTGCTGAACTTAAACTTCCTCCGCTCACCTGCTGTTCTGCGTTATCCTCGTACCTACTACCGCTGTAAAAAGGCAATACGTTTAAGTGACATACACGAAATCAAATAAAATATTTGAAGGTTCCTTAAATGTAAGATAATTTTTCTTTTTCTAGTCAATTCATCATTATTTGGCGAAAACTTCAATTTCAATCGATTGACTAGAAATAAATTATGAATCAATAATGAAATGTGATGCATATTTGGTTTTCGAACCTTAGGGTTCTTCTTTTAAATTAAACAAGCCCTAAAAGTTCAGCAATATCATTATGTCTTGGCACGAAAATAGCGGCTGCTATCTAACAAACGTTAAAGATATACGATAATGTAACTTTAACTACCTGTTCTTGGTAGTTTCATAAGTAGCAGTGCGCGACTGGGCAAACATATCAAATTCATCGTTATCGCCTTCTTTTTCTTTCGGCTTTTCTTTCCTTACATCACCTTCTCTGGTTGCATCTTCCAACATACCTAATCATACAGGAAAATAGGATGATGTAATAATTTTATGGAAAAAATAATTAACTTCTAAATGTCCATGTGAACCACATGATTTGTTCAAAAAGCCAACGACATCTGTTCAATAGTAGTCATATTGAATTTGAAATAGTTATAGTAAGATTTTGATCATAATTGGGATAAGAAAAAAGTATTATTAGTTATTGGGAATCTTAGATATCCCTTAAAAGATGAAAATTAATAAATAGATTACGCAAATAATAATGTGATTCGAGTATTTGAATAAATTAATTGACTTACTAATGCTTGCTAATTCTTTTCCCAAGGCGTCCGTCCCATCTGATAAGTCGATTAGTGACTCAGCTTCGCGTTTGTTTAGCACGGGAGTGGCATTAGCACGTGTAATATTGGGTGGTTGGCCGATAGTTTGCGCTAGTATAGCACTAGCAGGAGTTGCCTTATTCTTTGTGTATCGAGTATAGCGCAGAAACAAGTTGTTAAGTTCATCATTAACACGAAGCAATTCAGCAGTCATTTCATCATGTGCGAGCTTACCAATTAATTCCACCACTCGGTCTTGCATCGCTTTGCATGTCGCATGTAGTTCCTGAAACCACATATTTCACATTAAATCATTCCAAGAATTTACCAAATACGTAAATAATAAAATCACAAATTCTTCTCTCGAATAAATAAAACTTGATGTTTGACAAGGATAATAAGGAAAGAATTGAGCGAGCAATTATATTTATACCGTGAGTAGTTCCAAATCAGCTGAATCTGGTTGCTGATTGACCGTTTGATTCGGATTAGTCAGATGAGTTAGCATCTCGGCGAGGACGCGCATGTTACCCTGAACAACATCTAACTCACTCTGTAGTTTAGCCAGCTGTGGTTCAGTGAGTTGAGCAGGTGGATTAATGCCCTGTACTGCCAATGGCGCGGGAGGTTGTTCGGCTACGGGTGGAACTGCCAATGCTGCATTCTGTTCGGATTCCGGTACACTCTGACAAGTGACTTTCTGTTGTTAATAAATTATCGGAGAAAAATAAAATAAAAAAAAAAAAACAAATAATATAAATCTAAACTATGGACAAAAGAATAAGTCACGGCTTTATCTGTAGATAATTGACGTAGGCTCAACTCCACGACTACCCTATCTCTTCTTATCAAAAATTCTCAAATCGTAAAAGTAAATACGTCCAATTAGTAAATTCCGCCAGAAGTCAGGTACATTGTAAACAACTCATCATTTAAACAGAAAAATATTCACAGATATGCATTATTCATTATCATAGAAAGTATCTGCTTAAAGCCAGGAAAAATGTTAAAAACGTTAAATTATTATCCAGATTTGTACAGCGTTGAGTATAGTCGTCATGAAAAATATTTTCCGTTTCATTATGCACAGATTGAATTGACTGAATTCTCTGAAATAAATGGTAAATCGGCATATTTACCCTTTGCGGGGTAATTATTGGCGCCATAGCATCAAGGTCAGTCATAGGAAACTCGATCCCTTTTTGTTTAAGTTCTTGATAGACTTGCACAACTCCTTGAGTATGAGGTTGATGTCTGAAGGTTTCAGCCCAAGCTTGAATAAGACTTAAAACTTTTTCTTGTACAGCTGTAGGCGGTTCGTTCTTAGGACCGATTAATTTCACCAGTTCTTGTACAAATTCTCTCGAACAAGCCAGCGCATGAAAGCACTTACCACAATTTTTGACACACGTTTCAAGCACCTGAAACACCAACAGATAATTCAATAGTTAATTACCAATTTTGAAACACTTTACAAAGCAATTTACTGAAATCAAGGGTGAAATAAATGTTTCGAAGTAAAGTTATGATCAAAAATAAACCTATTATTGAAACTATATTCTATCTGATTAATGAATGTTGATGTTGTCTCTAAATGACTTCGGATTTAACTATTGGAATATAATCTGCTGGGAGGGTGCTAAGTAATTAACTATACTGAGGAAATGGTTTTCAATTTATAAATAGTTTAATAATTATTTAAAAGAATTTACTAACGGTAAGAGTGTACATAACAATGGTGTAGTTTTTGCCTGCTGCTTGATTCAGCCTCCGTCTAATTGCTTTAACGGCATCTCTAGGTCCGTCTTCAGTTTCATTAATGATATCGCATATTTCCATATTAAGTGCCCAATTCTCGCTTGGTAGGCTTCCATCTGTGGCTTGTTCTGCAATTGGATGTTACAATAATTGCTCGGTTATTATTTGAGAGTACTGTGAATTATAGTCACAAATAGTGATTGTATCAATTTATGAACATCATTTGTATTCCGTCTATCGTACGGACGTCAAAATTGAGTGATAAATTTTTTAGTACTTTCACCGGAGATTTTAATCTACTATGATTCCTGTACAAAGTTTAGACCTAAAAATAGATATGAAACCTGTTAACAAGATCTTGTTTTGAATCAATTAGATTCATACACAATTGTCAATTTGTGAGAAATGACTAAATTACATAAGTTAATTAGAATTCTAGACTAATATAAAAATGGCACTATCACCAGAGAAGATTCGACCGTGACAATTGATAAAGTAATTCCTTTTTCGGTGATAACAAAAAGCAACGCTCTTAGGCTACTTGGATAACGATACCGCTAATTAAACGTTCCGCTACTGGTTGCGATGATTCATACAATTAGTAATGTTCATTAGCAGGGATACAAATAATATAAATAATATGCAGTGGCTTAATAATAAGATATGCAGTCTTGGCAAATAATCAATAAAACAAAGTGGCTTAAAAAAATGCTCTGACAAGACAATAGTATTGACCGTTTACATAACCGCATTAAAGTGCTGAGTATATTGATGAAAATATTCATTTTTTATTTATATTTGGATTGACGAGTTTCAACTTATATGGCGAAATATGAACCTCACCTATCCTCTGACCAACTGCCGTCGAAAACGGATTCCCACCGAAAAAAGACATGTTTATTGTCCGGCTTTGACTGCTCGAGTTTTACACTGTGTCTTCGATCACTGCCGCATACGGGACTGGATAGTAAAATATCGACAGATTGTTGTTGGTCAATGATTTATCAAATTTTCGATGTAAGAACTGAGGAATCATATGACACTGCGGAGTGCGGCTAGACGTCAAATCATGTTATTCACCAACCAATAGTGCCCCATTTTCCATGACGTACTGTTTGTATGAGGCCTCCGATTGGCTTAAGATTAAAATGGCGACGTCGATTAAACGCTTGCTACGCACATTCAAATGCCTCGAGCGACAAGACGCGTCTATATCTATAGTCAGCCGTAAATACAATGAGCTATTGCGTCTCTATCTATCGTTACAATTTTACATACATATAATACTCATATCATAGTGTGATTATAACTGATGTAACCACTTTGAAAATGGACTAAAATAGAATTATGTAGATATGAGGTTCGCTGTACAGTATGTGATACATACAACCTGTACGTCTAAACCGCAATGTATACTATTAATGTACGAGAAATTTTTGCGTTTCTATAGAAACGAGATAAACACTTCGTGCTTTGTATTGAATTACACTGTACTCAAAGGATTTCACATATTTATGGCAGATGCGTGAAGTCTGCCTATGGAAACTGCGAATTTCCTTTCTTTACATCTTACTATAGTACGAATGTATTGAAAATAGAAATAAAAGTATAAATATCTACACCAATCGACTAAAATTATGAACGAAGGAGACGAGCCGATAATTTTACAAGAATCTGCGGAGCCAGGTGTTATAGATAAAAAAATGTTGGTCGCTTTGATAATCGATCAAGGACCGAAAAATGAGGCTGGACGTTTGTATGTAGAGGATGGAATAAATCTTGACGAAGTAACGGAAATTCGAATCGAATTTCTGAGTAAGATTTTGCTTATATGTTTAATCGATTTCATCGAATAAAGATTATAAATAATAATAATCAAAAAAAAAATCTTTTCGATGAGTTCTATTTAATTTTTTTTTTTTCTTTTAGATATTTTAAATATAGATCATCTGTGGTTAATGCGGAATTTGGTAAAATTGAAATTAAGCAACAATAAAATAGAAAAGATCGTGAACTTGGATGTGCTGATTAATTTAAAGGAATTGGACCTGTCGTTCAACCATATCGAAGTTATGGAGAATTTAAATCACTTGAAAACTTTAGAAATTTTACTTTTATATGAGAACCAAATAAGTACCATTCAAGGAATTGATGATCTAAATGAACTGATGATTTTCAGTATTGGCAATAACAATATCACCGATTGGGAGCATGTAATATTAAATTCTTTTACCATTTAAAGCATTTCAAAGTATAATTTGTGGGAAAGAAGCTATCGACACACGAAATGCGCGATGTGACCACAACTTTATTTATAGAAAATGTGATTCATTAAATCAATACATTGATACGTACTTAAAGACTCAGAACAATTACCTATTACAATGTTCCAATCTTCTCCAGGTAATGTATTTACGTAAAATGAAGAAGCTGCGGAGTCTAAATATAACTGGAAATCCTTGCCTGAGCCAGGAAGGATATTTAGGATACTTATTTGCATTCATACCACAATTGGTATACTTTCAATATAAGATGATAACGGATCAAGAACGCCAAGCTGCCATCGATCAACACTAGTAATTATATTTATTTCAGTAGACTAACAAAAATTAGTCAAGTCAAATTTACAACAATTTTGGATTATTATGGCTTAAAAAGAACTCATTCTGAGTCGGAACAAAGTCTTCTCAATTCTGTTCAGTTCATTTCAATATGAAACCTTAAAAAAAATTGAATTCATCAACTCGATTTGGATTACTGTGGTAGTTGGTTTAGTAAAATTTGAAAACAAAAATTCTATCTGATGCACTGAGGTAAGAATTTAGACTCCTATGAAATAGTAAGATCCCATTATTTCAGTATAATTATGCATTAATAAGTTGCCGTTCTACGCATTATATCAGCACAAACATTACAGCAAGGAAGAAATGGAAAGGCAATAATTGGGAATGATTTATTTAATACTGTAGTACTCATTGAGCACAAGCTGCAAAAACTCTGATCATTTAAATTGACTTAAATTCTGTTGAAAAAAAAAAAAATCAGTATAACATAATTATTTATTACGTCAAAATACTTGGTAATTGTTTTATAGTCGAACGATCAGCAATTTGTTAGAAGAAGAAGCGAAGGAACAAGAAGAACTGGATGGGCAAGCAGCATTCGAGGCAAACGTTGCATTATTATCTATATCTTACGTAGAATACCTTGATGGAGATTACCTTTTCAACAAAATGTTTGACCGGGACAAGGGTAATTGACAAAACAATCATTCTTATCATACGTGGTGTAAATATTGCAGAGAATCTTTTACTTTCACTAAGATATAGTGTAGGATGGATATATATTGTGACTTTCTAAATTAACTTTGTGAAACTATTTTACGGCATAGTAAATAATGTTAGGCTTCCAATGGAGTTGAATTTCTTTTTTACAGAGGGTAACGACCTTTTAACGCTGAGCGAAGATGCACGATCAGCTTACGCAGAGTATAAAGTAAAGTTCATGGAACTTTGTAAAGATTTATACGAGCTGGGGCTTGCGGAACAAATCCGAAGGTCTAAGGAAATAAAAATGTTCCAAGACTTAGTCACTAAAGGCGAAGATGATATCCAGAGAGAATCGCAAGTGTAAGATAGAAATTCGCGCTAGTTTTAATGAATAATAAAGTAGATGATTGTCACAGCATTTTTACGCGGATGAAATTTTCTTTCCAATAACTTTTGAAGATACACATCAGTTATATGTTATGATTCTTAATTATTGGTGGTTCATGTTTGTCTTTTCTCAAATGAAGAATGATGGATGAAATAATGGACAGAAAGGCTGAAATATTAACAGATGTAAAAAATTTAATACAATCTATAACTGAAGAGTTGGAGGCCGATGTTCTTGAGGAAAAATTAGAAAAAGCTCGACGACTGTCTGAAGAGTTTAGTGATTTAGTTGCTAGAACATGGACAAAGCTCATGCACAAGGAAGTGATTCTTCACGAGCAAATGGAGGTGTGTCTTTATTTGTTTATCGATCAAAAATTATAATGACAAAATATGTAAGTTGATGATAATCATCTACTAATCAGTTGATTTCAATTTATCAAGAGTTTGTAAGATGTATCCGCATAGCATTCATGAAACTGTGCGTTCTGGAAAAAGTTGATCGAGTTGAAGATTCTTGCATTTTCTTAAACAGATATCATGTTACAGGACATAAATGAAGTATTTAAGCAACATATGTCGGATATGGTTGGTTCGTTCTTAGAGGCCGCCCAGAATATATTTTCGCTAATGCGAAATCTTGAGGCAGAATATACGGATAATATTGCTGGAATAGCTAGTGGTGTTATGAATTCAAATCAAGCTACTGAAGATAGTAAAATGTCGCCTAGTATGATGGGGATAATCGGCGACAAGGATATATTAAGTAACAATCTCGGGGCGTCACATGATCTTCATCTGCAGGTATTGGGGAAAATCCATAAAATTTTATCTGAAATTGATATATTAGATTAATGACAGTGATTTAAATAATCAAATATCAATTCAAGCCATTCCATGCCTTACAAGATCAGAACAACGTTTATCGAATATTAAATGTCTAATACGATTATTTGGACGCTCTCCTTTTTGCGTAGATTATCGATGGACGTGAGGACCGTTTGACTGGCAGACTCAATACTTGGCTTGATGAAAAGATTGAAAAACTAGTGGAGTAAGTAGAGATATAAATGTAAAGTTCCTACACAACAAAGGCACCTTGTATTAAAATTCAAATACTCCATGAAATTGATGAAAAATAGTGACTAAAGTAGAATTCTCAAAGTATTTTTTCTGAAGTAATAAATATGTTTAAGCTGCATCAGAATTACTTGGAGGGTTTCTAGAATTGAACTATTTTTTCGTTAAAGGGACGAGAGCAATAGAAACCGTCAGAAGATATTAGAGATATCTCATTTTCTTGAATGTCAACGGGAAGAATTTGATGCATTACAATTACAACAGCCCCTTTACACGAACACTGAAAATCCCGATATCGCTGCAGTACTTGAATCATGATTTGTGAAGAAATTGATAATATTTTGATCAAGTTTTTTGTCATCATACCATATAAATAAAACTAGATAAAAGAAAATGCGTAATAAACGTGTGATTCCTTTGTATGGTTCATCATTGTGTGTGTTTCAAGTAATGTAACAAATTTATAGCCATTCAAGGTGAATCAGTTTGTATAAAAAAATGTAAGTATCATACGTGGATCTCAATTTTCAAAGTCGTTTGCATCCAACTACGTATTTTGGTATCTAAATCTCGATTTTTTTTTTCAGATTTATGCAAATCTTGCCTCGGTTGAGCAAAATAAATTGTCATACTACAGAAGTAAGTCCAGACTCATATAATAAAAATATTTTAAATCCAGTTAATCCGATATGACTAAGTCCTGAGTCATCTCAAATAACCACAATACAATACCACAAAGAATTTGATCCATTGCAATTGAATGTGGCTTCCGGAGCATCGTGCTGAGAACACTGATTTGTCTTTAAATTCGAACTATGATCTAAAAACTGATAATTTCTTTGTGTGTTGTTTCATCACGCTATATTTAACTGAAAATCATAAGAGTAAGTATACAGCAAATGTTTCATTCGTTTCATTCGTTTATTACCTATTATTCGTTTGAAAAGTGACAGACTTAGAAAAAATGCAATAAAAATCATCTTATATCAAAATATATTTAAATTTTATATATCCAATTGCTGTACAGTATCCTAATAACTATACAAATATTATCTTCCACGGTTTATCGTTGTGTAAATTATAAAGTATCACCAATGTTCCATTACCTCACCCTTAGTTTTAGCAATTTCATTTTTTTTTCAAGCTCTGGATGTAAAGATCTAAGCCTTTTTGTACTTGTGGTTGTTCTAAGAAGCTAAGGAATATCTTTGCATCAAAATCTCGATTTTTGTTGAGCCAGGATAGCGGTTCCTTTCGTATTTGCTGTTTCGTCGCAGCCCTTGCTTCAGCTGTACAACAAAATTTGTGGTATATTATATAAATACAGAAAGTTATTCACCAAAAAGTAACTCAAACCTAATATTTTACAGTATAAAATATAAAACTTTCGACTGTTAAAATTATCATTGGATCACGAAACATTAACACCAATACTGAATTTTTTTTACGTACGATTTGGTCTTATGATAATACATATATTCCAACTACCTAGACTATTATAAGGCTCTTAAAAATTCGTTGTTCAGTACTTACGAGATATTTTCGCATAATTTGAAATATACTTTTCACACTTGGCAATTGCATCTCCTTTGTCAGTAGCTAATTCATCGACCAAGCCAATTTTCAGAGCATCATCCGGTGTGTAAAGGGAACCACTGCATATGATTGTCAAATATGAAATAAGAATTTTACATGAATAATATCACATTAAGTATTCAATGCTATTTCAGAATGAAAAAAAAAAAAAAAAAATACAAAATAAGTCATACCGCAAGAGCGATAACTCTGCCTGTCGAACACCAATGACATTAACCATTGAGTCTTGAAACCATCGAGGAGCGATTATACCCAGCTTTGTTTCGTTCAGCCCTATTGTGTGCTTTCCTTCAACGAACACACGATACTCACAGGACAGTGCAAGGAGACAACCGCCTGCTGGACTAGCACCCTGGAATTAAATTGAATTTATTCGAAATTATGTGCAAAAAAAAATTGAATGTTTGATGATTTGACTTTCTAAATTCTCTGACTTTTACCCGGATTATCTTGTTCGGAAGTTAACTCTTTGAATACAATTTCAAACAAAAAAACCCATGTATTGACATTATTCTCAAAAAAAAAGTTATTTTAAATACAATCTGAGGATGTTTATAGATTAATATTTTATATCTTGTTTTTGCATTTTATAAAGATAGCTCAAACATACATTGATTGCAGCTGCAGTAGGTAATCCGGAACCATATAAAGTCAACCAAAGATCCTGTAGGGATCTCCAGAATTTTTCAGCTCGTTTCATATCTGGCTTATACATTTCTAAGATATCTAAGCCAGCTGAAAATATTGTTGGAAGTGCAGATGTCAGTATTATACCACGACATTTACTTTTTTCTAGTTCTTGTAAGCTGTAAGTTAATTCTGTGATCAACTCCAAGTTCAAACTGTTGACCGGTGCTTTGTTCATCGACACTGTAGCAATACCTGTTTCGAAGAATGACTTTATTAATGATAAGAGGTCAACCCAGTATGTATTCTAACGATGCAGTTTGACCACCCTCGACTGAAGCCCCTCAAGGAGGCGAAACAACAGCAATTGCGCGGAGGGCACATTCACCGCGAAAAACCCCGGGAAAAATTAGCGTCAAACGTAGGAAGGGGAAAACTTAGAAATACCTCATTTCGGGATTTTTTTTGTTGTTTTTTATTTCCAACGTAACAACGAGAGATAAAGGGCGGCAGAGATAGATAGATAGGTTTAATTTGTCCATGACAATAAGACATGATATTATAGAGAGAGAAAGGGAGAAGAATACAGGCAAGTTTATTGCTACGGAAATTTCCATCACTGATATGTATTTCAAAATACCGCCATTAGACTACCTATATAGGAACTAGTGACAGAAAAAAGGAAACGGTTAGTTCGCGTATGCCAATTTGATGGCTAATTATTATAGGTATTTGACGAATTATTATCAGCGACTAATTGGAGATCACTCGCATGCAGGGGCGTTGCATATAAAATATTAATTAGCAACAAAAAGTCATGTTTTTGAACGATTATAGTTAGCGTATGTAACGTGATTTTTGTGAAATTTTGAACGAAAATAATTCAGCGAAAGCTAATCGGCATACGGTTCCGCGTGCAGGAAGCTTTAAATAATTATGTCAACTTGCACACCAAAATGTACATTTAAGAACAATGAGTTCGCGTATGCCGTTGCACGGAAAATTTCAAGTCTGGAGCTATATATGTATAGAATGTGCTGATTACTTTTCGTAAATTATTGAAATTAATTGTCTTGTTTCAAATATGAAATTGATTTTAAAAACTAAAAACGACCCACCCCAATAAAACATACATTGAATAATAAATTGCTAAATACTTATGTATGTGCACGTAAATTGAATGAAAATTATTAATTGTTTGTAATTAACACAATGCGGCCAGACGATTTTGTCAATGATTTTAAGATTTCAGGAAGCGATTCTTGAGTGCACTAGGTCTATTCCGAGGATTTTAGTAAAAATGCCATTATTTCATCACTCAAACTTTCACGAAAATAAATAACATACGCTAATTCATCATTCTACATCATAGCTACACATTTACAAAGTTATTATTGCTGCATAAAATCTTGTACATGCTAAATCTCTCTGTCAAATGTCGAATCATTATATTTTATCATAAATTTCACATAATTGTGTATAGTTATAACGCTACGCGGCAAGGCGATTTTGTAAATAATTTTAAGATTTCAGCAACTTATTCTGAGGACACTGCATCTGTTACAAGTATGCCGGTAAAAATATTACCATTTTAGTACCGAATTTGAAACTAGTAAAAATGGCATACGCGAATTTATCATTGAACGATATAAATTTTTTTTTGCAATATTGTTATTGTTGATTGATTCATGTGTCATTTACTATAAATTTAATAAAACAGCAAGCGGCATACGCTAATTTATTGTTCAAAAGTGGTGGATTTTCTCGCAACATTCAAATTGTTTTTTTCAAATAGTTCTACTAGCAAAAAATGTATGCCATGAACCAACATTCGACCATTTCAACTTTGTTTAAAATTTTTGTTGAATACGAACTCACCATTCCATGTTATCACAAAAATAATGCAGTTACGTAAAAGCACCGCGAATGCATGTGAATGCCGTATAATCGTAACCGATATGCCGATTAGCTTTTACTGGATTATTTTTGTTCATAGTTTCACAGGAATTACTTTGCATACGCTAACTAATCGTTCTCGAAAACATTACTTTTCGTTACTAATTAATATTTCATTTGCAACGCCCCTGCATAAGAATGCTCTCCAATTATAGTCGCTTATAATTCGTCAAATACCTATAATAATTACATAGCTATCAAATTGGCATACGCGAACTAATCGTTACCTTTTTTCTGTCACTACCCTGGTGAAAATTTCTACTTCTACAAATTTTCAGGCCATTTCGAACGTTTGTGTAGTTTTTCATAAGAAATTGTAGCTTTTCGTAGTTTTTCATTAAAAATCATAGATTTTCGTAATTTATTATGAAAAATTGGCAATTTTCGTGGTACACCATAGAAATACGTAGATTTTGGTAGTTTTTCATTGAAAAATTACAATTTTTTATGAAAAATGACACAAAATTACAATTTCTTCTGACAAACTACAAATGGTTTGAATAGGCCTAAAAATTCGAAGAATCATTTTCACCAGGGTAGCTCCTAGTCTATAAATACTATCGTGATTTTGTTCTGACTTATTTGCGCTTTGTAGCCGTCGTCCCGCTTTCCTCATTTTATTTTGAATATCATAGTTTATATCTTCTCTCGACACAAAATATCTAATAGAAAGCAAAATATCCAATGACAAGTTAGAGTCAGTTAAATATCCAATAGGAACGCCGTAAGGTATACTCTAAACACCGTTGTAGTTTAACGTGGCATTGTTAGTATACGAAGATGGCAGAGTAACATAAATGGATACAAATTGTAATTGTTATTGATCAACATACCTGTTTTATCGTTCACTAGAATGTCGACTGATTTAGCGGCAGCTACATATCGCCTTGCCAATGGAGTTGCCAATCCTTTGACAATATGCTTTCCCAGAGTAGCCATAGCTTTAAATAATGTGTGTATGAGTCGGGAGTTATTTTAATAATTTTACGGCTTCTCGATGAACGATAATTAATTAAAGAAAAATACTTTATAGAACCATCAAATATATACTGAACATATTTGGCCATATAAAAAAGATATGTATGTATTAACCAAGTGTTTTACCTACCTAGAGATCATTCGTCTATTCCAAGTAGTGATTCCAAGGTCTATTCAGCTCACAATCAGTACGGCACGACGCCTTTTCGAACTAGCTTGAGATTTCTGATCCAACACCCATTTCACAAACATCGTTACATCGCTCTTGAAGACCAGTGGCCAAACACGGACGAATGTTTTTAGTCCTGAATTTACTTGATTTGACGAGCTTTTGCGCATTGAATACCAACACAAGGTAAGGCATGTCACACACGCGACTATCTCTATTAATACACAAGTGTATTACACATTGATAGAGAATAGACATGAGAGATACGGAGTGGCTAGCCGAGACCACACCACGTGTAAGTATGCGTGAGCTACTCATTTACGGGAAATAAGGCGTTGCCTATGACAATTGCTTAGCGAGCGTGTGCAAACCCTCGTGATGTTTCATCTCAGTTTCTCATTTTTCAAGACAATGAAGTTTTTAGGGATTTATTTCACCGATGAAGGACAAACAAATCTTTGTCAATTCATTCGTCGAATTTCGGATTTCATTTTCAGTTGCGCGAAGAACAGTCTTGAAAGCCCATCTTTGACGATCTTTAATTTAACTATTTAAGACTGATGCCGGAATTCATCAACGTCCGTTAAACGTTTGACCGCCGTAATATTTAACGGCCCGTTAAATTGTTTTGTTTCTATTGTTGCAATCATATGAAATTTTTAACCAGCGTAATAGCTATTACGGCTGGTTGAAAATGACCGCCGCGGTTACTGAGTAACCGCGCGTCTTGTTATCAGAGATGCGAAAGTTGAGTTGTGAACGACAACAAGATATAGTTATTAATGCGTCTCCCTTAGCAAGACGCGCGGTTGCTGTGCAACCGTGGTAGTCATTTTTAACCAGCCGTAATAGTTATTACGCTGGTTAAAAATTTCATACGATAGCAACAATAGAAACAAAACAATTTAACGGGCCGTTAAATATTACGGCGGTTAAACGTTTAACGGACGTTGATAAATTCCGGCATCAAGGCAGGTAAAATCGCATGAGTAACGAGTGATGAAAATCAATCGAGCGAACGCACTGAACAGTGTATTACCCGCGCTATATGTGTGCTGTATAGCATTTAGAAACGATGTAGTAAAACTGGTAGTCGCTGTGAGTGCGACAAGAGCGTACCAATTTCAACTACACTATCTCTCTCTCACTCATAGAACTCATCTCTCACTGCTTCTCGCTCGACGGATAAGTCGAGTGTTCAGTGCTGCCGCCGAAACGAACTTCACAAGTTTCTCTCTTTTCTATCACGCGGGAAGCCGAGAAGCTCTTAGCGCCGTCTGTAGATTGTAGAATGAAGAATCAGAAGAACTACGGCATCCGGACCACGCGAATGTTTATGAACACAAGTTTTGCTCAATGGCACAGAATAACGCCAACCTCTGAACGCACTAATACCAACACGACTATTGACTAAACCACACACAATGCACGCACTGTACGGGATAAAGAAGTTAAAGACGGGATATTCAGGGCGTTTGAATCATCATATATAAGTGAAACGTGATAAAATTCGTTGTATGTATAGTAGCATCGTAAACGTAGATATTAAAGTCAAAGTGCACCTTGAACATCGGGTAGGAATATAATGTAATAAAAAGAATATCGATGACTCTACGGAATAATGGGCTTTTTTGAAATTTACTTGAAAAAGACGCTATCTCGAGTTTGCTTGAAAAACCAGCTATCTCAAGTTTCGCCTTCGGTTTCTAAGGAAACTCGAGATAACCGATTTTCCAAGCCAATCTCGAGATAGCCGGTCATTCTACGGAGCCGTCAATATAGTATGTAGTTGCATGATTCAAGCGTCCGGTGAGCAGGATACGTGCATATTCATATAATGTATAGATATACACTATGGATGTACAGTATGGATGCAATTTTAATGCAGCATATTATATACCTATGTATAATGTATGTATATTTGTCGAGGTAACTCACCAGTGTAGTTATCGGAATGATGATGCCGCGCTACTTGAGGAAGATTGAATTTCATTCTTGATCCAAATTACGTGTTGAGTATTATTCATTCCAAAATAGGGATTCCTTTATATAGAAAGCACTGCACCAGATTCATCGTAATTACACTGTCAATAGTTATCAATAGCTGATGGCTTCAAATATTCGCTATACTATAATTATAAGCTTAAATATATTTTATTGGAACGTGTATGCTTAAATCTATCGCGTGGACATTTGAAAGATAGTAAATATATTTCTAGCACAATAGAACTATTCCGCGAAATAGTCTGTGCAGGACATTGACTCGATTGCACCGTTTGCTTTCAAAACTTGAACTTCATGATAGCTGTTATTTATGCACACCGTGCTCGGTGCACAAGATATATCACGTAGTTTACATTCTGAGAGCTCACAGAGCAATCGGATCAGCGTCTGCGCTCTGTTCGAATTCGTACAGGACTTTTATACCGGAAAAATCGCCGTAAAGGGGGGATATTGTTTGAATGTGGGAAAGTCCCGTGGTGATTCCCTACGAGCCAAGGAATCGGACAGCGACTAGTCGATTTCTTGATTGCATCGAGTATCATGGTCGATGATAGTTTAGACTGTTCTGACAAGGAGCGCTCAAGTTTTATTTTAAATAACAGCGCACTTTGTGATTAATGACTAAACAAGGTTTTTAATCTATTTGCAATAGTACAGAACGTGTAAACGCGAACGTTTGAGCCAGAGGAAATGATAAATGTAAACACCCTGGTTCGCAAAGACGACTCGACCACAATGTGGGTACGGCTTGTTACCCAAAAGTTAGATACAGAAGTTAGAGTCAACGTTCAGTATAGGAATAATTGAATCCAACAAGTGAGATGTGGCGATATCGTGGGTAGGATTGCGTATTTAGTCCAATCATTCGAAACGCTATAGCGTGTAGGTGAAAATTAAAGCGATTGGCAATAGCTAGAGCTAGTCATGCATCGGGGAACCTATCTAGAACGCTCACAGGCTTGACCGCTGACCTCGAGCCTTGACCAATCATAATTCACACATGTCGTTGACGGATTCTTATGTACTTTAAAAGAGACTTTACAAGATATTACGCAAACTCCCGTCGTTCTCTTTAGTACAATTTTGATTGTGAAGCTGTTCTGCTGAGGTCCCACTTTATGCTATATCCCTACGGGATATAATTAGCCACTCAAGGAGGAAAAAAAATCTCACTTTAATTCGTACGGCTTTCAATGAACAGCGGACGAATATCAGGGCGAATGAAAGATCAAATTGCATTTCACGCTATCTTGTATAGATATGTTTTTTTAATAAAAATTTGCAAATATAGAGGGTGTCCCATTTAACGTGACCACCTGATTTATTTCGAAAAATACTGCTGCGATCAAGTATTGAGTATAGTAAAACTTTTAGGGTTGAAAGGGGGAAAGAAGTTGGCGTTATTGGATTTTCCAGTGGAGGCGCCGCTGAGGTCAGGGAAAGGTCAACTTTGTTTTTCAATTGGAAACCCATATTTTTCATTACGTAATTTTGTTCTACTTGAAAACTCAAACGACTTTTGTATGAAACATTTTTTTGTAAGACATCAATTTTTCATGCTATTCAGCTAATCAACTAGAGATTTTTTAACTATTAAGAATATAAACTCTAAACTATCAAGTTTGGAGAAAAATTGCAGAAGACAAAAACTGTGTAATTTCATGCGAAGATTCTTGGAGAATAATTGCAGATTTTTTTTTAACAATTTTTGATTTTTGTTCACGCAATTAAAGAAGCTGCAATAAAAAGTTATTGGAAAAGATTCTGCGATTATTCTCCAAGAATCTTTGCACGAAATTACGCACTTTTCGTTTCTTGTAATTTTTCTCTGAACTTGATAGTTTAAAGGTGAAATGCTCTCAAACGTTCAGAAATCTCCAGTTGCTCAGCTGAATAGCATAGAAAATTGATGTCCCACCAAAAAATGTTTTATACAAAAGTCGTTTGAGTTTTCAAGTAGAACAAAATTACGAAATGAAAAATATGGGTTTCCATTTAAAAAAAACAAAGTTGACCTTTCCTTGACCTCAGCGGTGTGCCTCCACTGAAAAATCCAATAATGCCAACTTCTTTCTCCCTTTGAACCCTAAAAGTTTCACTATACTCAATACTTGATCGGAGCAGAATTTTTCGAGATAAATCAGGTGGTCACGTTAAATGGGACCCTGTATAGTTGCTATCAAAATCATATAGCTACTACCACTGTAGTAGCCACAAAATAAAACGAAAGTTATTTTTTATTCATTATTTATTCAAACAGAAATGTGGGATTTTCAAGTGGAATTTTTATTTGACGATAGGTTGAGCGGCAATAAAAATGGGATTCCCCATACTCGTAGGAGATGTGCAAGTATAATCTACACCTGTTGGCTTAGGCGCAATGCAAAGGGGTGCGGCACTATTCCCCCTAATGTCTATTATGGTTGATTGATTTTACTTTGACTTATATCCGATAGAAAAGTCGCCAATTGTCTATTATGGGTTTTGAAAACACCCTCCCTCTATCCACGAAAGGTTCTGAATTTTTTTAGCTGGTTGTATATCCACGGACACGGGATTGAGCAATTTCTAACTTACGGGGCGCCACGAAAGGTGGCGGGCGAATGCAGCTGGTGTCGCTATATTCCTTCTTTACCATCGATTCTTTACTCAGTACGCTCATTGAGTAAAGATGGGTATACATATACCTATCTTTACTTAATGGTACGCTGTTCAGAGCCAGACACGATTTCTATCAGTATCTTGAATCCTTTATTGTAATGTGCAGATTATGAAGAAAACGAATACATGTTTTGAATGTGAGTCATGAATATTTTGGAATGAGTTTGGCGTATTATTTGGATAGTATCATCTACTGTTAAGGATAAAAAAAAGTGCTTGTGAGAATTCGATTGCTCCTGAAACAAACGTAACACGTGAAATCTAAATCATTAATGAACCTTTCCATTTTCCATTAAGTGTGAATCGTTTAGTAATTACTGATCTAATAAATGAAAACACAATATTTTCGAGAGTATGTAAAACTAATTTGAAACCTATATTTATAAAATAGTTATACAATTGCGAATAAAAATATAGTATGTAAAATTAATAGAAATGTAATATGAATAAAATGTAATAAATAAATGTAATATAGAAATATATCAATTAATAGTCCCTTCGACTATAAATATGAAAATACAAACTTCAACCTATTGAAGTGTAACGCGCCAGTCTGATCATCGTAAATTATGAATCTCTCTGTTATCATGGAGTAACAAAATATAGCAAAAAAGTATAGTGTCTCAATTCTTTTACTATAAATTACCATTAGCTTGAAACTAACTGTCTCTAAGCGGTCATGGGCACAAAACCAGTGATTGTAGTAGATAAGGGCCGCTCTGTAAGATATAGTCGATAAGCTTCAAAGGTGTTAGAGAACCTAAGAGACACAACCGATTTCACATTCATGCATGAACATAAATACACGACAGGAGGATAAGCCCTTTTCTGGTGAAGCAACGATCATCAGTATTAACTTCGTGATAAATATTATAATTTAACATTGATAAACATATGAAAACTAAGAATCTATAACTTTAGATTAATGACAATAATAAATATACCTATATGTATATTCGGTGATGCAGTTATATACCCACATAGACACACTATATTCATACTAAGGAACCTCATATATTCACTCAAACAAATAAGTACCTATAAGACAATGATTATCAATCACTATACATATATTTCATAATTTCGAGAAGGAAATGTAGAAATGAATGGATATCGGCAAAAACCGCCTGAACGCGTATACAGAAATTAACATGAATACCGACATGAAAGTTCTTATAGAATAAGTTGATTTTTCCAAGAAATGTCATCTTACGAAATCATATGTAGTATTTGACTAAAGAGATTAGGAGACCTGGATCCCACTCATAGAAAAATGCATTTTAACAAGGGAGGACAGCAGAAGCTCGAGTCAGTTATATTTTATATACTATAATACAGTCTATGAGTTTCATCAGTTCATCTATAGTTCCATCCAAGTTTAACAGTTTATCATCGACAACTTCAAGTCTAAATAGCTACTCTTGATTACTCGGTTTTAAATCAGTTTGAAAACTCTAAAGCATTTTTTAAACGACTAAACTTTGAACAAGTCTCTAAATCTCTTGGTCAAGTACACGGGTACTTATATTAATCCATTATAATCTGAACTCGTAAATTGACAAGGTGTTTACTAAACTACTCATCAGATGATATAGAAATGAATCTTTCTCATTGTCTATCGTTACTGTTCACGATTAACGCGGCGGACTTCGTTTATTGGTCCGAAACGCTGCACATGAACTCCTACAATGCTAATTAGAGAATTGCATTTTTTTTGTTTGTTACCGTCATTTTTTTTAGTAATTACTTAAGCTATCTCAAAAACTACATAATTCTAAATTTTCTAAAAATTCACATAAATTCTATGAGGAAACACGATGATTCCAAGACCTCAGCGAGAGTGGGATTCCGGTTCTTCCTATGTTTTCCAAAGCTATTTGATTGATATTTAAACTCGATTATTTCAATATAAGTTGTAAATTTTGTTTCGCGGCCACTTTTTTCGAGTTTCCTTAAAAATACAGAAAATGTAAATAAATTATCATACCGTTGTAACTCCATATAATATACATCAATACATGGAGTACATATGGGGAAGTTCACAAAATAACGAGAGGTCAGAGTCCATCGTATTTGGGATTTGTCTAAAATATTTTTTTTCCTGCGTATTTCTGTATCCATATATCAAACACATCCCTACGAGGATTTTTCAATCTTCATCTTTATTCAACCAGGGCAGCCCATCATCAAAGTTTCTCATAAAACGACATTTAGGGCAAATTTTCGAGCAGAAAGAATGGGAATTCGTGAATAACTCAGAAAACAAAAGATTCTAGTTTTTCGACCTACTTTCGAAAAAAGAAAAAAAAAAAACGGCAAATCGCAGAATCACGTGGGAAGAAAGTAACCACTATATTTTCGTCGCCTGAAAATACGCTATTTTTGATAAAAGAATTTCTAATATATAACGATTCCTCAAAGGATTACGTAACTTTTAAGCTGAACGTGGAACCAGCCGACCTTCGATTTTTATTGCATGATTTTCGTTCAGGTTCGTGATTCTTCGGTGGTTTTTTCGTAAAATTTCGCTGGAAACAAATAAAAAAGAGACTTCATCCAATTTGAATAACAATTTATAATGTTCAAACTTGACAACAGTTTTGGTCAATCTGAATGAAGTCTCTTTTTTATTTGTTTCTAACTAATTTATACGAAAAAAGAATCACTCGACGCTAGACTACATTTAGTGTGACGTATGAATTAATTTATACGAATTACGGTCTAAACATTATTCCCTAGTTAAATAAGCGATTGATTCGACAAGACGTTACAATATACTGTCATTACCTTCCCTACACAAAAAGCCAGATAGAAACTGATAGAACCGAAAAAAAACCGTACCCAAAAACCGAATTTGCTATACGGTTTTTAAACCTGAATCTTTTCCGTATTTATACGAATCTATCAGTTTCTATCTGGCATTTTTAGTAGGGTTCTCAACATTTTACAACAATTACGTTACTTTTGGAGCAACCGTATTCTCTCAATCGTGTGTGTCGTTTGAGCTCATGTAAATTGACGTTCTCCACAGTAGGCCAAGGGTAAATAAATTTTTTTATCTTTTTTCAAGTTCGCCGTTTGAAAATCACTTCTATATGTTTTAAAAACTATGCGGAAACTTCGCTGGGATCTGTAGGATCGATTCTTCTCGTGCCTCAACGCGCCTGAAGTTTTCCACAAGATGGAACACGTGAAAAACCGGTTAAAACGATTATCTTCCAAAAAACCACGGAAATTCATGTAGTCCAGTCATTATATACATTCGAAAATGCAAATGAAATTAGAAAGCTGATTTTTTTATATGTTGTAGGGGATACCTAGAAAAGCTTAACTTGAGATTTTCGACCAAGATTTCCTATGAGCTTCAGCCGCCATCTTCAAAAAAGGGGTAAAATTTGTTTTTTGGCAATAACTCGGCTATCCGATGAGATACGAAAATTTTTATGAAAAGCTTTTTTGTAGCTTTTTTTGTGCTCTACAATTAAGTCTGAATCATTTTTAGCGTATCATGCATCGTTATCGAGATATCGATCGAAAAAGTCGAAAATTTAGGACATAACTTTTGTTTTTTGCTATTTTTTTTTTTTGGTCATAAATATCGAAAAAATTGTAGAAATGAAACTTGTAGAGTATATTCAGACCTACGATTTCCTTTTTTATTTTTTTATTTTGGACAAAAATTACGATCTCCAGCGCGCCGCAAAGTCGGTGAATCCACGCTCAGCGTCGAGCGAGCCGCTCGCTCGGTTGTAGGTATCTGCATGTCGAATCGGATGGAAAGTTGTTAGGAGAATTAATGCGATATAAAATAAATTAAGAAAGCAACAAATTCTGGATCACACACAAGTAATTTATTAAACAAACAATTGTTTTTTAGTAAAAAATTTAGAAAATGAAATTTGGTTTTTGCAATTTTTTTTCTGGTAATAAGTTTCTTATTGCAAAAATGTATTGAGGTATTCCATGCCAAGTGAACCAATCGTTGACCCTCACCTCTTCAAAAACTGACGCCGATTTTTCTGGTGATGAAGGAGTATAAAAAAATATTTCCTGAATTTTTTCAGAATTTTCGGATGACAGCCGATGGTCTATATGATTTTTTTCTCTTCTTTTGGTTTTTTATGCATAACTCCCGTTCTTTTTCATCGATTTCCATGAATGAAAAACGAAAATTTTCGTTTTTCGGTCGACTTTCAGAATAAATTTTTTTCATATTTTTATTCTCGCTTTCTGGTCCTAAGACGTGAAACGTTCGGAAAAATAACGAAAAATTGAGTTTTGACCGCTTATGACGGTCTCGATTTTTTTGTAAAAAATTACCAAGATTCCTACTCTCAAAACGATTTTTTTGAGCCGTGCCAAATCATGGGCAGAGCACTGGATCCAATTTATTTCGCGGTTTTTCTGTAAAATTTTTCTCATTCTCTATGTCGATGTTGACATTGAATGTTCGAAAAAGTTATTAAAACATCAAATGATCATAATTTTTGCTCAAAATGGCACTAAATTAACATCAAAGATTCATCGCGTTCGTTGTGGATCATTTTTCATAAGAATAATGATTGAATAAAAGGATAAAAATGATCCACAACGAACGCGATGAATCTTTGATGTTAATTTAGTGCCATTTTGAGCAAAAATTATGATCATTTGATGTTTTAATAACTTTTTCGAAAATTCAATGTCAACATCGACATAGAGAATGAGAAAAATTTTACAGAAAAACCGCGAAATAAATTGGATCCAGTGCTCTGCCCATGATTTGGCACGGCTCAAAAAAATCGTTTTGAGAGTAGGAATCTTGGTAATTTTTTACAAAAAAATCGAGACCGTCATAAGCGGTCAAAACTCAATTTTTCGTTATTTTTCCGAACGTTTCACGTCTTAGGACCAGAAAGCGAGAATAAAAATATGAAAAAAATTTATTCTGAAAGTCGACCGAAAAACGAAAATTTTCGTTTTTCATTCATGGAAATCGATGAAAAAGAACGGGAGTTATGCATAAAAAACCAAAAGAAGAGAAAAAAATCATATAGACCATCGGCTGTCATCCGAAAATTCTGAAAAAATTCAGGAAATATTTTTTTATACTCCTTCATCACCAGAAAAATCGGCGTCAGTTTTTGAAGAGGTGAGGGTCAACGATTGGTTCACTTGGCATGGAATACCTCAATACATTTTTGCAATAAGAAACTTATTACCAGAAAAAAAATTGCAAAAACCAAATTTCATTTTCTAAATTTTTTACTAAAAAACAATTGTTTGTTTAATAAATTACTTGTGTGTGATCCAGAATTTGTTGCTTTCTTAATTTATTTTATATCGCATTAATTCTCCTAACAACTTTCCATCCGATTCGACATGCAGATACCTACAACCGAGCGAGCGGCTCGCTCGACGCTGAGCGTGGATTCACCGACTTTGCGGCGCGCTGGAGATCGTAATTTTTGTCCAAAATAAAAAAATAAAAAAGGAAATCGTAGGTCTGAATATACTCTACAAGTTTCATTTCTACAATTTTTTCGATATTTATGTATGTAAATTGCGGAAAAAAGGCTACGGGCATTAAATGCCGGATATCTTGAAAATTCTAGAAAAAAGGGTAGACTAAATGGTTTTCAATGCTTCTAATGATTCAAAATTACGAAATTTTCTTATTCAGAACCTGTATTCCGATGTATTTTAACCCGCTAAATCAAATGAGACCATTAGTTTTCAGTGATTCGACGAAAAAAAAAAAAGTTATGGGCATGAAATGCCAAATTTATTGAAAAATAATACAGAAAAGGAACAATCGATGGTTTTCAATGTTTATAATGATCCAAAATTATGACATTCTCTTTTGTATATGTTATTCGATACATTTTGACGCGCAGATTCTTATGAGTACATTATATCTTATAAAGTTTCCGAATGAAAATATTTACATAAAAACAATCACTGGACAACATTTTGATTTGCATGTATTGCAGTGGTAGTTTTATTTTTTTTCTCAGTATGTAATGTTTTTCAGTGATTGCTTTTATGTAAATATTTTTATTCAAAAAATTTGTAAGGTATAATGTACTCATGCGAATCTGCGCGTCAAAATGTATCGAATCACATCCCTTTCTTAAAAAAAAAAAGAAGAGATTGTAACGCGGAAGTTGAAGCCGCTTTTCCGCGATGCTGATTGGCTGTTCACTGAGTATGATCGAGTTGACTCCCTACTGGCGTTGGGCGGATGTGAACACGCAATTGTAAAGGATGCGTGGTGTTTCTTTCATTGCATTAACAAACCGTCCTGTCAGATACACGCAAAATTACACAATTGCGATCCAACAAAGCTAAATACCTCGAATATACTGATATTTTCATTTTGTACGAAGCTCCTATGGCTCCAAGATACGTTTTGGAAGTGATGGACCGAACCTTGCGGGATATTATAAATAATCATTTGCCATGTGGTGGAAAAATTTTATTTTCAAGCGGTTATCTTGGGCAACAACACAGAAATGATATTCGGCTTTCAGTTCATAGAAGATCCCACATACTTTGAAGTTTACCGTGATTTTCCTGAGATTTTTACCAAATGTCGACGGATGACAGAAAAATCGAATTTTTAAACGTTATATGGAAAAAAGCGATTTCTCTGTGGCAATTATCGAGTTATTCATTTTTGAAGAAAGGCGGGTGCAGATTTTCAATTTTATATATATCTCGATTGATCCTGCAATACAAGGTTCGTGATTTCGTACAAAAATCTTTTCTAACAATAAACATCTTGGACCTGACTGATTTTTTTGAGGTAGCTTTTCAGAAATGCAGTTTCAAAAAATCAGTTTCAGCCGCGCGCACAGCGCGCGTGGTGAGCTGGGTATATATGTATAAAAGAGAATGCCATAACTTTTGCTCATTATAATCATCGAAAACCATCAATTGTTCCTTTTCTTTATTATTTTTCAATAAATTTGGCATTTTATAGCCATAATTTTTTTTTTTTCGTCGAATCACTGAAAACTAATGGTCTTATTTGATTTAGCGGGTTGAAATACATCGGAATACAGGTTTTAAATAAGAGAATTTCGTAATTTTAAATCATTAGAAACATTGAAAACCATTTATTTGACCATTTTTTCTTGAATTTTCAAGATATTTGGCATTTTATGCTCATAGCTTTTTTTTTCCCGCAGATTCAGTAAAATACTGATGGTCTCATTCGATTCAGGTGCGTTGAGGCACGGGAAGAATCGATCCCACAGGTCCCAGCGAAGTTTGCGCATAGTTTTCAAGGTATAGAAGTGATTTTCGCCCGGCAAACTTGAAAAGAGATAAAAAAATTTATTAAGCCCCGGCCTATAATCCACATACCCAAAGATAAAGATATTCTTAACCGAGGACCTTACCTCACCATTATCTTTCCAAGTCAACCCACCAGCATGATATACCACTCGGCGTAATATCGCGTTACTAATGCCATAAGGTCGTGAGCGACACTATACGACCTTCTGATTCTATTAAGACCAAAGGGTCGTATATTTTTTTTTCTTATACCCTCGGAATCGCCATGAAATGAATGAAAACACATACGATCTATTGGAATTCCCGAAAAACAATTTTTTTCGGCGGATACCACCGTCTGACTTTGGTTTTACGAAAAAATCACAAAAACTAAAGTCAGAATTAAGGTCGTATCCTGGGAAAATTTTTTTTTTGTCGGCTTTCGATGGATCTACGTGTTTTCATCGATTTCATGGCAAATCCGAGAGAAAAAAAGGCGGATACGACCTTCTGACTTTAATTTTCTCGATTTTTTCCTGAAAATAAAGCCAGAGGGTCGTATATGTGTTCGGCACATACGACCTTTTGCTTTTAATTTTCCAATTTCCCAATTTCAATATTGGTTCACACGTAATGTCGATTCTGAAGCGAAGTCGGAAGAAAAAAAAAAAAAACAAATTATACGA
Source organism: Macrophya alboannulata (assembly GCA_949628255.1). Taxonomy (NCBI): domain Eukaryota; kingdom Metazoa; phylum Arthropoda; class Insecta; order Hymenoptera; family Tenthredinidae; genus Macrophya; species Macrophya alboannulata. The sequence continues at coordinate 12,979,234 of OX451209.1, forward strand.
CCTTCTGGCACTAAAATTGCAATTATGGCGTTCACGACCTTATGCGGCATTAGTAACGCGATATAATTTGCGAGAGAGTTCGATAAGCTTGTGTAAAACCCGGCCATCTGATCTGCATTCATTGTCAAAGGTCGAATGTCTTGTCGAATGGCTACGTCAAATACGCGTTGCACAAGACAGACTGGTATTTCCACATACCCAAAGATAAGGATATTTACTCGATATAAGGGCAGATCACTCGCCATCGTTCACCACAACGGGTTGATTCTTCACGATCAGTTCTTCACTTGACGAGTTACCCGCAAGTTCATATAGTCTCTCGGTGATTTTACTCCGTGCTTATTCGAGTTCAGATCATCTCATTAATCGCAATAAAAATGAAAAGCCTAATTATCTTCACGACGGTAGTGGCCGCGAGTATTTTTTCAACTGTTAACAGCTACGAGGTACCGACAGCCCGTGTTGAACTACTGAGGCCTCGTGGATTCAGAGTTTCAATCCCGGACTCTCCTGGCGTTGAACTATTCGCTTTTCACGGAAGTATTAACCGGAGGGTAGAAGGTAAGAAATGTTTTACGCAGTCTTGATAGTAGAATTACTGAAAATTTTCAACTATTATAGATGAAGTAACATTCAGGGTTAAAATTGGAAAAGTATCTCAGAACATGTGAAGGATATTTCTCTGTCAAGTGAGCCACCTATTTTCATCATGATCGCAGATTCATAAAAAAATTTATACCGACGATTAGCCTATATTCGAGGACTTTTTGGGAATTTTTTCAGATTTTTAGCACTGCTGGTAGCCTGGAATATTACACGACATTCAGCTATTTTAGCATGTGGTATGATATGTGGTATTCCCACGGTGGGAAGCGAGGAAAACAAACAAAAAAAATTGTTTCTGATGTTGTTCTCGAAACATTATTTTTCATTAATCTATTACCTGTACCACCTTGTGATTTCATTCAATTTGCCGTGAAATTTCACCTCGCGAAAGGGGGCTTCGGTCAATTAAGTCTAGCAGGTGCCTCATCAGTGTGATTCTGGTCGACTGAGACACCTTCTAACATTTTTTGTCAGAGCCCCCCGTCGACGACGTTTCTTATAATACATAAAAGCACTCATTTTTCATATGGGAAACGAAAAAGGAACAAAAAAAACAAAAAGAAAAAGAAAAAATTTCTGGCACACCCCAATAAATATGACTGAAAACCGTTTTTATAGTGCTTTTTCAATTTATTTTTCTAGGAACAAATGGCCGGCCCATAACGCAAATTTCATAGAAAACTTGGTGAATTGGATTGATGATTTGTAAATTTTTTCATCAAAATCGAAACTGCCCGAAGATCTAGAAACACCCTTTTACTCGTTTTTTCGACGTTTCTTTGGATTTTGAGCACTTTTTTGCCAATTAAAAAAATTCGAAAATACTTCCATCGGAAAGCTGAGGAAAAACAAGTTTTTCATGTATTTTTAATAGTTTTTTCTTACTCGTGCGGAATAAATTAATATAGAAAATGAAAAATTGCACACATCTCTCATATCTGCGCTACCGGCAGGGCTAAAAATCTGAAAAAATTCCCAAAAAGTCCTCGAATATAGGCTAATCTTCGGAATAAAATTTTTTATGGATTTGGAATCATGACGAAGATAGGTGGCGATCACTTGACAAAGAATCGTTCATATCAAGAACGAGGATCTTCCCGCTCGTATTCGATAATTAACTTTAACGAAGTGACAGAATAGTTAACTAGAGTCCAAACAACGTTGATGTCAGCTCTTTTACATCGGCATTGATCAGTTCACTCACTTTTACACAATTTTTATTCACTTTTTATTTGTCCTTTAACTATAGGCGTCGAGGCTGGGGACTATTCTGCAGATGTCCATCGCCAACGCGACGGCCGATGGACTTACACGAATCCTACAGCTTCCCTGAGTTCAGGAGACACACTTTACTTCTGGATATACGTGCAAGTCTATGGAAGGGGATATCAAAGATTGTATCAACAAGTTAACGTAGTATAGATTCTAAGTAGATTCTAAGCGTGAACCTCTCGAAATGAATACGAATATAAATAATTGCTCTTTGAATTAAATATTATACTCTTTATTTGTATATTGTCTGTGAAATTTATAACATGTATGAATATTACAACTATTACTGAAACGAAGATACTCATTTCTTGAATAGAATTTGCATTCCGAAACCTGAAAAGAACAGGATATTTGAAAGAAGGGCCTGAATCAATTTTCTCCTTTTATTTTCTCTTCCATTAAGTTATATACATAAGCTTTAATATTAAATTTGCCCAACTTTGTTGCAGATCTTAACTCAATCAGATTATCAGGTGATATGACCATACCTTTGCATATTTTCCTCATTTTCAACTGAAATATCATTCCTTATCTAGGCTCTTGCTCCATCCTTTCAATCAATATTCGCCCAATTTGAAATTGAACAAAGAAATGAATAAAAAATATCTTCACGAAATAAATGTCGTCTTTTCAATTTCTTTACGTCCCAAACGGAGCAGATTTCTGGTGAGTGACGTTACCGCGTTTTTCTATTCGTGAACGTATTTTAGTTGATTATTACTTTTCAGAAGAAAAGTATTGTATTCGGCTGGAAAATGACTATGTCCAATTTTGACGAATCTTCACGTTTCAAGACCCCTAGAATCCGAAAATCATGTTTTTAACGAAATGTCGGTCTGTCCGTCCGTTGCGTTCACTCGAAAATCTCAGAAACGGTTCGATAGAACAATTTGAATTTTGGCGTGACATCTTGATACATTGGCAAGATCAAACTTTTCTATAATTCATTTTGATCCGACTTCCGGTTTAACCGCCACTGAGAAGGACTCCTGATATTTTTAACAGAAATTTCAAATTTTCACGCTGGCAAATGAAAGTTCAAGTTGCCCCGAATCGATACATATATATATGTATAGGGTTTTGACGCCAACTGACCCGACAAACGAGTGATCAATCGACAATCGAACAAACTCCTCTAACGATCTCAGGAGCGGCTCGATAAAAAGATTTGAGTTTTGGCATGTCGTTTCTGTACGTTAGGAGGATGAACCTTTTCGACACCTCATTTCAATCCGACGTCTGGGTCGACCGGAAGTGGAGAAGACTCCCGATTTTTGACCGGAAACTTGGAGTTTTTACGCTGGCAAATGAAAGTTCGAGTCGCCCCGAATCGATACATACATATATACATGTATAGGGTTCCGACGTCAACTGTCCCGACAAACAAGTGATCCATTGATAATCGAACAAACTCCTTCTATGATCTCAGGAGCGGCTCGATAGAAAGATTTGAGTTTTTGCATGTAGTTTCTGTACGTTGGGAGGATGAAGCTTTTCGACACCTTATTTCAATCCGACTCCCGTATCGACCGGAAGTGGAGAAGTCTTCGGATTTTTGACTGGTAACTTGAAGTTTTTTCGATAAAAATTGAAAGATATCTTCACCCTGAAACCAAACATGTTCTAGACAGAGTAGTTCAATCATTATATCCATCAATAATAAAGGACTTGATACGATCAAGGACGTGATAAGCTTCGAAATTGAGCATGTTGTTGTTTTTTCAGGACTGGAAAGAAGAATGTCTTCAATATTGCATTATTGTGATATTCTCGGATTGTTTAATTTTTCAATTCCAAGTAAAAATCAGGATAATATGACGTTAGTAACGTGATATCGTCTTTGTGCTCACTATTGATTGAAAATGAATGTCATCATGATCCACAATCGAATTTATCTCTCTATTTATTTCATACACATACATATTGGTGCGATGATTTTACATATAAAGATAAAGACAGCATTTTTAGAATTATTGAATGTAAATTATGCAACAAAAAATGATCGGATGAAAAGTTCTACGCGAATAGATTCGCCGCTTGTTTTTATTTCTTATACCAAAAGAATCAAAGTTTTGATCTCGAACTTGATTTGGCGTTATAATGTGCGATTTGCTTCAGGAAAAAAAATTTGTAAGAAAATGTAATTTACATCGGTCGTTCGTATATACGATTTCTGGAAACGTTAATCAATAGATGAAAAGTCAGAGCTCTTCTACATACACTTGCAGATAGTATAGGCCTACTTGGAATACTTGAATTAAAATAATTTACAGGATCATTCTTGAAGATATTCTGCAAACCATATTTACTATAAAATCTTTCGATTATACCTATGATATACATGGGCTTTTTACTTTATAATCGAGAGCCACAGGAATTCGCGAGCAAGAATTATTACATCATCTCCTATTTACGAGTAGCTGATTCTGTCGATTACTTTAGGTAGAAATTTTAACATCCCACAGTAGAAGAAATCAATTAGGATCGAATATCAAATTTATGACAGATTGTGAATTTCTGATTCACATTCCTATACCTTCACGTAATTGTCGTGTAAAAAGAGAGAAAAATTTGAGACCCAGATCGAACGAAATCGTTTTGTTGATGAACTGTTGTTTCCTGTTTCAATCGTTACCACAACTAAATGACAGAGAATCGCTTATCGGCGGTTTGACGGACGACATTTTTACACTCACAAATATTTAGACGACTGAACAGAGTACAATTTTTGCCATCATTAGAATAGTGGTTTCTACGTAACAAAGCAACGGAATCGCTGAGCACTAATAATGAGTCAAATCGACCATCAAATCTCAATTTATTCGTTCAACTAGAAAATAATAGCTGTCTTCCTACGCTTTTCGGCTAATTGACGCAGCCTATAAACTTGGCTTAAGGAAAATAATATTTGCTTCTATGAGAATCCGACAGTAAGAAATTGATCCATGTACATTGATAACCAGCTCTGTTTGCCCCCTGCGTCATTAAATTGTCCAACAAACAAAAAGATTCCCGATTGACCATAAGATATTCCTGGTAAAATGAATCAGGCTGTTTAACCAATTGAACGAAAACTGCACTCTGCGGCTCTGGTCTACAAAATTGTCCCATTATTGATTCAACGAATTGATTTCGTAAATTCGACACAGTAATTCAGTTGATTCATTAGATCGGTTACGTTGAATCAACCTCGCAGTTTTGTCAATTCTAGATCTAAAAACTAAATCAGCTGAAATGAGCAACAAAAAAATGCAACAACAACAATAATAATAATAATAATAATAATAATAATAAGAATATTAATAATAATAATAATAATAATAATAATAATTCTCTTTTGGTTGAGCCAACAACAAATTTTGTGCACCGAATATCTTTCACACGATTCTGCACTCGTTGGGGGTAAATTTTTGTGAATTAAAAAACACTTTCCGCTGAGTAGTAGGTACCGTTAACATTCATCCGCTCCGTGATGCGTATAGAATTCTAGATACCAATTACATATAACTATAAATCTAATTAGAGAAATACGTACGACTGTAATTAAAATTCCATATACCGAGATATGAGAAGCTGGATGTAGTCGCTAACAGATAACAGCAACGGCTCCAAGCTTAACAATATTTTTACATGAATTCCAAATTCGCATTGCAGAAGATAGTTTGATTTTTTCACATACCGGAAGATAAAGATATTCTTAACCGAGGACCTTACCTCACCCTTATCTTTCCAAGTCAACCCACCAGCATATACCACTCGGCGTAATATAATTTGCGAAAGAGTTCGATAAGCTTGTGTAAAACCCGGTCATTTGATCATTCACGGTCGGAGGTCAAATGTCTTGTCGAATGGCTACGCGGAATATACGCGTTGCACAAGATATGGACTGGTATTTCCACATTATAGGCCGAGGCTTGATAAATTTTTTTATCTTTTTCCAAGTTCGCCGTTTAAAAACACTTCAATATGTTTTAAAAACTATGCGGAAACTTGTAGGATCGATTCTTCTCGTGCCTCAACGCACCTGAAGTTTTCCACAAGATGGAACACGTGAAAAACCGGTTAAAACGATTATCTTCCAAAAAACCACGGAAATTCATGAGATTTTTCTTTCGAATACATCATTTTCGATATATTTTGAGCCGCTGAATCGACTGGGACCATCAGTTTCTTACTGAAATTGCGGGAAAAAAGCTACGGGCATTAAATGCCGGATATCTTGAAAATTCTAGAAAAAAAGGGTAAACGAAATGGTTTTCAATGCTTGTAATGATTCAAAATTACGAAATTTTCTTATTCAGAACCTGTATTCCGATGTATTTTAACCCGCTAAATCAAATGAGACCATTAGTTTTCAGTGATTCGACGAAAAAAAAAAAAGTTATGGGCATGAAATGCCAAATTTATTGAAAAATAATACAGAAAAGGAACAATCGATGGTTTTCAATGTTTATAATGATCCAAAATTATGACATTCTCTTTTGTATATGTTATTCGATACATTTTGACGCGCAGATTCTTATGAGTACATCAGGGCCGGATTAAGGTCTGGGGCGCCCCTAGGCGAATCTCATTTTTTGCCCCCCCCCCCCCCCCCCCCCCCCCCAATTACTCGTCATCTAAGTGTACTAATCACCGTGAAATACAAATATAATATAATGTAATATAACAGCATACCATAAATGATAGAATTCGTGGGTACAAATAATTTATTTACTGTCAGCGACAGTAACATCTGCATTCACCGTCACAACGCTATTGTAGCTTCGCCTATTAGCCGTCTGATTTGGAGTAACTCCAAACTTTTTTTTTGTTTTTTTTTTGTTTTTTCCGAATTTTATTTTTAATCGATCGATTCCATTATGAGTATGTACGTATGTTGCATGTTATAACGTGTTACGCATGTTATGTATATTGAAATGTGAATACCTAGCGAAAACTAAGACTAGTTTACATTCAGAAATTAATTGGGAGGAAATTTAACTGTACTTGGCAACGTCCATCGATTTCAATACTTTTGTAGATCAAATGCTACTTTTTCGAATATTTTATTAAGAAATTTTTGTTGATAGTTGCTACGTTTTAATTTACTTGGCGCAAGGTTTTTGCACCCGAGGTGCTTTTGGGGGATTTCATTACTTTTTGCACACGATTTGATTTTCTCAACCGGTTTTGTCAAATGGTATTTTTCATAACACTATTCATTTCTTTAAATCTATCTGTTATCAGTTCTATTAACAGTGTTTTACTGATTCTTTATACTCGATACCTAGTCGGTTGCATATTTTTACTCATTTTGATAACAGACGGTCATGTGTTCCACAACAGCTGTGGTAATTTCCGCGACTGATTTATATATGCAGATGGGGTTATGTTTATGTTGTTGTTGATCTAAAAAATTTAGCTGAAAAAAAAACTCATCGCATATTAGGTAACGATGTCATGCTCCATAAATATTATTAGAATTAATCTCTTCATTATTACTTAATTACTGAATTCCTTCACGTTTTCCATATGTGAACTACCTCCTGATATCAGAGAAACGCGTATTGAAATAAATATCGGTGATTTACTGCTGACCTAATCGTAATCAATCGTTACAGATAATTCTCATAACCTCAAAGGCTCGATCTCTTAAAATCATCGATAAGACAAATATGATTATTCCATAAAACTTCGTTAATAATTTTAATGAACAATTATCACTTTACAATCAATTCCTAAAATAAGTTCATCTAATAATTATGTAATTGCTGCTCCGAATTATATTATTTTCATCCCTGCAGTCTCCGCAACTGTCATCGAGAATATGATAAATTAAATCATTATATACGGCCATGCGTCGTGCGCGATTATGCTGCCTCGCGTGGTCCATGGAGAGCATTATTGCATGATAGACCGACGAACTCGCCCGATTTTTATTCCGATCGATTAGTATATAAATTAGTGTTAACTTTCGTCTCGTCGGGGTACTCTCTAAAATGTCAAAAATTACCGCCAAGTACAAAAATAGTTTTCACCGTCCAAAAACTCGAAATCATCAGTCTCTTTATTTCAGCGACAGATCACAAACATCACTTTTTCATATAAAACAGTACAAAACCTTGTACGTGAAATCAGACAACAAAGCCAAGCACTCCCATGGTTAATTTCCATATTTCGAAGTCTGTTTTTCCAATGTTATTCAATGGCAATGGATGGAAAACCAATAGATCATTCGTTACCTTTGACAAAACAGCATATCGGCGACGGGAAATATTGCTGAAGGAAGTTATCTCGGATGACGATACAAACTTGGCGGGCATAGATTGTTCTGAAAATGATCAATTGCTCTCGTTTTCTGGTCTGTCCTTTCTAGCCACTCTGCGATGATCACACCGACGACACTGTTCGGCAGATGATCGAAGACTCTTTGAACTTTTATCACACTGATAATATGTATTAACTGAAACTGGAATATATTGAAATTAAACTAATAAATAATCAGTTGAATATTGGTGATAAATTAGACATACGCATCGTGCCAATACTTTCACATAACGTAACGTCTTTCATAGCCAGAACTAATAAGTTCATGAACGGTGGGCTTGGCAATCGGAGTTTTTATTTTAAAGAATGGTTCAAGTCCAAATCAGCATAACTTAATTGCACCATCGCAGTCAAGAATTATGCATTTATCGCCCACCAGATTTCACCTATAGTTACATTATGCCAAAATATAAAAATATCAAACCCATGAAATACATATCCTGGCCCAATCCATTATTGGTACAATGGGTTAATTGATTTTTCTAACGTCTCCTTGTATGTTTTAACTGCAGTAAATATAGATCAAATCGCATCGATTTTTTTGTTAGACAATAACGAAGAGAGTAAAGGGTATTCTCTATCCAAAGATACACTGATTTCTGATTTTATCCCACACTGCAGGAATTGATCAATTTCAGAACAATCTATGCCCGCCAAGTTTGTATCGTCATCCGAGATAACTTCCGTCAGCAATATTTCCCGTCGCCGATATGCTGTTTTGTCAAAGGTAACGAATGATCTATTGGTTTTCCATCCATTGCCATTGAATAACATTGGAAAAACAGACTTCGAAATATGGAAATTAACCATGGGAGTGCTTGGCTTTGTTGTCTGATTTCACGTACAAGGTTTTTGTACTGTTTTATATGAAAAAGTGATGTTTGTGATCTGTCGCTGAAATAAAGAGACTGATGATTTCGAGTTTTTGGACGGTGAAACTATTTTTGTACTTGGCGGTAATTTTTTGACATTTACAATGTTTTTGCCGGGTATTTCATTACTTTTTGTATTTCACAAGATATACAACACTGAATTCTGCGTACAGACATATGCATAGACAACTATTACTAATAAGACACACACACCTATATTTGACACATACGAATTTCCGCAATTTCTGCAATGAATGACTCTGCTTTGATCACATTTTAAAACTTTCAAATCAAGTATATAGTTTAAGAATTTGTTTAAATCTACATAAATTATGCGCGCAAAACCATACTTTCTATGACAATACTGACGATATTTCGAAGATTTGGCTAGTAGTCTAGTATCGTGTCCGATGCTTCGCACAATCCGAACCGGATCCATTCATTCGTTTGTGAAATATCGTACCTGCTAGGTTTTTTTTTTTTATCATTTTTGGGGGGGGGGGGGGGGGGGGGGGGGGGGGGGGGTACATTCTACGAAGAGAAAAATTTTAGCAAAGTGGTAAATTTTGTAGCATCACTCTAAGTGCTCTCTCATTATTGTTTTTATCAAATATTTCATTAATATTAGAACCCTGAAAATTATTTCGCTTCTTGTAGAATAACATAACTACCGCAATGGCACGATGAACAATTCGTGCTGACTATGCTTCTGTGTTTGATAGTTGTTAGGGCTCAGTAGAAAAAATATAACTATAGTGTTCGTTCGTCAAACTGGTGAATGAGCGGGTGACGGTTAGACAGCTCATGAAAAATTCAGATTCAAAACGCTTATAAATAAAGCTTCTTTGCTTCTTGGTTTTCTCGGGATATTTATGGTCTCATTTTTCATGGCAATCGCAGTACTTATCGAAAAATTCATGTAGTTATAATAATTATAAAAAGCAAACGAAACTTTGGGTCTCATTAGATAAAATATTTAAAAAATTTATGATGAACCACTTGAAGTCGAATTAAAAATTCGAACCTTCGCTAGAAGTTTTCTCTTTATAAAAACTAACTTTTAAGCAGATAATGTCAGTGAAAAAAAAAAACATGAATGAAAAACAATACTACGCACCGTGCACGTATGTGCGATTCCATCATGAGAAACTTGGGAATAAAAGAAGAAAAAATAAATAAATAATAATAATAATAATGATAATATCAATGATACACAACAACAATAATAATAATAATGATAATAATAATAATGATAATGATAATGATAATAATGATGATAGTAATAATAATAATAATAATAATAATAATAATAATAATAATAATAATAATAATAATAATAATAATAATAATAACAATAGTAATAATAATAATAATAATAATAATAATAATAATAATAATAATAATAATAATAATAATAATAATAATAATAATAATAATAATAATAATAATAATAATAATAATAATTATCTCCAGATATCGTGGTCCCGAGACACATATGCATGTATCTATGTGCATACGTATATAAAATAATTAATATATTGTTAATAACTTTGGTATGCGTGGTCGATTATTGCTCAAAAACGATAGGGGGCGAGATTTCGGTGTCAAGAACACCCCCTCCAAATTGCAAGTTCATAAATGCAACGGTTCGATAGATATCGTGGTCTCAAGGAACGCGTTCTGCAAGGAAGAAGAAGAAGAAGAAGAAGAAGAAGAAGAAGAAGAAGAAGATTGTGTTTTTCGATCAACTTTGACGGTCAATATCTCAGGAACCGCTTGATCGATTTCGTGCAGCTTTCGCCAGCACGGTCAAGTGGGGTTGACCTTGGGTCTCTATAAATTTGATGACAAAATAATCGGTGGTTCAAAAGATATGACACATTTTTTACAAGAACAAGAGCTTGCTCGGGTAAATGATTCGGGGCTGCCGCGCCGGCCTACGGGTACTTGGCGGCGATTCGCTGCCGCGAATCTTGATCAGGCTGTTTAACCAATTGAACGAAAACTGCACTCTGCGGCTCTGGTCTGCAAAATTGTCCCATTATTGATTCAACGAATTGATTTCGTAAATTCGACACAGTAATTCAGTTGATTCATTAAATCGGTTACGTTGAATCAACCTCGCAGTTTTGTTAGTTCTAGATCTAAAAACTAAATCAGCTGAAATGAGCAACAAAAAAATGCAACAACAACAACAACAACAATAATAATAATAATAATAATAATAATAATAATAATAATAATAATAATATTGATAATAATAATAATATTGATATTAATAATAATAATAATGATAATAATAATGATAATAATAATAATAATAATAATATTAATAATAATAATAATAATAATAATAATAATAATAATAATAATAATAATAATATTAATAATAATAATAATAATAATAATAATAATAATAATAATAATAATAATAATAATAATAATAATAATAATAATAATAATAATAATAATAATAATAATAATAATAATAATAATAATAATTCTCTTTTGGTTGAGCCAACAACAAATTTTGTGCACCGAATATCTTTCACACGATTCTGCACTCGTTGGGGGTAAATTTTTGTGAATTAAAAAACACTTTTCGCTGAGTAGTAGGTACCGTTAACATTCATCCGCTCCGTGATGCGTATAGAATTCTAGATACCAATTACATATAACTATAAATCTAATTAGAGAAATGTACGACTGTAATTAAAATTCCATATACCGAGATATGAGAAGCTGGATGTAGTCGCTAACAGATAACAGCAACGGCTCCAAGCTTAACAATATTTTTACATGAATTCCAAATTCGCATTGCAGAAGATAGTTTGATTTTTTCACATACCGGAACTTAAAGATATTCTTAACCGAGGACCTTACCTCACCCTTATCTTTCCAAGTCAACCCACCAGCATATACCACTCGGCGTAATATAATTTGCGAAAGAGTTCGATAAGCTTGTGTAAAACCCGGTCATTTGATCATTCACGGTCGGAGGTCGAATGTCTTGTCGAATGGCTACGTGGAATATACGCGTTGCACAAGATAGACTGGTATTTCCACATTATAGGCCGAGGCTTGATAAATTTTTTTTTATCTTTTTCCAAGTTCGCCGTTTGAAAACACTTCTATATGTTTTCAAAACTATGCGGAAACTTGTAGGATCGATTCTTCTCGTGCCTCAACGCACCTGAAGTTTTCCACAAATGGAACACGTGAAAAACCGGTTAAAACGATTATCTTCCAAAAAACCACGGAAATTCATGAGATTTTTCTTTCGAATACATCATTTTCGATATATTTTGAGCCGCTGAATCGACTGGGACCATCAGTTTCTTACTGAAATTGCGGGAAAAAAGCTACGGGCATTAAATGCCGGATATCTTGAAAATTCTGGAAAAAAAGGGTAAACTAAATGGTTTTCAATGCTTCTAATGATTCAAAATTACGAAATTTTCTTATTCAGAACCTGTATTCCGATGTATTTTAACCCGCTAAATCAAATGAGACCATTAGTTTTCAGTGATTCGACGAAAAAAAAAAAAGTTATGGGCATGAAATGCCAAATTTATTGAAAAATAATACAGAAAAGGAACAATCGATGGTTTTCAATGTTTATAATGATCCAAAATTATGACATTCTCTTTTGTATATGTTATTCGATACATTTTGACGCGCAGATTCTTATGAGTACATTATATCTTATAAAGTTTCCGAATGAAAATATTTACATAAAAACAATCACTGGACAACATTTTGATTTGCATGTATTGCAGTGGTAGTTTTATTTTTTTTCTCAGTATGTAATGTTTTTCAGTGATTGCTTTTATGTAAATATTTTTATTCAAAAAATTTGTAAGGTATAATGTACTCATGCGAATCTGCGCGTCAAAATGTATCGAATCACATCCCTTTCTTAAAAAAAAAAAGAAGAGATTGTAACGCGGAAGTTGAAGCCGCTTTTCCGCGATGCTGATTGGCTGTTCACTGAGTATGATCGAGTTGACTCCCTACTGGCGTTGGGCGGATGTGAACACGCAATTGTAAAGGATGCGTGGTGTTTCTTTCATTGCATTAACAAACCGTCCTGTCAGATACACGCAAAATTACACAATTGCGATCCAACAAAGCTAAATACCTCGAATATACTGATATTTTCATTTTGTACGAAGCTCCTATGGCTCCAAGATACGTTTTGGAAGTGATGGACCGAACCTTGCGGGATATTATAAATAATCATTTGCCATGTGGTGGAAAAATTTTATTTTCAAGCGGTTATCTTGGGCAACAACACAGAAATGATATTCGGCTTTCAGTTCATAGAAGATCCCACATACTTTGAAGTTTACCGTGATTTTCCTGAGATTTTTACCAAATGTCGACGGATGACAGAAAAATCGAATTTTTAAACGTTATATGGAAAAAAGCGATTTCTCTGTGGCAATTATCGAGTTATTCATTTTTGAAGAAAGGCGGGTGCAGATTTTCAATTTTATATATATCTCGATTGATCCTGCAATACAAGGTTCGTGATTTCGTACAAAAATCTTTTCTAACAATAAACATCTTGGACCTGACTGATTTTTTTGAGGTAGCTTTTCAGAAATGCAGTTTCAAAAAATCAGTTTCAGCCGCGCGCACAGCGCGCGTGGTGAGCTGGGTATATATGTATAAAAGAGAATGCCATAACTTTTGCTCATTATAATCATCGAAAACCATCAATTGTTCCTTTTCTTTATTATTTTTCAATAAATTTGGCATTTTATAGCCATAATTTTTTTTTTTTCGTCGAATCACTGAAAACTAATGGTCTTATTTGATTTAGCGGGTTGAAATACATCGGAATACAGGTTTTAAATAAGAGAATTTCGTAATTTTAAATCATTAGAAACATTGAAAACCATTTATTTGACCATTTTTTCTTGAATTTTCAAGATATTTGGCATTTTATGCTCATAGCTTTTTTTTTCCCGCAGATTCAGTAAAATACTGATGGTCTCATTCGATTCAGGTGCGTTGAGGCACGGGAAGAATCGATCCCACAGGTCCCAGCGAAGTTTGCGCATAGTTTTCAAGGTATAGAAGTGATTTTCGCCCGGCAAACTTGAAAAGAGATAAAAAAATTTATTAAGCCCCGGCCTATAATCCACATACCCAAAGATAAAGATATTCTTAACCGAGGACCTTACCTCACCATTATCTTTCCAAGTCAACCCACCAGCATGATATACCACTCGGCGTAATATCGCGTTACTAATGCCATAAGGTCGTGAGCGACACTATACGACCTTCTGATTCTATTAAGACCAAAGGGTCGTATATTTTTTTTTCTTATACCCTCGGAATCGCCATGAAATGAATGAAAACACATACGATCTATTGGAATTCCCGAAAAACAATTTTTTTCGGCGGATACCACCGTCTGACTTTGGTTTTACGAAAAAATCACAAAAACTAAAGTCAGAATTAAGGTCGTATCCTGGGAAAATTTTTTTTTTGTCGGCTTTCGATGGATCTACGTGTTTTCATCGATTTCATGGCAAATCCGAGAGAAAAAAAGGCGGATACGACCTTCTGACTTTAATTTTCTCGATTTTTTCCTGAAAATAAAGCCAGAGGGTCGTATATGTGTTCGGCACATACGACCTTTTGCTTTTAATTTTCCAATTTCCCAATTTCAATATTGGTTCACACGTAATGTCGATTCTGAAGCGAAGTCGGAAGAAAAAAAAAAAAAACAAATTATACGACCTTCTGGCACTAAAATTGCAATTATGGCGTTCACGACCTTATGCGGCATTAGTAACGCGATATAATTTGCGAGAGAGTTCGATAAGCTTGTGTAAAACCCGGCCATCTGATCTGCATTCATTGTCAAAGGTCGAATGTCTTGTCGAATGGCTACGTCAAATACGCGTTGCACAAGACAGACTGGTATTTCCACATACCCAAAGATAAGGATATTTACTCGATATAAGGGCAGATCACTCGCCATCGTTCACCACAACGGGTTGATTCTTCACGATCAGTTCTTCACTTGACGAGTTACCCGCAAGTTCATATAGTCTCTCGGTGATTTTACTCCGTGCTTATTCGAGTTCAGATCATCTCATTAATCGCAATAAAAATGAAAAGCCTAATTATCTTCACGACGGTAGTGGCCGCGAGTATTTTTTCAACTGTTAACAGCTACGAGGTACCGACAGCCCGTGTTGAACTACTGAGGCCTCGTGGATTCAGAGTTTCAATCCCGGACTCTCCTGGCGTTGAACTATTCGCTTTTCACGGAAGTATTAACCGGAGGGTAGAAGGTAAGAAATGTTTTACGCAGTCTTGATAGTAGAATTACTGAAAATTTTCAACTATTATAGATGAAGTAACATTCAGGGTTAAAATTGGAAAAGTATCTCAGAACATGTGAAGGATATTTCTCTGTCAAGTGAGCCACCTATTTTCATCATGATCGCAGATTCATAAAAAAATTTATACCGACGATTAGCCTATATTCGAGGACTTTTTGGGAATTTTTTCAGATTTTTAGCACTGCTGGTAGCCTGGAATATTACACGACATTCAGCTATTTTAGCATGTGGTATGATATGTGGTATTCCCACGGTGGGAAGCGAGGAAAACAAACAAAAAAAATTGTTTCTGATGTTGTTCTCGAAACATTATTTTTCATTAATCTATTACCTGTACCACCTTGTGATTTCATTCAATTTGCCGTGAAATTTCACCTCGCGAAAGGGGGCTTCGGTCAATTAAGTCTAGCAGGTGCCTCATCAGTGTGATTCTGGTCGACTGAGACACCTTCTAACATTTTTTGTCAGAGCCCCCCGTCGACGACGTTTCTTATAATACATAAAAGCACTCATTTTTCATATGGGAAACGAAAAAGGAACAAAAAAAACAAAAAGAAAAAGAAAAAATTTCTGGCACACCCCAATAAATATGACTGAAAACCGTTTTTATAGTGCTTTTTCAATTTATTTTTCTAGGAACAAATGGCCGGCCCATAACGCAAATTTCATAGAAAACTTGGTGAATTGGATTGATGATTTGTAAATTTTTTCATCAAAATCGAAACTGCCCGAAGATCTAGAAACACCCTTTTACTCGTTTTTTCGACGTTTCTTTGGATTTTGAGCACTTTTTTGCCAATTAAAAAAATTCGAAAATACTTCCATCGGAAAGCTGAGGAAAAACAAGTTTTTCATGTATTTTTAATAGTTTTTTCTTACTCGTGCGGAATAAATTAATATAGAAAATGAAAAATTGCACACATCTCTCATATCTGCGCTACCGGCAGGGCTAAAAATCTGAAAAAATTCCCAAAAAGTCCTCGAATATAGGCTAATCTTCGGAATAAAATTTTTTATGGATTTGGAATCATGACGAAGATAGGTGGCGATCACTTGACAAAGAATCGTTCATATCAAGAACGAGGATCTTCCCGCTCGTATTCGATAATTAACTTTAACGAAGTGACAGAATAGTTAACTAGAGTCCAAACAACGTTGATGTCAGCTCTTTTACATCGGCATTGATCAGTTCACTCACTTTTACACAATTTTTATTCACTTTTTATTTGTCCTTTAACTATAGGCGTCGAGGCTGGGGACTATTCTGCAGATGTCCATCGCCAACGCGACGGCCGATGGACTTACACGAATCCTACAGCTTCCCTGAGTTCAGGAGACACACTTTACTTCTGGATATACGTGCAAGTCTATGGAAGGGGATATCAAAGATTGTATCAACAAGTTAACGTAGTATAGATTCTAAGTAGATTCTAAGCGTGAACCTCTCGAAATGAATACGAATATAAAT
Organism: Macrophya alboannulata; assembly: GCA_949628255.1. Lineage (NCBI taxonomy): Eukaryota > Metazoa > Arthropoda > Insecta > Hymenoptera > Tenthredinidae > Macrophya > Macrophya alboannulata. Next base: position 12,996,126 of record OX451209.1, read on the forward strand.
AATTGCTCTTTGAATTAAATATTATACTCTTTATTTGTATATTGTCTGTGAAATTTATAACATGTATGAATATTACAACTATTACTGAAACGAAGATACTCATTTCTTGAATAGAATTTGCATTCCGAAACCTGAAAAGAACAGGATATTTGAAAGAAGGGCCTGAATCAATTTTCTCCTTTTATTTTCTCTTCCATTAAGTTATATACATAAGCTTTAATATTAAATTTGCCCAACTTTGTTGCAGATCTTAACTCAATCAGATTATCAGGTGATATGACCATACCTTTGCATATTTTCCTCATTTTCAACTGAAATATCATTCCTTATCTAGGCTCTTGCTCCATCCTTTCAATCAATATTCGCCCAATTTGAAATTGAACAAAGAAATGAATAAAAAATATCTTCACGAAATAAATGTCGTCTTTTCAATTTCTTTACGTCCCAAACGGAGCAGATTTCTGGTGAGTGACGTTACCGCGTTTTTCTATTCGTGAACGTATTTTAGTTGATTATTACTTTTCAGAAGAAAAGTATTGTATTCGGCTGGAAAATGACTATGTCCAATTTTGACGAATCTTCACGTTTCAAGACCCCTAGAATCCGAAAATCATGTTTTTAACGAAATGTCGGTCTGTCCGTCCGTTGCGTTCACTCGAAAATCTCAGAAACGGTTCGATAGAACAATTTGAATTTTGGCGTGACATCTTGATACATTGGCAAGATCAAACTTTTCTATAATTCATTTTGATCCGACTTCCGGTTTAACCGCCACTGAGAAGGACTCCTGATATTTTTAACAGAAATTTCAAATTTTCACGCTGGCAAATGAAAGTTCAAGTTGCCCCGAATCGATACATATATATATGTATAGGGTTTTGACGCCAACTGACCCGACAAACGAGTGATCAATCGACAATCGAACAAACTCCTCTAACGATCTCAGGAGCGGCTCGATAAAAAGATTTGAGTTTTGGCATGTCGTTTCTGTACGTTAGGAGGATGAACCTTTTCGACACCTCATTTCAATCCGACGTCTGGGTCGACCGGAAGTGGAGAAGACTCCCGATTTTTGACCGGAAACTTGGAGTTTTTACGCTGGCAAATGAAAGTTCGAGTCGCCCCGAATCGATACATACATATATACATGTATAGGGTTCCGACGTCAACTGTCCCGACAAACAAGTGATCCATTGATAATCGAACAAACTCCTTCTATGATCTCAGGAGCGGCTCGATAGAAAGATTTGAGTTTTTGCATGTAGTTTCTGTACGTTGGGAGGATGAAGCTTTTCGACACCTTATTTCAATCCGACTCCCGTATCGACCGGAAGTGGAGAAGTCTTCGGATTTTTGACTGGTAACTTGAAGTTTTTTCGATAAAAATTGAAAGATATCTTCACCCTGAAACCAAACATGTTCTAGACAGAGTAGTTCAATCATTATATCCATCAATAATAAAGGACTTGATACGATCAAGGACGTGATAAGCTTCGAAATTGAGCATGTTGTTGTTTTTTCAGGACTGGAAAGAAGAATGTCTTCAATATTGCATTATTGTGATATTCTCGGATTGTTTAATTTTTCAATTCCAAGTAAAAATCAGGATAATATGACGTTAGTAACGTGATATCGTCTTTGTGCTCACTATTGATTGAAAATGAATGTCATCATGATCCACAATCGAATTTATCTCTCTATTTATTTCATACACATACATATTGGTGCGATGATTTTACATATAAAGATAAAGACAGCATTTTTAGAATTATTGAATGTAAATTATGCAACAAAAAATGATCGGATGAAAAGTTCTACGCGAATAGATTCGCCGCTTGTTTTTATTTCTTATACCAAAAGAATCAAAGTTTTGATCTCGAACTTGATTTGGCGTTATAATGTGCGATTTGCTTCAGGAAAAAAAATTTGTAAGAAAATGTAATTTACATCGGTCGTTCGTATATACGATTTCTGGAAACGTTAATCAATAGATGAAAAGTCAGAGCTCTTCTACATACACTTGCAGATAGTATAGGCCTACTTGGAATACTTGAATTAAAATAATTTACAGGATCATTCTTGAAGATATTCTGCAAACCATATTTACTATAAAATCTTTCGATTATACCTATGATATACATGGGCTTTTTACTTTATAATCGAGAGCCACAGGAATTCGCGAGCAAGAATTATTACATCATCTCCTATTTACGAGTAGCTGATTCTGTCGATTACTTTAGGTAGAAATTTTAACATCCCACAGTAGAAGAAATCAATTAGGATCGAATATCAAATTTATGACAGATTGTGAATTTCTGATTCACATTCCTATACCTTCACGTAATTGTCGTGTAAAAAGAGAGAAAAATTTGAGACCCAGATCGAACGAAATCGTTTTGTTGATGAACTGTTGTTTCCTGTTTCAATCGTTACCACAACTAAATGACAGAGAATCGCTTATCGGCGGTTTGACGGACGACATTTTTACACTCACAAATATTTAGACGACTGAACAGAGTACAATTTTTCCCATCATTAGAATAGTGGTTTCTACGTAACAAAGCAACGGAATCGCTGAGCACTAATAATGAGTCAAATCGACCATCAAATCTCAATTTATTCGTTCAACTAGAAAATAATAGCTGTCTTCCTACGCTTTTCGGCTAATTGACGCAGCCTATAAACTTGGCTTAAGGAAAATAATATTTGCTTCTATGAGAATCCGACAGTAAGAAATTGATCCATGTACATTGATAACCAGCTCTGTTTGCCCCCTGCGTCATTAAATTGTCCAACAAACAAAAAGATTCCCGATTGACCATAAGATATTCCTGGTAAAATGAATCAGGCTGTTTAACCAATTGAACGAAAACTGCACTCTGCGGCTCTGGTCTACAAAATTGTCCCATTATTGATTCAACGAATTGATTTCGTAAATTCGACACAGTAATTCAGTTGATTCATTAGATCGGTTACGTTGAATCAACCTCGCAGTTTTGTCAATTCTAGATCTAAAAACTAAATCAGCTGAAATGAGCAACAAAAAAATGCAACAACAACAATAATAATAATAATAATAATAATAATAAGAAGAATAATAATAATAGATTTAAATAATAATAGATAATAAAAGATTCTTTCGGTCCTTCGGTGGTCGAATTGGATAAGGCGTCGCAGTACAGATGCGAAAGTCCCGGTTCGAACCCGGGCCGAAGGAATTTTTACTTGATAAAAATTTAGAATGTTCCTTTTCAGTTTTTTTCTGTCTTCTGTAGATTACGCTGCTCGCATTGAGTGGGAATCTCAACAGTTCAAAAAGACTTTAGTATTAAAATTGATTATTGCATTAAAATTTGAGTTCGTCTGGTCTGTTAAATTCGCTTGTATGAATAATAATAATAATAAGAATATTAATAATAATAATAATAATAATAATAATAATAATAATAATAATAATAATAATAATAATAATAATAATAATAATAATAATAATAATAATAATAATAATAATTCTCTTTTGGTTGAGCCAACAACAAATTTTGTGCACCGAATATCTTTCACACGATTCTGCACTCGTTGGGGGTAAATTTTTGTGAATTAAAAAACACTTTTCGCTGAGTAGTAGGTACCGTTAACATTCATCCGCTCCGTGTTGCGTATAGAATTCTAGATACCAATTACATATAACTATAAATCTAATTAGAGAAATGTACGACTGTAATTAAAATTCCATATACCGAGATATGAGAAGCTGGATGTAGTCGCTAACAGATAACAGCAACGGCTCCAAGCTTAACAATATTTTTACATGAATTCCAAATTCGCATTGCAGAAGATAGTTTGATTTTTTCACATACCGGAAGATAAAGATATTCTTAACCGAGGACCTTACCTCACCCTTATCTTTCCAAGTCAACCCACCAGCATGATATACCACTCGGCGTAATATAATTTGCGAAAGAGTTCGATAAGCTTGTGTAAAACCCGGTCATTTGATCATTCACGGTCGGAGGTCGAATGTCTTGTCGAATGGCTACGTGGAATATACGCGTTGCACAAGATAGACTGGTATTTCCACATTATAGGCCGAGGCTTGATAAATTTTTTCTTATCTTTTTCCAAGTTCGCCGTTTGAAAACACTTCTATATGTTTTAAAAACTATGCGGAAACTTGTAGGATCGATTCTTCTCGTGCCTCAACGCACCTGAAGTTTTCCACAAGATGGAACACGTGAAAAACCGGTTAAAACGATTATCTTCCAAAAAACCACGGAAATTCATGAGATTTTTCTTTCGAATACATCATTTTCGATATATTTTGAGCCGCTGAATCGACTGGGACCATCAGTTTCTTACTGAAATTGCGGGAAAAAAGCTACGGGCATTAAATGCCGGATATCTTGAAAATTCTGGAAAAAAAGGGTAAACTAAATGGTTTTCAATGCTTCTAATGATTCAAAATTACGAAATTTTCTTATTCAGAACCTGTATTCCGATGTATTTTAACCCGCTGAATCAAATGAGACCATTAGTTTTCAGTGATTCGACGAAAAAAAAAAAAAGTTATGGGCATGAAATGCCAAATTTATTGAAAAATAATACAGAAAAGGAACAATCGATGGTTTTCAATGTTTATAATGATCCAAAATTATGACATTCTCTTTTGTATATGTTATTCGATACATTTTGACGCGCAGATTCTTATGAGTACATTATATCTTATAAAGTTTCCGAATGAAAATATTTACATAAAAACAATCACTGGACAACAATTTTGATTTGCATGTATTGCAGTGGTAGTTTTATTTTTTTTCTCAGTATGTAATGTTTTTCAGTGATTGCTTTTATGTAAATATTTTTATTCAAAAAATTTGTAAGGTATAATGTACTCATGCGAATCTGCGCGTCAAAATGTATCGAATCACATCCCTTTCTTAAAAAAAAAAAGAAGAGATTGTAACGCGGAAGTTGAAGCCGCTTTTCCGCGATGCTGATTGGCTGTTCACTGAGTATGATCGAGTTGACTCCCTACTGGCGTTGGGCGGATGTGAACACGCAATTGTAAAGGATGCGTGGTGTTTCTTTCATTGCATTAACAAACCGTCCTGTCAGATACACGCAAAATTACACAATTGCGATCCAACAAAGCTAAATACCTCGAATATACTGATATTTTCATTTTGTACGAAGCTCCTATGGCTCCAAGATACGTTTTGGAAGTGATGGACCGAACCTTGCGGGATATTATAAATAATCATTTGCCATGTGGTGGAAAAATTTTATTTTCAAGCGGTTATCTTGGGCAACAACACAGAAATGATATTCGGCTTTCAGTTCATAGAAGATCCCACATACTTTGAAGTTTACCGTGATTTTCCTGAGATTTTTACCAAATGTCGACGGATGACAGAAAAATCGAATTTTTAAACGTTATATGGAAAAAAGCGATTTCTCTGTGGCAATTATCGAGTTATTCATTTTTGAAGAAAGGCGGGTGCAGATTTTCAATTTTATATATATCTCGATTGATCCTGCAATACAAGGTTCGTGATTTCGTACAAAAATCTTTTCTAACAATAAACATCTTGGACCTGACTGATTTTTTTGAGGTAGCTTTTCAGAAATGCAGTTTCAAAAAATCAGTTTCAGCCGCGCGCACAGCGCGCGTGGTGAGCTGGGTATATATGTATAAAAGAGAATGCCATAACTTTTGCTCATTATAATCATCGAAAACCATCAATTGTTCCTTTTCTTTATTATTTTTCAATAAATTTGGCATTTTATAGCCATAATTTTTTTTTTTTCGTCGAATCACTGAAAACTAATGGTCTTATTTGATTTAGCGGGTTGAAATACATCGGAATACAGGTTTTAAATAAGAGAATTTCGTAATTTTAAATCATTAGAAACATTGAAAACCATTTATTTGACCATTTTTTCTTGAATTTTCAAGATATTTGGCATTTTATGCTCATAGCTTTTTTTTTCCCGCAGATTCAGTAAAATACTGATGGTCTCATTCGATTCAGGTGCGTTGAGGCACGGGAAGAATCGATCCCACAGGTCCCAGCGAAGTTTGCGCATAGTTTTCAAGGTATAGAAGTGATTTTCGCCCGGCAAACTTGAAAAGAGATAAAAAAATTTATTAAGCCCCGGCCTATAATCCACATACCCAAAGATAAAGATATTCTTAACCGAGGACCTTACCTCACCATTATCTTTCCAAGTCAACCCACCAGCATGATATACCACTCGGCGTAATATCGCGTTACTAATGCCATAAGGTCGTGAGCGACACTATACGACCTTCTGATTCTATTAAGACCAAAGGGTCGTATATTTTTTTTTCTTATACCCTCGGAATCGCCATGAAATGAATGAAAACACATACGATCTATTGGAATTCCCGAAAAACAATTTTTTTCGGCGGATACCACCGTCTGACTTTGGTTTTACGAAAAAATCACAAAAACTAAAGTCAGAATTAAGGTCGTATCCTGGGAAAATTTTTTTTTTGTCGGCTTTCGATGGATCTACGTGTTTTCATCGATTTCATGGCAAATCCGAGAGAAAAAAAGGCGGATACGACCTTCTGACTTTAATTTTCTCGATTTTTTCCTGAAAATAAAGCCAGAGGGTCGTATATGTGTTCGGCACATACGACCTTTTGCTTTTAATTTTCCAATTTCCCAATTTCAATATTGGTTCACACGTAATGTCGATTCTGAAGCGAAGTCGGAAGAAAAAAAAAAAAAACAAATTATACGACCTTCTGGCACTAAAATTGCAATTATGGCGTTCACGACCTTATGCGGCATTAGTAACGCGATATAATTTGCGAGAGAGTTCGATAAGCTTGTGTAAAACCCGGCCATCTGATCTGCATTCATTGTCAAAGGTCGAATGTCTTGTCGAATGGCTACGTCAAATACGCGTTGCACAAGACAGACTGGTATTTCCACATACCCAAAGATAAGGATATTTACTCGATATAAGGGCAGATCACTCGCCATCGTTCACCACAACGGGTTGATTCTTCACGATCAGTTCTTCACTTGACGAGTTACCCGCAAGTTCATATAGTCTCTCGGTGATTTTACTCCGTGCTTATTCGAGTTCAGATCATCTCATTAATCGCAATAAAAATGAAAAGCCTAATTATCTTCACGACGGTAGTGGCCGCGAGTATTTTTTCAACTGTTAACAGCTACGAGGTACCGACAGCCCGTGTTGAACTACTGAGGCCTCGTGGATTCAGAGTTTCAATCCCGGACTCTCCTGGCGTTGAACTATTCGCTTTTCACGGAAGTATTAACCGGAGGGTAGAAGGTAAGAAATGTTTTACGCAGTCTTGATAGTAGAATTACTGAAAATTTTCAACTATTATAGATGAAGTAACATTCAGGGTTAAAATTGGAAAAGTATCTCAGAACATGTGAAGGATATTTCTCTGTCAAGTGAGCCACCTATTTTCATCATGATCGCAGATTCATAAAAAAATTTATACCGACGATTAGCCTATATTCGAGGACTTTTTGGGAATTTTTTCAGATTTTTAGCACTGCTGGTAGCCTGGAATATTACACGACATTCAGCTATTTTAGCATGTGGTATGATATGTGGTATTCCCACGGTGGGAAGCGAGGAAAACAAACAAAAAAAATTGTTTCTGATGTTGTTCTCGAAACATTATTTTTCATTAATCTATTACCTGTACCACCTTGTGATTTCATTCAATTTGCCGTGAAATTTCACCTCGCGAAAGGGGGCTTCGGTCAATTAAGTCTAGCAGGTGCCTCATCAGTGTGATTCTGGTCGACTGAGACACCTTCTAACATTTTTTGTCAGAGCCCCCCGTCGACGACGTTTCTTATAATACATAAAAGCACTCATTTTTCATATGGGAAACGAAAAAGGAACAAAAAAAACAAAAAGAAAAAGAAAAAATTTCTGGCACACCCCAATAAATATGACTGAAAACCGTTTTTATAGTGCTTTTTCAATTTATTTTTCTAGGAACAAATGGCCGGCCCATAACGCAAATTTCATAGAAAACTTGGTGAATTGGATTGATGATTTGTAAATTTTTTCATCAAAATCGAAACTGCCCGAAGATCTAGAAACACCCTTTTACTCGTTTTTTCGACGTTTCTTTGGATTTTGAGCACTTTTTTGCCAATTAAAAAAATTCGAAAATACTTCCATCGGAAAGCTGAGGAAAAACAAGTTTTTCATGTATTTTTAATAGTTTTTTCTTACTCGTGCGGAATAAATTAATATAGAAAATGAAAAATTGCACACATCTCTCATATCTGCGCTACCGGCAGGGCTAAAAATCTGAAAAAATTCCCAAAAAGTCCTCGAATATAGGCTAATCTTCGGAATAAAATTTTTTATGGATTTGGAATCATGACGAAGATAGGTGGCGATCACTTGACAAAGAATCGTTCATATCAAGAACGAGGATCTTCCCGCTCGTATTCGATAATTAACTTTAACGAAGTGACAGAATAGTTAACTAGAGTCCAAACAACGTTGATGTCAGCTCTTTTACATCGGCATTGATCAGTTCACTCACTTTTACACAATTTTTATTCACTTTTTATTTGTCCTTTAACTATAGGCGTCGAGGCTGGGGACTATTCTGCAGATGTCCATCGCCAACGCGACGGCCGATGGACTTACACGAATCCTACAGCTTCCCTGAGTTCAGGAGACACACTTTACTTCTGGATATACGTGCAAGTCTATGGAAGGGGATATCAAAGATTGTATCAACAAGTTAACGTAGTATAGATTCTAAGTAGATTCTAAGCGTGAACCTCTCGAAATGAATACGAATATAAATAATTGCTCTTTGAATTAAATATTATACTCTTTATTTGTATATTGTCTGTGAAATTTATAACATGTATGAATATTACAACTATTACTGAAACGAAGATACTCATTTCTTGAATAGAATTTGCATTCCGAAACCTGAAAAGAACAGGATATTTGAAAGAAGGGCCTGAATCAATTTTCTCCTTTTATTTTCTCTTCCATTAAGTTATATACATAAGCTTTAATATTAAATTTGCCCAACTTTGTTGCAGATCTTAACTCAATCAGATTATCAGGTGATATGACCATACCTTTGCATATTTTCCTCATTTTCAACTGAAATATCATTCCTTATCTAGGCTCTTGCTCCATCCTTTCAATCAATATTCGCCCAATTTGAAATTGAACAAAGAAATGAATAAAAAATATCTTCACGAAATAAATGTCGTCTTTTCAATTTCTTTACGTCCCAAACGGAGCAGATTTCTGGTGAGTGACGTTACCGCGTTTTTCTATTCGTGAACGTATTTTAGTTGATTATTACTTTTCAGAAGAAAAGTATTGTATTCGGCTGGAAAATGACTATGTCCAATTTTGACGAATCTTCACGTTTCAAGACCCCTAGAATCCGAAAATCATGTTTTTAACGAAATGTCGGTCTGTCCGTCCGTTGCGTTCACTCGAAAATCTCAGAAACGGTTCGATAGAACAATTTGAATTTTGGCGTGACATCTTGATACATTGGCAAGATCAAACTTTTCTATAATTCATTTTGATCCGACTTCCGGTTTAACCGCCACTGAGAAGGACTCCTGATATTTTTAACAGAAATTTCAAATTTTCACGCTGGCAAATGAAAGTTCAAGTTGCCCCGAATCGATACATATATATATGTATAGGGTTTTGACGCCAACTGACCCGACAAACGAGTGATCAATCGACAATCGAACAAACTCCTCTAACGATCTCAGGAGCGGCTCGATAAAAAGATTTGAGTTTTGGCATGTCGTTTCTGTACGTTAGGAGGATGAACCTTTTCGACACCTCATTTCAATCCGACGTCTGGGTCGACCGGAAGTGGAGAAGACTCCCGATTTTTGACCGGAAACTTGGAGTTTTTACGCTGGCAAATGAAAGTTCGAGTCGCCCCGAATCGATACATACATATATACATGTATAGGGTTCCGACGTCAACTGTCCCGACAAACAAGTGATCCATTGATAATCGAACAAACTCCTTCTATGATCTCAGGAGCGGCTCGATAGAAAGATTTGAGTTTTTGCATGTAGTTTCTGTACGTTGGGAGGATGAAGCTTTTCGACACCTTATTTCAATCCGACTCCCGTATCGACCGGAAGTGGAGAAGTCTTCGGATTTTTGACTGGTAACTTGAAGTTTTTTCGATAAAAATTGAAAGATATCTTCACCCTGAAACCAAACATGTTCTAGACAGAGTAGTTCAATCATTATATCCATCAATAATAAAGGACTTGATACGATCAAGGACGTGATAAGCTTCGAAATTGAGCATGTTGTTGTTTTTTCAGGACTGGAAAGAAGAATGTCTTCAATATTGCATTATTGTGATATTCTCGGATTGTTTAATTTTTCAATTCCAAGTAAAAATCAGGATAATATGACGTTAGTAACGTGATATCGTCTTTGTGCTCACTATTGATTGAAAATGAATGTCATCATGATCCACAATCGAATTTATCTCTCTATTTATTTCATACACATACATATTGGTGCGATGATTTTACATATAAAGATAAAGACAGCATTTTTAGAATTATTGAATGTAAATTATGCAACAAAAAATGATCGGATGAAAAGTTCTACGCGAATAGATTCGCCGCTTGTTTTTATTTCTTATACCAAAAGAATCAAAGTTTTGATCTCGAACTTGATTTGGCGTTATAATGTGCGATTTGCTTCAGGAAAAAAAATTTGTAAGAAAATGTAATTTACATCGGTCGTTCGTATATACGATTTCTGGAAACGTTAATCAATAGATGAAAAGTCAGAGCTCTTCTACATACACTTGCAGATAGTATAGGCCTACTTGGAATACTTGAATTAAAATAATTTACAGGATCATTCTTGAAGATATTCTGCAAACCATATTTACTATAAAATCTTTCGATTATACCTATGATATACATGGGCTTTTTACTTTATAATCGAGAGCCACAGGAATTCGCGAGCAAGAATTATTACATCATCTCCTATTTACGAGTAGCTGATTCTGTCGATTACTTTAGGTAGAAATTTTTACATCCCACAGTAGAAATCAATTAGGATCGAATATCAAATTTATGACAGATTGTGAATTTCTGATTCACATTCCTATACCTTCACGTAATTGTCGTGTAAAAAGAGAGAAAAATTTGAGACCCAGATCGAACGAAATCGTTTTGTTGATGAACTGTTGTTTCCTGTTTCAATCGTTACCACAACTAAATGACAGAGAATCGCTTATCGGCGGTTTGACGGACGACATTTTTACACTCACAAATATTTAGACGACTGAACAGAGTACAATTTTTGCCATCATTAGAATAGTGGTTTCTACGTAACAAAGCAACGGAATCGCTGAGCACTAATAATGAGTCAAATCGACCATCAAATCTCAATTTATTCGTTCAACTAGAAAATAATAGCTGTCTTCCTACGCTTTTCGGCTAATTGACGCAGCCTATAAACTTGGCTTAAGGAAAATAATATTTGCTTCTATGAGAATCCGACAGTAAGAAATTGATCCATGTACATTGATAACCAGCTCTGTTTGCCCCCTGCGTCATTAAATTGTCCAACAAACAAAAAGATTCCCGATTGACCATAAGATATTCCTGGTAAAATGAATCAGGCTGTTTAACCAATTGAACGAAAACTGCACTCTGCGGCTCTGGTCTACAAAATTGTCCCATTATTGATTCAACGAATTGATTTCGTAAATTCGACACAGTAATTCAGTTGATTCATTAGATCGGTTACGTTGAATCAACCTCGCAGTTTTGTCAATTCTAGATCTAAAAACTAAATCAGCTGAAATGAGCAACAAAAAAATGCAACAACAACAATAATAATAATAATAATAATAATAATAATAAGAATATTAATAATAATAATAATAATAATAATAATAATTCTCTTTTGGTTGAGCCAACAACAAATTTTGTGCACCGAATATCTTTCACACGATTCTGCACTCGTTGGGGGTAAATTTTTGTGAATTAAAAAACACTTTCCGCTGAGTAGTAGGTACCGTTAACATTCATCCGCTCCGTGATGCGTATAGAATTCTAGATACCAATTACATATAACTATAAATCTAATTAGAGAAATACGTACGACTGTAATTAAAATTCCATATACCGAGATATGAGAAGCTGGATGTAGTCGCTAACAGATAACAGCAACGGCTCCAAGCTTAACAATATTTTTACATGAATTCCAAATTCGCATTGCAGAAGATAGTTTGATTTTTTCACATACCGGAAGATAAAGATATTCTTAACCGAGGACCTTACCTCACCCTTATCTTTCCAAGTCAACCCACCAGCATATACCACTCGGCGTAATATAATTTGCGAAAGAGTTCGATAAGCTTGTGTAAAACCCGGTCATTTGATCATTCACGGTCGGAGGTCAAATGTCTTGTCGAATGGCTACGCGGAATATACGCGTTGCACAAGATATGGACTGGTATTTCCACATTATAGGCCGAGGCTTGATAAATTTTTTTATCTTTTTCCAAGTTCGCCGTTTAAAAACACTTCAATATGTTTTAAAAACTATGCGGAAACTTGTAGGATCGATTCTTCTCGTGCCTCAACGCACCTGAAGTTTTCCACAAGATGGAACACGTGAAAAACCGGTTAAAACGATTATCTTCCAAAAAACCACGGAAATTCATGAGATTTTTCTTTCGAATACATCATTTTCGATATATTTTGAGCCGCTGAATCGACTGGGACCATCAGTTTCTTACTGAAATTGCGGGAAAAAAGCTACGGGCATTAAATGCCGGATATCTTGAAAATTCTAGAAAAAAAGGGTAAACGAAATGGTTTTCAATGCTTGTAATGATTCAAAATTACGAAATTTTCTTATTCAGAACCTGTATTCCGATGTATTTTAACCCGCTAAATCAAATGAGACCATTAGTTTTCAGTGATTCGACGAAAAAAAAAAAAGTTATGGGCATGAAATGCCAAATTTATTGAAAAATAATACAGAAAAGGAACAATCGATGGTTTTCAATGTTTATAATGATCCAAAATTATGACATTCTCTTTTGTATATGTTATTCGATACATTTTGACGCGCAGATTCTTATGAGTACATCAGGGCCGGATTAAGGTCTGGGGCGCCCCTAGGCGAATCTCATTTTTTGCCCCCCCCCCCCCCCCCCCCCAATTACTCGTCATCTAAGTGTACTAATCACCGTGAAATACAAATATAATATAATGTAATATAACAGCATACCATAAATGATAGAATTCGTGGGTACAAATAATTTATTTACTGTCAGCGACAGTAACATCTGCATTCACCGTCACAACGCTATTGTAGCTTCGCCTATTAGCCGTCTGATTTGGAGTAACTCCAAACTTTTTTTTTGTTTTTTTTTTGTTTTTTCCGAATTTTATTTTTAATCGATCGATTCCATTATGAGTATGTACGTATGTTGCATGTTATAACGTGTTACGCATGTTATGTATATTGAAATGTGAATACCTAGCGAAAACTAAGACTAGTTTACATTCAGAAATTAATTGGGAGGAAATTTAACTGTACTTGGCAACGTCCATCGATTTCAATACTTTTGTAGATCAAATGCTACTTTTTCGAATATTTTATTAAGAAATTTTTGTTGATAGTTGCTACGTTTTAATTTACTTGGCGCAAGGTTTTTGCACCCGAGGTGCTTTTGGGGGATTTCATTACTTTTTGCACACGATTTGATTTTCTCAACCGGTTTTGTCAAATGGTATTTTTCATAACACTATTCATTTCTTTAAATCTATCTGTTATCAGTTCTATTAACAGTGTTTTACTGATTCTTTATACTCGATACCTAGTCGGTTGCATATTTTTACTCATTTTGATAACAGACGGTCATGTGTTCCACAACAGCTGTGGTAATTTCCGCGACTGATTTATATATGCAGATGGGGTTATGTTTATGTTGTTGTTGATCTAAAAAATTTAGCTGAAAAAAAAACTCATCGCATATTAGGTAACGATGTCATGCTCCATAAATATTATTAGAATTAATCTCTTCATTATTACTTAATTACTGAATTCCTTCACGTTTTCCATATGTGAACTACCTCCTGATATCAGAGAAACGCGTATTGAAATAAATATCGGTGATTTACTGCTGACCTAATCGTAATCAATCGTTACAGATAATTCTCATAACCTCAAAGGCTCGATCTCTTAAAATCATCGATAAGACAAATATGATTATTCCATAAAACTTCGTTAATAATTTTAATGAACAATTATCACTTTACAATCAATTCCTAAAATAAGTTCATCTAATAATTATGTAATTGCTGCTCCGAATTATATTATTTTCATCCCTGCAGTCTCCGCAACTGTCATCGAGAATATGATAAATTAAATCATTATATACGGCCATGCGTCGTGCGCGATTATGCTGCCTCGCGTGGTCCATGGAGAGCATTATTGCATGATAGACCGACGAACTCGCCCGATTTTTATTCCGATCGATTAGTATATAAATTAGTGTTAACTTTCGTCTCGTCGGGGTACTCTCTAAAATGTCAAAAATTACCGCCAAGTACAAAAATAGTTTCACCGTCCAAAAACTCGAAATCATCAGTCTCTTTATTTCAGCGACAGATCACAAACATCACTTTTTCATATAAAACAGTACAAAAACCTTGTACGTGAAATCAGACAACAAAGCCAAGCACTCCCATGGTTAATTTCCATATTTCGAAGTCTGTTTTTCCAATGTTATTCAATGGCAATGGATGGAAAACCAATAGATCATTCGTTACCTTTGACAAAACAGCATATCGGCGACGGGAAATATTGCTGAAGGAAGTTATCTCGGATGACGATACAAACTTGGCGGGCATAGATTGTTCTGAAAATGATCAATTGCTCTCGTTTTCTGGTCTGTCCTTTCTAGCCACTCTGCGATGATCACACCGACGACACTGTTCGGCAGATGATCGAAGACTCTTTGAACTTTTATCACACTGATAATATGTATTAACTGAAACTGGAATATATTGAAATTAAACTAATAAATAATCAGTTGAATATTGGTGATAAATTAGACATACGCATCGTGCCAATACTTTCACATAACGTAACGTCTTTCATAGCCAGAACTAATAAGTTCATGAACGGTGGGCTTGGCAATCGGAGTTTTTATTTTAAAGAATGGTTCAAGTCCAAATCAGCATAACTTAATTGCACCATCGCAGTCAAGAATTATGCATTTATCGCCCACCAGATTTCACCTATAGTTACATTATGCCAAAATATAAAAATATCAAACCCATGAAATACATATCCTGGCCCAATCCATTATTGGTACAATGGGTTAATTGATTTTTCTAACGTCTCCTTGTATGTTTTAACTGCAGTAAATATAGATCAAATCGCATCGATTTTTTTGTTAGACAATAACGAAGAGAGTAAAGGGTATTCTCTATCCAAAGATACACTGATTTCTGATTTTATCCCACACTGCAGGAATTGATCAATTTCAGAACAATCTATGCCCGCCAAGTTTGTATCGTCATCCGAGATAACTTCCGTCAGCAATATTTCCCGTCGCCGATATGCTGTTTTGTCAAAGGTAACGAATGATCTATTGGTTTTCCATCCATTGCCATTGAATAACATTGGAAAAACAGACTTCGAAATATGGAAATTAACCATGGGAGTGCTTGGCTTTGTTGTCTGATTTCACGTACAAGGTTTTTGTACTGTTTTATATGAAAAAGTGATGTTTGTGATCTGTCGCTGAAATAAAGAGACTGATGATTTCGAGTTTTTGGACGGTGAAACTATTTTTGTACTTGGCGGTAATTTTTGACATTTACAATGTTTTTGCCGGGTATTTCATTACTTTTTGTATTTCACAAGATATACAACACTGAATTCTGCGTACAGACATATGCATAGACAACTATTACTAATAAGACACACACACCTATATTTGACACATACGAATTTCCGCAATTTCTGCAATGAATGACTCTGCTTTGATCACATTTTAAAACTTTCAAATCAAGTATATAGTTTAAGAATTTGTTTAAATCTACATAAATTATGCGCGCAAAACCATACTTTCTATGACAATACTGACGATATTTCGAAGATTTGGCTAGTAGTCTAGTATCGTGTCCGATGCTTCGCACAATCCGAACCGGATCCATTCATTCGTTTGTGAAATATCGTACCTGCTAGGTTTTTTTTTTTTATCATTTTTGGGGGGGGGGGGGGGGGGGGGGGGGGGGGGTACATTCTACGAAGAGAAAAATTTTAGCAAAGTGGTAAATTTTGTAGCATCACTCTAAGTGCTCTCTCATTATTGTTTTTATCAAATATTTCATTAATATTAGAACCCTGAAAATTATTTCGCTTCTTGTAGAATAACATAACTACCGCAATGGCACGATGAACAATTCGTGCTGACTATGCTTCTGTGTTTGATAGTTGTTAGGGCTCAGTAGAAAAAATATAACTATAGTGTTCGTTCGTCAAACTGGTGAATGAGCGGGTGACGGTTAGACAGCTCATGAAAAATTCAGATTCAAAACGCTTATAAATAAAGCTTCTTTGCTTCTTGGTTTTCTCGGGATATTTATGGTCTCATTTTTCATGGCAATCGCAGTACTTATCGAAAAATTCATGTAGTTATAATAATTATAAAAAGCAAACGAAACTTTGGGTCTCATTAGATAAAATATTTAAAAAATTTATGATGAACCACTTGAAGTCGAATTAAAAATTCGAACCTTCGCTAGAAGTTTTCTCTTTATAAAAACTAACTTTTAAGCAGATAATGTCAGTGAAAAAAAAAACATGAATGAAAAACAATACTACGCACCGTGCACGTATGTGCGATTCCATCATGAGAAACTTGGGAATAAAAGAAGAAAAAATAAATAAATAATAATAATAATAATGATAATATCAATGATACACAACAACAATAATAATAATAATGATAATAATAATAATGATAATGATAATGATAATAATGATGATAGTAATAATAATAATAATAATAATAATAATAATAATAATAATAATAATAATAATAATAATAATAATAATAATAATAATAATAATAATAATAACAATAGTAATAATAATAATAATAATAATAATAATAATAATAATAATAATAATAATAATAATAATAATAATAATAATAATAATAATAATAATAATAATAATAATAATAATAATAATAATAATATTAATAATAATAATAATAATAATAATAATAATAATAATAATAATAATAATAATAATAATAATAATAATAATAATAATAATAATAATAATAATAATAATAATAATAATAATAATAATAATAATAATAATAATAATAATAATTCTCTTTTGGTTGAGCCAACAACAAATTTTGTGCACCGAATATCTTTCACACGATTCTGCACTCGTTGGGGGTAAATTTTTGTGAATTAAAAAACACTTTTCGCTGAGTAGTAGGTACCGTTAACATTCATCCGCTCCGTGATGCGTATAGAATTCTAGATACCAATTACATATAACTATAAATCTAATTAGAGAAATGTACGACTGTAATTAAAATTCCATATACCGAGATATGAGAAGCTGGATGTAGTCGCTAACAGATAACAGCAACGGCTCCAAGCTTAACAATATTTTTACATGAATTCCAAATTCGCATTGCAGAAGATAGTTTGATTTTTTCACATACCGGAAGATAAAGATATTCTTAACCGAGGACCTTACCTCACCCTTATCTTTCCAAGTCAACCCACCAGCATGATATACCACTCGGCGTAATATAATTTGCGAAAGAGTTCGATAAGCTTGTGTAAAACCCGGTCATTTGATCATTCACGGTCGGAGGTCGAATGTCTTGTCGAATGGCTACGTGGAATATACGCGTTGCACAAGATAGACTGGTATTTCCACATTATAGGCCGAGGCTTGATAAATTTTTTCTTATCTTTTTCCAAGTTCGCCGTTTGAAAACACTTCTATATGTTTTAAAAACTATGCGGAAACTTGTAGGATCGATTCTTCTCGTGCCTCAACGCACCTGAAGTTTTCCACAAGATGGAACACGTGAAAAACCGGTTAAAACGATTATCTTCCAAAAAACCACGGAAATTCATGAGATTTTTCTTTCGAATACATCATTTTCGATATATTTTGAGCCGCTGAATCGACTGGGACCATCAGTTTCTTACTGAAATTGCGGGAAAAAAGCTACGGGCATTAAATGCCGGATATCTTGAAAATTCTGGAAAAAAAGGGTAAACTAAATGGTTTTCAATGCTTCTAATGATTCAAAATTACGAAATTTTCTTATTCAGAACCTGTATTCCGATGTATTTTAACCCGCTAAATCAAATGAGACCATTAGTTTTCAGTGATTCGACGAAAAAAAAAAAAGTTATGGGCATGAAATGCCAAATTTATTGAAAAATAATACAGAAAAGGAACAATCGATGGTTTTCAATGTTTATAATGATCCAAAATTATGACATTCTCTTTTGTATATGTTATTCGATACATTTTGACGCGCAGATTCTTATGAGTACATTATATCTTATAAAGTTTCCGAATGAAAATATTTACATAAAAACAATCACTGGACAACATTTTGATTTGCATGTATTGCAGTGGTAGTTTTATTTTTTTTCTCAGTATGTAATGTTTTTCAGTGATTGCTTTTATGTAAATATTTTTATTCAAAAAATTTGTAAGGTATAATGTACTCATGCGAATCTGCGCGTCAAAATGTATCGAATCACATCCCTTTCTTAAAAAAAAAAAGAAGAGATTGTAACGCGGAAGTTGAAGCCGCTTTTCCGCGATGCTGATTGGCTGTTCACTGAGTATGATCGAGTTGACTCCCTACTGGCGTTGGGCGGATGTGAACACGCAATTGTAAAGGATGCGTGGTGTTTCTTTCATTGCATTAACAAACCGTCCTGTCAGATACACGCAAAATTACACAATTGCGATCCAACAAAGCTAAATACCTCGAATATACTGATATTTTCATTTTGTACGAAGCTCCTATGGCTCCAAGATACGTTTTGGAAGTGATGGACCGAACCTTGCGGGATATTATAAATAATCATTTGCCATGTGGTGGAAAAATTTTATTTTCAAGCGGTTATCTTGGGCAACAACACAGAAATGATATTCGGCTTTCAGTTCATAGAAGATCCCACATACTTTGAAGTTTACCGTGATTTTCCTGAGATTTTTACCAAATGTCGACGGATGACAGAAAAATCGAATTTTTAAACGTTATATGGAAAAAAGCGATTTCTCTGTGGCAATTATCGAGTTATTCATTTTTGAAGAAAGGCGGGTGCAGATTTTCAATTTTATATATATCTCGATTGATCCTGCAATACAAGGTTCGTGATTTCGTACAAAAATCTTTTCTAACAATAAACATCTTGGACCTGACTGATTTTTTTGAGGTAGCTTTTCAGAAATGCAGTTTCAAAAAATCAGTTTCAGCCGCGCGCACAGCGCGCGTGGTGAGCTGGGTATATATGTATAAAAGAGAATGCCATAACTTTTGCTCATTATAATCATCGAAAACCATCAATTGTTCCTTTTCTTTATTATTTTTCAATAAATTTGGCATTTTATAGCCATAATTTTTTTTTTTTCGTCGAATCACTGAAAACTAATGGTCTTATTTGATTTAGCGGGTTGAAATACATCGGAATACAGGTTTTAAATAAGAGAATTTCGTAATTTTAAATCATTAGAAACATTGAAAACCATTTATTTGACCATTTTTTCTTGAATTTTCAAGATATTTGGCATTTTATGCTCATAGCTTTTTTTTTCCCGCAGATTCAGTAAAATACTGATGGTCTCATTCGATTCAGGTGCGTTGAGGCACGGGAAGAATCGATCCCACAGGTCCCAGCGAAGTTTGCGCATAGTTTTCAAGGTATAGAAGTGATTTTCGCCCGGCAAACTTGAAAAGAGATAAAAAAATTTATTAAGCCCCGGCCTATAATCCACATACCCAAAGATAAAGATATTCTTAACCGAGGACCTTACCTCACCATTATCTTTCCAAGTCAACCCACCAGCATGATATACCACTCGGCGTAATATCGCGTTACTAATGCCATAAGGTCGTGAGCGACACTATACGACCTTCTGATTCTATTAAGACCAAAGGGTCGTATATTTTTTTTTCTTATACCCTCGGAATCGCCATGAAATGAATGAAAACACATACGATCTATTGGAATTCCCGAAAAACAATTTTTTTCGGCGGATACCACCGTCTGACTTTGGTTTTACGAAAAAATCACAAAAACTAAAGTCAGAATTAAGGTCGTATCCTGGGAAAATTTTTTTTTTGTCGGCTTTCGATGGATCTACGTGTTTTCATCGATTTCATGGCAAATCCGAGAGAAAAAAAGGCGGATACGACCTTCTGACTTTAATTTTCTCGATTTTTTCCTGAAAATAAAGCCAGAGGGTCGTATATGTGTTCGGCACATACGACCTTTTGCTTTTAATTTTCCAATTTCCCAATTTCAATATTGGTTCACACGTAATGTCGATTCTGAAGCGAAGTCGGAAGAAAAAAAAAAAAAACAAATTATACGACCTTCTGGCACTAAAATTGCAATTATGGCGTTCACGACCTTATGCGGCATTAGTAACGCGATATAATTTGCGAGAGAGTTCGATAAGCTTGTGTAAAACCCGGCCATCTGATCTGCATTCATTGTCAAAGGTCGAATGTCTTGTCGAATGGCTACGTCAAATACGCGTTGCACAAGACAGACTGGTATTTCCACATACCCAAAGATAAGGATATTTACTCGATATAAGGGCAGATCACTCGCCATCGTTCACCACAACGGGTTGATTCTTCACGATCAGTTCTTCACTTGACGAGTTACCCGCAAGTTCATATAGTCTCTCGGTGATTTTACTCCGTGCTTATTCGAGTTCAGATCATCTCATTAATCGCAATAAAAATGAAAAGCCTAATTATCTTCACGACGGTAGTGGCCGCGAGTATTTTTTCAACTGTTAACAGCTACGAGGTACCGACAGCCCGTGTTGAACTACTGAGGCCTCGTGGATTCAGAGTTTCAATCCCGGACTCTCCTGGCGTTGAACTATTCGCTTTTCACGGAAGTATTAACCGGAGGGTAGAAGGTAAGAAATGTTTTACGCAGTCTTGATAGTAGAATTACTGAAAATTTTCAACTATTATAGATGAAGTAACATTCAGGGTTAAAATTGGAAAAGTATCTCAGAACATGTGAAGGATATTTCTCTGTCAAGTGAGCCACCTATTTTCATCATGATCGCAGATTCATAAAAAAATTTATACCGACGATTAGCCTATATTCGAGGACTTTTTGGGAATTTTTTCAGATTTTTAGCACTGCTGGTAGCCTGGAATATTACACGACATTCAGCTATTTTAGCATGTGGTATGATATGTGGTATTCCCACGGTGGGAAGCGAGGAAAACAAACAAAAAAAATTGTTTCTGATGTTGTTCTCGAAACATTATTTTTCATTAATCTATTACCTGTACCACCTTGTGATTTCATTCAATTTGCCGTGAAATTTCACCTCGCGAAAGGGGGCTTCGGTCAATTAAGTCTAGCAGGTGCCTCATCAGTGTGATTCTGGTCGACTGAGACACCTTCTAACATTTTTTGTCAGAGCCCCCCGTCGACGACGTTTCTTATAATACATAAAAGCACTCATTTTTCATATGGGAAACGAAAAAGGAACAAAAAAAACAAAAAGAAAAAGAAAAAATTTCTGGCACACCCCAATAAATATGACTGAAAACCGTTTTTATAGTGCTTTTTCAATTTATTTTTCTAGGAACAAATGGCCGGCCCATAACGCAAATTTCATAGAAAACTTGGTGAATTGGATTGATGATTTGTAAATTTTTTCATCAAAATCGAAACTGCCCGAAGATCTAGAAACACCCTTTTACTCGTTTTTTCGACGTTTCTTTGGATTTTGAGCACTTTTTTGCCAATTAAAAAAATTCGAAAATACTTCCATCGGAAAGCTGAGGAAAAACAAGTTTTTCATGTATTTTTAATAGTTTTTTCTTACTCGTGCGGAATAAATTAATATAGAAAATGAAAAATTGCACACATCTCTCATATCTGCGCTACCGGCAGGGCTAAAAATCTGAAAAAATTCCCAAAAAGTCCTCGAATATAGGCTAATCTTCGGAATAAAATTTTTTATGGATTTGGAATCATGACGAAGATAGGTGGCGATCACTTGACAAAGAATCGTTCATATCAAGAACGAGGATCTTCCCGCTCGTATTCGATAATTAACTTTAACGAAGTGACAGAATAGTTAACTAGAGTCCAAACAACGTTGATGTCAGCTCTTTTACATCGGCATTGATCAGTTCACTCACTTTTACACAATTTTTATTCACTTTTTATTTGTCCTTTAACTATAGGCGTCGAGGCTGGGGACTATTCTGCAGATGTCCATCGCCAACGCGACGGCCGATGGACTTACACGAATCCTACAGCTTCCCTGAGTTCAGGAGACACACTTTACTTCTGGATATACGTGCAAGTCTATGGAAGGGGATATCAAAGATTGTATCAACAAGTTAACGTAGTATAGATTCTAAGTAGATTCTAAGCGTGAACCTCTCGAAATGAATACGAATATAAATAATTGCTCTTTGAATTAAATATTATACTCTTTATTTGTATATTGTCTGTGAAATTTATAACATGTATGAATATTACAACTATTACTGAAACGAAGATACTCATTTCTTGAATAGAATTTGCATTCCGAAACCTGAAAAGAACAGGATATTTGAAAGAAGGGCCTGAATCAATTTTCTCCTTTTATTTTCTCTTCCATTAAGTTATATACATAAGCTTTAATATTAAATTTGCCCAACTTTGTTGCAGATCTTAACTCAATCAGATTATCAGGTGATATGACCATACCTTTGCATATTTTCCTCATTTTCAACTGAAATATCATTCCTTATCTAGGCTCTTGCTCCATCCTTTCAATCAATATTCGCCCAATTTGAAATTGAACAAAGAAATGAATAAAAAATATCTTCACGAAATAAATGTCGTCTTTTCAATTTCTTTACGTCCCAAACGGAGCAGATTTCTGGTGAGTGACGTTACCGCGTTTTTCTATTCGTGAACGTATTTTAGTTGATTATTACTTTTCAGAAGAAAAGTATTGTATTCGGCTGGAAAATGACTATGTCCAATTTTGACGAATCTTCACGTTTCAAGACCCCTAGAATCCGAAAATCATGTTTTTAACGAAATGTCGGTCTGTCCGTCCGTTGCGTTCACTCGAAAATCTCAGAAACGGTTCGATAGAACAATTTGAATTTTGGCGTGACATCTTGATACATTGGCAAGATCAAACTTTTCTATAATTCATTTTGATCCGACTTCCGGTTTAACCGCCACTGAGAAGGACTCCTGATATTTTTAACAGAAATTTCAAATTTTCACGCTGGCAAATGAAAGTTCAAGTTGCCCCGAATCGATACATATATATATGTATAGGGTTTTGACGCCAACTGACCCGACAAACGAGTGATCAATCGACAATCGAACAAACTCCTCTAACGATCTCAGGAGCGGCTCGATAAAAAGATTTGAGTTTTGGCATGTCGTTTCTGTACGTTAGGAGGATGAACCTTTTCGACACCTCATTTCAATCCGACGTCTGGGTCGACCGGAAGTGGAGAAGACTCCCGATTTTTGACCGGAAACTTGGAGTTTTTACGCTGGCAAATGAAAGTTCGAGTCGCCCCGAATCGATACATACATATATACATGTATAGGGTTCCGACGTCAACTGTCCCGACAAACAAGTGATCCATTGATAATCGAACAAACTCCTTCTATGATCTCAGGAGCGGCTCGATAGAAAGATTTGAGTTTTTGCATGTAGTTTCTGTACGTTGGGAGGATGAAGCTTTTCGACACCTTATTTCAATCCGACTCCCGTATCGACCGGAAGTGGAGAAGTCTTCGGATTTTTGACTGGTAACTTGAAGTTTTTTCGATAAAAATTGAAAGATATCTTCACCCTGAAACCAAACATGTTCTAGACAGAGTAGTTCAATCATTATATCCATCAATAATAAAGGACTTGATACGATCAAGGACGTGATAAGCTTCGAAATTGAGCATGTTGTTGTTTTTTCAGGACTGGAAAGAAGAATGTCTTCAATATTGCATTATTGTGATATTCTCGGATTGTTTAATTTTTCAATTCCAAGTAAAAATCAGGATAATATGACGTTAGTAACGTGATATCGTCTTTGTGCTCACTATTGATTGAAAATGAATGTCATCATGATCCACAATCGAATTTATCTCTCTATTTATTTCATACACATACATATTGGTGCGATGATTTTACATATAAAGATAAAGACAGCATTTTTAGAATTATTGAATGTAAATTATGCAACAAAAAATGATCGGATGAAAAGTTCTACGCGAATAGATTCGCCGCTTGTTTTTATTTCTTATACCAAAAGAATCAAAGTTTTGATCTCGAACTTGATTTGGCGTTATAATGTGCGATTTGCTTCAGGAAAAAAAATTTGTAAGAAAATGTAATTTACATCGGTCGTTCGTATATACGATTTCTGGAAACGTTAATCAATAGATGAAAAGTCAGAGCTCTTCTACATACACTTGCAGATAGTATAGGCCTACTTGGAATACTTGAATTAAAATAATTTACAGGATCATTCTTGAAGATATTCTGCAAACCATATTTACTATAAAATCTTTCGATTATACCTATGATATACATGGGCTTTTTACTTTATAATCGAGAGCCACAGGAATTCGCGAGCAAGAATTATTACATCATCTCCTATTTACGAGTAGCTGATTCTGTCGATTACTTTAGGTAGAAATTTTAACATCCCACAGTAGAAGAAATCAATTAGGATCGAATATCAAATTTATGACAGATTGTGAATTTCTGATTCACATTCCTATACCTTCACGTAATTGTCGTGTAAAAAGAGAGAAAAATTTGAGACCCAGATCGAACGAAATCGTTTTGTTGATGAACTGTTGTTTCCTGTTTCAATCGTTACCACAACTAAATGACAGAGAATCGCTTATCGGCGGTTTGACGGACGACATTTTTACACTCACAAATATTTAGACGACTGAACAGAGTACAATTTTTCCCATCATTAGAATAGTGGTTTCTACGTAACAAAGCAACGGAATCGCTGAGCACTAATAATGAGTCAAATCGACCATCAAATCTCAATTTATTCGTTCAACTAGAAAATAATAGCTGTCTTCCTACGCTTTTCGGCTAATTGACGCAGCCTATAAACTTGGCTTAAGGAAAATAATATTTGCTTCTATGAGAATCCGACAGTAAGAAATTGATCCATGTACATTGATAACCAGCTCTGTTTGCCCCCTGCGTCATTAAATTGTCCAACAAACAAAAAGATTCCCGATTGACCATAAGATATTCCTGGTAAAATGAATCAGGCTGTTTAACCAATTGAACGAAAACTGCACTCTGCGGCTCTGGTCTACAAAATTGTCCCATTATTGATTCAACGAATTGATTTCGTAAATTCGACACAGTAATTCAGTTGATTCATTAGATCGGTTACGTTGAATCAACCTCGCAGTTTTGTCAATTCTAGATCTAAAAACTAAATCAGCTGAAATGAGCAACAAAAAAATGCAACAACAACAATAATAATAATAATAATAATAATAATAATAAGAATAATAATAATAGATTTAAATAATAATAGATAATAAAAGATTCTTTCGGTCCTTCGGTGGTCGAATTGGATAAGGCGTCGCAGTACAGATGCGAAAGTCCCGGTTCGAACCCGGGCCGAAGGAATTTTTACTTGATAAAAATTTAGAATGTTCCTTTTCAGTTTTTTTCTGTCTTCTGTAGATTACGCTGCTCGCATTGAGTGGGAATCTCAACAGTTCAAAAAGACTTTAGTATTAAAATTGATTATTGCATTAAAATTTGAGTTCGTCTGGTCTGTTAAATTCGCTTGTATGAATAATAATAATAATAAGAATATTAATAATAATAATAATAATAATAATAATAATAATAATAATAATAATAATAATAATAATAATAATAATAATAATAATAATAATAATAATAATAATTCTCTTTTGGTTGAGCCAACAACAAATTTTGTGCACCGAATATCTTTCACACGATTCTGCACTCGTTGGGGGTAAATTTTTGTGAATTAAAAAACACTTTTCGCTGAGTAGTAGGTACCGTTAACATTCATCCGCTCCGTGTTGCGTATAGAATTCTAGATACCAATTACATATAACTATAAATCTAATTAGAGAAATGTACGACTGTAATTAAAATTCCATATACCGAGATATGAGAAGCTGGATGTAGTCGCTAACAGATAACAGCAACGGCTCCAAGCTTAACAATATTTTTACATGAATTCCAAATTCGCATTGCAGAAGATAGTTTGATTTTTTCACATACCGGAAGATAAAGATATTCTTAACCGAGGACCTTACCTCACCCTTATCTTTCCAAGTCAACCCACCAGCATGATATACCACTCGGCGTAATATAATTTGCGAAAGAGTTCGATAAGCTTGTGTAAAACCCGGTCATTTGATCATTCACGGTCGGAGGTCGAATGTCTTGTCGAATGGCTACGTGGAATATACGCGTTGCACAAGATAGACTGGTATTTCCACATTATAGGCCGAGGCTTGATAAATTTTTTCTTATCTTTTTCCAAGTTCGCCGTTTGAAAACACTTCTATATGTTTTAAAAACTATGCGGAAACTTGTAGGATCGATTCTTCTCGTGCCTCAACGCACCTGAAGTTTTCCACAAGATGGAACACGTGAAAAACCGGTTAAAACGATTATCTTCCAAAAAACCACGGAAATTCATGAGATTTTTCTTTCGAATACATCATTTTCGATATATTTTGAGCCGCTGAATCGACTGGGACCATCAGTTTCTTACTGAAATTGCGGGAAAAAAGCTACGGGCATTAAATGCCGGATATCTTGAAAATTCTGGAAAAAAAGGGTAAACTAAATGGTTTTCAATGCTTCTAATGATTCAAAATTACGAAATTTTCTTATTCAGAACCTGTATTCCGATGTATTTTAACCCGCTGAATCAAATGAGACCATTAGTTTTCAGTGATTCGACGAAAAAAAAAAAAAGTTATGGGCATGAAATGCCAAATTTATTGAAAAATAATACAGAAAAGGAACAATCGATGGTTTTCAATGTTTATAATGATCCAAAATTATGACATTCTCTTTTGTATATGTTATTCGATACATTTTGACGCGCAGATTCTTATGAGTACATTATATCTTATAAAGTTTCCGAATGAAAATATTTACATAAAAACAATCACTGGACAACAATTTTGATTTGCATGTATTGCAGTGGTAGTTTTATTTTTTTTCTCAGTATGTAATGTTTTTCAGTGATTGCTTTTATGTAAATATTTTTATTCAAAAAATTTGTAAGGTATAAGGTACTCATGCGAATCTGCGCGTCAAAATGTATCGAATCACATCCCTTTCTTAAAAAA
The DNA here is from genome assembly GCA_949628255.1 of Macrophya alboannulata. Lineage (NCBI taxonomy): Eukaryota > Metazoa > Arthropoda > Insecta > Hymenoptera > Tenthredinidae > Macrophya > Macrophya alboannulata. The sequence goes on from OX451209.1 coordinate 13,023,843, forward strand.
AAAAAGAAGAGATTGTAACGCGGAAGTTGAAGCCGCTTTTCCGCGATGCTGATTGGCTGTTCACTGAGTATGATCGAGTTGACTCCCTACTGGCGTTGGGCGGATGTGAACACGCAATTGTAAAGGATGCGTGGTGTTTCTTTCATTGCATTAACAAACCGTCCTGTCAGATACACGCAAAATTACACAATTGCGATCCAACAAAGCTAAATACCTCGAATATACTGATATTTTCATTTTGTACGAAGCTCCTATGGCTCCAAGATACGTTTTGGAAGTGATGGACCGAACCTTGCGGGATATTATAAATAATCATTTGCCATGTGGTGGAAAAATTTTATTTTCAAGCGGTTATCTTGGGCAACAACACAGAAATGATATTCGGCTTTCAGTTCATAGAAGATCCCACATACTTTGAAGTTTACCGTGATTTTCCTGAGATTTTTACCAAATGTCGACGGATGACAGAAAAATCGAATTTTTAAACGTTATATGGAAAAAAGCGATTTCTCTGTGGCAATTATCGAGTTATTCATTTTTGAAGAAAGGCGGGTGCAGATTTTCAATTTTATATATATCTCGATTGATCCTGCAATACAAGGTTCGTGATTTCGTACAAAAATCTTTTCTAACAATAAACATCTTGGACCTGACTGATTTTTTTGAGGTAGCTTTTCAGAAATGCAGTTTCAAAAAATCAGTTTCAGCCGCGCGCACAGCGCGCGTGGTGAGCTGGGTATATATGTATAAAAGAGAATGCCATAACTTTTGCTCATTATAATCATCGAAAACCATCAATTGTTCCTTTTCTTTATTATTTTTCAATAAATTTGGCATTTTATAGCCATAATTTTTTTTTTTTCGTCGAATCACTGAAAACTAATGGTCTTATTTGATTTAGCGGGTTGAAATACATCGGAATACAGGTTTTAAATAAGAGAATTTCGTAATTTTAAATCATTAGAAACATTGAAAACCATTTATTTGACCATTTTTTCTTGAATTTTCAAGATATTTGGCATTTTATGCTCATAGCTTTTTTTTTCCCGCAGATTCAGTAAAATACTGATGGTCTCATTCGATTCAGGTGCGTTGAGGCACGGGAAGAATCGATCCCACAGGTCCCAGCGAAGTTTGCGCATAGTTTTCAAGGTATAGAAGTGATTTTCGCCCGGCAAACTTGAAAAGAGATAAAAAAATTTATTAAGCCCCGGCCTATAATCCACATACCCAAAGATAAAGATATTCTTAACCGAGGACCTTACCTCACCATTATCTTTCCAAGTCAACCCACCAGCATGATATACCACTCGGCGTAATATCGCGTTACTAATGCCATAAGGTCGTGAGCGACACTATACGACCTTCTGATTCTATTAAGACCAAAGGGTCGTATATTTTTTTTTCTTATACCCTCGGAATCGCCATGAAATGAATGAAAACACATACGATCTATTGGAATTCCCGAAAAACAATTTTTTTCGGCGGATACCACCGTCTGACTTTGGTTTTACGAAAAAATCACAAAAACTAAAGTCAGAATTAAGGTCGTATCCTGGGAAAATTTTTTTTTTGTCGGCTTTCGATGGATCTACGTGTTTTCATCGATTTCATGGCAAATCCGAGAGAAAAAAAGGCGGATACGACCTTCTGACTTTAATTTTCTCGATTTTTTCCTGAAAATAAAGCCAGAGGGTCGTATATGTGTTCGGCACATACGACCTTTTGCTTTTAATTTTCCAATTTCCCAATTTCAATATTGGTTCACACGTAATGTCGATTCTGAAGCGAAGTCGGAAGAAAAAAAAAAAAAACAAATTATACGACCTTCTGGCACTAAAATTGCAATTATGGCGTTCACGACCTTATGCGGCATTAGTAACGCGATATAATTTGCGAGAGAGTTCGATAAGCTTGTGTAAAACCCGGCCATCTGATCTGCATTCATTGTCAAAGGTCGAATGTCTTGTCGAATGGCTACGTCAAATACGCGTTGCACAAGACAGACTGGTATTTCCACATACCCAAAGATAAGGATATTTACTCGATATAAGGGCAGATCACTCGCCATCGTTCACCACAACGGGTTGATTCTTCACGATCAGTTCTTCACTTGACGAGTTACCCGCAAGTTCATATAGTCTCTCGGTGATTTTACTCCGTGCTTATTCGAGTTCAGATCATCTCATTAATCGCAATAAAAATGAAAAGCCTAATTATCTTCACGACGGTAGTGGCCGCGAGTATTTTTTCAACTGTTAACAGCTACGAGGTACCGACAGCCCGTGTTGAACTACTGAGGCCTCGTGGATTCAGAGTTTCAATCCCGGACTCTCCTGGCGTTGAACTATTCGCTTTTCACGGAAGTATTAACCGGAGGGTAGAAGGTAAGAAATGTTTTACGCAGTCTTGATAGTAGAATTACTGAAAATTTTCAACTATTATAGATGAAGTAACATTCAGGGTTAAAATTGGAAAAGTATCTCAGAACATGTGAAGGATATTTCTCTGTCAAGTGAGCCACCTATTTTCATCATGATCGCAGATTCATAAAAAAATTTATACCGACGATTAGCCTATATTCGAGGACTTTTTGGGAATTTTTTCAGATTTTTAGCACTGCTGGTAGCCTGGAATATTACACGACATTCAGCTATTTTAGCATGTGGTATGATATGTGGTATTCCCACGGTGGGAAGCGAGGAAAACAAACAAAAAAAATTGTTTCTGATGTTGTTCTCGAAACATTATTTTTCATTAATCTATTACCTGTACCACCTTGTGATTTCATTCAATTTGCCGTGAAATTTCACCTCGCGAAAGGGGGCTTCGGTCAATTAAGTCTAGCAGGTGCCTCATCAGTGTGATTCTGGTCGACTGAGACACCTTCTAACATTTTTTGTCAGAGCCCCCCGTCGACGACGTTTCTTATAATACATAAAAGCACTCATTTTTCATATGGGAAACGAAAAAGGAACAAAAAAAACAAAAAGAAAAAGAAAAAATTTCTGGCACACCCCAATAAATATGACTGAAAACCGTTTTTATAGTGCTTTTTCAATTTATTTTTCTAGGAACAAATGGCCGGCCCATAACGCAAATTTCATAGAAAACTTGGTGAATTGGATTGATGATTTGTAAATTTTTTCATCAAAATCGAAACTGCCCGAAGATCTAGAAACACCCTTTTACTCGTTTTTTCGACGTTTCTTTGGATTTTGAGCACTTTTTTGCCAATTAAAAAAATTCGAAAATACTTCCATCGGAAAGCTGAGGAAAAACAAGTTTTTCATGTATTTTTAATAGTTTTTTCTTACTCGTGCGGAATAAATTAATATAGAAAATGAAAAATTGCACACATCTCTCATATCTGCGCTACCGGCAGGGCTAAAAATCTGAAAAAATTCCCAAAAAGTCCTCGAATATAGGCTAATCTTCGGAATAAAATTTTTTATGGATTTGGAATCATGACGAAGATAGGTGGCGATCACTTGACAAAGAATCGTTCATATCAAGAACGAGGATCTTCCCGCTCGTATTCGATAATTAACTTTAACGAAGTGACAGAATAGTTAACTAGAGTCCAAACAACGTTGATGTCAGCTCTTTTACATCGGCATTGATCAGTTCACTCACTTTTACACAATTTTTATTCACTTTTTATTTGTCCTTTAACTATAGGCGTCGAGGCTGGGGACTATTCTGCAGATGTCCATCGCCAACGCGACGGCCGATGGACTTACACGAATCCTACAGCTTCCCTGAGTTCAGGAGACACACTTTACTTCTGGATATACGTGCAAGTCTATGGAAGGGGATATCAAAGATTGTATCAACAAGTTAACGTAGTATAGATTCTAAGTAGATTCTAAGCGTGAACCTCTCGAAATGAATACGAATATAAATAATTGCTCTTTGAATTAAATATTATACTCTTTATTTGTATATTGTCTGTGAAATTTATAACATGTATGAATATTACAACTATTACTGAAACGAAGATACTCATTTCTTGAATAGAATTTGCATTCCGAAACCTGAAAAGAACAGGATATTTGAAAGAAGGGCCTGAATCAATTTTCTCCTTTTATTTTCTCTTCCATTAAGTTATATACATAAGCTTTAATATTAAATTTGCCCAACTTTGTTGCAGATCTTAACTCAATCAGATTATCAGGTGATATGACCATACCTTTGCATATTTTCCTCATTTTCAACTGAAATATCATTCCTTATCTAGGCTCTTGCTCCATCCTTTCAATCAATATTCGCCCAATTTGAAATTGAACAAAGAAATGAATAAAAAATATCTTCACGAAATAAATGTCGTCTTTTCAATTTCTTTACGTCCCAAACGGAGCAGATTTCTGGTGAGTGACGTTACCGCGTTTTTCTATTCGTGAACGTATTTTAGTTGATTATTACTTTTCAGAAGAAAAGTATTGTATTCGGCTGGAAAATGACTATGTCCAATTTTGACGAATCTTCACGTTTCAAGACCCCTAGAATCCGAAAATCATGTTTTTAACGAAATGTCGGTCTGTCCGTCCGTTGCGTTCACTCGAAAATCTCAGAAACGGTTCGATAGAACAATTTGAATTTTGGCGTGACATCTTGATACATTGGCAAGATCAAACTTTTCTATAATTCATTTTGATCCGACTTCCGGTTTAACCGCCACTGAGAAGGACTCCTGATATTTTTAACAGAAATTTCAAATTTTCACGCTGGCAAATGAAAGTTCAAGTTGCCCCGAATCGATACATATATATATGTATAGGGTTTTGACGCCAACTGACCCGACAAACGAGTGATCAATCGACAATCGAACAAACTCCTCTAACGATCTCAGGAGCGGCTCGATAAAAAGATTTGAGTTTTGGCATGTCGTTTCTGTACGTTAGGAGGATGAACCTTTTCGACACCTCATTTCAATCCGACGTCTGGGTCGACCGGAAGTGGAGAAGACTCCCGATTTTTGACCGGAAACTTGGAGTTTTTACGCTGGCAAATGAAAGTTCGAGTCGCCCCGAATCGATACATACATATATACATGTATAGGGTTCCGACGTCAACTGTCCCGACAAACAAGTGATCCATTGATAATCGAACAAACTCCTTCTATGATCTCAGGAGCGGCTCGATAGAAAGATTTGAGTTTTTGCATGTAGTTTCTGTACGTTGGGAGGATGAAGCTTTTCGACACCTTATTTCAATCCGACTCCCGTATCGACCGGAAGTGGAGAAGTCTTCGGATTTTTGACTGGTAACTTGAAGTTTTTTCGATAAAAATTGAAAGATATCTTCACCCTGAAACCAAACATGTTCTAGACAGAGTAGTTCAATCATTATATCCATCAATAATAAAGGACTTGATACGATCAAGGACGTGATAAGCTTCGAAATTGAGCATGTTGTTGTTTTTTCAGGACTGGAAAGAAGAATGTCTTCAATATTGCATTATTGTGATATTCTCGGATTGTTTAATTTTTCAATTCCAAGTAAAAATCAGGATAATATGACGTTAGTAACGTGATATCGTCTTTGTGCTCACTATTGATTGAAAATGAATGTCATCATGATCCACAATCGAATTTATCTCTCTATTTATTTCATACACATACATATTGGTGCGATGATTTTACATATAAAGATAAAGACAGCATTTTTAGAATTATTGAATGTAAATTATGCAACAAAAAATGATCGGATGAAAAGTTCTACGCGAATAGATTCGCCGCTTGTTTTTATTTCTTATACCAAAAGAATCAAAGTTTTGATCTCGAACTTGATTTGGCGTTATAATGTGCGATTTGCTTCAGGAAAAAAAATTTGTAAGAAAATGTAATTTACATCGGTCGTTCGTATATACGATTTCTGGAAACGTTAATCAATAGATGAAAAGTCAGAGCTCTTCTACATACACTTGCAGATAGTATAGGCCTACTTGGAATACTTGAATTAAAATAATTTACAGGATCATTCTTGAAGATATTCTGCAAACCATATTTACTATAAAATCTTTCGATTATACCTATGATATACATGGGCTTTTTACTTTATAATCGAGAGCCACAGGAATTCGCGAGCAAGAATTATTACATCATCTCCTATTTACGAGTAGCTGATTCTGTCGATTACTTTAGGTAGAAATTTTAACATCCCACAGTAGAAGAAATCAATTAGGATCGAATATCAAATTTATGACAGATTGTGAATTTCTGATTCACATTCCTATACCTTCACGTAATTGTCGTGTAAAAAGAGAGAAAAATTTGAGACCCAGATCGAACGAAATCGTTTTGTTGATGAACTGTTGTTTCCTGTTTCAATCGTTACCACAACTAAATGACAGAGAATCGCTTATCGGCGGTTTGACGGACGACATTTTTACACTCACAAATATTTAGACGACTGAACAGAGTACAATTTTTCCCATCATTAGAATAGTGGTTTCTACGTAACAAAGCAACGGAATCGCTGAGCACTAATAATGAGTCAAATCGACCATCAAATCTCAATTTATTCGTTCAACTAGAAAATAATAGCTGTCTTCCTACGCTTTTCGGCTAATTGACGCAGCCTATAAACTTGGCTTAAGGAAAATAATATTTGCTTCTATGAGAATCCGACAGTAAGAAATTGATCCATGTACATTGATAACCAGCTCTGTTTGCCCCCTGCGTCATTAAATTGTCCAACAAACAAAAAGATTCCCGATTGACCATAAGATATTCCTGGTAAAATGAATCAGGCTGTTTAACCAATTGAACGAAAACTGCACTCTGCGGCTCTGGTCTACAAAATTGTCCCATTATTGATTCAACGAATTGATTTCGTAAATTCGACACAGTAATTCAGTTGATTCATTAGATCGGTTACGTTGAATCAACCTCGCAGTTTTGTCAATTCTAGATCTAAAAACTAAATCAGCTGAAATGAGCAACAAAAAAATGCAACAACAACAATAATAATAATAATAATAATAATAATAATAAGAATAATAATAATAGATTTAAATAATAATAGATAATAAAAGATTCTTTCGGTCCTTCGGTGGTCGAATTGGATAAGGCGTCGCAGTACAGATGCGAAAGTCCCGGTTCGAACCCGGGCCGAAGGAATTTTTACTTGATAAAAATTTAGAATGTTCCTTTTCAGTTTTTTTCTGTCTTCTGTAGATTACGCTGCTCGCATTGAGTGGGAATCTCAACAGTTCAAAAAGACTTTAGTATTAAAATTGATTATTGCATTAAAATTTGAGTTCGTCTGGTCTGTTAAATTCGCTTGTATGAATAATAATAATAATAAGAATATTAATAATAATAATAATAATAATAATAATAATAATAATAATAATAATAATAATAATTCTCTTTTGGTTGAGCCAACAACAAATTTTGTGCACCGAATATCTTTCACACGATTCTGCACTCGTTGGGGGTAAATTTTTGTGAATTAAAAAACACTTTCCGCTGAGTAGTAGGTACCGTTAACATTCATCCGCTCCGTGTTGCGTATAGAATTCTAGATACCAATTACATATAACTATAAATCTAATTAGAGAAATGTACGACTGTAATTAAAATTCCATATACCGAGATATGAGAAGCTGGATGTAGTCGCTAACAGATAACAGCAACGGCTCCAAGCTTAACAATATTTTTACATGAATTCCAAATTCGCATTGCAGAAGATAGTTTGATTTTTTCACATACCGGAAGATAAAGATATTCTTAACCGAGGACCTTACCTCACCCTTATCTTTCCAAGTCAACCCACCAGCATGATATACCACTCGGCGTAATATAATTTGCGAAAGAGTTCGATAAGCTTGTGTAAAACCCGGTCATTTGATCATTCACGGTCGGAGGTCGAATGTCTTGTCGAATGGCTACGTGGAATATACGCGTTGCACAAGATAGACTGGTATTTCCACATTATAGGCCGAGGCTTGATAAATTTTTTCTTATCTTTTTCCAAGTTCGCCGTTTGAAAACACTTCTATATGTTTTAAAAACTATGCGGAAACTTGTAGGATCGATTCTTCTCGTGCCTCAACGCACCTGAAGTTTTCCACAAGATGGAACACGTGAAAAACCGGTTAAAACGATTATCTTCCAAAAAACCACGGAAATTCATGAGATTTTTCTTTCGAATACATCATTTTCGATATATTTTGAGCCGCTGAATCGACTGGGACCATCAGTTTCTTACTGAAATTGCGGGAAAAAAGCTACGGGCATTAAATGCCGGATATCTTGAAAATTCTGGAAAAAAAGGGTAAACTAAATGGTTTTCAATGCTTCTAATGATTCAAAATTACGAAATTTTCTTATTCAGAACCTGTATTCCGATGTATTTTAACCCGCTGAATCAAATGAGACCATTAGTTTTCAGTGATTCGACGAAAAAAAAAAAAAGTTATGGGCATGAAATGCCAAATTTATTGAAAAATAATACAGAAAAGGAACAATCGATGGTTTTCAATGTTTATAATGATCCAAAATTATGACATTCTCTTTTGTATATGTTATTCGATACATTTTGACGCGCAGATTCTTATGAGTACATTATATCTTATAAAGTTTCCGAATGAAAATATTTACATAAAAACAATCACTGGACAACAATTTTGATTTGCATGTATTGCAGTGGTAGTTTTATTTTTTTTCTCAGTATGTAATGTTTTTCAGTGATTGCTTTTATGTAAATATTTTTATTCAAAAAATTTGTAAGGTATAATGTACTCATGCGAATCTGCGCGTCAAAATGTATCGAATCACATCCCTTTCTTAAAAAAAAAAAGAAGAGATTGTAACGCGGAAGTTGAAGCCGCTTTTCCGCGATGCTGATTGGCTGTTCACTGAGTATGATCGAGTTGACTCCCTACTGGCGTTGGGCGGATGTGAACACGCAATTGTAAAGGATGCGTGGTGTTTCTTTCATTGCATTAACAAACCGTCCTGTCAGATACACGCAAAATTACACAATTGCGATCCAACAAAGCTAAATACCTCGAATATACTGATATTTTCATTTTGTACGAAGCTCCTATGGCTCCAAGATACGTTTTGGAAGTGATGGACCGAACCTTGCGGGATATTATAAATAATCATTTGCCATGTGGTGGAAAAATTTTATTTTCAAGCGGTTATCTTGGGCAACAACACAGAAATGATATTCGCCTTTCAGTTCATAGAAGATCCCACATACTTCGAAGTTTACCGTGATTTTCCTGAGATTTTTACCAAATGTCGACGGATGACAGAAAAATCGAATTTTTAAACGTAATTATATTGAAAAAAGCGATTTCTCTGTAGCAATTATCGAGTTATTCATTTTTGAAGAAAGGCGGGTGCAGATTTTCAATTTCATATATATCTCGATTGATTCTGCAATACAAGGTTCGTGATTTCGTACAAAAATCTAACTTGAAGGGTATGAATAGGTTGCGAAATTTCTAACAATAAACATCTTAGACCTGACTGATTTTTTTGAGGTAGCTTTTCAGAAATGCAGATTCAAAAAATCAGTTACAGCCGTGCGCATAGCGCGCGTGGTGAGCTAGTATATGGGCAAGTCCACCAATTATCGACAAATGAACGGGACGTCTTTTGTTCATATGATTCAATCTGATTAATTCTGAAAGGTCTTGATTTGGGGATTTTCTCAATTACTATCAGTTTCGGCGTAAATTTTCAGCTGTGAATAATATTTAATTCGAAGAAATTTTCAGACGCTATGAGCACTCAGATCTGAATATTGCGTCTTAGTAGTTAAGGGGAAATGAAAGATAAACTAGAGTCACCTAGCAGATTTCTCACCGTACTAACACACTATTTCAACGAAAGCATGTCCGAAGAGCGTCATTTTTTGGATTTTTGAAAATCGAAGAGCATCATGCCCTTCGTTCAATTTTCATCCATCGCTGATATTAATTTCACATCAATCGGACATGCTTTCGTTGAGAAAAGGGGGTTGAAAAATATCAAGTAGAAGAATCGTGTTTTAGTACGGTATATTGTATTACGGTGATATTTTTCAAACCCCCTTATCTCAACGAAAGCATGTCCGATTGATGTGAAATTAATATCAGCGATGGATGAAAATTGAACGAAGGGCATGATGCTCTTCGATTTTCAAAAATCCAAAAAATGACGCTCTTCGGACATGCTTTCGTTGAAATAGTGTGTTAGTACGGTGAGAAATCTGCTAGGTGACTCTAGTTTATCTTTCATTAAACAATTAATTTTGAATATTCCAAGTGAGTTCAGTATTAGGATCCCGGGCGCTATGAGGTGCACCCTCTCTTTTTAATATTTATAATTCAAAAAGAAATAGAAGAGCTCAGGGTACTCGGATATATTGACCATTCGTGTCGTTTACTTGATTTATATCCACTGTGAAGTTGCGTTAGTTTCATTTCGTTTCGAGTAACCTTCGAGTTCAATGAGATTGGATTTACGTTTCAAAAGTCATGACAAATGTTATGTAATGTGTAAATAATTACACAATGGGTAACGAGATTTCGCTGCAGCCGCGGTTAAATAACACTACTACTAAACCGGTCACCTTCAATAAGTCAATGAGAAGCCTTACGAAACTATGCCAAAGCTCGCAGAAGTCAAATCAAGCTTCACCCATCGAACAGGTCGATCCGAAAGATTGTGTGACACAAATGAAAGACAAAAATATCAAGCAAGGTTTACTTGACTTGCCAGATCAGCCTCATTCAATTCCTGCTTTTATGGAAATCAGACAAGACAGGTCGAGCTCTGGAATCGAGATTTTTGCCATAAAAAATTCGGAGGTTGATAAAGACGAGCAAGGAAAAGACTTGCAGACAAAATTTACCTCAAGTACTGTTTGATAAGCTTTGGGGCTTTGTGCAACTACGGTAATTGCGTGTATGTTCGTTAATGAGCTTTATAACTGCAGGCAACTACGAAATAGAGTATGAAAAGAAGCTGAGAGGTATTCAGCAAACTCTGACATACTTGGATGACAGTTTACACGAAACACGTAGCCTGGAAATGGAGAAAAGTTTCAGATATTCTCAACTGAAAACTATGAATATGAGTTTGCAGATCGATCTGGACAAAGCAAAGAAACGGAACAAAAATATGCTGAGTAAGTTGGCTTTTTTTAAAATAATTTCTGATAGTAATTTGTATACAGTTCAATTCTGCCGACAGATTTATTTCGCCAGAATGCGGCGGAAATTGGTTTCGGTCGTTTGAGAACGTCCAGCACGCTGCCGGAGTCTTTAAAAATGGATGTCCAGCGCATATGGAGTCAGAAGTATTTTCAAAAGTGCTGATTGTTTTGTTTAAAGATGAATAAGGTGACCTCCTGGGTATCGATGAGGTCGTTTTTTCCCATTCAAATCTTTCAATAGAGTACAAAGTGCCCGTGCGACGAAAGCATATCGACCATCTTTTCATCTGCCATGAGAAAATCGATTCATCTGGATCAGTTCGCGATTGGATGCCTGTGTAAAAATTGGGAACGAAACAATCAGTTTTTAGTGCACTTCGAGTATCTAATCAATTATTTTAGTGTCATAAACAAGGACAGTTTTTTCCTTATAGATACGACGTTCTGCTCGAGCGAAATAATCAGCTGAAGAAAGAGGTGGCCGTTGCGGAGTTTGGCTTGAAAGACAAACATAAGCAGGTACTCCTCGAACAATGTTTGGGTCGTTAGAGTGAAATTAGATTATATATTCTTCAAAATTGGTCGATCTATTTTTAAAATGGGCTCGTGTTAATCCTAGATTGGAGAACTACAGCAACGACTTCTCAATTTGGCGGAGGATCTTATCCAACGTGAGACAAGTATTGAAAATATCTGTACCAAATTTTTATCTCTAAAACAACGAAAGGACGAACAAGAGGTGTTATTCAAAGGATCCGTCGAAACATTGCAAGTAATAGTAGCAAATCTCATATGCTTATATTAAACTAAATCAAAGCTGAATATCACTCTGCACTGCAGAACGCGTTGCAGGAGGCTAAAGGCACCGTGAAATCAAGCAAATCGGAAAGTTGCATGTTCCCCAGCAAAGATGCGCTCATAGCTCGGGAAATACGAAGAAGTGATCGTTTAGCCTACGAAAATTCTCTGTTGAGGACTCTCCTGCGGGACGCCAAGCGTAGCTGCCGGGGCAGTAGCACTCCATCGACGATTTCCCTGTGTGACAAAAACTTTTGACATTTTTGTCACTCGTAATAGTTTCAGTACCCATAGTCTTGGGAATATTGCAGGAACTGAAGAATGAGACAGGTTATTCTCGACATATTATACGTAAATTTGAAAATACAAACGAGAATGGATGTGCAGTGGTTGTCTGTGAGATTCGTATTTCTCTATAATAACTATAGCAAATACTGTAACACAAGAAATAATACGTCCGTTATAATAAATGAAATTTTAGGACAAAGCTTCATGACTGCGGCCTGAGCATTTGCATATGTTTGATCATTTATAATCTTATAAGTCGGTTTGGCCTTCCGAAAGTTGGTAAGTTAAGACGACTATATTTTATACATCACAATACAGGGATGTACTATGTCATGATATGTTTTGATTTATGTGATACCTGGAAGACAGTCAATTGACGAACCGTTTGCCTTGTGCATGGGCATTAGGGTGGTCCTTAATTAGGTCATCTTCGAATTTTTTCGCTCCCAAGGGTTCAAACGGTTCCTTTTCAAAAAAAAAAAAATTGTCCTAATGTTTGAATGCTCTATCTCAATTTCAACATCCTGCGCAAGGCCGCCAAAGTTTTTTTTTTCATTTATTTAATAAATTCTCGGCTGAATCCTATAGGTACTTTTTCCGCGTTATTAGGCTTAATTTGTAGATAATTCAACACTTCTTAAAGTATTTAGAGTATCATTACTGTTACTTAAATCTTCCTACTAGTATAAGCACAGAATGCCATCTTTTTGTTAAAAAGATGGCTTTTTCCTCCAATACTTTTAAATGGTTGAATTTACAAAGAAAAATTATTGATATCAATTTTGTAGCAAATTTAATTTCCTACAAATTAAAAAATTAATATCCCGCGCTGACTTCATTCCGGTATTATCTTGATAAGTTTTTAGCTAAATTAATATTAATAATATGCTCATAAAATGTGAAGAATAATTTCAATTTCATATAAAATACAAAAGAATAGAATCTAAGAGATACTAAAACCTTAGTAGGTATAATTTTTATTTAAGTGTTAATATTTAAATTAGCGTAAAAACAATTTTCGTTGAATTTCAAATAAAAATGACCGTGTTAGATAGGGAATTTTTCGCTAAACGCGTTTTAAATTTAAATTCAGTCGACCCAATTACTACGCACGCTGTTATTTGAAAAAAGCCCTATTTTGGTAAAAATTATGTCATTTGAATAGCTATAACTTCGACGGTAATGACTTGACAAAGTTGGGTCATCATTTTTTTTTGTAAGAAATTAAATTTGCTACAAAATTGATATCAATAATTTTTTTTGTAAATTCAACCGTTTAGAAGATATTGGAGGAAAAAGCCGACTTTTTTTTTTTAAATATGGCTTCGTGTGCTTATACTAGTAGGAAGATTTAACTGACTGTAATGATACTCTAAATACTTTTAAGAAGTGTTGAATTATCTACAAATTAAGCCTAATAACGAGGCAAAAGCATAAGATTCAGCCGAGTATTTAATAAATAAATGAAAAATAAACTTTGGCGGTCGTGCGCAGGATGTTAAAATTGAGATAGGGCATTTAAACTTCAGGACAATTTTTTTTTTCTTGAAAAGGAACCGTTCGAACACTTGGGAGCGAAAAAATTCGAAAATAACCTAATTAAGGACCACCCTAATGGGCATATATTTATATCATTTGTAACGTGCGGCGAACTTTGAGTTGCCACTGACCTACGCCTTTGTCGTCATTCTGGAATGACCGGCGACCTGCTGTGCCAAGCCGCGAATACGGATCTCGCCATTGGCCCGCAATGCTGTTTTCCCGCTTGCCTGTCGGCTGTCGCCCCATTTTTTCATTTTTGCCTAACGCTATTGATAATCTTAAACCGTTTCCACTGGCTCGCCTATCGATTTTTGGAGAAAACAAAGTTTGATTGTTTTTTACGTGGCTTTTTCTTCTACAACTCGTGTTTTGATTTTTTTTCTTCAATTTCTTCGTCGTTATCGCAATATTGTAATAGCATCATTTTGAGATTTGGAGTTTGGCAAGTTTGAATTTCACGCCATTTAAGTTTGTTGAGCTTGCCTGTGTTTTCCGTGCTGTGTGTGATATAACCGCTGAGTGGCGGAGTCCCCAACGAAAACTACAGGTAGGATTTTTCTGCGACCGTCACGATACTCCGTCTTCCCGATTTTAGATTTTGCCATTATCGCGCATCTTCGTATTGCCGTTTGGTTTCGTGTATTGGTGTGTAGGTATGTGACCTCGCTAGGCTAGCTGTGTGGGTTAACACCTGGCTAGTGTGTGTGTGGATACCAAGCTTTGCTGTTCCGAAATTTCGTTTATAGAACTGTCTGTATCTAGCGCAAGTATTCAGAGTTAGCCTCTTCGTTAGTCCAGTGAAATCAGGATTTCACCTGGAAATAATTGAGGGAAGCGATTTTCTTTGTTATACTGGGCGGGAGGTTTGGGAGTGTAAATCTCGATTTTCGGAAAAAACCACCCATCGCGTTCGCCGCCGTCTTGATTTAAAGGGTTGGTTTTTTGTTTTTGGAATAACTTGCTTACATTAATCTTGAGAGTGAAAATGATTAGAACGAAAGTTGTGAGAAATCTAATTCCTCACAAGTTTGGTCATTATCATTTTTACCCTAGGATCGATATTTACAGAGTTGGACTACGAATAGGGGTACAAAACTGTTATTTTGCATAATCTCGTTTATTATCAAGTTTATCGTAAAAATGGTAAGAGATAGTCAGGTAGTCAGGTAATTTTATTTCCTGGAACTTTAGGCTTTACCATTTTTACCCTAGGATCGATATTTTCAGACTTATACTGAATTTAGGGATGGAAATTTTTACGATAAACTTGATAATAAACGAGATAATTGAAAATAAAAAAATTTCCATCCCCAAATTCAGTATAAGTCTGAAAATACCGATCCTAGGGTAAAAATGATAATAACCAAACCCGCGGGGAATTAAATCTCCCACAACTTTGTATCCCAACATTTTCATTCTAAAGTTTAAAATAAGCGAGTTATTTTAAAAACAAAAAATCCCCTTTTAAATCAGGATGGCGGCGAACGCAATTGGTGGTTTTTCTCAAAAATTGAAATTTACACTCTTGACCTCCCTCCCCCCTTTCGCCCCCCAAGTATGAAAAAAGAAAATCGCTATCCCCAATTATTTCCAGGTGAACCCATTTTTAGACCTAATTTGACTGGACTATGTCCCTAATCACCTTGCTGTTGGGTTGCTGGAGGCGACACGGCCTATCTGATTCACCGTCGAATTATTATTTTGGATAATTTTGATTATTTGGTATTATTTAAAATTATATTGCGTTGCGCTCTGACGCATTAGCGGAACTATCATTTTTCTTTCCGGATTTGTCAGCATTATTTTTATTAATTTTGTTGGCTTGATTTATAATGTATTTTGGATTTTTGTTATTAATTTGTTTTGTCGTTTCGAATAAAATTTTGGCATATCCTTACTTTCGTTAAATTTGAGTGTTTGTTCTTTCCGCCCCTGAGTAGCTGGATATTTAAAGGTCGGTCTTGTTTTCCTGCATTAGATTTAGTTTGTTTCAGTTTGTCTTCTTTTTTTATTTGATTTTTCGCGGCACATCTGCGTGCCTGGCGCCCAATATTTTGTTATTCGAGTCATTTGTTAGTCGTAGATGATACGTTGGCGTTAATTGGGTGTGGCTAATTTTTCAGCCTACTTTCCCGGGGTAGGAAAATTGCTTGTTACACATTACACATATGAATGTATATTGGACTATTTAAAATCTGTCATCAGGAAGTGCGACCATATTTTCTTCATTTATAACAATTTCTAGTGGAATATGGAATACAACGGACCATACTAAAACTTTACTATCTACAAAACAAATTAGTGGCATCGATATTATATGTATATTATGTCTGATGGACAGTATGTAATACAAAGGAGTTTATTCTCGCATTATTTCTGTAATTAATTGACAAAAATTGAAACTACTTTAATTAATTACCATGCTTGAATGAATTGGCTAAAAATATTATTACAAATACATACTTTTGAAAACCGATTTTCATTGAACAGAAACAGATCCCGGATAGTTTCATTAATAAATTCAAAAAAAAAAAAGACACTTTTTTGGGAGGATACATAGATACATATTTGGATTCTATACATATTTGGGTCTAGTGTCTATTGATATATATCTGTCGTTACGTAATATCTGTAAATGATAATAGATTAAATTAATTAGCCTTATTGGATCTGTAAGGCGTATATTGATCTGATTCCTCTATACATACATATATTAGTTGTGAGATTTCTTTCCGCGTTACCATTCGGTGCGTGGCTTCCCAGACAAAACATACTGTTATTGACTAGCACTTATTTTGTAAGTAAAAATTCTTACACTTCGAACATAATTATCTAATACTATGTCTTTTCTAATAAGTTAAGTATAAACTTAAATGAACTGCAATGCAGTTATGGTGCTACCGATCTCAATGGCACTACTACAGTGAGTTCATTTGCATGATCAAATTTTTGTAGCGAAAAAGCTTCGCTATAAATCGGTGAGAAGTTATAGAAAACATAAAACAAATAAACGAATTATGAAGCTTGAAATTTCAACTTTGTGATAGCTTTTTTGAAAATCATCTGCAATCTTTTTTCACTTTACGAGTTTGAATGAAGAGTTGTGAAGTGTGCAGAAATTCGAATGTTTTCTAGTTCTTCGTGGTGTACCTACAAAAAAAGAAAAAAGAAAAAATCAACGCAAAAAATTTGTACGGTAATGACTTTCAAGCTTGAAGTTTCATCTTCTATATAATTGTTTCTAAACCCTTTTCACCGATTTCTTGTCTATAGCTAATAAAATCTTGGGTAACGCCATTCACGTAAAATGTAAGGTGAAAACGAGTGAGTGTAGACCGTTCTGGCATACAGAAAATTTAGTATTCCAGTGAAAACAAATGTAAGAAAAATTTCAGAAGATGCATTGTAAAGATGAACCTTCAACCTTGAAAACCATTGTATAACCAGAACTTTTCGTGATTTTTCGTGTGCACCACGGTATGTTTTTTATTCTTCGACATTTCGCAAATCTTCGATTAAACCAGCTGTACAGCTGCAAGTAAGAGAAAAATGATTTCAGATGCATTTGAAAAAAACTATTTGAAAGTTAAAGTTTGGAACTCCAAAATGCTTGTCTTACATATCGAGACATATCTTGACATATCGAGTCATCGAATAAATTTACTACTGCAAATCATTTTGAAATGTTTAACTCTTTATTGCGGATGTTCAAGCGCGAATATTTCCGTTATACTACTGGAAAATTAATACTCTTCTTGTGAAATGTAATGAAAAGTGATGACTCTACTATATTATGGAATGGCGATATTAGGCGTTTGAAAAAAAAAAATAAAGTATTGCAACGATAAGTAATTTAAAGATAAGATTCACGTTTTGTTAATTCAAAGACATGATTGATATTTTGTTGTCACCAATTCAAATTTTTCATAAAAGTACATTGAAGTATTAACATTTTTCTCGGGATATTAACTCTAATCAATTACGCATGTCATTATACAGAATTTTGAATGTATTTACAATCTGCATGTTGTATGAATGGAGGATGAATGATAAATTTTTTATTATAACGAAACAGCCATGTTTAATTGTGATTCTGGTGAATTAAATAATTCTGAAATAAGCATTCCAATTAAAGACCAGAATTATTAATGCATTGTTCATAAATGAGGCCTGCCATTCAATAACGTTGTAAGTGCGATTTCTCTCGAAATTCGTTTTTTTGCTGAAATGGTTTATATTAAATGTCACCCTGAACCAGTTGTAGTGAATTCTTGAAAAAATTTTAAATTGAACTTACAACGTAATGGAATATGGTAGGCCTCAAATTTGTTCGGTATTTTTTAAATATTTTTTCTATCGACGACAAGAACCGTGCCATCTATTTATATTTGTTATTAGTTTCAGATGAAACAAAATTGGCATTGGTAATTCACTGATTTAATTTTTGCATCATGTTTCAGGAGGACTCAAAGCTATGTTTTACTTCGTCTTAAACCTCATTTGCTTCTGCATATTTGCACCGATTGTTTTATCGATCCTGGTTCTCCTATATGCATACAGATGTGCGATAAATCTCGTGCTTAAGATTCAGCTCGGAGAAAATTTCGCCGGGCTTTTAGAAGGCACCGATGCTATCTGGGCTATCGAGGACGCATCCTGCAAATCCGTGATCAATATCCTGGCTACCCTAGAAGGCACTCCCAATACAAGCGACGCCGATTTGCTCCTGAAATTGCGAGAATTGACCCAACGAAAATTCTTTGGTTCAGATGCTCGACTCGACAAATTATCCTGCCTGCGAAAAAAGCGATATGGATATTTCTACTGGGAGAGACGTGACAACGTCGATATTAAGGAACACGTGAGATGGCTGGAGACAATCGATGATAAGGAACCACAAGAAGAGAAGGCCAAGAAAGAGTCTTTCAATGAAATGTTGTCGAAATTATGCATGCAACCGTTACCACAGGACGATCAAGCTTCCTGGGAGATTCTAGTAAGCAAAAGTCACACACGGGAGGATTTTGATCGCTTGAAGGATATGGAAGAGGGATTAATTTCCCCACCTGCAACTGATGTCCTCAAAAAGAACGTCGGTATTCCAATAATATTTCGCGTTCACCATACTCTTGGTGATGGCTTCGCTCTTTTGAGACTGCTCCTCGCAACGATCGCAGACTCTATGGCTGTTGAGATAACATTTCAAAAGAAACATACAGAAATCCCTGCGGCAGAAGTGCCCAAGAATCAGAGCAAGACGAGTGACAATACAAAACTCAAATTCTCTGGTTCAAACGCTGATCTTATGTTTCGCAACCACAAGGATGTCCTCGGGGCATCGATGCCCTTCAGCCTGATAATTAGCGCCAACTTCAAGGCGACTCTGGAGAAATACGTGGCGGCAAAATTCGGGAAGTTTGTTACCTGCCGGGAATTCAGCGAGGCCATCTTCGAGTTTGGTATCACAAGAATTAAGGAAAAAATGGAACGACTGGCCAACACCACGCTTTCGAAACTCACTCGAATCGTTATGATGGCGTCAGCTTTGATCGAAATGCCAAGCTGTCTTGTACACCAGGCACTTTGCTGCATGGACAACAGGTGCTTTTCTAAGGCTTCTACAATTTATCAAACTTCTCTTTAGAATCTTGGACTGTGGTGCTTTTCACCGTACTGTGGCTTCTCGCGGAATTTCTTCTGAAGTATAATACTTGCAAAAACTTATAACCGCACCCTGCAATTTTATACAGTCAACGGAGTCCATGATAAGGCGAGGCGTGTGGCTGATGTCTTTCTTTGTATTTTGGTTAACCACCGAGTTTGTAGTAATAATTTTCCAGTTATTAGGTCAATCATTACAGTGGCTCCAAGATCGTGTGAAAGGTTGAATGGCCAATTAGATTGAATTTATATAGATGTAATAATTGGGTATGTGTATTAAACATCACTGAAACTCGCAGGATGAAATATTATATCTCTTATGATAGCGTTCTTAATGGATCAAAAATATTCTAGCGCACTGCATGGTCCTGATTTGTCCGGAGAGAAGATCGTTTCTTTTTGGATTGAGGGTGACTCTGGTAGAAAATTTGGCGATAGAAATCTACAGACAATAATTCAACGGGTCAAAAACGCTACTGGTACCAGATTTGGCGACGTTATTCTGGCTGCCTTGTCAGCCAGTTTATACAAGTACTTCAAACAGGTGATCACCCTTACATAAAGTCTGCTGTGATTGACCTATCACGTATTTTGATTTTGCGCACTTTGCAAATCTGAAAATAAAGAAACCTTTTGCCACAACGAGTTTGATACCAAAATGTAAAAATATATATACAGGATTGGGGTTTCGAATTCTTTCAAACAGATTGAGCAGAAGACTTATCCATTTATGTCTTGACTACGTGATACTAATTAGAGCAAACTTACAATTAGGTAGGAGAAATTGCTCCAAAAACCGTGACGGTTGTATTGCCAGCCCGAATGTCCATACCAGACGAAAAATTACTTTTGGACAATGGATTTTCCGTTGGATTGATTCCTCTTTGTATTTCTGGAAGTACGGAGGCCCAGGCCAAATCTGATAAGGATCTGACTATGATGGAACGACTCTTCGACGTTGCGAGAAGCTCTCATAACTTGAGAGGTCGATCTGACTACTTGGTAAATTTCTGGTTGATGAAGTGGATCTCAGCCGTTATGCCCGAAGTGTTACTACGACCGATGCTAAAAAGTCACAGCACCATGATATTTAGCAACGTCCCAGGGCCAGAAGAAGTTCAAGTTCTTGGACAAAGACTCAGAAATATTGTGTTTTTCGTGCCGCACAGGTTCGCGATTAGTAATTGAGCGTTACGTGCAAATAAAAAGATTGAGCTAAATCATCGCGGTAGAATTTCTCTAACAACGAGTTGTATGTCCGTTATACTTTTATCTGTGCGGTATAACTTTTCCATTTTTCAGAGCTTCCACTGGAATCGGTTTCTCTGTATTGAGTTATGGTGGAAATGTGCATTTGGGCCTCCAAGTCGACAAAACTCTGATTAAAAACGACGATTTACTGTCTGGAATTCTCGAAAACACCATCCAAGAGATACACAACTTGCATGAAATCATTTTCATGTCTCATTTTTCAAAATCTTTGCACAATTTGACGACAGCACCCACGAATATTGTAAGTGTTATTATATTGTATGTGTATTGTAGGTATTTCTACCCAAGTGAACTTGTTCACTCGTTGGAATAATTTCCGTACGTTTCAGGTATCGGAGAGCTGTGGATAAGACTAACCGCAATTATTGAAACCCGTTCACGCGCAGAACTGTTTGAAGTATTTAATTAGTTTTAGTGGGCAGGCAAGAGGAAGCAAATGTTACTTGCCACACGTCAATCAAGCGAAGACGAGTCATTTTGCCTAACTGTTTTGTCTGTAATATTTTCTACGTATCTACATCATATTTTCTACGTTGTCTGATGTATACAAAATAAATTAACAATTTTCCTAAAAATAATTAGGGAGAGTATATCCGACACGGTGGTACCGTATTGGCATAAACTAATTATACTTATAATAATCGATACCTGATTACCCTATACACTGATAAGCACCTACGTTTGACGCCTTCGCTATGAACATTGCGGTATTTTCGCGAAAAAATTCAGTATATTTCGTCTAATCATTATAAAATTCAGTTTCGAACCAAGTGTTCAAATCAATCTTTTCGATGTGTTAAAAGAATTCTTGACTAGGTTGTTAACTAAATACCTATGCTCACGCGATGAGTGACGAAGTCGAAACACAAGACGCGTAAAAAAACATATATCAGATAGAATATCATCATAATTTTCACTTTTCTTAGCTATTTCTTTTGTAAAGTCCCTTTTACGTACCGTAATACTCGTTTTAATGCTACGTATAAATCCTGACTAGCCTGATTTTGGTATCTACTTAGGTAAGAGATGCATGTACACATCTCTGGTCTCGTAGCTAATATTGCGTACATTAGATATCCAATTATTTTTCGACATAGTGACTCTAAATTTTCGTTATTTCTTTCGGGCTTGATTATTGATATTCGTGTTCCATGGGAGTTGCCATTGCCTTGCAATCTTCTGTACCAAACTTATTCAGAACTTGATTAAGGTATAATTTGTTTCATTTAATTCAGTTGATCCCTTATTAAAATATTGTTTCATGCAGATAGCCAGATAATTTCTAACTAATCCTAGATCTTTCATATGAAATATATTGCTTCGATATTCTTTTAGGTCATAAATTTCTTTTTGTTTAGTACCGAATAAGAGAATGTCGTCTATAAGTAGTAATAAGGAACTCCTACCGTCTGAACTGCATTTTGAATACAAACAGAAATTACTTTACGAACTAGCGACCCCCTTTTGGTCATTACATTTCATATCCCAGTAACTTGGCGACTTTTTAAGATCGTGAATCGATTTGTTAAGTTTACCGACGATACTCTGACCACGATTTAGATTTTCTAGTAGTCTGGTAATCTCATCAATTTTTGTTCTATTGCTCCATATAAAAAAGCACTCCTTACGTCCATTTAACGAATTTGTAATTTAAATTTATTGGCGATTGCTAAAACTGTTCAAAAAGTTGTTATTTTGACCACATGGGGGCATAAATATCATAAGCTTCGAAATTTTCTTTTTGTAGGAAACCTCTCGCTACCTGCAAACGCGCTTTGAAAACTGGTCAATTTCCGAAGCTATCGTGTTTTAGCTTGTAATGCCACTTACTATCTATAATCTTCTTGTCAATCGGGGTTGGTCTTTCAGTCCAAGTGTTGTTTTCGCACAAGACATCCAATTTCTTATTCATCGAGTCTTGCCGTTTTTCAGAATAAGGGCTCGCTATTGCTTCTGCATAGGTAACAGGCTCGTCGAGCATGCTTACATAGCTCGTTTCGTAATCGTTGTGCCACGATGGTTTCTTTATACTTGATTTGCCATCTTTACGTACCGCGGTTGTGTCTAGGTTCTGTGACTCCTCTGAGACTTTCCACGAACACACTATCATCTGACTGTCCATCGACTTCCTCGTTGTCAGAGTCTTCTTTGTTCTCCCGATTCTCCATTTCGGGAAGGCTCGGGCTTGTATTATACTGATACAGCAGGGACCTGGGTTGTTTCGACAGCCTTTTTTATTCAAAAGCTATGTTTCTCTTTATTTCAACTTTACCAGTGGCAGGAAAGGAAATTCCATACCCCTTGCAGTTTTCTCCGTAACAAAGAATAAGGGGAATATCCGTCTAAAAAACGTATATTAAATAACTTTATTTACAATATATAGTCTCTGGCCGAACATTCGTATAGGTATGATTTTTATTCGTTTGTTCGTATCGGAATTTTTCTAAATCTCTGTATAATTTGACGAAAACGTTCATCTATATCCTAAGATGAGACGACGAATTAAAAAATTTTGTATCACTATCCGAAATTATTCTGGGCGCGCGAAAATTGTTCACATATTTTCCAGGAATTGCAACGCTGTGCAGAAGGCCAACCAAACGATCGATCATTTGAATAATTAGTGAGACAAGTGCTGACTGCGGATGTTTTTATTTGCTACACGTCAATCGAACCTACGACCGATCACTTTGCTTAATTGAGGCGTTCGTAATCTTTTCGAGGTATCGAAAAAATATTTTCCAAGTACGTAATTATCCGATATATGGACAATTAATGAACAATACTCTGACAAGTGACATGTGAGGGTTGTTCTAAAACGATATCGGTACCAACCAATTTACAATACCTCGGTACATGCATGGACGAAAATGGCTAAGTGATCACTAATTAGAAAAGTGACATCCTTTCGGACGGAAAAAGTCTAAATGAGCTTAAAAGCTTATGGATGACACACACTTGGTATTACTTATCATTACGTCTCCGTGTATGGAGGAAAAGAGTTCAATTTCAACTTGGGCGTTGAATGAATAATTATTTTATTTGCTTATTATTTAAACCACGTAACAAGCTGAGGCAGTGCTCTCCC
This sequence comes from Macrophya alboannulata, assembly GCA_949628255.1. Taxonomy (NCBI): domain Eukaryota; kingdom Metazoa; phylum Arthropoda; class Insecta; order Hymenoptera; family Tenthredinidae; genus Macrophya; species Macrophya alboannulata. The sequence goes on from OX451209.1 coordinate 13,047,652, forward strand.
TATCAGCGACGAAGCTTAGGCAGTTGACGTGAACATGCAGTTCACGAAGACCACGGAGATGTCATTATCTGACGCCACAAAGCCTTTGTTGGTCGTTTCCAGATTGGTCGGAATTAATCCGAAATCGTACTGGCATAAAACGTATACGGCATTTGTCCTGGCATGTGTCTTCTCGATGCTGTATCACATTTGGCAGTTTCATACTAAGCGGAAATTGGAGAATTTGTACTTTAAAATACTCGTGCACGCTTTGCAAGACATATGCTCTATAATTTCAATCTTCGTCATCTGGGGCCTAAGCTTATTCGATAGGAAGAGGTAATTCAATTTTTCTGATGCCCGCTCTTCTATCCTTCGGCATTTCGGTCACATGAGCGGCAGAGGCTTTGGTGAAATATTCCTATCCATCTAATATATGTTCGAACTTGCATTCCAGATTTCTGGTTCCACTAAGAGACTTTGCAACTGTTGATGCAACCTTGAAGAGTTTAGGTGGACGTATAGACAACAGAGGCATTTACAGGTGAAAAATTACATGAAGAATTTTTTTTTAAATCATTCTAGGCAAAAAACGTAGTGGAACTCAAAATAATTAGGTCATATTTTTAATTTTTCGTTAAAAATAATAATTGCGAAAGTTATAGGCAATTGAATTCCAGAATTTTTGCTATACATACAGACAATTAGTCTTTGAACTCGCTATCAGCTCCTTATATTCAAAATATGTGTTCCCTATCTAAAATCCAAAGTTACTTGCAAAATCTCGGAAGTGGCCAAATCCACAAGTCAACACGTACCAACATGATCTTTCCCCCTCAAAACCCGTCAAGTTTTGTATGAAACTTTTTCTTGTATCTCTTTTAATTTTCGAGATCTTCGCCTGGAGCGATTAAAATGGATCACCCTGTATATAGATATATCTTAGCACGGGTGCCGTCACATTGTTGTATTTTTCAATCCCTTGTAAGAACGCCAATTTTCGTTCAAATGAAAAAAGAAAAAATATGACCAAAGTATTTTTTTCGGAAACTACCAAAATATACAATAAAAAAAATTTCATGCAAACTTCCAATTCAAGAGATCTTCCGTAGATGATATTGTTTCGAAAATTTTTCAAAAAAACCTCCAGCAGTCTTATTTCTTGGGTGAAGACTTACATTTCACAGTAAACGACATTCTAGCGACTCATGAGATGGAAAATAATTATAGTTATTTCAGATTGGAAATCTCACAAGTCATCTTTGTTGGTTTAATCCCACTTTTTTTCTGCCTGTCGGAATTCAACTTTTTTATATCGGCTGTGACCGACGAACATCTATACGCCATGTTATTACTGGGTTTGTTATACCACGTAACAATTTTGATTGTGTGCGCTATAGTGGACTTTTCTTTCTCTGCGATTCTGTCTGTAATCAGAGGAAGATTCAAAGAAATAAATTCAATCATTCGTCGTCTCGGAACCCAGGAGTTCCACTTAAGAATAAATGTTCTAGAAGTTTCCAGGTAATGAAATTTGCATGCAATCTTGATTAGAATTTGTCGTGAGTACGGTCAGCTAATACTAGTGAGTGGTTGGGGGTGCGTTAATCTGCACTCACGTATAACACATTTTTTTCATGGTCGCTTCAGGGCACATACGAACAACGACGTATTTAGAGCGCTCAAAGTATTAAGACATCAATATCACGATTTGTGGGAAATCGCGAACAAGGTAGGTCACTTTATCACAACTACTATAGTATATTTGATTACCTAGGAACAAGATTGACTTAAGTCGGGTCAAGATCAACAATTGGGGCAAGTTTGATTGTGCATTAAGAATTTGTTATTAGGTATTTCTGAAAATTACCAACGATTACCAAGCATGTAGGTCATTCCGTGTCAAATTAAGTAGGTATAGGTTGGACTACATCAAATCTGATTTCTGTGGAACCTCAATATGTTTGTATCGCCATACTCAACGAATGGACGAATGGTTTTAAAAGATCTAGTGAAAAAACTATTTTCATGGAATTTATAGAAAATCAACATTTCTATATCTTTCGCTGTTTCACGAGTTTTTGTCTTTGCCATCTCGAAAACGATGAACGTTACGAAGCCAAGCTTCGGTTTTTCTGAAAGGGGAAATATGATGATAGATTTTAGTCCAAGAGTCAGGATTCAGAGTTAGCCTTGAATTTTTTTTTTTTTTTTCTTACCGTTTAAGAATGTTCCGCTGCATGAAGTATTGAATTAAGGGGAGGCGTAACTGAAAATTTGGAATCCATGATCGTTCCAGAGATGGTTTGGACAATTTTTCTTCATGCTGAGGATTGTAAAAAAGCGGGTCAAGATTTGGTGGGTAATAAAGGATCCCACAATAGTTTCATGGGGATTGGATTCCGGTTAAAGTTCCCAAAATTTTGATACATCGTAGTCGGAAGCCTCCCGAACAAAAGTCTCAATGGGCGCAGCCCTCAAAAATCAAGACTTGACTGTCGACAAGATTGCGAAAGTACTCAAAATCCAATTATATTATAGAATGTATTACGGATATTTTGTAGTTATGATTCGATTGTTCACTATAGGGTATGCAAAATAAATCGCCTTTTCTTTTTTTTTTTTCAAAAGTTACTCTCAAAAACTTGTTCTTTGTGATCAAATAACGAGTCTGAAAAAAAACCTCAGTGCTTAATAATAATATCGAGAGGTCGCTCGTCGGTATTTTTTATTTTCTATTTAAAATTCATGGGAAATTGGCTTGTGGTAGTTTTAGATTTTTATATCTCAAGAACTGATCTACTTAGAAAGACTCTGCGTAGCTACGTTTGTTCAAAATTGAATGCCTTACAAAAAAGGACTCTTGGTCTTTTTCGATGAATCTAACTGTTTCTGAGTTGCTCATAAATGTGATCATAACTTTACCGACATTATACCAATGGCATCAAGTACAAAATGTCGCCCGAATGAGATATCGGTGTTTCTCGTTATCCAAAATCAGAACAGCTAGTATTCGGTCATTTTTCCATCAAATCTAATGAGACAGGGCTCAAAATGTGTGTTTTTTTAGTGCCAATGGGCACCATATTTGACTGCGCAATTCATCTAGTGCAAGTGTGATTGATTCCACAATTTCTGTAGTCCATAACCGATCAGTGAATTTCTTTTTTAATATTTCTGAAAAATAAAAAATTGTTCCACTTTCTTCCAAAATAATGCATTTATAGTTTCTAAAGTTTCATTTCGAAGTGCTTGGTGTGACGTTAATGTCCCCTTAAGTCATTTTTGACCTTTGTCCTGAATGTAAAAGATTCATCTAACGCAACAGAAGAAAACAAATTTTATTCACATTTACAATAGGATGAATGTTCTAACCACATTCATCTTTGCACAAGGTAAATGATGCTTACGGCTTGCATCTCCTTGTGGGAATGATTACTTCGTTGGGGATAATAACTAACAAACTCTATGAAACTCACTGCGCGTTTGCGACACCTGACGGAAATATCCTCTATGATATCACCAGGAACACAAACTGGGTCTTGTTCTACGTTATAAGGATCTTCGTTTTAGCTCAAGCTTGCGAGTCGACTGTTGCAGAGGCGAAGGCTACGTATGTTGCCCTTTACAAGCTCAGTATGAAACAGGATCATAGCCCTGCGACGAAGGAAGAGGTAAGCGAAACTTCAGGTCGAGTTCTGAATTTTTTATGTAGAAGCTACGCATCTGTGATAAAAGTTTTAAACTCTCGCAATGATATATCTGGATGAATAAACTTCTTTCGTATTTTTTTATTTTCACAGATTAGAGATTTTTTCACGCAGCTTCAATTCGAAGTCAAAAATTTCACAGCCTACAATTTCTTCGACATAGATTTTACTCTGGTCTGCGGTGTAAGTTACAGTCTGTTTCCTTAGGTCAAATTCTAATGCTGCGGAGAACTCAGATTTTCCTTTCCTTTATCAGATATTAGGTGCGGCTTTTACGTATATGGTGATCTTGATACAAATGGGCGATCCGAGCGCTTGTGGAATAACTGTCAACTCTAATGAGAGTTTGCGCTGCGGCGGCGGCGGCAGCGGAAACAATTCCTGATTAAATATACAAATTGTATGTAGTAGGTACAGAATCTACCAGAATAATGATTCGAAAATGAACGTGTAAAAAAAGACAAGTCAATAAATATACATATATTTCGTTATGCCTCTAAAAATTGAATATATATTCATAAATTAGTGGCGCATCAAGATTTCTTAAAGGTTCGACGCCAATTTGGTGGCTTCTGCTGAAGCACAGTAAATTCAAACGTGAATGTAATATCGAACGCGCCACATTGTAGGCGTGAACTCATGCTTCTACATGTTATTGTAGCGCTGTGGGTGGAAATACCCGGTAAAGAAACAACTGAAAAAAACCGTCAAAAAAGAACGTGTTTGAGAAGGTGAGGTTCGTCCTCGATGTCTAAGTCACGAGGAATCTCTGAGGTACCCGGACTTAGAGATCAGGCCTTGCGAACTGGCTTTTCCGGTAAAATAATTTTTACTTTTCGTGACTTCAGTGAAAGAAAAATATTATATTCGGTCGAAAAATGACTTTCCCTAAGGATGATATCCTTAGCCAAGTATTATGGCCTGGTAATCTCAAGAACAGCTCAACAGAAAAATTTCTAATTTTACAGGGTCGTAGGGTATTCCTGACGATGAAAAATTGCCGCGTCGCATCCAGATTGAACGATCGGTTCGGCAGAAATAAATATAATAAAAACGCATTTTATTGGATGGTGCAATGAATTTACAAGGTTACCGGTGACTTGGAGCGCTATAGGAGACCAACTGAACGATCGATCGTTCAAATATTCTGTATAGTAATAGATGAGTGCAAACTTTTTCACTTGCCATGCATTAGTCAAACCTGAGACAAGTCACTCCGCTTAATTATGAGGCTCGTAATCTTACCGACGTATCTAAACAACATTTTATAAGTATCTACGTAATTAATCAAATTTATGAATAATATTCTGACAAGTGACGTGTGAGGGTTGTTCCTGCCTCATATTGGCACAACCAATTTAAAATACCTTGTATGAGTGACTGCTCATTAGAAAAGTGGCATTCCCATACTTGATATGCCTTGACTGCTACTTGACTGTTATCATATGCACATCACGACGAATAGACTGTCCGATATATACATCAGGGGATTCATGCGTGAAAGACTAAATTTATTGCAAACATCATACATTATCATTACTTGTTCGTATATAAAAGAAAAGAGTTCAGTTGCAAGTTCGGCGCTGAGTGAACGCCTCTATTCGCTAAATATTTCAACCACGGTAACAATCTTAGGCAAAGGCTCTCGTGATCAGCAACAAAGCTTAGGCACTGGACGTAAACATGCAATTCACGAAGACCGGAGAGATGTCGTTATCTGAAGCCACGAAGCCTTTGCTGGTCGTTTCCAGATTGGTCGGAATCAATCCGAAATCCCACTGGCATAAAATGTACACGGGTTTGATTTTGACATGTGACTTGTCGTTAATGTACTACGCTTGGCAGTTTCATACTAGGCGAGATTTCAACCATTACTACTTTCACATACTCGTAAACGTTTTGCAAGACGTGTGCTTTATAACCTCGATATTTCTCATCTGGGGCTTCAGCTTATTCGACAGAAAAAGGTGATTGTATTCTTATTGTGGTTACTGTTCTATCATAGACGTCTCGGTTACACGTACGGAGGAGGCTTTGGTAAAATATTTTTATCCATCTAATATCTCTTTGAACTTTAATTCTAGATTTATGTTTCCGCTTAGAGACTTTGCAACTGTTGATGAAAGCTTGAAGAATTTGGGAGGTTGTGTAGATAACAGAGGCGTTTACAGGTGACTATTTCTGATTCTCTCTTTCAAGTGTTATTTAACATGAACTTAGAAAGGGCAATAAAATTGAAACATACCTCCGGGACGACGTTCGGCTTCATAAGATAAGCCTTGGTTCCAGAGATAAGACAATAGGATTATTTTGGTTTGCATGTGGGGTGTTATTCAATGTTCTGGTATGGATAGTAATATAATGAGTGATCGTCGGTTATGGTAAAAAATTATTCATTTATTGTGACGTTTCGGTCAGGCAACGGCTGACCATCTTCAGACTAAAATATACAAAATTAGGTCATGGACTAATACTAAATTAAATAGCAAATAAAAAGAGTAAAATGTCAAATATAAAAGTTTAGATGTATATAAGTTAAATAGGCGTTTTATAGAATAATGAGGTTTCTATAATAAATAAGACAGAACATACCTAAAATGACATTCTCGGATGTGTCAGATGTTGGTGCGACGGAATTTCATGGAGAAGTGACAAGTAAACGACCGAAAACAATACGAAGCATACACACACAGAAATCAACGTATCGTATGTTTTGATTAGATGTATTCGAAAGAGCGGTTTATTTTGAAATCGAAGGTGATGATATCAAGGAAATTAAGGTTACTTGAGGATCGAGGAGTAAAGATGACTAAGACTGTCGATATCAGTGCGTTTGTTACAATTGTTCGTTCTAGAGCTGGTAATCATTTCATTAATGAGTCGTTTGTTAGTATTCCCTTCCACGGCGAGAACAGTGGTGTTACCAAAATCGAAAGTATGTCCTTCATGTAGGGAGTGTGATACGAGAGCAGACTTTTCTGGATTGCGGGTTCTAAGATCAGATTTGTGTGCTGTTATTCTGTTTTTTAGATGTTGTGAGGATTGCCCTATGTAGCATGTGTTGCAATCAGAGCAAGGTATCTTATACACAGAATTGATCATATCTAAAGTTGGAGTCTTAGTTTTGCAATTTGTGAAAAATCTCTGAGTGTTGTTGCAAATCTTGTAAGAAGAATGAATGTCATGTTTTGCCAAGGTGTGGTGGATTTTCTCAGATAAGCCTTTGATGTAGGGTATGGACCCTATGATAGGTTTTTTTGTTTTTTCTTTTACCAGATTACAACAACCGGAATTGTAATGTTTATGTAATCTGTCCCTTTTAATGGAATTGACGAGTGCTTTGGGATATCCATTGTCAGTTAAGGTCTTGATAACTATGTTGATGTTCTTTTTTCTAAACTTCGGATGTGATAATTTGATACATCGATCAAAAAGTCCACTAGCTACACTTTTCTTATGTTGTAAGGGGTGGTTAGAGTTAGAGTTTAAGTACCTACCAGACCAGGTGTCTTTTCTGAACCAATTAGTAATAAGGTGGTCAGATTCACGTATGACGAGAGTATCCAGAAAACTCAGACTATTGTCTTTCTCTAGTTCATAAGTGAAATTGATTCTAGGGTGAAAATTGTTAAAATTTTTGAGTAAGGTGTCAACCTCATCTTTGTGTACACAGGTGATAATATCATCAACATACCTTTTGTAAAAAGGCAATTTGAAAGGAAGATTCTTAAGAACCTTTTGTTCTAAAAGTTCTATCACCAAGTTAGCAACCACAGGACTTGTGGGGGAACCCATAGCGACACCAAAAATCTGTTTGTAATGATTATGGTTGTAAGTGAAGAAAGTAGAATTTAGGCAAAGTTTCACGGATTCTATGAAATCTCTTTTAGGTAAACTAGTATGCTGACTGGTGGACACCCAATTTTTGCCTATGGCAGCAAGCGCGAGTTCGACAGGGATGTTCGTATATAGAGAAGTAACATCTAACGAGATTAGTAAGTGATCAGTTGGAATTATGACTTTCTTGATATCATTTACAAAGGTCCAAGAGTCCTTCACATGGAAATCTGTTTTCCCAACCACATTGGATAGAATATTGGCACAAAATTTAGCGAGGTTGTATGTAGGAGAGTGGAGGTTGGAGACAATGGGTCTGAGAGGAGTGTTTACCTTGTGAATTTTTGGAAGAAAATAGAATTTGGCAGGAAGTGAGTTATATGTTTTCAAACTTTTGGAAAGATGTGAAGATATGCACCCAACAATTTTCACCCTAGAATCAATTTGACTTATGAACTAGAGAAAGACAATAGTCTGAGTTTTCTGGATACTCTCGTCATACGTGAATCTGACCACCTTATTACTAATTGGTTCAGAAAAGACACCTGGTCTGGTAGGTACTTAAACTCTAACTCTAACCACCCCTTACAACATAAGAAAAGTGTAGCTAGTGGACTTTTTGATCGATGTATCAAATTATCACATCCGAAGTTTAGAAAAAAGAACATCAACATAGTTATCAAGACCTTAACTGACAATGGATATCCCAAAGCACTCGTCAATTCCATTAAAAGGGACAGATTACATAAACATTACAATTCCGGTTGTTGTAATCTGGTAAAAGAAAAAACAAAAAAACCTATCATAGGGTCCATACCCTACATCAAAGGCTTATCTGAGAAAATCCACCACACCTTGGCAAAACATGACATTCATTCTTCTTACAAGATTTGCAACAACACTCAGAGATTTTTCACAAATTGCAAAACTAAGACTCCAACTTTAGATATGATCAATTCTGTGTATAAGATACCTTGCTCTGATTGCAACACATGCTACATAGGGCAATCCTCACAACATCTAAAAAACAGAATAACAGCACACAAATCTGATCTTAGAACCCGCAATCCAGAAAAGTCTGCTCTCGTATCACACTCCCTACATGAAGGACATACTTTCGATTTTGGTAACACCACTGTTCTCGCCGTGGAAGGGAATACTAACAAACGACTCATTAATGAAATGATTACCAGCTCTAGAACGAACAATTGTAACAAACGCACTGATATCGACAGTCTTAGTCATCTTTACTCCTCGATCCTCAAGTAACCTTAATTTCCTTGATATCATCACCTTCGATTTCAAAATAAACCGCTCTTTCGAATACATCTAATCAAAACATACGATACGTTGATTTCTGTGTGTGTATGCTTCGTATTGTTTTCGGTCGTTTACTTGTCACTTCTCCATGAAATTCCGTCGCACCAACATCTGACACATCCGAGAATGTCATTTTAGGTATGTTCTGTCTTATTTATTATAGAAACCTCATTATTCTATAAAACGCCTATTTAACTTATATACATCTAAACTTTTATATTTGACATTTTACTCTTTTTATTTGCTATTTAATTTAGTATTAGTCCATGACCTAATTTTGTATATTTTAGTCTGAAGATGGTCAGCCGTTGCCTGACCGAAACGTCACAATAAATGAATAATTTTTTACCATAACCGACGATCACTCATTATATTACTCCTGGTCACGAATAATATGAAGAGGAGTATAGTAAGATCCTTCTAGATCCTTCGTAAATCACATTGGTTTTAAAATATTTTGCTTCTGCGGTCCTCTTTCCTAGGCGAAGTATTGTAATTCAGAGTAAGCGATTTTCTATCGACTTAAGTATGTCACAAAAAATGACCAAAGTAATTTCAGGTTGGAAATCATACAAATCATCTTTGTTGGGCTAATCCCAGTTGTCTTTTGGCTGTCAGAATTCAGCTGTCACCTATCGGTCGTGACCGAGGAACAATTGTACGCAGTGTTATTGTTGGGTTTGTTCTACCACTTGACAATCTTGATTGCGTGTGCTATAGTGGACTGTTCTTTCTCGATGACTCTGTCTGTAATCAGAAGGAGGTTCAAGGCAATAAATTTAGTCATTCGTCGTCTCGGAACCCAGGAGTTGCACTTAAGCGTCACTGTTGTAGAAGTTTCCAGGTAATCAAACTTGCGTGCAAGTTGTGTTAGAATTTGGTCGGTTAATACTATCACGTGGCTCGGCGTGAGTTGATCTCTGCATTTATGTATAACAAATATTTTTCATGATTGCTACAGGGCGCATACGGACGATGACGTATTCAGAGCACTCAAAATATTAAGAAACCAATATCACGATTTGTGGGAAATCGCAAACAAGGTAGGTCACTATTACAAAACTACTGTAGTAACATCGTAGACCAATTCGTGCAAGATTGACTCAAGTATAAGGGTCAAGATCAATCGAGGAAAGTCCGAATTGTATATTAAGATTTCTTTATCAGATATTTCCGAAAATTAGCAAGCATTGAGATCATCTTATGTCAAATCAACTACAGGCAAAAAAGGTTTTATCTTTGATATTTTGCGACCGACAAAAGTTGCGAATCTGAGTACTTATTCGTTTGTTTGGGAAATATGATGACAGATTTTGCACTACCAATCTTGATTCAGAGTTAGACCTGACTTGATATTGTACGATTAATTTCATATATAATTTCAGCTGGAAGTTGTCGAACTTATTATTTCGTTGAAATAACGAGTAAGCATAAGAAAGTGAGTGTAAAAAAATGTTTCTGAATCGGACCACTCCATTCGGAGTTCTTGAATTCAAGAGGCAATTAGTTACAATATAAAATATGAAAAACGTGCAATAATGTTATAAAAATTAATCTCATAAACTCAAGTCATCTTTCGGTCTTCGTCCTGAATGAAAAATATTTATCTAATAAAATACAAGAATCGGCGGTTCCACGTCAACTGTACTGCACCTGCCCCTCCTTATAGTCAGCGATTCCGCTGAAATTGGGCGAATATGTAAGTTTCGTAGGAAAACAATTTTTGGACAGAAGAAAAATTGTAAAATGTAAAAGTTGCCGAACATACATTGTGATAGTCAAATTTTAAAAAATTATATTTCCGCAACCACTTATTGCAATTCCAATCGTCTTTCCAGGCGTCGATGCAGAAGAGTGTAAAGTTCAAAGAAGAAAACACGTAATTCACGCGGGACTAAAAAATGAGCTTTTATTATGTGATGTAATGTTGGAAATAGATTGCCCGTCGTGTTCTTTCACTTTCAAAAATGTGGAAATAAAAAAAAAAAAAAAACATTTTCTACATCGACGCGCGAAAGAAGATTGGAATTGCGATAAGTTGTTGCAGAGATATGAATTTTTGAAAAATTGACTATCACAAGGTTACATATTCGGCAACTTCTATAGTTGCTTGAATTTTGCAAAATTCTCTGGCCAAATATTGTTTTCCTGCCGAATCTACATAATCGCCAAATTTCGATGAAATCGCTGACTATGAGGGTGAGGCGCGGTGGGGTTGATGTGGAACCGCCGGAATACGAATTTTGTTCACATTTACGAATAGAATGAACGTTCTAAGCTGAACTCATCTTTTGCACAAGGTAAATGATGCCTATGGCTTGCATCTCCTTGCGGGAATGGTATCTTCACTGGCGATAATAACTAGCAAACTCTATGAAGCTTACTCTGCTTTCGTGGATCCTGACCGAAGTAGCCTCTACGCTATCGGGAGCACCAATTGGGTCTTGTTCTACGTTGTACGGATATTCATTTTAGCCCAAGCTTGCGAGTCGACTGTTGCAGAGGCAAAGGCTACGTCTGTTACCCTTCACAATCTCAGGATGAAAAGGGATCACAGCTCGGTGGTGAAGGAAGAGGTAAGTAAAGTTTGAAGTCGAGTGCTGAATTTTTTATTGAAAAGCTGCGCATCTGTGATCAAAATTTCGAACTGTCGTAATAATATATTTGGATGAAAGAACTTTTTTTATATATGTATATATTTTTTTTTTCTACAGATTAGAGATTTTTTTACGCAGCTTCAATTCGATACCAGGAATTTCACAGCCTACAATTTCTTCAACGTAGACTTCAGTCTGGTCTGCAGTGTAAGTTATAATTACTTTACTGAGGCCAAGTGCTGACGTTGCGGAGTACCGACTCGGAATTTTCTCTTTTTGTTCAGATCTTAGCTGCGGCTTGTACGTACCTGGTGATCTTGATACAGATGAGCGAATCAACTGCTACCGTAATAACTGGTGACCTTAACGAGAGTTTTCACTTTGGCAGCGAATGTCAGACTTGAGAAACATCACGTTTTCTAATGGGTTACGAAAATTATACTACCTAAAACTATATGTATACTACCTAAAATTATACTACTCTCTAAAAATTGTGTACAGAATTTGCAAAAATATTAATTCAGAAATCAACATGTTTCAAAGGACTTCATAAATATATACATATACGTAGTATTACCTTATCCCTCTAACAATTAAATATTCATAACTGGTGCGAAGTGTTGCGTTGAAACCTACAGACACGTGGCTCCTTGCATTTCATTTAAGCGGATGGTCTAATTATTATCTCAAATATCTCCGAAACAGACGTAGCAATCGGATTGTCCTTTTGGCAGCGGATGATTGACGAGGAATGAGTTCAAGCTAGCATGTGACGATCAATGTAATTAAATGTTTTTTTTTTACATCGTGGAGTGTGGGTGTATCACTTATTTCGACTATTATCAAAGTCTACGCATCGTTGACGCGAAAATGATAGGGTGATAAGGGATGAATTTTCAAAATTTAGGATACTGAAAAAAAGGAAGGACGTAGGTTATCAGTGACAAGCTGGGATTGACGTTGAAGCCTCATTAACTTGCTCTCAAGTGAGGCAACATTTAGAATGTAATGAAAAAATCGAAAACGACGAGCATCGAATTTGGGCTTTGGATATTCTTGAAGCATCTAATTAGCATTTAATTCTTTCATAGTTACTTTTTCGAATTTGCTACCCCTAGTGTCGATTTACACCGCGACCACTTCAGCAGCCCCACGGACAGTAGAACAAATAAAAAAAAAAAATCGAAAACGACGAGCATCGAATTCGGGCTTTGGATATTCTTGAAGCATCTAATTAGCATTAATTCTTGCGTGGTTACTTTTTCGAATTTGCTACCCCTACTGTCGATTTACACCGTAACCGCTTCAGCAGTCCCACACAGTAGAAAAAATTAAAAAAAAAAATAGAAAACGACGAGCATCGAATTCGGGCTTTGGATATTCTTGGAGCATCTAATTGGCATTTAATTCTTGTATAGTTACTTTTTCGAATTTGCTACCCCTAGTCTCGATTTACACGGTGACCGCTTCAGCAGCCCCACAGACAGTAAGAAAAATTTAAAACAAAATCGAAAACGACGAGCATCGAATTCGGGCTTTGAATATTTTTGGAGCATCTAATAAGCATTTAATTCTTTCATAGTTACCTTTTCGAATTTGCTACCCCTAGTGTCGATTTACACCGTGACCGCTTCAGCAGTCCCACAGACAGTAGAAAGAATAAAAAAAAAATCGAAAACGACGAGCATCGAATTCGGGCTTTGGATATTTTTGGAGCATCTAATTAGCATTTAATTCTTGCGCGGTTACTTTTTCGAATTTGCTACCCCTAGTCTCGATTTACACCGTGACCGCTTCAGCAGCCCCGCAGACAGTAAGAAAAATTTAAAACAAAATCGAAAACGACGAGCATCGAATTCGGGCTTTGAATATTTTTGGAGCATATAATTAGCATTTAATTCTTTCATAGTTACCTTTTCGAATTTGCTACCCCTAGGGTCGATTTACACCGTGATCGCTTCAGCAGTCCCACAGACAGTAGAAAAAATTAAAAAAAAAAAAATAGAAAACGACGAGCATCGATCTCGGGCTTTGAATATTCTTGGAGCATCTAATGAGCGTTTAATTCTTGCATAGTTACTTTTTTGAATTTGCTACCCATAGTGTCGATTTACACCGTGACCGCTTCAGCAGCCCCACAGACAGTAAGAAAAATTTAAAACAAAATCGAAAACGACGAGCATCGAATTCGGGCTTTGGATATTCTTGGAGCATCTAATTAGCATTTAATTCTTGCGTAGTTACCTTTTCGAATTTGCTACCCCTAGTCTCGATTTACACCGTGACCGCTTCAGCAGCCCTACGGACAGTAGAACAAATAAAAAAAAATCGAAAACGACGAGCATCGAATTTGGGCTTTGGATATTCTATTTGTCTATTATGTTAGCTCGCGCTTTTCTTGAAAATTTTTTGTAAAATAAATCACATTTATCGATCATTATTTTTTCTATAATTATTCGCTGATTCAGAATATTTATTCGATTATTCAATTAATTCTATGCCCCCCAACAAGTGAACTTCCAAACACATATACCGTTATCGTTATCACCAATTAGTAGGGATGTCCATGACATATTGCAGCGCACTCACAGCCATCCACAATTAGTCTTAGAATTATTTTACATCGACTTTGAACTCCTTGAAGTCGATAGGTATCTAATTATTTCGACTCGCGATAGCGGGAAATACTCTTCATCGCGGATGATGACTTTATCATAAATATACTTAAATAAAAATATTGTTGTTCATCAACACGCGTTATTTTTCTACAGATCACAGATTTTTTTACGCAGCTCAGCCCCAATTCGAAGACAGAAATTTCACAGCATACAAATTTTACGATATAGACTTTACCCTGGTCTGCGGTGTAACCTGTAAGTTACAATCACTTCACTTAGGCCAAATGCAGATGTATCGGAGATATCTGAATGTATTTTCTTCTTAATCAGATTTTAGGTGCGGCTTGTATGTATCTGGTGATCTTGATACACATGGGCTATCCGACTGCTTACGTGATAACAGTCAACTCTAACGAGAGTTTGCGTTTCGGCAGTACAGATAGTTCATGAAGAAATTCAAGTTTTCCAATAAGTAAGAAAAATTATATTTCAAACGTAAAAACTTTATACAGAAGCCACAAAAATAATGATTTAAAAATCAACGTATCACAAAGGACGAGTCAATAAATATACAGGGTGTTTTTTTTTTTTTAATCGCCCCAGGCCGATATCTCGAAAACTAATCACGATAGAAAAAAATACTTCGAACGAAACTTGTAGGATATCGAAGGGGAAAGAACATGGTGCTGCATCATTTTCAGTAGGTGGTGATGCCAAGGCCGGGGGAAGGTCGGGTTTGTTTTTTCAAATGGAAACCCATATTTTTTATAACGCAATTTTGTTCTACTTGAAAATTCAAACGACTTTTGTATGAAACATTTTTTTGTGAGACATCAATTTTTCTTGCTATTCAGCTGAACAACTAAAGATTTTTGAACTTTTCAGAACATTTCACCTCTAAACTATCAAGTTTGGAGAAAAATGGTAAAAGACAAAAAGTACGTAATTTCATGTGAAAATTCTTGAAGAATCAATGCAGAATTTTTCCCAATAACTTTTTATTGCAGCCTCTTCAATTGCGTGAAAAAAATCAAAAATTGTAAAAAAAAAAATCTGCAATTATTCTACAAGAATCTTTGCATGAAATTACGTACTTTTTGTTTCTTACAATTTTTCTCCAAACTCGATAGTTTAGAGGTGGAATGTTCTCAAAAGTTCAAAAATCTCTAGTTGTTCAGCTGGATAGCAAGAAAAATTGATGTCTCACAAAAAAATGTTTCATACAAAAGTCGTTTGAGTTTTCAAGTAGAACAAAATTACGTTATGAAAAATATGGGTTTCCATTCAAAAACAAAAACCTGACCTTCCCCGGCCTTGGCATCACCAGCTACTGAAAATGATGCTGCACCATGTTCTTTCCCCTTCGATATCCTACAAGTTTCATCCGAAGTATTTTTTCGTATCGTTCTGAGTTCTCGGGATATCGGCCTGGGGCGATTAAAAAAAAAACACCCTGTATATTACATTATACTTCTAGAAAATTGAATATTTTTAGTGCGAAGTGTTGCGGTAAAATCTAAAGACACGTGGCTCCTTGCTTTTCGAGCTATTCATCACGTATCGGGATTCCAAGGGTCAACGCCAATTTGGCAATTTCAGTTAGAACAGTGGATTAAGGCTTGGCATGTAATATTGAAGGCGTAATATTCGCCGTAAGCTCATGCCTGTAGATGTTTCCGCAACTGTGATCAGAAATATGCCCTATCACCGATTCGTACGTAGGAAAAGAAACGGCCAAAAAACAATGTCGAAAAGGGTGTGGAAGAAAGAGAAACGTGCCCTGCGTCGGGGTCTCAGTCGAGGGGAATTCCGCGTGTAGCTGGACCTAAGGATTGGGCTCTTCGAACTTGCTTTCTCTGCGAAACATTTTTTCCTCTCCGGTCTCAGACTGTCGCTACTGTATTCCGACGACAGATCAACTTCCTCCGACGTCGACTCAATGTACGGGTGCATTTTCAAAGATCTGAATAAAGTTCGTTTTTTTAATTCATTTCCAGGGTGATAATATGACTACTACCGTCAGCACAAGTGTCGATTTTCACTGTACGCTTGTTCAATAATAGAGAGCAAAAAATTTTCAACGGGATTGAATTATAATGACTCACAATAACGCCAACTACGAACAAAAAGATTTTCAGTTTTATGATATTCCGCGGATCTTACTTAGACCATGGATCCCGAGTTCTGATTTCCGGAGAGCTTCTTGAGTCGCTCCACGGTTCTTGGACATCGTGAATGCTCAGCTTTAGGTTCACAGTTTCCCTCGGATCATTGCAAGACCGACAGGTGTTGTTGCTTCGCAAATTTCTCAGGACAGATATTGTCGAGAGTGGTGAAGGATAGTCTCCCGCACTGCCGACCTGCAAGGTTCTTGGCGATTCCTCGCAGGGTGAAAGGTCTGTCTTTGTGTCGGTGCATTCTTGCTTTCTTAAGGGGGCATGAGAGTTTGAAAATAAAAAGGAAACGATTTTTCATACTATATTATCATAGCCCCATTCTTTACCTACATTTTAAGCGCTTAAACATTGTGAAATTCCAAAAATTATGAAAGATAGAATGAAAAATGTTCAGGAATGCATAGAGCGCGCATATATATCCGTACTATTTTCTCGGAACTACGTTTTAATGCACGGTTAGCACGATATTATTCACGAACCAAAGTGCTGAAAGGGCTGAAATTTTTACAGCACCTTTGAAATACCCTTTCCTATCGTGTGTACCACGCCCAATTCGATTAAAATTCTGTAATGGATTCAATCAACCAAAAGGAACTGTTTTTGTTTTTTTTTTTTTTTTTTGAAAAATCGCAAAAAAGGTGGTTTTTTCTGATATCGTCACCATTTTTTGTTTGTTTCGAATCAAGTATCAGTGGTCCACATGATAACTATATCCACATGAAGCAGTAAGCTATTTTCGTTTTATTTTTCAGATCACTCGATCGGTCAGCAGAATGCTAGCCGTCAAGTACTGTGCGAGAAAATTAGCAACTTTGCAATAGTTATAACTATCGTATGAAAGACTGATCAATACGACCAAAGAAAATTGCATATCGATTGTAAGAAAAGTCAATTTTTGTGATACTAATATTTGTATTGGATCTATCTATTTGTGAAAAAGCGATCGGTAAATAGATTCTGAGACACGATTAATCGATTCAAATAATAATATTGTCAGCAAAGAAATCTGTTTTTGAGTTCGAGCAAACAATCATTAAATGCTACAACTTTAATTTATAAAATTGGTTCGTCATATTGGCAATCACAAAATGTAACTTACTTTTTTGGCTTACTTCGAGTAGCGAAGAATGAGCGTTTGCACAACGAGGTTTTCGAATTTCCTCTTGAAGGGATACGAGCAGTCTGTAATTCGGAAATATTTTATAATTTAATGTACACTCGATGAATTGGATTCTGTTGCCCCCAAAATTTACAACCGAAGTTACACCACGTTTTAAGTAGGCAATTACCTACTTATAGTACAACCAAGTCCTGTGCAGTTTTTTTTTTTCATTTCTCTTAAGTGGCCTATGAAATACCAGAAGAAGATGAAGCTGAAAAATACTCGACGAGATACAATACAATACATGGAACCTAATTATATAATTATACTATTATATTATACTACAAATTATTACAATAAACCGAGGACAGAAGATGATCTGATATACACAATTTCATTGTGTGAACAAGATAAAAAGAAAATGTGAAGTATAAATTATAAATAGGACTGTACAATTGAAATTCAGCCTATGCCTATACGTAATGGAAAAACAAGTCACCCATGACATGTCTGACAACATGTGAAGGTAATTTGAAACTTATTGATTGCAGCATCCTTGATATTAAATTAAACAAATAGTTTGATTAATTTCATTTGAAAATATGTTGAAAATTACAAGTTAAATGACTTGAATTGATAAATAAGCAACTGCAAAGAACTTCGACCCATTACCACCAAGCTCGGTCGATGAATTAATCAATTGTTTAGTTTCCGAAAAATTTTGATGGCGTAGCAAATTTTTGGATATACCAGAGTTACTTACTTAACACTTCACGGAAATTACGTTACTTTAAGACCAACCGAATACTCTCAGTCATTACTGCCGTTTGAGGTTACGCAAGTTCACGTTTTTACCGACGAATATTGTGGCACGAGCTTTACTCGCTCGCCACCTCCCATCGCGGTGCCCCTCAAGTTGGGTATTGCCAACTTAAAACGCGGTGTATCTTCGGTTGCATATTTCGGGGGTGACAGAATCAAAATCAGTAAGTGTACGTGGTACACAATTTAAGTAACGCACGTAATACTGTTTAATCACCTTTGAAAAGGTCTTCCTTACATTCACAGAAGTCAATATCTTGATTTGATAAAAGAAATAGTATTTTGGTCGATCGTGAAGAAATTCAGAGAAATGTAAAACGAATTATGTGGTAAAAAAATTAACAGATAACAGCATACATATTAGCTCGTTGAGAAGTGAAGTGAACATCGAAGCTAAAGTCGTAATAAATTCTAAAATTACGTGGTCAGGTATGTCATTTACCTGGTAAACTCGTGACGGAGCGCAGGTAATTTTAGTCGCTCTTGGAATTTTACTGTTTTTTTTCCTGTCCAACAGCGAGGAATTGACAATCTTTCTCTTGGGTATATATTCCTTTGAACTGGTTTTTATTTCTGGGGTATTTTTCTCGTTCGTTTCTTTACGATCGCTATAGACTTGTCCACCCTTTTTCTCCTCACCCTCCACTGGTGAAACCGGATTATTTGGCAATTCCTATAGCCGAGAAAATTGAGCCTCGTATAGTCATGATATGAAATAAGCGCAGCTCTTTGCTATGCCTAATTTTTGTTAACGAACTTTACAGATCTTTATAAAAATTATACAGATGGGAATCGCCACAGAAAACGGCTGAATATTCTAAACAGAATTTTTCCCGCATATCTGTGGTTAATAATCATCCATTTCATTAGCAGTTATTCCAGTACCTTGGAGTCAGTAATAGAATTGTTAAGGTCCTCTCCTTCATCACCGGATTCGCTGACGATATTTTTACACGCTGCGCATTCTTGTTGGGTTATTTTATTTTCATTACGAATTTCAGTGTTTGACGTGAACTTTCTATAGATCTGATTATCTGTGGAAAAGCACACAGTCTTCAGGGTAGATTCCTTCCCCGGATCCCTCGGCGTTGTCTCCTTTATTTCGAACGGGAATTCCTTCAAGGGACTCGTTTTCACTTCGCTATCATCGGCGTGAGATTTTTCAAGCTCTGATTCACTAAGGGTGGCCTCGTAATCATAGGACGCAATCTCAGCGCTAGGAGAAGATTCCAGTATTATGGTACTGCGATGTCGACTTTGTAAGCCAAGATTCACGATGGTTCCGCCTCTTCCTTTGATCATTTCTTCAGCTTTTTCTTCATTCCGACGCTCTCTGCAGCTACTCTCCTAATCAGTCTAATCGACATACATAATAACTTGTATTGCCATTGCAAAAGAGAAGATTAATACTAAACTGATTTATTGATCAGTCGGTGAGGTTGAAATATGAAGAAAAGTAGGTTAGAAAGAAAGAGAAAAGGAAGAGCTTGATTATTGCAAATATTTTGGAAAGTTTTTTTTTCGATTATTATAGATAGAATACCTAATTGATACCTACAGTTAGTGAAAGAGAAAAAAAATTCAAAAAAATTCAAATCTTTCCAAGGCTTTCCAAATCTTTCCAATAGTGATTTTTCAAAGATCAGGATTGAACGGGGTACAGAATGAATTCTTTTACATCAATTAAATTTTTTTTTTTCGGCTGCTAAAGTTTTCATTCGATTTTAGATTACAAATTGACAGTGTTTAGTTCGTAGATAAGAATTCGTTGGAATGAGAAATGATAGAAAGACCATAGGCTGCATCAAATTCCAGAATATTGATTATTCAATAAAGTAGAAATCTGTAATAGGTCAATTCTTGACATCAACAAAAATGTGATCGATAATAATACGGGAATATTAAAAAATGAATTACAAAATTTCAAGGATATATTATATACATAAACCTACCTATATGTAAAAATTGACTGAATGAAGTCAAATGAAAGAAAGTAAACTTAATGAACCTTGTGAAAATAATGTAAGAAATATCTCGATAGAAAAGGGATTTTACGTGGGAGCGTTGAAGTGCTTGCTCGGTCCCTTGCGTTCTTTCAGTTCATGGTAAAATTACTTCGAAAATTTCGATGAAGGTATCAACGACAAATCTCTATTCGCTATAGGTTGGCAAATTTTACGATTTCGTTTTTGTGAATTGAAGACGAAATAGTGATAATTTTAACTTGTGTAGTCTGTTAATCTTCACGTCTTCGTTTAATTCGATTGGATTGAATGGTCAGTTTCTTTTTATTTACATATTCTAGATCCGGAAATGACGCGAGGCAAATATTTACCGACTTTTTGACATCGCATGACAGGCAAATTATCGTACAAATTTTTATTTTCATTTGTCATTGCAGACATATGCAACCATACAAGTCAGCTGGGCAATTGCGTCGAATGTATTTCCGACATAATCTTATCGATGTTGTTTTAATTTCCGAATTGCTGTCAGAAATTTTGTTCGGTGATATGTTTCCACTGCCTTCAATTAGGAAACTTTCAAAGCGCGTCAGGGACGCGTTATCAGTTTTATTATAGCTTGTTCGTTACCTATTATCCATCGCTAATTGGTATACGTGACACGTACATTCTATGCCAACTTGAGCAGGTCTTAGCCTCACTAATGAACATTTTTCAGGTGGTGCAGTAGCACCTCTAAATTATCATTAGTTTCTTTTTTCTGTGTCATGCATAAACGTCTTTGAGTTTGGAATATTCAAACCTTAATATAGTCCCACATTTTCTAAAATTTTCAAAAAAATCACAAAAATTCTATTCTTTATTTCAATCATTTTAAGATTTTTCTCATGATGGAACCATTTTTTTTTTTTTTTCATTTTCATTCGGCAGTTTGAAAATTTTGGATCAATAAAAATTGATTTTTAAACGTTTCAAAAATTTCAGAAAAAAATTCTTGAAATTTCCGACTCTGTAACAAACATTTTTAAATCATGTAGAAAGTGAAATGTATTCGTAATAATCACCGCGGGTCCAGGTGACCCGGATTTTTTTTAAATCTAATATTAGGAGTAGGTAGTAAACACATAATGATACAATTGGCAGGGAGGCTCCAGAAGACGAGAAAGACTACTGTGTGCATAAACACATTTCATTGCATTGAATTCTTTTATCCTTTCAAGCCCCGAATCATCAAGTTCAACCTTCAAAATAAATATACTTTTTGAAAGACACCGTATTAAACTATTTTTTCAATGAAAGTACTATAACTCAAGAGTATTGTGTTAAATTTTGGCGAAAAAATATTGAAAATTAAAAAAGTTATGAATTTTTAAGTAGAAAACCGTGATTTTCAGGACACTTTTTATTCAGGAATTTTTGTTTAGTACTTAAATACCAAAAATTTACAGTTTCATCGACGAGGGAATATTTTTCAATGTTCAAATTATGTCTCTGAATTTTTATACGCAAATATAACGCGTCGTCTTGCTTCAGTAATCGCTCAAAATTGGCTCGGGTCAAATTGACTCGGTGTTACTATTCGTGCTACTTTTGATTGCATTTCCAAAAAAAATAGTGTAAAAATTTACGTGTGTTTATTTATTTATTTATTTATTCATGAATGTAGAATATTTCCTCCAAAGCGCTACGGTGGATCGTTCTTCGGTGGAGTAAATCTGTGTTAAAGTGAAGTCCACAAAATCAGAAATAATTTTGAATTACGGCTAAAAATTCAGCTGTAAAAAAACTGACGTTGAGTCAATAAAATATTTATCTACAGCGTACCAGCGATTTGTGAAGAAAAAAAAATGCGTTTGTGGTAGGAAATTTTTGAAAGAATTTCAATAACGCGTGAGATAAATAAAAGAAGAAAGATATTTTATTTTAGACAGTATAGGTATAATAACGCAACACTTTATCTTTTTTTTTGTATTATCCTAATTGTCATCGTTGATCAATACGTGGGAAATGAAAACATAATACCTATAACAGACACAATTATTTCTCTTGACGAAAGTTAACGATCGATATATATAAATCGAATCGTATGGAACGGAGCGAAAATTAACTCTTTGCCTCATTGCCGAAACGCGTGATTATAGACTGAATTAGAGTAACGTATAATTACATACATTTAGATATTATGGAGTAAATTAAATGGTCTAAGCCAAAGCGCCCAACAATATTAAAATACGCATTTTCATTCTATATATCATCTGAGCCGATCATACTATAATTTATGAAAAAAAAAAAAAAAAAAATTATACTATCGCGATATCGGCACTACAGTAATAATCTGAATACAAATGCGGCGATTTGTTCATAAGCTGAGAACATTAGAGCAGCAGTCAACACCGTCTGCAGAAGTTTTGCCTCCATTCCTTTGTACAAACCGCTGAATCCGTTTTTCCTAGAACAAATGAATATGGATTTCCATTTCAGGTTAATCGTATACACGACCTAATTACATAATAATCTGCATAATTATGTTTGCGAATTGATTCTAAGCCAATAAGTTATTATAATTATCGATCATTATTTTCTTTCACATTGATTATATGCATGATATACTTACTTCAAAATGTAAAGAAGAATTTGGAGGGTTCCGGCTTTAGGCGACAGATCAGGGTACTTATGGCCATGCTGAAATAATTTCAATCTGATAATGAAAATGAATCGTAAATTCAGCCGCGGAGGATTTCAAAAACGTAAATAATTTTATCGGATTTTTGTGTGTCCAAATATCGTATATGACATCTGATCATGATATCATTTTCTCCGCAATGTCGAAACGATGGGTTATTCATTATTTGGCTTCGACGTAGTGAAATGTTTATTTGATTTCATTCCAAGGACTTTTGATGAATATCTGCGATACATATTCGATTCGATGATTTTTAAATATATTTAGGATTTTTTGTGGCTATGGGGTTACGACAAAAATCATTAGAATTATCACTCACCCTGAGTTTGGTTTGCGCCAATTGTAATGGGTAAGTTAGAGTAGTGGCCACCGTTTTCGCGATTGCTCCAATAAAGAAGAAGACTACAGCTGGAGGAGGCGCTGAGCCAAAAGTTTTCACAATTCGTCTTTTGATTGCCTCGTAAGTCATGAATTGTATGGCAGGATTCGAGACCAGCAACAAACTTGGTAATGTTCCAGCCCACAGTTTTTGGAGGCCTTCGGTCTTCCAGATGTGGATCAGACCCTCTGAAGTGGTAAAGTTAGTTTATTTTTTTCATTGCATCTAACGTGAGATGTACTCGAAGACAACCAACAGCTATTTGAAGATTTGATGAGCACAATGTGAGCCAAAGCTCCATCACATTTATTGGCAAATTTGAAAATTTAAATTTTTCGAAAAATCCTATCTGGCAAACATAATATCTCAGATGCATAAGCGAAGAATTAATTCGCTCTGCCTCATTGTTTATTATTATTTGCCAATTCGTAATTTATACGTTCCAGCTGAACTGTGCGACACAAAATTTCAATAGTCAATTCTTAAACCTTGTGAAAAGTCGTATCTGCATTCTGAACTTGATACGTCTGTTTTGTGAGAAATGCATTCTAAGATATCGCGGATCTGATGACATAAGATCGTGAGCGCCATTATACGAGCGTTTGCCATTTTTGAAATAAAAAGTTCGTTGAATTTTTTTCCTATGTATTTACATAAAAAAAAACCCTAAAATATCTTGAAAAACGTTTAAATTGAAAATTAGCCGTATAAAAGCGGAAAGTCGTGAGTTCTGGCGCATATATGACCTTTTGAATCTAACTCCACAAAAAATAATCATTGAACCAATTCACTTTTGATTTGCCTCAAAAATTTACAGAAAATACTCTCAAGTGTTTACAGCAACCATA
This sequence comes from Macrophya alboannulata, assembly GCA_949628255.1. Taxonomy (NCBI): domain Eukaryota; kingdom Metazoa; phylum Arthropoda; class Insecta; order Hymenoptera; family Tenthredinidae; genus Macrophya; species Macrophya alboannulata. Next base: position 13,071,688 of record OX451209.1, read on the forward strand.
TATTTTTTTAAGATGGTTGGCTCAATCGTTTCGAAGCTATATTTTTTTTCGAAGAAAAAAAGAATGATTAAAATATAGCTTGCAAACGATTAGGCCACCATCTTAAAAAAAAATATATGGTTGCTGTAAACACTTGAGAGTATCTTCTGTAAATTTTTGAGGCAAATCGAAAGTGACATATTGGTTGAAAAAAAATTATTTCTGTATATTTTTGATGAAAATTGGTATTATGGAGATTCGAGAAATTCCCCAAAAAAAATTTTCAAAAAGTTGATTCGAAACTGCAACTTTTTTGTCTTATAAATTTTCTTGTATGATTTTATACTTTTCGAGATACGGAGGTTCGTTATAGAAAAAAGTTGAGATTTGGAAAAACTCGAAAAATGCGATCCAAAAATTCTGAAAAAATTCACATAAATTCTTTCGATATATTGGTGTAATAAGACAAAATTTGGGTCAAATTTGCCTCATATGTAGTTGTAAAATCGGCTGTTTATTAAAACTCGAGAATACTAATTATCATCAGGTTTCTAATTAGATGCGACTGATTACAATTTTTTATGTACATACGTATGTATGTACATACATACACGTGACGCTATAATATAATATCTCAGAAATCGAATCTGCACTAGGTTGTTTATTTAATTCATACCGACTCGGTTGATATTATCGCGTACAGTCAAGATAACAGCTATCATTTTGAATAGAATAATAAGATACCGGAAATGCATTGATGACAGACAATCAACACTGCGGTTCATCGCCGATAATTGTTTTTCATTGTTAATGCAAAAAAATTTAAATCGAACGACACAATTGCCTAGCAAATTTGTAGGTCAAGAATTTGAAATATCGTACTTTATTTTTTTAGCACAGAGTGTTGTATGATGCTCACCGTAAAGCGTATTGAAGTTGTTCCTGGCCTGTTCACTGTGGCTTTCAATTCCTTTCATCTTTAGCCTTGTATTGACAACCCACAATGGAGTCGTCGTTAGGACATTAATTATACCTGAGAGTAATTAGAAAAACCTTGAATTTTTAATGCTCAAAGCTCAAAGCTCAAAGCTCAATACTTTCATCGTCCTCACTCTACAATTATGATGTTAATTAGGTTAACATTGCTTCAACTATTCCGAGTTTGAATGAAAGAGGCTTCGTTACTTTTATAGTCCGTTGCAATAGAAAAGTGGAAACTGAAACTATAATATGTCAAGAAACTAACTTATTAATTAAAATTTTTTTTTTCATTCTTCATCTCTTTTCAAATCTATTGAAATCATCTCGTAAATCAACTACAGTAGTTTGAAGAGATCATTAAAAATCAATTGCAATCACGTGTTGAAATCACTGTTGTAAATTATCTCTTAAAATCAGTTCAAACTATATCGACATCGTTCAAGGTTTCATAGAATTATGTGGAGCAATGAAATCGCTCATCGACGATAAATATCGGTTCGAATAGTTCCTCGATCAGGGAAAATGGTATGTCAATTAAAAATTTCAATCCAGGAGTTCGTTACTTCTAAATCAAATGAAAGATTTCGATCCATTTAAAAATCAATATTCTGACAAACTTCGCGGTGTTTCTATTTATTTGAAATTGTTCCAAACGACATCCGCGATTTTCTATTCGATTTTCGGCTTAGTTTTCTCAATTAACAGACTCACAATCTGCAATCTCATTTGTTTCTATTTATAAAAATCTTACCAGCGATCGAGGCCATAAGAAGATCATTTCCGGCGCTTTGCTCCCTGGAGCTTCTTAGGATCTTTAGACCATGGAAAGTGTAAAAGTAGACAAAGTTGCTGGCGCAAAGGCTTTGGAGTACGGGAATTATTCCTCTGTACAATGTCGAGCTGTAAAATTATAACAATAATGATAATAATAACGATAGTGAAAATAATGGTTATTATTCACCTTTTTAGATCAAGGTCTCTCGATAGGCGGTAAAAATATGATTAGTGGAGTTGAAAATGATTATCTGCGATTCATTGAGCATTAGAAACTGAATATTTTGCACATTTTTTAAAATATAATGATACAACAATTTCCCGCGACGAATAATGCTGAACAAAGGAAAACAAATCGCGCGCAAAGTTTGTTCAGCGATTCTGACGATTTTATTTTCATATGGCTGATTGCAAGACCGTAAACAAGGCTCTGTTATACTATTTGTAATCAAGCATCTCAGAGTGCACGTGATAAGAATTTGCGTAGAACCGCAGCTTGTTTATCAAAGAATGAGGATAAAGGTATGAGGCACAAGATATTTTACATCAAAAACCGTGATCGATAAAAGCACAACGATTTTCCCTTCATGCGAGAGTATTTTAAAGAGTTATTTGTAGATCGGATGACCGAAAAATAACACAAGCACGCGATTTTGTTACATCTTAACACTTGGTGTCTTCACAATTAACAAAATGTTACCTCCTCCTTTTCCAAGAGATTTGCTTTGAAAGTCAAACTCTCCGAAATAAAACTGTTTATTTTATCTTATTTTCTTTTTTTTTGGTTCTATTTTTTTTTCAGTCTGCAGATAAGGACGCAGGAAATACATTGAGTGCAACTCACAATCCTTCTTTTGCGATCAGCTCCCGTATAATAGCTAGCGTGTTTTTGGCCTCACGGCCTTCTTCAACTGTGAACACAAAGAATAACCATAAATGGTATGTTTTTTCGGTAACAGAATTTCGAGTGATTAAGGGGACCAGTACAGCTTGGTTTGGGAAATTTGGAGTACTCCAAAATTCATTTATTTGTCAACTGAAGTTTATTTTACATCGAGGAAAAAATTTTCTTAGAAAAACTTTGTCGTAAGGTTTCAGGCACATCGTTGGTCCAATTAAACCTTTCAAGGTCTTGCTTTCTTCGGACAGCAATTCCACATCTTATGAACGTAGGGATCGGTAAAAAAAAATTCACGTGAAAAGTTACGGTCAATTATCCAAAATTTCCAATATTTAGGCTACTAATTTGTAAATAACTTGACCAACACGAAATTGTAAAAAAATTTCCTCGTTCCCATGATGAGGATTTCTTTTCTGAACAAAATGAGCCTTCGACGTCCTTAATCGGAACAACGATGTGCCTAAAACCTTACGACAAACGTTTTTGAAGAAATTTCTTTTTTTGATGTGAAATAAACTTTGGCTGACAAATAAATGCATTTTGGAGTACTCCGAATTTCCAAAACTAGGCTGTACTGGTTCCCTTATTAAAGCCTTTTGCAGATCTATAAATATCGATGAACCGGTCAGTGGAAGTTGATTTGGCTTTCAAATCGAAATTTTTAAATCAGCTAAATTTGTTTTGTTGAAATGCTAATAACAACAGCTGACAGAAAGTACGGAAATAAATATAGCCTTTATGGATATCCAGTTCAAAAAAGTTTTCCATAGGTTAATCACATTCCGCTTTTGGCTTTCGCATCGTATCGTGTGGTCATGATAATTGTAAATCTCGACTAATACATAATTTAATGTGTGCTGCAGTTCTACCCAATTAACCTTCCATCGCCGTTCAACGTAATTATCTACATTCACATTTATTTTTATAAAAGCGTTTTTCCGCTTCGGAAGTTACAACAATCTTCTCGTAGCTACTGTTACGATGATTTCTTATTTATCGCTCAGGCTTGTGATATTAGGTACCAGCAGCCTGACTGTGAAAACCCAAACTGCTAACAGATCAAACAGTTTGGTCATTGGGTGATTAAGATTTACCACGCGTCGAATGTCGACACTTTCTTTTTTCCCCCCCACTTTGAGTTACTCTCCAGTTTGTCGCGGGATATAAGCCGGGTATTTACGTATACAAATCATAAAAAATAACATAATTATACTCACGTTGTAGTCTACTGCGCACTGTGTCAAGCGGGAAAAATGTCGTCATTGCGACGACACTTCCCTGCAATTCAAATATAACCAGTTAATATAATTGTATTATATTCCTCTATGGTTTCAATAAACTAATTAAAAATATTACTCAACGACTCCTTAATGGGTAGAGGAGATATTTACTCACCGCTGCACCTGACAGAGCATGGACTAACGTCTCGTAGGTAAGGACGTTCTCGCTGTTAATCTTTCCCGGCATTTTCAAAATCGATACGGTGCCGTTTAGCGCAAGAACTTAAACGTCGGGGATTAGTAATCTTTAAATTGCTATTGGAAAAATTTGGTTTAGTTTAGAATCGGATTATGTATTATGAAATTGAACAAAACTCGCATATTACTCGTATGGTAATCGTTGGGACAATTTATCAGCAAAATCGATTCGCATTTGGCTTATTAAATACTCGAAAAACATTAAAATGACATTTTCTATACGAAGAAGTTTCGGTAAAGCACTGCATCGAACATGCGTACAGTCTGACTGATTCACAAATTTGAGATATTATCAACACGTCGCGGCATTTTGATGCTTAGCCAATCACAAAAGGGAGTTCCCCGGCTTGCTTCTCTTTACGTAAGACGCACAATCCCTAGACTATTCAAGCGTTATTCACGATGACACAGAGATTAGCGCCTCTCGACTTTCACTCGCTGATTGACGAACTGAATCGACCGTGAGTGTGTAAAAAACGCTTCGCCCACACCACGTGTTACTATTTTCCCTCTACTCCTCTTGTATACAGTAGGACTCAACCGAAATCCGCCAATGTACAACAGCTATCTACGTTATATCAGCCATATTGACCAAGCCGGTAATACCTCTGCGCCTGCGTCTCGGCGTACTACACTCATACGTTTTCATTCGTTTATTATTTCTATTTAGGTCGGTGATGCACGTATACTCGTATTATAGACGATAAGGTTGAGCGCTGTGTTATCATAATTTCAGTTGGAAGACTGATAAATGTATACTTTTCAAACTTGAAATGAGAAAATTTGACGTTCAAGTTACAAATTACCATGAGGGATTATCGTCGTGTATCCAACTTCGAAACAGAGTCAATTTTGGGAATTATTTACGGGAAAAGTACAAATCCGATATTATTAATTTTTTAACACGTCTTTATACACACCTTAAAGAATACTAATATAAAATGTTATGAAATATCTAGTCAAATTAGACAAAGTTATGCGAGTTCATGTCTAACGTTGCTGATGGTGTAGATGATGTTGGCTATTTTGTTGTACTGAAATCAGAAAAAAAGATAAATAAATCCTTGATAATTATATTGTATTAGCCATGACGCGACGGAACTATTTTTTCCTTTTAAATTGGCGGAAAATTTTTTGTTCAAAAAATTACGTAATTGCTGAAACATTGATTTAAAAATTTCAAATTGCGTTTGCACCCCGCAAAATAAAAAATTTAACCATGACACATTTTTCTATCGCGAAGCCCGTAAAATAAACTATAAAAAAGGTCCGACAATTTTGCTCGTCGATTAACCGGTTTCGTGATAATGGGACTTGAAAAAAACGTGTCAAAACTTTAGTCCAGCTGTCTGTAAGTTCTAAACGCCTTTATCCGATCGGACAATGGAAATTCTAAACTTCGTTCCTTGGGGAATAATAGAACATGTTCAGATTGCGAAAAGATCAGAATTATTGAGGTACAAAAGTGGCCCAGTTTGACATTATATGGAATACCTCATATGAAAACAGATTCAAAAATTAATAATATCGCAATTGTCCTTTCACCGGATTTAATTCCCGAAGCTTACCCTGTTTTGAAGGTGGTTACAGTAGGATCGCCGCATAAATTCCAACGATAATTCGATAGAGTTATGAACGGTGAGTTTTTTTTTAATCTTACAAGCGGATATCTCGAGAATGGTAGGAGGTATTGAAAAAAAATAATATACGAAAAATTGATGGCACGGAGGGAGACTTTATCAGGGCCATATGAAATTTCAATGGATCAAGCTACTTTGAGGATATCAGGTACAATTTTTTTTGTTCTTCTTTTTTTTTAATGAAAAACCTTCCTTTTTCTTTATTACGTAACCTCGTTCTACTAGAAAAATCAAACGACTTTCGTATGAAACATGCTGAACAACCAGAGATTTTTCAACTACTGAGAATATTTCACCTCTGAACTATCATGTTTGAAGAGAAATTGCAGGGGACAAGAATTTCGTATCATTTTTTTTTCGAAATTTGTACACCTTGTGATTGTTTAAGCGAAAATTTTTCCAGACCCTCTTTTCATTTTATTAATAAGATTGAGATAACGAAATAAGAATTTTCTAGATTTTTCAGATTCCATCAAAAAAAAATGTTCAGCAATTTTTTTGAAGTGAAACTTCTTTTCAGCCGGTAGGGCAAGTCGAGGCGTACCGAAGAACTGCAACGATAGTAAAATTTCCTTATGGCCGGTAGGGTAAGTCGGGGCGTAACGAAAGGTGCAACGGAAGTAAAAAGATCGAGTTAGGATGAAATGCACTGTATTTAATTGTTGTCCGTCAATATATATGGCGTTCTTTGACAATGACAAATATTTTTCACATGATTATATGGTTTTCACTTCCATTGCGTGTGGCGGCCACACACATGTTTTTGGTTCTTAGAAATAACTCTAATTTCGATTTATGTGAAATAATTTCCGTTATTTTTACGAAATATTTCTGAATATTTTTATTTTTTTGTTATGAACTTTGAAAACTCTTCGAAATTGATTTTTTTTCTACCCTAAATTTGAGTGAAACTATGTGAAAACGTCCGAAAATTTTTCGCAACATCTATTATCCCTTATAATATACATATAAAGATGAACTGTATCAATTTCCGATAAAATATAATCGGATAGGTGATTTTTCACGGTTACTTCAAAGTATTGCAGTTTCTAGATTTGTTAAGAAATTTGTAAGAAACTAATCCGAAATGGATTCATTCAACAGGGTCAAGATATCAATTTGTCAGACAATATTAAGACACTATATGGTTCAAATCGGAAAGTAATTTGTCTGTAACACTATCGCACATATAAATGGGTAGGTATATGAATGTTGCATTTCATTTTAGAGAAAAATCTGGTGGCCAGAAATTCTGTTTTATTATACCTATCGTATTCTCAACAGTGATTGAAAGTTTTTACTTCTACTGTAAACTGTGAAAGAAATTTTATGCAAAGTTTCCAATTATCCGTAATTGGTATATAGAAGAATAAAATTCGGCGCGGATTCTTCGAAAATCACTATAATGCGCACGTATTGCTCATACTATTTTTTGAAACGGTGCGAGAAATTTGATTTTTCGTGCTTCAGTGTACGCAAAGTGCCCATTTTCTCGCACCAGTCTGCAAAGTAATTACTTTAAACAGTCCGCAGATTCGGCCTCCAAATTTTTTATGTTCCTTTCACATTATTTAGGTGTCAACAAAGAGATTTCTCGAGTATGAAATATCTCTGACTTCAGTTAATAGTGGTTTTCGTAATTATTAGATTTTGCTTCGAAATTTTCCAGTCTAATTGAACGGTTCAAAAAATGCCTTGAGAAAAAATTAAAAACATATATTTGATTGGAAATTTCCTGAATTTTTCAAAAATGTTGATCATTTTTTTTTCATTTGTCATTTTCAGCCTGAAATTCAGAAAATAAGACTTAAAATGTCAATTTCAATATGTTCTCCAAGGTTTTTTGAAAATCGATTTATTTTTCTGAAAATTTAGGAATTTTCCGATGAAAATCATGTCTAAGAAGTTTCCGTTCGTTATATTCTGGATCAAAAATAATATGAAGAAATGCACAAATAATGAGAAAAACCCCGAAAATTTTATTTAAATCGTAACTGTGACTTGGAGGTAAGCGAGCCGAAAATTTTTAGACATGATCTTTGTCGGAAATTTCCTGAACTTTTAGAAAAAAAAATCAGATTTTCAAAAAATGATGGAGAACATGGTGAAATTGACATTTTAAGTCTTATTTTTTGAATTTCGCGCTGAAAATGACAAGTGAGAAAAAAATGATCATCATTTTCGAAAAATTCAGAAAATTTCCGATCAAACACCATATTTGAGTTTTTTTTAAGGCATTTTTTGAACCGTTCAATTAGAATGGAAAATTTCGAAGCAAAAACTAATAATTACGAAAACCCCTATTAACTGAAGTTAGACATCTTTTATACTCGAGACATCTCTTGGTTGACACCTAAATAATGTGAAAGAAACATGAAAAATTTGGAGGCCGGATTTGCGTACAGGATTTGATGGAATGGCTCATATATGTATATTTACAATATACGAGTGATAAATCTTAAGAAAACGTGCGCACATAGTATGAAATATTTCTCAACTCTGACGTATACGAATTGGTCAGTCTTGATAAACATTCAGCTGATCAGTAAACACTTACGTAATCAAATTTTTGCCCATAAAAAAACTTACGAGAACTTACTTTGAATTCATATGAATTTAAAAATATTCATCGTTAGAAAATTTGACAAGCAATATGTTTAAGAATTAGAAGACGACACCTATATGCTATACCTACCTATACTGCAGCGAATTTACATACATGACCATTTAACTCGAAATTATTTAATACATTATCCTAAGCACACGAAATTATATCCCACGTAAAATTTGACACGATATCATTGAACAAGGAGTATGATGTTTGAATATCTTTCGCATCGACGTATTTCTGAATAACAGGTAAAGTTGATAATGTCGTATAGCTGGATGTACAAATATTGTGTAAAATAATTTTGTGTGGGATGAGTGTTTTCCCGAAATAATGAGTAATTACTCCAAGTACGTACCTGACTGGATAATACAATCGTTATTGATTCGATGTCATACAATTATTACTAATATCGTGAATAATGAGATGCTTGACGAAACAATATCTAATCTCTGATTGCGAGTTTACGTCTTATCCAGCGATAGATTTTCAAAATTGAATGCTTAAGATCATTAAAACTTTTCGGTTGAAATCCGAAATAGAAACGGCAGCCTAAGCCGAGGCAATATTTTCCTGAATATCCATTATTCACTCGATAAGCCACAGAGAATTCCCCCTGCGTACTTTATGCAATCAAGCGTTTCTAATTTGACGGTAAATACGTCAGGGTTTATTTTATACTACCCTTCACCGAGATTGGACGGCTCTCTTTTACTCTCGGTCTATCTGTCTGTCTGGAATACTGATACGATAGACTTAGCATTTTCATAAGAAGCGTATTTGATTCTAAGAAAAAAATTGTTCGCCTCTCGAGTGCCTCCTTCCGAAAAATTCCATAAAAGATGAAGAAACTAAAAAAAAAGTGGAAAAAACGAAATAGCTGAAAGTAAACGGACTGAAACTTGGATCTACATTCTTCTATCTCCGAGTTCTTCAACGCTTGCACTGGCAAAAGCTTTTGTCAAATGATTCGTGGCCTCTCGAGACGATTCTCTTGTCAGCACTGATGGTGAATTTGGTTTTGCCGATAAGAGATCTACCAGGGTCGTTGACGATTCTCCGAGTATTTCACGGGTCGGTTATATTTCAGTGTCAGATTGGGGACTTAAGTCATGGTCTCGTATTCAGGAAGCAAAAAGGAACCCAAACGTGTCGAAGTTAGAATAGGGCTTGCTCCGATCACAGGATAAGATTCTGGTAACAAGTAATACGATTCCAAATTGCCTTCTTGTCTGACCTCTTCAATTCCCGAAAAGCCTTCACCTGTCTAGAACGACATTGCTACATCTACTTTGCGATTTTATACAGATCGGTTTATGCGGCGAAAATCCAGAAAAGCTCGTGGAAAAGCCGACGAATTTTATATGATCAGAATATGGAACAACTTGCGGGGTAGGTATATTCCAAGAGGATTGGCTGGCCGCTGCTGAGGGAAAAATATCATCCCATAAGACCGACTGAATACTCGGCTCTTGAATACGTTCGTAACGATCGCGAACAAGATTTCGAATTCGCCATACGCACGGGAACTGTTCATATTTTTACTTCAGGAACGAGAAAAAAAATAAACCAAAATTTCGAACAAAACATACAGATCGAAAGTTGATTGTTACATCAAATCTGAGACGTCGATTTTCATCGTATTCTATAAATAGAACCTCAGCGTTAAAAGTTAAAAGGTTCGATATGACTCTGTCAAGTTTGGATATCATTAGGTAAAAGCTGCACCAGCATGGTATCAAATTTCAATATCGATTCGTTGAAAGGTCGATTGGCTTTATAATGGGGAATGAAAGCTACCAGTCCTGTCACAGATAGTTTCTGAACTGTTTTAGAATTATTGAATTAAATGATCGATCAACTATATTTATGTACCTTGTACTAGCCAGGTATATTGCATATATAATCGAGTTACATAAATCAAATTCTGGGCGAAAATTATAGTGCGACCAAAACCCGTTGACAACATCTTTCAAGAGCTGTAACGATGCTTAGAGCTTAGACTCGTATTGATTTCACGTGGAGCGAAATAGTAGGCAGTGTGAGGTTCTTGTAGAGTTTCGGCCGGTGGATATGGTAAGAAAGAGGGAGGCCGGGGGCGGTTAGTCTCTTAAAAGCAACCCTTTTTTTTATGGATGCTCAGATACGTGTCTCCTCCATCTCGAAGATAAAAATGAATAGAATCTAACTAACCAAATAGCTGTTACGTAATGCGATATACCTTCATCTTCAGAATAAAAGATTTCGCCGTTAATGAATACTGAATAAATTGAATAAAATTTTCAATGAAAGTAGGAAAATTTCTTTTACAAATAGAAGTCCAGATATTGAGACATAGCGTGAAGCCAAGAATGAATTGAACAATTTTTCGAAATTGGTAAATTTGTTGTATATTATTTGCAGGTGGAAATGGAGCGCATGAAAAAAAAATTACACGCAATGTTTCAGCGTGTTTGAATATTTGAATTTTCCCAGGAGCTTTTCCGATAGCAATTAACGCGTCGTTCAAAAAATTCTAAAACTTCGTGTTTGGATTCAATTAACCATTCCAACTGAAGGAAGAGCTTCTGCCTCCGCCACGCCGCCTCTCAGGATCAATAAATACTTTTCGAAAACGTCTGACGAATTAATTAATCTGTCATTCCACGAAAGTTGTCGAACATTAAACTGTTACGTCTGGTGATTAGAGTCTAGAGATTTCGGAATGTTTATCCGACAGATGAATACCGAAAATAAATAATCTGCGGAAATTTCATAGACCGTGGGGATCGTAGGGTAATTGCGTGTTGTAAAAAATCAAAAAAAGAAATCAGAAAATAAATAATATAAGACAGATTTTATTGTATTTTATATAAAATGCAAACACGCACACACACACTGATATTTATTATTGTTCGCGACGAAGTTTCATAAGTCGTTTACAACTTGGTGTCATATAGTCACGTATAGGTATATAAGTGTATGTATATAGGTATACCCTAGGTATATTTTGCATTTTTAACAATATTTTCATCAGGCTACAGAATTTAATGTTCTACCTAACTGTAAAGTCCGTGACAGATGCCATTTGGTGTAGATTTTTGTCCGTCAACAGACGAACGAACATGTACATACGTTGCTAATATTATGCAATTACTTAACAATTACAATAATAAGATTATTGCTTCGGTAAAATTTAATAGTGCGGTATATATATATACGTATTATATAGGTACAAGTATCAACAAGATAAATTATCAATTCAATCGACGATATTTCGACTAATCAATTCTGCACAGTGACTGTAAATGAGTATGAATACACGATATTCTAGCTAATGAATAATCATAACGATGCAAAAATAGAATAGAAACAGTTTATACGCAAGTTAGTTTATTACAAGTGTGAAATTACGATTTCAAATTACTGTCCATCGGAGAACAGAAAGACTACTAGTTGCTAGAACTGTGAGGCAATTAGTAATATGCTAGCTGGGAAGTGGCTGACAAGTGTTTAATCGATTTGACTAATTAGAGGAACAGTTACCCTTTACGACGGTGAACTTTAATGCCAGTATTTCGCATGGTCGTATAAATTGTTCGCTTGAAATCTGAATTAATACTTGAAAACAGAAACAAGGTTTACTGATTGGAATTCGAGAATTTCGAGATCATGAACGGCACACAGAGAAACGTAGATGTGTTAAAGAGTATATTTCTACAATATATATGGGGGGGGGGGGGGGGGGGGGGGGGGGGCGATAATTACGCTTCGCAATAAATACTCAAATATTTTTCATCTGTAATTAGCTCGTTTGTATATGGGCAAATCCACGTGAAGTGGTAACACTTTTTGACATCGACATTTTTAATTTTTTTCAAACTTCACACATGTGTTCTTCATGGTCCGTAGAAGAGACTTCCTAAACCATTCTGCCCTAGGATCAATATTTTAGAAACGATGCGCAATTGAAATTTTGAAAGTATGCCGAAAATCGTCGCGCGCGCTCCTCTTGAATGTCTCATAACTTTTGATCCGCTGGACGGAAATAGGTTTGTTATGTATCGATTTGGAAGGTATTGAACTAATCTAACAGTTCGTAGATGTCATTTTATTTTTCCAAAAAATGTCAAATTTTCCACTTGAAAATCAATTTGGGATACTGTTTTCATTACCAGCCCCACAAATCACCGAGCTGAAAAAATTATGGTGTATTCCTGACCCCATTGTCTAATTGCACACCAATTTTGAAGGTGGAGATTCATGGGCATCGAAACGAAAAAATTGTATCGCAATGAGAAAGGCTAGTGATATGAATAATAATTGATTATTTTACCGCAAATAATCTTGAGAACATTGAATTTTATATTTTGCATTACTTGTCCCCATAATCCTACTATCCCGATCGTAATTCTTGCGTTCCTATTGGATATGGGTGCGACACCTCAGAAATCTGGGAGCATGACACTGCGCGGCGTAGCGTTGTTGACGGAATAATTTTTTCGTTTCGATGTCCATGAATCTCCACCTTTAAAATTGGTGTGCAAGTAGACAATAGGGCCAGAAATACACCATAATTTTTTCAGCTCGGTGATTTGTGGGGCTGGTAATGAAAATAGTATTCCAAATTTATTTTCGAGTGGAAAATTTGACATTTTTTGGAAAAATAAAATGACGTTTATTAACTGTTAGATTAGTTCAATACCTTCCAAATCGATACATAACAAACCTATTTTCGTCCAGCGGATCAAAAGTTATGAGACATTCAAGAGGAGCGCGCGCGACGATTTTCGGCATACTTTCAAAATTTCAATTGCGCATCATTTCTAAAATATTGATCCTAGGGCAGAATGGTTTGGGGACTCTCTTCTGCGAACCATAAAGAACACGTGTGTAAAGTTTAAAAAAAAAATAAAAATGTCGATGTCAAAAAGTGTTACCACTTCACGTGGATTTGCCCATATTGCAGTTAGATGGATCGTTTCAATATTTGAAGATATTGCAATTTTCACATCCTCAAATACATATTGTAGGTCTGTATAGCTATATATGTATGTATGTATGTGTGTACGATCATATTCCATTCGAATTTGTAACACATAACTGCGTATATATTTTATATCAATCGTAATGTGACTATTACCAGCCGCTATTACACTATTATACAGACAATTGTAATTATAATGAACAAACTACTAATTAATATTAAATGTAAGTATGTAATACAATTCTGAGTATATGATACACGTTTATGCATACGTAAGGCGCGGAGCGTGGTCATTTCAAATTTCATACATATATATATGTATATATATATATATATACCATATATATATATATATATATATATATATATATATATATATATATATATATACCATATATATATATATATATATATATATATATATATATATATATATATATATATATTTCATATATCATATTTTATTTATAGATTTTACTTATTTTTTCATATATTTATTCATTTTTGTATCTTCTCTTACTTGCATTTATTATAGAAACCTAAATATTAACACAATTTGTGCCGTATATTTGCGTCATTGAGATTTAGAAAAAATCACGTAGACTATATCAACGTGAATCGATATTGTAATTATTCTAAACTCCAACATTTCAATCATATATATTATACATTATATATTTCTCAATCATTTTTAATCTAACTTTACGATTTCTCATAACCATAATCATCCTCAGCATCATCATTATCGTTTGTCTTCAATATTACCGTTACTATTAATAATATTATTATTATTATTATTATTATTATTATTATTATTATTATTATTACTATTATTGTTATCATTATCATTATTATTACTATTATTATTATTATTTTATTATTATTATTATTATTATTATTATTATTATTATTGTTATTATTATTATTATTATTACTATTATTATAATTATTATTATTATTTTATTTTTATTATTATTATTATTATTATTATTATTATTATGCTATTGTTATAAATGTATAAGGTAACAATGATGTCTATTTACTTGGAACTGCTGAAGGACCAGGACTTATGTTTCGGCAAAAAAAAAAGCGAGCGTATCATTGTATTGTGCAGGTTTTCCTCGTGTCCGAGGATCTTAAGGTAATTCTTGAACCTGGAGTGTTGTTCTCATTGCCTGTGCCCAAAGAGCACGTCTTTGTCCTCATGATCATAAGGTCCGTCCTGATGCTGGGGCGGCGAACATTAGGCGCTACGACGCCGCAAGCGTCACTCAGACGTCGCTTTATACTGAGAGTGGCTTTGTGTTTCGGCTGAAAAAAATGTCATACGAGAAAGCTTAATACCGTTTTTTCTTTTTTTTTTTTTTTCATCCCGTGACCTTTTTTCCCGGGATAAGTGGAGAAGAACAAGCGAAGAATTAGTCTGTCATTCTCGATTTTCAGAGATTCAGAAATTCTTCTTGACTTCCCGCTATGAAAATTAAAAATTAAAAAAAAAAGGGTAGTTATTGTTTTGCGGTCCGATTTAAAAATCGAGTTTTCATCAGATCTCGACGTTTTGGGTTCTTGGGACTATTTTTGATTTTTGTCGTAGGTACGATATCTTTAGAACGAATTGACCGATTGGAATGGTTCGTGTAGCGATCGCAAGGGTTTATCAAGACTTAGATCTGATTAGATTTTGGAGTCGATCGGTCGAGTGGTTCCAAAGTTATTCGAAAAATAAAAATTAAAAAAAAAAAAAAAAAATTCAAGTTTTTAGCGCATAACTCCTAAACTGTTCGTGCGATAAGTCTCAAAACTTAATCAGATTTAAGTCTTGGATTATAGCCCTTTCGATTGCAGCAAGATTTATTAAAATCGAACGATTAGTTTGAAAGATAGTGCACGACAAAAATTTCTTTTTTTGTCGTATGATACCTTTGGAACGAGTTAACCGATTTGAATGATTCTTGCGGCGATCGAAAAAGTATACCAGGACTTAAATCTAATTCAGACTGAACGATATCTTCTGACCTTAAATATAACTCCCTAAAACCTAGAAATGTTGACATTTGACAAAAAATCTATTTTTGATTAAAAATCTCACGGGAAAAAATTTGCATACGGAAAACTAACTATACTTATAACCTTTCTCAATGTATTATAAACACAATCGTATCAATTTGTTGTAACGCATTTAACACATAGCGGGAAGTTTTAGGGTTGGCCCACAGGTCAACCGGTTCCCTGATTTTTTTTTGTCTTTTACCCTACATACTATAAAATTTTGATCACAGGATCTCCCCATGATTTTCAATTCCATTTTTTATTCCTTTTTCAATTCCATTTTCAATCCAATTTTATCCAATATAAAATTAATTATTGCGTTACCTGTGACGGTGGCAGCATTGTTGGCGAGCCAAAAGTTAGTGGAACTTTTCTGTGATGATTTGGTGCCATTTCCAAAGGTAAACCGGCGACAACGAATAATTGATAGAACAATTCGTCAACGTGGTAATTTCGCTTGGCAGATACTTCGATGAAAACACAACAGTCGTCCTGAGTTGTGCAATACTGTTGCGCCTCCTCGACCGTTACTGTCCTAAGGGATTACGGGGTGAAGTAAAAGGGTCAAGGTGAATGAGTTAAATTAGTTATATCGTTAATTGTAATTAACTATACACGTGAGATATACGACTGCCTTCTTACTTAATGTCACGGTCGCATTTGTTGCCGGCTATAACCATGGGAACTTTGAGGTTCTGATGTCTTCTACCCTTAGCACCCCCTTGAGTGGCACTAAGTTTTGTTTCTAAAATGGCTTCCCTCAGCCTTATGGCTTCCTCGAAAGACTCTCTGCTGTCCATGCTGAAAACCACCACGAATAGATCCCCTGGAACCGCATTGGAAAATAAAATTTAAGTAGACATTCATCGATCTGCACATATATTCAAATATTTTCCGATCATTTCGTAACAAAAGATTGCATTCAGTCCCGAATGGCTTTCGATACAATAAATTCTAACATTCCAAAAGTGATACACCAAAAACCAACGGCAATGGTCGAACGCCATACCATCAGCATCTTCTTGTGCTTTGGCCTCATAAACAGCCCCTGTTTATCTCAGAGCTCTGGTCTTGACTTCATAGAAGTTTCTCCCGAGTCCCGAGGCCCGAAAGGAGCAAGACTTATGCAGACTCGCATGCGTCTATGTGTATTCACATACATGCGGATAATGAAACTGGGAGATACTTCCTGAATAGAATAAGCTTCGTGTGTGTATTATAATATGTATGATGGAGATAGGGCGAGATGCCGAGCTTCATGGTACATACGAGTTGCATGGCTTTGTCAACCGGTGTTTATAATGTTGCCTTGTGGTAGGTGTACCATCAAGACAATAGAGAATAACATATCAGTAGGAGAACGGTCAGCTGTATCTAACAATAGCAGAATAGCAGGAATCTTTAAAAGGAGTACTTTCGTCTCATGGGTAAATGAACCGTTCCTCGGAATGTTGGGATAACGTATAGCCAAGGGAAAATAGATTAAGAGGACGAGTAGGTACAGCTTGGTTTTGGAAATTTGGAGTACTCCAAAATTCATTTATTTGTCAACCAACGTTTATTTCACATCAAACAAATTTTTTCTCCGAAAAAATTTGTCGTAAGGTTTCAGGCACATCGTTGGTCCAATTCAACCTCTCAAGTTCTTGCTCACTTCGGACAGCAATTCTACATCTTATGAACGTAGGGATCGGTAAAAATAAAATCATGTGAAAAGTTACGGTCACTTATCCAAAATTTCCAAAATTTAGGACACTAATTTGCGAATTACTTGGCCGAAACGAAATGATAAAGAAAATTCCTTCGTTCACGTGATGAGGTTCTCTTTTCTGAACAAAATGAGCCCTCAACGAGCTTAATCGGAACAACGATGCGCCTAAAACCTTACGACAAAGGTTTTCAAAGAAATTTCTTTTTCCGATGTGAAATAAACTTTGGCTGAGAAATAAATGCATTTTGGCGTACTCCGAATTTCCAAAACCAAGCTGTACTGGTCCTTTTAAATAGAAACGCAGTAAAATGAAGATGAAAAACTATTTCCGAATCGCAAAGCTCGAATTTCTCACAAAGCAAAGCGCCGTAATATTCAGACATATTTCAATTCCGTTTGTATAAACGGGATAAACTTTCCTTGTTATTCGAAGAATCTCGAGAGATTTAATAACTTTTCTGAATGAATTGAGTTTTAATTTTTGATTTTTTTCTTCCTTATTTATTTTATTTTTTTCTTTTTTTTCGTCGAAACCAGGCTCGCTTGAACAAGATCAAGTTGGATCAACGCGTTATCACGGTGATCGGAACGTTACCGAACAATCCTCCGACGGTTTACGTGACACTCTCACGCGAGAGATCAAAGATAGGTTGTGCTATATGGGTCTGATGGTTTAATTAACAACACCCTGCAGCAACAGGAATTTCTCTGTGGTATTTATTGAAATTTTTTATTGAACTATTTCTTTCGAATCGATTCTTCTGAAGAAAAAAAAACGAATTGTTTTGCCAAAAAATAAACCGAATTAAAATTTTCAAATTTTCCTGAAACCATATTTGTAACGTTGAAAATAAGAAAACAAAACACGAACAAATTTTATAACAATATTCTGTAAATTTCTTGTCCAAACGCACGTCTAGAGGGTCGAAAACGTAAAGATTCGTTGAAATGAGCAAAAGTCACTTTTCGACCAAAACCAATACTTTTTTTTATATCACCGTATGTATAGGCGATGAAAAGTAAGAAGAAACGAATGAAAGAAAGAATAATGATTTCAATTTGAATCACTAGAAAGTCAACTATGAAACAAATTTATCGTCAGCAAAGAACGTTTTGAATTCATTTCGACCGTCAATAATTTATCGTTGCGGCTCGTTTCTCCGCACGGTTGGCTTAGGAAGAGAATATTGCAAGTCATGTGGAGTGAAGATTACTAGCTTCGCCCAGAACCCCGCAAAGAGGGTATAAAGTAGAGCCTAAATAATAAATGAGTCTGATAACTGAGAAAGTTTACGGTATAAAGAAACTATAAAGTTATACAGAAATAATGGTAACACTATATAGAATGAAGGTCGAATTCGAATTCGCTAACGTTCGGCTTTCCATTAACGATAAAATCTGTACCTATACCTACTGCAAGAACTTTCGTCTGTACCTTTAGCCATCATTTTATGCCACTCAAAGTGTTAAGCTACTCCGAAAATCCTAAGATTAATATCTTTTCGACGTCCACCGCGATATACATACCTATGAGGTATTCCATGCCAAGTGAACCAATCGTTGCCCCTCACCTCTTCAAAAACTGACGCCAATTTTTCTGGTGATGAAGGAGTATGAAAAAATATTTCCCGAATTTTTTCAGAATTTTCAGATGACAGCCGATGGTCTATATGATTTTTTTTTCTCTTTTTTTGGTATTTTATGCATAACTCCCGTTCTTTTTCATCGATTTCCATGAATGAAAAACGAAAATTTTCGTTTTTCGGTCGACTTTCAGAATAAATTTTCTTCATATTTTTATTCTCGCTTTCTGATGCCTAAGACGTGAAAAGTTCGGAAAATAACAAAAAAATTGAGTTTTGACCACTTATGACGGTCTCGATTTTTTTGAAAAAAATTATCAAGATTCCTACTCTCAAAACGATTTTTTTGAGCCGTGCCAAATCATGGGCAGAGCACTGGATCCAATTTATTTCGTGGTTTTTCTGTAAAATTCTTCTCATTCTCTATCGATGTTGACATTGAATGTTCGAAAAAGTTATTGAAACATCAAATAATCATCATTTTTGCTCAAATGGCACTAAATCAACATCAAAGATTCATCGCGTTCGTTGTGGATCATTTTTATCCTTTTATTCAATCATTATTCTTATGAAAAATGATCCACAACGAACTCGATGAATCTTTGATGTTAATTTAGTGCCATTTTGAACAAAAATTATGATTATTTGATGTTTTAATAACTTTTTCGAACATTCAATGTCAACATCGATAGAGAATGAGGAAAAATTTTACAGAAAAACCACGAAATAAATTGGATCCAGTGCTCTGCCCATGATTTGGCACGGCTCAAAAAAATCGTTTTGAGAGTAGGAATCTTGGTAACTTTTTTCAAAAAAATCGAGACCGTCATAAGTGCAGGTCAAAACTCAACTTTTTTGTTATTTTTCCGAACTTTTCACGTCTTAGGCATCAGAAAGCGAGAATAAAAATATGAAGAAAATTTATTCTGAAAGTTGACCGAAAAACGAAAATTTTCGTTTTTCATTCATGGAAATCGGTGAAAAAGAACGGGAGTTATGCATAAAAAACAAAAAAAAAAGAGGAAAAAAATCATATAGACCATCGGCTGTCATCCGAAAATTCTGAAAAAATTCAGCAAATATTTTTTTATACTCCTTCATCACCAGAAAAATCGGCGTCAGTTTTTGAAGAGGTGAGGATCAACGATTGGTTCACTTGGCATGGAATACCTCCTATACATATATTCTTTTATGTTTTTCTATCAAACAAAGTGACGACGACAGAGTTATAGCAGTTTTAAAATTTGGTCTCGTCATCTGATAATTAGTTTCATGCATCGGGGTCCAGCTGTCGCGATAAAATTTAATAATTATATCTTGTACGCCAGTCCGACATGAAAAATGGACATTTGTGGAACAAGATTTGTGCGAAAATGAGGAAGTGGATCTGTGAATTACTGGGATTCATTAGGCCCTGCAGTGTGCAGTTCTATAGGGTTAACCAATCGCTTACTTATTTATGGTAAATTTACGCCTCAAGGTTTATGTATGGTCTAGTTATTACGTAGTGGGTTGCCCGTGGTGCCGGACTAGCCTTTATTCGATCGTTAATAAATTATTAGTACTTCTAGAGATTAGAGGCACTAACTGAAGACAGCAGTGCGGGTACTGTACGGCGAAGATAAACGTTTATCTAATTATTTTGCTCTCGTAGTTTGGCGTTAGCGATAAACAAGATTTTGTCATCGAGAAACAAACCCTTTACCCTTCCACGTACCCGTAATTTACGTTTCAAAGCTTTTGTTCGGAGAGTATGTAGGTGTGTACTTGTACGTATAGGCACTGAGTTCTCTATACATGTATAAAGCTACCTACGGGCTCCGTTCAATCAAAGTTCACAAAGTACCTACAAACTAGCGTCGCGAGGCGCGAAACGAGATTCTCTCGAGCGTTCGTAATCGATCCCTTCAATTTCCAGCTACCACGAGCACCAGCACCGGCACCGCTTCTTCTTCTTCTTCCGCAGAGTCCTGTGTAATCTCGTCATTCGCAACCCTGCGACCCATTCAAAGATCTTTTTTACCCGGTATCGCGAACTCTCAATTCTAGCAATCTTTTTTCTCACACGGTGCCTGGCCTCGGCTTGGTTCAATTTTGAAATTACATAACTCATTCGAGCGGGTGCCTATTTTATTTCGCGTCACTTCCTGCGAAGCACGTCCCGGACGGAGCAAAGAGTGTTTCAAACGTCTTATGAGATGTAAATTGGATAATTTTCTCACGAACCGAGTATTTGCCTCGCTAAACTCGACTCGGAATTCAGATCGATCTACGACAGTTTGGGTTTCATTTTTCAAATGGAAATTGAGAAAATTAGAAAACCCGTGACTCGCATAACTTGATCGGTGTAAGTAACGAGTAAATCGATCATCGCGAAATCTATCCATCAACGATCAAACTGTCCTCACCAGTTCTCGATTATACAAGACTAAATTGAAATAAATTGAGAGGCAAATTGAAATCACCTAAGCCAACCCGCTCTAGATCCTGAAAGGACCTATGGAACGTGGCGGAGAATCCTATACCAGCAACCTTGACTTCAGGGTGCGAGGCTAAACCCAGTTATCGAACGTTTTCAGCGTCAGACCTTGGCTGATTCAACTCTATAGCCTTACCCTTGGCTCTCTAGACCACAACTTGTTGAGTACTCGACAGTTTCGATCTCGATCCTGGTGTAGTGTATGTACCTCCTCGCGAAAGCTGTACATTATCTTTGACAAATTTATGGGGTCATAGGTGCAGCTATGTCGTAGTCACACATGGTTGGGGCTCGCGAAACATTGGGTCAAACTGACCCTTGGCTAGGACAGGCAATAATTGTCCCCGAACCCTGTGCGACATAAAATTCTGGTTTTACTGTCTGGGTAACCATAGGGGCTCCGCGAATAATAACGGAGGTATGGAAAAGTGCGATAAATTTTATTATTAGGCATCAGTTTATGGCGGAACGAATAAGCTTGGTTATTATAGTGAAATTCTAAGCTCTACGGTGCATTCCCTCTTGCTAATTAGAAAATTCAGTTATTCATGATTTATCGCTCAAAAGCGGAACGCGCCTCAGGTTCTGGGCAATGCGAATCGGACACGATAGTCTATCACAATATATAAACCGGGTGTCTTCTAGAATGTAGGGTGATTTTATATTCCCCGAGAATCCCCGGAGATTTTTCCACAGACATTTTCCCCTTCCTGCAGCGAACAGCTCAGTGTATCCCGGCCATAGAATACGAAAAATGAAGGTTTTTGCTTTATTTACTAAAGGACTGGATTTCTTATTATTTATATATTTAATTATAATAATTATAACAGTACAGTGTAATCGGGTCGAAGATTGAAGTTGAAAAATTTTCGACATTATATCCACACGAATCCGAACCGTATTTCGCATCTGCAATTTAATCAAGATTCAGATATTTTTTTATCGAATTCCCTAAGAAACAGAATAAGCCTGGGATTACGAAGTTTTACAGGTCACTGAATACCTTGTTAATATTGTACACAATTGATGTTAGACGAAAAATGACGTGGGTTTACCCTCTCTTCGATTCTTAGAAATCGTTATATCTAATCGGGGAAAAAGAAATGAAAAGAAAAATTACTTGGAAAACTTTGGGCATTGTAACTACGATCAATTTCACCTTGTATATTGATTTCTTATATATTACAACTCGTAGACGGGCATATTAGTTCTTGTCGAAAGTCTATAATAAGTACGAGTCTTCGTTCAGTAAGATGGATAGAATTTCCTTTAATTATTGTTTGAAATCGTCAGGTAGATGATAATATGATGCAAGACCGCAGAATCCTAATTTCGGAATTCGAAGGTTGTGTTAAATGGGTGGGGTCTGGTAAAGTAGCCTGAGAATCCGTAAAAAAAATTTCGAGTATAATTAAAGTCTGGCATTTATAATTATGCCAAGAATTCCTTGTCGTTATAAGACTTTAGACGAGCAAGCATACCGCGGTATTTGAATTTAAATAGAGTCTCGAGAGTTTCCAAAATGGCAAGAAATAATTGAGGAGTAAACCGTTTCTTTTTTTTTCTTTTTATTCTTAATTTTTTTGCTAGTTTCAGAAAATGAGGTTGAAACTCGTATCCGAACTCGCGGCTACCCCCGTCTATTCTACTTTGTATTTTTAAAACACTTTTAGCACGATCATTCGCGGCTGATTAAAAAAAGAAGAAAACAAAAAAAGAAGAAAAGTGAAAACGAACAAATAAAAAAATAAAAAAGAAGAAGTCTTAAAATGAGTTAAGTTTGTTGCTTGTTTGCGTTGTTCTTTTTTATTTCCTTCTTTTTTTTATGCCTACAGAATTTTTCGCCTTATATTCCTTCGAGGCCAACTCTTATCCTGCTCTCTTAGGGTTGAAAACTTTTATGACAGGCCTCGTTATAATACGGTGGTAACGCCAGAACCTGCTACTCAGAAATCCTACCGGTCAAAAAGGATAATCTTCTCATGGCAGGGAAGGGGTGATTTCCACTAGTGTCCAAAAGGTCCAGCTGATGAACCTCGCCTCTAATTCTGTACAACTTCCGGTGGAAGTCCTCGATCGTTGGTGTGTAGCTCTCCTCGAATTTGTTCGACAGAAACCTGAAATCGAAATCCTCGTTATAACGAAAGCCCCTTACATATACAGGGTGAGTCACGAGAAACTCCGAGAATGTGAGGAGCTTGGTCGACGAATTAAGCCTTGCAGGTCAATGAAAAATCATCTCACAGAAATTAACAGGAGACAAAATTTTTAGTAGATTTCATAAGCTAAAGAATGCTGTCCGAAAATTTGAATTATGCGCACGGGGTATCGAGCTGCAGGGCATAATTTATCGACCAAGCTCCTCCCATTCTCGGAGTTTCTCGTGACTCACCCGGTATATTCGGGTATAAAGCGAATGAATATGGACTGGCGCGAATTGATGGAGCGCGGAAGTTCTTCTGTCTTACTTCGTCACCAAATTGGAACCTGCACGATTTATTGGTACATATTTAGTACAACGTACTTGCAGAAAGAACGTTAATCCATTCTGATATGTTGAACCAGAATTGCAGCATTTTGCCAATTCACGTGTTCTTCAACATTCAAGCATGGGTTTTAAAAAATACGAATTTTATCTTCCATTTCGAAAAATTTGACTTGGTATCAAATTCGTATTCAATAATTTTTGATTCATCTCTAGAAGTTTTAATAAAGCGTTGTAAAGTAATGGGAAGTACACAATTTTTCAAAGTTCTTCATACCCTAGTGTTGAAAAAATGAAAATTGTCGGAGATTTTTACATTGATATGGTTTGCAAGCTTGAACTTTGGTCTTTTGAACACTTTCATTTTTCAACTTTCTGATTTTCTGTCACCAAGTTATTCAATATTGAGTAGCGCCACTCGTCTGTGAAGTAAAAGACGAGTGAAAAGCAGACCGTTTTGACATACATACGACTGACGTAACTGAAAATCGAATAACGCGGTGAAAAAAATCTGAAATTTGAAAAAGAATGCATTGGGAAGAGGACTCTTCAAGCTTTGAAATCATTATTGCCAAAATTGTCTGCAATTCTTTTTGTATACAAAAAAAAAAAAAAAAAACTTGAAAAATTGGCTTCTCTGTGGATTTCGTGAATCGTCATTCAAACCTAAGTAGCTATCCCAAAAATTATTGTAGATGATATGAAAGAAAAAAGCTCAAAATGGAAATTTCAAACTCCAAATTCCCGAACATTTTGATTCAATTTTATACCTCGAAACGACACAATCTGAAGTTAGGAAATTTTCTCACATTTAAACTGCGTTTCTTGCCGTCTCTCTCCAAATTTTTCTCGCTGACGATGAGATAATCACGTTTGAAACCAAAAACTGCGAAAAATTTTCCAACCGCAAAATTTTGAAAATTAAAACAGAATTATTAGTTCAATTGCAATACTTTCCAGAGGATGAAATCTCGTTTAAAAAAGTGTGCGGAAAATTGCTTTACGATGAGTCGGTCAAAAGTTATGGCAGGTTGAAGATTTTTCGAGTTGTCTGATTCAAACTTATACGTAACTTCGCATAAAAACGTCGTACGGGACTAAACAAAAAACTAATTTTGAAAGAAAGGCTTGAAGTTCCGAAAACAATGGTTCATTTTAAATTTCTGGTTATTTTGAGTACCGCGGCTTCGAGGGGTGCTTTTAATTTCGATACTCGACACATCCGAGATCACGTCTTGCTTTGATAAAAGCGGTTTCAGGATCTCAAAAAATCAGGAATCAGATAATCTGAACGAGACAAACTAAGCTTCAAAATAGTCTGCAAAGAATGGTTTTACGATAAGTTGGTTAGAAGTTATAGCGGTTTAAAGATTTTTATGATATTTCCGCTTCAAACGTGCGCAGCTCGGTGGAAAAAAATCGCAGAGGGATAGTGAAAAACGCATTTTGGAGGTGAAAAAATTTCATAACTTTGAGTCAGGTTAAATCTTCGAAACACAATATCTGCGCCCCGTGCAATTCATTAAAGTTTGCAAAAAATAGAGAATTTACGCACTTCTCACTTTTAAAGTGATGTTTTTCTGAAATTTCTATCTTTGAAATTTCCACCAGGGCTCAAAAATGTTGTTATATTTTCCTAGAATTTTCTGAATTTTTTTAGATTTTAGAAAATGGGCGGTATAGAAATAGCAATCAAAAAAATATCTCCGATACGAATGATTGAATTTTTTTTTTAATCAGAGCTTCGTTTTACGACCAGTCCTTTCGCAGTAAAAAAAAATTGGAATAAATCGGAGACATCAGTTTCCGATCTTGATCGATACTCCGTGGAATGCCCCATATACAGGTTGAATTCGGATGAAAAAAAATGATATTTTGCAAGTGGCGCACATTGATTTATTGAATAAATTTATGACTCCAAATTACTCGAAGATATCTGAATTTTTTTCACAGATCTTCAAGCGTGAATATCTCCGTAGTTAATGATGCTACAAATTTGATCGATATTACACATCAAAGCTGAACTTTTCAGTCTTAATATGCCTTTTTAAACAACTCTCTATCACTTTCTATTATCAAATTTCCGTCTAATGTTAATAATGCGCACGTTTTTGGTAGTTTTTTAGCAATGTGTGACGGCCGAGTCCATTTTCACATCCCATATCTGCTAATATGAACCAATCTTCGACCGCTAATATGGACTACTTTTTTTTCCTTTCTATGATGTTCTATGTATCAATACCATCATTAACACGTATATTTTAATGAAAAGAAGTATGAATTAATTTTAACAACCATTCCGCGCTATCTCATTATTACTTTTCATCACGTTTATGATAAGTAATGTGTTAGTTTCGGTCGAAAGATGACTTGTAGCAGATTTGAACGAGTCTTTACGATTTCGGGGCTGGATAGTATCCGAAATACATTGCGAAAGGAAGGTGGAAGGTCTGTCCGACAAACTCGTCGAATGATCTGACAAATAGCGAGATGAAAAAATTCAAAATTTACAAGAACTCACATACACATGATGGGCATGAAAAATCGTAATGTCTGGTTTGATGTGGACGTTTGTTTCTACTGCAAAATATCCAACCCTGATTTTTTGACTGACAACCTAGATTCTTCACCGTTTTAAATAAAAGACTCCCGGTTTTCCCGGATACATAATATCAGTGTCAACTGTTAAGTAGATTTCGCAATTCAAGAATGTTTTTATCAATTGACCTTACAAATTTATGAATTCAAATTTTGCAGTCGAAAAAAAAAAATAAAAAAATAAAATAATTGGATATTTGAACATTAGCTTCGACGATAAAAAAAAAAAGAGAAGAAACTTTTAATTGATTTTTTATTAAAAGTCGCCGATGGCTGAAGCACCTCGTGATCGATCGAAAAATGTTTTCTGAAAATAATGCGATATTTCTCTGAATAGAGGACAAACAAACGAAGAAATTTCATATGCAGATTTTTCATATTCAATCATGAAGAATATTTCAAACTTGCTATTCCATATTCACTGATTTTACCCTGTATAGAAAAATAAAATACAAAGGTTAGGAATAGCAATCAAAGTAGTAATAATAATCATAATGTTAATAACAATGAGAAGATATTCGCTCGCATCTAATCTCTGCAGAGACGAAAAAAGAACGAAATGCTCTAAAAAAAGTGGGAATAGCTGAGGTAAGGTTCTGAGTTCAAACTTCCCTTAAGTATTGAGTCGTGAAGTGGCTAAAAGTACCTAAATCCAGTGTAATTTCAAGATTTCTTTTTATAAAAGAATTTTCAAAATATGGTAGAATCAGAGGCAGGAGACATAATAGACACGTTCAAGATTCGACAAGGGATTGTAGTTTTTGCGCTTTTTTTTATTCCGCATGCGGCGTTAGCGGAATTTTTCCACCGTAAGTCCCCAATTTACATAATGCTGTTCACTTATGCTCCTGAACCAAGAAAATAAAAAAAAAAATTCCATTTTTTTTTTTAACATTTTTCTCTGTTTTCTTTTGCGGATAAACTTTTTCCTTCGAGAACCGACGGCCGCGAGTCTCTTCTTCAGCACCGTGAGCACGTCAACAATTGAAGCATGCTTACCACTGGGATTTCCTATATATAGGTCCTCGACTTGGACCGCGGAAAGATCCTAGGTCTTTCTAGATATATTCCTCCCCAGGGATTTTGCGCATCCCCAAAAGACACACATATGCCCATACACATGAGAGCCCGGACATACCACACGCACACACACACACCCAGACACGTTTATATACGCACCCTCGTCGATACTATCCGTGCTCTCTTCTCGCTCTTTCACCCCCATGCTTTCTGCAATAGAGTGCAATAACTCGAAAAATTTACCCTTCCCGTCACGTACATTATATTGATCTTGGGTGTTCAGAGTCTTCTGAGTTAGAGGACAAACATCGATTAGTTACGTACCTACGTGGTTTGACCTAAAAAATAAAAAAAAAAATGAATAAAAATTCTGGTTTCTCCCGCGTGCATGGTGGCTGGTAATATATTACGATAACGGAAGAGTTTTCGGCTTGTATTAAATCATTCGAAAATGTTAACTTGCGTTACCATATTTTTAACTTTCCGCTATGAAAATTGAAAATTTTCAAAAAAAAAAGGGAAGTTATTGGTTTCGGTCCGATTTTCGAAAATCGAGTTTTCATCAGATGTCGACGTTTTGGGTACCTAGGAAGCCATTCTGACTGTTTTTGGATGGACGTCCGTATGTGTGTGTAAGTGTAAACAAATTTTTGTCGTACGATATCTTTAGAACGAAGTGACCGATTGGAATGGTTGTTGTAGCGATCGAAAGGGTTTATCAAGACTTAGATCTGATTAGATTTTGGAGTCGATCGGTCGAGTAGTTCCAAAGTTATTCGAAAAATAAAAATTAGAAAAAATTTTTTTTTCATGTTTTTAGCGCATAACTTCTAAACTGTTCGTGCGATTAGTCTCAAAACTTAATCAGGTTTAAGTCTTGGATAGCCCTTTCGATTGCAGCAACATTCATCAAAATCGAACGACTAGTTTAAAAGATATTGCACGACAAAAATTTCTTTTTTTATCGTACGATACCTTTGGAACGAGTTAACCGATTTGAATGATTCTTGCGGCGATCGAAAAGGTATACCAGGACTTAAATTTAATTGAGACTGAACAATATCTTCTGACATCGAATATAACTCCCTGAAACCTAGAAATGTTGATATTTGAAAAAACTCGATTTATGATTAAACATCAGACGGAAAAAAATTTGTATATGGAAAACTAACTATACTTATAACCTGCTTAATGTATTATAAACACAAAAGTATCAATTTATTGTAACGTATATTTAACATATAGCGGGAAGTTTTAGGGTTGGCCCACAGGTCAACCGGTTTCCTGATTTTTTTTTTCGAAACAAGCTATCATTTTGCGCTTCGGCCTTGATTGGGGGATAATTGAAAAATAAAATAAAATACAGAATACTGTGGTAAACGATGAGATAGCGCGGAATGCGAAGCACAAAGAGAGCTCGAGGAATGGAATATAAAAATTGGATAAAATATAGGGGATCAATAAATAACGAGGAGACGAAAATTCGATACTTCGCGTACGTTTGGACAGAATTTTTTAAAGTTATTTCTTTATTTTTGAAACTGTTTGACAAACACGAGCTACATGGGAAGGTATGTACCGCAATAATTTCCACGGATATGTATTTTTAAAATGTTTCGATCGTATATGAGATTAACAACGCATACATACGCTTTCTGAGGTTGAGAAATTTCGTGCATTGGAATTAGTCTAATTGTGCTATTTGCATATTAACGATTCCCCCAAACTAATGCTGCAACCATTCAAGGAAATGGAACATTCCGTGACTAAAGTTCGTTATGTGACTCAGCCGATGCGTGACAAAGTCCATACTGAGCCTGGTGATTATATACATTTGCGCCACGTGCCGAATCACTTTGTTCAAGAGGTTCCGACAAGCATCTGAAAATTATCTATTCCACCTGTACCGAAGTGACAATCGCGTAATTGTCTACCAAGGTAAACCGGATTTCCGGAAATCCATCCTCGACTTCAAGTGTCTGTTGCAATTCATGTCATTTGTCAGGGAATAATGGATTACTTAGTGAAACGTGACGTGAGCCTACTAACCTCTTCGATAAAACGCACTTATCACATCAAAGCTCACAGCCGGATTAAACACGGCATATTAATCACCCAGAATACCGATTTGTGCGAGCAATTATGTCAATTGAAAACAAACGAGTTGGGGAAAATGTTTTCAATTTTTCCGTACAATTTTCCATAAAGTTCTAGCTCTTACCGTTCACGAGAAATACGTTAAATGACTTCCTCCGTTTGCGCATATTCAGTTTTACATTAGAATTTTTATCTCATCTTTTTTTCTCTTGAAAAGAATATTGACTTATGTGTCTTCCATGTGAGAAGGCCTAATATTTCCCTATAGAATATCTATTCTATGATAAATCCTAAAGAAACCACCCAGACATACGTCTTTTTTTTTCTACCAAACAATGATTTTCCTTCAAGCCTCCCCAAAAGTCTTTGAAAGATTGTTGTCAAAAAGCTCGCAGCTTTTCCTCAACGAGTTTTGAAATTTTCAGAAGGGAGTTTGGCGATGCGATCGCACAAAAGTTATACTTAATCTCATATAAAGGAGTGATAATACTTTGTCTGACAACTGAGTAATTTCCATCTAATTAAATTTTGTAGTGATACTGTATCTCTGACATGACAAAATTTCCAGTCACTTTTCAAATGTGTGAACATGTGCATCGAAACCTACTGAAATCAGAGTACTTTAATATTGATTATAGATCATTTCGAGTGACTTTTGTACACAGAAAGTCTGAGGTCCAGGAGTAGTGTTAAGCTTCTGCAACTACTCAAGAGAATTTAATATGTATCAATCTATTGTTTGATCAAGTCATCGTCAGCCACTGTCTGGTAAAGTTTGGGCATTGGCCAGATGTGAAGTTTCAAGTGTCGGAAAGGAGTTCGGTTAGGAATTTGCGGACCTAACTGTTTTCAGAAGATTTGGAGGGTTCGGAAGGGAGCTTTCACAATAAAAAAAAAAAAAAAAAATCCATTCCACAGCTTACCGAAAATCCGTAACTTAGATCCGTAAATCGGATCCGCTTGACGAACAGTAGAACTTAATTATTCGAGTCAGAGCTAAAGTACGGCCAGGATGAAAAAGGGAATAAGTTAAAAGAAGCCCCTAACGTCTGATTGTCAGGCGATCCGAGGGTCTCTGCATAATGTCAGAAGCTTGCAAAACCGTAGAGTCTCGCGTTTATCAATCACGTGCCACAAACCTACTTTACATGGGGAACTTTCCGTTCACACAATTTCTTAGGTAGGTATTGCACAAGGATTTGCGAGGGTGGTATTGAGTTACCGATCGATCAACGCCACCGTCGAACTTCTCATGAACATTGGTTTACCTGGCGACGATGGCTGTCTTTCCAACCCTGGCGCTTCCCAGCAGAACGAGGCGATAGCAGTTGCGCGGGGGTGGCTTACAGGAATCTTCTTGCGACGAGGTTGATGCTGGGCTTGGGCTGACGGCAATGGGTGGCATCTCCTCGCCCACCCCGCCCGCCTGCCCACCACGTCGGCCTCGGTCCCTTCCCCGGATACTGTTGTGACTTGGTTCACTATCGTTTGTACCGCACAACCGCTGCACGCAGCATACAAGTCGCCCGCACACCTCCAGCTGGAACAGAACAACTTTTTTTCTTACAATTTTTTTTTCACGGTTTGGTAGGGCGGGTATTTTTTTTATGGATTACAGTGTCGGAAAGAATTTTTCAACAACTCAGTCTTAAGGACCGGATACATATAATGGGGCTTTACAGCTCAACTGTATTTACGATTTGATCGAAGTTTCTTCTGTGCTTTACTCCTGGTCCAAATCGGAATCTGCACTTTTTTTTCAGAATTTTTTAGCTCCTCGATTCGGAGAGCTTGAGAGCCAAAATTTGGCTAGTTAATAAATCGAATATATTTTTGTGAATAATATCTTCAGTTTGGAAAGCCATATCGACGAAAATGGGGTGCTGAATCGATTCGTCTTGAATTCTGCTTTCCCAAAAAAATATTTCAGAATTTTTCGATGACATTTTGCTGCCGGAAATTGTTTTGAAAGAGAAAAACTGATATTTCGATCATTCGAACCGTTTTTATTTTCTTCATTTGTTTTGTCTAAAATTCTGTGAAGAGAGCGCAAACTTTCAAGACCCTAATCAAGATTGGTGCTCGAATGGCTCAGGAGTTACGATTTTTTTAGTGCGTGAAAGCGTTATAATATCATTCAGAAATTCAACTGATCAATGATTTATCAGTTGTTACATTTTTTCCAACTCATGAAGTACAGCTTATTCAATCAGGAGTCAATTTAATATCCTCATTTTTGTATGACTTCAAATTGACTCGACGCTTCATTCAAAAAGCTGCATATTCCATGTATTGAAAAAATGCAACAGTCTGTAAGACATTCATCGCTTGAATTTCTGAATGACATTATAACGTTTTCACTCACTAAAAAAATTCTAACTTCTAACCATTAAAGCGCACATCTCGATCAAGGACTTAACAGTATTTCCTTTTAATATAGAATTTCAGAAAATACAATTGAAAAGAAAACGTCCAAATTATTGAAATATCAGATTTTCCCCTTCAAAGCAATTTTACGGCAGCCAAAACGACATCGCGAAGTTCTGGAATATTTTTTTTTTTGAAAGTTCGAACCAAGACAGATCGGTCGACTACCTCGTTTTCGTTGACACGGCTGTCCAAATTCAAGACATTCCATCAAGATATTCATTAAAAATTCTTAGATTTAATAAGTAACTAAGTTTTGGTCCAATCAACTGATTTCGAGATAAATGCTAAATCCGATTTTTTTTTAAACCCTTGTACCTGAAAAACTAATGGGTACACAGAAAAATGTTTAAAACATGAAAGTTGCAGTTTAAAATTAATTTTCAAACAAAAATGTGCGTTGCATTTTTGAATCAGAAGGCCAAAAAATTATAAAAAAATACAGGTTCCGATTGAGACCAGTTGTAAAGCACGGAAAAAGTTCGAATCAAATTCGAAAGGGTCAGGTCCGGAGGGTGGTCGAGTTGAGCTGGAAAGCCTCATATATGTGAGGTATTCCATCCGGTTTCGAGCGGTTAAAATGTCTAACCTTTCTAACGGAATCGGAATTTGAGGGGAGGTCTTGATCAATCCAGTCGAGTCAATGGAATCGGAATTTTTCACAATTCATCACCACCCTTTAAAGGATACTAGTGTAATTTTTTCCAGAATTTTTGAATCGACTGGTTTCGACATATGCTAAATTCGAACATTATTTAAAACCCCTATAGCTCAAAAACTATTATAGATACACAAAAAAATGTTCAAGATATAACATTCGCAGTTTAGATTGAACTTTAGATAAATATTTTTGTTGAATTGTTTGACTTGACGAAAGGTCCATCTGTGTGAAAAATATATAAAAATATTTTTTCTTCAGCTCATACGTCCCTTTCGATTTTGCTAAAAAATTCACCGAATATACTCTAATGTGTTTGTACAGTGACCATTATCACGGGTTTTCGGAAAAAATCATAATTATAATAATTAAGGTCAAATTCAAATTTCAATTTTTTTGTAAATCATTATATTGATTTATTTAAATTTTCGATATAAATTTTTCCGAAAAAAAGACGAAGCATGGCTTCCGATCGAGCTCTGAAACCATCTGAAAAAAATACGGGGTCACTGTACACACACTGGATCATATTCTGTGAATTTTTTCGGAAAATCGAAAGTGACGTATCGGCTGAAAAACAAAATTTGATAATTTTCATAGAAATGGACCTTTATTCGATTCAAAAGTTGCAACGAACATTTTTGTTTGAAAGTTAATTCTAAACTGCAACTTTTATGTTTCAAACATTTTTCTGTGTATCCATTAGTTTTTGAGGTAGGAGGGTTTAAAAAAAAACAACTCGGATTTAGCATATCTCGAAATCAGTTGATTCGAAAATCCTGGGAAAAAAATACATGAACCAGCCGTTAAACAACGATGAATTGTGACGAAATTACGAATACGTTGAGAGGGGTCGACTTTTTGGCCGTTTGAAATCTGGTGGCATACATCGTGTACACTAGGGTGTGTCGAAAACATACTTTCTCATTTCTCTTTTCATTTTGTATCTGCTGATATTCAAAATGACAGATTTTGATAAGAAGTAGAAGGGATTGGTTCCGGGTGCAAAAGTATTTGAAGCTGTATCTTGAAGCCCCCCAATCCTTTCACAAATACCACAATGCTTCCCCTTCAAAATGTGCTCGAACGAATTCGATATTTTAATTTGTAGCCTACAGTTACAATTTTTCGAGAAAAAATGTTCTTTTTTTCTCTTTCGTGTTAATTATATGGGAACAGCTGCGAAAAAAAAAAAAAAAAAGTTAGAAATTTGAGATTTGATGGAGATTCGCTTTACGTAGATTTAGTCTACGAGAAAAAGGGGTCGAAACTTTTTAAATTTTGGAAAGAATAACATTGTAAAATGATGTAAAATGAAACAAATTGATGAAGAAATATTCTTCAATTTTGATATAGCTGGAAGGCGTGGAGTTGGTGAAATAGGTTTGACAGCGACTTTTCGTTGCAAGAGGACGAACTTGAAGGCTTGACAAATAAATAATAATCACCAGGATACCGGGTAGCTACGGTCATAAAAAATGTAGAACATAAATTCTCCCGAATAACAAAACCGTTCTGGAAGAGAATAGGCATTTCCCTTTCTGCCGGATGAGCGGCGTTTTATTTTTTCAACAAGCACTTCCACCACGGAGTGGCTGTTTGCGAGAGAAATTTTTTTTTTTTTCTCTTCTTTTTTTTCTGGGATCAGCCACTCGATCGAGTAAAGTATTAAACTGAAAATGATATCTGCGTTTCAGCTTTAGGTACTTTTACACTTATTGGCCCTCGGGATCAGATTGATGGAAATCTTAATACCTTTCATCGTAATAAAATCTGCATAAATCTTTATTTCGTACTTGTTTACCGGGCGATACACCAAACCTGAATATATTTTATGGAAAACCATTTTCGACTGTAACCTTGTGTGGAAAAACGGTAGCGTATATGTAGGTGCCTACACAAAAAGTAAATTAAAATGGTTCAAGTCTTGGAAATTTTTATTCCGCGTAAAGAGGCCATGCAAATCGTAATCGAAGTCGTAAATGTGACGGCGACGAGGCGTCGTTTCAGTATAATACAATGAACTTAACTAACGCAGTTTCGAGCGCGATTCGCTACTCGATATTAACTCGCTTTGGACAGACTAGCTTTCTTAGTTATCGCATGAAATGGCAGAGACTCTAAAGACAGTTTAGAAACTTTATCGGTAATCAAGACCGTTACAGTTCCAAGTTATACCGTAGATCTTCGTCCCTCTCGAATTTATACATGAATTGTTAAATGCAGCCAACCATGAGCGAGCTTAGCTTGCTAGACAAACTACATTTACATATCTAAGCCTTTGGAACGAATGGATATTCGGCAACGAATAGTCGACTGCCTCAAAGGGGCACGTACATGTGAAATTCAACAAATTATGAGCAAACGATCCATGTATACCTATATGTACCCAGCGAAATTCCATGATGGTACCTCACTCTGAAAATTTCAAACCTTTGGGCAAAAGTTTTCAGCCTTTGGATAAAAATGTCGAAAATATTATCAAGTATTGTATAGCAGCTAGTACATGAAAGGAAGCACTTTTTCTTAAAGAAAACGTACTTTTTCAACGATGTTCGAGAATATATCTTGAAATAAATAGAAGCTTTTGGATAGATCAGTCTTTTTCCCGTAAAAAAATAGGTAACTTTCTCTGCCACGAGGGCAAATGAGATAAAATTTTAAAAATCTGTAATAAGGTAAGCCGCAGAGATTTAAGACTTGGCGGACTTGTAGATCTTAGTTCGTACTACTAAGAGTAAAATTACAGAGAGTTCAAATTTTTGACTAAGGAATCGTTTACGTACTTAAAATTAGATGTTTATTCTAACTAACCACCATCTCGATCAGTGATGACTTTTCTGCATTTATTCTTACTCGGAGAAGCTCTGGCATGAGCTACAGATTTTTCGAAAATCTTTTTTTTTGGTATTTACAAAATTTCTATAAATAAATAATAACACTTAGGCGCCTCGAGCGGTTTGGGGCATCGAGAGGGTCGTTACTGGCATGTGTCGATTGACGAAGGACAGGACACACGCCGGCAAGGACCACTTGTATATAGGAACCCGTAAATCGGAGCATTCAGCCCCAGAACTGAGCTTAGACTTAGGCTTGAACACATCTCTTTCGAATATCGTGATTTTACAAATTATAATGACTGTAGGAACTAGATTCAATAAAAAGCTCACATGAGGTTCAAGTTAGAGTATTTTTTGGTATATTACCACGAATTTGCCAATATTGAAAACCTATAAAACTAAGAAGTTTTTCAGGCATTACCGGAGGTTTGCGCGCGGTGGGTAGTTTATCTATTTTCGAGAATCGATGCCAAATACCTCGCAAAGCTCGGCCCAATTTCTGTATGGAACAAATATTAAAATTTTACTAAAATTATGAACATTATCGGTATGCAAGAATTCGGATAAATAACACGGCGAATTTCAGTATAAAAAGTCCTGACAAAATTCCATTACGAATCATAATTTGGAATGGTGAATTTTGTCGAACTGTATTTTTACTTTTTTCACCTGTGGTGATCGTATTTTTACTTTTGATCATTTCTGGAATTAGTCTGCGTAGATTGAAAAGTTTCGTCGCACGATCGTCACCAAAGTCGATGATTATTAATCGTATTTTGTGCAAGCCCTTCAAGTCCTACTATATCGAATGAGAAATTATATTACCCTGTCCCGTACAAAACTAGGTAGAAAAAAGAAAGAAATGGTGAGGTTTCAATTTTGAATAAAATTAACATTTCATAAAAAACTCATTTCAAAACGTAACGTAAAAACGATTATCACGATCCACGCTATTCCACATTTCATCTATCATCACATCTAGGTATCTTTATTTTGTTTCACCTGTTGCTATGTTGCCGACTAACCAATTCATTTTTAGACATGTGTTATAACCACACGTCGTATATTATGTGCTACACAGTTTTACTACACCGGAAGGTACGATAATGATGCCGCTTCGTTGTCGTGCATGGCTATACAATATTTACACATGTTATTTGCGTTTGGTAATGATGAAGCAACATGTTGAAGCTGTTTATATTGCCGACAAAAACCTAATTACCCAGTACCAAGCCGAAGGAAAATCGTCTATGGTTTCCTTACGATTGTTTTTTTGTATCGCCTTAACGTCAAGTTTCCGCAACCGAATCTCAAGATGATCAAAGAACGCTTAAACTTATCTAGAAACTTTGTCATATCCTGGAATTCCTTACACGGGGTTATGCCATTATTTGGAAGTCTCATCATGGGAAGAGCATATAGCTATATCAACTTGTTCATATTACGAGGTTTAATCGCGATACCCTGATTAAATATTTGCTCGATAAACGGAATCACCGGGCCACGCGAACGT
This sequence comes from Macrophya alboannulata, assembly GCA_949628255.1. NCBI lineage: Eukaryota > Metazoa > Arthropoda > Insecta > Hymenoptera > Tenthredinidae > Macrophya > Macrophya alboannulata. Next base: position 13,108,475 of record OX451209.1, read on the forward strand.
CAATGAAGATAATAAATCACCTTTATTGACTGACGGATATACCGCGGAAACACGTATAGGTACCCTTATAGTGTAACTATTTTTCCTGGGGGGAATTTTCAACGTGTGCAATGAGAATCCTGTGGCTGTCTAATCGTCTGCATGACACCTCATAGTATAGATGGTGAATAGTTTACGCACTGAGATATCGGGGGGATGAAATGGCGTAAATGAGTACTCGAATTATCAAAATCCATCAACGTTTTATCACGTTTATAGATATACTGCAGAAGTATGATCATGATGTAACGTACAACGTTGTCAGGTTTCTTTAAAGGGGATGATTCGACCCGTTCATCAGGGAATCTCGGATATTTTATGTTAACCAAACCCCGTGAGGTATGAATTTGAAAGATGGTGTTCAAATGAATCGTTATAGAACCCAACGAGACGAGAGAAAATAATATGTATGGTGACGGCAGAGAGTCGTCTTCTTTCAAGATCACAGTTATTATGTACTTGATTTTTGGAACCCTGCAATATAACAGTTCGACGTGATTCTCCACAGACCGAGAACGCTGCCTGATCAGTTCCATATAACGACATTATGAAATTTAAAAATTGTTTTCCTGAGACACAAAAAAGCTCTTCTTCTCCTTGCAATAATGATGAGAGAAGATGAAGTCTCATGTTCAATTCCATTGTTTTCTGTTTCAACCGGGAAGAGGGCACAAACAAGTTATTATAGATATTTTAAAGTTGCGTGATATTTTTCGAAATTAAGGTGCTCGTTGAGAGTAATTTAGCGAGGGAAATGGGACAGCTTTAGTTTTTACGTTCCAAAATCTTTCCCGTTCCTCAATGAACTTAGCCTAACTTTACAGCGGCCGAATTTCGCATTCAAAATATTGTCCTACCTTGGATGTAGCCGAGTGTAGGACAAGCTCTCGTATTTCTCTGGCCATTAATTCTCTGAAGATAAAATATGACAGTATAATAAATATGTTTTGTTGTGGCCTCCCCTCGTGTTTTAAAGTACACTTTGGCACAGATCTCCTTGAACTGCGCCCACTGACCAAGCAAAAAAGGTCTGAAAGGAGCCTCGACAACTTTCCTGAACTTTTTTTTTTCACCAACCACCGAAGCAAGGCAGGAAGTAACAGAGATGATATAGCTTCGGCTAATTAGCTTTCACGTTCACTGTCGGGGGTGGAACATTTCTCAGACCGGACGTTCCATGCGGGGTAGATGTACATGATATTTTGGTACTCGCAAATAATTGAGAGAAAAAGCAGAAACAGAAATAAAACAGAAGCAACCAATAATCGAATTAAAAACTTCTTTGGCCAGCTTCTTCTTGGCTTACGTGAAATCATAAGGCTGGATACGGCTCATCGTACGATAATCCTAAAGGGCTGAGAAAACCTTGTCTCACGACTTGGGGATAAAGAGCGCTGTTGAAAGTAGGGGTACGTGGATGTCCCTGGCAGAAGCTATTTAACAGAATGATTAATGTCACTCGCTTTCCATTGACAAAGTCTTCCTCTCGCCGCGCTGCCGCGTGACAGGAGGGCGGAAAAGCTCCAGGGTATCCGCGGTAGTAGTAGGTACGGCACAAAACAAAAGTCCCCTGAGCGCAGCCGATGAAAAGCTTTCTCTAAGCACCCCTTGGGAATGGCGTTTCTAGATTTAATTAAACAAGTATATTGTATACTTGTGTATACGAGTAGATGGTAACACATTCTGTGGCGAGGGACCCTCGGATAAACATATACGATAAGTTAAATAACTACATAATGCCCGGCGGTTGTATTCTCGTTTTCATATTCCATTCGAAGTGTGAACTTGGTCAATTCCACAAGTTTCCGCATCTTACGTACACTCGAAGAAATTGTCGAGAGACCATCGGGCGGGACTGCAGGGAGGGTCCTCCAGCACCGTCAGCATTCTAAAACCGCTCCAAGTTCAGACTGTCTGGATGCTGGATACTGGATACTGGATACTGGATACTGGATACTGGATACTGTAGGATACTGGATACTGACGGTAACAAGAACAAAGCCGAGGGACACGGGAGGCGTTCCGTGGGACTTAAGTGCCATTGGTTCTGCGGAAGCAGTCAAAATCGTGGAATGCTTAGACCAGGGGAACCGATCAATTTAATTTATCGTTTCCATCCCAACCCAAATCCTGGCCAACCTTGCTCCGCGAAGGGTAGCATAAAATTATGTTAGAGCTTCGGTAAAAATGAGTGAATTTATCTAGATATGAGAGAATGAGATTTTCGCTGTCGGTTTTTCGTAGCTTTCAGTCCACATATATCTGATATCAATTACTTTTGCACTCAATGGGCTGTCGCATTTTCCAAAAGGTACATGTTCAGCGTCCTTGCAGAATTTGCATTTGATATTTCCTCATAATACAGTAGGCATTCGCTGGCAATATATTTTTCAATATTCGAGATATGAATGAAAATATTTTCAGAAAAGTTCCATTCGAATCTCGTATAGAGAGGGTTGATAGTCTCTGCACGCAGCAGCTGTTCTAAATGACTTTTCGTTCACGATTGAGCGATCACGACGACGCGTATTTAATGTAAATCGATTTTTTATACATTAGTAAAAATTTAGAGGAGATCGCTCGCTGTATCCAATGATATATGGGTCATTTTCAGAGGCAGAGCTAATATTATCGAGCAAGAAAATGTTCGCGATCAAAGTGCGTAGAGTTTCGATTGAACTTCTTCTTTGATTCAGTCAATATCGGCCAGTGATGGCTTCTGCATATATAAGAGCCGATAAAAAACAAAATATTTCACCTTTCAAGCAAACTAATCACGTTTCTAAAACGCCACAAAATGCATTGAAGTAGTTTTATGGTTTGAGAGTTCAATTTCTTATCAAAGAAAATGTGAGGTCACAGTTTTCAGTTGATTGAAATGTAATAAGTGCATTGGATATGAAAACTGCCTGATCTAAAAGTAAACGAAGAAAAGCTGTGCGACTTTACTGTGGCAGCTGCCCTTAACAGCTAAAAATTCTTGTTAAAATCGACGAAAATCTTGTTCAAATTACTCTACCGAGTCGGAAAAATTGTTTAATTATTTAATTAACTTCCAAGATTAATGATACCGAGTGTCTGCTATGGTTGCTGCGGGTTTCCGGCTGTGTCTGGGTATATATTTGAGAGGAAAAAAAAAACACACAAACCTTCCACCTTCTTAATTAACAAAGGCAGCGTTACTTCGCGAGGGACGGTTAAATCGTCCAGACATTCGACCTTAGCCCTCTTTACAGAAGTCACAGCTGACGTTTCCCCTACTACGAAGACGTATAACGTGAACAAGACTAGCTTTCCAAAAAACTCGATGGATCTAGTTTTTTTTCTCTTTCTTTTGTCAAACCTGAATTCGCGCTCGGTTTACACTTTTCGTTTATTTTCAACACTGAATGGATCGCGCGAGAATGTTTACGTCACGTCGAGCAGCCAGGGAAAAGGTTTGATCAAACGTGTGTACGTACGTTGTGTCTACTCCTTTCGTTGTTTATACCATAGTATGTATACCGACAAGATAACTCGGCGTGAAACATGCCTCAGTGAAATTGCAGGTTATAAAAATAAAAAATGTACGCCCTTCTGAGGCTGTGAGTGGTGTATGGAGGAGTTGTGGCGAAAAGAAAAAAAAAAGAAAAAAAAAACACAAAAACAAAAGGAAAAAGAGCGAAAGATCGAGAGAGAGAAAGAGAGTGAGGAAGACAGAAGAAGGGTGGCTATTGGAAAAAAGCTCTACAATATTATTACAAGCCTCGATATTCAGAGAGGCTGAAAAATTCTGTTTACATTTTATACTTGGCTCGAGGGGCGGCAAGCATCCCCTGGCAAATATAATGCGGCTCTCATATAATTCGTTTGAGGGTAGTTTATTACGACGATTATCAACGGGGCGAGGAGTTACGAGTAGGGCCGTGATTAAAGCGAATTAAAGCGAATCCGCGGGATTGGACTCGTGGTAGAATTATATGGGACCGGAGTGCCGTAAAATTGAGTGAAATTGAAGGCGAACAAGTTCCTTATTATATCATTAATTATGAATTTCTTTATTTCATCCGGATTCAAAATATCACGGAAAAACACGTCGGACTCGACTCCTAAGCCGATGATAATTAATGAGACTTAGAAGAATGTTTATGGGACCCACTAGTTACGTTTGGATGGTCGGACTTTCGGGGTTTCCAAAGGTTTGTTTGCTGCTGACGAGACAAGGGATGACTTCCCGTTGGCGATCCTAATCGTGTTTCTACACGAGTGTACAAGTCCCGGGTAGAATTAATTATCTCGGTAGTTTGGACAGATTCTGCGCAATTCGAGCGTCTCACGAGTTCCCAAAAAATTTTACTTTCGAACAATTAATTATCAAGTTAGAGGAAATTTTTCAAGAATATAAAGAATCAGTGAAAATGGTAGGTATCACGTAGAGTTCGAAGGTGAGAAAACACACATGTAGGTATACAGGAGGGTGAGAAAGGTGCGTTCCCCAGAGGGTGGATCCCAATGAGGGAAACCCGTGAATCGTTAGCATTTGCGTCAATGGACCTACGGAAACAAAACCGCCCAAGCGTTCGAGGAAAACCGTTTCAAAACGGCTCCAATATACTTTGAGTACTGCGGCCTTACATGCTCGTTTTTTTAAGAGGACTCGTGGAGCTAATGTAGACTTTATAAAAAAGGTTGGAACGGTTCAAGAATCGAGTGCATATAGAAACCGAATGCAATTAACTCATGTTCCAATAATTTTAAACTATAGGTATACCGTGTGTTTGCTTGGAGGCTTCGCAGTAACTCCAGTTGCAAAACGCCATACGGGTACAGTCATCCACGGCCTGGGTAACCACGTTACGATGTATTATCGGTATGGCTCACTGCTCGACTATTATGTATGGTATAGTAGATCACAGTTCGACCCACGTGATCATAAGCTGTGGAGTTCAATACTTCAACGACGTCGTTCAATGGCGCGCCATACCGATAATACAGCGCAGCGTGGCTACCCACGCCGTGGATGACTGTACCTGTCTGACGTTCCGCAACTGGAGTTACTGCGAAGCGTCCAAGCAAACACACGGTATAGATATGTTATGCAATATACTCCGAAAAAGTAATTCATATATAAATCCGAATGTGCTGCGGTGTAATCGAGTCTTGTTTGCCAAAAATATAGAATCCGTAGTTTTGATAAATTGAGTCAACTTTGGACAAAAAGAGACCATCGACATCCATCTCTAAAGTCTGCAATTTTATTTTTATTATTCAACATGAATTGTAGCAGTCAGAATTTTTATACAGTCCAGTCGTGCGGAATTGATAATTGTACGCAAATATATTATGCTTTAAATAAAAATTACGTATATATGCAATATGCATATGTGTCTATTTTGCATAATATCGCTAGTTGCACAATTCGTATGAGCTGCAGGCCCCCGCTGTTAGCTCAGTGTAAATGCTTAAAGAGAAAAGTGATGTTTGAACGTACAGCGATGATTGCTATCAATCCACGAGAGTTCATAACAAGCAACTATTTCCATATAACGGTTACTAACTGCATAATAAAATATTCCGGTTCGTTCTAAGTAACTTCAGTCTAAAATTACCATAAAACCTAGCATATATTAGTTATTCAAATCATCACAAGTTTCACTGTAGTTTTGACAAACCCTGACAAAAATGTTTCAGGCAATTAGACGCGTTATGATGGAAAGTATTCATGATTCAAAAAAGGGCACAGTTTCGTTAGAGATCTGACGATTTTGGTCAATGAGGTATTACTAACCGAGAGATCATACAACTGGCTGATGCACAGCAGTTTTAGTATACCTAATAGGCACACTCCTATCTTTATGTATGAAGTTTTCACGTCTAGCTAGTTAAACCTCACTGCTACTATCTGGTAGCGTTCCTGGAATTATATCGTTCCGGTAAAACAGCTATCGGATTAATAAATTATCGGTAGCTATCTCTATCTGTTAAACTTCGGTCGTGATAAACAATGAGGCAATTCGAGTTTCTGTGACAATTTTTTTCTTTCGCGTATGGTCGTTTAACTCGTGTAGCCTATACTAACATTTCTAGATTAAACTCGCGGAGATCTGAACGAGTAAACGCGGGTTTTTTAAATAATATAAGGCAATTGAACCAAATTAAAGAACGATTACTTTTACCACTTCAAGTTCGAACGATTAGTTTTTACCCTGTGATCTTCGAAGATAACGCTTATTAAAATGTTCGAGAAATATCTGATCAATGTTCTGGTATGTTCTAATGGAATTATGAAATTAGTGTGTAAATGATTTTGCGCAACCAGAATTAGAACACAAGTCATTCAACGAAAGGCCCAACGTCGGACCAGTATCGTTGCCGACGATGGCGATCCCGGCGCCTCATCATCCATGTGGGCAATTCCACCTCAAATCGGCCAAGAATTGACGTCGTATTTTTTAAATCGTATGAAATTTTTTTTGTGTTTAAAGAATGCGAAAACAGTCGACATGTTTTTCGGCATTCGGCTGGAATATTTTTTTTACGAAAGTTATAAACTAATGTATTTTGTCGCAAAACCCACGCGCGATTGGCTTTAGAAATTAATATCTCTGGTTCTATTAATCGTAGAGAGATGGTCTATGACTCATTTTGAAGGTAAAGGAATACTCTCTTTGGCATAGTTTCTCAAGTTTCAGAAAAATTGCAAATTGTAACCGTTATAAACAATTAAAACGTTCATCGATTTTTCCTGGAAAAACGGCCATTTTTTAAATTTTGAAAAAATTTGACCATATTTCTCATTAAATTCTACAGAGTGTGCAATTTTTTTACGATGGCATTATTTTTTGTTTTTTTTTTTATGTAATTTTTCATAAGGCGGCGCGCGCGTTTCGGCCGACGCCTCGTATGTAGGACCACACCGCGCCAGCGCGAGGTGCTGTCTCATGTGCCGACTCCGGTGCGGCGTGGTCCTACACACGAGGCGTCAGGCGAGGCGCGCGCGTTGCCTTATAAAAAATTAGATAAAAAAAAAAAAAAAATAAATAATGCCATCGTAAAAAAATCACACACTCTGTAGAATCCAATGAGTAATATGGTCAAATTTTTTCAAAGTTTTAAAAATGGCCTTTTTTCCACGAAAAATCAATAAACATTTTAATTGTTTATAACGGTTACAATTTGCAATTTTTTCGGAACTTGAAAAACTATGCCGAAAAGAGTATTCCTTTACCTTCAAAATGAGTTACAGACCATCTCTCTACGATTGACAGAACCAGAGATATTAATTTCTAAAACCGACCGCGCGGGAGTTTTGCGACAAAATACATTAGTTCATAACTTTCGTAAAAAAAATATTTCGGCCGAATACCGAAAACCGTGTCGACTGTTTTCGCATTCTTTACAAACAAAAAAAATTTTATACGATTTAAAAAATACGACGTCAAAAAACACGCAAATCCGGCCGATTTGAGGTGGAATTGCCCATGTACCGGATCAATACCGGTATATAGTCAGAACGATAAGATCGTGCCGACGCTGGTAACCAGAACTGGGCCAATATCGCGAATAAACAGTCGGCCAGTAGCGTGATTCGGTACTGACAATGAGTCAGTATCTGAAGTACCTTTGAAAATATGTATCAAAAGACAAGCACGAGAAGGGCGTAATATCTCACAGGGTTTTACCCTTTTCTCGTTTTCAGCTCTTGAAATATATTCCGAAAGGAGCCCAATTACTGTCCCAGTGACTTGTGACGACACTGGGCTGCAGATGTTGGCCCAGTAGTGGGCTGGATTAATATGGCGCTGGCGGATTTTACATTGTTCGATGCTGGCCCAGCGTTCAACGTCGACGCTCGGCCGTTTGCGCTATACTAGTGCTGGCCCGTGTCACCAGTATCAGCAGACTCTGCCCGGGTAAACTCCATGCGGTATAAAATTAGTTAGGTTTACTCGGTTGTGCACACTAAATAAGAACGGGTAGTCCAGATAAGTGCTATACCCCTGTTCCTAGCCTGATAAAAGCGACTGAATTATTTATACGTTTCCGTTATACATTTGGGGTGGTAAACATATTCCGTTGGAGTGGAGTACACATGCGACAGTTTGAGACGGGCTAGACAGCGAGTGGAATAAACTGTTAAATTTATTCGGGAACATTTTCAGATCTATGGGTGGGGGTGGGTGGGTAGGTATAGGTATACTGTTCTCAGATCACTTGATTAAAGTTTTACCCTCGAAGGGTGATATCAGGCCTTGAAATGGGTTACTTTTTATCCACCCGTCAAATGGATGACGGATATATAGATATACAGAAGTCCAAAGCAATGGCAAAAGCGATGAACCCCATCTGGAACCACGGTGGGAATTTCTGATTGCCAGACCCGCAGAAACTACTCATCCCTTCTGGTCAGTCGGACTAATATCGCACATATTTCATCCTAACAACTTGGAGATAGCGAGTGGCCCTTAAATTGGACAATCGGGAGTTGGAACTGTGCAAAACACTCGGCTTGCTGCAAAATCCCGTGTGTTAGACAAACAGGAGGAGGAGGAAGTATACGCTGAGATAATGAGGGACCGCAAAAGTTCGAGTTGTCAGAGCCAACAAGGCGTCTTTAAATCCGATGATTAACAAGGTTCGCAAGTAATAATTATTAATTTTATAACCTGAATTTCTACCAGATTGAAAGTTGGTCGTAAAAAACACTCTCCGTGAGATTATTCTCAAAATATGGTGATGCTGCAGCGGTGTGAACTTATTGCCAAAATGACCGCACTCGCCATGATGGTGGGGAACTTCAAGTCATTGACAAGGACAAGAACAAGAAGTTCTTTGTACGAGATGGTACTATATGGTGCACTGTGTCTGTTGGTGACGGAAGGTTGGTGTTTTGCGGGTTGTTGTTTATCGAACTTCTACCGAAAATCGGTGATTTGTTTCTCTCTGCTTATTCCGCAAGAATTGCAAATTGCGAATTGCCAGAAGGGCAAACGATAAATCTTGTGGTAAAAAATAGGTCCGCCGGAGGATATACGAAAAGTTGAACAGAGTTATCGATTCGTTGGTAGGTTAGTGCTGGATTGGAATATCTCGGTGGTCTGGTTTCGCTTTGAAATTGCATAGATTCACGGGGATATCGAATATACAAACAGGTTGTCGTAAAATAAAAGAAATTGGCGGGTATATCTCGATAAAGGCAGACAAAGCTTCCTTTCAGATATTCCGAGGCTTTGTTCAAAGATAGTGGAATAAAAAGTCTATCTTCAATATATCGGGAGTCCTAAATAAATTTGCTTCCTGGAGCCTCTTCCCGAAAGACTAGGATCTGCAATCCTACTACGAGTCCTCCTCGCATCGCTTCTTCGCGATTGTCAGGGACAAGACCTTCCTCTCCCCCCCTTTACTCTATCTTCTCTTCTATTCCGTCCTGCCCTACCTTCAGCTACCGCTAACCCTGCAGACAAATAAAATTCAATAAAATCCTCGACTAAAAGTTTCTCGTTCTACTGCAATTGGACTTCCAGTCAATTCTCAGTCCTGTTTCAGCTGATACAATTGGGTTTTTAATTTCCAGAGTGTAATTCCCAATATAGATGCCTGCTGCACCGAAATGGATCGGATTGGCAAGCCCAGCGGTGCGTATATTTTGTGTGTATACTCGTATGTACCTACTATACATAGACATACACACACGTGTGTATGTATTCTTGCAAAGTGAAATCCTATTATGCGAAAGTTTTCTTGAAGCGCCAAGGGAAACTTTAGCATCTCTCTCGGCCTTCTCTAAATATTTTGAATATTTAAAATTTCACGTTTCTTCAAAGGGTAGGCACCAGCTTCTGCTCTCACTCTCCCGGTGACGCTTCCAAAGCGATTTCATCCTTTATGTGTAAGGGAAAAGAAGAAGAAAAAGAAAACAAACACGATAGAAATAAACGCTCGAATAAATATCTTTTCCTTCCTACAGTGAATAATAAATAATTAGCAATCAGAATTAACGTGCATAAGCCCACTCGGTGCAGTTAAACAGTATGTACTTTGATGATTTATGCGCTGCTAAAAGAGGGAACAGCCTGCCTAACCAAGTCTCTTCAATTCAGAATACGATAGAGGCATCTGTTAACTCTGTTCTGCTATAAGGAGACGGTGGTATGATCAGGAGAATCACGAGGAAATGAAACCTTGTTCAAATACAGTGAGCCTGTCTCTTCTACTCGTAGGTCTCTGAGAATCTTCACCACGTTAGAGACTCTGCAGAAGATCTTGCTGGCACTGATAACACGACCGCAGCCTTTCCCAACAAAGAGCAATATTTGCTGTTTCAAATAGGTAGGTACACCTCGCTCCTCCGCCCTGCTCGTAAACTCCTGACGTTTAAGGTGAATCGCGTCCAACGTGAAAATACAAGGTATATGAGGAGCAACAAAAGGACAAATAAGATAAGATTATCACGCGGCAGTTCCCGCGTTTGGTCTTTACACTGAAAGCCATATCCCACGCAACCCCTTCGGCTTGACCCAATTTTACAATACATTTTATTGCCCGGCCGTTTCCGCTGTCCGATTTAACGCTCTAACGCCATTTCCTTTTTCCTTCCTATTTTTTCCTTTTTCTTCCTTTTTTTTTTATTTTTTTGCTGTGAAAATCTCGTAAGAATGCAAATTAAAGGATAAAGGTATAGAACACCCGTCAGCTCCGGGATTATACCAACTGCTTGTTTCTATGTAGTGCACAGTCGAGATAAGAGACAGACTCGTTTCGCCGTTTCCAGTCGTAAGCCATTCAGAGCGCTATAGTATAAGGTATGTAGTGGTAACCTGCCGCAAGACATGCAATTTGCATAACTCGCAGCTCGCTGTTCGTATCTCTGTACCTGAGATGCTGGAAAGGATAGAATGGCGAGCAGACGGGTGAGGGTGTATCTAAAATCCGGACTGTAATTAGTGGCAGTTGATTGAAGTAGAGTAGTTGAGGGTTTCATACATCTCGGAAATAATTTTTTTTATCCAAATCGCTGGTACGCGTTGAAGACATGTTCCGTTCACTTTGTTATTCTCGAGCTGATTAGGTACCTGAATTTTGATACGTAATTAGAAATTATGTCATATTCTATGGACTCCGCATCACATAGATTTGTTATACCGAAGACCAAGCAGTTGTAGGAAATAGTCACATCGTTCATCGAAACTTCTCGAAATTTGGAAAGAATTTTGTAAAATGATGTCATTCCAGACTTCCAGAGCAAACCAATAATATATGAGGTATTCCATGCCAAGTGAACCAATCGTTGACCCTCACCTCTTCAAAAACTGACGCCGATTTTTCTGGTGATGAAGGAGTAGAAAAAAATATTTCCTGAATTTTTTCAGAATTTTCGGATGACAGCCGATGTTCTATATAATTATTTTCTCTTTTTTTGGTTTTTTATGCATAACTCCCGTTCTTCTTCATCGATTTCCATCAAGGAAAAACGAAAATTTTCATTTTCCGGTCGACTTTCACAATAAATTTTTTTTCATATTTTTATTCTCGCTTTCTGATGCCTAAGACGTGAAAAGTTCGGAAAAATAACAAAAAAATTGAGTTTTGACCACTTATGACGGTCTCGATTTTTTTGAAAAAAACTACCAAGATTCCTACTCTCAAGACAATTTTTTTGAGCCGTGCCAAATCATGGGCATAGCACTGGATCCAATTTATTTCGTGGTTTTTCTGTAGAATTTTTCTCATTCTCTATATCGATGTTGACATTGAATGTTCGAAAAAGTTATTAAAACATCAAATGATCATAATTTTCGCTCAAAATGGCACTAAATTAACATCAAAGATTCATCGAGTTCTTTGTGGATCATTTTTCATAAGAATAATGATTGGATTAAAGGATAAAAATGATCCACAACGAACGCGATGAATCTTTGATGTTAATTTAGTGCCATTTTGAGCAAAAATTATGATCATTTGATGTTCTAATAACTTTTTCGAACATTCAATGTCAACATCGATATAGAGAATGAGAAAAATTTTACAGAAAAACCACGAAATAAATTAGATCCAGTGCTCTGCCCATGATTTGGCACGGCTCAAAAAAATCGTTTTGAGAGTAGGAATGTTGATAATTTTTTTCAAAAAAATCGAGACCGTCATAAGTGGTCAAAACTCAATTTTTTTGTTATTTTTCCGAACTTTTCACGTCTTAGGCATCAGAAAGCGAGAATAAAAATATCAAAAAAATTTATTCTGAAAGTCGACCGAAAAACGAAAATTTTCGTTTTTCATTGATGGAAATCGATGAAAAAGAACGGGAGTTATGCATAAAAAACCAAAAAAAGAGAAAAAAATCATATAGAACATCGGCTGTCATCCGAAAATTCTGAAAAAATTCAGGAAATATTTTTTTCTACTCCTTCATCACCAGAAAAATCGGCGTCAGTTTTTGAAGAGGTCAGGGTCAACGATTGGTTCACTTGGCATGGAATACCTCATATAGAGATAAGGTCAGTCTTTTATTGTTGACAGCACGTAACGAACTTCTTATCTCAACGTTTACAATGTAAAAATGGCTCAAAATAAAAATTTCTTTCATCTTTAACATCAAATTTACATGAATGTAAAATATTTCTTCGAAATGTGAAGAAGTTTTGATGAATGATACGACCCACATGATATACGTCAACCACTTTTTCTTCGGTGCAATTAATCTACGTAACGCGAAGTTCACAAAATGTCAAATAATTTTGAATTAGGTCTCGAAATCCTATGGTAATGGGCTGTGAAACCACCAGGAATTAGCCAAAAAGCTCATCGCTTCTTCGCGTGAGGCGCGATCGTAAAGTGCTAAACCAATGAAGGGTATTTCAAAGTCTGCTATCGTATCTCCCAAATTGACGGAGTTACCGACTGCAGTTTCTAAACTGGAAGTGGGATTAAGTGGAAACGCTCACTTGCACATCTTCGGAGTAGAAATAGTATTCTGTGCAAATCTCATGAAATTCGGTTCATACGGCGGTTTGAATGTATAACCTTGTTTACAAAAAATCGGGTGCCACATACATTCACTCTTGAAAATGCTCGAAAACAACTTTTCAGGTGCCGAATCGTGCTCCCTATATAGTTTGAGAATTTTTTTCTCGATCCGACATTTTTTGCGATGCCGAATGTATATGGCACTCCGTTTTTATCGATCGGGCCTAAAAACCTATAGTCAATAGAATATTTCTTCATATCGTACTCCCTTAATAGTCCGAGTTCAAAAATATTTCCTTATGGCAACAAGAAATTTAACCGATGAAGTATAGCCGTTTCTCAGTTTATTTTTTTTCTTTTAGATGGAAACTCGAATGGGTCGAGTCCTAATAATAATTCCATACAGCGCTCTAGGCCACATGTATCACAGTTTGCTGTTCCTCGATTGCAACAATTCAATTCCGAATTAATTTGCATGACTGCACGCTGAAATATGTTTGGGACGTTTCTTGGATCTTAAATGAAGGCGATGCTGGTCCCATCTTCTGCAGAAAGATGGATTATGTTACGTGACCGAAACACTGAGGGAGAGAGAGTAAACATTCGAATCAAGGCAGGATTTCACCGTAATGAAAGCTCGTAAATTTTATGGTTACAATTACCTAAGTATCCTGCTTTTGGGTTTATTTCGTGGAAAGTTATTCGCGTATTTCAATACGGATTAACAGACTAAACAGAATTTACGACGCGTAAGCTACACCTACGTTGATGTGATTTAAAACCTGCAGATTTCGGATGATTCAGGCTTTTGTAAATATTTTTCGCGCCTCATCAAAGTATCCAGTATTTCTAAACTGAAGAGAATTTTAAGTTACTCAAAAAGGATTAATTATGTTTCACGTAAAAGTTAACAATTATTTGCCTTAAGACGCCTGGTCGGGACTCTTCGAAAGGTTGAAATGAAATAGTACAAAATGAATTGCGATAAGCAGCAAACGGTTTGGCAGGCGGGAAACAAGGCCGGCTATTTCATTGTCATTGTCTCCGGAGGTGAAGAATTCTGAGATTTGTTATATTGATTGCTATTAAGGCTTGAGGGAGTTCAGGCTATCAAGGAGTCTGGCGAAAAGAGAGGTCACCATCGAACGATGTATAGCGATCCATTTCGCGAAGAGGAAACATCTCGATAGCTTTTAACATCGAAATTGAAAGATGAAGAGATTTGTTAATAATATTTGATCCGATATAGCAAATATAGGTACAGAAAATTCAGGACTTTAATATGAAAAAGGTATATTAAAATTTGGAAAGTAGGTAATATATTTTTCCATTAGTCTGACTATCCTTCTTTATTATCAATTTCGTAAAGCATTATTAAAATTCACAGAATATTGAAGTTCAAAAAACGTATTTGTATTTTGACTCAATTAGCCTTAACTTCAAACAAAATGCATGAATTTATTTTCCAAACAGCGTGCGCAAAGTTCGACTTTGCGCACGGGGTTACGTGCGCAAAATGCCCACTTCCCACCGTGTGCAGAATCGAGCTTTTCGCACTCGTTTGTTTGTCACCCTCGCTTCGCTCGGGCACCAAGTCACTCGTGCGAGAATCACCTACTTTGCGCACTTGTTTCGTAATGTACTATTGAAACTCGTTATTTTTCATGTAAACGTTGATATTCTCTATTCATTGATTATTATTTAATTATCCTTTAGGTATAGTAGAAGCCATAAAAAAGTTTAATCTCTCAACGTCGGCTTGTGGTGCTTAGACTCGCATCGTAAACTTTACCCCGTATTAAAAGTGAAAGGAATGAATTTTTTTTCGGCGAAAGGAACGTAAATTTTCTTCGTACCACTTCTGTAGCTGTAGTCAGGGTAAATCGATCATTAATTAAATCGCTTCCCCGGTTCGCCGGTTAATAAATGGCTTGTAAATATACACCGCGCTTTGTTTGACCACAAAATTTCCTCCACGAAGGGGGTCAAAAGTTCATTAGGCGTACGAAAGGACGAACTTCAGCTACCTATGTTATCCCACGGATACGGATAACGGGCAGACACGCAGGCGCATCGTCTAACAGATGGAGAGACAACGAGCATCCACTCAGAGAAGGTTAACTAATAGGCCAGGCTGGACCCTGTTACAGCTACTTAACGCCGTGAAATTTATTTCCCCAGATTAGGTTCAATTTTGGCGAAATTCTCTGGACTGACAACTCATACAATGAGCCTTCTGATGGCCTACAGTTTGACTCTCCTTTCTACCGTCCCTCAATCTTTCTTGAGTTTTTGTAATTTTTTTTGTTTCAATTTTTTGTTTCCTTTTTCTTTCTTTTGTACAACGCAATACGTAGATTGTGCTTATTCAACTTGGCAGCACTTCTTTCGGTAATATTATACATATAGAAAGAAATTTGAATTCCGCTCATATTTATGACACAGTGGCAAAACGAGGACTCTGAAGACTCTTCTTTATCCGGCGTGTCTTTTGTCTTCCGCTCGTCCATCGTGTTTCATTACAGGAGGCCAAGTGCCCAGAGACTGAAGACCCCAGGGACGGAACGACGAGAATCACGAGAAAGAGCCAGAGGGGAAACAGATGAAAGGGATTCAGAGAGAAATAGAGAGATAGAGAAAGAGAGAGAACAGCCAGTGTAGAGATTAGCGTTACAAGCTTTTCACAAGTCTAATTGGTATCGGACTTTTCTAGGATAGACAACCAACGCCATAGCAGTCCATAAGATCCTGTGCTTATGCACATACATCTAGAGTCTAGACAGTCGAAGCAAGGGGCTCGTATAGTTACAGCACCTAAATTGGAAAATGAAAGACTGGAGGGTATTTAATTTTGAAAATCTTCGTCCTCCTATTTAATGACATTGCCGGTCAATTAACGTTCAATTTGGGGGAGTTGAACGCCGACGCGACTTCAAATCGAAATTAGTTATTAAGCAAACAGCTTTAACCCGTCCAGCTACTGGTCCAGCGTATAGTTATTTATTGATGTTCTCAACCCGTGTACCACTATCCGCAATTCCGTAACTCTAAATGCTATAAAAACGTAAAACCAATTCTCTCCCTTTCAGCTCGGTTATATTCAATGTCCTGGACCACATTGTCCAGATCTTCCCTTCGGATTGACTTTCCCCATTTGGCGACGTCAGCTACTCCTTTTTTTTCTCAGGTCCGTTTGGCCAAGTTATAAATGGTAGAAGGATCAAGCTATAGGAGTATAATTTGTTCGCAAAAACAATATCAAGGCACACTATAACCGGATAACAATGCGCGAACTAGGATGGGTGAGAATAAAGTTGTGAGCTTTAAAAGGTCTGCCAAGGATAAAACCGATACTTGTATAAGGTCAGACGCTATAATATAACTAGCAACTAGCAACGAGGACATTGGGGCTGTGGAAAATCGTCGCTTTTGAGTTGTTGGTGATTACTAGCTTACTGTAGGGCGTGCTTAAGAGATTTTATCAATCGTCTAGCACGCCACCTGATGCATTGTCACGGAGTATTATTATACCTATATACGTAAGGTATCGAAATTTTATACCAGAGTCGATAACAATACGGCACCATTCTATTGTTTGCTATTATTTTCATTTTTTTTTCCTTTTCTTTTCTTTTCTTTACTCATATCAGTAGATTGAACCGAAAGCTCTGATTAAACAAAAGTTCTCAGACTTGACAGGGTAGGTATAAGTCTCTGTTCAATGAAATAGTCGTATTTCATCCCGAGGAGAGAAAAGGTAAATTGCAACACAACCTCCGACCCAGAATTTTCATAACACTTTAGTCGTATTCGACCGCAAACCTTGTCCTAAGGAATTTTCGACCCGTGGAACTTTTGGTCCCCTGTCCCTCGTTAACTAAACATCGACGTGCCCGACCATACGTGGTTTTACTACTGTGACCCAGGCAATGCGCGTTGCTTGTTTTAGTCGGACTCACGGACTCAATGGCTGACCGCACGCGCGTCTTTTACTACTGATACGTAGGGCCGACAATATTTGATCCTTTACTACTTCTTGTGCGTTTCTCTTTGAAATGGAATCGAGCGAAATGTCTTTGTGCCTTGTCTTCGTGGTCCTTACCTCTCGACACGATATACCGTTGTAGTTATTTCGGTACTAGTCCGTGACCTCGAATAGGTTGAGATACGTGACTTCCTAGTGACAATACCTCGGAGTTCACGCTCTCATTTCGCAGGTAAACGAGATTATTCATCTCACGTTTTATTCAGCTCGCAAATATACACAATGGAAAACAGATATCGTATACTCTGACAACTGTTGCCACTTTAATTTCCTGTTCACTTGCAATAAGATCGAAATATATTGGCCTTACATACTCGTAAATAACTACATGGCTACATTAATTCTCTATATTACTCAGAAACGTCAAGAAGGTTTATGTTTCAGACGACGGCGTTGAATGGAGAATCAATCATATCTCAGAGTCTCACTGTTCCTTACCATTCGCGAACGGTCTTTTGCTGATTGTAAAATGTTTCCAATGGCATTTTTTTTTTTTAAGGATTCACTTTTCGGTCAGACAGGACTTTTTAGGTCAATCGTCTTTGCAATTTCACGTTTCCATATTGGCAAGGTAGCCGAGTAAATAATTCTTACATCTTTCATGAATAATAATGGAGGTTTTAATTAGCTTCAGAACAACTGGGACACACCAAGTGTAGCCATATTTTTATCGACGTAATAAATAATTTTTCTTCCTCCATTTTACTTACAATTACATAAAGTGGTGGAAATCGCTTTATTTGATACGCGACGAATTAATTCAATACTAACAAAAGCCAACCATGTATATGAGGGGCTCCAGGCTATTACGACCTCGCCGTAACCCTCACCATTTTTCATTTTTATTTCTCCTGTTAGTACTCGTATGTGTAGGGCGCCACAAAAAAAAAAAAAACGAGATTTGCAAAGTTTTAGACGTGAATCACTGTGGTTAGCCATAATCGATTGTAATGAAATTCAGACAGTAAATACTCCGTACAAGGCCAAAAATTTTGAACCTATACTGAAGATGGGTGCGCATTCGGTTTAGGAGATACAAGAAAATAAATTGGAAAGAAATCAAAAAATTTAACTTAATCCATCGTATTGCTGTTTCAGAAATTATTTCAATGATAATATTGAAAATAAGAAATTATATCAACGAGAATAGTATCATAAATTTGATCGTTAAAGTGGTCCGTGAAATCTTTATATTTATGGTAGAATAGTCAAATTTGTTAATTATTTTTTTCCAATTAATTTGCTTGTATCTCTTGAAATAAATGCGCGCCCATCTTCGGTAAAGGCTCAAAATTTTTGACCTTTTGCAGCGAATTTATTACGCAAATTTTATCGGATTTGATTTGATTGATCGATGATTACTAAAAAGAAAAGACTTTTTGAGGAATCTAAAACCTTGGAAAATGTCGTTTTTTGTGACACCCTATCACATACTAACATATGAAAAAAAATGAAAAATTGTGACGGTCACAGCCAGGTCGAAATGGCCTGAAACACGTTATATTTAAAGAATTGAACTACGCAATGCCGTGAGCAACATCATGCACTGTTACAATTTCATAATTTTACGTCAAGGTAAAACTCCAAATTCACCAATCAAGCGGTGGAAATCGAAAATGTATTACGTTGATATTCGAAGGTTCGCATATAGCATCGCTGCTCTCATCAATGTTCCCATGGGGATAACAGCCTCCAAAAAAGCTCCTAATCAAGGGCTCTCACTGTTCTTTGATGCGAACGATGTTATAACTATACGGCCGATATCTTCAGAAGATCCGTTAAGCTGGCAAGGCCAATGCACAGCTGATCTAAACTAATTTATTCACTTTTCGCATAATCGCATAAGAAAAAAAAAAATTTTCTTGCTCATACCATTTTCAAAAAACTAAATAAATAAACAAATGAACGCGGTATATCTAGCTCAACTTTGAGCTAGCATGCCCACGCCAAAGTATCTGAATTACTGTGACAAGAGAGAAAAAAATTAGATGTACAGCATTTATTTGCGAATTATAATCGCTACCGGCTAGGAACTCGAACAATTTTCCAAAATCATCCCCTGGCCAGACATGCCACTATCTCCCTGCCCTTCTTGGATGGAAATACAACAGATGTAGGTACAAGATTTGAGAATGTTATGGACACAGAAATGATTCGCCAATTAGCTAATTGCTATCGATTAGGACCAATTAACCAAGCATCGGGCTTCGACAGATCCATATCTATTATTCGCATGGTGAGTTGCGTTTCGGGCTCTGGGGGTGAAACACCTAGCTACGGGATGACTCAGAAAAAGGTTGATTGGTCCTAATGGGTAGCGATTAATTAGCGAATAATTTCTGTGTCAATAACGTTCCAAGATCCTGCACATCCTGTAGATCTATCTGTTGTTATTACATTCGAGGGGAAGGCGGTAATTGTTATATCCAGCTAAGAGATGATTTTGGAAAAGTATTTCAGCTCCTGAAGACATTCTACGAAGTTCAATCGGCTATATGCTAAATAATAAAAGCGTTGTTTACTATCATCACAGTGCTATCAATGCAGCGAATATTACTTATACGTTGGTCAGGTTTCACTACATTTTGAACTCAGTGGTTATTACATACGTATATGTATATTGAGCAAAATGTATTTGAATAATTTGTCAACTGACTATAGGTGTAATCTAATATCCATTTCTCACCGATCTGTCGAAGACTGTGTAATAATACATCGGTGATTTACTCAATGGTAGGTCGTTTCCAGGTCTCGCACGAAAGTCCGCGTTGATATATTTCTGATGTGTCCGTCGCGATAGAATGTTTCTGTTTTTTTTTTTTTTTCTTTTACAATATCGTGGAGTGAAATATCGATGTATCAATAGGTATACATATAATAGCTGAAAGCATATTTTCTTATTTTCTTTCTGGATTTGAATTATAGCTAGCGAGTGAAATTGCTCCCTGTATAAACCATGTAAATAGTTTTGAAAAATTCTTGTTCATTATATGTTTCATCCGTAGGCCGTTCATCTATCAGTATCATCATCTGAAACACCCATATTGACGTCGCTGATCTTGCCCGAGAAGAAATTGTTTCAGTGGGTTGTTTCAGTCGGGCATAATACACGTGGAAATTAGTAAATTAATATTTCTCTTGTTGATAAATAATATGACAAAATATACGTGTGTGTTACAGGATTTTGAAATTTCGCTCGAGAATACCGCTAATTAACCGCAAAGCCATTATGGAAGGCGTTCGAGCCGACACCAGGCATTTATAATTAGTGGTTTACATTCAATTACTCCGGGCCAGTGACATCTTGAATCAAGGGCCCACGAATAGAAGTATTAAAGTTACCACAATGGAAATATATCTGTACAGATAAATTTCTACACCGTCTAATGAAATGAAAATAAAATTTTCACCAAATGGAGTCAAATAGTCAAATAGATATCAGTGTTTATTCTTTCAACGTGCGAAGTGCCAAAATCTGAACGTAGGATTTATGTAGGGATTTTAACAAGTATGTAATCGCCCATCGATTTCCTTGTATAAGTTTTTACAAATAAATAAATGAATAAATAAATGAATGAATGAAGAAAAAAAGAAAAATATCTTATTCGAAACCTAGGAGGCCCATCTGATTATTTTCACTACTGTCACATCGATGACGAAATTATCTCTTGATGAGGCGATGTCCAGTGTTCTTTTATATCTAGATATCCGAGTGCTCGTCAATTTTTCTTATGCCTTTTTAATAAAATATAAGTCGTGGAAGACCCGAGGCTTGTACGAAAATCTTTAGCGCTACAGCCACATCGATATAAAATTTCGAAAAAAATGCTACTTTCAGGTTAAACACTTCTAGACATTGCAGAGCTCGTTTATTCGCTCAAAAATCCTGCAAAATAAATGGATTGCAAAATTGCAAATTTTTTAATTTATGCGACAGTATACTGATTGGCGTTGATTGATGGATTCACGACATGCATATGGGATGAAATCTGTCGGGTGATAATTGGTGGATTTTATCATTCATTCGCAATTTTTTTGCTATCTATTTCAGCTCCTTCTATCGCGAGTGGTTAGACACGCTACGATATTTCGGATACATACAAAATCGAGAAATGGGAAACGGTAAAGTTTGGGCCAAGTGACACGACCACACGTTACACGAAATTGCAAGAATTATTAACCTCAATAAATTATTCAGCTTTCCCACCAGAGTGACCGTGCCCAATGATCATAGTAGCAAGGTAATCGATGGTTAGCCTATACATCGACCCAACTCTATAGGTTTCGGCCTCATCTGGTGAACAATACAATCGGGATGAGCTGCGGGAACAAATCCCCAAACAGATCAAGAACTTCTATTTCATTTCTCGTTTATTTTCCTCGATATTCTAGGCATTTGTTGTAAACAGTCGGCGCAGCTCCATACTTTCAGTAAAGGATCAACGGAAATTGCGGCTTTCTTTTGAATCTGACGGCCAATGGTGAACATTTAGTATCAAGTTTTCGCTCAGTCATTCAATCTTCAATACAGTTTCTTGTTTTTTGTTTTATAAGTATTGACATCAAGTATACGAAAACTGACATGGCCTGATTAACTAGTTACCACTCTTTATGGTTTTTGTCTTTATTCTTACTGGTTGTCCAACAGTGAGATTCGGAAAAAATTGATACGGTGCTTCGTGAACCGAGAAACCCTGATGTTTGCACTGAACACACCAACTAATCAAAAGTAAATAAATATCTACTGTTAGCCGACGTTGAAAATGACATTTATATTTGTTGTCTTCGCCAAAAATTTGTTTCGCTATTTTTCTTGAACAAGTGATTCGTTTTTCAAAGCTGGATTTATAAACTCGATATCATGCTGTTTGGTGCAGTAATTTCAGTTCTCTTTTGGGGACCAGTTTCTAATCGGCGAATATCACTTAACTCGAAGAAAAAGTCAATTTTCAAAAAAGCATGAAATCATATAATCGAAAAAGTTCACATTTCCACGTAAAAAGTCTGATTCTAACGTTTCAGCTTCAGGCTAGAAGCAAAAAAACTAAATGGTAGGTACGTAAGTTTTAGTAGTTTACTTGCAGATGAACGTTACCATCGCGTCGAAAATTTTTCGTTCAGATTCGACATATCAAGATGTACGATTTGCAACTAGATAAGGTGAAAGTTCGCTGCAGTCTAGTTTTGTTGAATCTTAGTTATTGAGTTGCAGAAATTGTAGAGACGTGTTTCTCTTTTCAACGGTACCTACATTATATGCTCAGAGGTAGTTATAATTTCCTATAGAAATCAGTTAACGCCTATATCTACGGCAATACGTAGCCTACAAACTCGCATGGTACCTAATAATTTATGTCAAAAATTTGAATTAAAATTATTAATTCGAGGACGCGGTGGGTCGATTTATGGACAAACGAAATTCGAAAAGACCCCCCTCGCAATCAGTAGCGAAATAAGGGAGGTTAACAAAAAGTTTGGCCATTATTTACCGTAGTACGGCATGTATATATCTTTATATATGTATATATAGGTATATAGTACATGCCTTGTGTCTTCCCGCAGGCTAAATTCAGGAAAGAAATTCAGGACTAATCTAAAACCCCATCAGGTGTTCCTTAAAATTACTAAGTAATTTGTATGGGTTGTCACATCGTGACACGCCCGATCCTGCTGCCACGTGTTCGGAGTAACAAAAACACAATTTTACACTATAAATCCACGTTAGTTGCTGATCCTGATCTTCAAGGGTTACTTATTTG
Organism: Macrophya alboannulata; assembly: GCA_949628255.1. NCBI lineage: Eukaryota > Metazoa > Arthropoda > Insecta > Hymenoptera > Tenthredinidae > Macrophya > Macrophya alboannulata. The sequence goes on from OX451209.1 coordinate 13,131,260, forward strand.
CAGGGTGTAAAACTGTTCTGATTTTCTTCTGGGATTTCTGTTTGCCCAGAATAGTGTAGTCGCACTATCGACCAATGTACTTCCTCCATTCCTTTTTTAATATTGAATATCTTCTTCTTTTCTGAACATTGTTACATTTTTTTCTTCTTCTTCATATACACTAAATTTTACCAATGAAAACATATCAGAAGAGCAATTCTACGCCTTTCCTCACTGCCCTTTAATAAATTGATTTTTACAAATTAAAGGCCATTTTTTTCGCCCTGCAAGAGAGCGACGAAAGGCATAATTTCTTGAAGCTCATTTATTTCACAAACGGAGATGATGTGCCGTTTTCAAGAATCAGAGACAAGAACACAAAAGTTAATACATGAATTTATTTATGATCGCTGTTGGTATGATTGTCCCGGAATCCAGGGTCAATTATACCGAAGATTTAGGGACTTGAATTTCTAGATAGCCTGAAAATTTGTTCACCTCATTTTTAGCGTTTAATTATGCATAAAAAACAAGATACCTGAAGAAATTCCGAGCTCGGATGATCACTTCAACGTTTTGACAGTCGAAACTGCAGATGGTATGTCTCTGAATTTCTTGGAGTGGGAATCTTGCCACTCAAAATCAAACCGAGAAATTTCGAGAGATTAAATTTGATTTCATTCTTCGTTTTAATTCATTTCAGTACGTATCTACTTTCGAATATAAAACTGTTTGAAAAATGTGTAATTTCTTGAATGGCTTGTGGAGCACAATGCATGTGAAGTATACATTCAAAATTTTCCGTAAAATCTCTTAATTTTTAAATAATCTAGGTTCAGTACACGGTGAGATCATCAAAGTACAAGGGCGCTGCATGGTATTGTATGTACATACATGCATAGCTCACGACGCGCATACATTATGTAGGATGGCTTTTTAAGCCAGGTGTGTTCACGTCACTATACCTTTTTTGTTGTTTTTTATTTTTATATATTTATTTTCTTTTTTTCACGACCAACGGGTAAGTAGAAAGAGAGTGTTTCAGATTTTGGGTTATCGTTAGCTTTATATTTACGCTACTCCTTAACCTCAAGTCATTCATATTTAAAGCTTCTTTGCATAGTATTTGCACGCTGAGAAGGTTTTTATATTTACATTTTGAGTGTCCTCGCCGTCCACGTGCACCCACTGGTTGAATTAATCTAAAACATCATTATTCCTTTCGCCGGCAGATAGGTAAACAATAAATCGTTATAATTATACGGAATAAATTTCACCTGTGGATTCCACGATAAAATTTAAATTAAACGGAGTATAAATTTTGACAGTTTTACTCGTTGAGGGGGTAAATATGAATCTTCGAAATAACTCCACTTCTTCGAATCACTGTCACGTTGTCAAGAAATATTCCATTTATTTAGTTTTTTGCACAACTTATTGCTCGCTTTTTGAGACACAGTTCAAAATTATTTTCGATTTCATGGACTCTTTCTTGAGCAAATAATTTATTGCACTGAAAAAAAGTGGTCGTCGTAGATAGAAGACTGACCTATCTCTGTATGTTATCGGGTTGCCCCGAAAATGACATCATTTTACAACATCTTTCAAAATTTCGAAAAGTTTTAATGCACAATGCAGATATGAGGAATAGAAATTGATAAATTAAAATATTCTTCTTTCAGTGATAAGAGGTCCAGAATGAAGGATTACAAAATAATTTTCCGCGATCTTAATCTTTGTCTTGTTTCTCAGTTTGTTATTTGCTTTTCATATTTAAAAAAATTTGGTTTCAAGCTAGTTGTGCTTTACTCAGAATATTTGCTTTACGTTGGTGGAGAGACTGCGTCAGTTTCCACAATCCTTTTTGTTCCTCCCTTTCGGACCCGTTGCTAAAATTATCTTTGGCATATATTAAATAAATATGGACAACCGGCACCATTTTTGCAAAATTTTCGGATACATACATAAATATAGCAAGGTTTATGAATACTTATATATTTATATAAAATCTGAAAAATTACTCATCACGAACGATAAACAACTGGCAAAAATCGTTCTGTTTATTCTAGGTTATTTAATTTATATATGGATTGGAAACTGATTTTTTGTAACGAAATTGAGCAATGAACAACAACAAAAGATATATACAGAGATGAACTTGAATCCTATGATCCCTACCAAACGTGAGGGCTCCTGCTGATGATGAGCCACCATAGGTGATGTGCTGAGAATACCAGAAAATCGGAGGAAAATAGAGAATTGGGAATGAAGTATTTTTTTCTTGATAACGAAGGCCCATTCAATGAAATGCCGAGACGCGTATTTGTTCATATTGATCTTGCGATCAACCAAAAAAACATTCATCAAAATTGACGTTTTTCTATCCCATACAGTCTCCCCATTTGAGTGTGAAAAAATATCTACTCGAGCAAAGTTAGTTTCGAAAATTAGAAAAAAAATTGATAAAATGAGCTTTAAATTCAATAGACTAATTTATTTTGATAAATTGCTCCACATTGGAGTATACAAATCTCAAATTCGAGTCGATCGAAGCAGTTTTTGTTAGTTATTTTCTCTTAGCCTACATTTTTTTTTTATATAACCACCTGCCTATATCGAATTTTCAATAATACATACAGCACTTATTACTTCACATATTAAGAATCGTGTTACTGTACGCGTATGAGTAATATTATGCATGGATACAGAGTTGATCGTCATAATTATTGAGGCGTAGGTATTTCACGACTATCACACGAAGTATAACAATCTTTCCAATACAATTAGGTACAATCCGTGCAGAAGAGTCGGCAAACACAACGTGGCAACGGAAATAATCAGTGTTACTACGCTATAAATCTTTGATAGAGCAAACAAGGCAAAATGTTGATAAAAGCGATGGATAAAAAAATTTCCACAATCAAGATCAAGCCGAGTAGACACTATGTCTCGTTTCTATTTAACTTACTCAAACATATAGGATGGGAAATATTCAGAAATAATTACTCAAAATCAGAAAGCCGTGATATAATTTATATTACTTTATCGGGACTTTCATCTGACTCCCAACGGTAAAAACTCTGCAAATTTTTATTTTTTTTGTTTATTTCTCATTTTTCCGGACAGGTTATAAGGGTGGTTCGCAGACAAATCTAATCGCAAGAACGATGCTTTTTAGGTTTACAAATTTTCAGTTCATTTTTAAGAATCAGCTGTATGTATCTTAGAACCCTTTCGAAAAGTTTGACTTGTAATTTTTCAAATCACTCTCAAAATTAGCTAACTTACCTAATTTTCAAACTTTTAGAATATTCCTTTTCGTCTGTTGTAAAGTCACGAAGAAAGATTTGCCATCAATATATAAATTTTCTGATTCTATAGCATTTGCCACTGTTCCTGAAAAAATACGTCGTATCGATATGGCACTAGTATACGAAAAAGTGTTGAGGGCAAGAGTATTTGCAGTATGGAGATAATTTCGTGCTATTTTTGGTGCGAGCTTGTAAGCTCGAAAGTAGGGCTATTGGTATACATCATCGCATACTTAATTACAGAAAAATTAAGATAATACAATTTTGAAAACGGGTCGGAGTTCCTGTGCTTCAAAACTGACGTGGAATCTCTTTTATATAAATTGATGAATTCATGGAATCCAGGAAATTATAGTCAGTCCTAAACTCCTTTTTAATAATGCCCTACCTACACCCACCCTGCGAACCCGATTCTTTCGCATAGCGCGTATTATACGCAATCGTTCCCGCTCGCAGTAGAATACATATTTAATAGAAGGGTGAGGCGAATGAATCAATAGTCCTGCCCGGTTCTACACAGAACTCGTGTCTACGTAATTAAAAATACGCACACGCTATTATATACGAAGCGGTTATACATAGTTGGCTGACCGGCGCACCCGTGCATTAAATATATTTTAAAACACATGCATCATGCTTCGAGGGGTTGGGAAAAGGGTTCGCCTGTGGTAAGAAATTGTGGGACAGTCTGAAAAAAAAAAAAAATTGTCATGAAAATATAAATTATTATTATTATTTATTAATTTTTTCCTCCAACAGTCAGCCAAAACGTATACAGAATTGAAATTATTTGCTGCTCGAAACTGCAGTGAAACGTAATTGAAATCATATAATAACGTTTGTTCCGTGTACCCGCGGTTCCTGGAGGAGAGTATATGAATTTTTGAAACGGGTTATTGTTTACGGAGAATGAACAAACTTTTCTCAACAGTTTCCTCATATATTATCACCGAGAGACTCTGTATAATTTATGTTTCACGGTTCAGAGAATTTGAAAATAAGAATGATATAAAAAAAAAAAAGTAAAAAAGATAAGTTTTCAAACATACATACTGAGAATTTAATTCACAGTTTTTTGCCTTTCGGATAATATGGTGTATCCGCTTGTCATCGAAGGCGACAATTTTTCTTCTTCTCATCAATATTCAACGAGTCTAGTTTTAGAGGGATCCGATTTTCTTAATAAAGTGAGAAGAAAAAAAAATTAAAAAAAAAAAAAGGTATGAAAAGAAATAGATTTTTCGTATCCTTTTTTTTCATCTCTTTCAACAAGACTCTGCATATCCGTTTGTATTCGGACATATCAAGTTACGGTTATTAAAGCGTTGCGGGTCATCAATTTTGATCGTCGATTCTCTGCATCCCTGGCGTAATTACACTCGACGACGTTCTTCGATCCGTACAACGATAGTCCACGGTCCGAAATTTAATAGCCGTTTGATGACGAGGGGTAAAAAATAAAAATAAAAATAAAAAGAAGGGAACAGAAACAAAATTTTTTTGAGCTACGAAAAAGTTGCGGATGAGTTATCCCGTCACTCTCGTACCGCCGATTATTTTCCATCCTTGCAGGTTCCGTAGATTTATACCTACTATATGATTTACGATATATTTCTACACCGGCTGCGTGCGTGGATATACTATACAACATATACACACCCTTGCCTATAGTGCGAGTTCGGTGATAAATTATTCAGGGATTCCCCTTTAGCGTTTTACTGCACTAACCGTCCGCAGGTAGGATTTTGATGTCTCAGTTTTCGCACTGGAAATAGAGTTGTTCATAAATTTCAAAGTTTGATATAAAAAACAAGATGTCACCATTCTCCGGCAATATTTACACCATCAAGCAATCGTTCAATCAAATTTCTGAAAAATGTATAGGGACAAGAAAAAATCTGGAATCTGAGCAGCAGCTGATCCGAGTTCTTGTATAAAAATTAAATTCACTTCTACCGTGGCTATATAAATACAACACGTGACCATCAATTTGTCTCCTAATTTAGGATCTTATTTCCGGTTATTTTGATTTGAATAAATGAGTTGCATAAAATGAACCTCAAATTGATAGAAAATTCTTCTGGGCTTGAAAAAGAGAAAAAAAAAAATCTTTTCAGGAGCTCATACATAGTGCAATTTTTTCTATGCACTAGTCTGGGTCTACATGCTCGTAAAAATCGCGCAATATCGAGTATATTCACTCCCGTCGACCTGGGAGCCAATATCAAAGTACACAACTATATGTATATACCTACATACGTTGGATGCGCCTAAATATACGCCAGTTTCGTGCGCGAGTGTGACTTTATAATTCAACAGTGCAACAAGTTAGGCAACAGCTGTTTCAATAGAATATAGAACACTGAACAAGTAGATACAGTCATTTGGGCGCAATGCCAAGTCTGTGTTCTCTCTCGTCTTTAGACTGGCTGCCGTTTTCTGTCGTTGGGGTTTAACCTTCTCCGTTACTCCGTACGAAGCCACCTTATATTACCTTTAAAAGATCACTACCGATTTTACTTACAAAAATATAAATTAAGGGGCGCCGCATAACTCTGCAAGGCAAGTGCGATGCACTAGGGGTGATATTAAGGCCGGATCGAGCAGCTATATACATTATGCAGTTACTCCAAAGTTCGTAATTGAAATCATATTAGATTCTTACATGTTTCAATTAAAAACGGGTTCACTTTCTTTCATAACGGAAGTTGATTAATTAACTTAAACTCGACTTGTTATTACCTACCTCCGGTAATTTCCGAGCTAGTATATTTTACAATCGATAACACGTTAGTCGATACTAAAATTCAATCGTTAACGTATTACCGTTTCGATTAAGTAACTCGCACTGATACCGGTTTCATTCAGGAAGTGATAACAGAATTGCTAATTGCGAATAAGTTGAAATAAGGACGAAGAATCCAGTGTACCTACTCACTTGAAAGAAATAAACGAAAGGAAATCTCTGGTAAGTTTTTACGACCTTTGTCTAACTTCTCTAATCATCACTTGCCTGTTACATTAATTAAATGGAATAATCCTTGCGGCTTATAATCTGCATGAACTTTTTTTTCTACAATGAAAACTAAGCTTACGGGTTTTCGGCTAAAATTGGTCTAATAGAGGCGAGACCCGTCAAAGTCTGAAAGCTCCGTCGACCGTAATGTTACCCGGCTAAGTAGCGGAGGTACTCTAGGAGTACTGGCTAGCCAAGCGACGCACTTGCGAATTACTTTGTCGCGGTAAACTATATACAGAGCTTCTCCTTCTGCACGGCTAATTACATGTATATATAATAGGTGTGCTAATGTAACTAAGGTATTCATGTATACGTATACATAGATATTCGCAAAAGTTATAAGCCGGTATAAAGTCGCGGTGTAGACGACGGAGGAATAGTTTTAGAATAATCCACGTGTCGATGAAGGGTTGCGTTACGCAGACGTGACTGCGGTCAGAAAACAGTAGTTCGATCATACGTTTTACGAATACTCATAGCTACCCAGCAAAGGATATCCAATATTGAGTCGAGAGAAGAATTCCTAAAATTTTTCCCTTCATGGTCGTCTATATTTGATCGAAAGTCGATCAGAGCAGGGGAGATAACGTCTGTATATGTGACTGTACACAAGTATTACGACATCTACATTGATAGACGATGGATTGTGAATTAATGAGTGATAACGTAGTTGAACTACGTACCTCAGAGGTGTAGGTAGACCGGTACAGCGCGAACCGAGTATATTCAAGGGTTGAGACATACACCGACCTGGAAATAAGGACCTGAATGGTCCTTTGCCTTTATTATTTCTTTACAAATTAGTTCGAACTTATTATTCGTTAATTATTATTATTATGCGGTAGGGTATCATCAATTGTTATCACTACTCACTTCACTGTAAGCACTATTTTAACTATGCCTATAAAAATCCTCTATACTTCGCTTCATACATAGAAAAAAAAAAAAAAAAAAATGTTACAAAATTTTTTATGAACAGCACAATCAACGGATCATCATTTATTCGTGAGCGTATAATACGATTAACAGCGTTTTTTTACTTCTCGTTTCTCTTTTTTATTCTCCAAATTAGCAATCAATCGTCAATTTGTAAAACAAACATAAAACACCGAGTAATTTTGTTATTTTGTTATTTTAATTTTATGTTTTTTTTTAGTCTTTTTTTTTCAAATTAAAAAATTGACTATCGTCAACGCGAGTATGCCGAGCTCTGATATCTCCCGATAACTGAACGCAATAGCTGACGCAAAGTCGAACCGTTGACTGAACCGGCGTCGGCCAACGCGAGGGGTGGAAAGCTTTGGTGACGGCGAGGCGATCCTGCGATCCTGCGCGTCGCTGTGCCATTAAGTCCCGTCCACACTGTGTGCCTAAAAATATCCGGTCCTTGACTGTGTATACCTATGTATAGTTTTTTATTCTCGCTATTTATTCACCTTCGTGTATATAGTTACTATTTTTAATCCCGTTTCCGAAAGCGACGTGATCCTGGAGGGGTCCTGGATAACTTATATGGACCCCGGGGCACGAGGCTGAGGTTTGCTCACATCCGCAGGACCGAAAGTATTTCTATCTTTTATTCATTATCTTCTTCATCAGAATATTTTTATTTGATTTTGACTATAGGGATGATTTCTGGACGTGGGAATCACCTGGTTGCTCTCCCAGGTTGCCGATTGACCGGGGGCGAATTGTCGAGGGGTGTGATAACGAGAAAGAGATTTTTGTGTCAACCTATTTTTCTCCGTCTCACGAAGCTTTAAGAAAAAAATTTATGAAAGTAAAACGATACTTTGAAAACAAGTCACAAGACGACTAACTCGAACTCTCATAAATTTGCCAAAGTTTTAGAGAGCTATACGTTACTTATCTTTCAATCCTTCATCCGTACTTGTTCGAAGAAGTTTAAACGGACTTTTCTTCGTGTTTTCTTTGTTGGTCATATCGGATTTCTTCGGCCATATTAGAAGACTTTTGACAATACCTATAGGGTAATCCATGTCATTTTGAGCAGTCTCTGTACATCACCACTTCCGATTTTAAATTCGATTTTTTGTGCCGTAGTACTTACCGACAGAAACACTGCTGAATTTTTTCAAATTTTTTGGCTCACTTGCAAGAGAGATACGAATTTTTGAATTTCCGACTTTCTTGATATTCCAATATTTTCAAGCTGTGCTATTTCCGAAAGTGATGGTTGTTCGAAAAAGTTGTTGAGACAAAAGTTTCGTACCTTGGTATCGTCTTTCAGAAGAATAATTTACAAAAATTTTTTGAATGCAGTGAGAGCTCGAAAAACTGCTTCTAAACACTATTTTCAATTTTTCATGTCTATGGGCACGATTCATCTTGACGAAAAAATTACACAAAATTCTTTGCGAGAATACAAAAATTTTAAGCTCTTTTTAAATATGAGATAACAATTGGTTCGGAAGTTATGGCCATTCTTGTATATTAAAATCCCCCCAAAAGCACCTCGGGTGCAGAAAAAAAAAACAAGAAAAAATTGGAGGACGTGATACTTTGGTGGACTTTTTTAGAAAAAGGATAAGTAGATACAATTCGAAACATATGAATTCGAATCTTCTCTTAGTAATTCAAAAATTAGTCCGCCAAGAAACACGTATTCCAAATTTTTTTCTTATTTCTGTACCCGGAGGTACTTTTGGGGGAATTTTAATATACATAAATGGCCATAACTTCCCAACCAATTGTTATCCCATATTCGAAAAGGGCTTAAAATTTTTGTATTTTCTCAAAGAATTTTGTGTAATTTTTTCGTGAAGATGAATCGTGCCCGAAGACATGAAAAATTGAAAATAGTGTTTAGAAACAGTTTTTCGAAATTTTACTGCATTCAAAAAAATGTTATAAATTCTTTTTCTAAAAGACGATACGAAGGTACGAAACTTTTGTCTCAACAACTTTTTCGAATGCCCATCACTTTCGGAAACAGCACAGCTTGAAAATATTGGAATATCAAGGAAGTCAAAAATTCAAAAATTCGTATCTCTCTTGCAAGTGAGCCAAAAAATTTGAAAAAATTTAGCAGTGTTTCTGTCGGTAAGTACTACGGTACAAAAAATCAAATCCAAAATCGGAAGTGGTGATGTACAGAGGTTGGTCAAAACGACATGGATTACCCCCTAGAATGAGACTATTGGAAAGAGTACCTATAAACTATTTATACAAAAGTTACATCGTTTTGGCTGTAAAGGATAGAAAAAGAAAAATCTATGAGACAATAAATATATCAGGTTTTGATTTTGTCTTAACCGTTCTAAAATTGATTAGAAATAAATAAAATTTTCGAAAAGATTCAACTGACTAAATAATTATTGAAACATATTCCTGCAAAGTAGTCTTATCCATGAAGTCGGTTCATCGGTTGAACATTTGTCTCAGGATATACCTTCGCTTAAATACTGTTCCGTCGAAAATTGAATCAGTTGGTGGCAAACTTTTGAAATAAATCAAAAATTATAAGATTATAACTGAAATATTTTGTTCCTTAACTCAGAGTAGGCACTAGATACAGATTCCCATTAAATTACACCCACGTCCAGCAGCCGGGCTTTATTCAATAATTCCTTAAAGTCTCCGAGAGACTCAGCGGTTACCTACTCTGCATCTAATCCCCTTTGCAACGTGAATCAATTAACCGTGTCTCTGTAATTGCTAATTTAGGACCTTGGCGCTTTTGCTGACTAAGAAACGAAAAATTCACTGGATACCCTGGTACCGCGGTACTACCTACTGTATGCAAAACGTGTCCTCGCATATAGGTTCCAGATTCCCACAGTGTCCCGGCACCCCTTGCAATTCGGCGCGTCTTTATAGTGTGCGTAGAAATCCAACCGCGGGGGGGTTCCTGAGGAGGAGGATATACAGGATGAAGCGGGAGGTACGTCTGGCTGCCAAATAACCAGAAGCCGAGGAATTTGCCGCAATTTTCTCAGGCTAACCCTGCGGCTTTTCTACAGGGAGGATCCGTCAGGTTAAGATGACGTAGAACTTCACCTTTCCTCCGGCGTCCCTCATCCTTTGTCCTTCGTCCTTCGTACTTCCTCCCTACCAGACCCGGAATAGGTCAGATTTTGCATACTGATTACCGATTACTTACCTGTCTCGAGTACAGTTTCGAGTGCCGGACCCGAGCCCTCGCCTCTCTACCATCCCCGTTTATACAAACCCACTAAAAGAGGTGGGCAACTCGACACTTTTAATTAAAAGTTATGTGCTGAGTATACTGGGTGTTGGCCGAGGATGGAAAATCTTTAGAATGAAAATGTATTTTTGTATTTTGTAGTTTTGTAGCTTCGTCAACGTATATTCGTGTCCTGTATTCGGTAACTGCGCGGTTTACAAAATAAATTTGTAAAATGAACATGTCGAGATTGCAAAAAATTGTGCGGTAGACAACATTTTGTTAGTTACGTAGAAAGCGTTATACAAAATAGAAGCTTAATAACCGTTTGACTAATTCAATTCCGATGTATTTAATCTGATTGTACTTTTTGGATGATTTTTTTCTCTCCTAATATTGGCGAATACTTATTGCGAATTTCTAACAGATGAAGCGAAAAATATTTTGCGCCTTATATATTTCGTGAACATTTCGCCTGTATTATTTCCACCCTTAGTGGCGGTACAGAGACGAGGAATTTCTAACTTGACAAGCGAATAACTATCGGAGAATTCTCGGTATTCAAATTATCTTAAATATTCTAACTAATCGAATCCAAATTGAAACTGCAATTCTTAGATCATTGAGTAACCGAGTTAAATTAGTAATAAAATTAATGCATGTATTAATGCACAAAACGATCACCTCAAATCTCGCGCTACAATGAATTATATCGTTTGATTTCGACAAATACGTAAAATAACACAAACTTAAAAAATTTTCAAGCGTATATTTCTTGATAAGTCCTGAAAATGTCGACGACCTTATTAATTCAACTTCTTTAAGTATTCAAATCAGATGTTTCCAGACGGTTATGCTAATCTGGCCAAACGATTACGAAAACGAATCGTTTCCACTAATTTTTTTTCCGTCCTTTTTTTTGTGTGGAAAGATGCTGCCCGTATAATTAACATTCCGCTATAGTACCTTCGACTTTAATTTATAAAACGAGGAACTCTATATATTCTATATAATCCATACAGTTATACGCGTGAAATCGGCGCTGAAAATTTTGAAGATCGTATATAATGCGGGCGAACGGAGATCACCCAGTGTGCAGTTATACACATTCATATATTTGCCTTTGCCCGTGGGGGATTCCGAGTTAAAGCATACGATGACCCGTGAAAGCAGCTTTCGGATGAAAAATTGAAGCTTTAGTATACTTTCCCTAATCGTGTCGGAGAATTTGAATTATGGTGAATGGAGTGAATGAACCAGAGATTGATGTGGATAGTGTATTGCCCCGATTATGGTGGTCTACCAAACCCTCGCAATTAACACCTCGTGCCAGGATTGGTTAACCCAATAATTAGTGCAATAATCCAAACCCCTCGAGCATCGGGCATTATTCTTGCCAAAAATTTGCCTTTTATATTAAGTTTGGACACAATGCGCTGTATGAATAAAACCTGAGGCAGTTATGCCGTGTTTCAAAGAGGAATAAGCCTGGTTTTTGTTAGTCAGAATAACGGTTGTACATCTTCATAAAGTATTGTAGAATTTATTAATATTTCTTCCCATTTGGGCATATACCTCGACCATACCGACATAGATAAGAATTATTTTATCGGAATGGAAGATGGTGTTCCGAACAGGAGTTTTCAAGCTTTATTATAGATCACCGACGTGTTTCTCGGCTTTTTTGCGGGCTGATACTACGGATTTCTTTGGATAGGGAAGAAAGGAAAATTTACCAAAGGGAGGATATCCCATTCTCCGTATAACGCGCTGTGTAGCTAAAAGATATCGATACAGTATCGGAAGTACCTGCCTATATTTTTGCTCTCTGAACTCAACCGAAGCGTAGCCGATACGTTTGTTCTGTTTTTACGTAGTTTTTCTCCCATAATCCACTCGTAGACATACGTATATATGTATATATCCTACGCATCTGAGAACTCGAGTCTCGCTCATAAAATTAGCGAGGTACCTTTACAACGTTCACATTATTATTCACGTTACAGATATTTCATACTTGGTAGAGCAAGGGTGAATTTATTTCAAGGGCATGTTAGAAAACTTTCCTGCTGGGTTGAACATAATTATATAATTAAATTAACGAACCGTAGACGATGCTGAACAGTTTAATTTATTTAATTATTTACTCATTACTTAATATCAATTCATAAATTAATAAGAGACTGCAGTAGAAAGATATCGGATATATGAATCAGTAGATTTTCATCATGATTTTATTTAAATTAAATAGGGGAGTTTCTCCGTATGGCCAATAATATATTGTATAAAATTTATATGAGATTCGGAACTGGAATAGATGTAGAGACCAAAGTATGCCACGAACACACTTCTTCTTTTCGCAATTATGCACAAAAGTATAATAAAATTTCGAAGAAATATGGCTCTGCAGTAAATGCTCCTGTGTATTTTTTTGGAATAGGACAGGTATGGATACCGATCCATATCACCATACTTCTTCTTTCCTAAAAATAGACGAAGCTGTACGTATGTACATCCGAAAATAGGTGAATAGAAAACTGCAACGTATAACACCTCGAGCAGGTACAGGTATTGGAATTGATTGTTCAAGAATAAATGACAATTTATTCTTGACACACGAGTTTGTTACTAGAGCAAATTGACGACGTGCGGTAGCTGGAAAACCTAATGGACGCTTGAATTCAGCGATTTTGTTCACAGCTATTGATTTCTTTTATTTATATTTTCAAATAGAATTTCCTCATTTTATATGAGTTGAGCGCCAAAGTTTGGCCAAGAGTTTGCAATATATCGTCGAGTAATGAACTCTCTTTCTTTCAATGTTATTGAACATAATGTTATATCTGGTCCCGATTGCTTATGCAATATCAAATATATCATGCACATACCTATAATCTGCATATACATTGTATTACAGATTATCGCATGTATCAAAATGAGTTTTAAGTTGGGAAAGTTCGCCGAAAATACGATATGTCTTATATGGAAATTCGAGAAAACAATATAATTTTAGAGGCTAAACAAAGCTATCGTTCAAACGACAATGCACGGAAAGCTTAGTCCATTCTCGGTTTGATTTATTCTGAGGCGCTTGCAATACGTCACCGTGAGATTTTCAAAATATCGATTTTTTTATATTCCATTTTCTGAAACCTTAAACTTTTGAAAATAATCTAAGCCAAGTTCGGAAAAAAATTTTCAAAAATTGACCGCGTTATAGAAGCTAGAAAGAAGCACTGCAGCTGATATTCTCGTGCAGGAGGGTTACTCGAGTCTGTGTTTCGAGAAACGTTTTGTAATGTTTAAACTAACGATTTAAACTAAAAAAAAAAAAAACGGCCAAAATAGAATGAGGCGATATTCTTTCTGCTGTGAAAGGTTCATTATTTGGGCCAGTGATCGCAGACTGAATGTAAAATTATACTTTTACTCCTTATTCACTTTTTATATCACACGTAAATGCAATACTTTTTATTTTTCTTTTGCGTTTTTCTCGAAACGGCATTTTTCAAGGTGACTATCAAAGGCTCTCGAAAACGAGTGATTCGTTTAAGTTCCAATTTGGTACACATATTGTCAATAAGATTCTCTATGGTGCAGCATATAGGATTTCTTTGATCCGATTAACCATTTTTTTACAATAAATTTTTAAAGCACATTATTAGGGCCAAAAACGAATTTAAATTTTTAACTTGCTCTTATTCACACGATAATTTTGTTTTTCAAAATCCCTATGATACATGATAGCTATATGGTCAATGAATAGGAAAATATTTTAATGAAAGTGCTACAGGGCGCGTAACGAAAGAAAAGCTCTCAGAGACAACGAATAATTCTCGTTCATTTTTTCAGTTTTTTAAAACAATTTTACTACAAAATGTTATTAGATATATGCCCTGAACATTAGGTAATAGAGAAAATTTGTTATATTCAAGAGTTGCGTCGTAAATAAATTCTTAAATTTTCATACCTTTTCAAGTGCCTCAGGGTGGCGTAACCCGCTCAAATAGTAATTTTTATATTACGTAATGTCTGTTACGCTACTTTCGGATGAAATTAGGAGGCTTATAGTTAGACCGAGGAGACTGTAGAAAATTGACTAAACAGAATGAATTTTGTTATTCGCTTCTGCTCTGCACGGTCGCGTCACGGATATTGGAACAATTTCTAGAATAGGTCTCTTATATACATAGGTATACTTTATTTTTCTGCAAACTGGACGAAAACTAGGCGAACGTAACAGTCGAGCGAGAAATTTATTCCGTTTCTTCGAAGTTTCACGAATCAAGTACCTATTCTTTCGTGTACGCGAGTTTGTTGGTTTACTCTACAAAACATTTGGGACCCGCAGCTCATATGATTCTCTTATGCCGGGTGGAGTCTGCCGGTACTGGTAACACGGCCCAGCACTGGTACCGGATCAACAGCCGAGCGTCGACGCTGGGCGCTGGGCCAGCATTAATCAATGTAAAATCTGCCAGCGCTATCAATACGGCCCAGTACTGAGCCACCATCTGCAGCCCAGTGATGTCACAAGCCGCTGGGACAGTATTGGGCTTCTTTCGCAATACATTTCAAGGGCTGAAAACCAGACGAGGGGTAAGCTCTATGAGAGACTACGCTCTTTCCATGCTTAGCTTTCGATACATATTTTTGAGAGTACTCAAGATACTGGCTCAGTACTGAGCCACGCTACTGGCCGACTGTTTATTCGCGATATTGGCCCAGTTCTGGTTAATAGTATCGGTACAATCTTGTCAACTATTTACCGGTATTGATCAGGTATTGGGATGAAAGACGGCGCCGAGATCGCCACCGTCGACAACGGTACTGGTTCGATAGTGAGACGTTCGTCAAACTCTGCCTGAGATAGTGTACGTTCGGGGTATAATAGAAGAGAGAGGAATCGAGAAATAGGGCAGGAAACTTAGCAGAGGGAAAACACCCTTCCGCTCGGATGTGCCTATAGTGCTCGATAATAAATATCTTTACGCTCTCCGTTGTACATGAAGTAATTTTAACGGACTGGACGTTAACGTGGAAACGGCGGGATTGCTGAAGCTGGAAGCTTGTTATTTTTTCTTTTTTTTTTTTTTTTTTTTCTCAAAGTTAGACAAAGTAAAAGCTTTCAAGTAATAGAGTTTATTAGCGTGATTAGTGGGGCACTAGGAGCATGGGAATGCGAGGAAAAAAGAGAAGAGAAAAAAAAAAAAAATTATAAAATAATTCCTTAAAACGGGTCCTACGTGGATATCGGATTACTGGTTGCTCATGAACTCCCTTCTAGTCTGTTTGTGGTACAGTACATTCGTACGTGACAAAAAGCAATTTATATTTTTATCACAAAGCTGCTAAAACGATAAATTCACCGTCGCTTATCGTTAAATGTAATCCGCATTGTTTGGCGCGGGTGGTTTCATCGCCATTACCTGAGACCTGAGTCCTGAGTTTTATCTTCGGTAAAAAGTTTCGGTAATTACGAGGATGGATAAAGCGGAAAACACCTTTGGGACTCAGGCAGTAGCATGGACCAGTTATTACCGTGCAAAAACGTTAACCTATCGGACGACGAGACGCAACATCCCTCCTGTTGAGCTCGACAGCTAAACGCCATCAAAGCAAAATTCTCGCAAAGTAAAGGAAAAAGGCTAAATAAAATAAGGCTTGCCACACATTTTTACACTCAGCTTTGTGGTGTAGCTGCAGTAACACCCTATCCGACTCGCAAAGCCGGGTTTAGGTTCATGACGTCAATATTGGCTCAGCGTTTATTTCCATCGTTTTTTCCCTAGTTTTATTTTTTGTTTTTCTTAACCAAAAATTTTTTACTCTTTGTGACACAGTCAAAGCAGCTTTTTGACAATACAAAGAAAAAGAAAAAAAAAAAAACGGAACTTCAGAGTGCGATCTATATTGTTAAACCAATTATTCCAAATTCGTGAACGGGAACAAAGAGAGCGTACTCCTCAAAAGTCAGAATCAGTAGCGTGCAAGAATTAAATTAAACCAGTTGCGTACAAGTTAGGGAAATTCATTCCCAATTTTGTTTCACTCGTAGAAAGAAAGGGGGCTTCGTAATGTCTCGGTAACTTTTTAATCTTTCGATAACTTCACGTGGAAAAATCGATTTTCCTATTTTGCAACCATTACGAGATACAATAGTTTTTCTAAGACGTCTGCATCTGAAAGGTACAAAAAGCAAGACGAGTAGGATCGTTGTATAATAATGAAAAAATTAATTTGTATCGTGTACGATATATACCCATCTATAAGGGAATGGATAATTCTATAATGCGATAAATTCTGCATCGTGGATGCAAACTCGACTTCGCTGTGAGCAACTTTATACCGTTTCTAAATTCGCTACTCTGCTACCTTGGCAATAAATTTTCATTACCAACACTGTGATCTACTTACCTACCCAACGTTAAACTTTAAGCAGCTCCATTTCATTGCCGGTAACTTAACTTTTTGAAAGTTATTTTTTTTTTTAGCAATTTGTTCCGAAACTGGTTGCCCGCGTCATGTGCGTAAATTCGTCGCTACAAGCCGTTCTCTCTTGCTTCTTTTTTTCTTTTATAGCAAATATTCTCTTTTTTTATAACACACGAAAAAGGTGTATATTATACCTGCGTTTACGCCGTGTATGTACGTACATACATACATACAAGCGGTATCTCGTAACCTTAGCGAATTTTTGAATTGCGCATCGCTGCTTGGAGGGTGAACAGAAAAAAAACTTTTTAATATTCCACGCCTCGGGAAAGGCGTAATAAGCTTATCTTTGTTTTATTTTAATTAGTCTCGTTTAATCAGAATTGAATATTTCAATTTGCCATTCGGAATTTTTGCCTCTTCGTTAAATCTCGAGTATCAGGTATTTTATCCTTCGTGTCACGTACGTACGATATGATCTTTTACCATACCCTGCACCTTCAATTAATTGCATACGACAAGGTATTGACCTTACAATCACATGCCCCGTAATTTTATGTTCACACAGGCATGCCAATCCTTTGATATTGCGAAATAGTTTATCGTAGTTATATACGAGCTACTCGAGTCGTGCGGCGACAGGCAGTCGACAGCTTTGATAACGTATCAAAGTGAAGTTGCCGAAAATTTCGATGTCCAAAGGACTATTTCGGGTTATACGTTTGAGATTGCTCGAACAACTCAGGGCTTTGTTAATTCTACATATGAAATCGCTTTGTCTTACGCTCCCGGACGCGAGTATGAAATTACAAAATCATCGTTTTAACGTTTCCCCCGTTCCTCTTGTTGCTCTAATTCTGTACAACAGAATTTATACGCACCCGCTACGATGAAGTAAAATAAACGTATAGCACCTCTGTCTAAAACTGATAAAAATTGATTACATCGCGTACGCCTTAGAGCTTTAAGTCGAATATTGCGGAATCCTGAAGCTGAATGATTAACCTGAAAGCACTAGCTGGAGGAGATCTCATTCCACGATTTACAAAAACGTTTCCCAATTATCTACCCTCAAACGACCACTTGCGTTCGCCAATTGAACAACAAACTCTACTTTATAACGTCCGTTAAAAGTTCACCAAGACCGCGGTGCAGGAACGCAGGAACGTTCGAACGTTGTTCGCCCAATTTGTACCTCTAATTATATACCGAGATAACCACGTCAGTGGAGAACTAACTTTGAGAGATATCATGTACTGTATACACATACCTGTAGATATATGTATACCCACCTAAGTGCCAAGCGCATTTGCGAAACGGGTGATAAATTTCCACTAGTGACAGGGGTGATGAGGCTGACGAGGATCCCGCTACTGGCAGACCCACAAATCTTGTCGAGGATATGATCGACAGCCCTTACAACATACCTACATGTTTCATGTTTTCCTTTCTTCGAATTATTGTACATATACCAAATATCAAGCTTACAGGATCGACTTATATTCGTATCAAGGTATTTTCAACTCCCCTCTATGAAAATTGAAAATTTTCAAGAAAAAGGGAAGTTATTGGTTTCGGTCCGATTTTCGAAAATCGAGTTTTCATCAGATCTCAACGTTTTGGGATCCTAGGAAGCTATTCTGACTATTTTTTGATCGACGTCCGTGTGTGTGTGTGTAAACAGATTTTTGTCGTATGATATCTTTAGAACGAATTGACCGATTGGAACGGTTCTCGTAACGATCGAAAGGGTTTATCAAGACTCAGATCTGATTAGATTTTGTAGTCGATCGGTTGAGTAGTTTCAAAGTTATTCGAAGAATAAAAATTCAAAAAAAAAAATTTCATACTTTTAGCGCATAACTCCTAAACTGTTTATGCGATTAATCTCAAAACTTAATCAGATTTAAGTCTTGGATAGACCTTTCGATTGCCGCAAGATTCATCAAAATCGAACGATTAGTTCAAAAGATATTGCACGGTAAAAATTTCAGTTTTTGATAGACGTGAGTTGATTCTGAAACACTCAATGCAGAATCTGTCAAATTGTTTAAAAACTATTAGGAATTTTGCACATAAACATGCAGACTGGATGATATTTTCTGACATTAAATATAACTCCCTAAAACCTAGAAATGTTGGCATTTGACAAGAACTCGATTCTTGGGAATCAGACGGAAAAAAAATTTGTATACGGAAAACTAACTATACTTATAACTTTCTTTAATGTATTACAACCACAATAGTATCAATTTATTGTAACGTATTTAACACATAGCGGGAAGTTTTAGGGTTGGCCCACAGGTCAACCGGTTTCCCGATTTTTTTTCAGTATAAAAACTAATTAGCATAGTGCTGATATAGCGTTCTTACATAAAGACATACCATGCGAATGAAAGGATCCGCTATTATTGTAGAAAAAAAGAGGGGGCGAAAATTGAAACTTTTCGTGAGTTGAATAGCATTGGAACTGGATTATTCGAACTTGTATCGTCTGACAGACGTGTTTGATAGATATCGGCGTAGACAGAGAAGTGATATATTTCTAATATTTGTTGAAGCAAGTGTTGAATTGATTTACGTTTTACCACGAGTCTGGAGATATCGGAGATTACCGATGATCATTTATTGTATAACAGATCAAAAAATGTTCTGCTGTAGATTGAATTGGTTTTTCATTTTTTGGAAAATGTAGAAGTCATGTTACATCAATATAAGCTCTTGCATTTATTCCGCACCCTCTCGCCGGCAATGATTGCGACAAAAACTGTTGTGCGCGCATCAAGCTTTTTCATCCCTCATCTATGCGTGTTTCTAGCGCAAAAGAATATTAACGAAAATCATGGAAAACAAGCATTAAGTTCCAAAAAATTCTCTCGTCATTTTATTATGGAAGCAAGGAATCCTTTGGACGGAGTGCATGTGTTCAGGATTTCGAAACTGAAATATATATTTTTTTTTCTCCGAAGTTTGCAGAATGTTTTATTTTGAATAGATTTTTCAGAGTATTTCGGCTTGTGAATCTCTGAATATCTTGTCGAATATGGGTTGAAATTTATCACGGATATACATTGAAGTCAGGCCGGAAAAATTCACCTCAATGAATAAGCTGAGCTTAGTCGTAGCGGCCGTGAAGCTCCTGGTACAGGAACTGCTGAGCTTCAAGCCTTGAAATTGGAACAGGTTAACCTAATCCTTATTTAAAATGAATTCGTCCCTCAGCAGTGTAGCTATCACATGTTAAAATTTACAACACACGGTTTTGTAAGAGAATCATGAAAAATTACTGCGTGCCACAGGAAGTGACGTCACTAGGCACCTCCGTGCTTCATCATCGTCGTAATTATTTCAGTTACGATGCACATTTCTCAAAAATTCAGTTCACTAAAATTCCACTCGGATAAATATCCTGTAAAAACTGAAGATATTTCATTTCGAAAGATATATTACAGATTATTCATATAAATATAATCGCTGAAAGATAATTGGTAGTGAATCGCTTTAATAGCGAAATTCATTTCCAAACCTCATGCGTATACACGCACGAGGTACTTGAATTACAGGTTAAGTAAATCGGTCAATGCGAAATTCAATTTTCTGTAAGTGCACTAGAGGGACCGGAATTCAGGGGAACGGAAATGATCACTGACCCAGAATTATTTAGAATTGGATATCCTGACTCGCGTGGTGTGTGTCGGGATGATAAATTTATTGCAAATCTCTTGCTCGACGTATATCATAAATGGTGCAACGCGGATTTTCTCTTTAACGATTTTCCATGTTATCGGATTATTTCGCTGGACGCTCAACCCGGCATTTGTTAATGATTGCCTTTTGAGATTGAGAGGGATTGGCGAGATTTCATTAGCATGTTCTTAAGTCTGTCTCCATTATTATTATTATTTGTTTCTTACATATACGCATAAAAAAATCAAATTTAAAAATCTCATCGATCCAAAATATCCATGAATCTAATCTATCGATACCCTTGCCCTAATCCTATACGAAAAGTCCTCTTATGATATCAAATTACAAGATTTTTCCATTACTCCCACAGCAGCTATTCTTACCCTTCGAAATCCCCCTCGAGTTTTAGAATAATTTATCTCGAGGGATAGACGTGGAAAGGAAAAGCTCAGGTGGCAAAGATTTCTCAAGGTCTAGCTAACAAATGTAAGTTCAGCTTCCGCTACGGCTATTTGATCTTGAGACATAACGGTCCCCTAGCTCCATGCGCAAAAGACATTCGGGGAAAATTGTGCGATGTCATTACAACTTTTGACGAGATGTAATTATAATAACTACTCAAATAACTATTATAGAACGCAGATATGGTTTTATTCATACTCACAAGTTTATATGTGTACTTCATTAGTATACATGCAGGTATATGCAGAATTAAAACCTAACAGAAGACGTCATTTTATGATTGCTTTATCTCCCCCTCGTGATATTTTCACGCAATTATAGTAGCGATCGTTGAGGAATTATACGAGAAAATCAGTTAACAAGATTCCGTTAAATATGAGCTTCAGAAGCTTTCGAAGTTCTCTATCCAGCCAGGCAGTACGGATGTTTTAACTTTCGAAAATTGATCATGTATTTTGAATATCTACCTGTAAGCCGGGTTGGAGTTGTTAAAAAAATTCGGATAATACTGGGTTAGAGTTTTTAGAAAGGATATTTCCCCGAAATTCCGCATAGTCGATTTAATAAACTTCGAAACTTGGAATTCACGCATGGAGCGTCGTGCTTCTTCATTAAATTTTCCGATTCTTGGACTTCAGAGTTTTGGACCTTCTGTCCGCACTCCGGTCTTTCCGAATTTAGATATTCTGAACTTTCACGTTTCTGCGAATTTTGAAATCATCTCAAATGAATTCGTAATTTCGACCGTCTGGAACTTTTAAAATTTGGAACTCCAACGCGGCCCTGCTATACCTTATTCTGTGCAATTGGTCGCAGAAAAACTACCAACAAATTTCTCCTCTCTGTAGAATCGTCACAGAAGAAAACTTACCGTCTGCACATATCGGTGAACGCAACCCTGCATAGTCATATTTTAGCGACTATACACGACCCATGTAGGTACATACATAGGCTTCTGAAAACCGCTAGTAAAATTTATTCCGGTGTCTTAAAATTTCCATAAAATAGTCGTTCAGGAGCGGGTAACGAGCAAAGATAGCGAAAAGTTTGCCACTTCGTCATCGAAATGCATTGAAAAAAATAAAACAAGAAAAGAAAAAATAAAACACAAAGAAATGACGTAGAAAAATATTATCCACAATGCCAGACTCAGATTCTAGCATTAATATCCTTGCTACGCTCACGTCAGTTATATATACCTATAATGAATAAGAAACAGGCACTTTCATTCTAAGATTTTTCTGAACGGCAAGCTATGCAATTTTTCTATGTTAACTCATATTTACGGTATTCACTCGTTGTATACTACGTACAGAGTGTTAATTCGAGAATACATCGCAGCAAGTTGGGTTGCCTACACCTAGTCCCGTTTTATTGACGACGATAATGAAATTTGCGATTGCTATTATCGGTCAGAAATATAAAATAATTCCGAATTAAAGTTAGTCAAACTAAATGTCAGCCCAAAATAAACTGATTTTTAAATCTGCCAACTGATATACCTACGCATGTGTACACGTATGTATGTATGTACTATCGACAGGTCGATAAAACAGGATGATAGGCAACCCAACTTACCGCGATGTATTTTAAAAGCACCCTTTGCATGATACCTGTTATGCTACGTTAAGCTGCGCATATACCTACATACCTATCGTACAAAGGCTTGTCTACATATATACTTGTACTATATACACCGGGTGAGCGCGATTTAGTCAGGTGAAAGAGTTTCTAACACAAGTCTGAGTCGACTGCATAGTTTCCCGTTAATCGGAATGCAAGGACTTCCGATAGTTACCGATATTTCAGAGGAGAGGGATTCTCGTTATGTTCTTCGAATGTTCTCTTCATTTTTTAAATCTTGTTCAAAAGATTTATGCAACGGGTATAATGTAATGTTGTAACTGCAGAATTGACGCTTGCGCATTGGCAGATTCGATGTTTTTGTTCATCTATAATGGATAGCTCGTTCCGTTGCTGAATCGAGGGCATTGAAATGAAGCAAAACAAAGCGCGGTACACACAGTAACTAGTTCTACCGATATTTTATCTAAAAATAATTTTCTGATCTAGAAAAGAACACTGCAAAAGTTATCATTCTGGACAAGACAGTTCAAAATAAGAGTTGTTCAAAAAGAATACGATGAGCGCGGATTAGTTGGTTTCTTTGAGATTCTCAAGTAACGAGAGCCCTGATAGTCTAATTATTTTCTCAAAATTTACCGAATTACTTCGAAAAAGTGTGTAAAACTATGAAAAAAAAACCCACAACCTCTGATGATTTATTTCTAAATCAGAGATTCTGCAGAAAATTTCCAGGCATCTTCAGAGTCTTACCAAGAATCGAACAATGAGAGATAAAGGAAATATACAATAAAAATTTTGTGGATTTATGAGAGTTTACAGTTATTAGTTTTCAACATTTGCGAATCAGCTCTGAAAAATGTACAAAAATTTAATCAAAACTCTCTCTAAATCTTAGAAAATTTTCCACAAAATCTCTAATAATACTCACAAAGTGTTCCAAATTCGAGAATCTTGACAGAATAGTTTGAATGATAATTTAAGCTCATAATAATATGAGACTTTTCACAGAGTATATCTATGCGTTCTACCCTTTTTAGAGTTATTCAAAAATTATTAGGAAAATATAATCAGAAATATATTTTTCTCCGGGGAGACCATCGTGGTTAACGACTCGAGTGTGATCACCCAGTATGCACACATGTGGGTATGTATGAGTACCCTTTGTGCCCTAGTTGACGTATATTACAAGTATGTGAGTATGATGTAGGTATATACCTCAACCCTCCGTGTATGTACTCCATATGAATACAGATGTTTCATCATCTACCGTACCATGACCGGACATGATCGCGTACACGTATACTCGCAAGTATTCGAGTAATACAACTACGTACCTACTCGTGTGAATAAATACAAAGAGTTCCGTGCAACTGGGACAGGCAACATTTTTTTTTTCATCACTGTTCTAGTTTGAGAGTAATAATAGTGTCAGAATGACAGAATAAGGTTGACAGAAAAATAATGAGCAACAAGTAGTTTTAAATGTACGTAATTCCGGAGTGATTGAATATTTTTTTTCCAATATGTATATATCTACCAACTTTTGAATAGAGTCACCGCAACTGGTACGGAGCAAATCCTTCACGATTACAAATCTCGATAGCCACCTGCGCAGAATAGGACGTATACAGGAATTTTCACATATATCCTCTCAAATACTTTCGCTGATATTAAATCGGTGGTTTCAAATTCAACGCAGGTTACAAATATAGCGGGCTTATAAAAGCTAAAGTATTTTCCCTGAAATATACCACATGATGCGAACGGAAGAACGAACGACGCGTTGAATATAGTCAAAAACTGGTGATAAATCGCTCATACTATTGTACAAATACAAAGATTCTTGGCGATACGATTATTTCAAATCTCTGGTCTTGGTTTCGTATATGATACGATTTTTTGGTTTTGGTTTGGATTGGTTTTGGTCGGAAAGTGACTTTTGCTAATTTCAACGAATCTTTACGTTTTCGACCCTCTAGAATCCGAAAAACAGGTTTTTAGAAAAATGTCGGTCTGTCTGTCGGTCTTTTGGACAAACTCGCGCGATGATCTCGGAAACGGCTCGATGGAAAAATCTGTAATCCACAGGACTTCACAATCAAACGATGGGCATAAAAATTGCCATGTCTCGTTTAATTTGAACTTCCGGTTCTACCGGAAATGAATCGATTTTCGATGTTTTATCGACAAACCTATACTTTTTCCTCTGTATAAAGATTATGTTCTTCCGAGTTGAGTTATTCATTTTATTGTATATATATATATATATAGGGCATTCCTTGCCAATGACAACCAAAAAATTGTAAATATACTCAGACGAAATTGGGATGAAACGCAATGTGTAAACTTGTTCTATGTCGATATATAGGGCGTTCCTTGCCAATGACAATGAAAAAAAAAAGTAATGTATATACCCAGATTGAATCGGGATGAAATGCACTGTAGAAAATTGTTGTTTGTCAATATATAGTGCGTTTTTTTCCGTGAAATTTTTATTCCTAGTTTTTTTTGTTTTTCGTTTTTCATTACTTTTTTATACTTTTTCTTTCCCTGACAAATCTATACTTTTCCTTTTCGATGAAAAGTACCCCGAAAAACTGTTTTTCCGGCTTGTTTTTTTTTTTTTTTTTCTTTGGGGGGTACAAAGTCTGCGATTATGGTTTCATGGAAGCCGTGCAATTTCAACTTTTTTTAGTTATAGACCTTTTTTTGCAAACCCTTCGAACCTGCATTATCGCAATACAAACCGTGTTTCATGTCAAAATATACCGAAACAAATAAGCGTAGTGATGCTGGTGAATTGATAAATATTATAAGCCTGATGAATATAATACCAAGCCATACAGGCTTTTAGATTTCAAAAAGTTTTCATCGTCAATATACGTAGTATTGATACGCGCGTGGCGGAAACTTTAGAGCTATATGATATTAATGGGTATCGTTCAAAGATGGCGTCGATATCCTGAGAAATCGGAGCCTTGATAAGAATTCTATTGGAAAATTCGGCGCCGGATACTTAAGCCCGTTTTAGTATGAAAGTGGATACGACTTCAATATCCCCAATTGTGAAATATTTAAATCGACTCGATCAAAAAGGGTGCGCGCCTTTCTATGCTCACCACAATTTCCTATACAGGTATCTCACGAATCCCGTCAGGCTATGGTATTGTGTAAATATACAATTGTATTTGATAAATGATATGAACACTGCGGTCAAATGACAATAAATATAGTAAGTCAAGAAACTGTAGCTGATGACGACATGTGCCCCACTTATCGTTAGTGAATTTTACTGACAGAGAAGAACCAGGTCGTTCAATTTTCATCGGAATTAGTGAAATGTGATGGAGGTGTGCGGACTAGATTTCAATTGTGAAGAGACCGCTCGACCCAATAAATTAATAGCAATGATTTATTGCGTTTCGAAAATCGAAGGTTATTTCATAATAGATGAAAATAATTTTCCACATTATTTGTTATTAAATCCAATGCAGTAGCTCGCGAGCTCTATTTAATCTTTCGATATAAAAGGCAAAGTACGTTCGTCAACTCTTTTCATCTCTCAAGTCAACACTACCGACGTAGAGTTTAACGAAAGGCTCAGTGTCGGACCAGTACCGTTGCCGACGATGGCGATCCCTGTGCAGTCGTTCATCCCAGTAACCGATCGATACCGGTAAATAGTCGGGATGACAGGATCGTGCCAACGCTGGGGACCGGAACTGGACCAACATTGCGATTAAACAGTGGGCTGCAGTAGCGTGGTTCGGTATTGAACTACCGTCTCATGGTCTCTCAAAAATATATATCAAAAGCCAAGCTCTCTCGCAGTGCATTTCTAACCCAGAAAATGCACTGCGAGTGTCCCAGCGACTTGGGACAACGCTGGGCTGCAAGTACTGCAATGCTGGCCCCATATTGTTCAATACTGACCCAGAGTTCAACGTCGACGCTCGGCTGATGAGGCTGGACCACTGCTGCGCCGTATTATCAGTATCGGCAGACACTGCTTGGCTAGTATTTGGAACTCGTTCTTCGATTAGAGTTATACAAAGATTTCATAGATGCGTAGGACCTAGACTATTTAATTGGGATAGGGACACTTTGACCAAGTGTTAATACTTGTATAGGGAAACTTAGCTAATGGCAACTCGAAGCTCTGTTGGTTAATCGTTTATTTATATATAGTAGATATTATGCTCTACTAGGGAGGAGGTTTAATATTGAAAGGAATTGCGGTTTAAGGGGACCAGTACAGCTTGGTTTGGGAGATTTGGAGTACTCCAAAATTTATTTATTTGTCAACCAAAGTTTATTTCACATCGAAAACAAATTTCCCTCGAAAAACTTTGTCGTAAGGTTTCAGGCACATCGTTGGTCCAATTCAACCTCTCAAGGTCTTGCTTTCTTCAGACAGCAATTTTACATCGTATGAACGTAGGGATTGGTGAGAAAAAATTCATGTGAAAAGTTACGGCCAATTATCAAAAATTTCCAATATTTAGACTACTAATTTGCAAATAACTTGGCCAAAACGGAATTGTAAAAAAATTCCCTCGTTCACACGATGAGGATTTCTTGTCTGAACAAAATGAGCCCTTAACGACCTTGATCGGAACAACGATGTGCCTGAAACCTTACGACAAAGGTTTTCGAAGAAAAATTTTTTTTTGATGTGAAATAAACTTTGGCTGAGAAATAAATGTATTTTGGAGTACTCCGAATTTCTAAAACCAAGCTGTACTGGTCCCCTTAATCGTTTACCGAATGTGCACTCGCCAATTTGAATTCCTAAATCAATACCCGATCGTCAAATTTCGATATAATTGTAGAGTAATAATTATAACGGAAATAATAATTATGGTAACCTGTTTCTGTGTCAACGATTATGTTTGAAAATTTGCGCACATTATCGAAATGTTTTTTTTTTTTTTTAGAGTATCTCTGTTTCTTCTCTTGGAAACTTGATTGGATTGAAATGGATTAAAAAAATGGAGTATTCCAATTCCAATAAAGAGCTTCCCTTAAGCCCAACACCGAAAGTTGAGGGAGAATCAAATATAATACAATTCAAAACGTGGAATAAGCGATTATTATTCTGCGGAATAAATGATCAACGTACCTACATGATCGCCTTCATGATTCTTTGAACGGAAATTGTATACTTTCAATTCGAAATTCGATTAATCTTCAAAGGAATAACTTTACCTTTGGATAGAAAATGATTGAGAGTGAATTAGCGACGAAATAAAAATACATAATTCAGAACAGATTCTGAATTATTAGACATCTGTGATGGCTAATCGGATATATGATGAAGCTTTGATTTCAAGAACGCAAAAACATGGATCCGTTCGAATCAATTTCAATTTATTTTCAGTTTGCTAGGTCGTATATATGCATTCGGGGAATCATTTACCCTGTTGAAAAATGCATGGTAGTCTATTTTCTATCGTGGCCCACCAATACTGCTGACGTCCAGTACTGAAAGCTGGCGTTATTGTAGTATACCTATACCTGGTATCAGAATATTACTATTCGACACTACGTTGTTAGGATTCCTTTATGGAATTAGTACATCGGTCGATTTGGTTAAGGTAATTTATAGTTGCGTCCATTCACGATAATTTACACACCAATCGTAGAGCTGATAGTATCGGAAATTAATATCAGAAGGACCGAATGTTAAATCTTCAAGAGAAAGTATAAAGAGAAACTGGAAACTGGATGCAAGGTGGCACTCAATTTCTGTTTCACAATTCCCTGTTTCCCTGATTCAGTGATTTCTTCTATGTTTCGGAACGTTTAATGAAAATCTTCAATCTTGGATGATATTTTTGGGATTTTATTAACATCTTAACATCTTAACATCTCGTTCAGGTCTGACAAAGAAACGGGTTAATGGGCAGTTCCACGTAAAATTGTATTCACGAACATAAGAATAATAAAAACGGTTGACTCACCGCGGATTTTTATTCAGTATATTTCAACTCGCAAGTAAGGTCGTTGGAAAAAAAAACAATCCCAGCTGCAAAAATTCAGACGCCAGATTAAAAAAAAAAAGATAACAAAAGAAGAAAGATACAACAGTATGATCTGCAGAAATAATCCGAGTACGTTCGGTATGGACTATAGGCTCAATTCAATTTAAAGTGAAATGAAAGAAGATGAAGGTTGTGAACTGTACGTAGTGCAAAAGAAAAATAAGGTATGTAGGTGAAGAGGAGACGGTAAACGGTAGGGGTGCTTTCAACATTTGAAAAGCATGAACTGAGTCGTTTTTCTAGAATTTCTTTTCATTAAAAACTAAAGAATACGAGAACTTGCAAACGACACCTTCAATTTGTCATATCATTACGCACATTTTTTTTTTTCAACGTCGTAATTACTTTCAGGAAAAGAATAGGTGGAGGGATGCTTCATACAATGGTCTGCAATATCGACCAGTCGCTTTTGTCTAAATGATTATTCATGAACTATGGCTCCTACACGAATGCAATTTCTTATCAGAGTTATATATATATATTCGAGTACCTATACATACATAAAATATCAGGTAGTAAACTAGAATCAATGTTGAAATAAAATTCGAAAGAAATGAGAACACTTTTTGTGAAATAAACTGAACACGACTTCTCAGGCCGATATTACAGACCGGACTGTACAAAGCATTCTTCGAAGAATGCTTTTACTTGAGAGCTATTCTTTTACTTGAGAATATATTAACAATATAAAATAAAAAAAATGAGCGCAGTGATGTGACAAATGAAATGTGCTTTTCTAAATGTTCTGTGTTCTTTTTCTTGCAAACACAATATTATTCAAGCATCCAATAGGCACAGCGGAATCAATCACACGCACAGCGAACTCGGGCTAAAATTACATAATCTAGTAGGTCATAGACAGTCTAGTGAAAATATATTCATGATGATTTTCCTACGATTTTCTGAATAACGCTAGAAGTTTGCAAAACTCTAAAGCAATCTGTAAAAAGTCTGAAACTATTCTCGAACGATTCCTCGCAATTGTGACACTTTTTGAATATTGTTACACAAATTTTCAGACATTTTCAAAAAGTTTCTATGAAGTTTTAAGGAGAAAATAGATTCTTCACATTTTTCAGTGTTCATTCGAAAATATTCAGAATTTTTTTCGAAAAATAATGAAAATTATTTATCACAATTTGATATAAAAGCTGTTTCAATGTGACTGAAAAATTTCTGGCGATAAAAATAAATTGTACTATTTTTCCACCGGAAAATTTCTGAACATTTTTGGACAAATTCTGAAAAATTTACAAAATGTAAGACTTTTTTTTTTATTCAATTTCAGCGAAACTCTGAAGCCATTTACAAATTTTCTGCAAAATCTCTAACAATACTCGTAAAGTGTTCCAATTTTGAGAATCTTTTAGAATAGATTTATATAAGTGATCAGAGTTTTCGGTACTTTTTACAAAGTTTCGGATTTATTCGGATATATTTTTCCACTCCCTTGATCACAGCTCACGCTGAAATGAAAATTAGGAAAGAATCCGAAAATTTATAGGTAATAGATAAAAATTGCTGAGTAAACTGGAAAGGGGATGAAAACGGAACTTACACTCCGGGCTACAATAAATGTATATAATATAGCAAATTAGCAATGCAATAATGAAATTGCGAATAACGCTATACCCATAAAAGTTACGACTCGTGACGCCCGTGAAAATAAAGAAATTTGAAAAGACCGTACGTACGGCCGGCTTACTAGACTTAAAAGAAAATTATGACAGTACAGAGGGTCGTGCAGGTTTTACTGAAGCTTATCCCACGAAAATAATCCCTGATTTTCGAGGTACACAGTCTCCCTCCGGAACTCACAAAAGAATCCTCCAAAATTATTTTTACACGGATTTTTTCGGAAGGGATCAAGAAATTCGTGGAAATTATTCCAAAAAATATCATTTTTACCTTCGGCAAATATATGGCGGAAAATTTGGTAAATTTTGAAAAAAAAATATATGATTCTTAGAAATACTATTCAGTTTTCGTAAAGGTAGATTTTTGCAATAGAAGTGGTAGAGAAATCATCACTTTAAGGTAAGTGTAATACTTACCGCGGTGTAGGGATTATTGAACCGACAGATAGAAGAGAAGTTTAGAAAACTCGAATACACAGTCGTAAATCCATCATTTTTGAAAATTTTGCTTAACATATCAGAGATCTTGCAAAGAACATTCAGAACGAAATTATGACAGAATCCGTGAGTTGAGCCGTTCAAATATATCAATACCTATATGAAAATGAAAAAGTTATCGAAGTGCCCGGTTCAACCCGGGCAGAAGTTCTACGATGGCTTCAAGAGTAATTAAAAAAGATATTGTAATATATTAATATAAAAAAAAGAAAGCAATAAATTGCAAAAGCAATATCCTAGAATTGAAAATTGAGATGAAAGAATAAACATGAAGGGGGGGGAAACTTGCTTTAGAAGGCTAAAAAGAGCGCGATATTCAGTAAATTTTTTCTTAGTAAAAATGAAACCAATCTTTTTGAAATTTGCAGGATATATGATTGTTCTATTCGATCTATTCAAAATAATTTTTTTAGTGAAAAATGTTAAATATTCGCACATCAAATCGGGCCATGTTGGTATTGACTCGCCGCCGGAGTTGCTCTACTGTGTGCAATCTGGAGATCGTGATTTTGGTCTGTAATCTCAAAAGTAATTTTTTTTCCTCAATCGAATAATGCTACTTCCCGGTCAAACCTCAAACATGCAAGCTAAGTCGAAAATTTAATTATTGGCATGACTTTGAAGTAAAAACAAGATTCTTACCAAGAAATTTGGACAGTTTTTTCAAAATAAAAATATGTAGTTTAATGTTTCAGGTTCAACTGGTAGAGTATATCATTACCTTCAAAATGAGCCTAGATAGAACTCAATCGGTTCAGTTGATTTTTCTCTATCGTGCACACAAAATTGAAAAAAGTGGATTTGAAAAAAATGCGTTCAAAGTTATCGGTATGAATAAATACTAATTATCGCGAGATCCTTCACGAAGCTGTAACTTGAAAACTACTTTAAATCTGGGTCTAATATTTGGAGGGAACATTTTCAAATAGTGCTACTACCGATTAATACTATTTTCAGAAAATCGATTTGTTTGACCCTCTAAACCAGGTTCCCCCCCTTAAACATTAGAAATAAAATAACAATTCATTTCTATGACAGTCTCAAGGCTGAACACAGAGGCAAATTGTTTATTTTAGGTAAAATTAATTCAAATGTTCATTGGCCGGTTTATTCTTTATTTTTTCTTAGTTAATCGTCGATTCTCTAGCAATTTTATATTTCAGAAATATTTAACAGCCATGCATTCTATGGACTACAATTTTTTTTCTTTTATCTTGGAATAATGTTAAGGAAAAAAAGATTTTCATTGCCATTTTCTTGTACTACACACATCTTCAAGGACGAACTCACGTGAGGGCGTGAATTTGTTACAGATGTTGCCTTTACGTAGTCGGATATTCTAAAGTTTAATTAAATAGTCCTATCGCTGTTTGATCTACTCGGATGATGTACGACATGAAAAAAAAATTAATAAAATTAGGTAAATATGTACATCAAATCCGTGACCTGGAAGTCTGATACTTTCCTTGTGACATCTAAACATTTTCATTTCATTAGGCTTTTTTTTTTTATAAACTACAGTTTCTTATTTACTGGAATTGGCCCAGATAGCGATTTACGTTGGTTCAATGCTTTTATATTTACAAAATAAAGCTTAGGTTGATTCTATTTACTTAATTTTTCATTGTTTTTAGTTTCGTATATCCGCCGAGTAGATCAGACAGTGATATAACTGTTCAATAACTCAATAGAAGCACAGAAATAAGGGATTTTCAGAAATATCTATATTCTAGATACTTTAGTGTCAATATCGAAAAATCGAGGAAACATCTATAGAAGTTTGATCCAAATCCGTGACCGGAGGTCCGATACTCTCCTTGTCAGAGTACCCATATCTTTAATTGTGAGCAAACAAGAGTCATTTCAATTGTAGTCCTTAATGTTAATATAAATTCTAAGATATCAGGATTTGGAAAAAATGCGAACGTTGTTTAATTAAGTTACATATATTCAGGGTTTGTAATTACAGGCAGATATTGTACAGTTACTAAGCTGGTTGAGATACACCAGTTTTTCAATCGTCCAAGGCGCTGTGCTTTCTAATATGCGCAACTCGTGGATCGTCCGGTCTGATAACTGAAATCAAATTTATAATCATCAATTCAAGGAATTGTGAACGAATTTTATACCATTGAATAATCTTCCAAATATAATATCAGACATTCCCTGCCAAGCGGACCACACTGCCTTCAAATGTATAGCATAGATTTATAAATCGAGACTCAATTTAGATCTTGTGGAAAGTTTTTGCATCAATTATAAGACTGATATGTTGAATTATGTATTGAGTGATATTTTTTGAGTAAATTACTCTCTTGCCATTTAAACCGGATCGAAAATTTTGAGTCGAAATCATTATTACATTCAGTTTTTACCCCTAAGAATTGTATCATAATATCCCGAGTATCAAACTTGTCAAACTATAGATAGAATCGATTCTTCGAAGAGTAATGACAAAAATCTTGTTCCAGCGGTAATGATGCTTCATATATCATTGCATAACCTTTGTGATCATTTTTAATCCCATAATTTCATTGAATTAGAAAAAGCTACACATACTCGTATGTAAATTGGAATATTAATTAATTTATTGCGAGATTATCCGCTGAAAATGCGAAACATTGTGCCAAATTTGCTGCTATCGTACGTGATGAGTTGAGACTCAAGTGAGGTTATGTAATATTAAACGTTACTGTTCAAAGTCAGAGTGATAAGACACAGTCAGATTTTAATACGAAAAATTGATGAAATTGATGCCTTTGAACCCTTACCAGTATAGCTGAATTTATATTTCTTGTGATCGCCGTCCTTCTTGTAATAGAGAGCCATCCCTGCTATGCTAAACCCTACTCCGAGTAGAGCCAGGAATGTCGATCCGACGATTTCGGGAATATCGTTCCATGCTTGGAGAAGGCGACCAACTATGAGATAAAGACAAAAGTACATTATAGATTCGATATATCATAAATTTCGAATATTTAAATGTAATTTATTATTTCATCGTTCATTATGGGAATACCTTTCGGTGCTGAAGCCGCCATCTTTCATTCGTTAACCACAAACTATGTGAAATTCAATAGAAAACAGTGAATTCTGGTAAAAATAGAACCTCTTGTTTGGCATGCGGACCTACTGGTCAATAACCGACTTAAAGAGAATACGCATGAAACAGGCAACTAGATTGGGGGTGGTATAGAAATCAGCCAATTTCTATAATTCAAATAATTTGGATATTTGAATCTGTTAGGATTCGAAGCGTTGAGAGAAGAATTTAAAGACGGCTTACCGTAGTAAGTGGGCTTGGGCACTAAATGACGTTTGCACTTTAGATATACAGCAATGCTATGTCGGTCGGTAAATTCAGACAATGTTCATATCTTCCAGTAAATATCCCTACATCTTCAGTCACGCATCGGTCCGTTCAAAACGCGACTGAATATGACGAGGCGGGTAAAAATTATGTTTTCCAAATGGGTTTTAAAGATTATCAATTTCAGATAGTTTCAACTTTTGCCGTCTGGTTCCGCCTAAACCGAATACACAAGCAACGAACAAGCTATAATTGCTCGTCGGGCACGCCGAAAACTTTTCGGCTAATTTTGGTTCCACGAAGATCCGCGTGAGGCTGAATAGCGCAACTAGTCAACGTGACAATCTCGTACCAGTTCGTAGTTCGTGTTCCAAGGCATACTGTCTGTGGCCCGTGCCAGAGACTAGGGAGTAGGGTTGTTGACAATCGCAATTCGACGAAGCCCGTTGTGTCAAATAAACATAGCGGGTTGTAGAGTACGTTTAGAGATTAAATAAACTATATTTTTTGATCTGCATTTACATCTTGCGAAGTGTAATATTAATTTGAAGTGTGCCAATACCGTTCAATTCTCCCATAAATCATCTATAATCGAGACGAGACATTGGAGAATAGTGAAAAATCGACTCTACTGACACATTTCCCGTGGTTACAAAAATGAGGTAAAAAAAAAAATATATATACATATATAAATATATATCCAAAATTTCTCTACAATATTACCACAGTATTATCAGCTACATTTGATTCGATTCTAACAACCTT
Organism: Macrophya alboannulata; assembly: GCA_949628255.1. NCBI lineage: Eukaryota > Metazoa > Arthropoda > Insecta > Hymenoptera > Tenthredinidae > Macrophya > Macrophya alboannulata. Next base: position 13,166,141 of record OX451209.1, read on the forward strand.
CTAACTTTGACAAGATAATTATACATTCTAATCTACAACAACCTAAACACTCAAAGGTTATTACACTTTCAATGCGCATCAGTAAAAAAGAGATGCTCTATGCATCTTATAGATTTTTTTTTTTTTTTTTTTTCTTTCATCTTTCCTACTAGGGTCGCTTGTTCGGTTAAATGTCATAAATGACCGCGGCCATATTGCCGTCTGACATGTCACAGCACGACAAGCTTACATGTGTTTTCAGTGTTTGGATCACGTGCGTGTCCTTCGACACGTTCACCACAACAGGTTTTTTTCCCCCGTATTTTCAGCATTCATTTCACCGTTAATTAATTACCATACAAAATCGATCGATTATATACAATAATTAAATCACTCTAATTATTTTTATTATTTATAATTTTGTTATTATTATTATTATTATTATTATTATCATTATTATTTATTTTAAGCAAATTCAGTAAACTTGAATAAAAACATTGTTTTCACTGACCTCTCATCCTACGATCAAATGATATACTGTAACAAGTTGTGTGGTTTTTTTTTTTTTGAATTGCCTTTTCATTATTTGACGCAATGCATTATTAGTCTTTTCAAACTTGCGGATTTTGATGATAAATTTTAGATTGTAAATAAGCATGTAACATGTCTTTTAGCCAATTGCAAAAATAAATAAATAAATAAAGTAGAATGAAATCAATAAACAAAATAATGATAATGTTAAATGATTATTAGATCTTCTCGTTACAGTGGAAGATCTATGGCTGCGATGAACGGGAAGAGACCATCTGCTATTCCTGCCAGGCTGCAACCTGAGCCTCCAACGCAGCATGATGACTTGATAAAATACATCTATGACTGTAATTATTCATATTTTGTTCTTTCTTATTGTCATTTATACCATTTACTAAATGTTTATTTATTTATCCAAGGTATTTAATTGGGGGGTTCTGAAAGAAAGATGTGCGGTGATTTTTGAATCAAAAATTTCTCCTCAAACTATTCAATCAAAGATTTCATGTAATACAATATTTCATTCTCCGAGAGGCTGGCTCTGTTCAGTAGTGGAGAGAAAACTTTAGAAGATCAATAGGTTGTTGCGTTTGATTCAAAAGGAGTCTGTTTGCTTTTTTTATCATCTTGAAACAGCAAACAAAAATTATTGAACAATTTTTAACCCTGGATAAATGGTAGCAACTCTTCTAAGTCACAGAGAAAAAAAGATCATTATTTAATTACTGATTTTCATTTAGCATGGAATTTGGTATCGAAAGAACTGGATATGTGCCACCAGCAGCACAACAATTCGGCGAATTACAGAAACCGAGCATCCGTTACATATTATCAAGAAAGAGAGCCGAATCCCCAGATGAAAGGTATCGTACAATTTATTATCTCACTTATAAAACCTTTCTGCTGACTTTTTATTGAATAAAAACCATCAAGAAATTATCTAAGCAATGCTGTTGGTCGCATGCTTGCTAATGTTTTCTTTCTTCTTGTTGGTTTCTATTGTCTCTCTTTTCATGATTTAAAATTACTAATTCATCATATATGCGTAAATTAATATTAGTTGATCATTTTTATTATTGATATGCGGTATTTGCACGCTAATTATATCTACACAAATAACTACTCCTCTGCTTATGGCTTTTTATATTTATTATCACCCCATTAACTATTGCAGACATTATCATTTTGTCTAAAATTAATCAGCTATTCATATCACTTCATATAGTAGCCACAGGTTTACCATTCAGATAACGAGGACATCCCGTTTCGTTTTTCTGAGCGACCGAGATTTGTCATTGTTATAATTTATATAGGGATTTTACTTTATAACTCATATTTATTATCGGGACAATAATTCGTTGGCTTGGGTATGCCAATAATTACCGAAACTCTTATCCATATCACTGGTGAACATTTGTAGTGAATAATTTTTGCTATCGATTGGCGGAAATTAGCGAAAAAAAAATAAAAAGAAGAGAAATACGTTAAAGTTGAATTTCGGAAAAATTCTTCAAACACGGAAATGTCCATTTTATAAAATAGAAAAAAAAGGTTCATATTATCAACAACGAAGTACATAAACATAATAATTCAGGTTATCAAAGTAGAGATAGATTGTTGCAATGTTACGATTCAGAGATAGCCCGCTTTCGACTCCGATAACGCAGATAAGGTACTTTCATTGAAATTGATCAAAGAAGCATTGAACTTTTATGCTCGCTTATCAGGCGGTTGAGAGTAACTTGTCTTGTCTGTCTGTCATTGAGTCACGTGCTCAACGAGTGTAATAAAATCGTTCACTCCGATATTATCGCAGGTATAATATTTTGATTTTATATATTTTGTATGATCAGACGAGATTCGAAATTTTTTCATTCTTTCATTATGGAAAAAATTAACCGTGGAATCGATTTCTTCCAATTTTTTTTTCGACTTTTCTTTTTCCTTCTTTCTTTTACGTCGATTAGATATTTAAATAAATTTAGGTTTAAAGAAATAACGAATCCCACTGTGATTTGAAAAAAAATATTTATTCATAGATCGCAATTCCATATCTTGTAATAATTCTGTGCTTCGCTTTCTTCATACGCAGAAAAAATTTCCTCCTCATCTATAGTATGTGTATATATTTTATAGGGGGGAATGGAAAAAAATTCTCCGCTTATTCTGGTGATGCTTGCGTATTTATTTTAAGTATTCGCCGTTTTTCTTTCATGTACCATTGCATTGACTATATCAGCCTTAGCTTTGTGCTACGCATACGTTTTACCTCCGAAATCGGGAGATCATCAACAGTTTGACTTTTACCGTATTCAATTTTTCTAATATTTTCAAAAAATTAATTTTTCATTTAAACATCGTGACGTCATTCAGCTCTAATTCGAAATGACTACGAAAAAACAAAACGTAATAACTTGGTTTGTGCTTTTAATGAGATGAAGCGCGGAGCTTTTTACTTGCGAATTCTCTGAACGTTGCTATTTGTGCATTTCGCAATTTGACTTGGTGTTTTTGTGATTCTTTCCTTTTTTTTTTATTCTTTGGATGCCGATAGTTTTTATAGTTTCCATTCGATTTTCCGTAAAATATGTTTTCGTAGCGAGGTTGCGCGTCTCTCTGGCTTGCTGCACGTTTAATCAAGACGCGCACCCGGCGTAAACGATGGTTACATTAACCAATTAGTTAGATTAAAAATCGATTTGAAATGTATATCCAGACTTTGAACCATTCAACTTGGAAGCATGGTGGGGTCAACGTGTCGTCCAGAGCATCACTAGGAACGCGACCTCCTAGTGCCAGGCCCCACGCGATCATCGGACCTTTTCTCACAGGCATAAGAAACAGAAAAGATAAATCGTAATTGTATAATGAATATTTCAAATGATTATTAATATTATAATCAATTGAAGTTTGCATAAAAATCACAATGCTTACGTAGTGCAGCAGTGCAGCAGTGTAGCGGCAGCAGCAGCGGGATGGTTATGATGATGATGATTATTTGTAAAATTTAATCGCCACGTTTATGGATATAAAATATCCTGCGTGATGAATAATTCGAAGCAATAAGAACCCAGTTAAAAACGAAAAAACAAAACGGAACATAAAATTTGGAATTATCATCGCTGGGTCAGTTTCATATAAAATTTATCGATCCCTCGATTTTATTTCAATTGACGATATACTATTTTAGCCAAAAATTAATATCTTGAACTTTAAAATTTTAGGAAATTGCGAGTCTTACGATAATATCATGAATAATATTAATTTATGTTCACAAGTATTGAAGATATATAATCAAATTTTATTTCATCGTTAGACCTCTTTATCATTATACCTGAACATACGCGATATATGTTATCGGTAATATCATGAAACTGACTTGAAGAGGGATTGGAAATTTCACGAATAAAATACTTGCACACGCGATTCAAGATATCCAAAATATAATAAATAAATGAATAATAATAATAATAATAACAGAAACGATCAAGTTTGAGTAAAAATCAAAAATTAATAAACGGATGATGTAAAGAAAAGAACGAAAGACAGATATAACTACCTACTTAAATCTCAAATTTCATTGATGGGTATTGGAATTACACTCGCGTTATTCCTCGCAGTGGGATTATATCGTGAAATGAGACACTGCCTGAGTTTTTTTTTTTTTTTTTTTTTTTTTTTTTTCAAATTGTTTTTCCAAGTTAAAAATAAAAACAATTTAATTAATTTCTGTAGATAGATCGTACTCGATAAATACACACACACACACATAGTCTCACATAAGTGACTATTCATATACATATAATGACTGTTGCCTAACTTCGCGTAGTTAGAAGCGGCTATATAAGTTTCAAAATTAAAACAAAATTGAAATAACATGATTCTATGAAGCAATTGATCGATTAATTAATAAAACGTGCCGCGTTCGATGAATTTTCGTTCTCTTTAGTGTTACGATTATCAGATACTGATTAAATCGCGCGGTAGAATAATTGCGAAAGTTAATTTTAAAATTGAGGCTCACTGAATGACGATTGATTTATTATTATTTTATAATTGCGGTGGATATAATGGACTTGTGTGCATTTTAATCAGTGACATTCCTCAATTGTACTAATTAAATGAATTTTTTTTTCTTTTTTCTCTTTATCCCGCGCGCATATAAAGTTCGTTTTATATCCCATACCGAACGTCAAACATTATTAAACCCGCAATTATTCATATAATTACGTGAAATAAATAAGACCGTTAATTCAGGTCGATATATACCTATATAGAAATAATAATTGCGGTATGAAAATAATTTTATATTTCCTATTTGTCTATTATGAAGCGATGAAATTTTCTTATAATTATATAATGTACGTACATACAATATATACATACATACATACATACATACATACAGGTAAACATACCTACATTATTACGTTATTTAAAGTAAGGTGTATAGGAAAACATATAAAGAAAAAAAATTTATAATATTGAAAAATATGGGAGTGAAAGAGTTATTTATTATCATTGACATACAAATTATATAATATTATTATTATATAGTATATATATAAATATATATATATATATATATATATATATATATATATATATATATATATATATATATATTATATATACATACATACTTTATAACATACAATACAAATATGAATATGTAAATTAATTAATCGTAGTTTAGACATGATATATATAATATGAGGAAATAAAAAGATAGGTAAAAACAAAAATAGAAAGAGAAAAAAAAAAAATTGATCAAGTATACCGTATAATATGTTATTAGCTTAAAATAAATAAATGAATAAATAAATAAATAAATAAACTGAAATAGTAATAAAAATAAAAATAAAATATAATTCATCATATAATATGTCCTTAGATATTTTTATATTTGGCAAAACGTGGCATCCGATTTTTACATCTTCAGCCAATTCAGACGTGTAAAACGTGGCTAATATATGAATGGTCTATGTTGGAGATATAACGAGATATTTCGTACATGTCTTCATATATTATGACAAACAAATTGAATTTGTGAACTTGTAACCGCCTACTAGCTCGAATTTTCTGTAGGCAAATTTCTACTTTTGTAATAATGTAATTTATAAAGAAATAATAAAAGTAAATAAAATAAAATAAAAAAAAAAAACAAGGAAGAGAAAAGTAAGAAAGGGAATTATGAAAAAGGGAAAAAGGAAAGAAAAGTCGAAATTTAAGTAACAACTGATATATCTGCGAAAACCAGGATAACTATACACAGCTACGCGTGTTTACATTATAGATTTTCCATCACACGTTATTAATCAATTTTCGGTTTTTTTGTTTTTCCCCTATAAATTTTTATTAGGCAAAAATATCGAGATTTCAACTTCGAACACACGCTCTCACAGATCTATAAATAGGATTATTTAGAATTTGGTATATAGCAGCAGTTATGATAAAATATAAAATATACAGTCGAGATTAATTAAACCGATAAATTATTAAAGTTTCTAACAATGAATAATAGTAATAATAGTTATAATATTGAATAATAAATAATATTAATAAGTACCTTCAAAGTAACGAGTTTCTATTGACACCCGACCCCCCCCCCCCATTCAACAGCTCCTGCAATTTATATTTTCAAATTTGGGATTCGATTCATCGATCGATCGATACTGTAGATACGTTTCAAATTTCACCTAGATTGGTTCAAGAGGCCGAATATTCAAATCAATAACACATACCAGTACCTGTGTGTACTAGTTGTCAGTGGCCTGTTATTGATTCCTTTCGTGTGATGTTGACGAGGCGAAACAATGCACACATGTATGTGTATATCTGTACTGGGTGACACATAATCCTTAAACACATGTGTTACATATTTATGTACGATTTTTTATGATATAGTTGGCGTGCACAGACCGTAATAAATTTTGAATTGAAGTTTTACGATTTTTTACTCTCTTAAATAGACATTGTGTATAGTTATAGGCATGTACATGTATGTCAGGGTGTGTCGTTTTAGGGAAATATTGTTCCTTCTCCGACCACCTCAACATTCTTTAGAATAAGGCTGGAAATGAAGATTCCTCACGAATAAGGATGCGCCAAAAACGCATTATAAGTTTCAGTACTCAGATGACATAGAAGAGACAACATTTTTTCTTTTAATTAGGATTACTCAATCGCGTTTTATGCTATAAAATTTTTCACAATACTGTTTTATGCAAAATTCAATTCTCTGCAAATAGTGTCCTTAGAATTGTCAGTATTAACCCTTAGCTGTCACTGCGGGGTACCAAACGCCCCACTCTTGCTCATTCTCAATTTAAGCTAATAAGGATTCCAAAAATGGTCTTTGTGGCGACACCAGTCGTTAGTTGGATGGATGTTTTTTTTTTTTTTTTTAACCAAAACTTGCCTCTTTACATGTCAAAATAAACAGCTTTTTTCAGGAACCACTATCCAACAATTTTTTTACTTGAAGTATCATATCCCGAGTGTATTCAGTTCAAATTTCAGATTTTTCAATTGAAAATTGAAAAAGTTATGATTTTTTTTGTTAAAATAGTCATTTTTCCCATATTTTTGGGGGGTTTCGTTTTTTTTTTTCATGTTTAAAATTTTTTTTCTCAAATTAACGTGTACTATGTTTTGAAGAACAATTTGAAGACCTACTGGTAATTTTTGGGATTGAAATCACCAGTAGTTTACTTGCGATATGCATTTTAGTAGCTCTGACAAGCGTTTAAAGGTATCTTTCCTAGTGATAATTATACGAATTTCTATAAATTTTTACGTAAATTCGAACCTTTCCTAGTTTTTCAATAGAAATTGTAGTTTTATTTTTTTTTCTAATCTGATCGAAAAAAAAGAAAAGAATTTTTCTAAAATACTACGAAAATTTACAATTTATTCATGATAATCGACGAAATCAACAATTTGTTTTATGAAAAACTATAAAATGTTAGATTTCCCCTGAAAACTCGTAGAAATTCGTACGAGTAAAATTTTTCGCCAGGGTTCATCATTTCGACTTCACAGCTGAGATATTTGACAACACTATTGACTTGTTAAACAATTGCTAAGAAAAAAAAGACAAATTTTTTTTACCTATTTCAGTTACGCAATTATAACTCAAAGTTAGACTCTTAGTCGTGTTTCGACAAGGCTGTAAATATTCCAGCTATTTTTTTGAATATTGATAACTCACAGTATTAAACGAATCGAAAAATTCATAGGTGTTTGTGATACCACCAGGAACATCGCGGATTGTTAAAGTTTAATGGTTTTTTTAGTGTTTATCTGGATCCTGAAAATTGTAAAAATGAAAAAAAAAAAAAAAAAAAACAATGTTTCGAGCGTTTCAAATATTGATGCCACATTTTCTAGAATCTTTGGAATCCAGAAAAAACTCTTAAAAAATTACCAAACTCTTGATAATTGGGTCTAATTGATCCATGGTTGAGAAAAAAAAAAATTCAAAACCACACGATTTTGTTTAGCTCGTTTTTTAAATTTGCACTTTTTATCACAGGAGAGATTCTACTGATTTTTATTTGCACATGCGTCAAGTGTCAAATAAAAAACCAGATCAGATTTTAGTTCGTAAAATATATTTGATGAAAAAACAATTTCCAAACAAATTAGTCCAACTATACAGAGTTCTGAAATTCAAATGTTTTAGTTCAGTTTAATCATCAACATCAAGAATATCGAAAAACTTAATAACATCAACCAAAATTGGTCTTACACCCGTGTAGGTCTTCGATTACCACATGTGCAATTAATGATTCTACGACAGGATCAAATCGACTACAAAGTTATTCGAGTATAGTAAAACCTAAAGCCCAGAATGACTTCCTAATACCTGAAGTAGGTGAACGCGTATCGACAGTCGTACAGGTAGAAACCCTGCGAGAATTTAAATTATTCATTTCCACCTCATAATTCTCATCGTAAGGAAGACTTAGACTCGCTGAATAAAATAACAGTTTGAGCAGATGATCAAGTCAATTTTTTCCAAGATTCAACGATGATTCTTCATTATAGAAATTGATTTTACCCTCCGCTGAGGGTAAAGGGTTTGGATTGATCATCCGAACACGTTGACGTAGTTTATCAATTCCTGTAAAAGGCGTGATTCGCGTAACAACGCTTAAATTTTGAATAAATTTGAAAAACATGAATTTGAAATTTGACACGAGAAGAATTGCTATCGCAATTTATTTCAGAATTTCGCAAATCACGTGGCTCCGAATTGAGACAAATATCTAATACAGTCGAAGAACTCTTCGCTCGGAGGGAATTTGCTGGTGTTGATTATGAGGGATCTTGCGAGCCCTAGAGTTTCTTCGCCGGCTTCAGAAACAGTTTTTTCCAAATTTCGGATACTGCGTTCAATGGCTTGTCTTTCGCTGTGCAAAATCTAATATAGACAAATAAAAAATCTATACATAATATCCATTTGTCAAAGAAATATATCATCAGATAATTATACCAGTGAGGTGTTTCGCTTGTATACATCTAGTATCGATTCGGTTAGTTAAAAAAGTGCCGCTGTAGCTGTTAAGCTGTAAAGTTTTTATCACTGAAAGTTTCGAATCGATACGAGGGTGGGAATGAGGAAAAAAAAAAAAAAATGTTGCGAAGGAACTGGCGCGATTCTTCATCCAAATCATTTCATCTGGTTTATTCTACAAAAAATTTGTCACTGTCTGTTGCTGTTTTGGTTTCATTTCGATAAAAGGAAGCTTTCTAGCGGAATTGATGCTATGACTTGCTCAAACTACGTGCAAAAAGCTCAGGATAAATGACGAAACGTTAACCGTTGAGGTGGCATACGTACATCTTGAAAATAAACTTTTTTTTTCATTTCGCTATTTGAGTTAAACGGTAATACAAATTGTCACTGCTATTTAATTTCCTCGAACACCGCGAGGCTGTGACGTGTCAGTAATTACATTGGAGTCGATATTTTCGGAACAAATACCAGAGGCGTTTGCGCAAATGAATTATCAACGCCAATAATTGAGACTTGGTGACAGCTGTCATTCGTCCGAGACTAGGGTCACAATCAGACCCTGGTCTCGATGTTATTTACTTTATGGAACAGGCTCATTGTTGTCGGTACAAACGTGTTTGATCCAGTTCAACGGAACGTTTCTAGTTTATGCCAGGCACACGATTCTAATCAGCTGATTCGATATCAATGTGGAATAAAATTTACAAATTCGATTTCTCGAATTGCGAATTTAAATACGAAAATTTTTAAGGAAATTGCAAGATAATTTTGTCCTGACTTCAAGAAAACTACGCCAATCTCTTTAAATTGCATTTACCAATGAGCCAGAGAAGTTTGAATTAAAAAAACTTTATATCTACGATGCAAAGAGCATTTTGATCACATCTTTTGTATTTAGGTTCCATAAAGCTCCCAGCATCATAAATTTTAAGTTATTTAGTTTAAACTTTTGCATCTCATTTGTGGATGTAATTGAAGAAATCCGGGTATCTTCTTTGAAATCAGTTAATGTCCTTTCTATTTTACAGTATCGATAAATTCATCTGTATTAGGCCCCCCATCAAGCAGATCTCTGAATACCTTGACTCCAGTGGTTGCTTGGCTGTTGGAAATTTTTTCCGAGATTTTTGTCTGGGTAAAAATATTTTCTGTTGATATTGGCACCGTTTGAACTGCGCAGTTGATCATTTTTGAATTAAGTGAAACGAGCTTATCGTTTTCGCAATCGAAATACAAGACCGTCTCATCGATCGGAGTACTTTGGTATTCTTTTTCCGAGTAAACGGATCGGAAACGAAATATTTTATCTGTCGACCCTCGGGCTATTGGATGCCGAATTTTTAAGTTACGATTCCTCGCGAGTGGTATCGTATATTCCTTGTACTGAACGGAGTTTAAATGAGATTCTATCGGCTCCAGTCGACCTTGGTTAAATTTTGAATGTGTATTTTCCTCAACGCCTAAATAATTCCCAGTATTATCTTCAACTTTTTGTTTATCTTTTAACTTGACGTAATTCTCTCCAGAGCTTCGTCCTAACTTCAGAGATTCAAAATTTAATTCAACGCTTTTCATCAAGTCGCGGGCTGGTTGCTCCTCAAACTTTTTAACTCCCTTTTCCTTCAGCCTCCAATAAGCTTCCTGACTCTTGGCATCGTTAACGTCTGAACCTTCTTCATCTTCAGAATTGCAGATGAATTTTTTGTCCATCTTCGTACCGTTCGTTTTTGAAAAAATTGATTGCCGTTGATTTTCCCTAGACTTGATTAATTCCAAGTTCATTTCCTCCAGTTTTATCATATTCTCTTGACTCTCTATCTCCAATTGTCTCAAGTCAGCATCTTTCTTCACAAGTAAATTGCACAGATTTTTGTTTTTTGAAGTCAATTGTATTAATTCCTTTCTCAGCTCGTTCGTTTCTGGATTTTTTTCCATCTGCGGTGGCTTCGAAAGGATCACTTCGTTCTGTTTTGGAAAATCGCAAGATACTATTGGTATAAATATTTATATCTTTACGCACGTTGAAAACCACCCCGAAATCAAAATATCTGGCTGATTCCGTTCCCAATAACAAATACATCAGGCTTTACATCGTCCTCAGACCCAAGTCAAGTCCGCTTATCGGTATTGCACGTGATTGCCATACTGACAGGGTTGAAACTTCACTTATTTTCTTTTGTCTTTGGACCTGATTATCTTCCACAAGACTGGACCAAAATTGGGTGCTCACTACAGGGATTTTTAACAATATTTGACAAGCCTCCGCGTCAGTGTTATTTTTGTAATAAAACAACTTTTTCTTTCAGAATGCTCTTTCCAAGGGGGGCATAAATTTTGGTACCAATTATACAGATGAACCCATGTGACACAATACAGATGACCTACTCGTGTAATTGGCAGCGAAATCCTCAACAACTTGATTTTTGGTGTGGTCTAGTTTTCAGAGAATTCCCCTTAGGAGGGCACACAAAGCGATAAATCATTTTTGATAAGCTAGTTCTGCCACGTTTGAAATATAACTCACAATCAATAAATTTTGGACGTCAATATAGCAACTCGCGCGCAATACTATTACCCACTAGGCACATAGATATAGCTCTACATATACATATGTATACGAGTATGATGGGGGTCAAAGGTGCGAATGGTGGATTTGTATTTTTCACACGGAAAGGAAGCTACATTACTTTCCTGATAAATTTACCGGCTGGTAGTCATTCTGCAGGAAAAATACATACACCTATGTGGTGTAAAGGATCTCGAAAAATATGAAGGAACAATTTTTTATCGACTCGCGAAACGGTCTGGTTGGGGTACGAACCTAGTTTGAGCTTACGTTGGTAGATGCCACCGTTGCAGTTAATTTTGGTTATTTTTTTTTCTCGATCACGTGTCCAATTCCGAAAAGGGGTTTGGAGAGACTGCGCAATTTGAGTAGACGGTACAGAAAGAGGCAAAGCTTATTACCGCGAATACGAATCGAATTACCTTCTGAACTTTGGTCGATTCATTTTTCAACTTTTTAACAACTTCCCTAAGCACCAGATTTTGGCTTTTTAACATTTCGTAATCCGGGAGATAATCCTTTTCGGGCTTAACTGCTGAGCAAGTTATCCGCTGATGCAATTCTTGATGCAGTTCCTTTATTATTTTGTCATACTCGTCGTCGGGAGTGTTCAAACTTCTCAATACTGAAAAGCGAAAATGTGGGTTAAAGTTTCCGTAACAACTCTGAACATATACCTTTAACCATGCAACTGCTGATGGCTTGTAAATTTCCATTCATTTCTGGTAAATTCTCGATTAGGCAAGCCAACTTCTCCATTCTATGACTCAGAACGTCAACATCCCCTTGTAACATGATTGCCTTCTTCCTGGTTAGCTCGCCCTTAAGGGAGTACAAATTATTGTAATTTTATAACAATTTTAGTACGCGCAGGGTGGTCGTCATTATCACCTACAAGCCACAAGGCTTTCAATGTCAACTGTATTAGCCATTCTTGGCCTCTTAAGCGTTGTTTGTATACCCGATGCTGAAGGGTAACATAGTGGGACTGTTACGCCGGTACAATTAGGTGATAATTAGCATGTTAAGGACTTGCGCTAATATTTTGAAATGTTCCCCGAAGTAAAATCGAAATAGTTTGTATTTGAGTTGGAAATTACGGTTGTTGAGTCCGGAGTGTTTCAGCAGATTTGGTCTTTGCTCATTCTCTGAAGCAAAGTGATGACTAAACTCATGAAAATATATGACAAATTTTTCTATACAGAGTGAGTCACGAGAAATTCCGAGAATGGGAGGAGCTTGGCTGATGAATTAAGCCCTGCAGCTCGATGAAAAATCATCTCACAGAAATTAACAAGAGACCAAAGTTGTAGCAGATTTCATAAGCTAAAGAATGCTGTTTGAAAATTTGAATTACGAGCACGGGGTATCAAGCTGCAGGGCCTAATTCATCGACCAAGCTCCTCCCATTCTCGGAGTTTCTCGTGACTCACCCTGTATATAGGCACGATAAAAGGAAAACTCCATTTTAATGACACCCTATGATGTATTACCCTGAAAAATTTTCAACACCGTGTTTGTGGGGCCACATATACGTATTTGTAGTGTGAATTTGTGTCTTGCGAGAAGGACACGAAACTCCTGCGGCACGAGTAAAATTAAACAGTCAATACACGCTATGCATGAAACTTGGTTTATTTACTTGACGCAATTTATGCAGAAAACAATATACCAACACCATAACTCGACCAAATTTCAACGGTTCAACGACAGGTTGAAGTTTAGTTTCGAAAGAGGGGACTAACAAAAAAGTACACATGCGAAAACGCGAGTTGATTGATATGTACAGTAGGGCGGTACAAAGCCATGTATTTTAAATAATTTTTTCGGTTCTATACTGAGTCGTCAAAAAATTAATGGAAGAAATTGGGTAACATATGGTTGAAATGAATCTGAAAATGTTAGGGGTGTAAATACACTTTGGAAATATACACGGGGGTATCCATTACTTTTCGACCGAATCGTGCGCCCTTATATACAGGGTGATTGGTTTCAATCGATCCAGATCGATATTTCCCAAACCAAGAGAGATATGAGAAAATATTTCGGACAAAAGTTGCAGGGTTCAGAAGGGGAAAGAAGTTGGCGGTGTCGGATTTTCCTGCGGAGGCGTTGCTGAGGTCAGGAGAAGGTCAACTTTGTTTTTTTCAAATGGAAACCCATGTTTTTCATAATGTAATTCTGTTCCACTTGAAAAATCAAACGAATTTTGTATGAAACATTTTTCTGTCAGACACCAATATTTTATGATATTCAGCTGAACAACTAGAGATTTTTGAAGTTTTGAAAATATTTCACCTCTAAACTATCAAGGTCGGAGAAAAATATCAAGAGACAAAAAGTGCGTAATTTCATGCAAAGAATCTTGGAGAATAATTGCAGATTTTTTTCCCAATAACTTTTTATCGCAGCTTCTTCAATTGCGTGAAAAACATCAAAAACTGTCGAAAAAAAATCTGCAATTATTCTCTAAGAATCTTTGCCTGAAATTACGTACTTTTTGTCTCTTACAATTTTTCTCTAAACTTGATAGTTTAGAGGTGAAATGTTCTCAAAAAATCAAAAATCTCTTATTGTTCAGCAGAATATCATAAAAAATTAATGTCTCACAGAAAAATGTTTCGTACAAAAGTTTTTTGATTTTTTAATTAGAACAAAATTACGTAACGAAAAGCATGGGTTTCCGTTAAAAAAAACAAAGTTCACCTTCCCCTGACCTCAGCGGCTCCTCTACTGAAAAATCCGACAACGCCAATTTTTTTCCCACTCTGAACCCTGCAACTTTTGTCCGAAATATTTTCTCATATCTCTCTTGGTTGAGGAAATATCGGTATGGATCGATTAAAACCAATCATCCTGTATGTTACCGATTTGGCTGCCGATTTTTTTCCTCAAAGTACCCAACGAAAAATTAGGTTCGCTAAGATTTCAGTCCCGGGAACCCGGTCCTCGAAATATGATTTTTCAAAGTCTTGAAATTGAGCAGTTTTTAGACGTTCTTGTTTGTGAGCCATGGTTCGAGATTTGATTCGATTTTCATGCTACAGGGCTCATTCTCTTCGTCTTTCATTGAATTTCCATTTGAAACGGGTTTTATGAAAAAATGTTAATTTTTTGCCAAACGCCAAACCAAAACGGGCATTGCTGTACCTATTGTCAAAAATAGTCGGGTTTCAAATGACCGCCAAATTTGATGGGTTTCCCATTTATAGAGCCTAATGGAATAAAATACCAAGCTTGGAATTTTTAGGGCTTATTATGGACAACCACTTGTACACCACGTTTGGTGAATTTACAAGATGATAGGAAAAAGTTACAGGGTGGCAAAAAGTGAGATTTTCGTAGAATTAATCGCGTTCAAACGCGCGTAGCTCTGTTATTTTCAAACTTTTTTCAAAAATCTTCGAAGATTTGAAAACCACATGAAATAACGAAGAAAATGAGCTTAACCGGAAGTCATTTGGATAAAACCATCAAATTTAGCGGTGATTTGAAAATCGACTATTTTTGACAATACAGAAATGCACGTTTTGGGTAGGCATTTGGCCAAAAATAGATATTTCTTCATAAAACCTGTTCTAAATGAAAGCTCAATGAAAGACGAAGAGAATGAGCCCTGTAGTATGAAAATCGAATCAAATCTCGAACCATGGCTCACAAACAAGAACGACTAAAAACTGCTCAATTTCAAGACTTTGAGAAATCATATTCCGAGAAGGACCGGGTTCCCGGGGCTGAAATTTGAGCGAACCTAATCTTCAAGGGAAAAAAATCGGCAGTCAAATCAGTGACATATGTGAGGGCGCACGATTCGATCGAAAAGTAATGGATGTCCCCATGTATATATTTTTTCCAATATCGCTAGTCCCCTCAAAAATATGTATCGAAAGCCAATTACTAGGAAAAGGGCGTAATCTATCGTAGGGCTTATCCCATTCCGGTTTTCAGCCCTTCAAATGTTTTACGAAAGAAGCCCAATATGTACTGTTTCAGCGACCTGTGACGGTAGTACCAGTATTGGCCCGTATTACCAATATCGGTAGACTCTACCTGGATGTAGCATTCAAAAAACTGATAACCATAGAATTTTAGGCCTCTCTATCGGACTGCCCTAAAACGAAGGCTTGTGTATATTATATACGCAACAAAGCCTTCAGCTATGCATGTAGGTGAGATCGGGGCAGGATCACGGGATCCCTAAGAAAATAATGCATACATACTTCTTTTTATCCAAAAATGAATAATTTCGTATCGAAGCTTGTCGAATTCAAAGAACAGACAATATGAGAGAGAATTGGTTAGCTTTTAACATTACTGAAATAAAATTTTGTCGAGTGAGTCGGTGCGAAAAGTTTATGAAAAGTATAAATTCACTACAAATAATCCTTTACACAAAATTAGTTTTGATTTCCCTCAAAGAGCTGACAGCAATTAAAAAGTTCGTACTGGTACAATGTGTTATACTTTTCGAGAGCGACTACATAATCCTTTAGAGTAAAAAATGAATAACAATGAATAAATTTTAAAGTCTAAAGCTTTTGTCAGGGTACGAGGAATTTTGGAGGTTCTCCCATCCTACCCCGGTACCAGACCTTCTCCTGGTCTCCCCTACTTTGCATAACTTTGTCGAATCTCTTTAACTATTCCTGCAGTCGTTATAATAGTGTCAAGACTAAGTTGTCCTCCCAGCTGAATCCTAATCTTTCTATACAAATATTACAAATACAATACAAAAATTTGGCGTTAAATTATTTAATCATACGTACATACAATGTGAAATTTTGAGACACATTCACGCCTGTGGACATGGGATACGGTCCTCGCACGCCTTATTTCAGCGTAGGAGGATCGATACGGAGGACACGACTCCGTACCATACATAGGTATATCTTTACGCGTTAAACTGATATGCGACTGGAGCTTAATGTTTTACGTGCGGTGACAAATGGTTTTTATTCCTTCTTGAACGGGGGGCTTCTTATACATTAGAAAACTTTGGAACGCACCGTTATGTCTGCCTACCCTCAGTTTATTTTCCGCTTACGTTGAACCCGACCGCAGAAAGCTTTACAGTCCTAGAATCCGTCTCCCTATTTTGCATAGTTTAACAACTTCAACCCATAGTTGTTCAATGTATCAAATAGAGCTATACGTATATGATATAAACTATTACCAGTTTATGAGCGATAAATTTCTAGTTATATTGCCTGAATTTGGCCTGTTTTGACCCACAAAACTGCTTGAAAGCTCTTTGAATGAACAATTTATGATTGCCTACGCCTACCTACCTCTCCGTTATTCAGTTTGCAACGACTGGCCATCTCTTGGATGTGCTGTTCGGCTAGATTTTGAGTTTCCCTAAGCGTTCTTTGATGAAAGCTTGCGTCCGCCTCCATCCTGAGCTTGCATTCTCTCAAGCATTCTTCGAATTTTCTGAAAGGAAATTTAATGAAAAATAAAATAAGTTCAAGCTGAATTCTCAATCAACAGGCGCTCATATCTTCCTTTAATGTGCGCGGCGAAGAGGTGAATGAGTATGTAATAAATGATGAATCGATGATCGGCAAAATAACAGTGATTGCTGTAGGGATGCAAGTTTAATAGTGGGAGTATAGTTCCAAAGTTTAAAGCTTGAGTTTCTCATTACAGATATAGAAAAAACGTGGCACGGTTGACTAAACGCTGACTGAACAAAAAATCGAGTAAAACGTCTCATCAGGAATGCAAAAGCACGCACCATGAGCACTTCGGCGTTTTTCTATTCATTTTCATTCCAAATCACGAGTGTTTGCACGTAGATAAACGCATGTAATGACATTAATGATATGACGCGTCAACACTGCAATTGGCGATTTCTTTCTTTCTCACGCAGTAATATCGTGCAGATATTCTTTTATCACAGCTTATACCTTTTCAAATTGGAGTGTATTCCTCATCATACGAGATTTTTAATCACATGTCACATTTACATCGGCAGATGTGGAAAAACTCTTTTTCCTTTGATCGCCAAATTCAAATGAACAGATATCACAGTAATCTGCTATGATCTTTATAAATTCTTA
The DNA here is from genome assembly GCA_949628255.1 of Macrophya alboannulata. Taxonomy (NCBI): domain Eukaryota; kingdom Metazoa; phylum Arthropoda; class Insecta; order Hymenoptera; family Tenthredinidae; genus Macrophya; species Macrophya alboannulata. The sequence continues at coordinate 13,183,803 of OX451209.1, forward strand.
TCAACAAACCGGGTTTCTCAGAAATTTTTATCTTTATATATCTTCTTTTCAACTTCCCGCTATGAAAATTGAAAATTTTCAAAAAAAAGGGAAGTTATTGGTTTCGGTTCGATCTTCGAAAATCGAGTTTTCATCAGATCTCGACGTTTTGGGTTCCTGGAAAGCTATTCTGACTATTTTCGGATGGACGTCCGTGGGTGTGTGTGTATGTGTGAACAAATTTTTGCCGTACGATATCTTTAGAACGAATCGACGATTGGAATGGTTCTTACGGCGATCGAAAGGGTTTATCAAGACTTAGACCTGATTAGATTTTGGAGTCGATCGGTCGAGTAGTCCCAAAGTTATTCAAAGAATAAGAATGAAAAAAAAAATTTTCCATGTTTTTAGCGCATAACTCCTTAACTATTCGTGCGATTAGTCTCAAAACTTAATCAGATTTAAGTCTTGGATAGCCCTTCCGATTGCAGCAAGATTCATTGAAATCGAACGATTAGTTTAAAACATATTGCACGACAAAAATTTCTATTTTTGTCGCATGATACCTTTGGAATGAATTAACCGATTTGAATGATTCTTGCGGCGATCGAAAAGGTATACTTAAATCTAATTGAGACTGAACGATACCTTCTGACATTAAATATAATTCCCTAAAACCAAGAAATGTTGACATTTGAAAAAACTCGATTTTTGATTAAAAATCATACGGAAAAAATTTGTATACGGAAGACTAACTATACTTGTAACCTTCTTCAATGTTTTATAAACACAATAGTATCAATTTATTGTAACGTATTTAACACATAGCGGAAAGTTTTAGGGTTGGCCCACAGGTCAACCGGTTTCCTGATTTTTAACTTCCTGCTATGAAAATTGAAAATTTTCATAAAAGAAGGGAAGTTACTGGTTTCGGTCCGATTTTCGAAAACCGAGTTTTCATCAGATGTCGACGTTTTGAGGTCCTAGGAAGCTATTCCGACTATTTTTGGATGGACGTCCGTATGTGTGTGTGTGTGTGTGTGTGTGTGTGTAACTAATTTTTTGTCGTACGATATCTTTAGAACGAATTGACCGATTGGAATGGTTCTTGTAGCGATCGAAATGGTTTACCAAGACTTAGATCTGATTAGATTTTGGAGTCAATCGGTCGAGTAGTTCCAAAGTTATTCGAAAAATAAAAATTAAAAAAAAAAAAAATTTCATGTTTTTAGCGCATATCTCCTAATCTGTTCGTGCAATGAGTCTCAAAACTTAATCAGATTTAAGTCTTCGATAGCCCTTTCGATTGCCGCAAGATTCGTCAAAATCGAACGATTAGTTTGAAAGATATTGCACGACAAAAATTTCTTTTTTTGTCGTATCAAACCTTGGGAACGAATTAACCGATTTGAATGATTCTTGCGGCGATCGAAAAGGTATACCAGGACTTAAATTTAATTGAGACTGAACAATATCTTCTGACATCGAATATAACTCCCTGAAACCTAGAAATGTTGATATTTGAAAAAACTCGATTTATGATTAAACATCAGACGTAAAAAAATTTGTATATGGAAAACTAACTATACTTATAACCTGCTTCAATGTATTATAAACACAAAAGTATCAATTTATTGTAACGTATATTTAACACATATAGCGGGAAGTTTTAGGGTTGGCCCACAGGTCAACCGGTTTCCTGATTTTTTTTCGTGTTAATAGCTGGGTGTTTGTGGTAAAAAAAATTTGTTCAAACATTAGGTAAATTCCGGTCAAGTAAATCACATCAGAGAATAAATTTAATGAGATTGTATCGTTTACTATGCTATGACATTCCTTCTAGTTGTATATTTATACCTAATACGAACTCACGGGCAGCGATAGGGGCAGATATTTTCTACACGGAAACGTGGCACGTGTAAGGAAATGAGTAATTAGATTGAACGGTTTGTAGGATCAGTGTTCTGATTGTCAAATACGTTGTTTGACAATCTATTGCTTTGCATAATTCGTGGGTGCTAGGTTATCGTACCGCAGATTTGCATCTGTGAAGAGCTTTGATAGCAAGCGTATTTGATTTTCCATGTACACACATACCTACATCGGACGATTACAGGGCACCGTTTGTTTGCCAGGACGGAGAACATACGTGATAAATCAAGTGAGTAGATAGATAATACACTCGCGGTATTTATTTTGAACTTTAAAAGTTCCGAACGGTCATAATTAAGAATTCATTTGAAATGATTTCGAATTTTCAGGAGCGTTAAGGTTCAGAATATTAAAATTCGGAAAGGTCGTAATGGAGGCAGATCAAAACTCAAAAAGTCCAAAACTCCGAAAGCCCAAGTTTAAGAAAATTTCATGTAACGGGCACGTCGCACCATGCTTGAATTTCAAGTTTCGGAGTTTTGGCTTTCTGGATCTTTAGCTCTTGGAATTTTTAACCTTCGGTGTTTTTCGATTTGAAGTTTTTGAAATCGACTATACAGACTACCGGGAAAATACCTTTTCCGAAAACTGTGCAACGGTAGTATTAAAATTCAGAATTTTGACTGCGAATTATAATTTTTTCTATTTGAATGACATGGCTACGAGAAATGGCCATGGCATAGGAAAGATATGCTTTTTGTTTAATCAATATTGCTCAGTCAGGTTTTATGATACGAAATTTCGTAGATCGCTGTTTTACATAGAATTGAATTCTCTACTAAAAGTGTCTTATTAGAAATATTTTTATAAAGTCGATAGCTTAACCGTGACAAACCTTTAAAGGAAACTTTCAACGCTTATAACCTGAAATACCGTTAGATTTATAGACATTTTATTTTTGGATAATTTAAGTATCCATAAAATTGCGTTAGGTATGCAAAATTATGTAGGTACCATAAAACCCAGCTGAGCAATACCAATTTGAAAAAAGAATTCATATATTTTCCATGCTATTCAAATGGGAAAACTTATAATTCATTGAGCTACCTTACAAAATGCGTTTCGGGAGGATTTCTTTTTGGCCTTATTTTGAAGGATCTTTAGGTGGACGCGGAAAAAGAAAATAATATCGCCCTGAAACGGCACACCCTGATATGTATACACGGGGCTGGATTGACGTTTCGAATTTTAAAAGTTGGGAACGGTAAGAATTTCGAATTTTAATATCACTGACTCACAGTTTGAAGAAAGAGTATTACCCCGAAAGTCTGCGTAGTTGACTTCAAAAACTTCAAATCGAAAAACGCCGAAGGTTCAAAATGCCGAAAGCTGAATATTGGAAAAATCAAATCTCCGAAACTTGGAATTCACTTGAATTCAACTTGGACTTTCTGAGTTTTGAACTGTCTGCTTTTCGATCTTTGCAAATTTTTATATTCTGAACTTAGTTTCTGTTAATTCGAAATCGTTTTAAATGAATTGGTAATCTTGTCCATTTGGAACTTTGGAAATTAGGAACCTCAACCCGACCCCATATAGACACGTGTGAACATTAATTTACTTGACAATTTCACGATGTATGAATGGCAAACCTGTCATTTGAGTTTCAGTTTTGATACTGTACCGGTACGGGTACATCGACGCGCATCAATCTTTTTTTCTAAAAAAATATATGGGGGCCATCACATCTGTGGACTTTGAAGAAAAAAGCTTCGATACCTATTTATCGTTAGATATTTTCCAAGGAGTCGGAAAAATTTATGTCGTGTGTGACGTGATTAATGATATCAGAAGGCTTGTGAGTGCCTTGCCTTTTGAAAATAGATCACGTTCGAATTCGATTCGGACGTTCTTCATTTTCGATGGAGAGGAAAATCTGAAATGAGCAGAAGTGGGAAAGAGAAAGAGGGAAACGATTAATGGCAAGTCGTTCAAAACGAAAAATTGGCCTGTAACCACAATCTATATACCTATATCCACATCCATATACCTTTGCTTAAATAAATCTGCATTTTTATAAGGAAATTTCAGACTCTTATATCTCTTCGTTGTTACAATCGTTCATTCGTTGAATTTCCGTTCCAATAGGTACAGTACACGTGATATACAGCATAACCTTTCGACGACAAGCATTTCAGGAGCTTGCCAAACGATTCTTTCTTTCGCTTTTATTTTCTCATCAATTATTCGCCTTTTACGATCCAAACGTCGTAACACTGGTAAGTTCTCAGGTACGTAACTGCTAAAGTTTTGTTTGGTACTAATTGCAATACGTGCTTTTATATTAGTCATAGTCTAGGCCCCGGTGTAAATTTTTATATGAAAATATCTCTGAAAAAAAAAAAAAAACTGAATCCGAATATCAGGGGATTCAAAAAAAGACTTCTCTGAATGTTTCTGCGGATTTCTTCTAAAACTCCCATTTTGCGGACGCTCCAACAATTTTTCATAGAAATCCCCCTTCAAAAACAAATTTGGGGAGGAATCGACTTTTAACTTTTCTGCATAAACATCAATTTTATCTCAAAAGCCCTCTGACTGTCGATGTCATATTACAATATCCCTACCTTCCAGAAAAATCACCAGATTTCAGCCTTTCAGTTCTATAATGATTGTTCTTCATTAACTATAAAAATTCTCCCGATCTCCCGATTTTCTTCAGCTTTATATCAACAAATTACAAGTCTCATCAAGATTAAGAGAGGAATGTCCACTAACGCTTTAACCGCTAACTCCAAAGTGTCGTTTCAACGTTCAACTGCCTCGAATGAATGAAGACGCAATTACTTTTTGCGATAACTGCAAGCAAGTACTAAGTATAACCTGTGATAGTTAACATAATGATGTAATTGTTCGCAAGAAATCTACCCGGATCTGGGAACCTTCCGATATTTTGAATCATAGCAGAATCGAGTCAACTTTGTATCCATGTCTACATTGGCACGTAGTTAGTTGTGCATATACCTATCCACTCGACTATCAGCTTTGAGATTCAGGCAGCTTAATGTCCTGGAAACCCATGTTCAAATATAATTATTAATAATACTTGTAACGGGCCATTACGGTTTGAGTGTGGACAGATCGTTGCAGAGCTCATATTACTCTGGCGCTCGAACGGGCGATAATTCGTAATTTGCTGATCGAAGATTCGTTAATTGAACATGAATGTGAAACGGCATGATAGCGATTTATCGAAAAAAGGAGCCAAAATTTTCTCGAAGTCAAAAAAATGATGGATGATGAAATGAATCATCCTTCAACTATACGTATCAGGACACTTTGTTGTAGTAACGACTAATGGGGACACCCTGTATGTTCTCTGTTGAGCTCTGGGCTTTGGGCCAGAGGCCAGTAAACTTCTTTCCTTCAAGGAGATACCCAGCCGAAAAGATGGGTGTTTTCGTTCATAAATAATTGATTTTCACTTTTTTATATATTTTTATGTACGAGATCAGTTCTTTCAGTCACCCTTAGTTCCTGAAATAATCAGTTTTCCTTGTCACATAATGTGTCGCAGTTGGAAAATTGTCGTACTTATAACTATGTGCTTTTCAGTTTACAGAATGTTCCCTCTTCAAGATTTTCGCGGACGTTATTTTCCAGAAAATACGCAATTTTATTCACAGTTAGAATTTTACCAGGAATGAAACATCGATTGTCTGTCACTCCTCCGAATTTTAACTTTATAGCAACGGTATAAAATTCTCCAAAAATTTGGTGACTTACAAAAATCATTGCTCAAAGATTTCCGATCATTGTGAATAAATTTTCTAAAATTACATAAATACTTTGATAAAATTTAACGATAGAAATTAAAGTCGACGAAGCTTCCTACAATATATTTCCCGAGGGTCGAAAATATGTAATGCTTTAATATCACGTTTGTATTTCCACAAATCTCGGTCTTGGCAATTTTGGGTAGGGTAGGTATCCCCTCAAGACGGCACCGCTTTCAGCCCACGTAAATAAATATTGCGTATTCTAGATTGGAATTTATTACCATTCTTTTTTTTCGTTTTGGTTGCAGGCCAGAGAAGAAGACAGTGGAGACGACGGTCAGGTAGTAGCTTCCAGTTCCGGAACAGTAATGTTTCGGAGTCTTCGAATCGCCCCAGTTCGAACATTAATAAGAGTTACTACCAGCGGATCAATTACTATTCGGACGTTTATCGACGTTATCATTTTAAGAACAACGTAAGTTTAAGATCAACATAAATTTTCAAGTTTAACCTGAGTTAGAAATTTAATTCAATTTCGAATTAAGGGGGTATACATAAAAGTGGTTATCGTGGGTTTACAGGCTACGAATCTTCTTCAAACTTGAAGGGGATATTCTACATTAATCTAGTTTCGGGGCAAACCATGATGACATTCGATGAATTCAATTTCTAGACATGAAAATTCGGGGCTGAGTTGAAGTTTCGTAGGTATTTTAAAAGCTCTGAACGATCAGGATTACGAATTCATTTCAGACAATTTCGGATTTCCAGAAGCGTTAAAGTTCAAATATTAAAATTTGGAAAGATCGGAGTGCAGACAGCTCTAAACCCAGTAAGTCTAAGAATGAGAAAATATAATTTACAAGTTTCAGAGTTCTGGCCTTTCGGATCTTTATCTCTCGGAATATTGAACCTCCGGTGTCTTTCGATTAGAAGTTTTTTAAATCGACTATCCAGGCTTTTGGGGAAATACCATTTCTAAAAACTGTGAGTCGGCAATATGAAAATTCGGAATTTTCACCGTTCGAACTTTTAAAATTCGGCACGTCAACCCGGCTCTCGAAAATTTTTCATTTCAAGCCATTTTTTCTATTTTTTTTTTCTTGTGAACGTTGAGGAAAAGAGTGTGCTACGTGCTCACAATAATGGAAGATTGACCTTATCGCTATATCCTATTGGCTCGCCTCGGAATTACGTCATTTTGCAATATTTCCTCCAATTTTACAAATTTCGGATCAACTACATGCGACCGATAGCCTGCGACAACCACTTTTTCTTCGGTAGTCTGAATCTATCTGAGGCGGAGCTCCATAAAATTTCAAATAATTTTGAATCATGTGTCAGAGTCCAAAAGTGATTAGCTGTGAAAAACCCGAGTCCATGAAATATTTTTTCAAAAGGTAACAGTGATTTGAATCAAAATAATTTCCCACTGTGTACAAACCTTTTCAACGAGGAATTATATAAGATTTTCACATTTTTTTTTTTACCGCTTAGGTTTTTTTCACCAAACAGTTGAACGATCGCGAGCCTTCCGGTACTGTCCGTGGGAACAAAAGGCTCCCGGTGTTTGTTCGCTTATCGTGAAACCGGGCAATTCATTGCAATGTTTTCACGCCATTCAAACATCCGCTGGGTCAAAATACCCTAGAATTTCTGTGTAAAGAGCCAAACGGTAATTAAATAAAAAGCTAAAGCTTTCGTCGCTGAAAAGAAGCGGGTACCCATACAAAAAAACTGACGTCGTTATCGCAGGTGTATTATATCGGTATAGTATATACAGGGAGGTCGCGTGGATGGGCCATATTTTCCGTACGAAGCGCTAGGTTCGAGACTATGATCTCTTCCTTGTTTTTGTTAAACGCTCGTTTCCATAGATCGAGAAACGAGCGTTTAACCGTGGTTCAACAAAAACAAGAAATAAATCATAATCTCGAACCCAGCGTTTTGTACGGGAAATGTGGCCCATCCATGCGACCTCCCTGTATATTAACCGTTGCGAGTGATAATTTTCACCCTTTTCATTCATCTACTGTGTTGAAAGTTTGCTTATCTCAAATTTCCCATTTGTATATCATCTGGACTTGTTGCTCTCAGGAGAATTTCCAGTTTCCGTCAGAGTCTAACAAACCCCCATTTTTCTCGCTTTTGAATTTCATCACCGCAAGCTCTATCTCTCGCTCAGTTCCTCTACATTGTCTAAAGAACGAAGTTTTCACAAAACACTAAACTGGATCATCGATTAAAAGGACACGTGATGGATACCGTGTCAAAAGTTCGTATAACTTCTGAAAATTGTCAGTTTTCATACGCGTTAACAAGGACGTATTTGCACCAAAGTTTCAAACTGTCTGAACTAAAAAATAAAGAAAATAAAATAATGATTTTCGATAAAATATATGGGGAATTCCTCGTGAACTTGACCAGAGTTTGGCTGCGCCATTTTTAACTTCATCGAAACTTTTTTGGGTGATAGTATGACACTTGAAAACATGAAAAAATATCCCCCTTTTTTTTAATCAACACCCTAACCGATTTTGATGAAGAAAAAAAACGGGTTGATTAAAAAAAAAAGGGGGATATTTTTTCATGTTTTCAAGTGTCATACTATCACCCAAAAAAGTTTTGATGAAGTTAAAAATGGCGCGGCCAAACTCTGGTCAAGTTCACGTGGAATTCCCCACAAATTTATACACTTTTGGAATACAGATTCTGTAAGTGTCATTTTAATATCTATCCTGAAAGATGAGTTGTATATTTCTTTTGAGAATAACCTCTACGTACATGTGATGCCACTTTGTTATTTACGCTGTAAAATTGTGTCGTTGTAGGTCGTATAGATCCGCTTCTTTATCGCGAACCGCGGCTATCATCCTTTTGTAACATCTTCCGTGGGAGGCTATATACACCCCTCGTAACTCAGAACTCTCGTTAAATAGTTACTTTCCGGGGTAGAGCTGTGGCTTATAGCGGCGTGACCGTAACACGTGTATATATCCATTCACGAACGAGACTGACCCACGACCACGACTAAATTCTCGAACAAGGGTGCCGTGGTGGGCTCGCGTTCACCAACAGTGACGACCGTTCGCGCCATCAATCTATCGGCTGTCCATTCGAGAATGGTTTTCATTTCAGGCATCAGCGTGTTGCGAAATGGCCATTTCGAGTTTGGACAACACGGAATTGAATCGTGAAAGTCTTTAAGCTTTGGCTGTCCGCGTTGAGCCAAAAAACTCGATTCATCATTCTTGTTATTATCATTATTCGTTCATTCGTCCGAATTGTTAATCCACGTCTTATTTCCGCACCGAAAGAAAGATAAAAAAAAAACTGTAACGTACAGGGCCCTTTGAAGTAGCGAGTATTGTTGCTTTTATTCTTTGGATGAGGATATCCTAGATCATTTTTTCGTGGCTTAATTAGACCAAAGGTAAAAAATGGGACGTCGATCTTTCCTAGAACGAAAATACGGGTGGTAAAAATTTTGGATACTTTTCTATTCCGCGAAATGAAAAAGGGAAACGAGATTTTTTTCAACTGTACGTATGGAGTGAACCTTCATTACTATAAATAAAATGATTAGAATAGTACGAAAGAGAATGCCGCCCAATCTAAGCCTATAAGTCGACAAGACTGCGTAATCTCGTTATGGTATAGTGGGCCATGTTATCGAATTCTCACCTCACGGTTTCTCTGGGGTTCATGCAAATGAACCGCAAGGGTAGCTGCTGAAGTTAATACTGCAGAGAACCGGCTGGCACGTTTGCACTTGGTGCCCAAATCTTATTTCCCATTCTCTCTTTTTGAAATAAAAGTTTTGCCTCTGTTCTCTTTTGTTTTCAAAAACTCGATTACGTATTAACGATCAAAATTAATCGGATTCCGTTTTTACGACTTAATGCGATCTCTCCGAATCCAGCTCACGTAGTTCGTACCGGACGTATATGGATAACAGGCTAATTTATTCCCGAAAGCAGGCTTCTTCATCGCTTAATCGTAAGCTCTACGAAAGCGATACTTAGGGTCGAGCAGCTGAATAGACTACCCACCCCCACAAAGATAATATAATACCGAAAGTTAACCAACTAATCAAAATTTTGTACTGGATTACACGCGTCTGCTGTCTTATAGGTTGTTATTTGTCAAACATTCTTCGTACAAAGATTAGGGGAGTTATGAATTAATTTGAACCACGTACCCTCTACGACTTACCATCCGGTGGATATTTCTTCTTCAAAAGCTGTTATCAAATTATGAATACTTGTAATCGTCCAGGAATAATCATTGCAGTAAAAATCTGATTGGGTGTGGAAAAATTTCCGGTTTGGTATGAAACTCTTCATGTGTAGGTATGGGGCATTCGACGTCAAAGCAGTCGGTCATCGGCCTGACCCCCTGGGATTTTGATGACCAATCGATATTTTGGTTCGTTTCAGTCAAAAATGATACCTCTAATTTTTCGAAATTTTTCCGCCATTTTTTAAGGGTGTAGCGACCTCAAATATCCTGAAGATGATCGAATCATGAAGATGGACATTTTTAAAATCGGTGAAATTCTTATGTAAAATCAGGGGCTCGAAAACACATAATTGTTTTGTCATGATTCGAAAATAGAATGAAAATCCTTAACATTTTTTTTTGTATTGTTGTTTTTAAAGAAAAAAAAATTTATTTGGAATTTATTTTGAATGGTGGTTTCTTGTAGTCAAAAATAAAATAAAAAGAAACATCGTCTTGGTAAAATTCGGTTTCCTTTTTGGTTCACGAGGAAAACGAAGAAAACGATGTTATGTATTTTCGAATTAAGCATCGTTTTCTCCGTTTTACTCTTGAACCAAAAAGAAAATCGAATTTTACCAAGATGATGTTTCGTTTTATTTTATTTTTCACTACAAGAAACCATTATTCAAACTAAATTCTAGCGATTTTTTTTTTTGTTTAAAAAACAAAAATACAAAAAGAAAAAATATTAAGGGTTTTCATCCCATTTTGGAATCATGACGAAACAATGTATTTTCGAGACCCTGATTTTACATAAAATTTTCAGTGATTTTAAAAATGTCCATCTTCGTGATTTGATCATCTTCAGGATATTTGAGGTCGCTACACCCTTACAAAATGGTGGGGAAAAACTCGAAAAATTAGAGGTATCATTTTTGACCGAAACGAATCAAAATGTCAATTGGTCATCAAAATTCCAGCGGGTCAGCTCGATGACCAACTGGTTTGACGTGGAATCTCCCTTATGTACAATATTCACGATGTATGAACAAACAGCATCATTTAAAGATCGTAGTGCGATCAGAGCCCATGGGAAAATAGGTCGAAATTGAAGAACGAAATTTTCGAGGTGAATAGAACAGTACGGATTCGTTGATTGGACGGTATTGATGAACGTATGAGGTACAGAAATGAACAGAAAGAGAAAGAAGAAGAGGAGAGTGTTCATTATACCTTGTGTGAGTGCTTCAACCCTCAATCAACACATTGAGGTCCGTCAGCTTCGATGCTTGGCCGAATCATTGCTCTCGCAGATTTGGATTTGAAAATTTTACGTTATAGATTTGCGATGGATTTCATGGCGAAATGTTAATGATCCGCATGTAACCCGAGTATTTTAGGTATGTCTGAGTATCTATTTATTATGTACATGCACTTGTATCCCGGAGTGCACGAAATAACCACAAATTAGTGATATACCGTATCAAATGGGAAAAGAAAAGCGTTTATTGCCTTATTAATGACGTAATAAAAAGAGACATAGCGAGTCGGATGAAGTAAGAGAGAAAAAAAGGAGGAGATGAAACGCTGAAAGGGAGGTTGAGAGCCGATACTAAAAACTCTTTCTTGGGATAATTGGATGCGAGTGCCGTGTCGACAAGTTAGTGTTTACGTTGCTAGTTGTTCTTCTTTCGTCAGAATCCAGAGCACGCAAAATTGGTTGTAGACTGAAGAGTCTTGGAAGTCAAGTCTGATAAGTTTTAACGACAGATCTGTAGTACCCCTTAGAATAAGAATGAAATTTATTTTCTGTGGTGAGCTGAACCCGGAGTTCCAAACTCGTTTTTTTCAAGAATTTAAATTCATCTCTACGTATGGCCCAATCCATATGGATTCAACAAGCAAAAAAAATCCAAGCGATCGATTTTTTTCTAGCTTTGGGATGTTAATTGACGTCAAATTTCACGAGTCCCGTGTTATCGCGAAAATGAAAATGCAATTTTTTTTCAAATGGCCATCATTCAGGCCTAAATTATCCGATCGAAACGGGTTTTTTTTCAAAATGTGTGAAATTTTATCAGCCTTCACCTGGTTTTTTCAAAATTTGAATTGCTCGAAAACTTTCTTAGATAAATGGGAAAACCTGAAAAAAGTCATTGGGCATTTTGCGCCAAGGACTATCATTTCTATCTTTAATGATCATACCTACTAGACAATGATTTTGAAAATTTGACGGTGGGAGTGGTCGTGTATAAGAATGTTGGAGTTTGTACATAACACGTATGGGGCCTAAACGTGTAGAAATAGCCATTGTCTGCGAGGCCGTATCTTCCAAACGGAGCAGGTTGGTATATTGCCGCTTGACAGAAAAATAGCTTATTTGGCCTTGAAAAACATATCCAAAATTCGCGGAAATCGAAGGTGGGGTTTTTAAGATAATCAAATTTGAAAAAAAAGTGCCCTTTTTCAGTTTTTTCCATTTATCTCAAAAAGTTTTTACGCAATTCAAACCTTGAAAAACCAGGTGAAAGCTGACAGAATTCCGCATATTTTGAAACAAAAACCATTTCGATACGATGATTTGGGCTACAATGACGGCCATTTGAAAAAAAAGTGCATTTTCATTTTCGCAATAACGCTGTCACGATGCAAATTTTGACATGGCGCCACGAATTTTTTTCGGAAAAACGACGAAACATGGGTCTCATAAAATTTGATGTAGATTAACATTCCAAAGCTAGAAAAAAATTGATCGCACCGATTTTATTTTACCTGTTGAATCCATATGGATTGGGCCATATGTATGTGTATAACCATACTAAATCCAAGATTGAATTGCCGCGCGAGGATTTTTATTCCTGTATACATACCTATGTATGTGTTATCTTTTTTCGTTTTGATTGAGCAATCGAGTCTGAAGGTCTCGCCAAGATCGTTAAACGTATACCTTAGAATCTATGTAGCCAAGTCTAAGAAACTAGTCGAATCAAACATAAAATACCTATACATCGGGAATTACGAGTTAATAAATCTCTGACTTTTCATCCCTGTACGTGCAGCTATACACAGTTTTTGCTGAAGCGTCTCGTCTTGTCACGTGGAGACATCGAACCTGGATTGAGGTCTTGGATAAGCACTGGCGGTTCCTGAGTAAATCTAAACGTTTTTTTTTTTTTTTTTCTTGCTTGGCTCTTTTGGTTTTTTTTTTCTCACCTTAAAACGCTCGTGGTGAGCAAGACGCGCTTGGGCAAGCTATCTAACCAATCTGCTACCTCATCAATCTTGGTTACGTTATCTACCGCACGTCCTTCGTGGTTATAGACAGGTCGATGTACCTACATAGGTGCATTTACTTGACGCAAAAGTACTGCCCGAAATTTTTTGGATTCCTTCTCGCAGGACACCACGTTTCAATGCGATACCACAGAATTTATCAACCGCTACTTCGCATCCGCGCGGACGGACATTTACCGGACCGGACACTGTCACAGCTGCTAAACGAGAAGTAAAAAAGAAGTAAACTGAACGACACAGTCATTAATTGTCGTAAGGATTTCACGACAGAATTTTTTGTGCAATCGGGAACTTAAGTTGTTCAAGATTGACATACCTGGATGATTGTGTGACCCAAGAAAGTATTGGGTTTATGCTGTCTAGTTTTATTTTCAAACAACGTGTCTGTCCGGCCATAGAATACCGCTTGAAATAGTGCAAGTGGGTCGATATTCCAGAAAATTTAGTAGACGGATAGGTTCAACGTCTATATGAATCGTGGTTATTTTTTTATATAAATTGGATAAGATTCGTGAGCAGGAGAGTGAAAAATGTGTTTTTGAACAAGCATATTCATTGTTTCTTGAGTCGTTCGTGTGATTTGAGTGAAATTTTATCATTTTCTTTGAACTTTGTACCAGCTGTATAAGAAATTAGTTCGAAGGAGGAATTAGTCTGGAATTTCATTACGGTTAACTGCTGGGCAAATTTAACCGCAATTCATTACAGGATTGGCGCCTTACCGTACAAGAGTTCATTTCAAACAGCTAATCATGCCGGAGAGCAAAATGGAAATGGTTTCTTAATCGTCCGGCGATAGTTAAGACTTAATATTAATTAAGTCAAGAATACAATACTGGTCACAGTTCACTCTGTGCATCTAATATTTTAACGCGACAATTTCGTCTATCAATTGCCCTTCGAGGCCCGTTTATAGAGACTCCCTCAAGACTCCTGCCGAACTTGCTAGAACTGTCATAATTAATGTCCCCAGACAATATTCGACCGAGTATTTGAGCTGACACGGGTCATTGCCTCAAGTTATGAAAATGCGACGATGAAATAAAGGAAGATTCACAGGACATTAAATAAATATGTTCACGGAAAGGCCGACGGTGTTGAAGGTCTGTTTGGCTTTTCGAAAGACCAGTATTCCGTGAAATGAGGCCCACTGCATCACTGTTTATTTAATGCGGACAATTACTTCTGAGCGATAAATTTCCTCAAACAAACAAGCTCTCCATATTCAGGATTGAAATGGTCACCTCTCCTTTCTTTTTTTTATTAACGGCCTTTTTTGCTTTTATAATACGAGGGCTTATACTTTATGGTTAATGGACTCCTCATGCCTGACAACGGGGAAAAAGTGTTGGCGCGATTTAAAATTCAGAGGTCTTCCTCGAACGAAGCTGCTCTACGTAGAAGACGTGCAGACATTTTTCAGTACAATACGTATCCGGACTAAGAGTCGAGTCCTAAATCCCGGAGGCTGACATAATGTTGGAGCATTAAGGAGGTACATGTACGTTCGAGATGTAAAAATTAGACACATTTTCGGGGCTTGTGACGAGTGAGGTAAAAAATAATGCAAAGACATCCTTTCCTAAGCTTCCATTCTACGCAATATCACCCACAAATCTCGATGTTAAAGACCCTCGCGTCTTCATCATGTGGCCACCAACGTAGTTTAAAGTGATCTTTGTAAAGGTGACACAGGACTCAATTTCGAAGTCAATTTTATTCCAAACTGGCTCTGGCTTCGTGAGCTCACTTGATACTAATCAAAAAATCGAAAAATATTGAATTTTGTATACATTTTCAGATTTCTAGAGTCCGTATACTAAAAAATGCAAAAATTTTAATTATCGCACATAATCCCCCGAAAATGTATCCGAATTTTTATACCCTGAACACGTATATCTATGTATCTACCCCCTCAAGAAGTTTGTACAGAAATAACGTCGAGAAATATCAGAAAAATTATTCCAACGTTTTTCTTAAAAATCCTCAGATTCGATTCGCCTTATGGAAGGCAAGATTAAGCTTTCTTCTCTGCCAAACAAGGAGTGGGAAATTTATTCGTTATCGATAGCATGCTTTCGGAAGCTTGATTTCTTTTTAAACGTCATTATGTTCACAACATTATGAACACAAGCTGCAATAACGAATCGTGAAAGTATCATGATTTGGTGATTAACGGGAAACCCTGCATCTACCTCCCTCTGAACACTCTTTCACCAAAACCTATTTCTCCTACTGGTAAACCGTTATATATAAAATCACAGACTTTGATAGTCTGAAAAAACTGACGCTGAAAAACCACTAAATTGATTTTGTTTCAAATTTTCTCTATTTGCTCGACACTTACCCTTCGTAGAATTTCTTCTGATCAATCACAGCTTGTTTCCAGTAGACCAGACCGTTTTTATCGGCTTCTTTTTCGTTAGTTACTCGAACTAGCTGATCTTCCAGTTCGCAAAATTTTTTCCAACGATCCTTCTCAACTTTCCGAAGCTCTGCAAACGCGAGAACTTTGTTAATCACGACTCTCGATTTGTTTTTCTTATTATAATATTTGATTAGCAACTTTTCACAAGTTGATACCTAGCTGGAGCAACTTGTGCGAACTATTAATTCGGACATGGAAACATTGGGTGGCAAAGTAAACCTGTAGTGCAACGTTAGATGGGAAAAATAATCCAAAAATAGAGTTTTAATTTCAATATTTTTCAAGGTGGTTCAATTATTGTTAATAGTAATTTTTATCTACTCAAAGAACTTTTTGTTTATTTCGTCTTCTGAAATTTCAATTGCTCAAAATCGATAGTTACGAGGCTATATGAATTTATATATGCGGTGGTAAATGCAGTAGTCTCTAGATTTATTTTACCAATAACGTCTATCCCCTCTAAGAAACTGAAGAGAATAAATAACGTAGGGTACCTATCACAGCAGATAGAAGACCGGAGATAAATAAGAGAAAACAAACTTGTTTAGAATCTAGTAAAGCTCGTGCATGATTATGATGCAATACGTCTTCTGGTAATCATTTTTCTTGAGACTCGTTTGAGCCAATTTCGCTTCAAAAACACATATAATCTTCATTCCAGAAAGCCACAAGAGAAGGGCAGTTAGTAGATAATGCGTTAACTCGAATAGACCTCCGAAAATAATTTTGGAAGCATTATAATGATCTATGCGGAAATTAATACGCTAATTCACCTGAATAGACGGAGCGTTGTTGATTTATTAAACCTGGTGAACTGAGAATCCCACATTCAACATTTCTACGGTTGGACCTATTATTATATGATGGCATAATTATACAAGCTATGCGTAAATTGACGCTTCAGACTCGCAATTCATTTGGCAAATTGGGGGATTCGTTGATTTATTAATCTGGTACAAACTGCTGCCATTAATGCATTCTGATTCGTAGACGAGAGGATTACAATTCTGCATAGTTTTGGCTCTACAATAAATCGGCCCATTGCCTGCGATAACTATAAGGTATAGCTTTGATTAGTTGAATTCGTATGCACCAAAATAAAATTGAAGTAAAATTTTTTGCCCTCGGCTCAAGTACAGTAAAATTAAATTGTTCGGTATGACGAGTGACATTCTTCGTACGTGTGCTTTAGAGTGTCACGACGCTTGCGACCAGCGAATAAAACTATTGCGCAAAGTAAAACTATTCTTGGTTACCATTCGGAAAAAGAAATTTAATCAAGGCCATTCGAGAACTTTCCCGAGTGGAATTGTTACCTTGCTTCCGTATCTTAGAAATTCTTTTACAGCTGATCAAGTAAAAGCTATAAGATTTGTGAGATTCCTTAGTTAGATGCAGTCCAAGTAAAAGCTCTTGCCTTGCGTAAGGACTCAGATCAATCAATATTCGGATTTTAGATTCTCTGGTCTGTGATCGTTCAGAAAGCAAACCTACGTCGGATGAACTGACAATTTTTCGAACGGTGATATTAAGTGTGTAAAGTTATAAAATTTGTCGAAAAATTTATTGTTCATTTGACACGAAGTTTGTCCCCTGAATAATTGGAGAATCAAAAATCGTTTTTCCTATATAATGTTACGGCATTATTTGTCATGTATTGAATTTTCACCTTTTTCGGAAAGACGCAAGTCGTGAATTTCGATCATCTGCTGTTGATGGAGTTGTATATTATTTTTGAACGCGTAATCCAGCTGAGCAAAACGGCCCTGAAGTTTTGAAAACCTCTTTTGCAAATCTGTGAAATCTCCTTCTTTGTCCTTTAGCTGGGCCATCAGCTGTCGACTATAAATTCGCAGACTCTGGCCTATCTGGTCGTCCATCTTTTAAGGATACGCACACCTTTCGAAACTCACCTAACTTTCACAAAGATAAATTCACGTCTGATTGAAAATGAATCACGACCTCATTTGGATGTATTCGCCGGGTCGGACGGTAACGATTGTGCCGAATTTTGGTGCATGACGTTGTTTCCACTCTGATGTTTCAAATAAATTAATATAATTGTCATTCTGCCGTACATAACCGTTAATTACGTTTGATGTTTGAATTAAATATTTGAAATAATGTTAAAACAAAAGCATCTAGATATTGATGTTGAATTTCTGTAATCCCAATACTTCGAATGTAGATTATAGGGTGCGCAATTTTATCCCATTTCACGGAATTAGAAATTCCATCTGTACCCTCTGCAACGAAGTTTGCTAATACAAGAAACTTTTGCCTAATTTCGTTAAACGAACCCTGCAGTTAATATGTCTTTTTGTCGAGGACAGTGTCTGTCACGGAATGGGTGGTAATTAAATAATTCGTTTTGTAATCCCGTTCCTAGGTATATATTCGCAATTACGTCTGCCTGTACATTTCAAAACACCGAGGAGTTTAGAACACGCGTTGTAGGAGACTTTTTCTTGTAGCAAAGCCCTGACGGGCTGATCTTGAATTTGGATTTAAAAGCTATACGGTTGGGAGAAGATTCTGAGATAATGAAGTTTGGGGTTGATGCCACTGACACCGAGTGTGATTTCAATGAACCTTTCATCTGTAAAATGACATGGGTTAATCTCGGAATATAGTCGAGGGTGACATTTCTTATTGCGATGTTGAAAATCTGTGTTTATACACTCTTGCAAACTTTACCCTATACGTAAAAATTTCAGTCAGACGGAGGCATAGGATAAACTTGAAACAGTCACAGTTCCTTCGAAGACTTTTCGTTTGATGCACAAACAAATTTTCAAAATGTAACGAACTTGAAAAATGTTTTGTTCGAGCTGAGTGCTCAAAGTTGGAAAACGCAGGCCTTAAACATTGCATCTTGCGATTGGAAATATTTTCAGATTAGACCGAGTAACTTTATGAATAAAACGATTATTGAGAACATACTTGACAGAGCCATCAACCCCCAAGGTCCATTGCCTCATAAACCCTTCCTAAGCGTGACTTTGAATATTCAAGTTTCTGATATAGGTTAATCCGCAAGGTCAATAGTTGTGAATCTACTTAAGGAAATTCGATTCTCCGTACACACAAAATATTTACTTTGAAAATTGAACTGCAATTGAGAAGTAGGTATGCTGTACGTATTCAGTAATGAGTCTGGGCAGCCTATTCCGCCTTAGGTCTTTTTTATTGCGATGTTTGGTCATTCAACGTACAATACTGTTCGTTTCAATCCTATTCCGAGTGCAAATTACGGATCGATACATGCTGATAGGTCACATAATTGTTTTAGAATGTTTTCTCATCGTTCCTCGTTCCTTCCAAGTTCCTCGATTTATACGTATCTGCTCTAATTTCAGCATAGTATAGTCTACCACGTCTATTCGGAATTTCAGAAGGATTTCTGCACGTAATTAATTTATAAAACTCTCCCGGTGCTGATACCGCCTCATCATAGCTCTTTATCTAGCTGATAGCCAATCCAACGATGTATGAGAAAAGTTTTCTATTTTCTCACAAAACTGGCCAGACACCCCGAGGGTTCCAGGTGTCGATCCCATCGTTTGAGATAAAAGTAATAGCTCGAGTTCGATAGTCCATCGAATCTATTTGGCACTAGATAATAACAGGGGTTGATTTTTGGTAAACATATTATAACGCTAGGCTTACAATTACAATTTATCATTGACCAATTATCCGAGCAGAAATTCCCCCGGGCGTTTTGGCCATGAGAAAAGTTTGGTCCCAAAAATGCATCGTCCCACTGAGGATAAATCGTAGAGGCTGCTATCAACGCATATTTAGATAGGTAAAAAATATTTCCGATTGCATAAATATTTACGATAGATATTTGTACGTAAATTGAAATACTGATTTCATGATCTAGGATTGGATATTTGCAAGTGGCTTCGAAAAATAATTTTCTCGTAATCCTACTTCGGTTTTTACCTCAGTTGACAGTTTACAAAGAGAGATCACTACAGAACATAGACCGTAAATTTTGAAGAATATTCTTTCAGAGATGGAATTCTTTATTCTGATTCTTATTTGATTATTTTTTCAATTTCCTTCTTTCTCCGGATTTGAAAAAGTTTTGTTTCAAACCTTTGGCGTACTTACAATTAGAATGTTAGCGAGTTTGGTGTCTCGTCGTCAGCGGACCTGCGGGATTCGCGTTCATCTCTGTAAACTCTTGGAATTTTTTTTTCTCTTTCCAAAAATCGTATGAAAAATAAATTTTAAGGAGAACGGACGGTACAATTTTATCCAGTTGTTAATTTAAACTAATTTATTAGACATAAAAATTTATGCCAGAACTCGAAGTATAGATTAAACGCATGACATATGGTATGAAATTTTTGAAAAAGTTTGCAAAAATTGTACTGATCAAACAAAACAATTTTTTCAACAATATTGAAATAGCGGAACAGAATATTTGTCAGTTGAAAGTGCTATTTCATCATGTCAGTGCATAATTGTGTTACGAATGGTTATGGAGTTTCAAATATGTACACAGTATTTAATTTCGAACGTAAGCCCTGAAGTTTTTGTTATTTTTTCAAAATCCAGTTTTCTTTTTTTTTTTTTTTTTGTGGTGGCTCAATATTTCGCCCATTCTCTGGACCGTATTCAAATCAGATAAATTTTGGTTTCCACTTTAACACGTTAGAAAGATTTGCATTTCTAGTCGAAATGCACCTATACAAATATTTCTCACTTGAAAAAAGGGTTAAGAAGGACCTGGCTACCCGTGACATCAAAATTTGGCTGTGCTTGAAAAATGTTCAAGCTCGTTAATTTAAGTGACTGAGAAACTGGAACTTTTCTAGGCTTCCCTAGTAAGCAGATGATAAAATGAATTGTGATATGAGATTGAAATCGCTATTATACCTATGATATAACTATTTGCCCATGTATCGTTGGTTTTATTTCTGCCACGTATACCTATGATGATGCTGACATCCGAATATCACAGCGAATTACGAGATATTGGACGACGGATTACTACCCCATGAAATTAGTTTCGTGTTGATCGAAATGAATAAGGATCATAGATTTCGAGCTTACAGACTTTCCAACGTGTATGTACACAGTAGATGATTGGTTCCACATTCTATTGCATGTATACAATATTGACGTGCACGAATACTTTCATGAAATTGTGACAGGTTATTAAAATT
Organism: Macrophya alboannulata; assembly: GCA_949628255.1. Taxonomy (NCBI): domain Eukaryota; kingdom Metazoa; phylum Arthropoda; class Insecta; order Hymenoptera; family Tenthredinidae; genus Macrophya; species Macrophya alboannulata. The sequence goes on from OX451209.1 coordinate 13,204,559, forward strand.
TCTTTCACCTATGCTTGTTTCAGAATCGATCATACCCCGGTGGGACTTATCCGTACAACAACCAGCGCGAAGACTGAGCCGCGATTCCAACTTTGCTTCAAATAAGTAAGAACAGTTTTATATCTTAAATAGCAATTCAAAAGATTTGCTCATTCTATTTTGTATATAAACTCTTCAACGTCTAATTTTCCCGCAACTATTGTGTTCTCTGAAATATTTCACGCCAGTCGTCACAGCGTGAAGTATAATATAGCAATCCCAAAATTCACGATTCTTTTGACTTTTCAAATCTCGATACTTTTCTTCACTGTCAACTCAGTCAGCTTTTCTTACCTCTCTAACGAATTTTAAAGCGATTGATTAGAATTTTTTAATTTTTAGATCCATTCATTGAATTGCCAGATGAATCGGATTACATCACATTAGCCAGAATATCTGCTCCATAATAATTTGAAAAAAAGTCACTGCCGCCTGATAGTAATACCACTTTATTCATCCGGAATAAATGATACAGCCCCATTAGGCTGCTTTATTATTGACGATCGGCTTAATTATACACTGCCTGGGTATTGTGAGCTTATTATATTATACCTAGTCTCTTAGTCTACCCTGTTTCAAAGCAGTGCCAAAATAAGATTTGTGCGAGTAACTCCATCCCACGGTCTGTGGAAATATGAATTTTCAGTAAACTTCAGTGCGAATTAGCACTTTGAGAATTGTGCTAGGCAAGTGAACTAATTAGGTTCCGTTATTAATTTATTACACACGGTTCTCTGAACTGAAACACTTCGCTATCAAGTGATAAATGATATCCATACTTGTAATTCTCTTATAGTTGTTTCACTTTAGAGAAAATGTAATTCAATAGGCCGATATTAGCCCAATTGTTTCGTATTTGAATTTGTCGAAAACTTTTATTCTATTCAGTTACAATCTGTTGCTTTCTTTATTTTAATTCAGATTCAACGAGATAATACCACCGCATCCTATTTTCCCAGCCTAATACATCATCAGAGCTGGATGCTTCATCCCAGGTTTCAAATGACTGCACGTAAATGAAAACTGTAAATGTTCAATTTTTGTATTAAAATTTTACTCAAATTTTCAATAAATTACCCAACAGCTTAGAAGATTAATAATTCCTTTCATCAGTCTTACGACGTCTTATATGTCTTACAGTCCGAAGTATGCAGCCGGCTAAAATGGCCAACATGATTTTCTCTCAGAATTTCCAATCAATTTATACCCAACACTAGACTGGCTGCAGGTGTCTCAAGTTTTGGTTCAGGACGTGAATATAATAATAATTGGAGTGCATCAACTTAGTCGATAACATTCAAGTCCATGAATTGATCAACTAACGAGTCACATATGCCGTGAATTGATTAGCCACGTTAACTCCTGAACTCAAACACGTCCTTCATGTAAGTCGAAAGTTCTTGATGACGAGTTTGACTTACGAATCAAGTGTCATATCGCGGGGTGTAACTATCTGCATCCTCGCTTCGTTGTCCAATACCTCCGAGCGACGAAAAGGAAGATCACGGTGTTTGTTGACTATGAGAGTCTAGAATCCATGCAGGTGAATTTTCACCGTATTCCTACAATTCGACAAAGGTAAGAGATTTCTAATGTTACAATTTCGAAATTAAGCCTGAAATAATTTCAATCTCTAATTCTTAAGGGATTATTGTGCAAATGTAAATTATTCTGCTCAAAACTTCCTGCCTGTACAGGACATTTTCGTTCAAATTTGTCGTGGAGAACTATAGAATGTTTTTTTTTTAAATCTAGAGGACTTCGAAGGTTTTGACTTCGAAATACTGCAAAATCAAGTAGCCGATATTCGTACCAGCGGGAACGCGCATTGAATCTATATTTGCGTCAACGTATCAATCTGTATTGATGAAATCAACTGCTGCGGGTATTCGGTTTTCTGTTGCGATAGAACCCGCATCTCAGTAAAATGTTTGAACGTGTCCAATACGTTCCGAAGCGTGGCTTATTCGTCCTGTCAATAAAAAAATCCCGCATTAAATAATTGGGCTAAAAAATAATGAACTCTTTTTTTTTTCCACGATACGGTTATCGGAGCTTCGTTTACCCGAAACTGTTGATTTTAGAGATTAGAATACAATAAATTGAGCCAAGGAAACAAGACTGCGTAGCACTACTGAAAATTCAATTGTAGCAACGCTTCTCGTTAGCGTTCAAAAATGGAATAAAATTTTGATAAATAGCACGGAATACGGTGTCTCCAAAGTCAGAAGGGGATCGGAGATGGCAAGACCCTAAAGCTGATTAATAATTATCAGAATCGTCCACGTATAAATTTTGTAGGTAGATCGGATGTCCCTTTTCCCAAGGTATAAACGTCAGTCGAAACACATCTCGCTAGTGTTCGGTACCGAGGTTTATAATTAATGGCCCGGATTGGTCTTGCAGTCTGACGACGAGTCTATGATATATAGTCTCGAGACAGATGCTCGGGACATTTGAATTAAAAAGGAATGAGATATCTAGGTATGTATAATTATTTTTCTTGCGGTACGATTTCATTTCATTCATGAGCGACTCGGCCTGCACCGGCAAGCCTTTATCAAGCATAACAAGGACTCGCTCAAGAAAGGGGCAGAGGATCTGTAGAAAAGATTTCGTCTGAAAAATCCGGAAAGCATCTTCTGCTCGGCAGAATTGAATATAAAGGGGGTAGAATTTTAAAATGGGATTAAAGATGCGGTGCAACAAGGTTCAGTTAAGACTGGCAATATGGTTATGACTTATAAAGCTTATAAAGTGCGAAAGTGCAAAACTATGTAGGCGTTCGAAGTACACGCTAGTTCCCCGTGCCTCGAGACCAGGCATTAGGAGAGCTCTTTATGTACGCAGTTTTGCTATTTACTACCATCCTGGTAAGCGAAGGGAAGGAGTCTGTATTATTACAATGAACGGAAACTGCGGAGTAAGCTCCAACATTTTTTCGAGGGTTCTTCTCCTTGTTTACAAATCATTAGGCTGTTTTTCCTTCCGCTTTTAATCGTACTAGCCGGAGTTTAAAGGAGAAATGAGAGGTTGATTCGGTGAAGCGATTTTCAAGTTAAGCCATCTGGGGTACGAGGAAGTTACCCGATTTTTCAGGAGTGTCATTTCAAGTCATAACGACTGTGGTATTCCTCCGTATATTTTATTCATCTTTGTAATTACTTGTAAATTTTTTATCATTCGTACTGGGAGCAGTTCGCGAGGGTGCGGTTTAACCTAAATTTATTACTTCTTGTTCATCCCATTTTGCGGTTTCACAAACCGAGTCGTCGAGTTAATTTAATAACTTTATGATACCGCACTAAAACGATCGAGTGAAATTTCCTTGCTGGACATTTAGTCCGTTTTATAACCTGTATGAAACATCGTTGAATGACAGTGATCGAGAGTGGTATGTGAAAAGAAAAACGACAGGAAGACAGAGAGCGAGAGAGAGAGAGAGAGAGAGAGAGAGAGAGAAAGGCAGAATGGATAAACGGTTCCCTTGGAAGGAAAGTTGCTTCAGGCAACGCATAGTTCTTTCTTTGACATTTTGAAACCCTGTTCGCAAAGCATAATTTGAATACAGTCTCCTTCGGCGTCATGACAAGCCGAAAAAGATCCATTTACCATCGTCGTGAAAAAATTTCGCGTAGGTATATTAAAATCGATAGAAATGAAACCCCAATTAAACGATATTGACTAACGATAACGATAAGCTCAATCAAGGCCACTTTTACAATAAATGTATGCCGATGCATTCTTATTTCTTTGTGTTCCTAAGCCCTGCCCATCTCTCGCAATCGATACAGCGGGTTACCTGCAATCCACGGTACCCATTTGAACTCTCCCGTGCAGAATTTAGTTCGGGAAGGCCTTGACAACACAAAGGCCCCTATCGGGATCAGTTGTGGATTCCATAATAATAGATCCCTATCAATGCCCGATCAGGGCCTGTTCGGGTGATATTCAGACCCCCTCGAAAATAAATAAATAATAAATCCTCATTACTGCCCGATCAGGGCCTGATCGGGCAATAGTAGGACTTCATCGAGAATAAATGTTGTGGTTCTGACAAGGCCAACAGATCGGGGCCTGATCGAGCAATAGTAAAACTTCATCGAGAATAAATGTTGAGGCTCTGACAAGGCCAACAGATAGGGGCCTGATCGGGCAATAGTAGGACTTCATCGAAAATAAACGTTAAGGTTCTTACAAGGCCAACACGTCGGGGCCTGGTCGGGCAATAGTAGGACTTCGCCGGAAATTAACGTTGAGATTCTGACAAGGCCAACAGATTGGGGCTTGATCGGGCAATATTAGGACTCCATCGAAAATACATGTTGAGGTTCGAACGAGTATGGAGTACCTGTAGACCCCAAAAATTTCATCTACACTTTCCTGCCTTAGTTGTTCATAGGGAACGACAGGGGACATTACGTTATACTACTCAGTTAGCGTGAATTGACGGACACCCTGTACAGAAGGAAACTTTTGCGTTTGATATCTTGACCAGAGATTCAAATATTGAAAATATTAAATAAAATAACGATCACACATACAGACAAAATGTGATTCTCCGTAATTAAGTTGTGATTGGTCTTAAAAATATCATGATACTTGGTAGAAAAAAGTGGAATCCGATAGGATATTTTGATAACAATTTTCAAAGAGATCTGTAGATTGGAGTTTCTACGATAGATCTTAAAATATCAGACTATTGTAGAAATAAATATTTTTTCAATATTATAGATATTATTAAATATCTATTGTAAGCGTTAAATCGAGTGAGAGCTTGTGGAACTCTAGGCAAGAAATTAAATTAAAAACATATTTGCAACTCGGATGTTTAGTTGAGATATCTTAACCGCATTGAAACACTGATATCATTGAGACAGATGCAAAATTCAAAACAATTACAAGAAAGTGACTTACTTTGTCAATAGGTAGTTTGGCGTAGTTAGTAGAGCGTGCGACTAGTAATACAAGCGAATGCGAGCGTCCCCAGATCGAATCCCGGCACAATAATGCGAAAATTTTCTCATCTTAAAATTCTTACTTGGTACCTAAGTGCGATTGTTTGCGATTAGTAGGTGTCGATCAACGCTTCACACGTTGAAATTAATTCATTTTGAGTATCTAAATTTATTTTTTTCCACGCAACTATTCGCGTAATGTCATATTCCTGATCAGGTCCTGATGTATTCTCCTAACCAGGGCCTGATAAATTGACCTGATCAGGGCTTGGTCTGCGAAACGTTACATTTCCTAACAGGCCCCAATCGAAATTCCTGATCAGGGCCCTAATGCTAAATCAGGCCAAATATTCGGGTCCTGGTTACAGCCCGGCCGAAATTTCTACACGGGCTGCGTACTGCAGATGATGGTTACTCTTAGATATATGCAAATAGCTCCGATGTTCGTTATTGAAATTATGAAAATCGGGTCTCATAATCAGATGCAATCCAAGAGGCAAAATACGTGAAGTGAGCCACCTGTTCAGTTGGATTTGTCTAATCGTACGCTCATCTTACGATCTCTTTAGGGGTTCCAAGAAACATGTTTGGAGCACTTTTTCAAAGTCGAAAGTAAAAATTCCATAAAGCTATGCTTTATTTAAAAAATGATTGATTTTCACTAATTTGTATTTTCGAATAGTTTTGTCGCAGTAAAACGGGAAAATTCAAATTGCTTGACACATCTCCTAAAGAAACACGTCTACTAGTAGTTTACAGGATTTTTTTCGTACTTTCACGTGAAAATATCCAATTTATTCGGAACAGAATCCATGACCGCGAAAATACGACTAGGAAAAATGATTACTTTTTTTTTTCTTTGAATTTGGGCCGGGCCTAAAAATTTCGAAACGTTCTTAAAAATAAGTTCAATCCTTTATCTTCATCCGTATAAAAGGAAATTGTAAGTTGGGAATGGGTTCTACGTCAAAATCTCGTTCTTACCTCCACATATGTTATAAAGAAGTCCTCTGATTCTTATTCAATTACGCGGAATTCAGGAAACTTTTCTGTCTCGAGCAAAATGTCATCCATCTCGGTCAATATTGTTTGGAGAAATTCTTTTTCAACATTGTGTCCATAAAATATTGTAATACCGCGCGGTGGTTTTAATAAATTATTACTCGCTTCCTAACACCCGTGTCTAGGTTTTTTTTTTATCTTTAGTTTTTCTGCCCATAAAAAAAGTTTTCAACCTTATGAATTTGTCAGAAAAAAAATTTGTAACTCGAAATATGTTTGGAGTATCAAATGGATATCGGTTCACCGGGTAGCGCTTCGTTTTCTAAGCAATCAAAGACCCAAAGATCTGAAATCGAAGCACCGGTTAATCCAAATTATTGCATCAAGTGCTCTTACTTTGACTGCATGCAACTCTGAAATCCAAAGACGCACAACTACTAATTTCTACTTAATTTCGGCTCAAAAGATTGGCGAACTACTGTCATAAAACTGGCTAATTAAATAACAGTTTGTACACATGCCAGTCATTCATAAATATCCGTACTTAAGGTGTAGGTATGTGCCTCTTTAAAAGGTTGATGATTTTCTGTTGAGCTTTCGATCTTAGACTCTGTATAGTCCTAGCATTAGGCTTCCTGATAAATTGTGAATCGTAAAAACGATGGCATGTCTCATAATTGGTATAGACACGTTGATAATTATTCACCTCTTTACTGAGGCCGCCAAACCAATTTAAATATTCAAAAAATGAGTGTCGTGCTGTGATGGCTGTTGTATATCTCTAATCAGTGGGGTAATTTAATCAGCTGATATTGTTAGTAGTCCATGAAGATGATGGCGTGGGTCTATAATAATTAACGTATTACCGTCTTAATTATTCGTGGTTATCCAGAATGTGCTCGGGGCGACGCCTCGCTAAATTGTATAACGACGGGATGTGATCGATATTGTAAATAATTACCATAGAGTTGAATGACAAAGGCCCTCCTCTCTCGCATGGGGTTCAAGATAATGTTATGCAGGGCCTAGTGTTAGTAGTGTTAGCAAGTGTTCAGTCAGCCGAGAATCGGTCGTTTTCGCAAAGCGACGCCCGACTATTGACAGGGCTGAACTACGAGTATGATACTCTTCGTCTTATTTCGTGAACCATCAGTATTTACGACCCTGCGAGTTTCTATCGCAGGGATCGTACTGCAGTACTTTCAAGAAACTGAATACAAAGGAGTTCGCAATTTAAAGCGTCGACAGAACAAGGGCGTAAGTGTAAAATGCTATTTTCATGATATTAACACGGATTATAAAGTTTTAATCGACGATTTCTTGAAGCTTAATCTGGAAAATTGGCTTGAATTGAATAAGGCTCTTGTTCCGCTCATCCCTTTGACTATTGATCAAGATTGACGATAAGAAAGGAAGGAATTTATCGAAGTGTGCTGTATACTATTTATATAGAATCAAGAATTTGGATTTGTTGCACCTGTCGAATCTTTGTTTTTTTTCAACTTACAAACAGGTTTTATACTTGCAGGAAGGTAAAATAAGAAGCCTGTTAAAATTTGAGATCTTAATATTGATATTAAGAGGTGCCTCATCGCGAATTTGTATTTTTCATTTAAATAACACGGGGCATGTTCTAGTGGCACACTTCAATTTTTATATCTTAAGTATTAATCTACTCAGAATGATTTTGCATAGCTACTTTTGTTCGAAATTGAACGCTCTACAAATAAGGTCTCTTGGTCTTTTTCGATAAACCTAACTGTTTCCAAGATGGTTATTGGTTAATTATCACTGATAGCCAACACCCAACTTGGAAACAGCTAGATTTATCGAAAAAGACCAAGTGACCTTTTCTAAAGAGCGTTCAATTTCGAACAAAAGTAGCTATGCAGAATCATTCTGAGTAGATTAGTACTTCAGATATAAAAATTGTAGTGTGCCACTAGAACATTTTCCGTGTTATTTAAATGGGAAATAGAAATTCGCGATGAGGCACCTCTTAATATTAATAATAAGATCTCAAATCTTAACAGGCTTCTTTTTACCTTCCTGAAAGTATACAACCTAGCTGTTTGTAAGTTGAAAAACAAAATTTTCCCCAAAATGACGCACCCTAATATATATATTTATATTTTTTAGCAGTTCGAGAAGAAGTTTGTCAGAAATAATTTTCAGCAACGTTGAGTCTTCGCGATTTCTAAATATTTATTCTCCCCCATAATTCTCTTGATTTTAATCAGCAGTAGGTACCTAGCTCATGATACACAACTTTCCATAAATAAAAAATGTATTACAAAATGTTTATTTACCAACTGAGTTTATTCAATGGCACGGATTCACCCTACCGACAATAAAATGTTGACGACAAAGCGACGAATTCGAAGAAAAGTTCATCACCCTATTTTCCTCCATATTAATGTAAATATTTGCACCACTGGTTATATAACGGGGAAATTCGGAAAATGCGAATAATTCAACGCAGTAGCTGCCTACCTGAGTAATAATTCTAAAAAAATTCAGTCGTGAGACGCACTAGATTACTTTTTTGAACTTATAAGTACATAAAAAAAAAACTTGTTAGTTATTACCTTTATCCATGTATACGCTCATAATAATCAATGGATTAATGTAAGTCGAAGAGAGTTGGTCCGTGAACTCCGAAGGACACGTTAGACCGATCACAAACCATCCAAACCACAAGTCAAAGATGACGCAAGGAGCTTACGGAAATCCCCAAAAGACGGGCTACAAAGTTACTCGTTGTCCCAGGTTGACCCTGATTTGCCAATAACAAGCCAAGCAGTCGTGTGTCAGAATGTTGACGTACTGGTTTCTCGGCTGTTCAAAATCCCATGCGGCCTACGTAAGACGTTATTCCATAATATATATATGCTTACGAGCTTAGATGTGGTTATGATCAAGTTACGGACACATTTTATGGTTATCGGTCCATAAATCGGCTTACGGTTTCATTGCTCTTGATTTTTGCATGCGGGATAGAATCTCATTTTTTACAAAGTTAATAGTAGGTGGTCATATTCCCGAACTATCATGACCATATTATTTTCTATTTATTATTTCAACATTCACCCTTGGTTCTTATATAGTTTGTTTCGCTCTAGGACTTGGTATTTGCATTATCACTTGTGGGAAACAAATTTCACTCACACAACGACGACGGCGTTTTCAAATTTAGAATATTGCTATCTTGTATTAGCGAAAATTTTATACATCCGAAGAAGAGTACTGTGTGTATCAATTAAAAATCTTCTAGAACAAATGGAAAATGTTCAGTGGACTTCTTTCGTTCTATACTTTTATTTTCTCGTCTGTTCAGGAGCACCGATTCTCTGTCCCCTGTAACATTGCAAAAGATGTTGTAAAAGGGCATAGCCGGTGATAGCCTGAGGAATTGTATGTATATACGTATGCACAGTAAAACTGAATGGCTCAATTCCCGCCGATAGACACCGCACGTGATTGTTCAGACAAGCGTAATAGAACAGACCCAATAATCTAGTAAATTAAATTCTCACAAAAGTTGGCTGTAGGGTTCTCCTGGGAAATAAAGAGACTGGATGAAGTTCGAAAAAAGGGCAAGATGCACTGGATCATTTATCTCGTTTAAAATTCAACTGCAATAAAAATTTTACTAACAAAATAACAGAGCTGATATGTGAGTAACCTTTCAGCCACTATGAAACACGTTACATTTTTTTTCTGGTATTCTCCCAGTGAATTCGTTAAATACAAAACGTTGTCTGAAATTTGAGAATTATTATTCATTAACTGAAGCTGGCAATTGTTTCCGATGAGCGACGTCAAACACACACAAAAGGCAGAAAAAAAAGAGAGAGAAAAAAAAAACAACGGGGTTGACTCGCGTCCACACTCTACGCATACATCGGTGGTCAGCAGCTCCTCCCTTGGGACACTCGACGCACAATGGTCGGAAACCGAAAAAAACTGGTTAAAAGTCAGGTTTAGAAATCTCTTTGAATCGAGTAAGAGCGATGCATGTTTGTTCTATAAATATAAGATGAACAGATGAGCTGAATCAGTTTTTAAACATTTTTTAGTATTTGATTTACCATTTTGAGTTTTCAAGTTTCGATCTCACAATCTCAGAATTCTAGTGAATAAGTCGTGATACTTGAATCCGAAGTCATACGTCCATTTCTTCGGACTTGTCCCTTCATTATTCAAGGTAAAGATCACATTCACAGCCTAATTTCTACTCCTTTGCGGACAAATTGTTTAATTGAAGAATTAGAGCTTAAGGTACTAAAACGAACCAAAAGTCAGATCTTAAACCGTCTCGAAATGCTATACAATTACCTTCTCACTCCTTGAGAATGCCACATCATTTCGAGAACTATCAAAGCACAAAAGATATATGACTCCTTGGAGAGATAGGAGAGCTCTGAAGCAATGCCTAGACCTTCCTCCCGAAGAATTATGGTTAATTACATTACCACGCCTCTGTTTCTAATCCCCAAGTTTCTTCGGTATCGAGTTAGTATTATCCGAATTTGAGGAAAAATCGTTACAAGTAATCAAAGCTGTGTATGAATATAGGTATATCGTATAGGTGTGTACCTATATACCTTTGCAACGAGTCTAACTTGATTCGAGTTGATTGTAACTTGGTTAAAATTCAAAGGTAAAAATTTCCCCTAAACGTTACTCACTCATTTATTGAAGCTAGAATAATAAATTGAATATTCTGTACTTGTTGGTGTATGTTGCAGGTGGATACTCCAAAATGTACATATATAATATACGTATTGCAGAGGGAGGATGTGTCCAACACCTGTGGTAGTACTGATTTTGCAAAAATATCACCATGAGTAATAATACTGCATATATACGACTAAAAGTTACGATTCTCATTACTCTCTGTGGCATTAGTATTTTACCGAATCACAATGGTGCAGCATACGTGTAGATATATACATGGGGCATTCCATGCCGAGTCACCCATTCTGCGATCCTGACCATTCCACAATTTTTCATATTTCATTGCACGATAGTTCTCACCTTAAAAATTATTTAAGTTATTCATTTTTGGAGTATTCCAAAATTTGTTTGCGGTTACAAAATAGTGATCTTGAGTCATTATTTCTCCTTCTTATTTCTCTATCCTATAATAGATCTAACTCCGATTCTATAAGCCATCACGTATGCAATGGGAAACAGTAGTCCAGCATTACGATATACGGAGATTCGGTTGGGAAGGTAAAGTGGTGTCGCACAGCGGTCGGCTGGTTCCCGTCCTCAAGGAGGTCCTCGGAGTGCCACGGAACATCCTGGTATAGAAGCGCCTGCGCCCGCACCTCCGAGTGTCGGAGGCGCGGCCAGGACTTTCGGCTGTTCAGTTGGGCTTCGTGCGCGACGTGGCTCCATCGCCGGTTCTTGAGCCGCGCTGGGGTGCTGTTAACTGATAACGAACGAGAGTTCGTGGTTAGTGAGAGTGCAACCGATCGAGAACAGAAAAAACGGAACGGAACAAGATAAAAAAAATAAAAAAATTTCTTCAAAATTTTCATCAATATCTTTAGTCGGTATTAAATATTTTTTTTTTGTTCGAAACTGAGACACAGTTTGAGAGCTTAGGTATTGGAACTTTTTTCTACTTCAAAGACGAAGAAGTATATAGTGATTGGAACCTACCATGAAGAGTTTTGAAGTTCACCAACTATAGGAGTGGGAAATTTATGCGCATCCAGGAATATCAATACGAACAAAATATATCTCTTTATCAATTTCTGTGGGGACCAATATCTACGTGAATTACGGTGGGTCTCATCGATTCTCGTTTTATCAGAAAAAAAATTCAAATTTTCCATGTTTTATATGCTCCCTCTAAAATTCTTGAATTTTGAGCTTTTCAACCGACTCTTTTTCCTTACGGACGGAGTCTAGGGCCACTACTTTTGAGTTCGGGAAAAAAGTTTTCATACAGTTAGCGTCGAACTCAGAATAACTAAAAACGGAAAGTTGATTGCTCAATTCAATTGCCTGGTTTGGTAAATATCCAAAAATTTCAGAAACTTAAATCTCTCATCTCGAATGTGCAACGAGACAGATTAACACTGGAACTCGTAGTTTCAAAGAAAAATTGTAAAAAAGAAAAGATGATATTCAAAAGTCCAAGAGTGGTCGAGCTCAACGTTTCGTTCTTGAATCCGGATGGTCCTTTCTTCGCAAAACGTGTCCTAGATTCGGGACAATGGAAATTAAGCAGAATACTAATGAGAGTTGTCCTTCGTCTACTGGCAAAGCAGTGGACAAACGTTAGTCCTTCGACTTTAACTTGAAAAGGCACTTTGGTAATCGACCTAGACACACAATAAGTTGTGCCAGCAACTTATACTTAAACAGTGAAGATTTGCGGGATCTGAATACGACCTTCAAGTCAAATTCTTAGCTGCTATAAATATTCATGGAGGGATTGTAAACCTAAAAAGTCAACCAATCAGACCGTTATTTAATAGGAAAAGGTGATTAATTGACTGTAATTTTTTTTCCGTTAAGGCTTTTGAATCGTTAATTCGAAGAACTAAGTTAACGGCCTCACCATTTTATACTGAACTAATGACTAAAGACAAACTATCAGGTTTTCTCATACGTGAAATCAAATCCATCGCTATGAAAAATTCAATAGTCACGCCTTCTGTTTTAATTTTTTGTTTTCCGTCAGCGTAGCTAATCAATCAGGTCATTTATAATTTGTGTCGAGATACAATTCCTCAGACACATTTTTTCCCAAGAATGTAAATTAAGGACTTTAAGGCATTCAGTCAGCTCTATGAGTTCATGTGAGGTTCGGATTTGCGATTGGGTTCAAATTTTCTCTACGTTTTTGAGTTTATTTTGATTCGAGGATTAGCCGATACCGGTATGGGGTTATTGCCGTCAATTTTATTCACATCTTGGCCGTATAAAGCTTATTCGCTAATGCACTAATGCTCCGACTGCAAAGTTTTGAAGAAAAACAAGCAAGTAAATCGGCTGACCACGATGAGCCAGTTCAAGTTTAAACACAAACACATGTATGAAGATTTTTTCAAATTATGTATTGGTAGGAGATTTATAGATGACTGCAGGGGTGAAAAAAATTTGACCTCGTATTCGTGATTAACGATTCAAAAAACCTTGAGATACCAATTTCTATTCGAATCCGTCAATCCTTTCGCGAGATAGCGTCGATTGAATTTTCTTTTGAAAATTTTGTTCTTTGCATATCTCAGACATGACCGGACCGATCAGATCCAAAATCTAATCATTGTTGAGTAATGGTAATTGATCATGACTAACTCGGAAACAGTTAGATTCATCGAAAAATACCAAGAGACCTTTTTTGTAGAACGTTCAATTTTGAACAAAAGTAGCTATGCAGAATCTTTCTGAGTAGATTAGTACTTGAGATATAAAAATCGAAGTGTGCCACGCGAACATTCCTCATGTTATATTTAAATGAATAATAAGATTAAAAGCTCAGTTTTCCGAGGCTTGTCATTTGATCATAATACAGAACAAATTTTTGAAACGGCCTTCTGAGAAAACAAATAGTCGGTTTATTCGGCCCACTCTAACACATACACTACCGATCAAAAGTTTGGTAACACCCCTGAAATCAAATAATATTGTTAAAAGTAGGATATCTCCGTGAAACGTGATCGAAAAATAACAAATAATGAACATAATCAAAGAGAAAAGAGTGACCTTTATGAAAGATCAAAATTCAATTGGTGATCTCCATTTGTCTCCATGTGACGTCAAAATGAAGTTGAGTTTTTTTTGCACGAAATATGGTGTTACTTGAAAGCGTTGTAGCTTGATGAAAAATCATCTCATAGAAAATGACAAGAGACAAAAGTTGTAATAGAATTTATCACCTAGAGAATACCGTTTGAAGATTTAAATTACGTTCTTTTTCTGCAAAGTTATGCAAGTTTTTTGTGGAAAAGTTCGATTTTTGGTACGAGCTCTACAACTCAGAAGCGGTCCGTTGAGAAAACAAAAAAAAAAAAATGTCAGAAGGAAAAAGATGTATATTTTCGTTTTTTATTTGTGAGAATTTTTTGAAATTTTTTTCTCGCAATTTTTATTTTATCACTTTTTTTTCATGCACCAATGCTATTCTAAAATACGTTTTTTTATTACTGTAATTAAGCGAATAATATAATAGAGTACCAACATCGAGTATTTTATCTAGATTAAATGCGGAGTGTATTTATTCAATTGAAATAAAAAGATGAAAGTATTTATTCCCGAAAAAAGGTAATAAAAAAAATATTTCCAGCGAAAACTTTCAAAAAATTCTCATAAATGGAAAATGTAAATATACATCTCTTACCTTTCCGATGTTTTTTTTTTTTTTTTTTACCGTTCCTGAGTTTTAGAGCTCGTAGCAAAAATCAAACTTTTCCACAAAAAGTTGAATAACAATTTGCAGAAGAAAATCGTATTGAAATCTTCAAATAGCATTTAAGCTAATGAATTCTACTACAACTTTTGTCTCTTGTCATTTTCTATAAGATGTTTTTTCATCGAATTACAGCGCTTTCAATTAACACGATATTTCGTAAAACAAAACGTAACTTCATTTTGACGTCACATGGAGAAAAATGGAGATCGCCAATTGAATTTCGATTTGTCATAAAGGCCACTCTTTTCTCTTTGATTACGTTTATTGTTTATTATTTTCCGATCATTTTTCACCGAGATATCCGACTTTCAAGAATAATATTTAATTTCAGGGGTGTTACCAAACTTTTGATCGGTAGCGGAAAGTTAAAAAATAAAAACAACTCAGACGTAGAGCAAATCAATCTAAAACTCAAATCCGGAGCTTATATGAACTTATGAAGTTGACCATACCTTTGAGAGAAGAAAGGAAGTGTAGTTTTGGAGCACGGTTGCCAATATTTTCTCGAGCGTAAAAAACAAAACCTAGTGTGATTTTTTGGGATTCGTCTACCAGAAATAGTCCGAATATTAGTGGGTTTTTTGATCTTTGATATCCGTTGGGTAGGTACTTTGAACTTACGAATTTTTGAAAGCCAATGCTAGCGATCGTGATCAATAACCAAAATAAATAGTAGAAACGACTAGATAATATCATTTTGCATTCTGATTCGGCTAGTAGTCTGATATCTCTGATCAGAGAATACTACTTGTTTGGTCGTTCTCTGCGTTTATGTGTTCGAGAGATTGGTAGTGCTTGGGAATTTGTAAACTGAGTATAAATTATGTACCTCCAATACCCGTTCAAAAATGGGAAGGAAAAATTTGAACAATATGAAACGAATGTTGGAACCCTTATGAAACGAAATAAAAAAATAAAAAAATGTCCCATTAGACCGCCCGAATCGCCAATGAAACCCAGTAGGTCTGGGCCTTTCAAATGAACCCAATTTTGTAGGGTAAGAAAATAGTAGATGTTCACAAACACAGTGCAAGAAGAACCCGTTATTATGGTGGGGGAATGGCAATTGACTTTGCAATATGGTGCGTTACGGCGCGGGCGGCCGGCTAAAAGAAAAGCGGTTCGGTACCACGGGAGCAAACAGTTCCGCAAAGACCGCCGGGAGGACCATGAACCATGGACCAAAGAGCAAAGAGCAAAGGCAGTGGCGCGATTCACACATACACATACCCCGTAGCTACCAATTGAGCTCACGTCCCCTTGATCCAAGGGATCGTAGCGATCCTGTGTGATCCCTACACACCCGGAGGTGAGATTCGATCTCAATATTCACCCTTCTACTTCGGTAGAGGGGAATACCATACATATACGGAATACAGTCTCCACTTTGGGTATAGGCATTGCGACAGAATTTTCAGCTTTATTTATTTAGGTTGAAATAACTTGAGGCAGGGAAAAAGATCGAATGAGAAGGTAGCGTTCATTTCTTCACAATCACAAGACTGGCTTATGCTGTGGGCAGATATCTCGGAACAATATAAATTTCTTCACGTCAAGATGGCATATCAAATGACAAAGTGAACTTAGCATTATTTTGTCTCGTTGCATGTCAGTTACATTTACTTTCCTTGGTTTTCTTGTTTTTTTGATACCGAATATCAGGTAAGAAAATTTCCCCCCTTTCATGGGCTTGAATTAAAATTTGCCGGTAACCCGTACCCAAACCTTCTGATTCTTATCACCCGGATTTTTCTTCTTATATTCCAACTGTTGAATTTTTTTCTCTTCATTAGTGTGACACGTACATACATGTTTTAATCACTTGTATCTTAAGCGATTCCACCTCATAGACTGAAATATTTTACCTTCAATATTGAGTATATATTATAATTATAATTTGTCCTTTCACTGGTGGAATTTCGATTGCAACCCTCCATTGATACTTGCAGTAGATACTTCAATGGGAAAAATTTTCTCGTAATGACAGTCGGTAAGTATTTGGAATATTGTTTCATCGCGTCGTTAATGTGATAATTCTGAGTTTTGGTAACAGCGGAAATCGTTAACAATGCCCATTGGTCAAGTTAATGCCTTATTATTCCACCCAAATATCTGCAGCATTGAATAACGTGCGATTTGCGGTGTTATTTCATTGCATGGTCCATCCAGTAATACGTACCATACATCGGCTACATATAACCGGCTTTGGAAATATCGACGAATGCCCAATTACTGTAGTATAACCATTCCATCGTAAATTTATATCGTGTAAACGTAGGTGCATAGTTCTATGGGACATTTTGTACACTTTTAAAATTGTACGGTATAATTAGATGCTTATAGAAATGTGTGAATTTCCGTACTCACTTACCTTTTTCAACGGGTTTATATATGAGTTTCTACTTTTTAGTAAATATCATGTAATATGAACCACCACCTTTCGCTCCATTGAGTAAACGTCGTACAAAAGTTTGGCCATCCACCGGGATTACGAAGCGTTTTAACCCGCGCATGTTAACCAGGCGTTATTCATCCACTGTCAGTAAGTTCGAATTCCCCCATGTCAGCATGTGAAGAAGATACGTTATACCTAAACCATTCACGGGCAGTTTAAACATTCATGTATGCTTACACACATATCTACATGTAAAGCTAATTGTATGTATATGCCATTTAGCTTACAAGTTGGAAGCTGTGATATTCTAAAGGCTGACGATGAGATATGCCTACATAGGTATACACGCATAGTCAGTATAAGGCAGTCTGATTGTGGATTAGAAAACAAAGCTTGCCCAGGCGTAGTTCTTGGCTCGAACCAAATTCCTCTTCGTATATCCTCGTCAACAGGAGTCTGGTTTGCGTCAAGGCTACCAGTAACAAACGTACCATTTGGTTAATGAGTATTAACCGGTAACTCAGACTGTAAGCGGAGTTTTGACTTCAATGTCACTTATACTCATGGGTTATTAGACCGCGTCGACAAGGTAAGCTCACCGCTGTGTCTATTTCGTTCGAAAGCTTCTAGCTGATTGTGAATACATGGTACAACAAGATAATAATTCATCCACATTAGGACTGATATTTCAACAGTTCAGTTATAGTTATACGTAGCCAGCTTAGAACAATCACCGCTATAGCATAGCAGCGAGAACCAGATCCTTGTGGATTGAAATCGATAACCTTACAGAAAATAAGTGTGGTCGTTGACAGCTTTCAGATATCGTTCTTTCATAACCAACAAGCGTGAAAACTCTAGGTATTAAACGTTTTTTCTTGATCTGTAGTGAAATCTATATGAGAAGAAATACAGTGGCACAGTCTGTATTGTTACATTTGCGAGTGTCTCCGTTTAACGCCGACTCAAAGACACCCAGGGAAACAGAAAATTCTACTGTTCAGTATACGACGACACTTATTGAACGTTTCGCGTTTCATCATTTTTCTTGGTTTATACCATGCTTATGACATGTTCAAGTTTTAGGATTTCCCAGATGAAATTCAATAGAATGACAGAAGTGCGAGAAAACTCATAAAAACAAGATCATCTTTCGCAATAATCGGACTTCAGAATCAAATATATTTTTCGGATGTACTGTTTGTGAACGACTAAAACTCATTTCACACGCGAATTTATTATGCGTGTGTAATGAATGGACACTTCGCAAGATAAGACCTTTCATTCACCATCAGTATGACCCGCAGGTAGTCCGCAAAGTAGTACCGGCGAACTTTCGTTGGTTATAACCCGCCGGTAGCCGCCCAGGGCATAATTCAGAAAGTGGTTCTAGAGATCCGGGGATCAACTGGGGAATCATTGAAATAAATGAATGTGACGAATCTGATTAGCGAGGTCAACCCGGTAGCGACGTTGACACGTGTTTTTGGTTTCAGAGAAAATCTTCACCACGGATGATTATCCTGTAGGTTTTGTGGGCGGTATTTTGACTCGGATGATTCATGATTGTTGACTCGAAATGCGTTTTTAAAGAATAATCAAATCACCTTACGTGTTACACCTAATATTTATTCATTACATTCGTTAGTTTCGCTTTCCATTTATTCTGGCTCAATGCCTTCCTGACTATCAATTCATCATTTATGCATATTCTGACATTTACAGAATTCAATATCTCTTTGTAAGGACAGGGTTAAATTAATGACTGAATGGCTTGATGACTGATGAGCGGAGAAGTAGGACTAAGTTATGTGGAACTTTACATATAGCAAAGGCTAGCCTGCGGCAGAGATGAACAAACATTATTTGTACAGTATTCATGGAACTCACTTTCCTGCGGCAAGCTTTGAGAACCCAAAACGTTGAATCCGGTCACAAGCAGAGGATAGAAGTTCCATGAAGAATTTAATCGTTTATTTTCTCGTATAAAAGTCACCAAAACTTCTACCTTCTTCTCACTTTTGGAGAGATTTTTTGTTTTTTTTTCCCAATCTGTTCGAGATAGAGAGTAGATTATCACCGCGAACTTGGCTGTCGACTTAGATATCTGTAAGAAAAATCGACTACTAGCAGCTACGGCTATAAAAATCTGATAACCTGAACCAAGTTTTCAACGCACGTCTCCCGGAGACCGAATGGGTATATCCTTTAAGTTTGAAAGACTCACATAATCCCACGGTTGGGTAAAAGTATAAAACTGCGGAAAAATTCTTCCGAGAAACACCTGCGGCACTGTATTTATTTCAGCGTATGTCTCGAGGACGGAACATTACTTGTTTGGTATTGAACTAAATATGACATGTTAGCGAATAGCTTATTATCACACATGAGAATACATCTTTTTAGGAAGTATCAAACCGGTGAAGGACGCGTTATGCAAATTTTTTATCACCCTGCCATAGGCAGCAACATGGTCTCGTTGTCGTCATATCCTCTAGGATATGGATAGGTCATATGCTTTCAGCTATGCTAGCAGTTGTTTATACTGCAATGGCAGCAAAGGAGCTTTGAGAAGACGTGACGTATAAAAGTGCGTTATACAGCAAAATTGCGTTTGAAGCGTATCGGAAATGATGGGGTGGGAAAATGGGCTTACGCTATATACGTTTCGAAGCTTTTCCGCGAACAGGGAGAAGATCTTTGCTTCGCTCTCACACCGTTGGATATATAATACATAACTGTTGTTTATATACCGTATATGATTCTTCCGCTAGCATATATATCAAATTCAGAGGGTCACTGCAGCGTGGCGCTTTGTTAGAAACGGCAGACAGCTGACAACGTCTTTTCGGCAGCGGCTTAACGTCTGGAACAGCGAGAAAAACAAAAAATATGGGTTTTACGTCGAAAGAGTTTTTCCCCTTTACTCAAGGCTGGTTGAGATTAGAAACCATTTTGATGTTCACATGATCTGACGACCGTAGTTCCATTACTTGTTGTTTCGGTTCACTCTGCGGATTTTTCTGTGCCTTGATGTTAAAGCCAATTTGAACACGTCGGCGCTCGAGTTCTTGCATGAAGATTTCATTCGGTAGTCACTGAATGAATTCTGCACTCATGCCAGTTTGATAAGAAGTGTCGAAATCGATGGAAAACCTAGAAAAGTATTTAATATGTGTTTACTTTCTTATTCGTGACGTGATGTCGCACACGGAGGGTATCTACGTGATCTGCAAAATAACTTGGTCAGGGTATAAAATACCGGTAAAGACGAAGCATGGACATGAAACGCAACGTTGTTCTGTTATAAATTTTTTTATTCAGGAATCGTACTAACAAAGTTCCGGAAAATATTCACGAACTTATGAGGAGACTATTTTTTCACTGTTTTTTTTCTTCTTATTCTTTACAGATTCATCAAGACTTTGATAGCCAATTTTGAATCAATGAGTACAATGAAAATAGAATGTATTATAGGTCTGCGCGCAGTTACGTTCGTTGATGGGTAATTTAGGAAGTGATCCAGCGCTACATGCTTCATTATCACTCGGTTATAATAGTAAGATAATACTATTGCCACATATACAGCTTTGTATGCTGTCTCCTTTACTCTTGGATTTGTTGTGTAACTGGAACAAAACCATAGAGACAGTATCACAATATGACTTGCACTTGTTACTTGAGCCAGTCCAAACACTTGGCTTACATTGTTAAATATACATACACATGTTTGTATACGTAAACGACCCGTACGAATAAGCGAACAAACATTCAATTATTCGTGAGGTTCTTTCGGGATTCTATATAACCGTATGACTGGAAAAACTTATAATTCGTCAAATAGCAAACCTCCCGAATTTCGATTATTTCATCAGTTCATGTGGTTTTTTATTGGACTTTTTTTAGACCTTCAAAAACCGAAGGAATGGTTTTGTCGAAATTTCAGCCGGCTCTGATTCCCTCAAAATTTAGCATCGCGTAAGTCAGCAAATTCTGAAAATGACATTTTTTATATCTGCGTAGCAGAAAATGATGCGGGTTTCTATTATCGATTGAAAAATAAAAATTATATTAATCAATGAACCGTTAAATTAGGAATTATATTTTCATGGGGCCGCTATACGTCTGAGGTGATTGGCTGTACTTGACATATTATAACAAGCTAATTGAAAGTTGAATAACATGTTAATTATACATCGTAACAAGGCAAACCAGCTGAACTTCCGAAAGCTGCCGTGATTAATTTTCGACTTTTGTATTCTGTTTCCCGTTTTATATTTTCGGTTATCTTTCGTTAATGCCAGCAAACTGGCATCTCGTAAGTCACTTCGGGGCTTTAAAATTGATAGTCGAACCGTGAGCAACGGTTCCTAAAACACACCAAAGTGCAAAGAGTATTTTTCTGCTATCAAACGCTTGACGAAAGCTCTGAGCGCTGAGAGGTCCCACCAGGACGTATCTACACCCTTCTGGTCTTACGATGTCGTATTTCTAACTCTCAAAAAATGATTTGCGACACCCTGATCGACAATCGCGAAACTTGTCATGCGAAATTCGTACTGGATATAGTTGCGTTTGGTATTTTTCATTTTATTAAGTGACCGGGTCATTGACAAAGTATATAAATAATTTTAATTCTGCAGGGTGACTGACATCATCAGTCGACCTCGCGTCCTTCTCTCTCTGAGCTACTTAGGGTACGTTTTATAAAGTTAGGTATGATGAATTTTTCTATTGTGGTACCCGAAGGTACCTCGTGCGAAATTACAATCTGTTTCGACTTAAATTCAGAGTTAATTTTGTCCCACAAATAACAGTGAATAGCCAAAGTTTGTTCTCCCACGGTGGTCCTTCCGTCCTTCCGTAATTCTTGTTTGAAAAATCCGAATTTTAACATTGCTTTGTCCATTATCTTCTCGCTAAATTAGTAGGGAATTTAAAATTTTGTAAAATAATGAACGATGCTTTTTTTCTGGTTTTTCAAAATTCTCTGTTCAGTTCGTTTCTGCATTTCAAAAGCCCTCGAGGAGAAATATCACCAGGAGGATGTGAGAACAAGCAGAATAGCATTCCGGCCAACTAGAATGGATCAGTGGATTACACTTTCAACGATTCCAGTAAAATTTAGGACAATCCGAATTCCTGATTTGGTTTAATCCATAATCTTTAAAAATAAGATTCGTTCATCCAATTTCGTTTATTGGGATCCTATTTCCGTTATCGTGATGTTATTATAGCTAACGAATTATCCTTATTTTTACACCTATACCTAGATTGCTGAGACATAAAGGGAAACTTAGAAAACTGATCGCTGTTCAAATTCATTCCAGGAATCAAATAATTTCATCGAATTTTTGAAAATTAAAATCAAGAGGTTGGAAAGGAGTGAAATTCAAAGTCAAATGTTTCATTGCAAATGAATTTCCTCTTCCATATGTACCTAAGGGAATGAAAACTGATTTCAAATTTTGTTATAAGTTACCTTGAATCAGGTACAAAATTAGCCCTCTTCAAAGTTTCTAAGTTAAACCGTTTAAAACATGGAGTCTTTGAAAGCGTCGCGCCGGAACAGGTTTTAACTCAATTTGATAAAATTTTGAACTTTGATCACTCAAAGATTTTCTAACTTTTAGAGCTGAAACTTTATTGCCAATGCTGGATTTTTTCGATGAGTATGTGATGCAAAAAATTGAAAAGCAATTATTTGAAGGTTCAAATGAGAGCGGGCGACTGATTCGAGCTAGTTGAACGTATAAATCTTGAAGGTGCTTACGACCAATTAAGGGAAAAGGGGGTTGCTTATTTGTTGCGTATTATTGAAGCAGTAATTTCCCAGGACCATGCATTGTTTATTATGCGAGGCGCAGCTCGACTAGGTGGCAATTAGGGCGTAATCGCGGATAGCGCATCGCAAAATGACGGATGCCCGGTCCTTAGAAATCCCGGCTCAGGATACGAAAATGACGAAAATTTGTGTGCCGTATTATTTAAATGAACCCATATCACTTGTCTGAGAATGGGCGCCTTCCGTAATTCGCCATACAATCCAGCTTCGCCATACACAGCTCGAGGAGAGAACATTTCTAAGAAACACCAAACCCCTACCGAAGTGAGAATATTCTGTCCACTCCCGCTATAAGGCTACTTGTAGAGTAATCAAATTTCTACCGATTCTATTCCATCACTGCAGCAGACCGTTATCAGAGTGCTTGTACTGAAAATATGGGAAGCGGCCTCATAGCGAGACTCGACTATATTCTGTTACAAAAACGATACCGAAATCTGTAAAAAAATGAGAAATGAGTATGTTGGAGTATATCAAAATTAAAGAAACCTACGGACAACTGAGTAACACAACTTATATCCGTCTCCAAACCGTTCATCATTTATGGGGACAATTTGGCCCCGACAATTCACGTCTCAAGGTTTTTGAAATAATCAGACTGAACCTTTTTATAAAACATACGTACACACCTCACGTAGATGTTTTATGGTGGTATACTATTTTCTATGGATCAGGGATCTGATTTCACTATTTGTATGATACTTACGAGGCACATTCGGATTCTTAACACGACGGAAATCACTATGTGTATATATTTCAGCTCTCGAATTGGGGTAGCAATGAGACGGAAGAAGGGTAACGGTTCAGAGAAGAAGAGAGCGGTCTAGGATGGTAGGTATTAACCCCATTAGCAGTCGAGTGATGTAACTCTTCCGGCTGGAAGTGCTTCGTGTTTAAGTGAAGTACGTGATTGTACGCCAGCTCGTTTCCTCTTCGTTGTTTACGCACTTTTGAAGTACGTATTCCTGAGAGAGTACCGACGTAGGTACTCTTTTATCATGATAAGGTATGTGGCTACAACGTGACACATGTGATCCTGTACGATAAATTTCCTGCCCGTCAACTCAGATCGAAGAGACTTTTATTGGGTCTCTCGGAGAACGATCATTCAAGGTAGAACTCGTCATGAGTGCCTGCATTTATACTCGCATATGAAAAGTTCAATTGCGGATTAGTCGCTCAGTTCTGCAGCTCGAATTCCCTGGAAATCGCTGTTATCAGTAATAGACTGATGGAAATGAGAATAGGGCTGATCTCTGAAGACTTACAACATTTCAAATATTTCCAATATTACTAAAAGGTCGCATATGATGTACTTCAGATTAGGCTGAACACTAACACTAAGTTAGTAACGATATTGGGAACAGTACATTTGGTTCGAAGCCTTTTTCTTTTCGGGTTGAACTTGGTCTTGTGCTCTTGAATCAATCGATGTTTCCCCCGGCATCGATACAATTGTGAGTTATTTTATAACGTCATTCACCTGAGACAATAAACTTTTCCCATCGATTTTCTCTGGCATTCGTTTTTCACTCCGAATTCGCGCACGGCTGATATCCTAAAATATACCAGACGCCGATCCGCTGGAGTAAAGATCCTAAGTATAATCTACAGCCGTAAAATATTCTCATTAGATCGTATTTGAGAAATCCAAGATGTTCGATCTGCACACACAACTCGCTGAATGGGATAAATTTTGTACAACTTTACTATCTTCACGTAGAAATTCATTTGCTGAAATTTCTGTAGGTCATTTTGAGTCGTGTGAGAAATAAGATTCCAAATTCCCCACAGTTCATCATTCATTTGAACAATAATACTCGGAAAAGTCACACGGGACACGTTTCAACGTCTTCAGCGAAAGAAATCCACATTAATTAAGGCTGGAATTGTGAAAAAAAATGGTCCTGCGAAAGGGCACGTCCCATCATATATATAGATATATGACATCCGGGAAACCTGCAAAAAATACTGACGTCACGTACTAACACGTCCGCACGTATCTGAGACACGGTATCCCACATACATACGTGCATGGGCAGAAATGAAATTAATTTAAATTTATATCGAAAGATAACACCTCTGAGTATTTCGAATCTGGCCAGTCATAACGCTTCAGCCGATGTGTATGTACACTTCGAACCGAGACAAAAGTGAGGTGAAAACTTTTTTAATCAGGTCAACAAGTTTTTCTTTCCCCGTGAAGAGCGAATTTTCCCCGGTGTTTATGTTGTATAGATGGTAATCTTTGGTCGAGGGAAATTTTCAATTAAAATAATTCAGGAGTATCTCGAATTGTGCGATGAGTCCCTTGGTACGAACCGACCAGGCTCTAAACTTTTCTGTCCGAATTTAAGTTTTAAATCCGCCATTACTCATTTATTTACCGGGATTCACAGCGAGTTTTGTTCCTCGAAAACTTAGAACCACAAGGTCTTTCCGGGTTATTATTATGCAAATGAACGATAAAACTCTGGACATATCGGCGCGAAAAGGATTTCAATATTGTGCAAAAACGTATAAATCATATTTCTGCTCCTCCACCGGTTTTACCGGCCACAGACCGTATCGTATCTAGTTATCGGGCTTTGCGAACCCAATTTTCAGGGGTTTCTTCAAAATTCTTTCACGTACGTTGTGGACTCTGGAAATTATTCTAAATTCAAGATGTGGCAGGGATTACATCTGTATCTGGTTACGATCTTTGCACGATTTTCATAGAAATCATACCTCAGAGGATGTCTGAGTCTTGGTCGAAATAACTCGGGTATAGATGCAGGAAGGTGGAAGAAATTGGTTCGAAAAATCACGGTATGTGCAAAGGACGCAGTAATTGCGTTGTCAGCGTTGAATCGAATGCAAATACCTCGATCTAAATTTCTCGAAAATTCAGGCTTCCCTTGAAGTGCGTATCTCTGTAATACCAAAAGAAGAAAAGAGATAACAAAAATAATGAAAAAGTTAAACACTGTTCCACCAGCCCATAAGGAAACCGGCGCAGGAATTTTTCTATTCGATTAGCCAACTTCACAGGTAGGAATATCGTTGAAAGGCATTCGGCGAAGCTTTATCAATACTTTGTGAGCACCGTCCAAGATTTTATAAATCACATCACGAAGTTGATCATCATGGAATCGCGTATAAGCTCTATTCCAGAAATATGACGTGCATGATCATATATTTCTAATGTTCCTGATGAACATTAATGGCCATTTCGGGTCAGTTATAATGAAGAGAAATGCAAAAGTTTCTCACAGACTATTGATTATCTTCTCAACTCTGAACCCAACTTAGCACTGCAGTACACATACGTACACATAGGTTTCCGCATGCATCGTAATGCTTGTAATTTTATCAATAATTGCATCGATTTACCATGTATGTTGATCCTGAATTATAGCGGACTATGCGCGCCACGCCGTTTCGGAGGCCACTATGCGGTTGCGATGACAAGCAGCATCCTGACAGTATACGTATACTCCATGTATCCAGTATAGTAACATCATAGTTATTCAATAGTTCAATTACGAGGGATAGGGCACTATCTAGGCACGGGCCTTGATCAAGGCTCTGGACCAATGCAATATCCTTCGTCTGGACCTGGATACTAAGAGGTATATGTGCCCGAGGTCATGACTATGTATATCTTCACGTATCTGCAACCTATGTAGGTATATCTGGCTGACGTGTGCATACCGTTGTGTAATTACCACAAGTATGTCCTCGTCGTCGTGCCATGCTTGTCCCAAACGGATTCCTCTTTTGGGAATCTAAGGGTTGTCAAAAATCTTAAACTTGTTTCCAAGCCTGAGGAATTTTGGTACTTCGGGCTCCATAATTCGGTGACAACAAATATCCCGGGCTTTAGGTGAACAGAGGATGACAAAATCTATTCTTTGTATTTTAGGGTATATATTAGGGTGGTCCTTATTTGAAGTGTGTGCGAATTTCTTTGCAGCTACCCCCTGAATCGTCTGCAAATAATTGGAAAAAAATTTCCGAAAATTTCAGCCTTCTATCTCAACCGTAATCCCTCCCGCAGATGGGATTAACTGGAGCATTTAAAATACGCACGTTTCTGCAATGGTTTCGGTAAATGTTTGATCTCGAGACGATTTATTTGCGAAGAAAATCTGTAATTGCGAGAATAATTAGTGGGCGTTGGTGCTATTATTTGCGAAAAGCATTATTCTTGGGTTTCGTTATCAGTTCTTGACACGATATTTCGGCAAATTAAACAAAAAAAAAAAGACAGATTTAACTGATATAGGCTGGTATATTCATGAACGTCCGTTATGCGATAGCGAACGTAAAAATAACGGCCCGTTGTTTATAACAATCGAATTTACCTTTTCCCAAATTGTTGCGCCGATGCTCACTAATTTCTCGATATTACAGATTTTTTTTTTGGAAATAAATAGCCTCGCGATTAAATATTTACTAAAAGCATTCCAAAAACGTATTTATGTACATATTTTAAATGGCAAAATTCACCCCGATTTTCAGAATTCAGGTAGATAGTTAAAATTTGTGAGAAATTTTTTTTTAAAAGTATGTGCAGACTATTTGGGGAGCGGTTGCAAAAAAATTCATCCACATTCTAAATAAGAACCACCATAGTATACAATAGGTACATGTTCACGAGGAGCGAAATAAATCGCTGTACAGGTAACACGTAATTAGTTTATTGTACAATAAATCAGCCTATAAAATTTACCGACCCAATAACTATTTGGTTTTGATCGTGGATTGTTGGCTGAATGCTCGTTGAGTCAACGATAAACTTTGTACGTCGATCCGTATAGCAGAATAAATTATTTCCGTAATATTTCCTCGTGTATTTGTGTATGTATGTATGTACATGATACGTACCAGTTGGTTGAACTGCAGAATTTTACTCTGCTATGTTACCAATGGTGGATATATATCTTCTAAGAATTGGCAAAGCTATTTCCCATGTTTGCAATCAAAATACCCTTCCATAGCTACATGGAACCATAACGCTCGCCCGCCTCGGAGCTGCAGTATGAGACTTTGGTTGTTTTTATTTACGTAAGAATTCGAACCCACTGGGCTGTAAGGATCGAACTTCCTTTTCCAGTGAGCATAGTCTATCCATTTAGGTATATTTGTATTCTCGATAGAATTTATTTATCTGCATTCACATAATACGAATATCGAATAATTCCAGTAAATCGTTGTATATGCATCTATCGATTTTATATTTATAGGATCAAATTTTTCAACGAAAATTACATGCGTTTTTATACATATATTTAAGAAAAAGAAAACAAAAACAGTCCACATTAAATTTCTGTGAAGAACCATTTTGTTTACGAAAATTTTTTCTGTGCTATTGTGAGAATAGGAATCCCCACGACAATACACATCCGCATGGTACTACCAGAATCATATAAATGACCAAATTTTCAAGACTTTACATTCAAACGATTGCTTTTGAATCCCGCAGGAACTGGACTCACATTAAATTTGCGTAAATATTTCGTAGGCAAGTCAGTCTTGCGTGAGAGAGTCAAGTAATACGCAGATCTGTTGATCTGCGTGAATAAATGCTGGTGTACTTTGCAGTGGGAAACACTTTGCCGAATTGACATATGCGATATATCTCGATTTCAAGAAAAAACGTAACAAAAGTTAATAAAAATTGTTCAAAAAAGGGGCATTGATCTCAATTATTATCATATTGCTAATCTCACACGAGTATCATGACTATACGAATCATAGAATAATTATTCATTTCAACACTTTTAAGAAATAAGAATCCATTCATTTCTAGTGTACTCTTTTATATACTTGTGACATCAAGTAGCCGCCTTTCTCTTACTATAAAATGACGAGGAATAACCCGTCTTTTCGAGAATGGCCGGGAAAGTTTAAACGAATCCATCCTACGAGGCGGAAATGTATGTTCAAGTGCACTTACGCGACGTAGAGGGTATCACAGCGCCCGGTGACTCTTTTATCACTTTTTGTTTGTGTTGACCTCGTTCGTTTTATATATTTTATTTTTTAGTTTCCATGAAACCCCAAGCGTCTAGGCGAACACGAGCTGCATTAAGAGTTTGTCTCGACATGGAAGTAAATGCATCTTACGAGGTTCTTCTTTGCAAAGGCTTGGCCGACGACAAGATCCTCATTAAAAATTCAAGCTCTTAAATCTATATATTTATTCATGTGTTCCTTCTAAATATATGCTTTCCTAAGAGGATGAAAAATTCGACGAAACTTTATGTCTTTAGCGCGGAAACAAGACTATGAAGAATTCCAAAATTTTTCGTAGTTCAATAAAATCTTCCAGGACTCCATACCCTAAAAAATTTTTACGTTAAATTCAACACAAAATTTGAATAATTTTTTTCTCTGACAATTAGAAGAAAAAAAAACAAGAACGAATAAAACCAATTCGGTACCATATGCTGCTTTACCAAATATTAAGTTTCTCATTGATTATTCACCATTCGAATTTCCATCAAAACTTGTCGATTGAAATTTCCATCCGATTTATAACTTGTAAAAAACCGCACGTAATACACACGATGAAAATCCAATAGCAATATAACGCAAAATGCAATATGGATCACGATACATATAATAAGTAGAATATGTTCATTCACCTTATCCGAGATTATCTTGTGGATTTATTTGGTATCATAGAACGTTGTGACGTTTCGACTACCGTATGGTATCATGATTAGAGCTCCTCAACAATACTGCGTAGGTATACCGATTTATTGAAATATTTCAAGTTTGGGTGAGAACATTGAGTAATTGTTAAGCTAGAGAAGAACGGTTTCCCTTATATTAAACTACATCCAGCAGTACGTAACGGGAAATTGAAGTCAGGATTTCCTCGCACTACGGCCCCTTAAATTACAACCAGTACACCAGTTGTTGAATTGGTCTAATAAAATACGCTCACTTCCAAATGAAATCTGAATCAAATAACACCACCTTTACCTATACACTCGTACTTGCAGTGATGAATATCTCTACATCTTTCACTCGGATGTTATTCTTCTTATACCGGAACAGTACAGTCGACTGCGCATGCGACAAATAATTTGATTTTATTGGCTGGCGAGATCATCTCTATTAATCAATTATTATAGATCAATTTCTAATCGGATATGGAAAAATTACCACCATGAGATTGGAATCTGATTTACACGAAGCAATCTCCCAACAAGATCATATCCATGCAATATAAACTTAAGGGGCATATATGAGTCATTCCACGTCAAGCGGCACACATTTTTGACGGAATGTGCTTGAAAATTGTCGTAATTTTTTAAACATATTTTCTGGGTAAAATGAATGGATGAGACGTTTTTTTTTTTTTTTTATTTTGTTCAACTGGAATGGTCCAGAAGCTACAGGGGGTTGAATTTTCGAAAGAAAAACCACCAACAATCGGAATCGCGCGCTCCTTTAGTCTTTTCCTCTCCGGTACCCTTTGTCGTACAGACGTCAGCAAATATTTATTTTGAAACTCTTGAATTGAACTTTCATAGTATCAATTTTGAATTCATTGAATAAATGTTTTGCTAGTAGTTATAAAGGATTATATTTTTTAAACGCGATTTTCGAAAAAGTAATACCCTTCAAAAATTCTGGAAAAAATACGAGTGTGCTCCTTGATTCATCCTCTATGTAACCTGTAAGTTTTAAAATAGAACCTTGATAGAAAATATATTTAAAAAGCGCTAATTCATGCGGGATATCGCGCGGCCCGCGTACGTTGAATTCCAAGTACGCTACGTAACGGTGCGCGAACCGGGCTTAGCGCGCCAACGCTCGTGACCGCGCCAGCGCGTGACGTCACGGTTGAATCAATCGCTTTTCAAATATAGTTTCCAGCACAGTTCCAGTCTCAAACTTACAGATTTCGTAGAGAATGAATCAAGGAACACGCTCGCATTTTTTTCAGAATTTTTGAAGGATGTTGACATCTCAAAAATTTCGTTTAAAAAATAAAACTGTTCATAAGAAATAGAAAATTGTTAATTCGATAAATTTAAAATAAATAGCATGAAAGTACGATTGCACAGCTTCAAAATCAGTCTTTGCTGCCGTCTGTACGACAAAGGTAATTGAAGATGTTAGCGTGTTAACGATTTTTGGTGGGTTTTTCGAAAATTCAACCTCTTATAGCTTATAAACCATTCAAGTTAGGAGAGAGAGAAGATGTTTCATTCATTTATTTTACTTAGAGAAGGCGTAAAAATTTTTTTGAAAGAATCAGAAACATCCGGGAATATTAGGCGACCGTTCCTAAGAGTAAGAACGTAACTCGCGATACGCGCTAGTAACGACCTATCTCGGCCAAAGCGCTGTTAAGAACGTATTTCGTGAATCCGGCTAGTATAAACGTATCTCGGTGTTCCGCTTAGTAATGCCTTAACTCGGAGGTAGCGCTAGTAGAAACGTAGTTGGCAAATTGCGCTAGAATCAATGTACTGGCAAAAAATCTGGTAAAGCCGTATCTCGCCGTTGCGCCCAGTAAAATCTCGATTCGTTAGCTACGCTGGTAGGGGGTAGATGATGACGATTTCTGCTCTCAAGATATTGATTTCAAATCTTTGATTCTGAGAAAAAAAAAAAATTTTAGTTAAAATCAATAGCTTGAAGATCTTGCGAAATTGAAGATAATAGCATGCGCAATAACTCAAAAATATTACACTCTTAGCTAGGACCATAAAAAAGATTGAAAAATCATAATTGGCGGTATAATTCTTTGGTATGATTCCTCGCAACTGATCACGATCACGACCAAGACTGCGAAAGTCATGGTAATATTTCTGTGGCTATTGGAAACACTGGAATTATCAAAATTATGCGAACTTAAAATGTGGGTAAGTGCAATATCCGAGACGAATAATACATCCATTATTCAAACTTTTATAAATAGTAGGTTTCAAAAAATTGGCTACGTCCATCGATGTACCGGGTTGATGTAAATATCGTGTGCAAATTTCAAATTGATTGGTCAAGCATTTTGTAACATAGTGATAATTGTTTCAAATTTTTTTCAATAAAACTAAAAGTATAATAACTTCGTTTAAATAGTTTTTCGTCATCGTGGGCATAAAGTACGCTTTTTTGGCCTTGTTTTGCGGGTGTAAAGTCCGACTTTACGCACGCATGAAACAAGACTGTCTTTTTTTACCCTCCCAGGCGTACCCATAAGCCCGATAAGCAATGTGGTCAGATATAACTATATGTATGCAAGTAATTCGCAAGTATCCTGGTAAAATTATTTGAGAATTCCCAGTATGTGGTTATTCTGGTCGTGCATTGTGAATAATGGATATGCAGTGTATATATTGCTTCATGGGAACTAAACGCGTATATATATACATGCAATATATTCACCGTTATATTACAATTTATCTTATGACTTATGGTTTCTAACTTCAGAACATGGCGGCTTTTCTGCTTGTCTAGCAATTGGCGTGTTGAGCTCCGGAACTGAGGGCTGTACCCAACATCCTTACATAGTAGATATTTACCTCACCGATGTGCTACCATGAATCCATGTGTGTGGTTTCGGGTTATATACAACTATAAGGTGTAATGTTTTGATTAAAACATGGAACAGAGGCACAGTGGGAGATCCCGGTAAATTTGACGTTATTCGCCAGTGAGACGCGGAGGTATACCTCTGAAAAGAAATTTTTCTTCATATAAAATGAAATGCGTAGATACATAGAATATACACGCATACATACGATAGAAATTATGTAGCAGATTCGATAGTCGTTTATCTCTGTTGTTCGAGCCTTTGAAAGGACGCTGATGAATCCTGACTATCTTATACAATTCGCGTATATTTTTAGATTTAGATGCAGCGAGGCGAAAAGATGTCTTCCGCACGTGAACTCCGAGAACCGTATAAGTTACAAAATGAAAAGAAATAGCGAAATACTTTGCACCGGGAAACATTCCGACGGTGGAAACATTCTTCAATCTCAAGGGAGTCCGATTATGCCAAGTCCAGGACAAAGAATCCCACGGGACACGTACGCACCCCCGTTTTCAGGCTTGTGAACCTCGTATTTTGTCCCTTCGTTCAGTATCTGGTTTCACTAAGGTCTTTGCTATTCGTTCTAAAGAAATTATCAGAGTTCCAACGAACTTTCTGATTCTATCACATCTGTGATATAAATGACACAAGATTTAGGAACAATTGGTTTCTCGGGCGTCAGCTGGGTTTTAATAAGTTCCATTTTCAAAGAAACGCGAATTCGAATTATTTAACACCAAGCTCGGGTGAGAAGTTGAGAAATCGACAGTTCTAACTTGTCATGCTTGTACCGGATACCCTAGGTATCTGGTATACCTACTATCACGATTTTATTTGGGTCCGAGCGCATAAAAACCGAAACTCACTGCGAGCTCTAAACTGGGTTATATCACGTCATACACAAGACGTAATATTTTCACATTTCAAGCCCATGATCCGGGAAAAGTATCACGTATGTCTTATACCGAGTAAAATATTATCTCGTATTCGTAAAACCTTCGCTGTATTAATCAATCTGGATTTTGACAGTGCTATACGGACTGGAATGCAATTTTCTTTCAACTGATTCATTCCTCGAATTACACAAATTTGAGTTTTAAACGTGGACCGGCAATTACAAATGCTGAGATTCCAGAGGGCCATAAAATTCGGGGAGAGGGTAGAGGTATTAAACAATTCCCATAAAATGCTCGGAAATGAGATACACGATGCGTGACTTCTTTCCTCGTTTAAAATTGAATTATATTTTCCAGTTCAATGAAAATAACAGCCATCCTGGGGTGAATTCTAAATTTTTTGTTCAACCTTTGGACCAATACATGTTCTCCGCGTATCTACATTCGGAGAGAACTCTGCGAACCACACATTTATGTTTTATATGTAAAAAGTATAGACCAGAGCCTGCAGATTATTAATTATTACTCATATATAGGTGCACTACTATTATCGCGCATCTGGTTTTTGCTTTTGGATGGTGGATTAATTAGCTGTTCGACTAGGTCCACATCTTGCCAGCGCCTTGTAATTATTGATAATTATTTTACCACGTATAAACTGTAGAGAAAATTCACAGAATAATAACCAAGACTTTTTCATGCAAATTTTGGTATATTTTCGATTGCGTATATACGAATACGTGTGTACATATGAGGGGCATTCCATGCCAAGTCGGCAACCCGAGCCTTTTCATTTTTTATTTAACTGAATTTTTTTCCTCTTTCAGTACACGTATGAAGCACCTTCCTTGATTTTTTCCAATTTTTATCTCAAACTGTTCATGAGATATGAATTTTTGAATAAATTTTCAAAATTTTCTCCAAATTCGTATGCAATAACTTTGCGAAAAATTGACCAAATATAAAACATCAAGAGGGTCAAAATTTTTGTTTTGAAGGGTACCTTTGTTAAAAATATGTGAAAAAATTTCTGATCAATATTACAAAAAGTTTTGTCGAAAAAGTTAGATTTTGTTGTAAAGAAATTTGTAGAAAACTGTTGTCCATTTAACAGATCCTAAGATCAGTCCGATCATGGGCAATTGATTCCTCAAATATCACGAAATTTTCTTTGAATTGATAAAATTAAAGAATCACTAACATTAAATATTTATAATAAAGAGAATTAAACTGGACCAACACCTCTGAGAGGCTATGTGAATTTTCATAAAAATATTGGCACGCGGAATATCCAGGACAAAATTCCAACTATCGAACTAGCGTATCCAGACTTGCGTTTATGAAAGATTCACATGATGCATTGATAGATATTATGCAGGTACGATAACATGAACTATACTTGTGGAAAAATAATTTAAGTATATCGAGGGGGCTATCAACATCGATATCAGACGCATCGGTATGGAAATATTCCGACCTATATATGTATAGGTATATTCTTACCGTATAAAGTTCGACTGCAGAGCATGCAATAAAGGCATGTAATTAGCACTGCATTAGTGGGTATTACCCAATAAAAATATATAGTTAGTATGGACTACACAGAAAAAAAAGTTAACTTGAACCAAGAGAATAATTAGGAAAATTGAAATTATCCATGACGAAGTAAGTATTTTCTTGAACCAAGAAATTTTCTTAATTCGAGAAAATTTTTGACTTATTTGTCAGGAATGTTTTCGATCTTCCTAACTATTTTCTTGGATCAAGAATATTTATCTCCAGCGAGAAAATTTTTTTTTTCTGTGTACGATGGACTGGTGTAATAAGCATATTCAATGCCCACTTGACAGTAACAAAATATTTATTCTGCGTCCAATTTCTGACTTTTATATTAGTGTACCATCTCCGAAAATCTCACTTGTAAAATTCAAAAATATTAATATGCCAGTGTTGGGTTTTGTGATGCGCTACTCTTCGTGAATCGTAACGGTTCTATGATTTCATATCGTGTTTTACGCCAAATGTTGTATTTATATGCAATTTTGACGCAATAAGGTTATAATATAGGCTCAAATTTCAACGACTTATTTCGATCAATGGGTGATACCTATTTGATTTTTGAAGTCAACCTTTATGAGATTGAGCTGGTATCGTGACGGAACACGTTTGACAAAAAATATCGGATGCAAATATTCGTCATGTAACTGAAAGAATGGTGCGGTTTTCTCAATTCTCTCAAAACGTGACGACTCACTTTCGCGTGCTATAGAGTCAATAGACTAAAGTTGAAAGATATAGTCAATAGACTAAAGTTGAAAGATGTATTAGCCAGTGAAGTTTGCAGATCATGATGTTCGTCCAGTTCTCTTTTATTCGAGGGGCTAGCAACTTTCCTATTTGAGTGGCTCAGTGAATGCAAAAGGAATCGATTTCTGTTGATTTCGTCTATGATTTCCGCGATTTCCACTGATACATAATTATTGATGATTTCTTAGAATTCCACGTGATTTCCAAAATCTTCGAAAAAACGATTTCCACGTTCAAACTTAGTTGGGATAAGAAATACGTCATTGTATGGACTAAAGTTACTTTTCGTAACTTGCAATTTGTTTTACTGATTTCCGTGATTGCCAGAATCATGTGATTTTCAATGATTTCCACCGATTCCCAAGAAATCGAAACGAAAAGAGGAATCATTTGAATTCCAATGATTTCTTGTGATTTCTTCTCGATTTCAGGCTTAGCTGGCTCACTGATTCCCAGAGTTGCCAGCCTCTCGCTTTTATTCGTTTGGAATTTTTCTATAGAAACACGCGGAAATGCTGCCAAGTATTATTACGATTGGCAGGTCTCCGTTGTGTCAACTAAGAAAACAACGATTTTTCGTCTATCTATGAAAAAACGCGTCTCTCGTCTTTTTTTCCTTTCAATTGAGTTCGAAATTATAATGTATACAAATTGATTATTAACGGTTACGTTGACCAATTTATCAATGGTTTTCACGCATGTACGTCCACAGGGGCGTGTTGGGGGGAAATTCATACCATTTGAGTGAAAAATACGATTTTGAATATAAATATGCCTCTCGCTCTTTTGAACAGGCACCCTTCATTTGTAGAATAACGAACAGTGGAGTGGTGATAAAATCCGAGATGGTATGAGGATCGCGCGCACGCTGAAAGCACAGCGGAAAGCTCCATATAATAGATTCGCATACAGGCATATTGATGTATAAATATGTATTGGATTATGTGAAGCGTTAAAGAAAAAGTATTTGCAAAGAAATTATAAGGGAATAGGATTCTTTCGCGAATGATTGTATTGGATAATGATTGTTCTTTGCGCCAAATGATTTGAGATAATATGAAATCGTTTCGGGATGTTAATGGAAAAGCTTGTTGAATCTAGTACAGAATAAGAAGAATTGATAATTGGGAAGTTAAAAATGAACTATGGTACCTATATCCGCCTGCGTGGTTTTCAGTAATGACTTTCAATGTGTACCATGATATTGCCTATTATATACATAAAATTGGTTTTCAGAAACGAATAAACGAGGTGATATTGGCCTGAAATATTCCCGATGGAACTGACAGCTATATGCACATGGGATATTCCATATATCAAGTCACACAGAAAACTGAAAATATTGCCCTCGTATGTTTTATGTACCTATTAGTTTTTTTCTTTTTTTTTCTCTATACTAAACTTCTCTAGTTCGCCTATAGAACACGCAACCGAATTCTGATAAAGCCACAGAGCCTTTTCAACTCGAAGAGTTGTTGAGTTAACAGACTTCAAAGTTTTTCACAATTTTGTTAAATCCGCTCCCTCGCGATACTGTTACAGTTAAATTAGATTTGTAAGTTCGAAAATTTTCTGGACTTAGGAAAACGTGATGAGGCGAGAATATCTTACGAAGTCATACTTTTTTTTGTTTTTTTGAATTACTCAAATATACTAGTCCTAACAAATGTGGGGCGCGTGGCGCTTCATTCTTCTGAAGTTAGGCATTTTATTAATATTGGATTATCCATTATCCGTTTTGAAGGAGGATGCAATTTCTATCAAAATTTGAGGTCGAAGTAGGTCAGTTGCTATCAACTCGATCTTTGCAGCTATATGTATATACCTATACGTTTCGAAATGACTCTCTTAGAAACAATCGAGAAGTGCTTTATAAATTACTCTCAGAATGACCCCCGTAGAGCAGTTTCTATCTCAAACCTGTCGGAAGATAATGGATTTGAGAGAGTCGCGTGCCAACCTGATTTTGACCAAATTACAAAAGTGTTTAAATTCGGTAATTCGAGAGTTATTATTTACTCATAATGTACTCTGCGCATTATTAATGCCTTTAGAAAACGTACCCTCACCGCGTCACGTAAAGGCATCTGAAGCGATACCCCCATTATGCGGGTTCATAAACTTTCTGCATAAAATTTGGTACGAAGGAGGCGGAAGAATATATATTAGTATGGGTTTGTGATCCCTTGACGTTTATTGCGGAAATGGTCCTAAATTACGACCATTATGGTAAATACAACACCATACAAATTTTTTAGCATCGGCAATCTCACGTAAAATTCTTTATATCAAATTCTAGCATTCAATGCACGAATAAGATTTGCTGCAGCCGAGTGCCTCGAGTCTGAGAACCATTTGCGTCAATAAATTTCAAGTGACCACACAAAACTATCGATTTCTGATAATTGAAATTTCGCGAAATGATCAGACAATCTTCTCATACTCGGTATACAAATTCTACGGGAGAGCAAAAAGAACGCATGCTGAATTCATGAACTCTGCACCCTCCAATTTTATATCATAAATTCTATTTTATAATCGAGACATTCATTCGTATTATTATACTTCAAAAAAGTAGGTACCAGCTGCGGCTACAATAAATTTGTAATAAATTTAGTTTAGGTGGTTTGACAAACTTTATTCACATCGGTGTGGGTACGGATACTTCATTTATTTTGTACAAGCTTCGGTATGAACTTTGATATTGTTTGATGAACAAGTAAACACGCTAAAGTTGAACTTTTGTAGTATTCTTCTCTGCAGAACTGTCTATAAAGTCGTCTCAGATTATAGCATCGGCCACATTGATCCTTGCGATAGAAAATATTGCTGGGCTAGTGAGTAGTTATTGTTTCATCGTTGATTTACAGTATTCCGTTATCAACTTCAGCTTGCTCAAGCTTTTTTCACAGGCTGAAAAAGCCGTTGGTATAAAGTTTTGCAAGTTGAATGAATTTAATTGTACAATGTGGTTACGTGAAAGTCTAGATTGGTAATTGAACACCAGCTGAAGTTAAAAAGCAAATTCCACGAAGTGCAATTTCTCGGAATTATTCATCCGCGTTAATTCTTAGCGATTCAAAAATCCGAAATCTTAATTCAGGATTTAATTATCTAGTCTCATGATTATTCAGATCATTTAACTGTATTGCTCGGACGTAAAGAACGGAAAAAAAAAGAATATGAATAAGATCGGGTTTCTCATTTAGTGCAAAGTTGGAAGAAATAAAGAAAAATTGGAGAGTTTCCATATCACAGAGTGTCCGTTTTTTACACAGCCATCGATATTATTGGAAAAGTATTCTTATTGAATTTTGAACACAACGCGAAGCGGTACCTGCAGCTACAATCATCGTAATTTTTCTCTTCGACACTTGCATTATATAGAACCAATAAAATATAAATCAATTAGATACAGACATTTCTGAAATAGCCGTATTTGATAAAAAAAACATGATTAGAACGACTCTAAAGCCAGACTACGGTATGATAATAAAATTTCGGAGGGTCTAAATATCGTCAAATAGAATTCAGTTCGCGATAGAAGAGTTAGGGACAGAAATGACGTTTTCAATTTTCAGAAAGCAAGAGATTTTGCTCGAGGCATGTGCTTCCTTCTCTCGCTAGCAGATTCGGCGTTCAAATTTCCGAGATATTCATAGTTTCCCTTACACGGAGTTTCCTCTACGTATGTATATGCCCATTCCCATGCAGCTATATTCTCTTTACTGTTACGCTTTTCTCGCCGATGCCCTGGGGCAGCTATAGGTTATGTACTTGGTTCCCGTGCAAGCTCCAGACTTTAACCAAGCCATGTTTGTTCGTGATCTATAGTTTGGTGGAGTCTCATAGTTGTCACAACTTTCCATGGTTCCTTTACTCGTACACCGTTCCCACACAAATGCGACCAAATTCTGAGCTTAAGGATTTCACGGAGGGCATTGTAGCATGTTAAATTCTACCGTTAAATGTCGAGCTAGTTCAGTCCTCAAACATTTTGTGGTTTAATCGACTGTTTCTTGATCCATTCATCGAATGTGACTGCGTGTAACGAGTAGATAGCCAAACCGCGATTTTTACAGTTTTTGAAATTTACTCGAACGTAAAATCCTGCATTTCTTTACTCCACAATGGCTTGTAACTGTTTCCCGAAGGTCAAAATAATAAACAGGCTCTTTGGAGTTTAGAATTTCATTCGAGTTCATGGGGTATGCGTCAGGCTATCTAATCAAGCATAATGTAGTTTCCAGTGGAGACGAGAGGCAGACAGATCGAAAAAACTAAGAAAAACATCCCGAGTTAGTCGTGTTTCGGTCTGGACCAGGGGTCGTCCAATCGGGGCAGTATTCAAGCTCCACCAAATTGTGCAACCCCTTCCACCTCATCCTTGACCCAATTGTTCGATGCTTCTACACATCTGTACAAGCTGCAGCGCGGCACTGAAACTGCATTTTTGTTGCTCCCTTCAACCGAGACTTATCGATCCAGTGTGCCACTCTGTGGAGAAATACACAAGCGAGTGATATGTAATTGTTCTGTAATTTGTGATTGTCTCATAAACCCATCGTTGAAAATTTATTCAACGTCTCGCCTAGGGCAATTTCGTGTGCCTAAAATGCCGGGATGATAAAATTTTGTTAGAATTTCCAATCCTAGGCAATAAATAATTTTTTATAATGAATTTTTTTCTGTCCCAAAAACGTTGGTGCTGCAAAAACATTGATAATTGCTCGAGAGTTTCTGGTCATTCCATCATATCAGAAGCCCAGGAGTATTGTAACGATTCATAGGTCAAGCGATAGCCCTCGTATCTAGCACCGAAATTGTTGTAATTTAGTCTCTAATGCCAATATTCTGTAGTTGCAAACGCGCCAGAAAACGTATAGCAATTCGGGTGACCCGCCAACGAAGCAAAATAAGGATCAGGCCAGCGGGCCAAGGTTCTCTATATTTCGGGTAGAAGAGAAATTCATCTGTCGATACTCGAAGTGGTAACCACAGAATACAGTACAAGGTTTCTCTCTCGTTTTCAATATGATGCTTCCGTAAAATTCCAGATATTGGTGGGAAGTCTCATTCAGAAAATGGTCAATGATGCAATGTTCCTGGATGTTGTTTTATAAATTGTGAAAATTGATGACGTGTATAAAGTGTCTTTGTAACGAGTGGTATCTTGTTATACTGGCAGCCAATTAATTACAGTGGTGTAATATCGCTGCACAGTAGTATGTATGTACATACTACCGAGTTACGTGGACAGCTCTGTGGCAGGTGAAATAAATTCTCTGAAACTGTCGACTTGGCTGAAAAAAAAAAAAAATGTGAAAAAAGAAATTGTAATCACATAAAGATTATAGTTGGGTATTACGTGATGAATTCCGATCTTGACGAAGCTGTGTTACAGCCTCGCAAGCTCGAGAGCAGGTACTTTGTATCTAAGAACTGCGGAGCATTTCAAAGGCTGTACTGAGGTGTCTAGATGAAAGATATCGCAGGTATTGTAATGGCATGGCTTTGTAAACAGCCAGAGGCAGTCAGTCCAATAATGAAATTTCGAACTAACACACCTCAACATTTTCGCTGTCCTGGGCTTAATAATGGCTCCGGTTATTACGTATCTGTGTTCAATTTTTTCCCTGTTATTGACTCCGATTGGCGTTAGAGGAGCACTATTTCGTTTTACAAATGTGAAGCTTGCGGGCTCATTAAATTCTCTCGCTGTAGATTCCTTTGAACACTCGGAGATAGGGGTACGAATGGAACTCGATATTCATTCATACATACGTAGATTTGGTACGTGTCATTTCTTTTTCACTGTTAGCCGATCGCAATTCCTTTGCGAATATAACATGCGATCTTCTCCCTTATGCGCGTCGTACATCGCGATGCGGTCGGTGAACAAGAAAAGTAGAATAATTAAATTAGCGCGGAAACTTGAGCAGCTAACTGCTAACGAAGTAATTAATGTTACATTAGTAAGTTTTATAGAAGTTTTATATTGGAGGTGAAGTTGGCTCGTGGATAAAAATTTGTAAAGCAGAATTTACCCGTATACTTTGTGATTCTAAGTATCACAGTCAAAGTTCAAAAGAACTATCGCAATTTAACGGAACACCACATTCAATGTATCGAACTGAATTTTCAAAAAATCTGTTGCTTCAATTTTTGAGTTAAAAACGGACCGGGATTCAAAATTTGAAAAAGTATTTTCGAGCATGAACCGGTTCGCAATGAAAATACAGAAGTTGATTCGAAAAGTACCGATATATTCTTTGTGTGTTTTGTGAAAAATTCTAGCACAGAAAATTCTGGGACGAATTTCGAATCATTTAAACTTGTGCAAAAAGTTGCGTGCCGAATTTCACCAAACTTTTCATAACCAGTATGGTAATTCGATTTTGAGATTATTCGTAGCACATTTTCACTGAATATATGAATCTTCGGTCAGATTCAATTTATGTCGGTCGAGTTACATTTCGATTCGATACGCGCTTCCTGTTGAAAAAAAGCGCACTTTTTTCAATGTTATATTTTTCGTGGCCACAAATGTAAATTACACTTCACGCTGCGGTTCGGTTCGGAAGGGTGCATATGAAATATATAGTAGCCATGGAGGTCACACATTGTTCATATTTATTGTTACATTCGACGGTATTTAACAATAAATACTCACTTAGTAGGTCGCCTTTTTTCAAGCAGGAAGTAAAACTCGCTTCTGATCAAATTTTGATATAGTTCTGAAAAAAGTTCCGGACAGAATACAGCAAGTAGAGGATAACATGGGTTCATTTGCAGGGCTCGAATTTTTCAATCATCAGTGGTCATTAAGGTGGTTACTAATTATTTTACAAAAATGGAAATTCTATACGTCTCGACCCCTTGATTCATTCTAGTGGTTAATTTACACTATCCAATGAAAGTTGGGGCTTTTTTGCGAAGTCACAGTTACAGTTCCCACAGCAAAAAATTTCAACAGCCTATGGGGACATGTTCTCCTACGGTAACATCGATATTGGTTTTGGCTGTAGAAAAACTGACTAATTATTGCTCGAGCTATACGACATGACCTTCGATAAGTAAGTAGAATTTGTAAACATGTTAAAATCTCTGTAATACTCGTTACAATTGATAGCAACGGAGAATTGACGAATGACAAGTCGAAGAATCCTGTTCACTCTGTAGAAAATGAGCCATCTTCGATATCCTCTTGAAGCGTAGTACCTGGTTTCATGGTACAGCAGTCAATTCGACTTCTATGCCTGTCGTCCTGTTCAGCCAAATCCACCCTAATGGTCCGAGGTTTTGGATCTATCTCGAGCGAACGTTGATAACTTCTGGGTGGTGAACCATTCAGCTTTTTACAGCCGGCGAAGATTCTCTTTATGAAATATCACAATGACGGCTTTCCGCGACCCACACAAAAATTCATACCGGATAGAAAAGTGCCTGACGATTTCGAGTAATTTACGAAGGGTTCCGGGGATAAGCTCAATCCAGTTTGTCAAGGGGTTTTAGAAGGCCTCTAAAGTCCAACGTTATACCGTGCTCGGCGTCTACTGGTTATGCCAGAACCCGGGTGGGTGATATCTTCTGGATGCTAATAGTGTTAGCATTGGTTGTGGCGGGGTTGGCACAGCACATCGACCTCTTTCTATTCTATTCTCTCAATTTTGTGACCCCCGTGAACCAAGACTTGGTCATATTTCTCGACGACGCTGTGCGATGTCAACTAAGTTTTTTTTCTTCCTCTTTTCTTTTCTTTCTCGACGAGAAACGGTAACGAGCACAATGGGGTTGAGCCAGAACGCTGCCTAGTGGGACAATGGCGGCTTCTCCACCTAGCTCAGCCTTATTAACCTCACAATCAGATGCCAGAGACATTATGCCAGTTGATTTTTGCGAGCCTATAGTAGCTCCGACTCCGACAATCGAATCAGTTTTTATTAAATAATTACCTCTGCTAATCAAGAATACATATAACGCTGTTAAATTGGTTGTGTCGATTGATACGAATTCATTTGTTACTCTTTGATAATATATATTTTTTTCTTTATTCATGGAATGGGTAAACGAGTCTGTAATTACTTCCCGTTCAAACAACAGCCAACGATGGTTTTCGCTCGCACGGAATCCTATCACTTTGAGTACACAGTCCGTGTATAATATTGATTGTACATTATGCATGCACACGATTATCGCTTATCAGCGAGTTGAATTATGTCTACAGTGGCCTGAAATGATGTAGAGAATTTTCGATTCGAGAAATTTAGTGATTTTTCGTTGGGTTCGCAAAATTGCCATCCGCCCTCATTTTTCATAGTGTCCAAGAGGCAGGCTTTCTTGCGGCTAAACTCACCCTCGTTTTTTACGGATGCGTTCGACATTAGCTTAAGAAAAACAAATAGTAGGCCAATTTGTCTTTGTCATTTTGGTGGGTTTGGCGGCCACTTCCTGCCAATGTTTCAGAGAAAATTAAGGAGAACGGTGCAAAAGGTGGGTATAAAAGCGGTCGTATAACGCCGGACCAGTATAAGATATCTGTATCGTAACTCGGCTACTTACGTACTTAATTAAACTCACTCTTTTTCGCGAAAAGAAAAAGTTCTGAAATATTCTGAAAATTAACCGAGGGCCATTATTCTCTAAAACTTTGTTCTAAAAATCTCCTGTCTTAACAGTACCTGTACCAATGGTTAAGCCATGATTAAAATAAGCACCGGAGGAGAAGGCTTGCAGGTATATAGTGATAATTGTATGGCAGAGTAATTGTATACCTAAAGGGTTCGAGTGAACCAACGCAAAGAAAGATTTCTTAATCCATAAAACTGGAGAGCGGATGTAGGCTGAAGATTAATTCTTATGGCCAACAAAGATGTTTACGAGGAAGAAAAAGAAATAAAGAAAAAAGGATTCGCGAAGCGGGTACTGGGAAGGACGCGCAAATTGTATCTGCGATAACGTTATAAGAGATGAAAAATGAAGCGAAACATTTTTTGTCGGTAGGTGGCTGGGTGGGCATATACATTATGTATTTTATATTTGTGAGTGAGAAAATTCGGGTGAGCTGCACAGGGACAAACGA
Organism: Macrophya alboannulata; assembly: GCA_949628255.1. Classification (NCBI taxonomy): domain Eukaryota; kingdom Metazoa; phylum Arthropoda; class Insecta; order Hymenoptera; family Tenthredinidae; genus Macrophya; species Macrophya alboannulata. The sequence goes on from OX451209.1 coordinate 13,249,061, forward strand.
GGATTTGAGAAAAATTGGAATTCTAGTTGAGCATACATTGAATGATTTTCTATCGCGAAATTGATCTCCCTTTTGGGCCGATCAGTCTCGTAAGCTTTCGATAAGATAAATGGCTTTATCGCGTTTTTAGAGCTATCAAACCTCGAGGCTAACTCAATTTCAGAGACAAGAGTATATGGTATAATATTCAGATCGACGAATTGATCATATTGACAGGAGGATATGTGTCGATATATTATATGGGTGTAAGAAAAAGTAGATGGTGAATAGGGGGTGCAATTAATTGAGGAATTTATCACGACCGGTGAGAGGGGCTCAAATATTTCACGTTGACGAGAAAAGGGTTCGGAAATTGCCCGGAGCTTCCGGCCATACGAAAAAAATATATAGTGAGAAGAAAAACATTTCCCGAGACTCGTGAGGCATTTCGGGAACTCTCCACTACGGCCTCTCTGACTTTCGATGTACGCGAGACTATTCTAAGGATTTAGCTGATAAGGATGTTATTGAATCTTTCGAAGAACGAAAAAGTAAGGGCTTCGTTGGCTCTTCAGATAGATACGCGTATATTTCTACGTATACATATATATGTACATGCATTATATATGTATGTACATATCTATAGGCGAAATAGTGTTATCAGTAAGATCCCTGCTCTCTTTACACGTCTCGCGTATCAAGAGACTCGGTAGAGTCTCGCGCCAAGTACATTAAAAAGAATTTTTAACGCACGGCGCGAGACTCGACCCGAGTCTCTATACCCGCATGAGAGCTCTACAGCCTATACGGCGATTGTATTATCCTTATATTTTCTGACTCGAGTTACACACGAGATTCAAATATTTATCTCCGAATATGGCTTCAAATAGCTTTCATTTAAGCCCAATTTTTATGCAATCGGTGGACGGAGAGCTGAGATATAATATTCCGATTTACCGAAATGCTCAATTCGATCAAGAATTTTCGTCCTCTCCGTCTCCATCGTCGTCGTCGTCGCCATCCAGCAGTGTTGCCAGTACCGCTCGGAACGAAGTAGCCACGCCGTGGCGCGCGTATAACCCCCAAGTAGCCTATCAGGCGGGAAATTTTTAAATCAAGAGTCTCGCGCCAAGTACATTAAGAAGAATTTTTAACGCGCGGCGCGGGATTCGGTGGAGTCTCTATACCCGCAGGAGAGCTCTACGGCCTATGTGGCGATTTTACACAGAGAAAAGATTATAGCGAAATTTCCCATGGATTTCCCATAGATGAATGAGGAAATTTGTACGTTTCAAACAGCGAGCGTCGTGGATCGAGTTTTAATTGAGTATAACTCGAAAACTATATACATCATACAAAAAAATGCGGAGTATAAAAAAGTTTCAGCCTGAAGTAAACTTCAAAGTGATGACATACAAAAAATATTGGCGGTTCCGTAAAGTTGAAAAAAAAATTATACTACAATTAGTGTTAAAAATTTCTCAATAACCACGTCTTTTGGGGTTAAAAGTTTCAGAGAATATTCTTCTATTTAATGCACTTGAGGCATATAAGGCCCACCTTATTTCAAATTGCTTTATATCATTTTTACTTAAAGATAATTATCTCATGAAGGTGGCAAGTGTTGCTTCTTATAATTTCAAACATACATTTCAATGAATAATATGTCTTTATGCCTCGTAATTTTGATTATAATATAAAAAAAATAATGCTTAACAAGGCCTGGGTTGTTTCTCAAGGCCTAAGCCTTTTTCATCTTTTCGGAAAACCATGAAACCATTATGAATAATTTTCTAATTAGATTTAAAGTGTAAGCACTCATCAATTTATACTTATATTAGGTATATCATTTGTACAAGAATGATATTTCTAAACAAGATTGACTTTGAAGAAGGAACAGGCTTTACTATGCGATGCACATAGGCCTTATTATCCGCACTTTTCTAATAATAATGTAATAAGAAGTATTAAGGATATAGTTTATACTGGATTGGTGTTAGCTGTGAATTTTCATTTTTTATGTTCCCTTTAATAACTAATACATTCACACTATTGTAAGTCCAGTATTTTTGAGATAGGCTTCATTATACTCTAGGCCTGATTACTCTTCGGTACCTTAGTGTAAGAAGCACGTGCATAAATTTTATTATGGAGCCAGATTTAGCTTAGAAGATATGAATCTTTTACTGAATTTATTTCGAAAAAAAACCAACAACAAAAACTTTGTATCACAAGGACTTCGTATCGACTGATAAAATCTTTAAAAACCGTTAAATAAACAGAACTTTATAATCTGTACTTTCATTCCTTCAATTTCGCAGAGTGCTGAAAAATTTGTATTTTTAGTTCGAAATGAATTCGGTAAAAAATTCATATCTCCTAGACGAAATCTAGCACCACGATAAAATTTATACCCATTTTTTTTACACTATAAAGGAATACTCTCTGAAATTTTGAGCAATAAAAAACGTATGGTTGTTGAGAAATTTTCAAAACTAATTTTATATATAATTATAATTTTCTTTCAACTTTCCGGAACCCCCATATTTTTTTGTCTGTCATCGCCTAGTCATCACTTCAAACTGAAACTTTTTTATACCTAACATTTTTTGTGAGATGTATAGTTTTCGAGTTATGCTAAATTGAAACACGGATATTGTCAATTTCCGCATATATCGGATCAGCTGCTAACATCTGAACGTTTTTTAATAAAAATCCATAAAAATTCATACGTACTCTTATCAAGTGCCACAAACCTTTTTTAAACCTTGAACCAATTTTCAGAGGATCAAAATGTATACAATTCATCATGAACAAGACTAAGTACGAATCGAGATGGTACAAAAAGTAATGAAATCCCCCCCAAAAGCACCTCTGGTGCAACAACCGTTCGCCAAGTACATTAATGTGATACTTCCCACAAAAATAGTTTGCAGCCATTTAATCTACAAAAGTATTGAAACCAATGGACGTTACCAAGTACAAATAAATTTGCTCCCAATTAATTTCTGAATGTGATCCAATCTTAGTTTTCGGTAGGAATTTACGATTCGATATATATAATGTGGGTAACACGTAATAAAATGCGACATACGAACTCACAAGAAAAGATCAATCAAAATTAAAATTAGGAAAAAACAAAGAAAAGAAAAAAAAATTTGGAGGTAGTGGTACTTGGCGGGCATTTTTGTAAAAATTAGAAGAAAATATAAATGCCCGCCAAGTACCACTACCTCCAATTTTTTTTTTCTTTTCTTTGTTTTTTCCTAATTTTAATTTTGATTGATCTTTTCTTGTGAGTTCGTATGTCGCATTTTATTACGTGTTACCCACATTATATATATCGAATCGTAAATTCCTACCGAAAACTAAGATTGGATCACATTCAGAAATTAATTGGGAGCAAATTTATTTGTACTTGGTAACGTCCATTGGTTTCAATACTTTTGTAGATTAAATGGCTGCAAACTATTTTTGTGGGAAGTATCACATTAATGTACTTGGCGAACGGTTGTTGCACCAGAGGTGCTTTTGGGTCAAATATCTACTTCAACAGCGCAATGCTATTTTTACAATCTTAATTACCGTACTAAATTAAAGTTTACAGCTAGTTTTCTGTTTCAAGAGAAGTTCGACTAGTAGTAGAAGCAAATAGTGTCAAAGTTGGCCTGATTTAGTTGACTAAAAACTGTTCAAACTATTACAGAAAAAATACTCAGACGGCGTTAGATTCAAGTGCCGTTTCCCATCTATTCAACTGTACAGAGGCAAACGTATTTTCGAACCGATCGGTAAAGTAGTCGAACTGATCCTTCAGTCTGACAGAAAGGCGAAATTTTTGTCCTAAGGATTTCGGGTCTTTTTCATTGTGTGTCCGGAACACAGTTCAATAGTTCAAAAAAGTGTAGACATTTTTATTAGGTTGCATAAATCGGTTCATCGTTTTATCGTCACAAGAAAAAGCGAATGGTTTATACAATGAAATATGTTTATCGGCTTTCTCAGGTCGAGAACACAGCAGTTGAAATATTGTTTATTTATTATTATTCCGAAAAAGTTGGATCAGCCTCATGCACGACAAAGTTTTATTACTTTTAGGCGAAACTACACTATTTATCAAGTCATGGACGACAGATTTATACGGTGGTTATAGTTACATCATGGATACTCCGCGTGCAGAATAATCTGAACACGTGTGTTTATACGTGAATTAATTTTTTCATTACTTTGATATCAGCTTAAACTTTTAATTGCTTTTTTTTATGTGTACATATTGTATAATATCTCGTGCTCGTCTGTTAACACATGATAATATTAATTGTTGCATTTCTGCAAAGACGAATATATCAAGTCATCGATAATTTTTCTTTGCCAATCAATTTCAGGAGAATTTTCCGAAAATGAGCAATGAACATATTGAAGATGAAAATTGAGTCGTAATTTTGCAGGCAAAGATTGTGCTTGGAATCAGTCGATCGTTTGCTATCACATACACGGAACACGTTGATCTCATTTCAGAAATCACTGGAATGATCTTTATACTGTATCAGTAAACAATATATAAGTCCTTATGATATGGTCCATGCACATGGCATTTACAAGATGGCAGAATACATATATTATGAAATATAAAGGGGAATAAAATTTTTGTAAAATATTCTTGAAAAAGAAAATTTACCGAATAATAGTACTCAAATTACATCTCTATATCCACGGATTTGTACACTAAAGGGATATTGCCTGAACATCGATAGGGTCCAAACATTGCGAAATACATTTATCTCCGTTATTCCACTGTTTGCAATTCCAATGCTCAAGCTAGACTGATCCCTCTGACGGTTCCGTTTGATTTATTCCCTCGTGGATATTGGGCAAACGACGGAAACCTTGTTTCCGTATTTTTTTTTTTTTCATTTATTTATTTTTTTCGGTCGCCTTTTTTTTTATTTGCTTTCGTTGTTTCGTTCCTCTTTCGAACCATAAAATTTTATACTTCCGAACAATTTTTGAGGTAAGAAAATATCCGGTGCAAAAACCGTTCGCCAAGTACATTAATGTGATACTTCCCACAAAAATAGTTTGCAGCCATTTAATCTACAAAAGTATTGAAACCAATGGACGTTACCAAGTACAAATAAATTTGCTCCCAATTAATTTCTGAATGTGATCCAGTCTTAGTTTTCGGTAGGAATTTACGATTCGATATATATAATGTGGGTAACACGTAATAAAATGCGACATACGAACTCACAAGAAATGATCAATTAAAATTAAAATTAGGAAAAAACAAAGAAAAGAAAAAAAAATTTGGAGGTAGTGGTACTTGGCGGGCATTTATATTTTCTTCTAATTTTTACAAAAATGCCCGCCAAGTACCACTACCTCCAAATTTTTTTTTCTTTTCTTTGTTTTTTCCTAATTTTAATTTTAATTGATCATTTCTTGTGAGTTCGTATGTCGCATTTTATTACGTGTTACCCACATTATATATATCGAATCGTAAATTCCTACCGAAAACTAAGACTGGATCACATTCAGAAATTAATTGGGAGCAAATTTATTTGTACTTGGTAACGTCCATTGGTTTCAATACTTTTGTAGATTAAATGGCTGCAAACTATTTTTGTGGGAAGTATCACATTAATGTACTTGGCGAACGGTTTTTGCACCGGAGGTGCTTTTGGGGGGGGATTTCATTACTTTTTGTACCATCTCGATTCGTACTTAGTCTTGTTCATGATGAATTGTATAAATTTTGACCCTCTGAAAATTGGTTCAAGCTTTAAAAAAGGTTTGTGGCACTTGATGAGAGTACGTATGAATTTTTGTGGATTTTTATTAAAAAACGTTCAGACGTTAGCAGCTGATCCGATATATGCGGAAATCGACAATATATCCGTGTTTCAATTTAGCATAACTCGAAAACTATACATCTCACAAAAAATGTTAGGTATAAAAAAGTTTCAGTTTGAAGTGATGACTAGGCGATGACATACAAAAAATATGGGGGTTCCGCAAAGTTGAAAGAAAATTATTATAAAATTAGTTTTGAAAATTTCTCAACAACCATACGTTTTTTATTGCTCAAAATTTCAGAGAATATTCCTTTATAGTGTAAAAAGAATGGGTGTAAATTTTATCGTGGTGCTAGATTTCGTCTAGGAGATATGAATTTTTTACCGAATTCATTTCGAACCAAAAATACAACTTTTTCAGCACTTTGCGAAATTGAAGGAATGAAAGTACAGATTATGAAGTTCTGTTTATTTAACGGTTTTCAAAGATTTTATCAATCGATACGAAGTCCTTGTGATACAAACTTTTTGTTGTTGGTTTTTTTTCGAAATAAATTCAGTAAAAAATTCATATCTTCTAAGCTAAATCTGGCTCCATAATAAAATTTATGCACGTGCTTCTTACACTAAGGTACCGAAGGGTAATTAGGCCTAGAGTATAATGAAGCCTATCTCAAAAATACTGGACTTACAATAGTGTGAATGTATTACTTATTAAAGGGAACATAAAAAATGAAAATTCACAGGTTACACCAATCCAGTATAAACTATATCCTCAATACTTCTTATGACATTAGCAATATTGAAGAGTGCGGATAATAAGGCCTATGTGCATCGCATAGTAAAGCCTGTTCCTTCTTCAAAGTCAATCTTGTTTGGAAATATCATTCTTGTACAAATGATATACCTAATATAAGTATTATTGATGAGTGCTTACACTTTAAATCTATAATTAGAAAATTATTTATAATGGTTTCATGGTTTTCCGAAAAGATGAAAAAGGCTTAGGCCTTGAGAAACAACCCAGGCCTTGTTAAGCATTATGTTTTTTATATTATAGTCAAAATTACGAGGCATGCAGACATATTATTCATTGAAATGTATGTTTGAAATTATAAGAAGCAACACTTGCCACCTTCATGGGATAATTATTTTCAAGTAAAAATAATGTAAAGCAATTTGAAATACGGTGGGCCTTATATGCCTCAAGTGCTTTAAATAGAAGAATATTATCTGAAACTTTTAACCCCAAAAGACGTGGTTATTGAGAAATTTTTAACACTAATTGTAGTATAATTTTTTTTTCAACTTTACGGAACCGCCAATATTTTTTGTACGTCATCACTTTGAAGTTTACTTCAGGCTGAAACTTTTTTATACTCCGCATTTTTTTGTATGATGTATAGTTTTCGAGTTATACTTAATTAAAACTCGATCCACGACGCTCGCTGTTTGAAACGTACAAATTTCCTCATTCATCTATGGGAAATCCATGGGAAATTTTGCTATAATCTTTTCTCCGTGTAAAATCGCCACACAGGCCGTAGAGCTCTCACGCGGGTATAGAGACTCGACCGAATCCCGCACCGCGCGTTAAAAATTCTTCTTAATGTACTTGGCGCGAGACTCTTGATTTAAAAATTTCCCGCCTGATAGGCTACTTCGGGGTTATACGCGCGCCACGGCGTGGCTACTTCGTTCCGAGCGGTACTGGCAACACTGCTGGATGGCGACGACGACGACGATGGAGACGGAGAGGACGAAAATTCTTGATCGAATTGAGCATTTCGGTAAATCGGAATATTATATCTCAGCTCTCCGTCCACCGATTGCATAAAAATTGGGCTTAAATGAAAGCTATTTGAAGCCATATTCTGAGATAAATATTTGAATCTCGTGTGTAACTCGAGTCAGAAAATATAAGGATAATACAATCGCCGTATAGGCTGTAGAGCTCTCATGCGGGTATAGAGACTCGGGTCGAGTCTCGCGCCGTGCGTTAAAAATTCTTTTTAATGTACTTGGCGCGAGACTCTACCGAGTCTCTTGATTAATACGAAGAAACGCAATCCGTATGGGGCAGGTACGGGGCAAGACACAACCCTCGAAGAAATATAGCAATTATATAACGATTCCCATATGTCGTTTTGATTTTTTAACCATCTCACGATTGAATAACGCATTTATAATACGTGAAATTGAAAAAATAATGGAAAGATTTGGGCAAGACTAAACGTCGAAACGATTGAAAGATATTTACGACTGAATCCGGGATGCCATATTATTACAATGCAATTACCTTTCGATTCGTTTTTTCTCTTTTTCAATTCGTACTTGAAACGACTTTTTAATTGTATGCTTCAGCCTAGACTTTTATAACTTATGTATAACTGCGACGAATAGCGTAATGAGCAGAGCTATTTAGTTTCTCCTGCTGTTACGACCAACTGTCAATTTTTCTCCGAAAATTTGCACTGCTCAAAGTAAAGTCTGGCTGCTGAGTCAAGAAGGATTAGGGGATTCGGGAATTATCCTTGATCGACGTAGTTTCTGGCGAAGTGCTTTAGATTCATTAAAATTCTAAAGAACTCCAGAGTCGTAAACAGACCAGTACCATTTCCGGGTGAAAGACTTAAACTAAGGATATGATTTTAACGAAACTTTTCAAAACAAACGTATAACGCAGACTACAGAAATTTTTTCTACACTTGTCGAACGAAAATTCGAATCGATTGAGAAAAACGATATCGGTCAATCAGAATTCGCGAACCCAGAAAATTTTTCCTGCACATTTCTTCGCTCCACGAAATCATCGCGTATCTATTGCAAATTGATATTATCGATCACGCGCAGAGCAGTTGATCAGATATCGGCATGAACCTGCATCCGTTATTCTCTAGGTCTTGAAGAAATGCATTGAAACACGTAATCCTAACTTAATAAACAGAGAGATCCTCCGGTTTTAGCCGTCTACAATCCGGTTGAATTTTGGGAATTTCTCGGGGCGTTGGTTATTCCGGAAGTTGCGACGACTGGCGTGTATAAATTAAAGCGCCGTTGAGAGAACAGCATTGCGCTATAACGTTCCTGGCTTTGTCACTTGGCAGCTACGAGGAACAATTTCGTTAAAATCCCACTTGACGTCGGATTTCCTACCCGGTTCAACCATTTGTTTTTCAGGAAGCAAATTAGTATCTACCACAGGCTCGTTGGGAGATATAAGACCAGAACCGCACATGGCAGTAGGTATAGTAGATCGATTAATTCAAGCTCACAAGCTCGTTTCTTGACAGTCCCGACGTGGACCTAATACGAAGAAACGTGCAAACAGACCAAAACTTCGATCCCACATCATCTCAATCCTCAAAGTTCGTGATTAGACCTTCGCCATTCATGAATCTGAACTATCCTTTTCATGTATATTTACAGGGCGATCGACTCAATGAAGTGTATCACCTATGAAAATTCGTAACTTATTCAGCAAAAAAACTGCGTCGATATCTTTCTTCCAGAATATATAAGGTACGAGGAATCGTATCGCATGTATTCTTAGTATAGAATATCGTTTTATTCTACTCCATTAGGCATTGTTGAAAAATCGTATCTACGTGTTAAACGCGTCAAATCGAGCATAAGCCGTAATAATTTGCAACATAATGTTTGCAGACTGGGAAACCAGACTATTTGAATATTTCACGGCGTACCTCGATGTGGCCGAGTTATTTACGTTTCCGTAAATGGCAGGCCGCGGCATCATTTCGATTATATAATTTTAATGGTATTCAAATAAAATAATTTTGATAATAACGGTTTAACATTTGAAAACCAATGTTTGGACATCATTTAGCAATATTATGGCACGTATTACGTCCTTCTACAGTGCCTAATCTGTACTTAAAGTCTCTCAATTGAACTGGACGAAAATTTTTGTCCCACGAAAATCAGATTATCGTTACCTAAATTTGTCTGCATCTATAATTTTTGCTATCATTATTTTTATTATCTACTGACGCGACTCTGTATTTTGGAATGCCCTCGCTAAGGGCTTTTCAGCAGCTTTTCCTGCTAATCGATTCGAAAGCCGCAGCAAAGGACATGCGTTCGTAGAATACGTTAAACATTCAATTATTTGTGAGCTATGTCTGTTTTTCGCTTTTGCAAATTTCAAGAGGTCAAGAGGCTACACAGAGAAAATCAATGTCAAATTTACTGAAAATTAATTATTTCTGTATTCGTATTAAAATTCTACTATCGGCCAAAACGTATCAGATCGTTTTCACAAAATCTTGTCACTAAAAGAACTCTGGATTCCGTAAGGACATAGGCATACGATACAGTATTCTGTTTGTATTAAAGCAGAGAGGATGATACAATGGATAAGGATGCGAGTCCTATACAGTACACAATATCTTGCTACATAGAAGAACTGCCTAAATGCAAACGAAAATTAATATCAACCCTATGACTCGAACCATATCGGAATTCCAGACTTATTCGATCGATGGGTGCGCTGCAGGGTTGATGAAAATATCGAAGATAACGGTTGATATACGTTGTACCAGGCAATCAAATGTATATGTATGTATGTATGTGATGTATATACGTATGTACAGTCGGGCAATTAAGTTCTTGTAGGGTCGAAATTTCGGCTCCAACGTTTCAGCGTCTACGCTGTTGAGCATGCCCCTCGCTCCGCATACCCCGCACCCTGAGCCCATCGGTCGGTCGGTCGGCTATCATTTATCACATATATTCGGAAAGTATTTCTTACTTTACTTTGAGCAGGTATTCTGCCCGATTTGCCTTCACGCCTACCGGCTCGTCAAATATCGTCCGCAAATATACATCTAAGATATTGTCACCTGATTTCAAACTTCTTCATTTTAGTGAGAAAGAGTTGAAATTGAACTCGATTTTGATATTATACAGTATATCCTCATGCAATCAGTTTAAAAAAATTTCATCTAAGGATATGATGACCAACCGAATGAAAGTCGCATTTCAGATTCAGCAGCAGTCTACTAAATTTCTGATTACAGCAAATTCTTAATTTCTTGTAGTTATTATTCTATGTAAGCTTTCTAGTAAATGTATATCCACGATGAATGAAACGATTGAAAATTAAGTTACAGGGAGAAGAATCAAGGTAATATACTCGGTTGGCCGTTTATGAATTTAGATAAAATTTGATATTTTCATTAAATAAAAAACAAATCCAAAATCAGAACTCAATAGTAAATAATGAGAAAAAACAAACCGAACAACAGCAAAATAATATAGATGCATTCAATGAAAAACTGAATAATACAAAAAATAATAAAGAAACATGAAATTTATATCTATTACAAATATGAACAACTAATGAAGTATAATAATATAATAACAACAAAATATTAATGAACTATAAATAAATTATGATAGAGATAATTTGTTACATACATAAATATAATAATATGAAAACTGACAGATTTATGAAAATATAATGATCTATTAAATATATAATTCGACAGCCATATAAATACTAAAGACAGGTAGATCACAAGACATTATATTCATATTCCAAGAACAATTGATCACTCTTTAAGAATATTTGAATATACTACGTGGTTAAAATTATATAAGTAAGAAAATACAACGAAATATCTATTTTAATGAAATCTACAAAACTATCGAAATAATTAAAGATCTTTTATATTCCATTATATAATAAATACATTTATGTAGCCATAAGCGAAATATTATTTTGTCCTACTTTAATAAACTATAATATACATATTTATAACGCGATATATAAATTACATTAACTACTATTCAATATTTTGTTATCTCGCCGTTACTGGCTATTACTCTTTGCATTCGCTGAGGCATCGAGGCAACTAATCTTTGGCAAATTCTCGGCTGATTACGGAGATTTTCCCAAATTTGCATCACATTTGTTTTTTCTCATTATCTACTATTGAGTTCTGATTTTGGATTTGTTTGTTATTTAATGAAAATATGAAATTTTATCTAAATTCATAAACGGCCAACCGAGTATGTTACCTTGATTCTTCTCCCTGTAACTTAATTTTCATTATTTTCATTCATCGTAGATATACATTTACCGGAAAGCTTACATAGAATAATGACTATAAGAAATGAAGAATTTGCTGTAATCAGAAATTTAGTAGACTGCTGCTAGATCTGAAATGCGACTTTCATTCGGTTGGTCATCATATCCTTAGATGAAATTTTTTTAAACTGATTGCATGAGGATATTCTGTATAATATCAAAATCGAGTTCAATTTCAACTCTCTCTCACTAAAATGAAGAAGTTTGAAATCAGTTGACAATATCTTAGATGTATATTTGTGGACGATATTTGACGAGCCGGTAGGCGTGAAGGCAAATCAGGCAGACTACCTGCTCAAAATAAAGTAAGAAATACTTTCCAAATATATGTGATAAATGATAGCCAACCGACCGACCGTAACGCATCGATGGGCTCAGGGTGCGGGGTATGCGGAGCGAGGGGCATGCTCAACAGCGTAGACGCTGAAACGTTGGAGCCGAAATTTCGACCCTACAAGAACTTAATTGCCCGACTGTACGTACGTTTATCCCGTTAGGTATACGATATACCAAAGCAATCAAGATATACGCGATATTGGGGTTAGTTAAAGACGGCAATTTCTTTCTGAATGAAACACAAGCCCAAGTCGGAAAATCGAGCTTTTGTCGACAGCTGATTTCCGCACGGTTATACAGCGGAATTTCGCGCTTTGCTATGCCGAGCGTTAGAATCCTATTTCCAATATCAGCACCGTCGAAGGTCTCGTCTGGAAAAGGAATCCGAATTCACACCTACTATCGCGTCGAGTTTTAGGTCACAGGTATCAAGTGTATGCTTATGTTAAATCGCATCGATTATATGCAAGCTAAGGATTAAAGAATACCGTACGGGGATTTAACCTAACCAAATAGGACAGCGGATTGTAAATAAAGTTAAGCTTCCCTGAAATTGGAGGAAATTAACACAGGCAACAAATTAGGGTCGAAGGTATTTGCACACAACTTACGTGCTCAACTATATGTTAGTCCTGGTGGACGAATTAGGTCTTCATGACGTATGAAAACGAGATTGAAATTAAAGCTCTGACAGAAAACTACACGCCCGAAAAGCTTCGTGCTACCTCGTAGTTGTTTAAATCAATCAGTTTGTCTATCAGCTTTTGGACGAGATTGACAATAGAGTCACTCAGCTTTTTTTCTGTGATTTATAAACCGTGGGTACATCTGATGACGGACAATTCGTTCAGTCATGTATATTAGCCTGGTTTTTTCTGTTTGTTTGTCTTTAGTTTTTTCAATCGATTTCGTCGAGTCTTTTTGACGCAGCCTCGAATTTTTTTTTAATACAATGATAGATGATCGAGCACATTGATTCGCATTTTCAAATAAATACTCAAGTTTGGCAATATTTTTTCTCCATTCTGAGTACAGGCTAATTGCTAGTGTGCATTCGCGTGTCTTCCTGTCTCTGATGTGATTTTTTTTTACCATATAAATTGGGCTCAGTAGATGGAATTGAATATTGCTCACGGGGATGAAAGAGGCAGCGAGCAGCATCAAGGAATATCCTTTCTTGCAAAATTGTAATTTTGCACAGAAGCTGCTGATCGAAGGCGATATTTTTGAATCTGTGCTATCTCGGATAAGAGATCTCCTCATAAATCACTGTCACACCGTCTTACCGGCACACTTTGCCATCCCGATTTATTCTGGCATGGATTCTCAGATTTTCCGTAGGACAATTATAGTTATTAATTTTTTTTTCTCTTTCTCTTTGCTCGAGTCTTCCATATGATGTGGAGAGATTCAAATATCAATACAACATGAAAAGAATGTAAGTAAATAATATTCGGAGTCCGATATTTGAACAGAGGAAACCTTTACGAAAGTACTTTCAATTAATTGGCAACGAATTTAATACCGAACATTTCAACGTTCAATCCTGGTGTTATAATGGTTTGTATGATTTGAAGGAAGTACAGTAGGTATTAGGGTGGTTCTCCATTTGAAATGCACGGGGTTTCGCTGTTTTTCCAGTTATTATTTCATTCTAGGACTAACTGTGGGCCTGAAAATTTGAAATTCTCACAAATTAGTCTACTAGAATGCCCGATATTTTTGGGCAACATTCGATAACATGGAAGAAAAATTATTAGGTGTATTAGCATGGAATAACCCATACAAAATTATAAGGGTAGGGGGGTGGCAATTTTTTTCCACGCAGCAGCATTCCAGTAGATTAATTTGTGAGAATTTAAAATTTTTAGGCCCATAGTTAGTCCTACAATGAAATAATAACTGGAAAGACCGCGAATCCCCGTGCATTCAAATGGAAAAGTTCATCCTCTGTGGTCAAGGGTTAAATGTTAAAATCAAATTTTGAAAAAATGACACGATTAGTTTTTATTTATTGAGAGTCGATTTGGGGGGTGGCCCGGAAATTTTTATTTTTAACGACCACCCTAGCAGGTATATATTCGTTGATCAATGATAAAAGCATGCATATACGCTTTCCTGGTTTACTATAAAAGCCAGTGATTTATGTTGCATTTTGAACTCACAACACGGTTCCATTATCGTCAGTATCCTAGATTATCTGTCTTTCTCCCTCGCTTGCAAACTGCAATTAATAATTGGGTTTGCCAAGTAATATACACAGCTGCAACCCTTAGCATCAGATCCGGTCGTTTCGGTCTCGTGCAGCAACTCTGTCAATTTCAAGCTTTAACGCACCGCTGGATTAGATTGGAATTAGCTAAAAATCAACCACCGGAATTTCTTCACTTTAAACCCCAGAATTTTACCAATCTAAAAAGTGTGACTCGTAGTATGAATCATTTGAAGACACGGAAAATTTCGCTTTTACCAGTTCTGTAGAATGATAATAAAAACAGAAGTGGACCTAATGGACTGAACCTATGAGAATAATATAATATTCATGATCCCATCGGGAGAAACCCACGTTCTTTATGTTATATGAAAAACTGAATGTGACAACAGTTTTTCTGCGAAATAAGCTACAAACTTCAATCTCAACGAAGCTCAAAAGGAGCAATTTCTTCATTTTTTGGGTACATTAATTAATTTCTCTATGCTATAGTGTCTCAGACATACACATAGGACATGTCTATGGGAAAGTTTTGAACCTCACGTGGCATAAGCTTTCTTCAATCGTTGAATCGCGGTAATAAATATCGAATCTTTCCCCCTTTTGAAGCCAATTATTTTCGATTCAGAGATTTTGGAATCGGGTCGTGTCGTATCGCATCATAAAAATTCAGTACCTACACTAGTCTTGAAAACGATTTTCGAACATTTGTGGATCTTAAAGAAACCAAAGTATTACTTCCACTCGATTTTTGTCTTCATCTCTTTTGACAAAATTCTCAATCACGTACCATTACGTATCATCGTAGTACAATTTGACCTGATGTTTAATCGGTTCAACTGCTCGCTGCGGAATTTCATTATGCGCAGGTCGATGCAATTGCTATTCATCCGACTCCATGCATTTCTCATTCAATCAACGAGTACTAAAGTATCGACTACAGTGTTTAGGTAGATTCATCATGCACGACTACCATCAGCCCACCGTTTCATAACGTCATTGAATTTTTTCTGACACTTACTATCACACCTTTCCGTAAAATGAAATTAAAAGCTTAAAATCTATAAATCTACATATCACTCACCTCAAAACAGTATCATTGGCTGTTGACCGTTGGTTGGAAGGAAAGAGTGTCGTTTCGGTTTGGATGTGAAAAAGGTGACGTTCCACAGGTGATGTTTT
Source organism: Macrophya alboannulata (assembly GCA_949628255.1). NCBI lineage: Eukaryota > Metazoa > Arthropoda > Insecta > Hymenoptera > Tenthredinidae > Macrophya > Macrophya alboannulata. The sequence continues at coordinate 13,264,677 of OX451209.1, forward strand.
TCCATATAATTCCGAGGTATAAAAAAAAAAAAAATATCGCTTGTAAAACGTCACCTTTTTTACATCGAATCCGAATCGGCACCTTCTCCCTGCCAACCGACGATACAAGCTTGCCAGGAATCTATCTCGACTTTTAAATTGTCCTCCCCGATGGTGGCGCTCGTTGGAGCGGCACATTCCTCGACATCGACGTTGCTTCGTTTACCAGGGTGTGAACAATTTATACCCCTAATAATTTTCGGGATGGTTTGGTTCGATTTAAACTTTTCCCGGTCAATGTTAGGCGACGTCCGGCTGAGAAGATAACAACAAACAGAATCTCGCTTTGTAAACAGCTTCGTCCACAAAATATACCCTGGGAATTGAAGAGAAATTGCTAGGATTCTCCTTCGGAGCTGGTATCTACCGACCAGCCATACCAATATGTATGTTTCGGGACTATACATACCTGGTAGAAAGCAGAGAAGAATAAGTGGTCGCGTATCACTAGCCCAAATTGATACGAAATTGAGTGCCATATATTCTCAAGCCATTCAGGCATAAATACGAATTCTACATCGATACTCGTAAGTCGCACTAATCTGAAAAGCAATTTTAGATCCTACTTTCTTGCCGATCAGCTTACAGTAATTATATCATAAATAGCAGCAGTCTTCGACACAATTTAAGTTCTCAATTGAAGCTTACTCCATAAGCGATTTCTGTGTGTTCTTGTATATTTCAAATCGTGATTTCTAGTCTCAGGTGTTCATTTCATGGCCGAATCGACTCCTCATTTCTCTATTCGACAACATATGAAACCTGAAAGGACACGCTTTTCTTGAAATGCGCATAACTTTGTCCGAAGAAATGTTGGAATCATTCAAAGAGAAGCATGAATTTATTGCTAAGGTGCAAAGCGTGAATTGTTCGAACCTTCAAATTTCTCCGAAGCTTACGAGTTCATTTCTTGTCTCAAACTGCTGCAGCTGAACGTGATAGAGCGCCTGATTAACAGCGAATTATCTATGTTAGTTTATGAATTAATCCGTGCTTCTCTACTACAGAGGTAATGGAGACGGTTAGTCGTTGAGTTGTAAAGTGTAGTAGGTGTGCCCGTGCAGAATGTGGGTGTGAGTTTACCGTCAGAGAATTTGCATTGATTATTCGTACACCCTTCGCCGGGAATCTCCTATCTATGAATTAGTACCTTTGGTATCGGAATTTGCACGTAGCTATACAGGCGGTTCTGAAAATACCTTTCCCAATTTTAACATCTCTGAATAACCGAATAGTTGTTCATTTTCCGAGCGTTGGAAGTTTCGGAATTCTTGATTTAGGTAAGCTTGACAATTGATTACCTAATGGGACCGATTGCCGATTTGATTGGTGTGTATAGAAGCTAAACGGTTCATAATTTTTTCACTCATTTTTTCGACACATCCCTATCGTGTCTGTGGAATCGATCTTAAGCCTGTTTTTTTACTTCTAATGATGAGGTAGTTCACTTCTTTAAGTTTCCTGAAGAGAGAATGGTCACGAAAGTTTAATACGCTGGTAAAACTTACTGGTAATTAACCTCACGGACGAGAGGGTCGAGACAGGGTACGAAGTCGAGTATTTTAAAAGGTGAATTTAAACAGCCAGGAATTGAAGAGTCGATTAAAGTTTAGTTCTCGGACTTTCGGAAGGGTTAGTCCAATTTGGACAATTGATCTTGTCGGAGAAAAAAGTGAGATGAAATAAAGAGAGGAAATGAAAAGAAACAGGAGGTCACGAGGTCCAATACCATCCCTCAGGATGAACGGGATGAAATTCTTGGGATGGGGCTCCCAAAGATTTTCATATGATTCTACAGAAAAAAGGCTCTCTTTAAACTCAGATCAAGTTTCAAAACAGATATCCCGCTGCTTGGTCTTCGGCCCTAGATCGTGACGATTCGTTGTTTGTAAAAGGGAAATTGGGACCAGGGTATTCGCGTGAAAAAATCAAATATATCGGGTGATTCTTGGCAAACCTCGAAATCCGGTATCGTTCAGTAACTTCGAAGGCATATCTTTTCAGTCAATCGGACGAGCCGTCAACCACTGGAAATTTTTGTGCATTACTTATTTTTTGTTGATCTTGCTTTGACAGGAAAATGTCAAGGTTGGGTATGGTTTCGTCGATACATACACAATATTGTGTCTTAAAGGTAACAAAATCTTTCACCAAAACCATGAGCAGCCTGTTCTCATTGAAGGAGCACATAACTCGAGCTGTAACCAATTCTACACGGTGTCAAATTAACATTGGATGAATATCAAGCGATCAAATTCGAATTCAATACGATATTTTGCAAAAATACGAATAAATCAGTAATAGTACCAAAAATACTCATGAATTTTGGTCTGGCTCATGAGTTTGTGTGCTTCACTATGTCGGCCGTCGAATTAAGGCACGATTTCATTGGTTTGAACCTGAAGATGTACATATTACTGCAATACAGCATTTCAATATTGAAATTACTGATTTTATTGAAATTGCGGGAACAAGAAGATTCGTTTGTGTCAATTGTCTTAAATAGTTGATTTATCAACACTCGACGTAAGTCGCTTTTCAGTTCAATCAAGACTTTGCGTTTTTTGTTCTTTCTGTTCTTAATTTAGAGACTCCCTTTTAAAAACTTTCTCCTTATTAAGCCGAGCATGTTTCATGCCCGAGGGAAATTAATTAGTACCTTTTGTGCTTCAAACTTCCGGCGTGTTCCACACACGGACTTGCTCACGCATCGTACCTACAATTAGTCTTTAAGTTTTTTTTTTTTTTTATTTTTCGTAATTCTTCGGGATAAAAGTATAACGAACTCAATTCACGTTAGACCGACTATCTCAAAAACAGAGCTACCCCGGCAGCATTTTGCAGCCGATTAAGCAAAACCACAATTTAATACGAAAAGTACGGGGTAACATTATACCCTACAAAGTGACGAGGGGTAATTTTTTTCCCTCTCTTTTTTTTTTGTTTGCCTTTCGCACTGCCTCAAGCTACAATAAGCTAAGCTAACTTGGTTATGGGCAAACAGAATATTCTACAGGAACCAAGTGATTGGATTTCAGTATTTATGATCTTCTCCTTCGTTCACAACGATCATTATATACACTGCATACTATGATCCTATTTTTTCAAGGACGAATATATACTCTTTGGACAGAGAAAACAATCGATCTATTTCTTCTACTTTTTGTTAATTAAATAATTAATATTCAAATTGTTTGAACATTCAAAAAAATGTCAAATGGAGTTTAGAATTTATAGATCAATCCGTTATTTCATGATTTCGTGAAATAGATATATGAATACCCAGCACCTTGGCTTTAAAGTCAATATTACATTACGAACCAGGAATAGTTCGATCAATTAATTGTGCGAATTAAAAGTTCACATGTAGATCAAAAGCTTCGTTAATTAGAGCTCATTTGATTAGCCCAGTTACCAGTTAGCCAGACAAGCTGAATCTCCTGCCTTCATTACTTGATAATCAGCTGGCAACACATGCCAACGTTTCATTATGAATGTATTGAAATATTTACAAAAGTTTCCGTAGAATTTATTCAACATTTTTTTTTTTCTTGTAATTTTACAGTTTGGCAGAAAATAGGTATCTCCTTGAGTAGGTCAATGTGTAGAAATACTACGCTGTACTTTGTGCAGTTCCAATTTGGATTATACGTTCAGAAAGTTGAGCAAAATTTTTCGCTGTTTTAATCTTGTCAAGATGCCAAGTAAATAGTTTCCAGCTTGTACATAGAATCAACAATGCTATAGAAACCTGACTTAATAACAAGTAATGTCGAGCAACTTTTGTCTCACCTTTTCATCGAATTTTTTTGAATATTATACTCGAGATGAATTCTACCTATAATAATCCAGCTACGCCAGACAAGCTGAGATTGTTTTCTATTGTTAAACAAAATAGACGAAGATTCTCATCCAAGATTGTTTGTATACAGACGTTGTGAAGGATTCTAGTAGTTCTAGAGATCGTCTTGCTCAGTATACGTCAAAATTTATCCCTTATTTCGTATCGGGGTAATGCTCCAGGTACAAATCTAACAAAAGTCATGCGATGGAACAAGATCTCATTTCGAAACGAATAGAATTGTATTATTCATCGCTTGAAGAGCGCGATCGCGTTTTCCGTCGATGCGATGATGGTGGCCGGTCTTTTTCACCTCGTGCTTTGCAAGAATTTCGATATACAATTACGTATAGGTATGCATAATAAATGAACGCATATACCTATGTATGTAGAGCCGATATCTACCTATGCCTCGCACGTACTTATTAAATATAGATATTATTATCCTATGCCATATATAGACCTCCGTCCCGAGTAAATTAGGAAAGTTGTCATGTCCTGCGAGCAGGAGATTCCAGTAAACATGCCCCATTCCCAGAGTATAATCGTAACTTCAGCAATTCAGCGACCAAGAATCGAAATTGTTATTTACTCGGAGTTGGAAATGTTATTTATTTCAACAAGCAAATACTAGAATCGTATAAATTAAAACCTTACAAATTTTTTATGAAGTTTTATTCCTAGGATGGGAAATGTGCTGCAAGGAAACTGACAGAAATTTCTGGAACAATAAGGTCTGAAAATATTGTTAGCTGCGATGATTTGATTAACCCCGGAATAAGAAAAGCATGAAGCGTGAGGTTCATTGAAATATGCATTTTTTTTTTTACAAAATTCGTTGGACATTCGCCGTGAGCTGAATTATAAAGATTATAAACTACGTGAAGATAAAAACGACAATAGAAAGCCAACCGAATTTAAACGGCAAATGAGTTCAGGCTTGGCAATAGGAGGGCTGTATAAACAATGGCTCACAATCAAACTTAAGGACCACGAAAACCTTCGAGGGGTAAATAAGTGCCACGATAAAAAAATGAATTTTCTATGAAATATACTGCGCGAATTTTAGGATATAAATAACCATAATTGTACGTCAAAATTCATATTTCTATATCATCCATTTCAAAACTGATTGTTGCGTTATTTGCTGATGTTTGAGTGACAACTTTCTTATCTGTATGCATTCTCAAAGCGGATTTCGCTTCAGATAATCGTCATGAAATTATGAGACTTCAATTACCCGCGATGATAAGTCTGCCAAATCAATAAAGAACTGGTGAAAAGTTGACACGGCTCATTTCTTGGGGTCATGTCATTTCAAGGGCCATTATGACTCCTGGAAATTGTAGCAGATCATCTGGGTGGCTATAAAGCATTGTATGTATTCAATACTGCAAAGAATTGCGTAAATAAAAGATTTCCTACTGAAAGCCCGCCCTTTCAATAAGAATAACCGTCTCTCGAGTCTGTTATAAGAATTATATCACTGTTTGTGATGGACTTGCTACGATTTAATTAACTCAACTTTTAATATTTATAATGAATCTTATAACTCGATCTGAATATAAGTTCTATCAATAAATGAGTACTCGTCGAAGTTTCAAGTGGGTATATAGACAGCATAAGTACACCAAGAGTAAATGTTAATTTATCTCAATATCAAACAGCGTCTCAAATGGTCAGATTCTGTTAGCAAAACTAAAACCCTTTGTCATATAGAAAGACGACGTTATCGATTAAATTTATAGACGAAAAGGATTGTTCGTCACAATAATTTTACCTGTGCTAAATCAAGACTAGATGGTTATTAAATTGACTTACTTAAAAATCGAATGTTTCAAAATGAGGATTTCTTAGGGCGATGTCAAACATTTATTCAGTCGGAAATTTATTGGTTAGATTTGTTAAAAAAATACTGAAATATACAGAAACGTATTCTCTCAAGTAAAATATTTGATTTTCTCAAACAAGCATTTTCCTGTCAGCTGTTATGTTAATAATATGATAACAATAATTCAGTTGGTGTAAGCAAACCTTGATACTGAGAGGATATTTAAATTGGTGAAAAGGTGAACCTGACTTGATTTCCTCTATTATATGGATTTGAGTTGATTTTTATAGTGAATTCAGATCATTCCAATCGCTGATAAGATAGCAATTAAATAATTTAGTACGATTTCAGTGATTTCACTTGATTTTAATTCTTGAAATGGTATGTAAAAAAATTTCTTTCTCGTCGTGCCCATGGCTATTACCAGTAACTGCTCACGGGGCTATTGCATCACGCGATGAAAGAGTTATTTACGTCGAATTATCCTTTAATCGAGAAAATAGACAGAAGAAACCGCAATCATACTAACTGAGCCACGGAAACAAAGGCTGAAGGACCTCAGCCTTGCAGGAATAGTCAGACCGTAAAGCTGTAGATAGTTTGCGGCCGGTCGAGGTGAACGCAGAAAAACCAGTCCATTTCTTTGGTCAATATGTCAACATAATTGATGATTGTATTTAACTGGAGTTGAACGAGGTATACGTTCGATCCCGTGCCAATTAATTCTCTCGTAGCGTAGCATAGCTGTGTTTTAATCCGTTACACGAGAGCACAGTTCGTGTTAATTAAGGGATGCGTAATGTACCGTGGTGATAATCTGCTTGCTGTCTCCCTGTACTGACGCCGTTGTCGCTTAAGTAATTAACCTTTTCATGCTTTGCCTATTAAGGGGAAAAAATATATGGGGTAGTCCATGCCGTTTCGACCAACCCCTGACCCCGACCCCCTCGGATTTTGAAATAAATTTTTTATATGATTTGCCGGTCTTCAAAATGCAACGTCAATTTTTTTCAGATTTTTATTATTTTTGGTTATTTTTTTTTAAATTTCCAAAGTCAACAAAAGAACGCCATGTTTTAAAAATCTGAAAAAATTCAATAAAATTCTACGAAATAAGATAATTTTTTCCATATTAATTTTATAGTGGTGTTCTCGAAGGGACACCCGGGGCAGGACTAAACCAAGGAAAAAAGTCCAAGTCGGACCGTCTTATTTTTTGCAGACGTCAGGTTTTGTGCCCAAAATAGTACCGCATAGTTGAAAATAAATTCCTTTTTTTTTTACGTTCATTCAGAAAAATTTTTTTTTTTAAAAGTGAAAAAAAAAATAGAAAAACAAAAAAAAAAAAAAATTAATTTCATTTTCAACTATGCGGTATTATTTTAGGCACAAAAATTGACGTCTGAAAAAAAAAAAACAGCATCCGACTTGGACTTTTTCCCTTGGCTTAGTCCCGTCCCGGGTGTCCCCTCGAGAACACCACTAGAAAATTAATATGGAAAAAATTATCTTATTTCGTAGAATTTTATTGAATTTTTTCAGATTTTTAAAACATGGCATTTTTTTTTTGACTTTGGAAATTTTTAAACAAAAAACCAAAAATAATAAAAATCTGAGAAAAATTGACGTTGCATTTTGAAGACCGGCAAATCGTATAAAAAATTTATTCCAAAATCGGAGGGGGTCGGGGTCATGGGTTGGTCGAAACGGCATGGACTACCCCATATATTTTTTTTCGGCGCTATAATTTTTTGCCTCACTCAAAAAAAGAAATTTCTTTACTCCTCTGTGGCAGACAGCGAAAAGTTTTGAATACAACACGCCTCGTAAACACTGATCGTTTATAATATTAAGCCTATCTCATTATTACTTCGTAATCAAACTTCATGATACCACGATAATGCATTTCGTATAACTATTTAATAGTTATTGAGATGATCAAACGCGTACTTTATAATAATTAATATAATTTCACATCATGATGTCGACACTAATGTACGCCGGTTTTAGCCTGGGCTGGTTATACGCAACTGCATACATATACGGTAGCACGGGGTTAGAACAGCTCCCGGTAATATAGATGATGGGGTGAGCAAAGCATGTCACTTCACAACAAAGTTGACAGCCTCAGGGACTACATAGTATAGGCTGCAGGCACAGGAACCTACGAAACTTCTGAGACTTGACTATATTCAATTATTCAGACTAAAAATAGAAGTCTCTTTCTTTTTTGTTCCAGGTTTTGTTCAATATACATATTCTGGATTAAGAGGAGAAGGATTTTCTAAAGATATATCGAAGAAGAGGAAACGTTGTCGAGATCGATCCGTCAGCATTGAGCGGAATTCGTAGTCTCCACCAACGCAAGGATACACAGTTATTTCCCAAAGATTTTAACATTTCATTATCGCACATTTTCAAAGTTTACACAAACGTGACAGGCATGAATTGCCACCGATGATATGCAAACAATCGTACAATCAAATGTGTACAAGAAGTACCGTACGAGTGACATCGATAAAAACTGTGACGATTCCAGTGTGTGTCTACTCAGAATAAACGAAATACGAAAATATGTTACATGATAGGAAAATAGACGAAAGGATTGAAATTAAATCCTCAGACGTATGCTCAATCCGGGAAAGTGAAGGTTTCAACTCATGAAGTAAAGTGAAAAATAATACGTCTGGCGTCTCAAATGATTAGGATCTATTGGCGAATACCCAGCCAAGGTTTGTGATTTCCTGCGCAGGCAATATGCTGACCGTCCTTTTGTTGGCCCTCTGGCAATATTTAGGTATCCTTGAATAGAAAGATATGCAAAATTTGAGTTTAGGCAGTTTTAGCAAGGAGAAAATGAGGGTCGTGTTAGGTCTTCTTTTATTTTCACTCGGGGCTGTCGCCCTAGGGACGACGCGTGACAGCAGTGTGGTGCGAGCAGGAAGTGGAATTAAGATTGGGACTAGTGACAGAGGAGTCACGAGAGGTGGTAATTCAGGAACTGGCAGAGTTGGGTCGGGGGTTAAAATCGGCGATGCAAGAGCTCATAATGGATCCGCGAGGCAGCGAACTATGCCACCAACTCCTACGACGCCGATTCCACTACCGTTTACTCCTTCTCCAGCAGCCGCCAGTCCGAGCATTTCAAACAACATAACTTACTTGAAGGTGAGTACCAATTTCCATAAAATGAATTTATCTAAAGATTATCACACTTCTCTAATATCTACGTATGTACCAAATTTTAGTTCTTCAGTGGGACTGAATTATTGATGATGCAGTTTATAATAATTAGACATTATTTTCGATTTTCAAATTGTACTATATTTGGCCAAAAAGCTGGAAACCTCGATCGTTACTAAAAGTTCATCAATGATATGGAAATGATAATGATTGAGGATTTTGTGTCGTTTGAAATTTTTCGAGTATTTCGAATGATTTCGTTTGTTGTCGTTATAGACGAAATTTTATAGTTGATTGATAAATGGACGAAGAACGCCATGACGTACGGGTCTCTTTGCCATTCTGATGTAAAATAGATTGTAGTTGATAGATGAGCTCACGTCCAACTACTCCGAACTTATAGGGAATGAGATCGATCCCAGATGTCTGACTCGTGTATAATTTGTGGTAAACTCAAGCTTGTACAGTTTGTCATTACGGTTTATGAAAATTTCTTTTTGACAAAGACGAAAGATTATTTCAGTACATTGAAATAAATTGTTTTTGATAACTAGTTAGATATAAGTACGCCAAGTAGAACTTCCTTAAAGCTTGAAGCTGTCGTTAGGTTTCTGTTTGTTGGAACGTTTTGAAAGAATCCACAAATGCATTTCTTCACGCCCAGAATGGACGATAATTATTCCTACTTGCCATTACGATACTTTTTCTCATTTACTGTCCTCATTTCTTGCAGTGTACTCCGTACAGCATTTATCCATAAAATTAGTCGCAGTGTACGTGTTCCATCCTCTCTACGTACGAGCTGGGGTGAGAATACCAAGCACAATACATGAACTCGGTTTAAATTGGATCGGAATTCTATATTTCAATTCAAATTCCAGTGAGACTTTCCATATGATTGCAATTGGTCTGAGTGCATATTTTTTACATTAGTTTTTTTTTTTTTTTACCATTCATAAAAACATATTGCTATTGGATTTTAAATATTGATAAGTTCATTTTTTCACAACTTCAGAGAGGTTCCAATGCTTAAAAAAAAGTTAGACCTACGTCAATGAAATTCAATCATTTAATTTAAAAAAGAATACCATTTTGAATTCTCAAATCAGTCAGGTGTTTTTTCTGCATCTGGATCGTGTTTTACCGGTCTATTAATCGACCGCGAATCTCGAAGTATAATCTGAGACTAACAAAAACCAAAGAGATTTCGAGTTTAGAAAAGTAGCAAATCTCGTGAAATTAAATTCACATATGGGCTAGAAAAGTTGGAATTAAAAAACTCCTTATTTGCAATACAAGGAGCTTTTTGATTACCTTCAAAATATTGAGGTTTTCAAAAAGTGCCTCACGTCACAAATTTCAAGATGCTTAGCTTAAACTTTTCCAGCTCACTTGTGGCTGTAATTTGAAAAGATTCATGTAGATTTGGTTGAATTTTTCACAATTCACAAATTATTTTACAGAATTGGTAAAGTCATCTGTTCCTACATAGTCCCCCGTTAATAAAAAGAGTTACAGCTCAAAATTTGTTATTCTTTTACAATAGTTAAAAATAACTGTCGAATTTTACCAGATTAAATCTGATTCGTCAACGAAAACTGGATCTATCAGAGACTCGTTAACGCTTTAACAGCACGAATCACACGAGAGTAATCTATCATGCGTTAACGTATTTAGATTAGGCGAAGATTTAATGAAGGGTTTCCCAATAAACATCAATCACATTTACGATCACTCAAATACACAGCAAGCGATCGCTTAACCCATCACTGAAATCACGTAGCCCCTGATTTTCTGCGAAAGAATAAACTAAATGTTGAATCCTCGTGGTTATCTGCAGGTGGGGATGGTTGTTCCTTACAAGTCTTTTGGGGTGAGGGAGTACACAAAGGCGATGACTACCGCTTTAAACACGTTACAAAAAAGTACGAGGGGACCAAGGCTCGGCCTCTTTCAACGGTACGACATTCACGTCAGGATTGCGATGAAAGAACTGACACCAAGTCCAACTGGTGAGTTGAATTTGATTATTTCTATTTTCTGTATAAATTTAAGAAGAATTCAGGCTCGACTGAATTCAACTCCGATATTAACATTTTTCGCTTTTTAATAAACTTGAGAGGATAATTTCAAAGATCGTACACGCACATCTATACACTTGCCGTATTTTTTACAGGCACATATTCGCAGCCCATTGTGTTCGTGAAATTAAAATGTATCACCTTTTGATATAAGCTGGATGAATACAAGCTTTTCGTATTACTGACAATGGGGCAGATTTTGAGCATCCATAAATCTTCCACGACGCTTTCATTCTTGGGACGGTTTTAGTGAAAGTTGCTAAACGTTGTATTCCTTGGGCAGAATTCACAGCCATATAGCTATAGCAGCAGATTTTGGTAGAGATTTTTTCGCGGTATTGTCTTAACTATTTTCTGGTCCAAGCAGCAACTTTACCAAAATTTTAACCCTCACCACTTTGTAACTGATGAAAGCTTCGCATCCACATCACAACAAGAAACAAAGAAACACATTTCGCACTCTGCTTTCGCCAACCGTTTCCGTGGGATCCCCTATTTTTGGCACGAAAAATTTATGTCATCTCAAATTCATCTTGATTACGTTATATGTTTTTTCAGCCTCGCAATAATTATTCGCTGAGCTTTTCTCCGTCGACAAGGTGCCTTATTCTAATTTTACAAGATTGCAAAATACTGTACTTCAACTTCTAATCTCATGGGAGATTATAAAAAATTCGGAAGTCATCGATCAATGTGACAAAAATTTTATGAGAATTGGTGATTATCAAACATTATTTTTACATTACCGGCCCAAGATCGGGTAAACATTGTTATCATCCACCTTTATGTTATTGTTGGATTAATCATAGATTAGTGATCGGAAGACAGTCTTAGAATCTTTTGGAAACCAGTGATCTCTATCAAACGATCATTCCAATGGCTATAAAGCACGAGCCACCAGCTTCTGAAACTCAAGGGTAAGATCCTTGCTCTGATTTGTCGCCACTAGGATGATGTCACATTCGGAGTCTATGTCGCCTGTGCTATGGTCTGTGAATTTACTCTCGTAGTTTGAAACCGGGGTAAGCCGATCGATAATTCATGCGGTTACATACTCATTGAAATGGATTCAACTCGATATACTCATGTCAGTGAAATTTGTAATAGGAGAAATCACGTTGCGATGCGAATAAGAAAATGAATAGGGCAAGCAATGAAGAGACTGATATGTAACTAAAAGAGTAAACGAGATGAAAGGATCTACTTTGCCCGTCTCATGTCCCTTTCAAATCCATTAGACGTTTGTACATAACTAATTTCTGGTATTTTCACATCGAAAGAAGAATTTATATGGAGGAGGTGACATCAGGACATCCTGTACCTATGCGTATATACATTTATACATATATTATGTGTATATATACGTTTACAGAGTTTGTCCTGAAAGTTTCAACGGCTGTTTAAAAAGGCCATAAAGTACACGATGAAGTGAGTTCGGTTTTAAAATATCCCCCGGGTTATATACGCTTCGCAGGATATTATCTGAGCTCCTGCAGTAAAGTCGTGTACACCATCCACAGACTATTATTATGCCCTCCGTGTATGTAATGTAAATTTTCTTCATTAGCTATCAAACTTATCCCGTTCTTACGACTCGTTCATTCAGATGGGTCTTGAAATTTCTTCGGGTCACCCAAGTTCGAGGGTTGATCAACTCTTCGAAAGGGTGGAAGGATGATGGAGCTTTACCTCAAGCTTCAAGTCTCAAGTCTCAAGTCTCAAGCCTCAAGGCTTGAGATGAAAATGAGAAAAGTTATTAAAACGTTCCACTTCATTTGATGAAATAACAGAGGGCGTGTGCAACCTGATAACTCTCCTGCGAGAAATAAATATATAGTATATAAAAAGATCAACGTTGTCATCAATAAATTCACCTGTTCCCAAAATATTTATCTATTACACATAACCTTTACACTTTCGTAAAGTATCTGACAACAAGTTGACGACGTACTTAGACCCACGCAAGTACGTAACCTAAAGAGCGATATATCAGGTAACTGATCCCAGCGCTTTTGCTCTACTATATATATGAAGCTTGGAAAGCAAAGACCTGTAACATTATTATTTCAGATTAATTTAGGCCTTTAGTGCTTATATTTTTTGTCCGTTTTTTTTGAATTTATTCGAAACTGCTGGAGAGAGTAGAAAAAAGATAGTCGAAAATGATGAAAGGCTGTATTAAATCTTTATGGCCGTGGTGGTTGATTCAATTAGTTAATTAATTTTTTTTTTCTCATTGAATCGAGATCTTGCAATGCAGTAATTGGTGTGAAAATAATAAACTGAATCGTGATACATATTTTGTTTTCAATAATTGGAGAGAACTTTGAAAATTTTGAAAAGCCCATATCATGTGATTACCACAGTAAAAAAACATGAATCCACCTGGATATGGCAATGTTTGATGAATATTTCTCATTAAATCGATCGAAAAATTTGCGAGCGAGAAAGTCCGCGAATAAATAGGTACAAGGGTGTGATAATATACGCGTTACAAAATGGCGACTATCTTTTTCCGGCAACTGCATAATTTCGCAGTTAAACCCGCGGGGTTGTGTCATAAACAAGTCTAATGCCCCTGATACGAGTAGGTATAGGCACACCGGGTGGCGTTTACTTAACACGACGCATTTTACAACCTGAGTATATACAATACATGTATACCACATACATATTGTGACGCAGGAGGGTGTGCAGACTACTATTAGAAATATGACTTCGAGGGACCATTTCGGCTTTCGGTTTAAAAAATTTCGTTGGAGAGTTCGATCCTCGTTCAAACTGATCGACAGTTTCAAACTAGTCGCACCTATTCAAAGCAATTAGGGACGAAATTTTTCAAAATCTGGTTTCACGTTTCGGAAATATATTGCTATAGATGAAGTTTCGTTTCGATAAGCAAAACGAAAAGTAATTGACACCAAAATTGTGATCCCTATAAGACTTGGACAGTTTACTTTTCACAACTGGGCAAACTTCACTCCAAATTTCAGTTTTGCTTTTTTAGTAAACACTTTTTGCTATCCCATATTAAATTGAAAAGGACATTTTTTTTATCAAGCCTGTTCCTTATTTGAGACTAGGTAAGCCTACGTTTATCTATCCATACGTACGCACTCTCCCAAAATTTGGCACACATTTTTCGTTCTTTTATCTCATTGACTTATCAGCTCTCAGGACTTATAGCCATTAGTTAAACATCTGTGAAAATTTTTCTGCGTTGTATAACAGTTTTCATAACTCTTCAACATCGTTTCGCACAGAAGGTGCGTTCAGAAAAAAATTCGAGTTCACTTGAGAGGCGGCGAAATATTATAATTTTGTAAAATAAACAAATTGCAGCAAAATTTCTACTCCACAACGTATATAGTTTCTTAATTGATTCTTCATTTGTACTCTTCGGCCCTTGTCCCATTTCGTACTGCAGCCATTAGGCTTTTTTCCAGACACATGTGTTCGGGAATATACAGAAAGCACAAGAGGACGGAATCTGGATTGCAGGGGCGAGAAAGGATTCGTCTGTAAGCATTTTTATTCTTCCGTGGTATGGCGTTGAGTAAGATCTCTGCAGAGCCATCCTTCCAGTGCTAAAAGGTTTTTGCAATGCTCGTCGAACTGAGGGTGTACGAATAGTCCATGTTTCTAAAGTATACGCCTTCCCCATGCATTATAATGAAATATTTTTCCACGTCACATACGCGTGGTTCTACATTCACTGCCGTCCTCAAAATAAAATTCCAACTCTGAACGAATTTATGAGTAAGAATTTTACGTGAGGTTTTCGCAGTAAAGGCTGCAGCGACATTCAACGATAGACAGTATTGAAATAACGCTGTTGCATATAGGTACCGGAAAATTGTGTCTGCAGTTCGATTCAGCGTATACATATGTATGTAAACTAAAACTCGTGTAAAATATTGTCCCTAGTGTGAATAGGAATATCGTATCAGGGAATACGTTAGTCTGTCATTGAACCGTGTTTGAATGAATTCGCGTGATGGTGATTTCGGAATAAAGCATAGAATGAATTTTCAGATGGGAATAATGATAGATACAATTATACAACACGCAAGATACGTCTTAATTAAATGACCGGAATAAAGTTTATGTACGGAAAGTATTCTCTGCGACAACAGCGAGTAGAACACAGCCGGATATTTGATCACGTAGCGCTGCAGATATCGTAGTTTTGAAGGAATGCGAAGTGCAGTATTGAACCCCGGATGGAACTCGATCGAATAAAAGCTCAGCTAAGCAAACCGGGTGTGTTAAAAAATATGTGAAATTCGTGAAAATCTCATGCTTTACGTCTGAAAATATTTATGCAACGCGTGAGTGCTTTAGCGAGCGAATCTGAAGCCTTTTTTAAAAGATCTTTGGTCGTGGCAGGAGGAGAAGGGTTCGACCCCTTCCATTCCAACCGCTACATCACTCGAGACATTTCTCGAAATCACATTATTACGGAGGATCTTGACATCAAGGATACTCACCGAATCCGATATACATCGCATCGTTGTTCAAGACGTAAAAATTCGACACATTTTCGGAGCTCACCAGCATAAATCGAAATAAGCTCAGTTAAAATGACACGACATATGTTGATATTTTTTTATAATTTACGTTAGTCGCAACAATCGCTGAAAATATGTCTAATTTTTACGCCCTGAACCTATATGTATCCTAGGGTGGTCCTTAACAGGTGATTTTTTAATTTTTTTAGGTTCACCTCCTGATCGGTTGCAAATCCAGAGAAAAGATTTATCCTAAAATCTCAGCTAAGATTTTAGGGGAAATTTTTTCTCTGGATTTGGAACCGATTGAGAGGCGAACCTAAGAAATTTAAAAAATCACCCTTCTAAGGACCACCTTTATGTACCCCCATAACTCGTGAAAGAAATGAGAATATTTAAGCTAAAAAATTTAACGCCTTCGGATTTGGTGTACCTCCATTACCGCGGTGAATATAAAATTCAAAAGACTCGAGTAAAATTTTTTACTCTCCCAGTGGCTGGGAAGTGCCAAAAAGGTTTTCTCCCTCTTACATAAACTCAGATTTTACTTCAGTGCTCTAAAGTAACTCTATTTCTCCGTGATTTTAATTAGAAAATTATATGGAAGAATTGATTACGTAAATAACCGAAATGTTTTTAGCATTATTGGGTAATGTAATGATGGCTTTGCCCAGTATAACCAATACCTACCGCGGATAATCAGTTTTATCGTAACAAAATTTCAGTCAACTTTGAACAATCGGATAAAAGCGGAGTGAAACTTATCATCTTTCTATAGCCCGTTCCTAATCGTATCACGTTGATTATTTTCCATCAGTATATGATAAAATGAGTAGAAAATAATAAACCACCAAAATTTTATTTGGGAATTGCCAACCAGCGGGGATTCCGTTAATCGAAGAAAGTGCTAAGGGGATTCACAGGTAGCTCTAACTGTAAGTCAGGTCCAGTGAGCCGACTACGGATCCTTTTTTCACCCTTCATTCTTCTCCAACTTTTCTCTGGTCCGTAACTTGCGGTTGAATTTTGTGGTGTGATAACAGCTTGGCTTCTCCTTACCCAAACCAAACATGCTGAGCCCGGTAAGAAGCTGCCAGATGTCACTTACCCCAGAATTTGCATAGCACTTACCAAACCCACGAGACTCCCTTATAGCCTAGGCCTACGTCAGACTTCGAAGACGAGATGTTTGTGTCGGGGTTATAGAAAGTGGTGTTGGATGATGCCGAAGGGTTGATATGGAATTACGGTAGCTGCGTAGATATGATAGAGCGTCTCCAACTCGTCGTTACCACTGGTACAATTCGTATGGTAAAATATCTGGTTCTATTTCAGAACCGGAGTTCTCCGGTAATAGGAATTCGAAATTAGCATTTTCCCTTTCAGAGAAAACCATTTCTTAAGTTAATTGAAAATTTACCAATTCTTTCGCGATGTCTGTAGTATATTATACACATACCTACATAAAGTTTCCGGACTTATTGCGGAAACTTTTCTCATAGAACAAAATGATTAACAAAAAGTATTCAACGGCTCTTCAAAGCGGGAGGGGAGAGCGAAGTTTGCGCGGTTTTGGTTAAACGAGTGGCCAATAAATACTGACCATTGTATCCGCGTGGAAATTATATCCGGATTATACGAAACGTCTGCAGATTTATAACCATAGTAGATATATAAAATATTTTTTTAACAACAAGATAGGGAAATTGTTATAAATGGTCCTGCAAGCCGCTGTCTGGTCAATTTAGAGATCGAATACATGAATAACATGTGTGATATTACGCTATTCCTGATATTGTCTGGTTCGTCAGTCTATCCAGTGGCTAACCATCATGGAAACAATTTGGTCCAGAGGGCAACTGAAAGCTGAGGTTCAACATGCAATCACGGCTTATCAGGCTACCAGGGCCACATATACTATACATAGTCTTGATTGATACCGAAGATTACCTCGATGATATGATAACTGTGAACATACAGAGATTTGCAGGAACTATTTTCGCGGAAATTCAATACGCTTAATTCTCATAAAAATGGAAATTTGAGTGTGTCAAATACTCGACAAGAATTTTTATCTGCTCGTGATAGACGATGGAACAATCAAAAACTAGAAAATTAGAATCGAAATATCTCGGGCAATCACGATATATAACGATGTAGAGTTTATTATTAAACGAGGTGGGAAGTTATTTCAATTTTGCGAATCGGTACAGATGGCTGTATTCGCGGTATTCAGATAAACGTGCAGGATTTAATCGGAGTTTATTCAGGACCATTTTTTCGCCGTGGTGGAAATCGTTTGAAGTGGATTGCCTGTACGATCACTTGCCTGTACGCGTATGAACAAGTAAAAGTTAAAATTAATATAATCAACCGTTTTATAACTTATCGTAACGACGAACCACCCGGCTATAGAATAAAGTTTTTTTTGAGTGAGAAACGGTGAAAATAGAATGGAATCTCTCTCTTGTTACGAATACCTAATCGAATATCCGGAGAAAACAAATTACCGTCGATCATTTATTTTGGACTGCACACGAGCGATTCACTATTTTCAAACGGTGACGAATCGAAATTGCATAGATACCGTGTCGTATTCCGCTTCGATAGCATTTGTTTTAAAATTGAGCTTAAACTCCGATTCGGCAAACCTGTATAAACGGGAGTGACAATAGTCGAGAATTAATTGAATCTCTGTGATTTTGATTGCAATGCGAAATGGAATGAAGTTTTCAAACCCGCACCATACTCGGCAGAATTTTCAACGGTATATCGCGTGATCATCCGCGGCGCAGCCACAGCGACCGTTATCCAATGTGGATTTCGATCACTTATTTCGATATCGATGGGCAATTTTCCCAACAAATAAATGTCAATTCACGGATCCATTGGTTATTCATTCATCATTCAAGATACGATGAAATATTTAATTTATTATAAGTTTGCGGGTGAAGAAATCCGAGGACAAAAGTAATACCTGACAAAAGGAAACTTAGCTATCCATACTGACAATGAGTGTAGAAAATGGGATACTGTGAGAGAACAGACGCTGGTAAAAGACTGCGAGTAATGGACCATCATCTTGATGGGAAACGTAAAAGGCCTACCTTAGCCAAAAAAACAAGAATAAAAAAAGTCAGGTGTTTCGCGTCTCAGCGAATGAAGATACTGTTGATTAAGTTTTTTTGACTCGACCATCTTCCCAAAATTTGAATAATTACATCATCAGTAGAATATACATGAAGAATTATAGGTAATGTTTGAAAACGAAAATCAAACAGGCATTATTCTTGAGAATGTTTTGTCATATTTCTTCATACCAGCTGTTCTGGTTCGACACTCCATTTATTTTCTGTAATAAAGAGTTTCTCGACTTTTATATACACCTATACTATACACGTACTGTCAAAGTTTCCGATGGTCTGTGGCAAAGTGAAAATGATGTATTTTTCCAGACTTTTATTTTCATATCTTACGAAGTGCGTAAATAATAGCTCTTAATCGTGGAATAATTACTATGGAAATCTACCTTCTATATCGGTTCCAAAATTCCTCGCCCCTAGCTTTCGAAGAGTGTAACTCTCTGAAAAAAAATCGTAAAAATATGGGACGAGAAGCATTCTGTAGCTTGAAGATTTCTTGAATTTGTCAAAAAGATTCAATTTTTTTCAATGATTAGTTTGTTACTTATGGCAATTGAAGTTGAAAAAGTGCGGTATTTCGGAGGCTTTTCTAAACAGTCAACTTCAACCGCCTGCCACTAGTTTAATAGTAATCGGAAAATATGATGATTTTATTGGTGATGCGTCAATCTTTTAGAAACACATCCATGCTAGTAAAATTAGAATTTGACGAAGCGTTCCAACGTGTTTAACAAACATATGCGACGCTGCTATCTCGTCAACGGAAAACGATACGACATCGTAAAAACAGGATAAATGCAGGTAAAGTACTTAAAAATGACGTCCGATGAACGGATTATCGGCAACTTTCGTTTATTATTATATTAGGAATAAAAAAATATTGAATTTTCTTTCCCTTCAAAAGCGTACCGTGGGAGTGGTGTTACGTGAACACCCATGTAGGAAATGACAATGGGCCCAGCATAGGCCCAGGCCTGCGCCAACACTCCTTAATCTTGGGCCAAGGTTGCAAACCAGCCTTGGCCCAACCTTGGTTTGAATCTGGGATGATAACTTCGTGCCAGGCTTGGCATACAGCATTGGGCCAAGACTGGAAGTAAGGGTTGGCCCAATAATGAATCCTAGCTTAGGCCAAGATTGATTCCTTGGAAGGATTACAAAACTTAATGAAAATAAAGGATAACAAAACTTATTGAAAAAAAATGAATTCTTGTTTGATTTGACAATTTATTATATCAACCCCGCATGTAGATGAAAACGCATTATTAGTTCGCAAGGAAAAACGCCACCGGATGTTTTTTTTTTTCTTGTCCTCGCCGGGATTTGAACCCACGTCTGCTCGCATTCGCTCGTAATACTAGTCGCTCGCCCTACCCACTACGCCATTCTACGATATTATTTGTTTTAATGTTTTGATCTCTATATTCAAAGTCCATTGTAGTGTCGAATGAACAGATAAGACATTACAATCTCACCAATCAGTGTTTCTCCCCACCGGAAGCTGTATATAGTTTTAATTTATTAAGACAATTATAAATACTATTTTTGAGTCGATAGAACTATACCGGTGTATTTCATATAACTGGAAGGTGTTATGTGTTCAACATTGATGATCAAGTGTATGTTTGTACTGCTTATCAAGGATGAAGAAAAGGAGTAAAAATCTTTGTTGCTTTATATACTTGATACTGTTGAGCAGCAATTAAGAATTTGAGTATAATCAAATCATTTATGGGTCAATATTTTGATTTTTCACCACAAACAGTTTTTTTGATATTACTATCTAAATTCATCTGAAATTTTGATCGTTTGAAATTCATCTTACTTAATCTAATTTATCAGCTGTTCATTTTGATTCTATTCACATAGATTGATAAATAATTATTTCATACAAATATTAAATGAATTCAAGTTGAAGACTTGAGTTTACAAAAACTTATCAGCTTTATAGAGGACTTGAAGTTTCAAACGGAGCATTCTAGATGGTTGAAAAATGTCTAGTATGATATTTACCAAGTTTAGGAAGCGCGTATGTAATCTACTAAGGTTGTGAATACGCCACTAATTTACCGAGCCTGGGTCAGAACTGGTGAACAGTCTTGGCCCAAGACCATCTCCCCAATCCTGAGCCAGGACTGGTCCGAGCTTCGACCAACATCGCACAGCCGAGGCTCGGTTGCCCAGGGCTGAACCAAGCTTAGGCCAAAATTGAAAAAGCCGAAGCTCAGTTGGCCAGATCTGGCCCAACCTTGGACCAACATCGCACAGCCGAGGCTCGGTTGCCCAGAGCTGAACCAAGCTTAGGCCAAAATTGAAAAAGCCGAAGCTCAGTTGGCCAGATCTGGCCCAACCTTGGACCAACATCGCACAGCCGAGGCTCGGTTGCCCAGAGCTGAACCAAGCTTAGGCCAAAATTGAAAAAGCCGAAGCTCAGTTGGCCAGGTCTGGCCCAGGCATGGGCCGACATCGAACTGCCAGGCTCGATTGCCCAGAATTGGCCCGAGCCTGGCCCCGTCGTTCGAGCCTGGCAGCTCCTATATGGGCACTCAAGAAAAGTTTTTGATAGTGCGTCACCTCAGCACACTTTGCAACTTAACAAAATTTCAAAATCGCTAATTTTCCACTTCTATGCCATTGTTGGTTCTGGCATTTCGAGTGTTCGGTAAGGGTCTTCAAGGGAATCGCTGAAAGAATTTTTCGTACCTGCATTTCTTTTCCATGACATGTGGCTAAACTTATAGTCATGACGGCTGTACAATTCAAGTTTATGTTGAAATTTTTCCGAGTTACGCCTTTTCACGAACTTGTTATCAGTGTTCATGTAACACCGTTTCCGCGACATGCTTTTGCAATGAACTAAAAATAGAATAATTTTTTATTCCTCATAAACGAAAGTTGCCGATAATCCATTCATCGGACGTCATTTGTAAGTAATGAACGTATCATTCAACCTTTTTTACGATGTCGTATCGTTTTCCGCTGACGAGATAGCACCGTCGCATATATTTGTTAATAACGTTAGAACGCCTCCTCAAATTCAAATTTTACTACCATGGATGTGTTTCTAAAAAATTTACGCATCACCAGTAAAATTCTCATATTTTTCCGATTACTATTAATCGAGTGGTAGGCGGTTGAAGTTGACTGTTTAGAAAAGCCTCCGAAATACCGCACTGTTTTTCACTTGAATCGTCATGAATAACAAACTAATTGTTGAAAAAAATTGAATCTTTTCAACAAATTCAAGAAATCTTCAAGCTACAGAATGCTTCTTGTCCCATATTTTTACGATTTTTTTTCAAACAGTTACACTCTTCGAAAGTTAGGGGTCAGGAATTTTAAAACCGATAGTATAACAATTAATGGCGCACATCAATCATAAACCTTTTTAACAATTGTTCAAAAATTCAATTGCAATCTTACTTATTATTAACGAATAAAATTCCAACTGTCATATAATCCCAGATAGACATTTGTTAGCGTCAAATCAAAGTCTGTATACCATTGGAATTTACTTTCTTAAACATACAGTGGTCTCTTCTCAAAGTAATTCGTGAGTTTTCAAACGTTCCACAAGTCTCGTACATCGAATGTGTTATTTTTCTTCTACCAACTCCGAAGTTAGATTTGAAAAAGTTTTTTCGTGTGTCTGTCGAGGAACAGAAGAACTTCATTTCAGGAAAGGCCACGCTATAGACGGTAAAAACGATGATTGACTGGTCTAAGATTTTAGATGCAATGCACATCTATCGAGATGCAGCTAGCTTTACGTTTAAAAATCTTCGAGCTGATTCAAAACCATAAGTCGGCGTCAAGGAGGAAACGGCTTGAACCGATAGAGCTGGAATGCGCAATATGTAAATTGAGAATAAAAAACGAAAATGGACGTCTGCCCTAGATTCCGTAGCGTGAAATTGTCCAAGTGAATTCTGCACGCCCCGATTCCGAAGCGACTATATAGCCAACCACCCATTTTGTCACGTTCGAAGGTGTGTGCTTAACCTTGCATCGGTTAGCCATACTTCGAGTTCGTCGAGTATTATCGCGTCCTGCAAGCTCGGCCAACCTACACTGATTTAAAATATCTCAGATTCTCAGATTTTCCTATCAATTTACTCACCCAATTTCAAGCATTCTTCGCATTTGCGATCCACGGTAGTAAATTGAAGGAATCCGAGTGTAATAAGAACCTTAACAATGCGTGCTATCAACTTTGGAAATTAGCTCATAGACCCAGTCACCGCAAAACACGACGTCGACAAGTATTTGGCACCCTCATATCGGTTATACGTGTAGGTAATTCGAGTGAAACCGCGAAATTGGGAATCTTCCAAGATCAAGCGACTCAAAATAGTCCCTATTTTGAGTGTCAAGTCTTCGGACAACAATACCTTACATATTTCGATCCTTAAATTTCAGAATAAAAGGGTTGATCCCAGCAATCCTGTCGGAGTTTTTTGAAATTTGGAAAAATTCATTCAATAAAAAAGTCATAGCAAAAACTTTGGAATTTTTCAAATCACTGCACCCCATTTCACTGAATACTTGGTCAGTTTTCGTTTATTATTATTTTTTGGATTAATTTATCATCCACAAGTTGTTTCTCTTTATCCTTCTAATCGAAAATCCATGTTTCTTCAAGCGATACAAGTGGATATATTCCTTACTATTAACATATCAATTCGTTTACTATTTTATTTTACGCCTCGTTAGATTTTATGTCATGACGTCGCGTAGGGACGAGTATACCTGAACTTATCATATTGCATTCGCTGTCAATACCATCTAGTGTGATGGGAAATCTTTCGGAAGCTCCCATGCAGTATTTGAAGCAGCGATCAGTCCTTCGGGAGCGTATACATGTAGCTTTTGAACGACGAGAAACCCTCCGGATGCATTCATACAGCTTGCCTGACGAGAAATCCTCCGGGAGTTTTTTTCATCGACGCAAATCATCATCTGCACTTGATACTCGTGGCGATGAGAAGTTTTTCGGAAGGTCTCGAATAGTCAATTCGAATGCATTTATCCGAGATTTCCACAAGGTATTCTCAACGCAGGTTGAAGGCCGAAAACGACGATCAAGCTTTTGGGTAAAATCTGAATCCAACGCACTTGCAGTTCACGGCGAGAGACGAGAGTATCACCAATCGGTTTTTATCCGGCATATAAAAACTGCGCCGCGAATGCTTCAGGAATAATCTTTAAGAGTATTTTTTTTGCTACGAATTTCTCTTCAGAGACACATTTCGTTGAGACTGCACGCAATGGCCAATCCTTCGGGAACCATGTTCAAGCACATAACTTGTAATTGAGGGAATAAAATTTTACAGTCATGGAACTTCGTTACTTGACTGAGATATTTTGACAAAGCTTAGCTGAGACAGGGAACTCATTCTTTAGATTAAATCTGTTATTGAGTTTTATCTGAGGGATCGATATCAGATCGATTTTGCTCCCAATGGGATTAGCAGCTACATGCAGTGAGTTCGTATGATTCAGTTTACGTCCAGCGTTAGTATTAATCGGTGCGTTACAATATCTACAGATCTCTCAATTTCGAGAAGTAGAACAAGCTTTTGATCCTCTGAACTGATATCGAATATCGACCGAATGTTACTTTGTGCGCGTGAGAGTATCTAATTCGCAAGATATTGGATGTTATTAAAAACCTTCGTATTCAAAAGAGAGAAATTTACGAGTACGCCATAAAGAAGGGTTGAATGAGATATTACATCGCATAAAATTACACTGTTCATTTTTTAGCTGGAATTTTCCGTTGAGTAGCTCTCCGAAATTTTAATTATTTCTTTCCTTTGAGAAGTTCTTTGAAAAATAAAATCAACGGATTGAAGAATTTCACTGTAAAATAAGGCAATATAAAAAGAAAAAAATCGTTACTTATAAAGTAGTTCGTCGGATACCTTGAAAAGAGCAGGATTTTTCCGGGAAGATTGCCACTCAAATAAACATGAAAATGACGCTGGGTAGTACAGGCTTTTCACCTACCCGTCGAAGGGTGTACGTATACACACCAAACTTAGAACAGAAATTGCAGAAATGATGAAAAATTAATTATCATTCCGGTTTTGACACGGCAGCCAGGTAGCCAAATTGAACAGTATTTCATAACCCAGGCAATGACAAGATTGCTCTGCCGAATTTCTCTGTAAATACCAAGTAGATGCTGATGTTTCTTGCGTCTGGCCCCCACGTCAGACCCAAGAAGAGGCTTTAATGATGGATTTCCAGTTCATTGCTACGTGGTTCCCAAGTGAGTGGGTTGCCTTCACCAAATGAAAGCCCAGAAAAAACGGCACAACCCCCATATTACGGTCATCTATGACTAAATAAGCTCAGTCATATAGCTGCTATATAATACGCAGTTTCACGGCGAGACATTCCGCTGCATTCGAATGGATAAAGACAAAACGATACACAGTTGCTATTTGGACGACGGTGTATTTCTCACGATGGCTTACTCAGTTGAAATTCCAGAAAAAGATGACCATCAGATGAATCAAAGTGGCAAACTTGATAATGCCACTGACCTGAAGAAAAGGCAGAGAAAATTCGCGTAGTGGCTGTCGGTAGGTGCTATAGGTACCCTCAAGTCTCGGCAGTAGGGCGGTCCACGTAAAAGTTACGTGTGTCCAGGTGGATATTGGTAATCCCAGGACGCGGTGGTTTCAGGTGTGCCCATGTAGAAGCTGCATTGGGTTGCAAGAAGGTGGTGGCCAGAGAACAATGACGTCAATTGAGAATTGCGCTGTGCCAGCTAAATCCGAGCTTAAGCTGGATAACATGGCGATGTAGTAACGGATAGAAGCGAATATGGCGACTCTATGTGGGATGCATTTATCCGAAATCTAAAAACACATTGTACTGATCCTCAAAGATAGTGGATTATCGTATTGTTGGTGCAAATCAAAATAAATTTTGAGTAATTTTAACGACTCTTGAAGGCAAAAAATATTTTCAAATGAAAAGTTTTTTGATATGTGGAAATCGAATAAATTTTGCGAAATTTTTAAACGTATCCTGCCGCCATATTAGCCGTCGCGAATGACTAGTCGAATGAAACGGTAATGTCAATCAGTTAATTTATTCGAACGATTCGATCGAATTTCATTCAACATCCAGTACCTATTTGCCCGATGAAAAAGATTCGGATAGACACGCGAACAAAAAATGTTTCTATACGATTCGCGTTCTCATTTAAGTAATTGACACGCTAATTCTATCTTCGAACCTTAGTCGGCTAATCCAGTTTGGGTTCTTCCCGTACAATTATTGGGAAACGCTTTATCCACTTGAAGTTGAAGTGGTGCTTACATGTTCTTCGGGCGTGTAGTTCTGAGCAGTTCAGCTATAGTCATTCCTACCATCTGGCAAAGACCCTTTAATATGCAATTAATGAAACTGCAATGATTCTGTGTTTAAGAATATTTCAACTGTTAAATTGGTTTTTAATTACTTAAACGAAGCATGCTTAACGAGCAAACATAAAACATGTGATGCACGAGAATACAATTTTATTGATCGTTGTGAAAGCTTCCACAATAATTAAACGTCAGTTTATACGGTTTACTTATCGTTATGTCGGAGTCAATCTTAATTGTCAATGTTTTCAAAAAATCAAAAATATCGAATGAAATATTTTGTCGATACAATATTTTGCTGCTGTTACATATACCAAGCGAAATAGCCCTCGTTTGCTCAAAGCATTTGGTCGAAATCGATTTGAACACAACTTCGTACAATACGATTCAGTGGCTGGAGGAAATCTGTATTTGCCGCAGAGTTGCAGGCAATGCCAAAACAATGCCGTATACCTACGAGCAAAGCTTACCTTATCGAGCTTTTGCGTCCCTCGCGTGTAGAGCGGGTGAATTCCATGCAATGCCAGTGACTATGTCAACGTTATGAACATTTGTAAACGCTGGGAGCACGATGTATCGGGGTACAGTATGCAGACAGCTAGACAAATAGATAAAACGCAGCAATGCACTAAAACCTACGAGGCATGTTATGCATTTTGTGAAATAAACGCACTATGGAGCTGCTGGTTATTTGAGTGGGATATTGATGGTAGGTAGCGATTAATGGACGTCATTCGCGCAACCATTTACCAATTAATTTCATTTACTCGAGTGCAATCGTGATCTACTTATAAACTTTACATTACAACAATTTTGGAAAGTAAACATTTTGAAAAGGAAGGACGGAAAACAATTTTGGAAAGTATCTTGTGCCATAAAATCATATGCAGTGTGAATATGGCATAAACACGTACGTCTATAACTTTTCACTTCAAGACTTTGTACCTGATTGTGCAAAGATTTCAAGCCTATTGTATCAATTATGTTTATTTCGATCAAGTTACTCTGAGCTTGCAAGACATCGCCGGTCATTAATTTTGGTTAATGGTTAATGGGTTCAACAGAAGAAAACATACAATGGTCAGGTTAAGCTATCCCTTACAGAAGCCAAAACTATTTAGCATTCAACAGTTGTTACCGTTCGACTATAGGTATACATATCACTGATTGTTACTGATCAATGGTTTTCTCACAAGATTTTCATCAGCTACTAATAGTCGTTCTAAGCTAGCTAGATAGTCCTTAATACTGATGTGCTGATAAAAGCTATACTGTTGATTAGGTATCATTGGTTCATTTGCTATAGCTAGAAGAAATTGTTGCAGAATTGTCAGTTGGATATAGTATAATCAAGCCTGAATTGATCTTGGTATGAACTCAAGTAACGGAAATAAGTTTTACTGAATGCAAAAATGCACAAATATTCACTGATTGGATCGATAGTGAAATTTAATAACTCTCCGATAGATATCCAATTGCAGTTATTGAATCGTGAAATACAAACTTGTGGAAATAAAAATTAGTAGTCAATTGAAAATCAACTGTTCTATAGAAATTATCTACGAAAAAAATTCCGTATTCCTACATTGAGCCATAGCTTGGACAGGAATTTTTAACTTCCCGCTATGAAAATTGAAAATTTCCGAAAAAAAAGGGAAGTTATTGGCTTCGGTCCAATTTTCGAAAATCGAGTTTTCATCAGATCTCGATGTTTTGGATTCCTAGGAAGCTATTCTGACTATTTTTGGACGGACGTCCGTATGCGTGTGTGTGTGCGTGTGTGTGTGTGTGTAAACAAATTTTTGTCGTACGATATCTTTAGAACGAATCGACCGATTGAAATGGTTCTTGCGGCGATCGAAAGGGTTTATCAAGACTTAGATTTGATTAGATTTTGGAGTCGATCGGTCGAGTAGTTTCAAACTTATTCGAAGAATAAAAATTAAGAAAAAAAAAATTTTCATGCTTTTAGCGCATAACTCCTAAACTGTTCGTGCGATTAGTCTCAAAACTTAATCAGATTTCAGTCTTGGATAGCCCTTTCGATTGCCGCAAGTTTCATCAAAATCGACCGATTAGTTTAAAAGGTATTGCACGGCAAAAATTTCTTTTTTTTTTGATAGACATGAGTTGAGTTTGAATCACTCAATGTAGAATCTATCAAATTGTTTAAAAACTATTCGAAATTTCACACATAAACATACAGACTGAACGATATCTTCTGACATTAAAAAGATAACTCCCTAAAACCTAGAAATGTTGAAATTTGACAAAACTCGAATTTTTAAAATCAGACGCAGAAAAATTTATATACGGAAGACTAACCATACTTATAACCTTCTTCAATGTATTATAAACACAATAGTATCAATTTATTGTAACGTATTTGACACACAGCGGGAAGTTTTAGGGTTGGTCCTCAGGTTAACCGGTGTCCTGATTTTTTCTGAGTAAAAAAGGCGGGCTAGGTACAAAGAAAATTTACAAACTATGAACCTGTTAGTACTTTTCGATTATTTTTTTATATTTGACAAAATACCAACGTTTGATGCGTAGCTCAAAATCAAACTGATACAGCTTTGACGTGCAATGGTAACGCTAATTTTGTGGAATGATATCTCTGCTGTATGTAATCTACTCTGTATACATATAGAGCTATACACTATACACCCACGGTCAATCGTTGTGCCGTTACTCAAATTGGAATCATTTGTACTGATACGCCGGAGATGGAGTAGGGTACATGAGTACAATTAGTACAATTAGTACACGACTATAGTGGCTTAAAATTAGTAGCATCAGCGCAGAGAATATTGGCTTTCATTAGAACGATTTGGGAGCGATCCTTACAATTACCTTCTCTGCGGACTAGATTGTTGAAAAATCCCAAAACAGAAATCATGCACTGAAAATAACGTAGTGTATGTTTTTCCGTTTTGATTCTTATAACTGCCAATGACAAGCTACCAAAATCTCTTGAATTTTTGAAGGAGATTTTGAATCGCCGATATTAATCAGTGCAAATTTTTTAATCAGTTTCGACACGGTCTTCGATAATAATTCGATAACTTCTGTAAAAAAATTATTAGACTTGATTTTGGTGAGTAAAAAATGTTTAACCTATCATAGAAGACATCTATTTCGATGCCTTCACATTGATGTTGAATTTTCAATTTATTGAATTACACAGAAGAATCTATTTCTGAAATGACTTACAGCGATTGGTCCCCCTTGATGCGCCTGGCTAGGAATCGTTCCAATCTATTTTACAGCCGAACTTCGATATAGTTAATACGTTTTATTGATCAGCCAATCGGATTACTATACTTAAGCGGATAAGGTTAGTGTATAATATTATATATACTACAGGGTGGTTCTTATTTAGGGTGTGGACAAATTTTTATGAGGCGCTCGCCAAATCGTTTTTGAATAATTTGAAAAAAATCCATTCGAAATTTCCATTCAATTGCATTCAATCATGCTCCCGCGAAAAGGGTAAATTTTGCCTTTTAAAATACAGAGCAAATGAATAGCCTCGCTATGACCTATTACCGAAAGCCTTGCAGGAACGTATGTTTTTTAAAGGGCAGAATTCACCCCCTTTGCGGGAGGGTTTACGGCTGAGATGGAAAGCTGAATTTTTTAACGAATTTTTTTCTAATTATATGGAGACGACTTGCGGAGCGACCGCAAAAAAATTCGTCCACACCCGAAATAAGGACCACCCTAGCGTAGGTATAAGCTGCAGGTATAACAATATTCGTATCAGGAGATATATACCTATTGCACACATGTACGTATATACGGAGTGTGTTACGTTCACATGGAACGTCGACCGAGATCCTGATAAGTAACACGGGTAGGTATCATTTGCTACATGTGTTGTCCCTGGCGAGTTTTACTTGGACATTCGTTTTACCAAAATTTTTTGAAAAGGGTATAACGTGTATAAATGGCGTGGATATGAAAAAATTTCGTTCCGAAGATCAACAACGCATCATCCAAGACACAACGGGACGAAACTAGATCGTCTGTCAACCATGGCGAAACATGAAATATGACATTATTACTATAGTCGTTGTGAGAAAGGATAAAAAAGCGGTGCTCACTTTCAAAAACTGTTTCGCTAATAAAATATCTTTCTAAAAATAACGGGACGGTTTTTTTTTCGAGAAATTTTTGGAAATGTTGTCGATCATTTGTGTAAAATGATCCTACTCAAAATTTCATCTCTCTGCAGGAATTGGTTTCAGCTGAGCTAATCGAGAAGCGAAACTTGTTTTTTCCAAAGGAAATCATCTTCCTGTTGTAGCATATTATACTCTACAGTTACACAAAATTTGAGTCAAATTACTCAGACCATTCAACCGAGAAGTTGAACTCAATTCGACCAAGGTTCAGAGTTCAGAATTTCACCGAACCAAGAAAAAACTTGATTCTGGTACCAAAACGATTAGAATTAATTGGTCCCGGCCTTTTTGCCATTTTTTGTGAGGGGGCTTGCAAGCTTGGAAATTTGGGGGATAAACTGACTCGATCAAAGTTTCTACAGGGAGTCATTAGTAGGGGTGGGCGAAGGGAGATAATAATTGAAACTGCATAAGCGTTCACGTTTCAGCGCATCAGACTATGATCATATTTTCATAATTGTTATTAAATCTTGATAAGCATGACTGAAAATTTTAATAATCGCGTTAATTACTTTTCATCATCTACGGTGATATGAGAAATAAGTATTGGTTTTGGTTGAAAAGTGTCTTTTGCTAATTTCAACAAATCTTTACGTTATCGACCCTCTAGAATCCGAAAAACAGGTTTACAGAAAGATGTCGGTCTGTCTGTCGGTTTTTTGGACAAACTCGCGCGGTGATCTCGGAAACGGCTCGATAAAAAAATCTGAAATTCACAGGACTTCATAACCAAACGATGGGCATGAAGAATTGCCATGTCTCGTTTAATTTGAAGTTCCGGTTCTACCAGAAATTAATCAATTTTCGATGTTTTATCGACAAACCTATACTTTTTCCTCTGTATTCGCTTTCTAAATGAAAGATTATGTTCTTCTGAGTTGAGTTATTCATTTTATTGTATATATATAGGGCATTCCTTGCCAATGACAACAAAAAAATTGTAAATATACTCAGGCCAAATTGGGATGAAAAGCACTGTATAAAATTGTTGTTTGTCAATGTATAAGGGCGTTCCTTGCCAATGACAAGGAAAAAAAAGTAGGTAATGAGTATACTCAGATTGAATCGGGATGAAATGCACTGTATTGAATTGTTGTTTGTCAATATATAGCGCGTTTTTTTTTTCGTGAAATTTGTAATCCTAGTTTGTTTTGTTTTGCATTACTTTTTTATACTATTTATTTTCCTGACAAATCTATACTTCTCCTTTTTGATGAAAAGTACCCCGAAAAACTGTTTTTCCGGCTTGTGTTTTTTTTGGAATGAAAATTATATCGTCTAATTTATGGGCAAGGCAATCTCGCTTATGGTTATCAGTATTCCACTTTGACATACGACCCGTACATGTAATTAATACATCGTCGGTGAACCGCGAGGGTGCTATTAATTATAAAATTCAAATTAGATAGAAATAGTATCTCGTATATATATCCAATTAGCAATTTTTAATGAATTTCAATGAAATGAAAAATACGAAAAATTGTATTTCACCCTCGCTCAAGGATAGTTACTAAAACAGAAAAATGCGTGATGCGTTTGGATGAATCCGACAGCCATTCAACGCCGTCTTTATATCGGAATAGACAAGTTATATTGGGGCCAATTGTAACTGTATATTTTGTTTTCCGTCTTATATTTCTGTCATCATGTATACGGTAGGATCAGCGTATACCTATATCCAGCGTGAAATAATAGAACCGCAAGCGTTGGTGAAGAAGCACCGTGAAATAGAACCGTCGTATCTCCGAGAGAAGAAATAGTCTTGAACCCGCAATTTCAGTTCTCCAGAAAAGCTCGCAGCTCTACTAGAATGGGAAATACGTTGGAAATAGAAAGTTTAAACGAATAGGAAACTGGGGTACAAAGCAATTCGGAACAGTAAGAATTTTTTTTGCGTAAGCTTTTAGAAATAGCAACTGTTCAGAAATTTGCTTGCCTCGGTTTGATACTCCATGGAATAGTTTAAAGCATTAAAACTCGGTACAATAAAATTTTTTTTTTTGTTACCGTGACATGAAAATGCGTCTATTAACAAAAATGCTGGCACACTAGTCCAAACCCTGTCGGTGTAAGCTCACGATTTTGGAAGCTCGGGCCAAAGCAGTAAGCTTTTGCCATCTACCGGAGAGCCTTAGAACTTTGCTGCCGCGAGACAAAATCCATTTTACGAAGGTCGGTACGGGTCACAGACGTATCATTGACCCCTGTCTAGAAGTACATGTAGATAATAAAACTTGACTTCAAGATAATATGCAAGATGTGATGGATTTTTTGTTTCTGCGTGAAAGGTACTTTTCAAAGTTAAATTTCATCGCGTACTTTGCTTTCACGTTCACTGAATTTAATCGTTTTTTTAGTGTAGAATAAATACGATGGTCGCATATTTCATCCAGACGGTGGGATCAGATCAATTAAAACCCAAGTGGATCTTGAACGGCTAATCATTACATCCAACGACAAAAGATTGGATTTTTTGAAGCCGTCAGTCCGTACCGGACGAAGCTGCTACGATCTTTTTTTGGTAGTTCGTGACTATCTCTGTACAGATGTGAGCTTTTAGTAATAGTATCGGTATGAGTACAATGGGAATTTTGTTGAACCATGTTAAAGCAGTTCTGCCCGTGCCCTAGCACCCGTGGAAATATATTGCAGCGTTAGATGAGATTTCCTTATCCAGTAGTCTTGCGTCACGTTTTACTCGTGGGACGCGCTGTGTCATACATGCAAAACTGGACAGACCTTTTGCCTATCCGTCCGCTCGGGACGCATTTAATTAGTCTAATTTTCAGTCGTTATAAAATTATAGAACGGTTTTTAGACAAATTTGTACGGTTTTAGAAGCATGCTTCAGGTACACCGTTAACACCCGGACCGTGCATAGCAAAATGTGTAATTAAATCAGCAGGCCGCAAAAAGGGGGTCTATGTCTCAGTATATTAATGAGATTCGGATAAGGGCGACGCTACTGGACTACGAAATACAACTGGAAGTCCAGGACAGACGGTCTCTCTTTTTTGCAGTTCCATTTAGTTGTAGGGATTTGGGATTGGCCATATTTACAGCTTTCAAATTTGAGTCGAGGGAATTGTGTTCGAAAATATGACGTTAACAGTCGTTCAATTTTTCGTAGATATTTTTCAACGGTACTGCAGCGATGAGATGCCGAGAAAATAAATTGTCGTCAAAAAGCCTAGGCGTGAAAGCTTTTCTGGGTCACAACGAGCAGCTTGCGTGTGTAGGTAGGTATATTTTCGAACTTATCGAGAGACGGATAAATTTTCAGGAAGTTTTCATGTCGCGTCGGTATGTGGAGCAGAAACTTGTTAATCGTACCTTCCTCATAAGTTTTTTTTTTCTTTTTTTTTTCTCCTTTCAGCCTATACTACTTATACTCAAGTTTTCACCATTAAACGTCGTCCGAAAATAATTTTCCTTGCGTCATCCGGATCCGCTACGATGCGGAACCGAGAAAAAAATTAATTTATCTCTTGAAGTAACATTAATCACCGCGTTCATTAAATCTGAGCTCAGTTTTCTTGCTGTATAAGGACGCAACTAATGCAGATGTTGCTTCAAGTTTCAAGCTTTCGTTAAAAAAAATATGAACAAAAAATTGGACACCCTTTATTGGATGAAAATATAAAATGATAAGACGGTCAACTTTTCATCAAGTTTACAAAAAATTCCTCGTTTCAACGTATCTACGGTTTTCAGAAAGCATATCTATTCTCAGATATGTAGTTTTTTTATCTTTAGTATATCGAAGCAGGTTGACCCACCACTGTAACCCCACAAACATGAATAAAGTCTATGAAATATTTCGGAGCCCATTGGAGGGGACCAGTACGAGCTTGGTTCTGGAAATGCGGAGTACTCCAAAATGTATTTATTTGTCAGCCAAAGCTTATTTCACATCAAAAAAAAAAAAAAAAAATTCTTTGAAAACCTTCGTCGTAAGGATTTAGGCACATCGTTGCTCCGATTAAGCTCGTTGAGGGCTCATTTTGTTAAGAAAAGAAATCCTCATCACGTGAACGAGGGAATTTTTTTATAATTTCGTGTTGGCCAAGCTATTTGCAAATTAGTGTCCTTAATTTTGAAAATTTTGGATAATTGACCGTAACTTTTCACATGAATTCTTTCTACCGCTCCCTACATTCATAAGATGTAGAATTACTGTCTGAAGAAAGCAAGACCTTGAGAGGTTGAATTGGAGCAACGATGTGCCTGAAACTTTACGATAAAGTTTGTCGAAGAAAAATTTTTTTTGGTGTGAAATAAACTTTGGTTGGGAAATAAATGAATTTTGGAGCACTCCAAATTTCTCAAACCAAGCTGTACTGGTCCCCTTGACCAGGCGACGTTAGTTTGCCAGTGCAAAGCAATAGCACTACTAAATAACCTTTAGATCGATAAATTTTTTCCTGTGTATTGTCGGGGTCAAGTTACATCGTAGAGTGCCTTTGAGCGACTGTTTCAACGATGTTGATTCTGCTGAGATCGATGACAAACTTCCGGTATCCTTGCCAAAGGGGCAAATCCGCGTGAGATAAAGTAATCCGGTATAACCTAACGTACGTGTTTAATTATCAAGAAATCTAATCAAAAAGTTCGCAAGCGGTAATTCGAAAGAAGATTTGTCAAATTGAGTTTTTTTTTTATTGGATCTACCGAAGAAAAAGTGACTCAAAACTTTCTGGAATTTGCAAAGAATATTCTAAATTGACGTCATTTCCGGGCTGACCAATAATCATAGGGATATAGCTATAGAGATAAGGTGAGTCTTCTACCGTTACGAACACATCGCGTGGCTATAATGGCGTAAGGTCGTAAGCGACAAAAACGCGATTTTGGTGCCCTAAGGTCGTATAATTTTTTTTTGTTCCATCAATCACTACGAAAATGACGAAAACGCATTAATAATTGGAAATTAAGAATTTTGAAACCTTAAGCAGAATGTACCATGTTGGCATAAATGACCTAATTATGCCTTTACATTTTCATTATAAAAAAATTGATGTTGAACGGACGTATGCGCCGAAATACGACTTTCCGCTGTTAATTTTTTTTTATTTCTTCAGTTATTGTCATTGTTATTTTTTTCTTTTTAATTTTGAAGCGGTTGCGACCTTCTGCTTTTGAGTTTTTTTCTTTTTCTGCACTTATTTTTTTTTTTCCTAAGATTTCGAGGCAGATACGACCTCTTGCTTTTGGGTTTTGGATTATTCATTTTTCAACATTTTCTGTGTTTTTACTTTTCGGAGAAGAGAAAAGGTCGTATAATGTCGCGTACGACCTTCTGGAATTAGTTTTTGTGATAATTTTTTTATTTCAGTTTGGTCCAAAAGGTCATATACGCCGGGTTATACGACGTTCCGCTTTTAACTGACCAATTTAAAATTTTCAATGTCAACGTTTTTGAAAATATTTTTAGGTAATTCGAGTAAATACGCGCACAAAAAATTATACGACCTTTTCGACCGCTCCTAAGAGTAAAAACGTAACTCGCGGAGCGCGCTAGTAACGACCTATCTCGGACATAGCGCTAGTGAGAACGTATTTCGTGAATGCGGCTAGTATGAACGTATCTCGCCGCTCCGCTTAGTAACGCCCTAACTCGGAGGTAGTATAAACGCAACTGCAGGCGAAAAATCTTGTAAAACCGTATCTCACCGTTGCGTCTAGTAAGAACTCAATTCGCTAGCAACGCTGGTAGAGGAGGGCGGAGGAAAATAGGGCGGGTTAGCCGAATGAAAATCTCTTTCTGTATTTCAATGATCTATGCGTTTATGGTTGTCAATTTTAAACTGTGCTCTGCTATGCTGATCTTACTATCACGAATAGCTGTAAATTATTACCATAATGTGTAAGCCAAATGACGGTGCACCTGAATATCAGTTTGCAGAAAGGAATTTTATTAAAAAAAAAAAAAAAAAAAAATACTGCAGTACGTGTTCCCGTTGAAATTAAGAGCTGAGATTTTGAGGGAAAATTCTTTATACAAACATACAATTATACAAACTAGGTATACAAACTATTTGACGGTATAAATCATATAGGATAATTTTAAAGACCCAGATGATTAACTGTGACACAAACGAATTGCAGTAAACTGATATTCAGGTGAATCGTTATTTGGCTTACACATTGTGGTAATAATTTACAGCTATTTGTGATAGCGAGATCGGCATAGCAGAGCGCAGTATAAAATCGTCAACCATAAACTCATGGATCATTGAAATACAGCAAAGGATTTTCATTCGGCTCGGCCGCTCTATTTTCCTCCGTCTCCCCTACCAGCGTTACTAACGAATTGAGTTCTTACTAGACGCAACGGTGAGATACGGTTTTCCAAGATTTTTCGCCAGTTGCGTTTATACTAGCGCAACTTCCGAACTACGTTCGTACTAGCGCTACCTCCGAGTTAGGGCGTTACCAAGCGGAGCAGCGAGATACGTTCATACTAGCAGCATTCACGAAATACGTTCTTACTAGCGCTACGTCCGAGATTGGTCGTTACTAGCGCGCTTCGCGAGTTACGTTCTTACTCTTAGGAGCGGTTTTTTTGATTTCACGAATGCCAAACGGTCGTATATTGGCACTTACGACCTTCTTCCATTAGCCACGCGACATAATTTTTTTTCTCAAGGTTTACAACGAAAAACGGCTCAAAATGAAAAGAATTTCATATCCAAGAATTAAATTCATCGTATATCATTGGTTTTCCCCGAAATAACATCAAAGCATGACATTCGATACAAATTTGAAGATGCTTTGTTTACTCTGTTACCTGTATTCTACGACGATCGTTTTTTCTCCGTTGCGAACGGTCTATCTCCAGCGATCTTCATAAAATATAAAATAATCTTGCACTGTGTCTGAAATTACTGCCAATCAGCTGTGCAAAAAACAAAGACGATAGAACATTTCTTCACAGCATACTGTCGAATTGAAAAAAATTATTTCCAAGGCGTATGTATGCTCCGTTGTAGTGATTTAATTAATCTCGTACTTGCTGTTAGTAGGACAGCTAAATTCTGGAATAATTCCAGCTATATATGGGGCGTTCCACGTCAACTCGACCTGCGTTTGACCCTTAACGTCTCGGATTGGGCCCGCAATTTTTTGTATGATTGTTCTCACTTGGAAAGGCACTCAGATCTCAAAAAAAAACTGAATGCCTTTCCAAGTGAGAACAATCATATAAAAAATCGCGGGCCCAATCCGAAAGGTCAAGGGTCAAGACCAGGTCGAGTTGACGTGGTATGCCCCATATTATATGTATAACAGACATAAAACTTCATGCCCTCGGGTGCAGATGTATAAGTATTCGTTGGTCGTCGATCCAAGCGGTTGTTACAGAAAATTGATCTTCTTTTGTTTAGAATTTCAGTTATAGGTACGAATGAAAAGCTTCGGATAAAGTTATTCACAAAGAGGGAAATAAGAAATAACTCACATCCTTGGCAGAAGAAAAGTTTTTTTGCGGAGGTGTGGCGTGAATGTTTAATATACCAAAAAACATTACTTGCTTTGTATAAGAGAAGCTAAAGAATTTCTTATCTCGATTCCCAGAAAGATATACGCATATACCATGTATATACGCCGGAAACCCACGAATCAATAAAATACAACCATGATATCACGTATTGCGTATCTAAACTGCACATATCTAGTAATAAATACATTTACATTCCATATCTACAAAATATACACGGATCTGTGCAATGTAAATCAGTTCTGAATTTGTGTTCGTGTATTCCCTGCCCATAACGCTTCCCGTTCGTGACAGCATAATATCACATCTTTTTCGAATCTAGTTCAACATATTTTATTCTGCTGATGCCTGCAGATATTGTCCCTGCGCAGGATAAAAGGTCGCTTGATTCGATCTTGGAACAGGTGGGCCAGTGAACTTTGGGCATCCGTTTCATTTTCTTTACCATTTCACCTCTCGACTACAGTAGTCAATATCGCAGATGGCACATCGTGCTGTAAGATGGTGCAGCTATTTGTATTGTTTCTATAAAGGCATCACTTGAAGAAGTACGTACATGTGTTGGCACATATCTTAGAGATCGATTGGTTATCAACTTTCATTTTTCAAATTCGTTTTTCTCCCACATTCTCGTTTCTGACATTCAACACCTCATGACAGTCAGTCAGAATAGTTTAGATACCTAATCGCGTGTTTGCTACAAAAAAATGTGGTGCTCTTTGGTGGAGCTCTTCACGCAATAACTATGCGAGTGTGTAGATTTGGGTGGTCCTCATTTAGGATATGGACGAATTCTTCACGCCTCTCTCCCCCCCAAATCGTTTTCAAATAATTGAAAAAAAAATGCCTCAAGAGTTTCACCCTTCTATCTCAACCCTAAACCTCCTCGAAAAAGGGGTGAATTTCGCCACTCAAAATACATACGTTTTTGCAAGGCTTCCGCTAAATATTTCATCAGAGGCTATTTATTTGCGAGAAAAAAAAAAATCTGTAATTGCGAGAAATTAGTGGGCATCAGTGCTATAGCTTTGTGGCACTCTATGACAATTGTACAGAATTGAGGTCTGTGTTTTTTTGTCTAATTTGGTAAAATAATATCGTGTCTAAAACTGACAAAGAAATAGGACGAAACTGTTTGCCCCGAATGGCAGCATCGACGCCCACTAATTTCTGGCAATAACAGATTTTTTGCAAATAAATAGCCTCGCTCTGAAATATTTACTACCCAAAAGCATTGCAAAAACGTATGAATTTTAAATGGCGAAATTCACCTTTTTTACGGAAGACCTTGGAGTTGAGAAAGAAAGCTGAAATTTGTAGAGATTTTTTTTTTAATTATTTAGAGACGATTGGTGGCGGGGGGGCGAAAAAAAATTCATCTACAACCTAAATAAAGACCACCCTAGTGTATATATGATATATTAGATTCTCTTCGATTCTTATTCGATGATTTCAAAAGATGAGGTGGTTTGAGATATTCAAGGTGTACTGGATTGTGCTTTTCCATTTTGCAGTCCAGAGTTCAATATCAAATCGAAACACATGTCGAAAGAGAACTGCCTACATGCGTCGACATGTACACGGCACATGTCTATCCCCAAGAGACACGTTACGTCGTTAACAAAAAAAAAAAAAAACATATATACAAATTGGGACAGCAGAAACCATATGTATTCATTGCTTATGTAACTCAAGCCGAACACAGCGGTTCGGGTAGCTCGTCTCACTGCTGATCGGATTGATCATTGTCTTGGTATTATCGTCATTTGAAGTTGGCAAACAAATGATACGTTGATTCATCGTACACCCAGTTTGTTTGTTAACGTTGTTACAACAAGCCGATTATCGGCCAACAAGCTGACATCAAACGACTTATCGTGCTCTTAATTGCCCCACAGATATCGTTACGAATGGCTGGATGCGAGAAAATTATTGTTTATTGAAACCGAGTCTGGTTAATGGTTTGACATAATGGTAAGTCTGCCGGAGCGTGTAAAGGAAGTTAATGATAAGAGAGTGCAACTTTTTGCTATTAGTAAAACGGGTATATTGAAAGTGATGTTTAGGTCCATTGAAATTTTTAACTTCCCGCTTTGAGAATGGAAAATTTTCAAAAAGAAGAGAAGTTATTGGTTTTGGTCCGATTTTCGAGAATCGAGTTTTTATCAGATCTCGACGTTTTCGGTTCTAGGAAGCTATTCCGACTATTTTTGGATGGACGTCGTGTGTGTGTGTGTGTAAACAAATTTTTGCGTACGATATCTTCAGAAAGAATCGACCGATCGGAATGGTTCTTGCGGCGATCGAAAAGGTTTATCAAGACTTAGATCTGACTAGATTTTGGAGTCGATCGGTCGAGTATTTCGAAAGTTATTCGAAGAATAATAATCAAAAACAAAAAAATTTTTATGTTTTCAGCGCATAACTCCTAAACTGTTCGTGCAACTATTCTGAAAACTTAATTAGATTTAAGGCTTGGATAGCACTTTTGATTGCCGCAAGATTCATCAAAATCGACCGATTAGTTTAAAAGATATTCCACGACAAAAATTCCTTTTTTTGTCGTACGATACCTTTGGATCGAATTTACCGATTTGAATGATTCTAATTGCGGCGATCGAAAAGGTATACCAGGACTTAAACCTAATTGAGACTGAACGATATCTTCTGACATTAAATTTAACTCCCTAAAACCTAGAAATGTTGACATTCGACAAAAACTCGATTTTTGATTAAAAATCAGATGGAAAAAAATTTGTAACGTATTTAACTCCTAGCGGGAAGTTTTAGGGTTGGCCCACAGGTCAACCGGTTTTTTGATTTTTTCTACAACAATCGCGGCTTGTTTCGTTTTATTTTTTATGAATTAGCTAAATATTTGATCAATGCGGAAGTGTTGCAAGGCATACAACAAATAACTTAGGTTTTCATGTTTTTTTTCCCTTGTTTCGGTTTCAGTAACACCGTCGAAACTGGGGTATAACATATGCCTTTGAATTGGAGACTTTTGTTATTTCGCGGTTCGCAGAGAACAAAGACTGTGGTTCAGTTTGTTTCCCGTCTGTGTCTGCGTCGACAATCGAAATGGAGAAAATCGCACGTCCAGTTTCAGCGGCAGTGTTTCTGGCACGAGGGATTTATTGGAAAGGGGAAAATACACGCGCCAGTAATTCGAACTACCGGAAAATTCCTCCTATAACAGGAGTTTAATTACTTGATACTTAATCGACCTAGGCACTTCATACTCAATGTAACTCGTTAAAATTACATCGGTTTTATGCTATTATATGGCGAGAATGGGTCTTTCAAAATTTATCGATCGGTTTGAATGGAAAACGAAAAAAAAAATAAAATGAATAATGCCCCTCCAATATATCGAAAGTGTTAGATTGTTCATGGATTGATTGATTGGAAAATTTAATATACCTATTAGTGCTTGAAAGTTTTAATCGTTTATAGGAATTGAAATTCATTTGTCAATTAAATCGAGCACCTGCATTTTAGAGTTGATTAATAGCGTTTAAATAATCCACTTCTAAACCTTAGCTGCCACACTTTCCCAGCATGACATAGCTGGCATACTGGGACGTTTCATACCCCAACCACTAAAATGCGTATCGCAAGTAAACTACTAATTATTTAAATTTTCAAAAATTAACAGAGGATCTTCAAATTGTTCTTCAAAAGATAGTACACGTAATTTTTGAGAAAAAAAATGTTGAACATGAAAAAAAAATTGAAAACCCCCAAAATATGGGGAAAATGACTATTTTAACAAAAAAAAATCTTAACTTTTTCAATTTTCAATTCATAAATCTGAAATTGGAACTGAATATACTCGAGATATGATACTCTGAGTAAAAAAATTGTTTGATAGTGGTTCCTGAAAAAAGCTATTTATTTTTACATGCAAAGAGGTAAGTTTTGGTAAAAAAAAAAAACAAAACACATCCATTTAACTAACGACCAGTGTCGCCACAAGGACCATTTTTGGAATCCTTATCAGCTTAAATTGAGAATGAGCTAGAGTGGGGCGTTTGGTACCCCGCAGTGGCAGCTAAGGGTTGAACCTATTACCATTTCGAAACCTGGAGAATTACAGTGGTAGAACAAAACGGAAACGCAGAAATACAATTCTGAGACAGAGTTCTCTTTTGAGATATTATTTATAATGTTCTAAAACCCTGCAGGCCACGTAACCATATTATTGAGAATAAGCGTCTGCAAAGCCGGAACGGCATCGATCGTTATCTTCAGATCTCGCATCTACCGTAGTAAAGTTGAAGTTCAATGCTTTCGTTTTATATGGGATTTCATGTTCTGTAACAAACTTTGAAATTGTCTAACTTAAATGTGAAATATCGTCAGAAATTCGTTAAATACGTTGTCAAAATCACAAACTTTGCCTCGTATAAATCCGTGTACTTAAAATTGTGTCAAAATTAAACTCGCGGAGAAACACGTTATTATTTAACAACTACACGTACAGGTTGAGTCGTATCAAAGTTCCAAACAGGGCTTGGCTCGGCTATGCTAAAATACAGTTTTTCCGGCTCATTGAACGATGGGGGGCTAACAAATCAAACGTAAATTTCACTCTGTGAATCAGAATTCTACGTTTTATCTTCCTAAGTTTACATTTTTTCCCGATATCGCAGATGAATTTCGTTCAAAACTCGTCACTATTTGAAACGTTGCATTCCAAGATTTCCTAGGTACACAAGAGAAACAACAGTTTTTCTCCGCTAGCTGGTCAGAGTTTTCTGTCTCGCGGTCTGAGTAGCGACATTTGTTGACAATGCAGATTTGCATAACTACTTTGGTGCAGCCAAAGTTTTGTTTGAGCGGAGGTACGAACTCGCAGTGCGTTGTGACATTGTTTGAATGACGGGGATATACCGAACCCAAAGCACAGTTTGCAAACCTTTAAGTTACTTCAACCGCAAGCTGTGTCGGCTCATCGTTTTGCTAAGTTGTACATACTTTATTTTTCCTCAAATTCATATCCTCAAACGATTTATATTTCTTCGTACCCAGACCGAGACAGATTTATTTTTCTTTCGGTGTGGATTTTATTCGCTCTTCAATCTTCCGCAAGTAGGTAAAGCCCTGCACGCAAAGTAGATGAAAGAATTGATTTCCCAGTTGTGAAGTGGGTATAATCTGGGAGTCCCGGATATTATCATCAAGATATTACAAAGATATAGTTCAAATACATATATGTCGTACATAGACCTACTTGTTCAAAGAACCGCGAGCTTTAGCTCGGTTTTGATCTTTTCTCTGATTATATATTTCTAAGTAAAATATTTTTCCAGGGATTTTTATTGAGAATAATCTCGAACTGAAACAGAAAACCCTCAGGCTATTGAAAGAGTTTATTGATTGTACTTTTACGAGCACAATAGCGCTACGCGTAGAAGTTAATATGTTTCACCCTTTTCAAAATACATCTGTTTTCCTCCGCCCTTACAAATTCGGCAATTCTACCGTTTGACTGTGGTAACGGCGCGTCAGAAAAAAAACACAGAAAGAAAAGAAAAAAGGAAATTGCGTACTCATCGATCAGTATGAAAGCTATTATGGAGCATTCCTCCAGGATAGAAATTACTTCACTATTGATTTTTATTTAGCTATGTCGATTTTCTTTGTTTCGATAAAATCCACGAAATATCGAAGAAAATTATTCATCGAATCTCACCACATAAAAGTAGTCTCAACAAGTAGGTATGATCCTAACGGTTTTCTGGTTATCACAGTTACAGGCGTTGAAAATGTAGTTTCCCCGAAAAGAGCTTTCAAATATTGAGATGGAATAAGGAAACGGATTCCCTTACCCTTTTCAAAGTTCTTTTGGCATGTATATTTGGCTCTTTCAGCAGCTATACAAACCTGCCCTTGAGCAGCCTATCTTAATCTCCGTCAATATCTTCGTTTTTCAGCATTGACGATTCAGTCACACAACACGGGACATTATTATCTACTGAATCTTTAAACAGAATTTTATGGTATGCTATTCTTTATAAAACATTGAATGCTGGAGCAAGAATTGATCTAGTATCTTAATTTTTGAATTATTCAAAAACAAAACTTCAATATTATATAGTTATCAAAAATGCCAAAATTTCTCCTGAAGAAGGTAGCTCTATACACACAGAAACGAAATTATATAGCCATATAGATATTGGTCAGATTTTTTCAGACTTCAGGACTAAACTAAACCCGTATACTTTCTGTAAGCTATGAAATGCACGCTGCACAAGTTCTATGGTATGCAAGTAATCCAAGTAACGATCAAAATCCTGTGCCAATGCTACTATGATATAAAGGGTATCCGACCCTTCGCAGAGGATCACGATCAGTTCGAAAATCGAACCTTTG
Organism: Macrophya alboannulata; assembly: GCA_949628255.1. Lineage (NCBI taxonomy): Eukaryota > Metazoa > Arthropoda > Insecta > Hymenoptera > Tenthredinidae > Macrophya > Macrophya alboannulata. Next base: position 13,308,757 of record OX451209.1, read on the forward strand.
ACGGGCAATTGCTTCGGCCTACCCAGAAAGTGGTCGCGATATATCAAGCTCTTAGACCGGAGCGAATGGTCACGCGCCTTGCTACCTCGTCTACAATCGGAAGACGCACTTGAACTTTCAAGTGATCCCGAAAGTCACGTCTAATACATCGGTAGAGAAAACGATGGAATAAAAGCAGAAAAAGAAAAGGATAAACCCGATGAAAAGGCTTGAGCGACCGCAAACGGTTGGTGGAATCGCATTTTTCACGCATTTTTCACGTCCTTTTCATCCCCGTGACAAAAGCTCGTGGTTTGATACGTTCAAGTTTTACGGTTGGTTTCGCTCGTGCGCACATACATCTCTTTACAGGGATTTCTGTTGTCTTTAATTTCATGACTAAATCGTAGTCCCTGCTTAACAGACATAATCAAGTTCTATACCAACGAATTCACTTATGCAGTTCATTTATAATTACAGCACTTAAACTTTCGTGAGATAGTTCATAATTAAGTATCCAGATTTTACGATCATGTAGATATAGTTATATCGCGTGTCTAATGGCATAAGGTCGTAAGCACAAGAAAGGCGATTTTAGTGATATAAGGTCCTATAATTTTTTTTTATTCCATCATTCACTATAATAATGATGAAAACGCATGAATAATTCAAATTGAATATTTTGAAGACCTGAAAACAAAAGGTCGTATATTGGCGGATACGAACTTAACTGCATTTAGATGCATTCGCCTGACATACGACTTAATTCTGCGTTCTAGTTTTCCCCTTTATAATTTCAAGGTGGATACGACCTTTTCAGTTCTTCTTTTTGTTAATTTCAATTTTCTTTCCCAAAGATTTGGCGCATACGACTCTCTGGAATTTGTTCGAATGACTATTTTTCGTTCAGTTGGGTTCAGAAGGTCGACGCTCTACTTTCATTCGGCCAATTTTTAGTTCCAACGTTTTTGCAAGATATTCTGAGGTTCTCGGTTTTAAAAATGGCAAACGGTCGTATAATGGTGATTACGACAATTTATGCCATTAGTCACGTGATGTCTGATCAAAACTTCCAGTGAATCGGTTGGATTGCTTCAGAAATTCGGAAATTCCACCAATTCATACCTTGTGCCCGATACAAAGCTTTTGATATCCATGCAACGAGTTGGAGACCGCAAAATAGCTGTGATATAAATTAATGAAAATTGTGTAATCAACTATTTGCTCGATTTAATTCTACGGACCTATTTTCCAGGTGCATATTCACAAATTGAAGTACGTATTCAAACTAATTAATTAATCATATGTTTGTACCGCGTACGGATATGAAACCGAATATTCGTGTTACTTACTAAAAGTTAAATCAATGAAACGAGATCACGTCGGTATCAGTTACTCTCCATCTATTAAAGCATTGGCCCCGGAAGATTAAATTACGAGATTCTATTGAATACTGATCTTTTTTGAAACCCCAAGGATCAGTATTTCTCTCCAACCAATCTTGACAGTCCTGCCATTGAGACGAACGAACATCTGAATCATCTTTTGAAGTGCCTAATCTGTATTTCAATCATTTTGACCCTTGCAAAATAATGAATTGTCTTTGATCAGCAGCAAGGCTGTAAGTTATTCGGCCTTTGGGAAGGGTTGTACTTAGATTTGGTGACTATCTAAAGCTCGTGAAGAGAAGTGTATGTATAAATAACTTTTAATCGATAAGCATAACCGCAAAGGGTATCCGCAGGAATTTACCCAATAAAATTTGTCTCTTATATATTACCTATGTTTCCTGGGATACTCTGAACTCGTTTACCCTCTCCAGAAATGCTTGTTATTCCCGGAAGCTTGGCCAGTGTTCAGTCGACCCAGATAACACAATTTTACTTCCACCATTTGGAACGTATTTTGGACGTCTGGATGGGACAAGAGGAGTAAAAAACGGGGAGGCTTGGTGAATTAGTTTCTGAAATCCGGTACTTCAGAGACAACGGTATCGATTTCAGTTTAATCGCTCGCCATAGGCCGAGAAACTTTTGACAATCCATAAAAGTGTCAAACTGTGATTCATTCGAGGATTTCTTGAAAATAATTAAAATTCTCAATCACATCAATTTCATTAATTACAACTATTAACGAACAATCTCCAATTTCCGTCTTTATCTATAGGTAATTCGGTGATTCTTATGCCGGTATGTGTCAATATCGTAACCATTCGCCCTTCCATATCTTCAGGCGTTTGCACAGCCTTACATGTTCGTTCAGAGATGGCTGATATCGCGTTATCATCCTCGATTTTTGTATTTCCAACCAATTACCAATTAAATTGTGGTAAGTGGCCAAATTCTCATATACATAGTAATTTTGGCCAGAGACAATGTTTGCCGGAGACTCGTACCCGTTTCAAAGGATCATTTGCCTGTTATCTTTCGGCTTGGTAAGTCCTTGCGAGTTTGGTTACGAATTGCCAAGTATCCTCATCGGCTAGACCCTCCGCTAATTGCCAGGAAAAAGGTAATTAGAGATTGTCTCCGGTAATGCTGGCTCGTTCCGCATAATGTAGAACAACAATTTCGAAAATGACTTAAAATTTCCGTCATGCTTCGGCGTATTTTTCGTTCGCGAATATCAAGCTGTAAAAAAAAATTGCCACCTCATTTGAGGATAAATCTAGTTCAAGGAGACCTCAATCCATGGGATTTTACTTCAACTAAACTGGAACTACGCTAATGCCGAAGTTCGTAGTTAGGAGAAGTTAATTTTGCGGTCACGTTTCCGGTGGGTGCAGGGTCCGTGAAAGTTAGCGGACGCGTTCGATACGTCCAGGAATCGTCCTCGTCGTCAGAGAATCGAGTATGATGGAACGTCAAACGTGGTTGTAAATCTAGCGACGCGCGCCACATCACAGTCGACTAGAATAGTTCCTTTGAAAAGATTCAATAAACTGTGCCTACTATTTTTTGGAACAGATCTAAGATCCGTTGCCAATGATTCCTCATTCTTTTTGAAACAATTAACCTACGTTGCGTCGAAAAATAATTCTAACAGAGTTAGCGGTCTTATATTATCGTTAGTAGTAATTTTCGCCATCATTATTAATTATTACCTGGTCAATTTCTAAAAGACTTTCAATTCAATTCAATTCAATTCATTTCCGCAGTAGCTGAGAATAGGTCAAGTGATCCAGGATCACAATAGGAATATGAATAGTAAATTTCCTTTTGTATTCGCCATCTACTTTGTTTGGCACTTGCAAATGTTATTATCATTTACCATTAACAATAAGCCAGAGAGTGTGGATCGATTGAGTAGTGAAGACATACAGTAGGCAATGAATCAATTCAACCGCTGGATTGGCCACTTTAAGAAAGTAGTTTACACTATTTTCAGATTTAGCGACGTTCAAGTAAGATGTATCATTTCAGGTTCGCGAATTACCGACAGTACCAGAGTTATAGGTTGCCAAAAAGCTTCCTGGAAAATCAAAGTCAACAAATAGGCATTTGAGAGGAGGCAGTTGACTCGTTAGCTGCGAGGGACATTTATCCAAGAATGTTATTGCGAATAGTTCTAAACTTGGAGAATGCAGTTTATTTCATTAGAGCTAAACGCTGCTGATGTTTTTGCTGCCAATCAGACGTCGCAAATTCTTCATGATTCATTAACTGGATCTATTAGACTCGCTCTTTGGCTTCTAATTGGTTCGCTGGCGGGGTAAAGTCCTCGGAAATTACTTGGAATTGAGATGGGTAAGTAATACTGAGATAGTATTGGAATCACATCAGATTGGTTTTGTGCTTTCTCGTTCTTAGGTGTCGACGAAAGTGCTCTTCATTAACGAAAAAATCTCGGCTGATATCGTCCTCCGGAAATTTAGCACCGACGTAATCGGATATCTTGGTAAGAAAAGTATCAAGTGTGAAAAGTGTCTAGTACGGGGTCCCGGGTAATTATTTACTTGCTACTCGAGACTCAAGTTCGAGAAAGTAGTCGATACCCGTTCTGAAGTTTTCATGATCACGGTATTCATGAGTGACACTGAATTATAAACGACTTGAAACCTTGTATAGCTGAAGCAAGCACAACTCTTACAAAAGTGAACCATTCAACCGTTGGAATTCGTAGATAAAATCCATTGAATACCGTGATTGCCAATGGTATATGAAACGCAGCGAAATACTCCAGTAATATTTTTTCATAAGGGAATCAGTGTCATGACCTGGCGCTGCGGGGTAATCTCTGCCTTTATCTTCTCTGTGTCAAATTGACCATCACTTCCTGTCCAAGGGGGAAACTGAGAGCTGAACGACAAGGGTATACTGTCCCAGTTGCCTAATATTGTGGAAAAAAAGTGTGTCTATATTAAGAAAGACGCTGTCAAGCACGATGACACGTGGAGGGGTTTATCGAATTGCGTCGCCTGTCAGTCGCATGTAATTTCTGTCTCACGGGGATATCCATGCACGTCGCATGGCGGTGTAATGCACATGGTGTTCTGAGGTTTGGACATGAGCTTTTGTAGCTGGATAGCTGAGAGTAGTCGTCATGACGACCACGCCGGCGCAGTTCGGGGGTTGGCAGAATCTCTTAGGGGTGGTTTCGCGTGTTGGCACACCCGGGCTTCGCTGGGTTGGGCGGTGTCTGCCACCTTTTATCCTCCTGTCTCTGTGTTTTCTCTCTGTAGATATCGCGAGCTTTTTCGCGAAAGATATCCCGAATAACGGGCGTAAAAAATTGATAAGACAATTACTTCGGTAAAACTTTTAAACCTCACCGCGGTGTGTGAACCTCGCGTATTTTGCAGCATAGAGATCGCGTGTGCTAGTTGTGAATAGTGAAAGTGTTGTGCGGCAGTGTGTTCCAAATATCACCAGATAGGATCGCGTGAATGAATGAAACGCATATACGAAACGTGATATCGGCCGAACAAGTAGAAAAATAAACGAAAAAATTTAACGCCGGTTTATTTCGAAAATGAATATTGTAATCAAGAATGAATTTATCGTATCTCAAAATTGCACGTCAAATATTAAAGTAACAGATCACATGTTACGTTCGAAGATTAAATACAGCAAATCGAAATTTAACTCAATACAGAGATAAGCGGTCAATATTTAATTTGAAAAATTATTCCATAAAATTTTAAAAAGTAACAATAGTTGATCGAATAGTTTACAATAGCGGGAAGGCTTAAGCACTAAACGGAAACTCAAAAATTTTATAACAACGTAATCCTCGCAATTAATCATACGAAATAATCACTGCCATGTGAAATTATTTACGCGAAATTGTATCTGGGGTAATGAAAACACGTATATACCCCTACAATACGCGTTGACAATGCCACGTTTCAAAAGTCCAACGATGTGAAATGATGACGTATTAAAAGAAGCTCGTGACGCGGTGTGTAATTATTTGTTTTCCGTTAATTAACGGCGATTATAACCGAGGTGCGAATTAACAAAAATATACGTGGTTTGAATTCAGAGTAAACCGACTTCGTCGTTTACTGCAGACGCAATTACAAAAAAAAAAAAAAAAAAAAACGAAAAGAGAGCTTGCGTAAGATTTGTGTTTTCTGTACTGTTTTCGTTTTGTTTTCTAAAATGACGTCGATGTCAGGCGATTTAAGAAAATTGTATATACTTGACCTAATTACAGGTTTAATCCCATCACGAAATTGAATCTGATCTCACCTCAGACGTAATGCGGTTACAAAGCAATTAAAGCCCTTCTTAATTGCTTGGAGAAATTTAACTTGGGAATGGTAAACATTTTGAATGGATTTCATTTAGGTATATCTGCCACCTCCGCAATTCAACTTTCCCTTTGTATAGAAAGAATTTTTTCTTCTGTTTACCTAGAATTGGCACGTGGCTCAGGTTAGAGGCGCGGTATTATCGAACGGCTCTCTCATGAACGATGACGGGTTTTTTCACAAGGGGTGTGGCGGAATTTTAAACAATCATCTGCCCCTCGCCACTGCAGCGTTTTCGGCAAATATTCGCTAACGGAATGAAATTCAAGTTTACATTATCCGCATTATCACATCGAATTCGAACAAAGCTTTCTTTACAAAACACACAGCAGAGACGTTAAATTCGGAATCGCTCTTGCAGACCTCGTTAATTACAACGCGAACGATGGCAAGCTTTTTGACCCAAGGCATGGGTCACGTGAGCATTTCGCAATAGATTGTCAGTTGTCCGGAATACTGTACACGAGGGACTACCGTAAAGTGGCCCCGGGGCGGAGAGAGAGGGTTTCTTGATACAAGTTACCGTTGGAGAGCTGAGCTTAGTTACAGAAGCTCAAACTAACAGCGGATGTTTTATTACCTCGGATAAAGCTGGCCAAGTAGTTCGTTTGTCTTTTCACCATACCTATACCAATACTGAAAAAAAATAATATCCCCTTTGATTAGAATCGAGATATAAATCGTTCGACGAAAGAATAAGATCTTAATTACGCCTGCTGAGCGGAATAATGAGTAGAGCGGTAAAATGGTAAATACGGCGAAGATGAGTGTGCGAAAATGAAATTAAAAAGGTAATAAGAAGCAGCACTCGAGGTACCCCTCTCACCATGAATACCAGCTTAATTGAAGTAGGCCAGGTGATAAATAAATAGAATGGGAGCTGCTGGTAAATGAAATAAAAACTCACCCCTGGTATATATGTCGTTGCACTGCGTTGGATTGCTTTTTAACTTTTCGGCCTATTTCTCGCAAGCTATTTCGGGTTTGAGTTTAGCCGGCCTTTTTCATGGCACGCGATCACAGGACGATACAAACTTCCGAGTTATTTTACCGGTAGCCTGAAGGAAGCCGAAAGTTATACACTTCAGAAATGCCCCCTAGAGAAGCGTGGGGGCATACGCTCTTAAGCTAAGCTAAGAGAGCATACTTTGGTTAAACCATTATGATCCAGATCTCTAATTCTTTATGACGGTTTGTTTCTTTGTGAACTTTGTCTGCTTTGTTCGAGAAAAGGAGACTTCGTGTTCGGCTCGGTATTGGCTTCAATTTATTGAGCGTATCGACGGGAAAGGGTCCTAAGTCGACACTGACTTCCTGAAAATCCTTATTGTCTAGATGGTATCGATACATTCTTTACCATGAGCCCTCCAAACGATATCGCAATAGTTTATACAGTTGTGTTTTACTGACACCTCAAATCCCGAATGTTCAACAACACACAATAATGTCCGTGTCAGGCCATTACTCCGAATACCAAGGTTCATTGTAGTTAGAATAAGGATCATTGAACACTAAATTGTGCGGATAGTTCATTCCGAAATTTCATTCGGTCAAATATGTATACGTGAATTAGATTACAGTTACGATGGGCTACCTCTGATTTGAGGAACGTGAACTAAGGTACATTGGCTTTCAGCTAAAGATCTCTTTTTCAGCCGCTCACAAGTCGCTTTTGGGCAGTGTCAAGTCTTATGACTAAAAGTTACCCCTAAACTAACAGCAAGACATGAATGTCTTTGCTTTGACGTCTCTTAGGTTTCAAGGCTATTTGAAACTTCCATGTTTGAAAGCCTCTAGCGTGGATCTGTGGGAAAACTGGTTACTTTTTCCATGCACAACCTCATTCTTTGCTTGACTGGTTAACGCTCTTTGAGCCAGTCTATGAAATAAGATCCAGTTTTCGTCTATCTATTGAGGACAATATTGAATGACCTCAGCTACTCCTGTAATTATATCGACGTTAGGTTCGTCGACAATCCGATATTATCGTCATGAAACAAAGCGTCTGTGTTCCTCGAGTATTATTGGCTTTAATTGATCCCTAAACGGTTAATTTCAAACGCTGAGAGGTCGAAACTGGTTCGAAAGCGAATTGGTAGGTTTGCTTTCAAGGGAAAGTGGAATCTCCAAATATCTTCGAATAATCGAATGGAAAGGTTCTAACAGCCACCTTGAAATAGCTTACGGTCGATTGGCCGAGCCCAAAATCTTGTCATGCTTTCAACAGTAGACCGAACATTTTGCGGCTGACCAGAAAACGGAAGACATGCAACACAATCGTCGGAAACTTCAAGTGTACAAGCTAGTCAAATTGGTAATTAACACTGCTCTACGTCACGTTATGTAGTTTTGCAATGAGTTTGGAGGGGAGGCTGGAGGATGAGGACGTAGTCCTCGCTCGTCCCTGGAAGTTTCGAACAAGCCAGTTCTCGTCTTCTCGGTTCTATTCAATGCTCATTTTCTCACAGTCAATACGTGCAATCACGTGCAATCCTCTTATGTATGGTAAACGGAAGGCAAAAATATTTCCGACAAAATATATTTACAGGAGCTCTGCTTGGGGCGGTGTTTTATTATCTCAGATATATTGTGAATATACTTTACCCACATTAATTACTCAAAGTTTTAATTAACCAGATACATACTGAAAATGTGTACAAATTTTATCACCTGTCTCATATTGTGCTGATAATAATGCAATGCGACCGTCCGATGATTAAAAATAATAATTCACAACAGCATCCGCGAAACATGACTATAGGAGTTGGAAATAGTAGAATTCGAAATTTCTCTTGGCTATTAGACAATATCAGTGGCTTCCCGATATTTGATCTCCGCCAACTTCCGCGCTATTGTTCTCTAGAACTGGAAAACAATTCAGAATTCGGGAGATGAATAAAACAACTCTGCAGTAATGCTGACTTGTAAAAATTCCATTCTATTCTGAGCTTGATTGTTTATCATCAACTGAGTTCAAATTTTCACCATTAAGACTATTGCATCGCTTTCATTTCAATTATGAGATATCAAAAATGCCCGAGGCTCAATACTCCTCTTCGTACGCCACAGTTGGCCGAGCTTTTGCCAACTTCTTGACGGTTAAACACCAAATTAAATAAATTAACATAAGAGATCAACCCTGTCGTTGTCGCGAGTCTAATGCTTTCTGGTGTGGCCATTTCGGGGGGTGGCAATTCACTTTAGTCCAAAGTAGCTTAATGAAATTTACACGTGGCCAAGTTTGAATTTTATTTTATAAATTTGTATAAAAAAAAAAAAAAATGAAAATTTGAACTTAGAACGGTGAACATATCGTAAATGTTATCTTCGTCATTATTTTCAATTCTCGTGACTCATTTAACCAGCATATTAACGATCGAGTTATGCTAATGATGAACCTACATACGTGGAATTCAAAGTCCAACCATTTTTACTGAATATATTTAATCGGACGTTCATGAGCTGATGAGCTGATTAGGGAAGAATTTATATATCTGTGTTCGAAAATGTCGGTAAAATCCAATAATTATGTAAAATAATATATTGATGTGTGGTAAGTAGCTCATAAATTACATCAAATAAAGGGTGACCAAAAAGTGGGCCGAGCTATGTGATAAATGGCTATCCTTCGCGGAAGCTTACGGTAATTAATGCCAGGCCTAATCACCGTTCACGGTATAGGAAAGCCCTGGATTTAACGTCCCCGCTTCCAGCTTCATAAGACCAAAGATATTTTGATGGAAATAATTTTGTCGTCTGAGGGTTTCCGCGTGGGAAGGTGAAACCTTGTACAGATAAAATTTGAAAAGTTTTTAATCAGAACGAAATGCCGTAAAAATATCAAAACGAGAAAGAATCATCGATTTTGCCTTGAACTTCTTATTTCTTGGCACGTCATAAACTTTGACACCGAATTCTGTATTCTCGTGTTCCAAACAGTCTGATCAATAGATTCGGAACAAGAAATGTCATATTTTCGGCGCACAACAAAAAGTCTGTGGTACGAGCAGAATCCGAATAATTTTCCATTGTTGTCTGATCGAAATGACAGGTACTTTGTCATATGCAGTTAACTCCAGTGCAATTTTCTCTACACTTTTTAACTTCCCGCTATGAGAATTGAAATCTGAAAATAAAAATCAGGAAACCGGTTGATCTGTGGGCCAACCCTAAAACTTCCCGCTATATGTTAAATATACGTTACAATAAATTGATACTTTTGTGTTTATAATACATTAAAGCAGGTTATAAGTATAGTTAGTTTTCCATATACAAATTTTCCGTCTGATGTTTAATCATAAATCGAGTTTTTTCAAATATCAACATTTCTAGGTTTCAGGGAGTTATATTCGATGTCAGAAGATATCGTTCAGTCTCAATTAAATTTAAGTCCTGGTATACCTTTTCGATCGCCGCAAGAATCATTCAAATCGGTTAACTCGTTCGAAAGGTATCGTACGACAAGAAAAGAAATTTTCGTCGTGCAATATCTTCTAAACTGGTCGTTCGATTTTGATGAATGTTGCTGCAATCGAAAGGGCTATCCAAGACTTAAACCTGATTAAGTTTTGAGACTAATCGCACGAACGGTTTAGGAGTTATGCGCTAAAAACCTGAAATTTTTAATTTTTTTAATTTTTTATTTTTCGAATAACTTTGGAACTACTCGACCGATCAACTTCAAAATCTAATCAGATCTAAGTCTCGATAAACCCTTTCGATCGCTACAAGAACTATTCCAATCGGTCAATTCGTTCTAAAGATATCGTACGACAAAAAATTAGTTACACACACACACACATACGGACGTCCATCCGAAAATAGTCGGAATAGCTTTCTAGGACCTCAAAACGTCGACATCTGATGAAAACTCGGTTTTCGAAAATCGGACCGAAACCAGTAACTTCCCTTCTTTTATGAAAATTTTCAATTTTCATAGCGGGAAGTTAAAAAGGGAAGTTATTGGTTTCGCTCTGATTTTAGAAAATCGAGTTTTCATCAAATCTCGACGTTTTGAGGTCCTAGGAAGCTATTCTGACTATTTTTCGATGGACGTCCGTATGTGTTTGTGTGTGTATGTGTAAGCAAATTTTTGTCGTACGATATCTTCAGAACGAATCGATTGATTGAAATGGTTCTTACGGCGATCGAAAGGGTTTATCAAGACTTGGATTTGATTAGATTTTGGAGTCGATCGGTCGAGTAGTTTCGAAGTTATTCGAAGAACAAAAATTGAAAAAACAACATTTTTCATGTTTCTAGCGCATAACTCCAAAAGTAATCGTGCGATTGGTCTCAAAACTTCATCAGATTCAAGTCTTGGATAGTCCTTCCGATTGCCGCAAGATTCATCAAAATTGAACGATTAGTTTAAAAGATATTGCACGACAAAAATTTCTTTTTTTTTGATAGACGTGAGTCGATTTTGGATCACTCAGTGTAGAATCTGTCAAATTGTTTAAAAACTGTTAAAAATTCGGCACATGAATATACAGACTGAACGATATCTTTTGACATTAAATACAACTCCCTAAGACCTAGAAATGTTGACATTTGACAAAAACTCGATTTTTGAAAATCAGATGGAAAAAAATTTGTATACGGAAAACTAACTATACTTATAACCTTCTTCAATGTATTTAAACACAATAGTATCAATTTATTGTAACGTATTTAACACATAGCGGGAAGTTTTAAGACTGGCCCACAAGTCAACCGGTTTCCACATTTTTCGAATATGAGTTTTATGCGAAAGTGTCATGTCCTATGAAAATAGTCCGATAAAAAAGCGAACTACTTGAAAATGATTGTAACATACCCACATCCACCCTTAGCCAAGCCGCTTAACTTTGAGGATTGCTAACAATAGGATCCTCCAAATTCTGAGAGACACTATCGTCGAATAGAAGGAGTCGATTTGCATCGTCGATTCGTCGGAGCTAACCGTCAATATTATTTTATACGAATTGCTCCACCCTCCATTATGTATTTTATTATGGGTTTAGGAGGTTCCGTCGATGCCATAATGAAACGTTAAATATTCGGTGTAAAGTACGAAGTCTCAGATAAAAGTATATGGCTCTTATTCTACAAGGATCTGACGTTATTTTCCAAATTGGGAAGCAGGAAATATTCAGAAGCCTTGAATCCCTATTTCTCATTCTTATTTGTCACATGCAGTTGGATTCAGTCCGATTTCCTCTACACTTTTTCGAAAATGAGTTTTTTTTTCCGTAAAACACATGTCCTACGAAAATAGTCGGACCAAGAAGAGAACCACTTGAAAATGATTGTACCATACCCACACCCACTCGGGATTTTCTAACAACAGGATCCTCCAAATTCTGAAAGATATTATCCTCGAATAGAAGGAGTCTGGCAGCATAGATTCGTCGTAGCTAATCGTCAATATTATTCTATACGAATCGATCCACCCTTCTATTTGTATTCTCTTATGTGTTTGGAAAGGTCCATCGATAGGTACTTGATGGGGCATTAGATATTCGGTGTAAAGTACGAAGTCTCAGATACAAGTATACGGCTCTTATTTTATAAGCACCTGACAATATTCCCTAAATTGCGAAGCAGAAGAAATTCAGAAGCCTTGAATACCTCTTTCTCATCCTTATTTCACTTTATTCAACATCCCAGATATGATCAAACTGTAAATTCGGCGGAATCGAATAAAATATTCATGTACCTTCTCTCTTATCCTATGTCTTCAGGCGTCACAGTGAGATACAATGAGACGTATAAAAGAGCCCAGGAGGGGGGGGGGGGAATTGTATCATTGTCATAATATAATACAGACTGAAAGACTCAAGCGTTGAGTGACACGCTCCTAAGTTACTCAGGATTGAAATAGACATCGTGATCTTGCAGGGGAAAGAAATCCATCTACACATTCATCTTCTAAGGGCTGCTAACCCGTTGTTAAGGGTTTTGTATTTCTTCTGTTTCGCAGAGCTGACGAATAATATCTATAGCAGCGGGATATATGGTATGAAAGATAAACGCCCGTGGGTAGCAACCCTGCTGATGTAGATTACCACTAAATCGCCATGAAATTAGTCTCACAGATTTCAGTGGCGTACCGCATACCGAGAAGATAATAAAGATGAATTTCTATCTCATTGCTTCGCCTAGAGTCTGCCGAAGACATCTACCCGCGCAAAGGCACGTCGGAAGAAATTATCGCGCATCGCTGTTCAGCCTCTCTTTCACCAATCAGATTATATTTCATCTCCGTCGAAACGGCCATCTCGACGTCCCTGTTTTGGTTCGATCTTTTTATGTGTAGGTATATGTACGTATATTATATCTGAAACACGATTTAGATCCTGATAGAGCTTCACCTCTCGTACCTAAGTGTAGGAACTTCCCTGACACCGATATTTGGAAATTTCCTTGATTACCGCGTCGCCCGCAGTGATGCCGCAACGCCAGGAAGGATGGAGGTGGGAGACGTAATAAAAATCGGGTTTTCACCCCTTACTCATAAAAAAAAAAAGAAAAAAGTCTTCCGAGACACTTTATAGAAGCTCCGAAAGCATTGCGCAGTGGTTTTTTCTTCAAAACTGGCTAACGTGGGATTATAAAATTTCTTTATTACTCCGGCTGTGGATTCCAATTCATAATTCTTCTCTTTCGACTTTGTTTGAATTAGAAAATCAAAAAACCTATTAACAGTCGGGTTTCTTCAGGTGGAATAGACTCAGAAGAACCGTACCGAGCTTTTTTTCGTCTGGGAAAAATAATACCAACCCTAGCTATAGATATACGAGCATCTCTAGGGCATATTCGGAGCTTTACAGACCACTAAAATCGGGGTTGGCTCGTTCAGTTTTAGACGGCAATTTCTAGCGAAGTAACATTCAACGAAGCTTTTGCCAATTCAGCAGTATTCAAGGTACCTGCAAAGTATCAAATACAAACGTGGCACAGAATTATGGATTTTACAATTAGAAACCGCAGACTCTCTTGCTCTGCAATTTCATGTAACTAGGAAAAATTTCGCTTTGAATGCGGCTTTCAAAAAACATGAACATATTTGATAGCTTCATTTCATTCGGAAAAATAGTGCAAAGTACATCTCGCCGCAGAGATACCTGTGATGACTATATATGCATCACTGAAAGAGTAAAATAAGCACAGGACACCACATAGCACCTCCATTCTTAATCTCGATCTCTACATCCGCTAGCCAGCATTGTCCAAATGGTACATACCAGCATTGTTCTGATAATAGTCAGCCTTCTTTTATTCTCTGCCATTATTAGACATTTAGAAATCTTAATTGCTCCAGGTATGGAAAGTTTGTATCTGTGAATGCCTGGTCTGATAATCGCTACACCTACGTATATATATCGGATGCTTTATATCCATATTTTTATTGTCCTTTTTTGTGCTTTAGTATGACTTACAAGGGCATCGACCGCGAGAGAGACAGAGAGAAATATGCAGATATTTGGGGATTAATGATTTTGAAAGCAAAGAATGTAGTTGTGAAAAATTGGCGAGTGTATTCTGATCAAAAAACAAAGCTTTCTGTTAATAAGCCTGACGGACAATTCGTAGAAATCTTTTGTGTGTGTGTGTAGTCAACTTTGACTAATTGACGAGTGTCCATTGCTCACTTGGGTGGAAACTGTTCGAATGTGTCACTTCGTTATTAATTCCGAGACCATTAGCAAAATCCATTTTAAACACAGGGAGAATTTCAACAGATTATTAAAGCTCGAATTGCTAGGCGGAAAGTTCAATCCTCTGTTACAATTTCATTTTAATAACCTTCGGAGTTGCGCCGACGAACGTTACCCTCGCTATACCCTAGCCTAAGGTTAAGCTGTGGTATGGGATTTCTGTAAAATGTGGAAGTTCAGTTTCATGGCTGGGGTGATTACCAATCAGTAGGGGATTGCCGAGCAGTGGCTCTCAAGCCTTCCAATCAGTTAGGGCTAATCTCATATTACGGCAAAGTACTTTGAATATAGGTTTACACGGTGGTAGGAAAATTAGGGTGACTCAACCCTCGATATAAAGTATGGATAAGACTTACATGGTGAACATTTTTTTCCCACAGGCCGAAAATACCTTCATAAAAGCACAATGAAAGTTCAAAACATGTCAAATGGTTTTCACACCGTTAAAGGTTAATCTGCGCAGGATTAGCCTCGTGAAATTTTTTTACTTCACATAGGATTTAATTTTTTTTCTTTTTTTTTTTTTTAGATTTAATCCAATTTTAAGTGGAAATTTTGAGCGGTTAAAATTCTGCGAGCATATAAAACCTTTGTTCTGTCATCCTGCCACTTTTTATGCGCACCTCGGTACATATAACTATATTACTATGTACAATTAACATTTGGTCTGGAGGGTTTCTTACAAATAGAAATACAACTGTGTAAAAAATATATATCTACCTTTATATATATAGATATACACATATATGTACAATACTATAAAATATAGGTGCAGATATATCTGTTCGCGAAGATTGTTCGTGGAACTGTATTGGTTCTTTCATCCGGCGTTGGGTTATCTGATTCCATCTCAGGGGTAAAGTTAATTTCCTTCTGATTGCTCCGCGGAAAGACAGATAACAGCGATCCACTCGAGTGAGGTAGCAGGCCACGGGATAGGGCTACCTATTACCTATTTGTTACATAAAAGAAGAATAAAAGTTTGGAGAAAATGTCCGTGGACCGCGATATTTTTGTCACACACAATGACTATTCGTTATCAATACTCGTTATACTTGTAGAGCCACGTAGTATAATCCCCTGCGAACGTTCAAAATCAGATAAATCAAACCTCACGAAGAGAGTAACAATTATTATTGTACAAAAATGTTGAATATATTGCGATAAAAAAATTAGCCCTACATTCCAGCCGAAAGCAAATATCAGTTTTACGCTTGGACGAACTATCGAGAAAACAGTTTACTAAAAATATTGTACTTTTCGGGTGAACAATCGATTTTGATAACGAAATTTTTGTACATACATCCTATCAGAATTTTTTCTCCATATTCTGTGAGTCTTTTTTTTATCGAAAATTCATCTTCTTTTATCATATACCATAAGAAGAGTCTCATTTTCATACGAACTAATCGATAGACCTGAACTCGAGGAAGAGGGAAGGTAAGACAGGCTAAGCTAGCTTTCTAAAGTTTTCTGAAAAAAATATGGTTTTCTGGAGGTATGCATATTAACTGTAAGAATGTATGGGGAATTCCACGGTAACTTGACCAGAGTTTGGCCGCGCGATTTTTAATTTCATTGAAACTTTTTTGGGTGATAGTATGACACTTGAAAACATGAAAAAATATCCCCTCTTTTTTTCAATCAACCCGTTTTTGCGCATGAGCCATAAAAGCTATCTCAAAAACGCCCTAACCGATTTTGATGAAAAAAATACGAAAATTCTCGGCATTCAAAATAAAAAATTGCCATCCAAATTTTGAAGTGGGCTGACTTTTTTTTCTCTGTTTTTCGTTGTATTTTTCATTATTATGCACCATATCGTACGTTAATAGACCCATTTTTCAAGTTGTATTGAACCATCATTTCGAAAATTGAATTTTTTATATTATTTTACGGATTTTGATATTATTTTTCGAAATGATAGTTTAATACAATTTAAAAAATTGCTCTGCATTAACGTACCATATCATGCATATAAATAGAAAAAACGACGAAAAACGGAGAAAAAAACGTCAGCCCACTTTCAAGTTTGGATGATAATTGTTTATTTCGTAAGCCGTAAGTTTTCGTACTTTTTTTCATCAAAATCGGTGAGGGCGTTTTGGAGATAGGTTTTGTGGCTCATAGGCGGTAAAAAAGGGACGATTATAAAAACAAAGGGGGATGTTTTTTCCATGTTTTCAAGTGTCTATATATAGCCACTCTACATATGGTAGCGATACAAAATAGCGAATAGATCGTTTGATTTTAATTGAATATCCGATTTTTAATTTTTTTTTTTTTCGTATTAATTTTCTGCACCTCGTGCAGTAGTCGGTTAGTTTGACCATATATGCGATAAAATAAGTGGATTCATTTAATTCACAGCTAAAACAAGTACTTGCTAATTGTAAGAGTTATTCGAGTTCATCCCGTTGAAAACGGGCACGTAGTCTAATTAATTACGTAACTTCATTAATGTGTGACGACAAAGCTCGGAGAGCGTGATTCTTGTTAAATGAAAGAAAAAATTAATTAACACTCGGGTACCCGGAACCATACAGTTGAATAGTTTTTCCTACGCAAATTTAAACCGAGAAAAGGGAGGATTGGCAGCGCGTGTATGTCGGTATATCATGCCCATGCTTACATAGTTCATCAACGAAATAAATTCACAACAAATTACAAGGCAAATGTAAGGAGCTTACATTAGAGAGAGGGAGAGAGAGAGATTTAGTAGCAGGAACAAGGGACGAATGAGAAAAGAGGGTTTAGCGCGGAATGCCTTCAGGGATTTCGGAAGGTTTTAGTATAAGATTTCCCCCATCCATAGCTTGTCGTAGCTAACTTAAGCGAAGCAACCCCTCGGAAATGTATTGTGCAAAATGAGATTGATATGAGGTAGATCGTTATAATTTGTATACAAAATTGTCAATTCAACACACGTATAGGAAAATAACTGACACATTTCAGTGGGGAATATAATTTCCACAAGAATTATACAAATCTGTCAAAAAAAATTTTTTGTCAAAAGTAGGTAAATTCTATCCACAAATTTCAACCTGATAGACGAATTTACTCGAAGCAAATAGCTCGTTCGATCGTTCTGAGTGTTACTTCATAGAAGTGAGATTATCACGGATGAAGTTTCTCCGTAGGTTTACGTTCCGGTGGATCATTTCCCTCGGTGCAGTACATGCTACCTTGCGTTTGCGGAAAGGTAATGGTTACGTTGTTTCAGTAGTGTTATTCAGGCTTCCTGTTGTTAATATACGTTTTGTTCAACGCCAGGTAATAGAGGCAATTAAATGCAGTAATATGCGCACTGTTGAATCTCAAGTTTGTCAAGAGCCTTTCAACGATACCTCTGTAGCAAACTTACGGAAACAATGCTTTGTGATACAGCGTTAACATTGTTTTAGAGCTTCTGATGTGATTATCCTTTATAGCTACGAGGACGTGGTGCGGAATCCCTTTTGGAGATTTGTAGCATATTATATAAGATCATAAAACAATGTTTCAACAAACTATGAATTTTTTAAGTGATACGTACTGTACCTGTACGTCTATATTGATGAATCAAATTTAACGTAACATATGTAACACGTGTCTTCCCGTTCGTTGTTAGTCAGTGGATTCGACTCACTCGGTTTTTTTTTTGCCGAGAAACAACGTCCCTCGAGGTCAAAGGAGAGATGTTAAAAAACATGAGTTCGTGTCGGAGTTCTCATGGTGTAACCCGAAACAAACGATACGGTCTCGCAGAATCGAAGACAAAACTTTCAACGTGGAAATAATTTTGAAAATGAACAAATAAATGAAATAAATAAATTGACATAAAACGATCGTCAAGAGATCGATTAATCGAAATCGATCAAAATGTAACGCCTTAAAATTTATTTCATTGAAACTTAGAGTCGGCACGCGAGTGCCCACGATACTCTGAGAAAAATGCACTATTTTTCGAGTGTCCTGTTCATATCAGGGACTTTTTTAATATTCCACGCGAATGGCTGGCGGTCAAAGTCTGGGCTGCCATATTCCATTTCCAGCAATGGATCAGTCAGACAATTGACTATCGGCTTGATTGTGCCCCACACCAACTTTGGCGTTCGCGAATACGTGAAAGCCATCAACACGGCTGTCGGCGGTCTTCACAAAGCCAGAGGTCAGCCGAAGTTCTCCTTTTTGAAGAAGTACAATTTCACCCAGAATCAAGTCAGGAGCGTCATGATGGAGCTGACCCCGAGCCCCACAGGTAAACAATTTTATCCCATTAATTTTTTAACGATCAAAGAGATTGATTTTAATTAATATTTTTCTTGGTGTTCAGGGTCTTTCGATATTATTTACGTATTTTCGTCAGCCATATCTAAGCAAAAGGTTGCATGTTGAATAATACCAAAG
This sequence comes from Macrophya alboannulata, assembly GCA_949628255.1. Taxonomy (NCBI): domain Eukaryota; kingdom Metazoa; phylum Arthropoda; class Insecta; order Hymenoptera; family Tenthredinidae; genus Macrophya; species Macrophya alboannulata. The sequence continues at coordinate 13,327,582 of OX451209.1, forward strand.
CGTAATTGGCGATAATAAATTGTACAGGCCATCGTGTTTCGTACAAAAAACTCTCACCCAATCAATCAAACGACGATTGTCGTCTACTTTCCTCACATAACTGCAATCACCGTTTAATATTTGGTGGTAGATGTGAATTGGTTGATTACCAAACTTCCAGTTCTCCGATAATGACGAACTACGAATAGCTGCATAATTGTTACCATATACCGAGTATTGGATCACAAGTGGACATTACAAGATATTCAACCTCAAGGCTTCACGCAACTAGCACTAGCAGTGCTGCATACATACTGCACACAAAGGACTCTCAAGCTTATAAAATAATTGTCAAAGACTTACAATTAGTCCAATGGGTTCTCTTGGTGTATTAGTCACCTATTCCTTTGCAGAGGTGGTAAACAGAGGCGAGGATAAGCGGAGTGCTAGTTAGGTTGGAAGACTTTTTTTTAAGTTAGGAAGTAAAGCCAGCATCGCAAACTCAAAGCAAAGGAAAGCAGAGCAGAGCAAAGCAAGGCAAAGCAAAGGTTGGTTGGAGGTAGTTTGATTTGGGCTGAAACAGCAGGGATAACAATGTTCTGCTGTGAGTTAATACGACTCGTAAAAGCTTTCGTATTCCTCGCCGTTATACCTCCTTCAAATGTGCTTTTTTATTTTCTAAGTTTTTCTAGATATCATAAAAATTTAACTTTTCACGGATGCATCTCGTTGTACAAAATAAAAACATAAACATGAGTCAAGACTCTGCAATATTATTACGTTTTATTAAGGAGACTGTCAACAACTTGAACCAGACTGGCCTTCGTTATCCTCCAGCTTTCGATGGTAATACTCAATGCCAAGTGTACTTCACTAATTATGAATTGCATACTTTAAAATTGGGCAATTGAGGTGTATCGATTGAATTATAATTAGCTGTATCCGATTTTTGTCCAAGGGGAGGTCCTTCGTTCCTGTGACGGGCTCTCCTTCAAATTTATAAGGATCGTGACCAACACCTTGAGTCTGAAATCTGACGCTGTCTAATATTATAGCGTAGGGAGGAAATTCTTGTCAAATTAAGCTTTGTTTCGATGGGGCTGGGTTGAAGTTTTGAATTTCAAAAGATTCGAACGGTAAAAATTTCAAATCCAAATATTACCGACTCACAATTTTTAGAAAGAGTATTTCCCTGAAAGTCGGCATAGTCGATTCGAAAAACTTAGTATTGAAAAAACACGGAAGGGTCGAAATTCCAAAAACTCAAGATCCGAAAGGCCTAACATGAAATTTTCGGGTTCATGAACTTTTAGAATTTTGGACGTTTTGGGTTTCTGATAGAGCTGGTAATAATCGATTTTTGGGAGATCGAATACTTAATCGATTTTCGAGTGTCGATTTAAACGCCGAACCCCGCTGAGTCAAAAAGAAAAATCGATTCTTCATACCCTATTATAGCCCTATTCTTTACCTACATCTTGAGCGCTTTAACATCAAGGAACTCTGAAACTTACGCGAAAGACAGAACGAAGAATGTTCATGAATGCTTAGAGTGGGCATATCCGTACTCGAAACTTTGAAGCTCATTTTCTCGGTACTACGTTTTAACGTACGGTGGGGGCATGATTACTGACGAACCAAGGTACTGGAAGCGCTCAAAGTTTTACAGGACCTTTGAAATACCCTTCCCTATCACGACTACCATAACCAATACGATTACGATTCTGTAACGGATTCACTAAACCAGAAGGGAGGGTTTTTTGTGAAAAAAATCGCGAAAAAATGTATTTTTTTCTGATATCTTCACTAATTTTTTTACTAATTGAGTATAGGTAATTGCCAATTATGGTCTTCATAAGAACTATTTTTATTAGGGTGGTTCAAAAAAAAAAAAAAAAACACGAATTTGCTGGAATCAGTTGCTCATCCGTAGTTCTATACGTTTTCAGAAAAGAAAAAGTTCTTGCGGGGCTCCAGCAGCTATACGAGCAATTTTAGTACTGCCTCATCGACGATAAAATTATGCCGAAATAGCCATTTTTGGTGATTTTTAATTTCGAGGATTCAACTGCTCACCGAGACACTTGTTCCTTTCTCCCAAAAAATAATTTTCGCAAAAGGAGAGATCGGTAGGACAATATTTACTAATGCCTAATTGAGGTTTGAATTTCGAAAAATGCGAAATTAAAAATCGCAAATGGTCAGCTATAGCCCTGCTCATCTCCAGCTCTCGGTTTCACTCCGATGGAGAACGAAAGGGCAACATGATATCTCAAAATTGAATTTTTCTTCGAACTTTCGAATGGTTGAGATCGATGAGGCAGTATCACATATTACTCTACAGAGACCGGGTTTCACAGGAAGTTCTTTTATGTAAAAAGGAAGTGATTTCCAGATGAGCGGAGCTATATCTGACCATTTACGATTCTGAATTTTGCATTCCTCAAAATTTCAACCTCGATGAGGCGGTCAGTAGTAAATACGGCAGTACCAATTTTTCCGTTGTCGAAAACTATTTTCTTGGGCAAAGGAACAAGTATCTCGGTGATCAGTTGAATCCTGAAAATTGAAAATCACCGATAATGGCGATTTCGGCATAATTTTATCGTCGATGAGGCAGTACCAAAATCGCTCGTAAAGGCTGGAGCCTCCGCAAGAACTTTTTTTTTGTGAAAACGTATAAAGCTATGGATAAGCAACTGATTCTAGAAAATTCGTGTTTTTTTAACCACCACTCATGTATATCCAAATAAAGTATAAGGCTATATTTTTTTTTTCTCTTTCTTCAGATCACTTGTTCGGCCAGTAGAATGCCCACTATCAAGTGATACGCAAGAAATTGGCAACCTTGCACGAACTTTAACTATCGTATTTTCAAAAAATTTTGACCTTTTTTTTCAACATTCGTGTCAGAACAAATAAATATTTGTTTGAATAACGCATGTTTTGCTGAATTGTTTCAGTTCTAATCTGCCCCGAAGAAATATGATCGTTTTGGCCGTTCGAAACTCCTATACCTACGTTGCAAAAATAATCAGTATCGAAAACCGAAAATTCAAAAACCGTAATTTGAAAACCAAAAATCCGAAAAACCGAAAATCGAGCTATTCGACTTTCCGGTAAAATCGATTTCAACTTGACCATTCTCGAATTTCAAACTGATAATCGAAAATCGACACTTTAGTCGAAATGTCTGTTTTGGAAAAAAATCGACTAAAAATGCCAGCCCTAGTTTTTAGCTGTCTGAATTCCGATATTTCCGAATTTGAATATTCTGAACTTTATAACGTTTCTGAAAATTCGAAACCTTCGAAAATAGATGCGTAATTCTTACCATTTGGAACCTTCAAAATCTGCAACTTCAACCTAGCCCCGTTTCGATAAAATACAAGGGAAATATAACTGCTAAAACCATGGGTTTTAATCATTAAGGTAGAGCCAAAAATGCAACAGATTTACTCAGTTTAATACTTACGGATACATATTTTCAAATCATTATCCGAATAGTGTGCTCCGGCTTCAGATGCATTTATCAACAGAAATAGCTCACAATTTTCTAAAATTATACATTTTCGGACTTCGAGAGTTTACATTTCACGCTGACCATGCAGACCTATGCGCTAGAGGTTCAAAAGATCATCGATTCTTTTATTACATACATAGGTATGCACGCTATACCAGCATGATAAGCCTAATGGTCACCTTATATGGATATCCATGCGGTGATCTTTGTCTCGTGGTTTGACAGGCCTACGTTCCGGAATTAATGTATCGTATCTCCTTTGCTTGTGTCATACGCACGTTTCTACATATCACGCGTCTACCGTTTTGATTTATGATTAGAATGAAGATAATGAATTGTTAACTGAATTAATTTAAAATTTGGGTAACCCAATTGATAAGAACTGGTGCCCTTTCCTGGTTTAAAACTCTTTTTATTAAATTTATCGAGAATTCGATACGCTGAAGAAATTCAATCACCAAGAAGCCCACCTTCATTTACGCCCTATCTTGGAAAAAGTCGATCTTCTTTCATAGCCCTCAAAAATATTCTTATCAAATTTCATTTTACTAAAGTACTAACGAGATCTCGTGTAATAATAAATACCCCAATGATATAACTAAGTTATTGGCATGTAATTTATTGGAATTGGGTAATTTTCATGATCTTAAGGCTAATTATTTTTTGCGGCTTCTATATATGAAAAAAAAAAAAAACGAAAATCTTACACAATTAGCTTCGACTTGCAGTCAAATCGAAGACGGTTATCATCCCTCAAGAACAAGACTTTATTGTTCGAAAAACAATATCTACTACTGTTGAGCAGTTGCACCACGTAGCGTCTCGCCACTTCGCCAAAATCAGTATAACGATTTCTGGCTAGACAAGAACTGATGAGAAAGATATCTTCACTTCTCACAGAGAGGAACTAATTGTCCCTCAATAAAATCGTGTACTTGAGATAAATCAACTTCATGAATTAAAGTACACGTCTACCGATAGTAGACGAATATTTCTGACGGTTACCAACTGATCACAGAGATTGTTCCCCTCACTACACAAGCCGCGTAGCACATAAATTGGATTTTCATTTTGTCACGGATGAGTTGGCTCCCAAAGTTCAGTATCTACCATTATCGTTGATCGGTCTACGATACGTGATGCAGACGACAATGTTTATTTGGCGAGCGGACCGTGTAAAAGAAAAAAAAAAAAAAACCTCGAGCTTGTGGTTGTATAAAACTTACTCAATAGTATTTCATGAAATGGTGCCAGAAAACGTAAAGAATTTCTGATTGTCTCACTTTCTCGGGATACTTAGACCCCCAGATCGATATCAACCGATGTTAAGAACCTGTATATGGGACCCACACATGGGATTAGCCTTACAGAATTTCGTGGTCTTCAAAAAAATTCTAAAAAAATTTAATAACGAATTATCATACGAGTACAATACTGTTTCCAAGTTTTATTCTGCAGTTCTGTTCAGCGGTTCAGGAGATAACCCTGTCCAAGTACTTTTTCCTTACCAGAGAATTTCCCTGCAACTAAATTTTGTGCGCTAAATTTTACACATTGAACAAAATAATGTAATGATCTTATTTTCATGATGGAATGACCGATGGAGATAATACTTTTCTTTTTTGTACAGCGGGTATACGTATGAGCTAGCCGCATTTTATACGGTGGAAAAGTTTGTTCGATGACCCGTGGCTATCGATCGGTCAACATCTGGTAGCACAATTACAGCTATAATGCTCACTCGTGAGCTTACAAGGTCCAGAACAAGCGGTTTTTAATTTATACACCCGAATAACTCACTGCAGTAATCCGCAGAGATATGGTAGTGACATTTCAGGAGGGTTAGGAATTATAATACAAGTCATACAGTCGAGGGCTAACGACATGAGAACACGAGAGGGTTGACTTTAACATAGGTATATGCTTCCGAAGCAATTACGGTCTGGCCGATGTCTCAGTAATTTGAGACTAGTGACGAAGTCATCGCCACTTACTTCGACTCCGATACGTATACCCAACTACATAATTCCAATCTCCTGTAATAAGGAGCCCACGATGGATCTGAATTTCATCATCTCCGGCGTAACCGTTGCTTCGATATCGCCGGGATGAACGAATTTATACCGGCTCAAGAATGTCATCCTAATTACGTATGTCAAACACTAACGAAGTCTCACCTTCGCCAAGGTATAACTCGTACTGTGTGTAATTATGACTCGCGATTTTTCGTAACACAGAACGTAACTTGGTCGCCAGATATTCAACCCTATGTCTTATTTCCAATGTTCCTTCATAAATGTATACTCAGAGATCATTGTCGCAATGAAATCGTCATGTTATTTGAATTATTATGGCATCAGATAAAGTAAGACTGAGACGTACTTTACGAATGGCTTCAGAACTTTTGTACTCAATTTATTGATCATCAAGCAGATCCAGAATTTGATGAACTTATTGCAGTCTGGTTTTCGCGTGAAGTCAAGAAAGATCAATGAATTTTACTACATGTATGGAGCATCGGTCTTCCTGCTTTAACACCGACGTCTGAAACGACTGTAAATTGCTTCGGATCTATACATCTCCGGATATACGTCAGCGGATAAAACGGCTTCCGCATGAAGATGGAAATTCCTCGTTTTCGTAGGATAAATGATTTTCTACCTGGTCTTGGCGTCTCCGGTAGAATTAACGTTTCAACGGAAACCACTCGGCTTTGAATCCTCCCTCAAGCTTTTGGAAGATCGATATGATGTATCAGACTTAGATATGCCGATGCCTCCGTCAACTTGGGGATATATCGAAACTTGCCGAAGAGATTAGTGTAACTTTATAAACTTGGATTGAAAAATGACAAATTTTACACGGTAATCACCGCTGTCTGCGTTTCAGTTGCATTTTCCATAAATAAACGAGATTTGCGTAAGATATCTTGAAATATTTTTTTTTTTCTTTGCTAATCGCACGATTGAGCCACAGTCGATTGTGACGAAATTTACACAGTAAATTCTCCATATGAATACAAAAATTTCGACCCTATACTGAAGTTCGGCGCTCACCTGGTTTCGGATATATACAAGCAAATGAATTGGAAAAAATACCAACAGGAAAAAAATATCGAAAATGGTGAGGATCACGGCCAGGTCGAAATGGCCTGGAAACGCCTCATATGTATCTGAATTGAATTCGTTGAATGAAAATTTGTCATTTTAATAGCTGTTTGTTAGCAACGCTTGCCGGCTTTTATTTTGGCTGATATGAAAGCGCATTTATACATTGAATATAATATGAAACAGACGTATTACGAGCTTACAGTTCTTGGTTTTTGCATTAACTCGTCATGATTACTATGCACATAAGAAACCCAAACTCAGAGGTTTATAGGAAGCAACTTTTAATTCCAATAATGTGACGATGAGCTTCCCTAATTCAGAATCACTCTGGAATTCATCGAATACTAATTCTGTATTGATATACAATTGTATTGATCAAAGAATCAGCATTCGTCAGGAGTTGCCATGAGAGTGAACCGTCATTAGAACCTGAAACATCGTAATTTTGACAGACCAACTTTGTACAGTAGGTAGGTGTAAGCGACCATCCGACCTAATGGATTGGAAACCTATAATCGTGTCTGAATTGCTGTCTGAATACGAGAAGCTGAGAAGGTGTCAGGGGGTTCAAGGCTAGATTGTTCGTAAAGATTTATCGGCTTGAACAAGACTCTAAAAAATTTTAAGCCCATAGCAGTCCTCGTGTAACGGTGGTAGGTAGCTAACGATCACCTTAAATAAATCATATAAACGTCAGTAATTCTAGAGAAGATAATATTGATTCTGGAAACCACACGACAAATGTAGGCAGGTCTGTGTGTATTTCGGGCTAGCGGTAAACAAACCCTGTTAGCTCGCTCTAGTTGAAAAGCACGATCAAGCTCAGCCAAGAGACCAATTAAATTGCCAAGCACTTCGCTCTTTTGCACCATTAGACGGCTAACGACCAATAAATATTAAGAGGCCAATTCACAATGTCCCATATCAAATCCACGATGCAAGTTATCGATCAGTTTTGGGATTTCGCTGTTCATGGAGCTTTAATTCGAACTTGACAAGACTAACGTCTTTACTAGATCTGCACGGCTCACAAGAGGCTCGGAGTATAATCTTCGATCAACCTTGCATAAGAATAAAGGTTCGATATTGAAAACAACTTCTCAGGATTCATCGGGGCGAAGGTGAACCGCATAAGAGGTAACGTCAAAAAGCACTTTTTGAAGATTGTTAACGGTGAAAAAAAAACCTCCACTGACGGACTGTATGTGGTAATATTTACGTGTTTCTTTTGTACATCTTCGAATCACCGAGGTGGCCAAACCTCGGCCCTCATAAATAAACGTAATAAGTAACAGGGCGTTGCGAGTCCGCGGGCGAGGAATTTATCCCAGGAGATGAGTTTACGGTTCAAGTGCGTTGCTACGGTTCACAAAGGTGAAAAAAAGCGCGAAACCAAGAGAAAAGGAAAGTTGAAAAGACAGTCCGTGCTGACAAGTAGATCTTCCCTCTTCAGCGTCACTTTATAAGACAGACTTTAATGATGCTGAGATTCTTAGTTTGCAAAAAACTGAGGCTTCTCTGCCAGATTACTCGCCCACCTTCATATAAATGCGGAACGAACAAAAATATGGAGAAAAAACAAAAAAAAAAAGTCAGCGATATACACTCATAGCCATAGAGTCTCTCGGATACAGGATACCGTAAGCTTTCAGAAGGGTATATATTTTTTTAAGGGTTATTAGTGCTTTTAAAAACGTTCCTTTTTCATAACCGCAAGTTTTATCAAAGCAGTTCATTAATTCTTCAGCATTCGTGAGCCCCTGCATCTGATAAAGTTGGAACCAGTAGAAGTAAAGATACTTATCGTGGGGGCTTATATCAACCGCAGCTTTGATGTTGGATTCTCTGATCATTAATTATTGAAAAAAACTGTACCCTGAAAAATCTGAAATCCAAGTAAGTAGCGGATGATCAGAGCCTTTACGACACTGCTCTTGCTCTGAGTGCATCTAATTACGAGGGTCGATGGCTCACAAAACCCTACCTTTTGCCTGATTATACTTCAAAAGATTAGTGAAGTGCTGTGATAAGACTGGAAGATTGGAAAATTTTTTTGGGGCGAATTGGTCCTGAAAAAAAAATACTCCCTTCAAAAACAACACACCGATATAATATTCCGGGAAGCTTTATAAATCCTAATCTGATTATTACTCATTCATCTTCGAGGCTAATCACGCGGAAATTCACGTGTGGAATTTTTCATAGCAATTTCCAATACCACCTTGACACGGTACTGTCACCCTCGATTTACCATCGCCGATCGAGTGACACAGTGGAAAAAATGACAGGCCAATAATTTCGAGGTTTCGATCAAAGAGCACCTAGAGTCTGTCAGGGTACATCGCACGGCTGCGTCACTCGAATCACAGCGCGGCAGTCCCTGTCGACGTCGTTCCAATTACGGTATAAATGCGAAAGTTCCATGCTAAATTAATGGACTTTATTTTTCAGTTTTATTATACCATTCCTAGGTAGATCGAGACTCGCAGATTGCAATTTCTCATACTATTCGTGCCGAGTCTATTGACACTATAACAGTGGTGCCACACTTTAAGTCGTTAGTCGTAATTGTTTCGATAGAATAGCTTTGACGTTCTAGGTCAGACTTTGAACGTACCTGTGAGAACATTAACGAAGGAAATTAATAGTTGCCGTCTATATTCCTTTGACTGATATTTCGCAACGATGAAATTCAATAATTTTAATGTCAAAGGAACGTGATAATTATTAAACCCCATTGGAAAGTAGCTGCTCGCGTCACATGCTACGATGTTGGTAACAGCCATATTATTTTATGTGAACTTACATCTTAGAGCAGTAAAGGAAATGAGAACTTTGAACGAAAATGTAATCTACTTTTACTTTAATTCTAGAAAAATAAATGCAATTTCCCCCTTGGAAATTGCAACTTTTATTTGTCGTATAAACAAGCCGACCAAGCTCAGTTATAAATAAGGGACCAACGTGCATACCTACCTGCGACACGGTCAATTCGAGCGCGTTAAAGTTTCATTTGTGTACATACTTGACGGATCAAAGGACCACTTTTTTTCGGCCAATTTCAATATACCTACCCCTACGTACAGAGAGTATAAAAATGCCGATCATATTTGCAAGGTTTTTTTCCTGAATGTTAATATCACGTTGGGTAGTTTGAAACTTTATATATTTATCATAATTTGTGGACAATTTTTCACTCCGGTTACAAACTCTGGGAAAACATTTTTAAAAAGTTGGTAAATTGATGAAGATATACTAGAATCAAATGGCAGCGATAATAATGAAGAGCATGATACGTTCACGTTTGAATATCAGTATACCAGTAAACGTACTCTCAATACGTTGGTGGCATTCGTCCTTGTTCATTTTAAGGTGATACGGAAATCCGAACATCGATATGTACTACCTTAAATCAAAGGACTTCAGACGATCAACTTACGGAGAATTTTATCGAACCTTTCGACAAAAGGTTTGAGAATTTATTGGATACCAACCCTCCTCAGCCAACCAGTGGCTGTCTGAGGCCACCTTGGGTCCTTGCTATCCAACAGACCAAGGTCTAAGGACCAAAGGCCTGTCTTTTCATTTGAGCCAGGTTCCACAAGCATGGTGGTCTAGGGATTTAGTCCAAATTTTCTCTCGGCTTGTATCTCACAGTCTCATCTCCTCGAGTCGAACTATATAACGAAGTAAAAACAAAATCTATACCGTCTTTGGTGTAATTCATCGATAATATTTTCATAGTTGCACATACAGTTCGGTGATCAAAATTTTATGAACAAACTTCATCTTCACTGCTCGGAGGAAACCTGCTTGGAGATAATCAATAGCGAGCGAGATAAATAAGAAACTTGTTTAACGATAGTATATAGAGGTAGTAATTCATCGTTTGAACGGGATCAGAGAACTCTGTAATGTTTGTTTAATATTAAATTATGCAGGTATCATTACCACCGGCTTTCGAACCACCGTCGTATATTGATACGATGTTGGTACTGCGTCGTCGTCAAACGACGTTACGCATGTACGAGGATATGGAATTCATTATGAAGCAATTCTCGCGGGGTATCTATTACGCATATTATTACCATTTTACCTATATAATATAAAGTATATTGATCGTTTTCAAAAGTGAACAGAATTCTTTTCGGAGTTGCTAATAATTTCTTCCAACGACACCCGCGATTCCAACCGAATAAGTAGGTATAATATCCACTGACGTACGTTTTCTCTGCTATAACACGTTATTAAAGTTTCGCAGAAGTAAATGATCATTATGAGGCATTCTCCGTCAGAACGTACGGGAATAATAATTCGAATTTTTGATTTTATCGAAATTTTTATGGGTGATAAGAGGAGCTTTCACGATTTTTTCGATTTTTTTCGTTCATCTGTCCTTGAGATATGAATTTTCGAATTTTTTTTATTTTCAAAAATTCATAACTTCTTGAAAAATTGACCGAATGAGGTGTTTTTTGTTTGAAAATGTTTGTTTTAGACTTTACTTTGAGAAAAAAAACCATACAAAAAAGGTGATTATCATCAGTTGCGGTATGATTTTTTCATTCAAAGCTCAAACTTCACGATTTCTGGAGGTGGGACATTTTTTTTTTTCTTTTTCAAATTCTCATAAGAAACATTGTTTTTTCTACAAATTATGCATTCTATTTTTTTTTTCTGATACAAAATCTTTTTGCGTAAATCTAATCGTACTAAATTTCTAAAAAGATTTAAAATAACAATTGCGTTGATTCTGGGAGCCTATGGCGTTACTTTGAACATAAAAATAAGAAATTATTGGTCCCGATATCGTAATTGATGACGACATAAATTTTTATATTCAAAGTGAAGCCATAGGCTTCCAGAATCAACGCAATTGTTATTTTGAATCTTTTTCGAAATTTAGTGCGCTTAAATTTACGCAAAAAGATTTTGAATCAGAAATAAAAAAATAGAATGAGATGTGACCCCACGATAAATCCGACGGCATAATTTGTAGAAAAAACAGTGTTTTTTTACAAGAATTTAAAAAAATAAAAAAATGTCCAACCTCTCGAAATCGTCAAGTTTGAGCTTTGTATGAAAAAATCATACCACAATTAATTGACACTAATCACATTTTTTGTATTTTTTTTTTCTCAAAGTATAGTTAAAAACAAAAATTTTCAAACAAAAAAAAAACAAAAAAAAAAAAAACACCTCATTTGGTCAATTTTTCAAGAAGTTGTGAATTTTCGAGAAAAAAAAATTCAAAAATTCATATCTCAAAAACAGATAAACGAAAAAAATCGAAAAAATCGTGAAAGCTCCTCTCATCACCCATAAAAATTTCGATGATATCAAAAATTCGAATTATCATTCCTGTACGTTCTGACGGAGAATGCCCCTTATATAGCATAGTGACGATAGTATACGCGTTTCAAATATTTCTGATACTTGATTCAAGTATCCCAATAACGGCTGTACTATTGTATCAGCTAAATTTTTCTGCAATATCAGTTTCCACGACGGCGTTAAAGCTAGAACCATAACCAGACCAAGTTATACCTATAGATAGAGTTCAACGAAAGGATCAGTACCACTGCCGAGGGTGGTATTAGTCCAAACGCAGTCGTTTATCCCAGTACCGGATCAACATCGGTAAATAGTCGGAATGGCAAGATCGTGCCGACGCTGGTAACCGGAACCGGGCTAATATTGCGAATAAACAGTCGGCCTCTGGCATAGTACGGTACTAAGCCAGTATCTGAAGTTCCCTAAAAAATATCGAACAAGCTAAGCACGAGAAGGGCGTAATCTCTCGTAGGGCTTATCCTCTTCCGGTTTCCAGCCTTTGAAATGTATTGTGCGAAAGGGTCAACACTGTCCGGGAGACTTGCGACAACACTGGGCTGCAGATGCTGGCCCAGTACCGGGCCGTGGTAATAGTGCAGGCGGGATTCACGGTGTTCAATGCTGCCCCAGCACTCGACGTCGATGCTTGGCTGTTGCGGCTGGACCATTACCAGTATTGGTAGAGTTTGCCTGACTAGGTGGCGTAAATAAACTTGTGAACAGTATGCTGTAGTTGTAACTCTGTTATATTCATTGTTAGCGATGCTGAGTCTGGTAACTGCACTGCCGTGGCGCATCTTGAATGGTATATAATGGGCACTTCATACTTGTGAACCTGTTACCGAGCAATAACCTTGAGCACATCCAATTTTATGGAGGTAAGCAAGCCCTTGGCGTGAGTAAACACAAAGATCAGAGAGTTGCGGAGTAGACTGGTGTAGCCACCCCCGGCCACGAAAGGGCGTCGCAAAAGCAGCAAGTGTAGCCGGGACGGGTCGAGGCCATAGGAATTCGGTGACCTACATTTTCCCTGGCTTTTCCACGCACACGTTTGCGCGCACACCCACATGCATTAACCTCAAGCCAGTACCCTGCCAACACCGTGAGTATGGCTAGAACCATGCCGCTTGAATCAGAAATTAATGCCCCGAGCTTATATAACGATTATAAATTCGCTTGAGCCCTGCAGTCGGACAGGGAACACTTTTCCTCCATGGTCTGGATTGGAAGTAAAAATCGAACGGAAATATTTCGGTAGAGAAATCAGTCCTGGAAATTGAAAACCGAAAGACGAACTTTACTTTTCAAATGTTTTCAATCACACGTATTGGTACACGGAGCAAAACGACGTTAACAAAAAAAGGTAAAAAGACTCTTGACATTTTCCGGTCTCGTCCACTTCCTCGTTTTCTATTTCTCAATTTAAACTCGATTTAGTGAATTAAAAAAAAATCTCTCATATCGTCTCACAATGAAACGTATCGATCTTCCTCGAAGGTATTGCTGAACTACCCATAGTGAAGTGGATTTCATATCAGGAGATTATTCGTAAATCTGTTACGGTATACTGACAAGGGCTTTTTCTTCATTTGATACTCGTGGAACGTCTTGAAATCCGCCTTCCGTGTATTCTACTTGATCTGTTTACTAGAGCGATTGATTCAGCCAGACGTTTATCACAAAAATGTTTAGTCCTTGACTGTTATTAGCCATATCTTCGTGGACGAGTTTTGAATTCATTCAGTCAGTTAGGAAAAAAAAAATATGTATAATATATACTCAAAGAAGCGAAGAATTGTACGGATAACTTGGCAAAAATCCTGCGGCTTGCCCATCGGTTCGCGTTTTGAAACTTTGATAGGAATTGAGGCGGAGAAAGAAGTTGTCCGATTTCCTTGAAATTTTACACCATACAGACTTGCCAAAGTTCGAAAAAGTTTTCGGAAAAGTTTTGTAACGGTATAGCGGAATTTACTTTTCTTGTTCCACTGTAATGAACAATCGAAGATCTCAATTTCCGAGAGTAATACTTATGCATATAGAAAACTGAATCTCGAATGAAAGGTTGTAAGTGGATGCAGCTGGACTGTTCACTCGTATATTATGGACTAACTTGTCGAAGTTATGCATTTAAAATGATGATAATATTCATAATTGTTCATTTTTTTCGCAGATGTAATGAAATATTGAAATAATACCCAGTAATCTTCACGTTCCACTATGAAATATGAACGTACCTGTCATAAAGCTGATTTCAATTCAGTCAAAGTGTAGGCCAATCAACCTGGAAACTATATTATTTGCCATCAGATCGATTAAATGTGAAAAACATTCCATCGAGTCGAATGGAACTTTGAAAAACAACCGCGACGTATTTGTTTGTTCGGAATTTATGTGACAGGTACTTTGCCATAAAATAAATTTAGATCTGATATGGTATGTGCAATTTTGAAATTTATTCTTCCAACGAAAACGGATTTTTAACTACCTCGGGATCGGCCAGACTCAACCTGCAGTGCTAAGCTGGAAGAATTTGTGTAAACGAACGGGAACGGGCATATAAATTGAATAGTTTAAGCCCAGTGTTTGTCGTTCGTGAGAAAATGTCGAAAGTGAGGATAAATGGAATACAGATAAGTGGCGGAATCAGGCCCACAACGACTAGACGTCTAATCATCTTCAAAAACTTCAGTTTTTTCTGGCAAAAAAGCGTGACGAAAACGCTTTTCACGTAGTCTGAGAACAGATCCGTTAAGCTGGCAAGGCCAACACTTGAAACTAATTAATTAACTTTTAGCTCATTAATAGCTATTTAATTGTGGCAATATTACGTTGCAATATTTGAGCATAGTCATGGCAGCTCAATATTAAGTTTTTTTTTCTGAAAATGACAAAAGCAAAATAATTTTTTTGCATTCAAGCTCACTTTGAATATCAAAACAATAGGAAGACCCGTGTTCAAAGGGGATTGAATTCTATCGGGAAATAAATTGGTAACCATTGATTAGTTTTTGGTCGTTCATTTGGCGTTTAAGAGATTGGCAGACTTTCGGGGTAAACGTATTGCGGTACGGTATTTAGTTAGAAATCCGTGATGGATGCAAAAGCTGTCGAACGGAACCGCTTCGAAACCGAAACAATTAAGGCTCATGAAATATCGGCCAGTGAATCAGTTTGTGGTGCAATCTACCAGCTCCCATGCATCAATTTAATTTTCATTTGCTTACACCTATGCGTAGCAAAATTCCGGATTTCAGCTTAATTGAAGATAATGATGTGTCTGGAAAATGATGATGTGATCCGGAGTCTGCAGGCCTTCGAACATCACTGAAACTATGTATCCAATTTACGTGAAGTTTATGAACTTCGATCACATCCACAATGCTGCGAGAGAGCGATGTACATTTTTCACAGTTTCTATCGCGATACCATTATTATTGTTAATACACGGTTATGATTTTTCTGTTTCAGCCATATTGGATTCATTGTGCAAGGAGTTCCTGTCCGTGAACGTCTCGGCCATTCTTTACCTCATGAATTACGAACAATATGGTAGAAGTACCGCCAGCGCTCAGTACTTTCTGCAGTTGGCGGGTTATCTTGGGATTCCAGTGATTGCCTGGAACGCTGACAATTCTGGCCTCGAAAGGGTGAGTAAGAGTCACGAGACTTCGGGTTCATCTCTATCTTGACCTTCGAGGATCACTTTTCTGTGTGGGATAAATAGCGTGGAAGATCGATAGGTCGAGAACTCCTGGCATCGTTTATTCCTCTCCATTCAGTGTTCCCTTTCTTCGGCCCCTTCGCCGTCCCTTTCTCTCTATCTTTCTCTGTCTCTTTCTCTTTTGATCCATAAATTACTGAGAAAACGGGCCGGATAATATCAAGGAATGGAGAGCGAGGAATTTTCGAACAGTTTGCCACGTATTTTCATTTATTACACAACGTCCCAGAAATTTAACTGCGGGAGAGAAACTGGCTCGACGAATCTTACCGTTAGATCGAAAATACAAGACAGTTGTAATAAAGTAGTTATAATAATACCAAGAATTTAAAGAATTAGTTTTTGGTCAGAAACGATATTCGAAAGGCAACCGAGGACAGTATTTCCCAAAGCGCGAAAGGGAGAGAGCGATTCTCCTGTCTGTTAATGAAAGATTTTGCTCCAAGCACACGATTGAAGTTCAATATTTATCCTCACGGGCTACTTGTTGTTTTGAAACAGTACTTGAACACCGTAAGTCCGTGAAAATTGGAAGGATATTGGTTGGGAAAAAAATTACTAAGTTTTTGAAGTAGAATCTTTCGGGCAAGTATTCCCCCTTGCATCGAATATGATATCGGTCTTGAATCAGCTGAGATTGGTTCGGTATCTGAAGCCTAATTTATTGCTGACTTTTTAGAGATTCAGGTTTTTATTATGATAATTTATGATAAGAACGAAGGTGAAATACTTTGCAGACCCTACAGTGAATTTAAAATTCTAGACGGCATTAAAACCCTCTAATATAGATTCCGTAGGCAATTTAAGTCTAATTTTATGTATGTACATACATACGTCTTATTGAAAATAATGATCGAAATGTTCAGTAGCAAAGAACTATACCTATTTTGTTTAGATAATGATGCCAGTAAATAAAATTTGCAATTTATCATTTCAGCGAGCATCGCAAAGCAGCTTACAGCTTCAGCTGGCTCCATCGCTCGAACATCAAACCGCAGCAATGCTCAGTATTCTGGAGCGATACAAATGGCACCAGTTTAGCGTTGTAACATCGCAGATAGCCGGACATGATGACTTCATTCAAGCTGTCAGAGAACGAATATCCGACATGCAGGACACCTTCAAGTTTACAATTCTGAATGCTGTGCTGGTTACAAAGCCTGAAGATTTATCAGAGCTTGTGAACAGCGAGTCGAGGGTGATGCTGCTTTACTCAACGCGCGAGGAGGCGATCGCGATATTGAAGGATGCTAAGAAGAGAAAAATTACGGGAGAAAATTACGTTTGGGTTGTTACACAAAGTGTCATTGAAAACCTGCAGACGTCTCAGCATTTCCCTGTTGGCATGCTCGGTGAGTCCTGCAGTCTGACACTAAATCTATGAGGCATGTTCTATATAAGGAAATTTTGCAATAGCGTTTCAGTGATCAACACCGATCGAGTAATTGACATTTACGTCGTACTTATGTTCATATTTCGACGGAATAACCCGTAAGTGGTGATTACTGGTCCGATGTATCGATCTGCACTAGCGAGACAGCTGCCTTATTTCCGATCCGGGTATACCTTGACGAATATTTTGCGATGGAAACTTTCCACAAAGGTTAATTGAGAATAAGGGATCTTGTTCACGGTTCAATTGACGATAACAAAAGTGCGCATTTATCTACGTCATTCTAGTATAATGATAGGATTTATCTGGAATGTCGCAGCTTTTCTTTCTTTACCTATATCTTTGGAGATTCTGATCAAAATCGTTCAACCTTTCACAACCGCGAGAAAAACTTCGGCAAAAAAAATCAGGAGACTGGTTGACCTGTGGGCCAATTCTAAAACTTCCCGCTATGTGTCAAATACGTTACGATAAATTGATACTATTGTGTTTATAATACAATAAAGAAGGTTATAAGTACAGTTAGTTTTCCGTATAGGTATACATTTTTTTCCGTCTAATTTACAAAAATCGAGTTTCTGTCAAATGTCAACATTTCTAGGTTTTTATAGGGAGTTATATTTAATCTCAGAAGATATCGGTCAGTCTGTATGTTTATGTGCGAAATTTTTAATAGTTTTTAAACAATTTGACATATTCCACATTGAGTGATTCGAATTCAACTCACATCTATCAACAAAAAAAGGAATTTTTGTCGTGCAATATCTTTTAAACTAATCGGTCGATTTTGATGAATCTTACGGCAATCGAAAGGGCTATCCAAGACTTAAATCTGATTAAGTCTTGAGACTGATCTTAAGAACAATTTAGGACCTATACGCTTAAAACGTGAAATTTTTGTTTCTTCAAATTTTGATTCTTCGAATAACTTTGAAACTACTTGACCGATCGACTCCAAAATTTAATTAGATCTAGGTCTTGATAAACTCTTTCGATCGCCGCAAGAACCATTCCAATCGGTCGATTCGTTCTGAAGATATCATACGACTAAATTTATTTTTACACACATTCACACATACGGACGTCCATCCAAACATAGTCAGAATAGCTTCCTAGGAGCCCAAAACGTCGAGATCTGATGAAAACTCGATTTCCGAAAATCGGACCATAACCAATAACTTTCCGTTCTTTTTTTTTTTTTTTAATTTTCAATATTCATAGCGGAAAGTTAAAATAGTATATGAATACTCCCACAGTTACACCCGATAGGTTTACATTCACAACTGTACTCGTAGATAACAGTACAATTCTCATCGTCATCATTTTTGAAATAGGATCAAAGGTGGGATAAAAATATGATTAAAATCGTTTTTTTCTATTTTTCGTTTTTTGTTAAAGTTTTGTCGATCATTGACAATAATTTTTTTTCGAACAACGGGAGCAGGATGAAAGTTATTTGTTCTGTATCTTTTTTTTTTGTACAATTTGACCTTCTTCACAATGAACCTTTTCACTGAGCTTAGCTGAGAGACGAAATTAGATAAGAGAACGCGATAAGGCAAGACTAGAATCTGTGCCGAGGTCCCTTTTATTTCAAGGATAAAAGGACTTTATAACTTCAAATTCACGTCACGTTAAAGAACATGGCGTAAAACGGTAAAAAAAAGTCATTCCATTGCGTCTCTGTGAAAAGTCTCCCTCGATCGCGATGCCCGGATTTCTTTTCGATCAGAGGCAATATTTAACTTTCGAAATTGATTGGGAATCCAAAGTTTGAATTTTTTGTTTACCCGCTGAAAATGTAACTACCTTTTACAGAGGTAGGTAACTTTCGATTGAGTCACTTTAAGCTGACTCGTTGGTTCACAGCCGAAATCGCTCTCGATGAATCAGATTTACGTGAATTCAAATTCATTCGTTTTGCAAGCCCAATCTGCAGGTAACAAACATATTTTTTCGTTCTGTATATTTACTTTTTAATAATAATTCGAGAGCAGAATTGCCGAACAGGCAATTTGCCTCTTTGGTAGCTTTCGCCGTTTTATAACAGAAATAACATTTTTTTTTTTTTATTAGAAGTCGTTTCACGGTTTGATATTATTAGAGTTGCAAATTCAAATGAATAATTGTTCGTAATACAAAGGCATTTGCTTTTGTATTATTTTTATGGTCGATGAACGAATAATGCAGACATTTTGTTATTTTGTTCAAAGGCTTGGATAAATTTTCAAAAATTTATAAATTAATGTTTCATATATGGAAAATCGATTTCATTGAATAAAATCAAAAAATTTTATATTAATCATCTCCAATTAAGTTTTTCTCATTTTACAACCCATATGTTATATTTGATCTTGAAATTTTTGAATAAAACCCCTATTTTGCGAGAAAAAATAACATGAAAAAATCATTTCACTGATCCTGAATTATTAACATGTGAATAATAATTGAGTGTACCTACAACCGATTCATAGCTTTGATATTACATTATAATTGCTCGTGGGTGATGCAATCGTTCAAAATTGCAAGATCAAAGCCCCTCAGAAATTGGGGTGAAAATTATGTAAAATTCACTATTCAAAGTCCAAATTATATATTACGAAAAATATCGGAGGAACAGAAATTTTTTTTCGACTATTTGGAAGAGTTTTAGAGGGCGTAACGATCAAAATTGAAAAATGACCTTCATGAGGACCTCCCTAATTATGTATAATACCTACGAATCTATTCCCTCTATCTTGAACTTACGTCTTTTATACTCGAGTTAGCGTCACCGAGTGGGTGGTATGTTTTTTCATTCAGAATAAATTCGGGCGCTTTTAGGGGCCGACATTCCCCTCGGTAATTGGTTAAGATATTTCCCGTTCGCAGGAACCAAAGTAGGTACCACGACCCTCACAGCCTCGGGTCCTCTGATTAGACTGACACGAATGAATCGAACCCAACTCACTTATTGCAAATTTCGCAGTGGTTCTAGAAACTTTCTATACAATTATGGCACTTTCTTTTAATTTTCTGTTTTTTTTTTTCAGAATTATATGATTCGTTCGAAGTAGTCTAAAGTGTTGGTCAACTTTTCGAAAAAATTTAGAACGTATTTTGAACAAAAGCGAATTCATCGATTTTCTGTCGGCATAACCGTCCAGGCAAATCGTTCCTCGTGTAACAATTCCAGAGCCAAGTTTCGGCTTAGTGTGGCGATAGAAAATTTTCGAACCTATATTGTGAGTCGGTAAATTTATTATTGCCCTTTAGTGATCAGTTCAGGAGATTAAAGGGTCAAAATCAAACAGAATTCGAACGCAAACAAGCACAGTACGGATAACATGATCAGCAAACAATTTATTTCTTTCACACAAGAGAGCTGGCGCCAAATTCATGGCTCATGGTGCGGTGATCAACACGTCGAATTGACACTGAGCTTTGACAAGGCCTCCATAACTTTAAATTATTTATAAAAATTAGATGAGTCGACCGCGGTTTGAAGAAAAAATTGATACAGATTGACAGATACTCATGTGGTTAACTGACGAACGAAATACTTTGCGAATTTACACAAAAAAAATGATACGGGGTCTTCAAGCAACGTAATTTTTTAACAAAATGAATGAGAACTTCTACCTAAAACGATTATACATATATGTAAAGTTCTTCCGTTCCGAAAGTTAGCTTGGCTTGTTAGTAATGTAGCGTCCACGAGAGACTTGTCGGGCTGCGCAAAGTGGTTCAACTATAGGAAGTCTAGAGTCCTGGGCGTCTATTAGTTAGTCAGCCCCCCGAGAAATTAAGCACTTCGCTAATTACGTGGACAGGTAGTTAGTCCGAGCTGTTGGATATTTCTCGAGTTCCGAGTACAAGTAAAATTTCGTATAGCCTGAATTTTCTGGTATATACATAATTATATCTGGGATGAAAATTTCTTTTGAGATTATGGTAACCGAAAAAGGGGAGCGTCGGAGTGAATCTTTCATGCCTTAAGCTTTTTATATTTACAGAAAGGACTTGGCCGCAGTTCAGTCGTATCAGACGAGACGCGACTCACAAAAGTTTTATTGAAAACTTCAAGTCTGGTGTACCTTATACAGCGGCGGCGTGCAGGTGCGCTCTTACAGAAACGTGCTGAGATTTCAATTTTTCATCCGCCGTTCTAAGGCCAAGTTTACATTCGACATTTATCGCGAGATATTTCTATTCGACCGTATTTTACCCATGTGTAAATATCCGAGATATTCCTATCCCAAAGATTTATATCTCATACCGTTGCTATATCATTTTTTACATCCGAAAGTTTACCAATTTTAGATGCCTCCTTATCTCCCAGTATTCTTCATATGACGCTCACATTAATTGACTACATCAGAGTTACCTAATATTCTTGGATCTCTATCCATGATAAAAGCTAGTCGGCAAATCGCGAGTAACTTTACCGGAGAAAAAATGCGGCAGACAACGATGGGCTAGACCTAAAACTCCCCGCCCAAACCTTTCAAGTTAAAAGAAAATGTTATTTCCAATTTTTATTCTTTGAATAACTTTGAAACTACTACTTGACCGATTGACTCCAAAATTCAGTTTGATTTAAGCCTTGGTGTACCTTTTCGATTTCCGCAAGAATCATTCCAATCGGTTAATTCGTTCCAAAGGTATCGTACGATAAAAAAATACATTTTTGTCGTGCAACATCTTTTAAACTAATCGTTCGATTTTGATGAATCTTGCGGCAATCGAAAAGGCTATCCAAGACTTAAATGTGATTAAGTTTTGAGACTAATCGCACGAACAGTTTAGGAGTTATGCGCTAAAAACATGAAAAAATTTTTTTTTTTTTTAATTTCTATTCTTCGAATAACTTTGAAACTATACTCGACCGATCGACTCCAAATTCTAATTAGATCTAAGTCTTGATAAACCCTTTCGTATTGTACGACAAAAATTTGTTTACACACACGCGGACGTCCATCCAAAAGTAGTCAGAATAGCTTCCTAGGACCCTAAAACGTCGAAATCTGGTGAAAACTCAATTTTCGAAAATCGGACCGAGACCAATATAACTTCCCTTTTTTTTGAAAATTTTCAATTTTCATAGCGGGAAGTTAAAAACACTTTTTTGACAATTTAAATTGTGCCAAAAATTTTGAGAATCCAAATTTTGACGAAGGTAACCGACATATTCACAATAAAGAAACTTTCCAAGATATTTGTTGTATAAATTACCTCGGCTGCTTGCAGTGAATGCAAAAGTGTATTTTGCAGCCCGATTAAGGCGAGAGAAATATTGAGAAAGTTTTTGTCAGACTTTACGCACTTGCGTTAAAAATAGAGTTAGAACTTGTTTGCTGTTTTCAGGAACAGCTTGCGTCTAACTTTTGGCTGCAGTATAAGCCTTGTCTGTTATACTGTCAGGAAACGTGCGTGCAGGCTTGCCATAAATCTAAAAAATTTTAAGAATTATTACAGTTTCTCTGAATAATGGAAATTCTTGTCGGGAAATTAAAGTGGAAATTGAGTCAATTTACGGATATATAGAAACAAAGACAAAAGAACTCAAATAGAGAAATACACTTCATACGATGCCCATACGGAAACGTTATTTTACCTACAGGTAGTCACAGCACCGTCAGACGGGACGAAATTTAAATGTGTTTGTAAAGGGAAAGTTCACATTATGTTTGTATATTCCCTCAAAGGGAAAATTTTAATCCCCACAAAGCGCTTTTCGAAGTTAAACACAAACTCCTTCCACCCTGCAATTGAAGTACGCAGTTGTTTTTTTCGAATATAATAATTTTCTCGAAATAGTCTCGATCAGAATTCGTATTTATTAGAAAGATGGGTTTGTATCGATTATGTCAATTAGGAATGAAAAGAGAGTCCAAGTTCCTTATTTGAAAAACTATTGAAACTATTATAATTATAGCTTCATTAGAAAATTGTCGTAAAAAACATAACTCCATGTTACACGTCTTCACAGATCACTGGTCGATCAAAATACGCCTACCACAGTTCCCCTCCGCATATGCATGCACACAAACATCCCTTGCTTTTTCTCACGCATTCTTATAATTTGCGACTCTCGGTCGCTAGGCAATGTGGTAACTATCCTTGCCGGACTCCATCGACTTTACCGGTGACTCTCACGATCCTTTTGCAGCTATTTAAATCGCTTAACAGAGAAATTTGAACTTACTCGCACAATGATTTACTTTCCTATTTCCGTGGATCCATATACTCTTAGAGCGGTATTTATAGTCAGGTCTTATGTTCAAGATCGTCTTAAGTCAGCTCTAGACTCGACTTGATTGGCCAAGAGCTGTTCTTAAGACGATCTTGAACATAATACCTGACTATGAATACCGCCCCGAGTCTTAATCTGACTTGAGAGGATGCTGTAGTCCTACGTTTACCGGTCAAAAATAAATTCGCGAAAAACTACGAAATAGTAATCGAAAATGACGGTGTGGGGGATTTATTCGATGATTACCGATGAATAGGTTCGATCTAGCACGCGAAATTCATCGATATCGAGAAAAATTAATCTTCATGTTCGTCCAAACGCGGGCGTGCCAGTTATTTCGGGTAATATCATAGTCTGCGGGTCAAAACGCAAAAACCGGCGATGTAGCGATATTCTACATGCAATGCTGAACATTTCGTTGGTGAACGAGGTCTATCTTATTGATTTGAGAAGTCAGATTTTTCCGTGGGAAATTTTTTGAATCGTAAGACAAAAAAAAAATCAGGAAACCGGTTGATCTGTGGGCCAATTCTAAAACTTCCCGCTATGTGTCAAATACGTTACAATAAATTGATAATATTGTGTTTATAATACATTAGAGAAGGTCATAAGTATAGTTAGTTTTCCGTATATAAATTTTTTTCCGTCTAATTTTCAAAAATCGATTTTTCGTCAAATGTCATTATTTCTAGGTTTTAGGGAGTTATATTTAATGTCAGAAGATATCGTTCAGTCTGTATATGGGGCATTCCAGCTCAACTCGACGATCCTTCAGACCTGACAACCTCGGATTTGAGTGGAACTTTTTCCTGACTTTCCTGCAAGTCCAATTCGAAACCTTGATTTTTTTCAGAATTTTTCAGACCCTAGTCTCGGAGGTCCAAATATCGAAAATTTGCTGTTTTATGAAATCCAAGAATTTTTGATCGATTTTATCTCGGATTTGGAAAGTCGCATTAATAAAGATAGGGTGTCCAATAGATTTGTCTTGGATTCAATTTTCTGAAAAAAAAATATTACGGAATTTTGCGACACCGTCCCGGCTGCTGGAAATTCATTTCAAACCGAAAAACTGATGTTTCGATGATTCAAGCATTTTTGTTTTTTTTTTTGTTTTTGTTTCTGAAATTCTATGTAGAAAGACAAATTTTTGAGGCGCACGACAAAGATGGAAACTTTAATGGTTTGGAAGTTATGAATTTTTCAGTTTGTAAAAGTATGCGAAACTCAGAATTTCCTGCAACAAATATCTCATCGGCTGTTCAATTTTTTCTAATTCATGGGGTACGCTTCTTTGAATACGGAATCAATCTCAATTGAATTCATTAAAGACTGTACCCCATGAATTGAAAAGAATTAGACAGCCGATGAGATATTTGTCGCTTGAAATTCTCAGTTTCGCATACTTTTACAAACTGAAAAATTCATAACTTTCAAACCACTGAAGTTTCCATCTTCGTTATGCGCCGAAAAAATTTGTTTTTCTACATAGAATTTCAGAAAAAAAAAAATAAAACAAAAAAACAAATATGCCCGAAGCATCGAAACATCAGTTTTTCGCTTTAAAATGAATTTCCAGCAGCCGGGATGGTGTCGCAGAATTCCGTAATATTTTTTTCCAGAAAGTTGATTTCAAGACAAGTCCATTGAACACCTTATTTTTGTTAAATGTGCACAGAAAAAAAAGTTAACTTGAAGTAAGAAAATAATTAGGAAAATCGAAATTATCCATGACGAAGTAAGTATTTTCGTGAACCAAGAAATTTTCTTAATTCAAGAAAATTTTTTACTTTGTCGGGAATGATTTTGATCTTCCTAACTGTTTTCTTGAATCAAGAATGTTTATCTCCAGCGAGAGAATTTTTTAACTTCCCGCTATGAAAATTGAAAATTTTCATAAAAGAAGGGACGTTACTGGTTTCGGTCCGATTTTCGAAAACCGAGTTTTCATCAGATGTCGACGTTTTGAGGTCCTAGGAAGCTATTCCGACTATTTTTGGATGGACGTCAGTATGTGTGTGTGTGTGTGTGTGTGTGTGTGTGTAACTAATTTTTTGTCGTACGATATCTTTGGAACGAATTGACCGATTGGAATAGTTCTTGTAGCGATCGAAAGGGTTTATCGAGACTTAGATCTGATTAGATTTTGGAGTCGATCGGTCGAGTAGTTCCAAAGTTATTCGAAAAATAAAAATTAAAAAAAAATTTTCAGGTTTTTAGCGCATAACTCCTAAACCGTTCGTGCGATTAGTCTCAAAACTTAATCAGGTTTAAGTCTTGGATAGCCCTTTCGATTGCAGCAACATTCATCAAAATCGAACGACTAGTTTAAAAGATATTGCACGACAAAAATTTCTTTTTTTGTCGTACGATACCTTTGGAACGAGTTAACCGATTTGAATGATTCTTGCGGCGATCGAAAAGGTATACCAGGACTTAAATTTAATTGAGACTGAACGATATCTTCTGACATCGAATATAACTCCCTGAAACCTAGAAATGTTGATATTTGAAAAAACTCGATTTTTGATTAAACATCAGACGGAAAAAAATTTCTATATGGAAAACTAACTATACTTATAACCTGCTTTAATGTATTATAAACACAAGAGTATCAATTTATTGTAACGTATATTTAACATATAGCGGGAAGTTTTAGGGTTGGCCCACAGGTCAACCGGTTTCCTAATTTTTTTTTCTGTGTGACTCTACAAATCCGAGATAAAATCGATCAAAAGTTCTTGGATTTCATAAAACATCAAATTTTCAATATTTGGACCTCCGAGACAGGGGTCTGAAAAATTCTGAAAAAACTTGAGACTGCGTATTGGACTCGGAGGAAAGTCGGGAAAAAGTTTCACTCGAATCCGAGGTTGTCAGGTCTGAAGGGTGGTCGAGTTGAGCTGGAATGCCCCATATGTTTGTGTGCGAAATTTCTAATAGTTTTTAAACAATTTGACAGATTCGACATTGAGTGATTCGAAAACAAATCACGTCTATCAAAATGAAGAAATTTTTGTCGTGCAATACCTTTTAAACTAATCGGTCGATTTAGATGAATCTTGCGGCAATTGGAAGGGCTATCCAAAACTGAAATCTGCATAAGTCTTGAGACTAATCGCATGAACAATTTAGGACTTATGCGCTAAAAACATGAAATTTTTTTTTTAATTTTTATTCTTCGAATAACTTTGAAACTGCTCGACCGATCGACTCCAAAATCTAATCAGATCTAAGTTTTGATAAATCCTTTCGATGGTCGTAAGAACCATTCCAATCGGTCGATTCGTTCTAAAGATATCGTACGACAAAAATTTGTTCACATACACACGCACACACACACACATACGGACGTCCCTCCAAAAATAGTCAGACTAGCTTGCTAGGAACCCAAAACGTCAAGATTTGATGAAAACTCGATTTTCGAAAATCGGACCGAAACCAATAACTTCCTTTTTTAACTTCCCGCTATGAAAATTGAAAATTTTCACAAAAGAAGGGAAGTTACTGGTTTCGGTCCGATTTTCGAAAACCGAGTTTTCATCAGATGTCGACGTTTTGAGGTCTTAGGAAGCTATTCCGACTATTTTTGGATGGACGTCCGTATGTGCGTGTGTGTGTAACTAATTTTTTGTCGTACGATATCTTTAGAACGAATTGACCGATTGGAATAGTTCTTATGGCGATCGAAAGGGTTTATCGAGACTTAGATCTGATTAGATTTTGGAGTCGATCGGTCGAGTAGTTCCAAAGTTATTCGAAAAATAAAAATTAAAAAAAAAAAAATTTTCAGGTTTTTAGCGCATAACTCCTAAACCGTTCGTGCGATTAGTCTCAAAACTTGATCAGATTTAAGTCTTGGATAGCCCTTTCTATTGCAGCAACATTCATCAAAATGGAACGACTAGTTTAAAAGATATTGGACGACACAAATTTCTTTTTTTGTCGTACGATACATTTGGAACGAATTTACCGATTTGAATGATTCTTGCGGCGATCGAAAAGGTATACCAGGACTTAAATTTAATTGAGACTGAACGATATCTTCTGACATCAAGATTCGCGGCAGCGAATCGCCGCCAAGTACCCGTAGGCCGGCGCGGCAGCCCCGAATCATTTACCCGAGCAAGCTCTTGTTCTTGTAAAAAATGTGTCATATCTTTTGAACCACTGATTATTTTGTCATCAAATTTATAGAGGCCCAAGGTCAACCCCACTTGACCGTGCTGGCGAAAGTTGCACGAAATCGATCAAGCGGTTCCTGAGATATTGACCGTCAAAGTTGATCGAAAAACACAATCTTCTTCTTCTTCTTCTTCTTCTTCTTCTTCTTCTTCTTCTTCTTCCTTGCAGAACGCGTTCCTTGAGACCACGATATCTATCGAACCGTTGCATTTATGAACTTGCAATTTGGAGGGGGTGTTCGTGACACCGAAATCTCGCCCCCTATTGTTTTTGAGCAATAATCGACCACGCATACCAAAGTTATTAACAATATATTAATTATTTTATATACGTATGCACATAGATACATGCATGTGTCACGGGACCACGATATCTGGAGATAATTATTATTATTATTATTATTATTATTATTATTATTATTATTATTATTATTACTATCATCATTATTATCATTATTATCATTATCATTATTATTATTATTGTTGTTATATATTATTGATATTATCATTTTTATTATTATTATTATTATTTATTTATTTTTTCTTCGTTTATTCCCAAGTTTCTCATGATGAAATCGCACATACGTGCACGGTGCGTAGTATTGTTTTTCATTCGTGTTTTTTTTTTTTACTGACATTACCTTCTTAAAAGTTAGTTTTCATAAAGAGAAAACTTCTAGCGAAGGTTCGAATTTTTAATTCGACTTCAAGTGGTTCATCATAAATTTTTTAAATATTTTATCTAATGAGACCCAAAGTTTCGTTTGCTTTTTATAATTATTATTACTACATGAATATTTCGATAAGTACTGCAATCGCCATGAAAAATAAGACCATAAATATCCCGAGAAAACCAAGAAGCAAAGAAGCTTTATTTATAAGTGTTTTGAATCCGAATTTTTCATGAGCTGTCTAACCGTCACCTGCTCATTCACCAGTTTAACGAACGAACACTATAGTTATATTCTTTCTACTGAGCCCTAACAACTATCAAACACAGAAGCATAGTCAGCACGTATTGTTCATCGTGCCATTGCGGTAGTTATGTTATTCTACAAGAAGCGAAATAATTTTCAGGGTTCTAATATTAATGAAATATTTGATAAAAACAATGATGAGAGAGCACTTAGAGTGATGCTACAAAATTTACCACTTTGCTAAAATTTTTCTCTTCGTAGCATGTATCCCCCCCCCCCCCCCCCCCCAAATGATAGAAAAAAAAAACCTAGCAGGTGCGATATTTCACAAACGAATGAATGGATCCGGTTCGGATTGTGCGAAGCATCGGACACGATACTAGACTACTAGCCAAATCTTCGAAATATCGTCAATATTGTCATAGAAAGTATGGTTTTGCGCGCATAATTTATGTAGATTTAAACAAATTCTTAAACTATATACTTGATTTGAAAGTTTTAAAATGTGATCAAAGCAGAGTCATTGCAGAAATTGCGGAATTTTCGTATGTGTCAAATATAGGTGTGTGTGTCTTATTAGTAATAGTTTTCTATGCATATGTCTGTACGCAGAATTCAGTGTTGTATATCTTGTGAAATACAAAAAGTAATGAAATACCCGGCAAAAACATTGCAAATGTCAAAAATTACCGCCAAGTACAAAAATAGTTTCACCGTCCAAAAATTCGAAATCATCAGTCTCTTTATTTCAGCGACAGATCACAAACATCACTTTTTCATATAAAACAGTACAAAAACCTTGGACGTGAAATCAGACAACAAAGCCAAGCACTCCCATGGTTAATTTCCATATTTCGAAGTCTGTTTTTCCAATGTTATTCAATGGCAATGGATGGAAAACCAATAGATCAATCGTTACCTTTGACAAAACAGCATATCGGCGACGGGAAATATTGCTGAAGGAAGTTATCTCGGATGACGATACAAACTTGGCGGGCATAGATTGTTCTGAAAATGATCAATTCCTGCAGTGTGGGATAAAATCAGAAATCAGTGTATCTTTGGATAGAGAATACCCTTTACTCTCTTCGTTATTGTCTAACAAAAAAATCGATGCGATTTGATCTATATTTACTGCAGTTAAAACATTCAAGGAGACGTTAGAAAAATCAATAGCCCATTGTACCAATAATGGATTGGGCCAGGATATGTATTTCATGGGTTTGATATTTTTATATTTTGGCATAATGTAACTATAGGTGAAATCTGGTAGACGATAGATGCATAATTCTTGACTGCGATGGTGCATAATTCTTGACTGCGATGGTGCAATTAAGTTATGCTGATTTGGAATTGAACCATTCTTTAAGATAAAAAACTTCACAGATAGAGGGATAATATACCTATACATACCTATATATACCTTTATATATCTATATGTACTTATATATACATACATATACCTATATATACCTGTATATATACATATATATATATATACCTATCATTTTGGAATTTCATGCATACTACCAAAAAAAAAACAAATTCTTTTCTTATTGGGGGGGCTCTGCCCCCCCCCCCCCCCCAGGGGCTTCGCCCCTGGACCCCGCTCCCGTTGCATTTTTCGTTACGCTCGCGCTTCGCTTACCCTACCAACCGGCTGAAAAGAAGTTTCACTTCAAAACTCCGATTGCCAAGCCCACCGTTCATGAACTTATTAGTTCTGGCTGTGAAAGACGTTACGTTATGTGAAAGTATTGGCACGATGCGTATGTCTAATTTATCACCAATATTCAACTGATTATTTATTAGTCTAATTTCAATATATTCCAGTTTCAGTTAATACATATTGTCAGTGTGATAAAAGTTCAAACAGTCTTTGATCATCTGCCGAACAGTGTCGTCGGTGTGATCATCACAGAGTGGCTAGAAAGGACAGACCAGAAAACGAGAGCAATTGATCATTTTCAGAACAATCTATGCCCGCCAAGTTTGTATCGTCATCCGAGATAACTTCCTTCAGCCAACTTTTCACCCAACTACTCGTATAACATGTAACCTGTAAGTTTCGATACAGAAAATTCCCGACGAAAGAGTCATACGACTGAAATCAATTGGATGCACCAACATCAGCTTTGTGATAATTCTCAAGATATTTGTTATTTGCTATGGTACCAGAGTTGAGACTACTCTGATCAGGGGTTCATTTCAAACAATGCCCCTGATGCAAAATCTCGTTTGGCGGCAAAAATGGAAACGGTGGCGGAGTATATACCTCATATATTACGCGTATTTGCTGTTTTATCTGACAAGGTCATCAGTTATCTTGACTAGAGGTACAACTTGGCCCATATGCCAATCACGCTTCGCCAGTTTACCATGAAAAATGTATAACTGAACTGAAATTATCGTGACATTCAGTTACATACTGTGTTTTTTTAACATAAAAGTAGCTTTGACTATAACGTTGAACAATTTTTCGGATGAACAAAAATTTCCCCTACCGACTTGCCAGTAAATCAATGAATGCTGAAGCCATCATTTGTTGAAATATATTATCATTATCGCTGTATTGACAGCGAGAGTTGTAATTATTGTTTCCCGGCTTTATACTTCTCGGATGAAAGGGAGAATCGCGGTGTCTGAGATTTTGCGTTAATCAGCTACTCTCAGAGGATTCGAATTTCTCCAAATTCCATTCGAAATATTTTGATACAAGTTCAAGTGACGATATTATTCAAATTGAAATTTCAATTGAAATACAGCTACCAATGAAAAATTCCTGTCGCTGAGGTTCTGCACCGAGAAAGATTTAACCCAAGATGATCACACCTTATGAGAATCCCGTGGTAGTCACATTGGGGTGTTACACACCCCGAGCACTTTGAAGCGCTGTAGAATTTCGTAGAATTATTCTG
This sequence comes from Macrophya alboannulata, assembly GCA_949628255.1. Lineage (NCBI taxonomy): Eukaryota > Metazoa > Arthropoda > Insecta > Hymenoptera > Tenthredinidae > Macrophya > Macrophya alboannulata. The sequence goes on from OX451209.1 coordinate 13,358,899, forward strand.
GGGGCCCAAAAAAAAAAAATGAAGAACATATTTCAAACGTTTCTCTATTGACCTATCAAAGAATGTAACGAAAATTTCAGTTTTATTATGTTTAAAAAATTCGTGAAAAAAAAATTCCCAAAAATGCCCTTTTTTTTTACAAAAAATGCTGTAGTTTTTGTTTTTTGGCATATCGACAAAATTCAAGCGGGGTCTAATTCCTGAAAAGATTCTGTTTCTGGTTACTATATTAGTTTTTGTGGGTTCACCAAATAGTATATTTATTTTCCACTATAAACATGCAGATTTCAGTGGCAAAATGATGTATAAGATGTCGATGACTTTTGATGTAAAATGATAATTTCTTTATTGAAAACTCTTCAAAACGCAGCTCGAAAATGGCCTGGGGTGTGTCACACCCCATGTGACCGTCTTGGGTAATTCCAATCTGCGAATATGAAACCAGTAGAGGAGCAGATAAACGAAGAAACTGCCTAAGTTCGATGTATATTTTAGAGCCAGGAAAGCCTAGGGTAAAAATATTTGCAACTTGGTGGTCGATGGCGAACACTATCACGCACCTATCTGTGTCAAAATCAAGTCGGAGGCCTTTTTATCGACGTCGTATATTACCATGGGCCTTCAAATACCACGAGTATTGGAATCTTGGTTCCGGTCAAATTTCAATCTGAATAAATCACTTGTTTCCGAGATTTATGTTTCTCGTTGTTACGTCGCTGGCCTTGCTTGATTTTCTCGTAAAAAGTTGACCTTTGCTGATGTTCTCGTACAGAAGTTCCGTACCTTGTTGATCCAACTTTTATTTGAGACAACATGGAAGACAATTACCTTGCTGCAGGCTCGAGTAAAAGCTTTGATCAGATACGCGAAGGAATCTTTCTGTTTATCATTAATTATGCCCCTTGCAAAGATCAAAGTACCTGAGAGCAAGCGATTCGAAATATATATCGTTTTGTTACCTGCAATTAAAATGAGACAATTATTTATGACAAATTATCACGTAATGAACAAAATCTCTGAATGTTTGCTCAGGCATATGGTATGATCATTCATGTAGTAAAAATATCATTACCTACGCAGTGTCTACCGCTCTGCGCGAAACCCGTCGATAGATATTTTGAAAAGACTGTTTATTTTTCATCAATTTACAGGATCCCGCTATTCGAACCGACCATATAAGATGATTACTAGAAAGTAAATATTTACTAGCATATTCGTGTTTTATATCATGGCTGTAGAGTCTACACGGTAGATACGAAGAGAGGTACCGCTACCTGGTGAACACCCTTTTCTGTAGAGGGAAAAGACTAACCGAGACACCAAGCCTCGAGCGCTCTTTTCTATGGCATTTTATTCTTTTCAAATTAAAAGTTATAATTGTACAACTTTTCAACCCTAAAACGACATTAATGAGAAGTGCGAGTTGGTTAAGCACTTCACTGTACCGTTTGTCGTCGCGGACAAGTGACCCAAAAATCATAACCCTGCAGAGCAGGGTATTATGTGTTGAGTGTATCACAAAAAAAACGTTACCCAAAACCTCATTTTTCCTCTCGAAGAAATGAGATATCTCCTTACTGAGAGAGTTCTGGTTGTCTACGTAATTTGAAAAGCCAAAACCTCGTTTCATTACGTTTTCTAAATACATATTCATTTCGAATTTTGCAGGTGTCCACTTTGATACCAGCAGTGCGAGTCTCGTGAACGAGATCACAACGGCAATAAAAGTCTACGCATATGGTGTTGAAGACTTTGTCAACGACCCGGCAAACGCTAACAGGAGTCTCAACACGCATTTGAGCTGCGAAGGTAACGGAGATTCGCGATGGAATACCGGTGACAATTTCTTCAGGTAATGACATAAACATTCTTCGTTCTTTAATGACTTTCATTAGTCGCTGATAAGAAAGTACCCGATAAATTTATCACAGCCGCAATTATTTTATGTGAGTGATATTCGTTTCCAGATACCTGAAGAATGTCTCCGTAGAAGGAGACCAGGGCAAGCCAAACGTCGAGTTTACTCAGGATGGAGTCTTGAAGGCTGCCGAACTTAAGATCATGAATCTTAGACCAGGAGTCAATGAACAGCAGCCAGTCTGGGAGGAGGTGAGATACTAATAGAAATAACCGACAAATCATTTCAATTCAATTCCGTCAATCTGACGGGATTCTTAGTAAGTGTAGATTTTTGTGTGGCTCATTTCTGTGTCTCTGGATATGCGATTAAAAACACCATTTTTCGAGTTTGAAGCTAGTTTTTTTCGTTTGTAATTCAGAGATGAATTTCTTTTTACTCGTGAAAAAATATTCAATCGTATACGCGACAGTTCAAGTGTGGTAAATGGATGATCATGAAATTTATTGATATATGGCAGGCATCTCGTCGTATCACGAGAACATCGTAAAATCTGCCATCACTTGCAGGATCTAGCCATGATATTCCACGGGCTGAGCTTTATCCGTTGCGCCCTTCCCATTTACATGCACTTCTCGCCATCCCCTCCTACTCTTGGGTTAATTAATTTTCCAATCACCGTCCAGACTAGCTTTCATTTAATTCAATAATTATCCAGAATGTCTGGTTTAACGCTTATAGGGAATTCCCAGCTGAGATTATCATGCGGATTATATTTTGCTTCATAGAAAACGAAACGAAATTTGATTGAAACAAATCTTGTCGGTGATGGATTTAATTATAATTCTCTAAATACTACAGTTACGATTTGTACATTAAGAACACTCCGAACTTTACCGTACTTGATTCAGTTGGGTTTGCTTATGGAAAGAGCTTTTGCGAGATATATCTGTGAATTCAAGCGTTTTCTGTATCTACTCGCTTGAAAATTCATTGAAAGCCCGTATCAACTGCGTGAAACGGAGATAAATGAGTTGAGCTATTCAAAGTATCGGATTCACTTAAATTCTTGTACAAATTTTAATATAGAATTTTCTGTATGTAGTCGTTGCGTAAACTTGTTAAGATGAATATTTTCTAATTAGATTGGTAGAAATCCATCAATTAACTTGATTACGAGAGGAATTCATGTTTAATTAAATATGTCGTATGAATAGTCGATCAAATTCGGAAAACATACGAGGCAACGAAGCGTATGGAGAAATGTATATAACTTTCCATTATTTCAATATTTCAGGATATCAATTTTCGTGTGAGGGTAAATTCGGAATTTCCAATATTATACTCGTGTATCAATTTTCCACTGCCTTTGAAATAGAAATTTCAAACACGTTTCTAATCGAACTGTCGCCAATTTTTTTTTTCGATCCTCCCCTTTTCTTTCTCACAAAATATCATCGCCAAAATAAGGGGAATATTATTTAGATACGCCTTGTGACTAAAAGAGATTGGAAATTTTGTCGAGTTATCACACTGGATTTACACACGTAGGCCATTATATCCAACCTGTTCGAAATTCAACGGATATCCGCTTTCGAGTCAGACTAACAATTTGTTATTATAATAAGCCGAAGTCAAATCTTCAAAACTTTTGTCTGAAACTCCGAAAATTCGTTAGATATCAACAAATTACCAAAACATAACTTACCGAATCATCATTCATACAAATAAATATGTATACGTATTTGTATGTATGGGGCGTTTCGCGTCAAACCGACCACCCCAATTTTGCACGCTATTTTCATCGAATGAATAAAATGATCAATATTTTATTCCATCTGTCAAATCTTTCCACTCTGTCGATCGGAAATTTTCCACTCTTTCACGTGAAAATATAAATTTTTACGACAACCTAATGCGGAATGTGGAAAACTTATTTAAAAGACATTTTCGGCGCTTCCCAAAATGCGACCACGCTGATTTCTTTCAAATTTGCATAGGACGTTGGTAGTCTGTTATGTCCCCTGGATTTAGTTGCAACACGTTTTGCTCCACGCTTGTGTTCTGCGTAGTTGAGGAAAAAATTAAGACTTCCACGTGCAAGAGCGGAAAATCTCCGAACAAAAGCAAGCAAAGATATCGCAGATAAATAAAATGTTGATATTATTAACTTCCCGCTATGAAAATTGAAAATTTTCAAAAGAAAGGGAAGTTAGGTATTGGTTTCGGTCCGATTTTCGAAAATCGAGTTTTCATCAGATCTCGACGTTTTAGGTGCCTAGGAAGCTATTCTGACTATTTTTGGACGAACGTCCGTATGTGAGTGTGTGTGTGTGTGTAGACAAATTTTTGTCGTACGATATCTTTAGAACGAATCGACCGATTGGAATGGTTCTTGCAGCGATCGAACGAGTTTATCAAGACTTAGATCTAATTAGATTTTGGAGTCGATCGGTCAAGCAGTTTCAAAGTTATTCGAAGAATAAAAATTTGAGAAAATTTTTTTTTTCATGTTTTTAGTGCATAAGTCCTAAATTGTTCGTGCGATTAGTCTCAAAACTTAATCAGATTTAAGTCATGGACAGCCCTTTCGATTGTCGCAATATTCATCAAAATCGAACGATTAGTTTAAAAGATATTGGACGACACAAATTTCTTTTTTTGTCGTACGATACATTTGGAACGAATTTACCGATTTGAATGATTCTTGCGGCGATCGAAAAGGTATACCAGGACTTAAATCTAATTGAGACTGAACGATACCTTCTGACATTGAATATAACTCCCTAAAATCTAGAAATGTTGATATTTGATAAAAACTCGATTTTTGATTAAAACTCAGACGAAAGGAAATTTGTATTCGGGAAACTAACTATACTTATAACCTTCTTTAATCTATTATAAACACAAAAGTATCAATTTATTGTAACGTATTTAACGCATAGCAGGAAGCTTTAGGGTTGGCCCACAGGTCAACCGGTTTCCTGATTTTTTATTTAATGAAAATAACGTTCAAGGTTCGGGTGCCAGTTTGAACCGAAACGCCCCATATATTGATGTAGTCAGTTTGATGAAACTATGTGTGGCAAAAGTGGCGGCAATTCCGAATATGTAAAAGGATGTCATCTCCTGCGGCCTCAATCCATTTCACCATATCCGGCCTCTTTCTTGCAGCGACCTTTATCGGAAGTCGATATTGTACGCAATATAGAATCTACTTTCCGCTGATATACGTGACAACTAAAAACTGGTGCATTTTTGTAAAATATCCTCATCGCTAGGATAAACTCGGTTAATAATTCTCTGCACAGAATAAAGATGAAGGTAAAAATGGATCGGAGTGGAACGGAGCGATGGGACCATCAATAAGTTTCAAGAATTTTCTTATACTTTGTCCTGGCTGCAAAATACGAAGACAAACCAAAGCGATTTCCTAGTTTTGATGTACGATATTGCCGAGTAGGTATCTTAGGCTGAAAAGAAAAGAAGCTCGGTGTAATTTCAGGAAGAAATATAAGACGTTGTTAAATGTTCGTAGCACAGGTCTGGTTCTTCCCGTCGTCAAGATTTCGTTCTATATCCCTGAACCGTTAAAAGCTTATTATTATTCCTTGCTAACGTGAGCGTGAGCGAAATTTTCCAAGACTTTGAAAGATCTCTTTACCGTTAAAGCGAGGTACTTATACCTACGCGAAGAGAGTAATTTCATTCTTCAGGCAAAACTTTCTGAGATGCTATAGCTATTAAACTTTCGAATGGTTGATGGTTCACCACCCCATACAGTACCCGAAACCATGTAATACAAAAAGGAAAAAATAAGAAAATAAAAAGGTTTGTTGATCATAAACGTCGGTTCGCTCTTGATAAATCTCAAGGCGTGGTTACTTACTTCTCATAAATTCACCCTCAATCATTTCTGAAAACTACGTAAAGGCAAAGAGTCTTTGACACTTACGAAGAGACGTCGCGTCGTATCGTCGCCGTGTAGGTATATATCTATGCTCTATATCGACGTCGGTGTTGTTTCGTGTAAAGCTCCAAAATCAAGAGGGTCCTAGATACAAATAGGGTTGACGGTAAACCTAAATTAGTTTTGTCTTATCTAACAGGAGCCACGCGTACCCATACGTGAACCTTGTACGAATATATATATTCTAAACGTTATCGCCCGGTCTTATTTCAAACGCAGTCTAGTATACCTAGAATTTCCACCAAAATTTACCGCGAAATTCTAGCTCGGCAATCGTTGATCCTATTCTTCGGCGCGCCCTGCGGCGGTTAGTTATGTCAACCGGTTGCTAGAGGCTGTCGAATTCTGCGGCTGCCGCTAATAGGTCAATCAACCATATGCCGATCGCTCGGGTCACGATATCTCCGTCGTTATGACTCAGTCTTAAATATCGTGACCGGGATTTAGAACTGAGGCTAAGACTCACGGGTTACTAGTACAATACCCCCATAAGCCTCTGGAATCGCACGCTGTTAACCCAAAATTTTCACTAGATTCCCGGGACGCTGCTGATTGTTATTTCCATTACGTCGGTTCTGCTTGTTACAATAAATAAGGTGGGGGTCGACATTCTGAAAAGTCAAAATTCCAAGTCTAAAACGAACGAAAATTCTAAATGTTGAGAGGCAATATATTCCGAGAATTTATAGAGTGGACGAGGAAAAATTAAGCACATGGGAATATAGAAGTGAATTTTTTCGAAGACAAATATTGATAATGATGAAGATTGGATGGGGCTAAATATCGAATTGGGGAAAAAATCCTACTTCATAATTTGAGCGGTACGAATTTCAGAATAGCAAATCTCAAAAAAGGATGTAAATCCAAATTTACTGAAGTAAAAGGGTAGAAACTCGAAGTCAAAATCTCGGATCGCATATGAAAATTGAAGTGTGCCACGAAAACATTTCCCAAGTTGTTTGATATTGAGATCTCAAATTTCAACAGGCTTCTGATTTTACGTTCCTGCAAGTATACAACCTATTTTTAGTTTGAAAAAAAAAGTTGTCCCAAAATGACACGCCCTGGTATATATATATATATATATATATATATATATATATATATATATATATATATATATATATATATATATATATATATATATATATATATATATATATATATATATATATATATATATATATATATATATATATATATATATATATATATATATATATATATATATATATATATATATATATATATATATATATATATATATATATTAGGGTGGTCCTTATTTTGGATATTTTCGATTTTTTTTCCACGATCCCCCTAAATCGGTTCTAAATAAATAAAAAAAAATTCCTGCCAAATCGGAGCTCGATATTTCAATTTTAACCCGGCCCCCCCGGCAATCAAAGTTTTAAACGGGAAAATACGTGTATTTTAGACTGTCAATTGTTTGAACATTTTTCCAACCTAGTACAAATTGATATAAAAATTCGAGATTTGGCACAAATATTCCCCACAGTATAAGGTATAGTTGTAGTAGTATATCAATTTTTTTTTTTCAATTTATTTATTTTTTTATGAATATCAAATTGATATTTATATAGATCATAACTCCAGAAATTACGGATGTAAAAATTTGATATACTACTTCAATTATACCTTATACTATGAGGAATACTTGTGCCTTATCTCGAATTTTTATATTAATTTTCACTAGGTTGGAAAAATGTTCAAACAATTGACAGTCTAAAATACACGTATTTTCCCGTTTAAAACTTTGATTGCCGGGGGGGCCGGGTTAAAATTGAAATATCGAGCTCCGATTTGGCAGGAATTTTTTTTTATTTATTTAGAACCGATTTAGGGGGATCGTGGAAAAAAAATCGAAAATATCCAAAATAAGGACCACCCTAATATATATATATATATATATATATATATATATATATATATATATATATATATATATATATATATATATATATATATATATATATATATATATATATATATATATATATATATATATATATATATATATATATATATATATATATATATATATATATATATATATATATATATATATATATATATATATATATATATATATATATATATATATATATATATATATATGGGGCATTCCAAGTGAAACCGGCGAGCTATCTCCCTCACCCCCTACGATTTTTGTCGCTTATTTTTTTTGGCTTCTATGTCACCCCAAATGAGCCCCAATTTTTTTTCAGATTTTTCCTTCCCTCGTCGTCGCGCCATGTGTTTTTTTTTGTTGATGCAAGAGGAAACATCAAAAACGACCTTTTTCAAAATAATGATTTTTTTATTACAAATTCCGCACCTGAAAACAGTAACTTTTTTCATGATTTGAAAGTGGGCCGAAGCCTGCCAATATTTTTTTTTATCAATTTTAATTTTTCGAAAAATTGAAAATTTTGAAAATTTTGAATTACAATCATCACATCTTGTATTAAAAAAAAAAAGGAATAAGAAGCATCTCTCGAACAAATGTCACATCTCGCTTAGTTTCATATTACTTGTGTCCTCTGGCGGCGAATTCCGTGATTTTTTTAAAATTTAATATGAAACTAAGCAAGATATGACATTTTCGCAAGAGGTGATTCTTTTTTCTTATTTTTTTTTTAATACAAGATGTGATGATTGTAATTCAGAATTTAAGAAATTTTCGATTTTTCGAAAAATCAAAATTGATGAAAAAAAATACTGGCAGGCTTCGGCCCACTTTCAAATCATGAAAAAAGTTACTGTTTTTAGGTGCGGGATTTGTAAAAAAAAAATCATTATTTTAAAAAAGGTCGTTTTTGATATTTCCTCTTGCATCAACAAAAAAAAACACATGGCGCGACGACAAGGAAGGGGGGAAAAATCTGAAAAAAAATTGGGGCTCATTTGGGGTGACATAGAAGCCAAAAAAAAATAAGCGACAAAAATCGTAGGGGGTGAGGGAGATAGCTCGCCGGTTTCACTTGGAATGCCCCATATATATGTGTCATATTTATAGCATTCGTATTCTGCTCATTATGGAATTACGAACAATCTCAAAATATATTTTAGTATTAAGGTCCGTCTGGATGAATGGAAACCTTCTGGTGAAACAGTTCTTCGTCTTGATCTATCGGAAATAAAAATCCTTAAATCAAAAACCCTCGTTATTTTAGTATTCGCATTTTCGAAAATCGAAATATCAGACATTTTATATATTAGTAGTTCGAAATTTTTGTGCCCCGATCGTAATAAACCAAGCACGATTCGACACATTCCGTTATAAGATGAGAAATGTCTATTATTGGGTTCATTTTATCGGACTTGCTAATTACCAATCGATTCTAAATGTTCAATTCAGTATCCCCTTTAAGTAACCATTAAATTGTTTGGAATTAGTGGTACCCGCGCAGGTGGGGTGTTCAATAATAATAATACATCGATACGTTATCGGCACAGGTGTGGGAAAAAGGTCTGATAATTTACATATCGACAAGCACTTCGACTGGTACACCACTTAACAGCTATTTTCATACAGAATCACGTGCGACGCGCTAGAAACGCCTGGCGTCGTGATACCTACCATTAGACGCGAAAGATCTTATACCTACATATCGGATCTATAGACCGTTGCGGTTACACACGTTGGAAGCCGCGGGGATCACTTTGAGAGATGTGGAGGAAAAGGAACCCTACTGGCGAGGAAATTCACAGGTTGAATACCGTATACAATTCATCCGAGAGTCTTCATCCGGTATACCGTACTGATAGCTTTCATCTGATGGCAGCTTTCAGCGCTCAAGTTACAGGAAGAGATGCGAGACTCACATTCATTTTGCACTACAAAAATTTTCAATCCAGAAATTATTCTGTAATAATTTTTTTCATTTTTTGAAAAGTTCGATAATCGATCAATCATTTTTCTGTCTCCTTTTTCGCTTCCTTTTTTTCACTTCTTCTTGTGTGAATGGATAAAATAGCCAAGTGACTCGATCGTATGGGTATAATCAAAACACTGCTTTAAGACTTTTATTTTCTATTCGCCATTACAGTAACAGAATATTTTTTCATTATTTCGTAAAATTTTATACCTATTTTACTCGTATTTTATTATAATACAAGCAAGATTTATAGAGAAGTGATTATAGTGATTAATTGACGGAGTTATGCCCTGCAGACCGGTTGCAGGAAATCAATTATATATATCTTGGTGCGATATAACTTGATTAACTTGAGATCTTGCTTGGGACCCGGACGAATCTCAATCCGGGAATTATCCGCATTAGCTTAAGAGAAATTTGCCTAGCATTGGAAGTACCCGGCGTAGGCTTGTGCTGCGTCATACAAGTACTCGCATTGTTCCTGCGGAAATGATGAAAACTACCATTGATTAGACTTTGGCGTCTGGCTTGAGAAAAGTTTCGAAAGCGTCTAATAATTACAGAAAATAAAACTCGTTATTAGTTTCCCTAATTCGCAATATTGCCACTGTCATTCAAGTATATTTAAAAATGAGTCTTAACATAATTTCCACGAATTTTGGATTTGATCTGCGAACTGCTCGAACGGCGGAAATGACGTCACACTCTCTCTCCACGGCCATTCGCTCTAGTAGAAAACTCATCGCCAGGTACAAACCGCAGCCCGTTACGCCGTCGCTGGAATAGGCATGAATCAGTGCAAGTTAAGGGAGGGTTTACCGAAGAGGTATGTTCTGTTATCCAGAAAATCAGCTTCTGGAATTACTCACTGACAAAGAACCGAGCTCTGGCCTTCCTTTCGCGGAATTTTTTCCGAGGCTTTACAAAGTGAAATCAAAGCTCTGGGGGCCGGCGGTTTTTGGATCGAGCCACATCCCCATCCCTTGCACGTCAACACGGTAAGGGACTGTGATCTCGCGTTTGCCTGAACCGTAATCTGGATCAAGTGAGTCTTAAGTAACAAAATTTCAAACGTGTGATGTACAAAAACTATTCCACAGCTGGACACATTTGCTATTTTCATTACCTCTGAGGTTTCGGTTAGCCGGAGATTTTCGGTTGTAAAGTACTCTCCCTTGTCGCGGTCAGTTTGGTTTTCAACTTCTATCTTGAGCGAGGGGACGGGGATCGATTCATCGGGCATGATGTCGCATCATGTCTGTAGAAAAGAGTTTGGTCACGTATAAATTTGCGGAAACATCATACAAGCGGCAGACAAAATTATAATTATTCATTCCTTGACCGGCTTGACCAGACCGCGGTTGTCTTGTTCAGAAATCAGGGAGGGTCAAGGGCAACGGCAGCCAACATGCCAGGTATTGTTTCTTCGCCTTGACGCCATCGACGCTCACCGCGTTGATCTGATCGCATTCTCTCTCGAATACCTCGTCATAGATCACTCCCGAAATCGTACACGTATCTATAAATATGTGAATAGAAATCTTCTCCCACGTCTATAATTTATGAAGAATTGATAGTCGAGTTTGTTTAAGTTTTCGAACGTTGAACGGACTCCGGACTTTCATCATTGGTCAAGTGCTTCAAGAAATCCGGCCAGTACATATCGCAGTTCGTCTGCAACATTGCATCTTGTATCGTTATTGATTATCTGGACTTACGTTTCTCTCCGTTTCATAATGGATTTATTCGTAATATCGCTACTTCGCCACCCTCTATGACATTTGTCAGCATATAAATCACTCTGACTTTCTCCTGCCAGACCATTCTCCAGAAATCATTCACCGTGTTCGGCTTTGGTCCTTGGGCTACGATGTAGGCTCTCTCTTTTTCATAACCCTGCAATATGTCGCGTTCGACAAATTGACCGTAGCTTTTTCACAGTGATGGTAATAACGTTTGATTCTCACATTTATGTAACTGGTATTAATATAGTCGGAGTCAGGATCGCTGGGAATTTTCTCGAGAACGATTCGGGAATAGTCATCTACAATTGGCGATAGATGAAAATAAAAATCAGCAGATGAGTAAAATGAGCGTAGTAAGTAAGTGATCAAATAAAATAGGTAAAGTAACTGAGATGTGTTTCAGTTATGTTTCAATAAAAATATGCCCATTGCACTGATCATACAGCCAGTTGGTAATGCGATGCTAATAGCTTTTGTATAAACGATCGCAGAAGTCAGTTTCATTTGTCTAGGGGTCGTAATTTTTCAAAGAACTAAGCGCTTGATAATTAGGTATACTACTCTCACGTACACGCTATGATGCTTGTGTTCTTTGGCAAATTTTCTAGCAATCGTCCGTACTCGCAGGGACTCGGTGACAGACAATAAGATAAGGTATTTCCAAATTATTTTGAAGACCCGTTAAAATAGTGCTGCAGCCCACTGTGCCGCCAGTGTATGTATGTACTCGTAGCACTGGATAGTTCACAACGTTTGTTCAATAACTGCAACGTGTCTTCATTAAAATCTGAAAATGAACCATCGGCCTGAATTTTTTTTCTAATATTTTGAATTAATTTCATCAAAATACGCCACGTAATTGAATTTATTTCTTCTCCACCAAGAAATAACCACTTCACCTATATTTGCTACGGATGGCCCGGTGTTAGTGAAAAAACAAGTATTGGTCTGAGAAGTAATTTGCAACCAAGGACGCCGCAAAGGGGTGCAAGGGGGTGCACTCGGATCCTTCTCCTCAGCCCTGAGCCCGCCAAACTCGAACGCATTAAACCCAAACCCATAAAATCTCAAGCTCCCCTGGCTTATAAGAAAATTCAAGAAGGATCATCATCTACGAAAGAATATAGACGAAGTTATTCAATATGGAATAGGATTTTATCAATTGAAAATGAACTCTTTGCAGCGTTATTGAATAGTATTAATAACATGAATGAAATTTATGGTAAAATGTGTGTCAAAACATACAGCCAATATTTTAGAGCAATTTTTGTATACTCGAATATACGAACAGTATATACATATACGCTGTATGCTTCATACGACGAATACATTGCAGCCAGATACAATTCATTGATATATCTGTTGTACATTTCAAAAAGCTGCAAGATAAAACCTGCAAATCGCTTCCGGCTTCCTTCAATTTCCGTACATATTGCGATTTTACTACCGAGTTGCTTGGCTATACCCATATCATATCGCAAGGCTGAAATTGCGTTTTTTTTTTTTGAATCATGATGAATCTTTATGAGAATTCAATAAATATCATAATATATGAAGGATTCTTTGTCAAGTGAGCCACCTGAGATTTTCGACGTCTCCAAAAATTCTGACAAAATTTGAGGCCATTCCCTGACGTGAGAAAAAATTTTGTGAATTATTTCAGATTTTTCGGTTGCTGAGATTCAAATACACTCAGAGAAGAAAAAGTTCCGTATAAAAATTTCATGTTTTTTCCTCAGCTTTTCGTTCAAACTGTTTCAGACTCTTTCCCGTATTTAGGACGTATTTGAATACATTTAAGCGAAATAGAACATCAAAAATGTGTTTTCACCAACTCGGAAAGTTTTTTTTTTCATTATAAAAAATACAAGAATAATCCAGATGTAAAATGTGATTTTTTAATAATTTTTTTGGCGTGGAGACTTCAGATGTCTATGAGAAAAAAATCATTGTGTTAAATTGTTCGAGTTTTAATAATTTTTTTCTCGTAAACATTTCGAGTCTCCACTCCAAAAATAGTATAACGCAATCCCATTTTAAGTGTGGATTGATCTGATATTCTTTGTCATGAAAAAAAAAAAACTATCCAAATTGGTAAAAACACACATGTCGATGTTCCATTTCGATTGAATGTGTTCAAATGCGTCCAAATGTGCCGGGAAAAAATCGGAAATAGTGTGACTGAAAAGCTGAGAAAAAACAAGACCTTTTTTATACGGAACTTTTTTTCCCCTGAGCTCAATTTATCAAGTTGAGTAGAGGAAAGTGTATTTGAATTTTAGCAAACTAAAAATCTGAAATAATTCACAAAAATTTTTCTCACGTCAGGCGACACACCCGCATTATTTCAGAATTTTTGAAGACATCCAAAATCTCAGGTGGCTCACTTGAGAAAGAATCCTTCATGTGGTAACAAAAATAGGATTATGAACTGGGAATAGACTTTTTTCAATGCACCTCTTCTCTGATTGCACCCCTCTGCGAATAATCCTGCTGGCGCTCTTGAATCATGGGTCAAAGCGATTCCAGCTCTGGTACCATAGCAGATAACAATTATTTTTTGTAATTATCACAGAGCTGATGAGGTGCATCTAGTTGATTGGAATCGTAAGACTCTTTCGTGGAAAACTTTCTGAATTGCTCGGAAAAAAATAACGCAGCAATACAAATCTCTGCTTCTTTATACTCTAGCAAAATCGCATTTAAAGATCTATAAAACCAATATCTCTTAAGACGCTCCTTTTTCCCGGACTAAAAATCTACTGAGATACCGTTTACCCAACTAAATGTAAACTGTAAGTTTCGTCGTGAGCAAATCAATAGCTAAAAAGTTACTATCAATTGCAATTTATAATGACTTCATTCGTTTTATTGATTAAATTTATCGTAAATTCCGAATATTCGTAACGTTGTATATGTTGATTTGGTTACGACAAAGCTCACAGGTTACATGACGTTGGGTAAAAGGTATCTCAGTAGATTTTTGGTCCTGGAAAAACCGGCGTCTTTTGAGATATCACCATTTTAAATCTTTGCATGCAATTTTGTAATAGTGAGCAGGGATCTACCTTAAATATCAAACGATTTTCGAATGAAACATTTTTTTGTTAGACACCAATTTTTCATTATATTCAGCTGAACAACTAGAGATTTTTGAACCCTTGAGAACATTTCACCTCTAAACTATCAAGTTTGGAGAAAAATAACGAGGCACAAAGAGTGCGTAATTTTATGCGACGAATTTTGGAAAATAATTGCAGGATATTTTGCTATAATTTTTAATTGCAGTTTCTTTAATTGCGTGAAAAAAATTTTAAATTAAAAAAAAAAAGTTCGGAAAGAATATTCTGCAAGATTTTTGGCATAAAATTACGCACTTTTTGTCGCTTGCAATTTTTCTACAATTTTTATATCTTAGAGGTAAAATGTGCTCAAAAGTCCAAAAATTTCTAGCTGTTCAGCTGGATATAATAAAAAATTGGTGTCTCACGAAAAAATGTTTCATACGAATGACATTTGATTTTTCAAGTAGAACAAAATTACATAATAAGAAATATATAGGTTTCTATATTCAAAAAAACAAAGTTGACCTTTGCCCGGCCTTGACGTCTCCACCTACTCAAAATGATTCGGCACTATGGTCTTTCCCCCTCGGTACCCTTCGATCTCCTGCGAGCTGCGTTCGGAAATCTTTTCTGGTTCTCGAGATGTTAAGGGGACCAGTACAGCTCGGTTTAGGAAATTTGGAGTACTCCAAAATTTATTTATTGGTCAGCCAAAGTTTATTTCACATCACAAAAAAATTTTCTTTGATAAACATTGTCGTATGATTTCAGACACATCGTTGGTCCAATTCAACCTCTCAAGGTCTTGCTTCCTTCAGACAGCAATTCTACATGTTATGAACGTAGGGATCGGTGAAAAAAAATTCCTGTGAAAAGTTACGGTCAATTATCCAAAATTTCCAATATTCAGGACACTAATTTGCAAATAACTTGCCCAACACGAAATTGTAAAGAAATTTCGTCGTTCACGTGATGAGGATTTCTTTTCTGAACAAAATGAGCCCTCAACCACCTTAATCGGAACAACGATGTGCCTAAAACCTTACGACAAAGGTTTTCAAAGAAATTTTTTTTTTCATGTGAAATAAACTTTGACTGACAAATAAATGCATTTTGGAGTACTCCGGATTTCCAAAACCAAGCTGTACTGGTCCCCTTAAAGTGGAGACTCTTCAAATGATCACCCTGTATAACTGAATTAATAGAACGTTTTTCTCAATCATCTCGAAACGGCAATAATTCGTTATATGCCCTCAACGCATTCAAATCGGTAACTACAGTTATTCCGGATTACAGTATAATTTTATCTTCCAAACCTCATAGTTATCAGAATTTTAATGAACGGTATAATAAGGCTGATCTATTTCGCTTGATCTGATTGTTCCAATGTCCACTTCAGATTGTATAATATTTTCTGATGAATATGCAAGTGATCGGCGGTTTATTATCAATAACTTAACGCAAAATTGATCACTTACGACAAGTTTCGCAGGAATTCAGAGAATTATTTTGACGCCATGCGAAGCTGCATTTGCATATATACCTACACATAAGGTACAATAATAAAGCCGATTAAAGGATTGCAATCTCGTGCAGCGGTGCATTTCTACTAGCGCAGAATCATCCGGTTGAGCAGCTGTATCGAAATGCACAAGGTACCGCGTATAATATAACGGGGTAATTTCATGAAGGCTAACAAAAAATAAAAAACGAAGGTGCATCCGTGCCATCTATTTTTTCTTTTCTTTTGTAGTTGACATTGATAAGAGACATGAACTTTCACAGTTTCCGTGCTGTGGAAGCAGGATAAAAAATTACATGTGCAACGGGTGACATGAACAATGACATTATCTCATTTATTTATTCGTTCATTATTTATGTATTTATTATTCATTCATTTTCGAAAGTCTGTATGAGACTATATGGGAAATTCCATCCCAAGTGTTTGAACCGGTGACTCTCACCCTCTCGGATTTTGCTCATTATTTTTCCTATGATTGTTCGCAGCCTAAAAGGCAACCTGAATTTTTTTCAGATTCTTCAAAACAGTCTTCCTTATTATATGCACTCTTTGAATAGCTTAATTACACCTTTTACATGATCTTACGAAAAAAATGGTCAGGCAAAAACCTGCGCTAGTTGACATGAAATTCCCCGTATATACATCGTTGAGTCCATATTTCGAAAGTCCTAAATTTTAGTTAAACCATATATGATTTATTTTTAAACAGCCATTATTTCGCCAAGAAGTAATGTCGGTCACATGAATTTATACTTACAGAGTTTTCTTCCGAAAATACTTTTGTCAGAAACAAATAATAGGATTCGCTTGCCCAGCAAAGAAGTCTAAACTACTTTTCTACTTTAGATGTTAGCGCGAATTTGGCAAGTGCAGCTAAATTTGTCGGAACCCAGGCAAACAGATTACTATATTTCTCGGTAATGCAACTAAAATTATTCGGTGAAAATTTAAAATTAAACTGGATGGCTTAGGACTATATTTTCTTCTGGGCTTGCCAATTATTCAGTTTTGCACGAAATTCTCAGGTTGGGTTGCAAGACGTACCTATTTGATTTATTTTACATCCCATTTTAACTCCTTTTCACATCCAACACGTTTTTGTTCGTGTAATTATGCGTTAAAAATCTTTAAAAAAATCTGGAATATACATTGAAGTGTCCACTCGGTGACCCAGTACCGTTTATACTTAAAAGTCATATTTGTATGAACTAATATTCGGAGTATCGGTGCTCTTGGTTTCCAATTTTGAAAGGAATACGAGGTGTCGAGAATTCGCTTTCGAAATTTTTGAATTTTTCACTCTGACGGACATAAAGTCATACAACAAAAAATTAGCCCAGATCAAAGTCTGATACCATATTTACTTTTTTCATTCAATGATATGATAGATATTGCTGATAAATGATGACGCTTATTCGGGATTTATTAAGTTTGGATTTTTTATCTGCTGACTCAAGTATTCGGCCTATAATTGCGTGGGTAGAAATAGAAACTTTATGGGCTGAATCCGAGAAATCCGTCCTAATCTTAGTCTAAGCCCCATCTAGCTGAGGATAGCACGATTATAATTATTTCCTCTGCCTCTCTCGCGCTCTCTCAGCTCACACCATTCCGACCCATTCTTCTTGCTCCGTGCAGGTTACTCAAGTAATATTTCAGACAAAAGTTTATAAGATATGAACTGATATATAATTCCGAATGGATGAATCCGGGGCGATAAATTTGAGTCAGAAAAAAAAATTTTTAGTAAAAATAACACACTGGACCATCTCATTGAGAAAATGCTGAGTCTTGTTTCGAAGTGTCACAAATTGGCATTAAAGTCGCTGAGTCAAATGAAGAAAAAAAAAAATTTTAGAAGGAGAGAGCGAGGGCTATTGTTACGTAACATTAAAACTAAAACTCTTTATTATTTGAAGTCATACCTACCTGCTTCCTGAAGTTTCAGAAATAAAGTCAAAGCAATTTCAAGAGCAATACTCTCCGTTAAATAATACGCGGCTGTATTTTGGATGAAAAGTATATTCAGCAATTCGTCGCACTGTGCACTTGAAACTTTATTTCTGATCCATAAATCAGATTTTTTTCTTGGAAAGGAAGATTGTCTCCGCACCTTCAACGGAGACGTGGCACTCAGGAAAGCGAATTCAAAATACGTGGATTGTAAAAATCTGACAAAGTCGTTTTTAAGTGCTAATTGAAGATTGACAAAGACAACGTCTTCGTTGCAATACCGAGGCGAAAATAAGGGTCTGGGCATTCCCAATTTTCCAGACAATCCATTATCCGACTCCATCTCTTCACTGCTTCGTAGATTTTCGTTGCAAGAGTAGATTATACGAAGATGGCGTCCGTCGATGTGGATTCTCGTTACCTTTTTTTACTTCTCTGTGCATTCAACGCCCCGCCGATACCCACTGAATGAATTATGGCCCGATCAAGTCCGAACTTATCAACTTTACACACCCGTCGGTTCACTCACTTAAATTACCATCGATCAAGCTAGTCATGTCTCCGACCCTACCCGTGCCATGCCATAGGTTTATCATCGAGTTATCGCCCCGTCTCTAGTCAACCGACGCTAGCTTTCAGAACGGGAATCGCGTATCACATCCCGAAAAAAAACCGCTTCTCAATGTTGTGAGGTAAAATTTATTACAATCTTCTTCCTTCCGCTACTGTTTCACCCCTTTTTTCACCGGGTAACAACACGACAGAGTGCTGACACGCGTCGTCAATCACTAATTTTCACTTGATTGATCATTTCAAGTCCTGACGTACATAACAGGTGATGACATACACGAAAAAGCAGAGCCCCACAAACGGACCAATGAGAAATTATCATGGGCGATGAATAGCTGAAACAATCGTCCTTCAGTCTTTCAAATTTCAAGCCATGCATCAGGGCAAAAAATCCCTTATCGCCATAGTACCGTGGCTCAATTTTACACGTTATAATTCATGAAGATGGAGGCCCGATTCTTTCCATCCTTACAACTCACGTTAAACCCCGAACACACTAAGGCAAGCTGTTGACAGCGTGCTGACAGTGAGATAAGCCTAGCGTGTAACACTTCTAAGAAACAGGATGCTTGCGAGAGCATGAGTTAACCAGGAGCAAAAAGTACGTTGTTAATCAAGGAGATGAGTTCACCAGCAACTAAATGCTAAACTAATATCTAGAACCACGTCCCTAACGCGTCTGGGTGATCTGCAAGTAAACTTGAACATCAACTTCTAGCACAACAAACAATGTCTTATCGGATGGGAACTGCTCCTCAATGTCACACGTTGCACATTATGGAGAGGATTTTCCTTTTGCTTCATTTCCACTACAGTTTTAGTTAAGATGAGATGGTCTGACAGGTATTGGACTACAAGATAATATCATCGCTAGACTTATGTGAATATTAGTTCAAAGTAGGTACTGGCTTTGTGTGAAATGGATCAAAGAGATGCTATTTTCTGCTGCGCATTATCTGTTGTTGATATCTACGCGATTTCGGATTATGTGTGAAAATCGGGAGGCTTGAGCTTTTATTCATCTCTGCGTGAAGGTGGTCTAGGGTAATTGACCAAAGTATATCGAAGAAAAAGAATCTACAAAAGCGTCGATCGGCCATTCACCAGGCATTGTAATCCCAGACATTTGTCACGTCTTTCTGTAAGAAGAGAAGTGGACAAAAGTTCATAGCTTGAAGGACAAGTCGACAGAATCGATTTACTTTTTCTCAACCCAGCTATTCTTTGGTTCCAGATTGGTGTGTGGAAGTCCTGGCAAAAGGAAGGGCTGGACATCAAGGACATCGTGTGGCCCGGGGGCTCACATACTCCTCCCCAAGGAGTGCCTGAAAAGTTTCATTTGAAGATCACGTTTTTGGACGAGCCGCCGTACATAAATTTAGCACCACCTGATCCAATCACTGGAAAATGCCTGATGGACAGAGGGGTTCTATGTCGAGTTGCCAAAGAGTCTGATATGATCGGGTAAGTGGCATTACTCTCTCACCTTTAACACTGCGCAACTCATTATGTTTACAAAGTGGAAATCAGCTGGGGGAAGAGAGAACTAAAAATTTTCTCTGTAGTAAAAATTATTATTAATTTCACAGACCGCGTCTTTCTATAAAGTTGAAAAAACCGCCGACAATACTAACGTAGAAATTTTTCCATCGGCTCCGACGGGTAATTCTATTTCCACGTATGCAGCGCAGGCCAATTCTGTTAAAACGGATGCGTAATTCGTGTCGAGTGAATACCGGAAGTAAACTTTCAGAAGTAGACGAGTTTCGTTGAAAATTCACTTGGCTTGATGGAAGACTGGGGGGGATACTCGGGCCTGTGTCAATTGCTTAAGTAATCAATTTCCTGCCAAGTGATTGCGCCTTGTAACTCCTGTGTAAATTATTCATCACACTACGAAACGGGAGTTTCAAAAATTGAGGGGACGATTATAATTAGTGAGAGTACCGTGATTCCGAAAACGCTCACCTATGCAACAAAAAAAATATTTCGTCTCTTAAGCTTGGATTAATTCCTCATCTGAGAATCAGACATTTCTTAACAGCGAATTCATTCAAACGAAATTGTCCTTGAAACTCGAGAGAAAATTACGATAGGTCACTATCAGTCTACGATTGATGTACCAAGTCATCACGAAGTTGAACAAAGCCAGCTTAAAAATCGGCAGATATATGTACAGCCAATCCTGGAGTAGGTAATTATTGGAAAATATTTTGTGGATTGCAGAAAAGCATAACTGAGGCGTAATGGAAAGCGGTTTTCCCGTCTGGATGAAGTTTTCCGAAGTGTAGCTGGATTCTAATTTCGATCACAGCTTCTTATTCGGTCCCGAAATCGTGCAGTAGGTAGTTGAAATAATGACGGATAAAAATCTTAGAAGGAAAATTATTTCATTTTTCAGTAATTCAAATTGCGAACTATAGTAACAGCCTTTGCTATGGTCCAGACTCCGGATTAAAGGGTCTCTAGTTTATAGCTTTGGCTAAATACGAACCATTCAGTTTGAATATATTCAGCAGACAGTTTTGATAAACGAGATATCTCCAGATGTGCAGAGGGTTGCTATAACGAAGACTGTTAACTAAGTTTCAGCAAGATCCACCTTTCCTCCCTATTCCCTCTTACAGACATCCCGAAGGGTCTGACCCTCCTGCTTCTGTTAACTAAACTCCATTACTGTTCACTAGCGAAAGACTTGGTCTTGTAAACGAATCGTCGACAAAAGAGCGAGAAGAAGGTAGCATATCAACAGCGGCCGTACAAGACCAAAAACGATTTATATCCAAGGCATTTAGGTACACAAAAACATACGTTTAGTACGAATATTGTGGATTAAAAAATTATCTAATAGGTAGTTAAGGCAGATTCAACTTGGTTAGACTTAATTCGGCATACTTTCGAGTGGAAAAGACGAAGAAATCGTTGAGTGAAAGCATGAAGAAAAGCTGCCTTTTTCATTAGGACTCTTAAATGACATGACATTTCAACTTAAGGTACGTCGTAACCCACCCTTGACCGTTTACTTGCTTCTGTTAATTAAAGCTCGTTGGAAATTGAAATGGAATCAAATCGACAGACGTAAAAGATACATTTTATATTCTTGTATCTAGATTCTAGTTACATCCATTGCAGCGTTTTATTTTCCGTCTAAAAAAACTATCTTCAAGAACAAGATCCGGCTGGAAATGAGATAAAACAATTGGGGCGAGGACCGTCTACAGGTTATTAACGAGGCAATCTCTTAGGTCTCGTATTTCGAAGCCGGAATTTCAAGCCCTTAATTCCTGTCCACCGTAAAGTTTTGACCTGCAAGAAGCTTTACCACTGTATTTCTAACTTGATTTCATCAGTTCCCTCGTCTTGGGAGCTAAGATTTAAACTGATTGAAACGCATTGTCGCCGTTATTCCATTAGGTCTACTTACGTGAAGGGTCAACAGAAGTTTCAGTATACGTAGCCTCAGGGTGGGACTGTGTTTCTATTTTACTAAAATAGAAGAAACCTCGTCCAAAGTCACTACTCACTTTGTAACTTTGTGGATTCAAGAACCGTACATTTGTCAGACATTTACCTTACATTTGGGTCAACCTTATGAACGAGGAAGTTTGGATTTCCAGGTTGGGATTTATATCGAAAAAACAATCATACTAGTTTGTTTTAGAGCTTTTGTGGCTACATGGTTCAATATAGGCTACCCTCGTTGTCAGAAAGTGCTTAACAAACTTGAACCTAGAGTAGACCCACCAAAAATATCAATAGATTCAGTAGAATATTAAAAAAAAGTATTACAATAACTAAAAATTCAACAGTGAGTGATGAAGGTATTACTTTCCGCTCTGCGGAACAGAAAAATGGGAAATCTACTCCGTAAACAGTGAAAATTTTCGTATCAAAACTAAAAACTTTTCCGTATTATTAGAGGTAAAGGTACATTTTTAGCGGAAATATTTTTGCTCTGTGGGGATAAAAAATTACATTCACAACTTCAGTATGAAATACTGTGATGCACGTGGATTAGACAGTGGAGGAAAATGTAATTAAAAGTATTGTAAAAAGTTGCTGGTTATACTAGTACGACCTGTGCTATATTGACACGATATAGCCGTAGCTGGAGGATAGTAAAGTCTAGGGGTGACTGCGGTAATGATTTACTGAAAACTTTCATGTATCCCACATTTGCTATGTTATAAAAAATTAACTTTTGTCCTACCTGCCTGCATGTAAAGCGGGCGGAAAGTGACTCTTTTAGGTTTTAGTGCAGCGGTAAAGTAAACTGTATTGTGGTAAAGTGCGAGCTCTGGGGCGGAAAGTAGCACTCTACCGCACTAGAGCGGAAAATAAAACTACTTTCCGCTGATTTTGACATGCACTCCAAAGCAAACTTTCGAGGCAGGTATTGGACGAAAAATATTGCGTGCATCACGAGTGAAAAGACGATTCTGACTCGTGTGATTGTCACCCTCGCTTCGCTCGCGTGGCAACTTTTACATTCGTCAGTAATCGCCTACTTTCCGTTTTTGATACACGATATACTATTTATATTATATTTAAGCAAAAATTCCTCATTCATTCTTTCCGATAATTTGCAAAAAATGAATGTACTATTGATGCGATGTTGTTGTATCCGATGAAAATTTGTTCCAACTCACCGTAAGTGATTAAAAGTAAAACAAACTTCTGAAAACGGGGATATCTGACAACGAGTGTTATTTTGGCCAAAATATAGAGCGTTGGTTTTTGTTCAAGCAGGCACCTTATTTACTTACATGTAAAGATCGAGTGACAGCATAAGTACGTAACGATGGTCGTACATCAGGCTGTCATGTCGTAGCAGTAAGCTCGAGACAACGTTCCATATACTTAAAGACTAGGCTGAGAGGTAGTAGAGTTATGACGTCATTATTGCGAAAAGCGACGAAAAAAAAAACAAAAAAAAAAAAGAAAAAACCCACCGCTGAAAATTGAAAGGAATCAATGAACCAGAGTGATGACTCGTCCGGAACAGCAGCGTAAGCCGCAAAAAGCCGCGCCCGAGATCTTTTGTCATCACAAGTATATCACAGATCGCTAACCTTCGAACTCAAGAAGATATTGAAGATCGAAGGATAAAGATACTACCCGGGAGTAAGTAATTTAGATCTAAACGGATCTAAATCCCACATTTAACGTAGATCTACGTAGATCTCGATTTTTCTGAAGTGTTTTCTACTAGTAGTGATTACTACGTGGAAAACTCTGATCTTTCTAAATATGGTATCCATATTAATTGTAAAACAGATCTCAAAGAAGTGACTGAAAAGTCAGCTGCTGATAAAAAAAAAAATGAATGAATGAAAGAAAGAAACTGCTGTGGTTCGCAATCCTTTAAATTATTTTAATAACTTCATCAGAAAGCTCGAAATTTCTTTTTGAGAATCTCAGATCTGCAGAGTGGGATGTTATACCTGAATCATAATTTTGACCCCAGATCGTTGACCGGTAATTGGCGGAGTCTCCCATCTAGGTACAACGTGGAAATGTCTATACAGCAAAGTGGACCGACGTGAAGCGTATTTTTCTAAAGTACAAAATTATCCTGAACCTTATCCAAGAAGCTTGTCAGCAGTCGAAGAGTTGGAATTCATCGGGGAGCGTACGAACCTTGGAACCAGTACCTTAATTAGATCTGACTTTCGCGTGAGCCGTCATAAGATTAGCAATTTTTTATCACGAAAAACTTTTTTGGCTTTCCCCAGAGGCTTTGAGGGATCAGCTCAACGTTCGCGTTTCAGCGACAGTGAATTTTGTTATATTCCAATCAGTAGGGTATAAAAGACTCAGCAAAATTGGAAGTCAAAGTTCAATTGCAGCCATTTTAGTTTCAGTTTTTGGTGAAAACTAACGTATCAGATTCCCGAAAATTATTGCGAATTTGGGCAAGAGGTACCGGAAAATAAAAAAATGATTCCTTTCAACTTCAGAGAAAAAGACATACAGTTTTTTTTTATCTAGAGCCTGGTATACTATGAAGATATTATAAGTTACCTGTCGAAAAAAAAATCTTCTTCAAATTGCACATCCCTGAAATTCAACTATAAACTCGTTTCACCTCTGTATGCACATGCCAATTGGTAAACTCGAAAGAGAAAACTGTGAATTGCAAAAAGATGTTGAGCAATCAATTTGAAGTCTTAATTTTGCCGCGTATATATTGATTGGAACTACGAAGAAGCTTTTCGAATAAACCTGTACATTCATGGTCAATTTATGAGACCATAGATTATAGTCTGAATTGGCGTAAGACGAGTTGCAAAGTTTGGGTTGAGCAGTGTGTCAAGAAGATGGGAGAATTGCACCCTTACCAGAAAACCCAATAACTTTGAGGTTGAACATCGCGTCAAATATAAAAGGTGAAACCAGGATAAATGGGCCGGTGGGAGGATGAGAGAGAAGAACTGGTGACAGTGAAAAAGAGAAAACCATCTGGTAAACGAGAAGCGATAGTGAGCCCCTATATAGATATATAAAAAGCGCGAGCAGCAGAAAGCAAGAGATATTTATAAATGTAACGGTGTCACGACAAGTAGAACTCCCGTTAAATCTAATTTAAGGTGAGCTGCTAGCAGGCGTCCTCTCTAATTCATCAATTCACCCGCTTGGCTTTAACGGACGCTTATGAAATGCAAATTGAAACGAATCACCCGAAATATATCCGTCGAATTTTTGTCACAGAAACCCATAAATCATATTTTACACATAAGCTGAAGGATGAAGCATTAGTCGCCTTTATACTCAAAATAACTGTGGAAACTTGAATTTTGAAATTCGGGCCTTTTACGTCAACCGTAGGCAGTGTCTCGGACCACCTCCATATCTTTCTATGGTATATTTTATTGTTAATTTTGAAATAAAAATCGATCCTAGCTACAGTCATGAAAAGAGATTTTTTTTGCATAGCAAAAACAATTCGCTTGAAGAGTTTGAATGGGCGCGATTAAATCTACATTCCTACAGGTGAAATTTTTATTCCACTTTTATATAATTTTTTTTTTTTTTTTTCGAGAAGCAACACGTGTCGGTAAAAACCTCTGAAGAGGTCACATTTGGAATTTTTTCTCCGCTTTACTCAACGTGAAAAGTTCTTTCGCTCAGCATTCGTGGCAACATGTATTTATTGCCTAATTAGAACAGATTTTCTACGGAAACTGGAAAACCAATAATAAAACGAATGTCATAACGAAATTCTCTACTTGAAAGGAGATTAAATTATCTTCAGATATGACTGAGATATTGTCGTACCGGAATGTGAGGTCCTATTCTTTTTCGTCCAGAGCTTTTTTAGGCAGTCGTAAAATTGAGCCAATGTGCTTTGAAGTGAAGATACTGATCGGGGCTTAGATTCGCAGATCGAAGTCCAATGAAAGTATTCAATACGGAAAATAGTTTCTTCTAAATCTTACAAATTGGTGGAGGACAAAACTGTCGACTCTTGTGGACGTTAACTTTTTTATTTTCCTTTAAGTATCGAGAATCGATGCAAGGAACGTCGAGCTTTGTTTGAGTAATCGTACAAAAGATAGCGAAAAATGTTATCTCTCAAAAACTCGCTTTCAAGCTTTTGGGTAGGTATACCGTATCATGATATAACGATCACGCGGTGCTTCGTATTTCAAGCTTCTGCTTCGTAAATTCCACTAATTGGTGACTGTCTAATAGTGAAGAAACGGGTGATTCTGCACACCTAACAAAAATGACGATAACAAACTAAAGACGTGCTACAGTACACCGAAAAAACGATAAAATAATAGTTGAACATCTTCACTGTGCTTTAAATTGTTCAGTATTCTATCAAAACTGTAATTAATGGGTGCAGTGATTTGACGCGCCGTTATTTACAAATTTTATTATCATCTTATCAATGTCTCTGTATAGTATTTCAAGTCTTTGAATAAAGTAGATTATATTACTAACCCGTAGTCCACTCACGATTCAAATTTTGGAAATAATTCTTTTTTCAAGTAAAGCGCGAAAGCTGATGAAGAAATAGCTCACGGGTAGAAAAGCTTGTAGAGATGTTGGATATCAAAGACCTTTGTAAAGAATTTTAAAATCCAAGCCATACCTGATGTTATTTGATAAAGTTAAGCGTTTGAAAGAATTCACTTGAGACGGAACAAACAGAAATAGTCAAGCAATATGGAAAGTTCGAATAGAAAAGGCATTCGCCTCATTCCAGCCAGCAGTCAGACATCGCTTTTTCCGTATTTGCCGCCCAGCTGAATCTTGCATCCGGGGCACCATATGAAACAAGCCCCCGGTTAGAACGATCCCACCTCATTGTTGAGGAATTATCGCAAGCGGACGAAGTGGATCTCGTTGATTTAAGTCGTGAGACGTTTTTCTAGGAGATGATTTGAATTGTTAAAAAAAGAAAATACCCCACAAATGTGAATTCCCATTTACTATGGCGAAATCGCGATTAAGCATCCAAAATGGCGATAACTTCGAACACGCCGCTTTTTTCCTGAACCAAAAAGAGTTGGGATCGTTCTGACCAGGGGCTCATTTCAAACAGTGCCCTTATAATGCAAAATCTCGCTTGGCGGCAAAAAATGGAGATGACGAGGTCTGACGGCTGCCCGGGCTGATGCTGAATGCTCCAGAAATTTCTGTCCATATAAACACCCACATCTACATACCTAATACACCTCTCTGTGAGATATCTTGGTCCTGAGAATCCTCGCAGGTGAAATAGGTACAATACTTTTTCGTCGAATATCTCCAGCCGTTTAATAAGGTCAATGTTGTACATGTTCGGGTATGATTGTCTCTACTTTACTGCCATTCCCCTGTCTTTTATCCCCCGTCCGTTTTCGTCAATTTTTGCTCTATTCTATCCTATCCTGTCCTAGTCGTATCCTTGGGTCCGTTTATTTGATCAGACGATCTGTTTGGCTAAATTTTATATTCCCCTACTCTACAAAAATAAATTTTGTATCTATATTCCACGTCGACACCCTCAGAAATGTTTATCGTAACAGGGAAACTGTCCAAATGCTTTGAATACAAAACAGTAATGGCAAGCGCGGTATTTGACGTCACGGCTACCCCTACTGACACGGTATACGGTTCAAAGAGGGGCCAAAAACGGGTCATGAATATATCATAATGTATCGTTAGCAGCAAGAGACGTAGCTGGTAATGGATGTGGCTATTTGTTCAGAAATAGAAAAGCCGGGTTGAGGCGTGATTTTCTTTTCGTAGATTATTCTCACTCCTATCCTCTGATCCTTGAGCAAATTTTCTATACGTCTGTTGTTTCTTCAAGACTTAACGGGTGACATTCGACTTTTGCCAATCCAGATAGATCCGAGAGTTCAGTCTTCGGCTGAAAGACTTTGCACAATCCTCTCTAAGCTCTGCAAATAGACACATTTCATATTTATACTTTGCCCCATAATGCAAAGAATTTTTTTTTTTTCTGTTTCTTTGAGGCAGTGATCCTCCAAGAGGGAACCATTTTAGGAGATGAAATATCTTGTAAATATTAAAGTTTTGCAAATTGGGTTATGGTAAAACGCTGCTTAAAAGTCTTCGGGAGCGATTGAATTTTCTACTGCGTTTGATTTTTCTTCCAAAGTTTGCTTTTGCATAATTGAAATCAGGTTGTGAGATTGTTTTTAAATTTGTGCGATTCGCAAAACCCCGTGCCCCCCGAGACGAGGATTGATATATATTCGGGCTTGGGATTCTATGTGTTTGCTTGATGTATCTGCTCGCGAAAATTCATTTCCTTAATTCTGATTATCGCAATGTAATTACGCTTGTGTTTGACTAGAAGGCCCAGTCTCTCAAGCTTCGCAAATTTCAATATTCCGAAATGTATTTCTAGATTTTCGTCCCAATGGATTTCAGTCGAAAACTTTCGTCATTTTTCGTATGTAGAAGAAATAAATTGCAGTCTTCTTTCACTTGAACTTTGCCGTACTTTGTTGGATAGCTTTTCATTTACTTGTTTCTTCCCGTATTGCCTCGCGCCTCGTGAGAAAGATCTAACACGGCTACAATATACTGTGAAAATGAAAAGTTCTGAGCTCGACCTTTCGAAGTATGTGAAAACAAAAAATCGCAAATTTATGGGACCAGATTGAAGATTTTTTTTCGAAAAAATTGTAGCCATTTTATTGGCGTTACGTTGGCTGTACAAATACACGTTTGGACAAAGAATTAAATAGTTTGACGAACTGTTATAATCTTATGCGTTAATCTGCCATCTCGTTCACGAAAACCGATGCGAAATCGTACAAAAGCGTAAATTATACAATAAATACGATCCAGCACTGGCCCAGCCTCGATAGCCGAGTATCGCCGTGGATCGCTGGGCCAGCATTGAATAATATAGAATCTGCCAGCGCTTTCAATACGGCCCACTACTGGGCCAGCATCTGCAGCCCAGTGTTTTCACAAGTCGCTGGGACAGAATTGAGTTTCTCTCGCAATAGAATTTCAAGAGCTAGAAGCTGTGTGAGATTACGCCCTTCTCGTGCTTGGCTTTCAATATACATTTTTGAGGGAACTTGAGATGCGGCTCGGTATCTACCGAACCACGCTATCGGCCCACTGTGTATTCGCAATATTGGCCCAGTTCCGGTTACCAGCGGTGGCACGATCTTATCATTTCAACTCACCGGTATTGATCCGGTACTGGGATGAACGACTGCGTCTGGTACTGGTTCGACACTGGACCTTTTGTTATACTCTACCTGGGAATCAGCGAACGTAATTTTCGCGGTTCAATATGATTGCCAAATGACAAAATTCAGTCAAGTAAAATATATTTAGGAGAGACCGGGGCACAACGGCCCCCCTAAGCGATAAATTATTTCTTGTGGCTTTTAAGCACGAAATACAAATTGTTTTTGATCTATTTCGAACGAATTTAACAATAAATTAAAAAACAGAAAAAAATTTCCGGGGCACGATGGCCTCCCTAAAAAATTGAAATCAAAAATAATGTTGTATTTCACTTATATTGATGTACTCTAATGATATACCGATATTTTTTATAAAAAATTCGTTTTTGTTTCGTTAAAAATTTTTTTTAGGGGCGGGGGGGCGTCGTACCCCAGGGATATGTATAGTCAAACAATTACGTTTGTTCGCTGTTTCGAGAAAGAAAATCAGCATTAAATGAACGCCCTTAATGAAAAGCATTCGACTAAAACATAAGGTAAAAATTTTGTAAAAATTGGTAGGGTTGTGGGAAAAATACTTATAAAACTGCTGCGTAAGTAAACGAACAAGACAAAAATTTCCCTTTTGCTGGTTGAAAAGTAGTTTATTCTATTTGCACAATGTTATTGCATTTCGCTCACTTAAATCATTACAAATCTCTGATTGGTAGAAGTTAGAATAGATCAGTTCTTGGAACTTTGAGAATGGGAGACCCTACAGATAAGATAAACCAAGTGATAAAAAGAAAACGTGAGTTTGGAACGTTGAAAAAACGATGATTTTTTCACAGATTTCTATGTGTACATTTATTCTATTTTACACGTCAATTGGAACCAAAAGATTGGAAAAAAAATATTGAAAAATATTGGAAATATAGCTCCTAGTAGTCCAGCACGTTGTATGTTGTGCAGTACTCGGTGATCCGTATTCTGCTGACCGAACCAGTGATCTGTAAATGAAATGGTTGCAGGTCACTATAGGTATAATCTGTGCAGATAATAATATAAAGTAAATTGAAACGGTGATAAAAATTGGCGAGAGTAAACAACATATGAACGAGTATCCCTCTTTGTTCAATATTTTGGTCTGAAAATCGGATACCGTGATTTTTGGAACAGTTTTTTGTTTTCTTCCTAATCGTTACCGGATCTTTACAATTAGTTATATTTTTCATTCCTTCCTTATAGATGATGAATATTAATAGTTTTATCATATCCAATGAATATAAAATGAGCTTTTCAAAATTTTCAAACTTGATTCAATGATTCTGTACTTTCGAGTACCTACAATCCATTTCAATTCTCCTTTCGCAACCACCGTATACGTTGGCCGATTTAACAAAGACTTGTGAAATTAAATTCCACAGATTCTTCGGGATTAGAGACCCTTTTGTAACACTCAACTTCTCATTTCTCCATAAAATAAAATACGTAAGAATTCAAGCTTACGAGTACTGAACTTGAAGTTGGCAATTTTCATATCAACAAACGCAAAAGGAATTTTCTATTTTTCGTGAACTGGGGCTGAATAAATGAGAGCGCTGGTGGGTTGACGAGCTTGAAAGTATTCAACAGATTAAGTGATTTTGTAACTTATAATTACTGAATTTAAAATATCAAGCTAATCGTGTCAATGTAATAAAATTCAGAGAGGATGTAACATTAAAATTGGTCGGGTATGAACAGGGTGCAAATTAAGCTCAGCCCGCTCTTATAGCGGAGCTAAAATTTTCTTCATCTTCCATAGTTTTGACTAGTAGTTATAGAGTTTGTTTCCGAGAACCAACTGAAACTGTAACAATTTAATTAAAAACTATAGAACTTCGCACGAGTAAGAAGTTTAATTGTAGTTAGTGTCAACGTCTGAAAGTCTGTTCTGACTTTAGCCGAGTCATGTTTTCCAGCGTCAATCTTGCAACTATACGAAATTTCCCTCACTTCCATAAATTACACAAACTATTCCACAGATTTGGAAACAATGCTGTCTTACACCTCGCTCATCTCCTCCCATCTCAAGTCACACTTGTTCCGTTTCATGTCTCATCCCGTATCTCGAAGTACCCGTCAGTTTATCCTTATATCGCGATCAGCTGTCATTTAACAAGCATTGCATACGTCGTAAACCGCTGGAATACAACTCGCAAAATCCCATGCAGTTTAAGAGTGTTTACGATATTGTAAAACCGCTTTATTGCTGTTTATTTTTCGCCTGCTTCAAATTACACTGGTCTGCAAAAGAAAAAATTTTCTTCTCAATAGAAGCTACTGTGTTAGCCAGTACCGCATTATAGCTGTCAATATGGTGATTTTTTCGTTCATATTTACACATGGCTTATCAAACCGCATAGCAATGAAATCAACAAGCCCAGGTTTGTCAGCTGGCATAAGGTCCTAAGCACCATCATACGACCATTTGCCATTTTTAAATTCAAAATGTATAATTTTTTCGTACGTATAAATTATACAATTGATCTTCGTACAATTCATTATGAAAAAGACTTAGTACGAATCGAGATAGTACAAAAAGTAATGAAATCCCCCCAAAAGCACCTCAATTTGTTCCCAATTAATTTCTGAATGTAATCTAGTCTTAGTTTTCAGTGGGAATTTACATTTCGATATGTATAATGTGTGTAACACGTAATAACATGGAACATACGAACTCATGAGAAAAGATCAATTAAAATTAAAATGAGAAAAAAACAAAGACAAGAAAAAAAATCAGGAAACCGGTTGACCTGTGGGCCAACCCTAAAACTTCCCGCTATATGTTAAATATACGTTACAATAAATTGGTACTATTGTGTTTATAATACATCAGAGCAGGTTATAAGTATAGTTAGTTTTCCATATACAAATTTTTTTCCGTCTGATGTTTAATCAAAAATCGAGTTTTTTCAAATATCAACATTTCTAGGTTTTAGCGAGTTATATTCGATGTCAGAAGATATCGTTCAGTCTCAATTAATTTAAGTCCTGGTATACCTTTTCGATCGCCGCAAGAATCATTCAAATCGGTTAACTCGTTCCAAAGGTATCGTACGACAAAAAAAGAAATTTTTGTCGTGCAATATCTTTGAAACTAGTCGTTCGATTTTGATGAATCTTGCTGCAATCGAAAGGGCTATCCAAGACTTAAATCTGATTAAGTTTTGTGACTAATCGCACGAACAGTTTAGGAGTTATGCGCTAAAAACCTGAAAATTTTTTTTTTTCATAACTTTGGAACTACTCGACCGATCGACTCCAAAATCTAATCAGATCTAAGTCTCGATAAACCCTTTCGATCGCTACAAGAATTATTCCAATCGGTCAATTCGTTCTAAAGATATCGTACGACAAAAATTTGCTACACACACACACACACACACACACACACACATACGGACGTCCATCCAAAAATAGTCGGAATAGCTTCCTAGGAACCCAAAACGTCGAGATCTGGTGGAAACTCGATTTTCGAAAATCGGACCGAAACCAGTAACTTCCCTTCTTTTATGAAAATTTTCAATTTTCATAGCAGGAAGTTAAAAAATTTGGAGGTAGTGGTACTTGGCGGGCATTTTTGTGAATATTAACTACATTGTACCGACTTGTATGGAAGCCGTCTCTCCCCACACGCTGGCACATGCATCGAATATATTAGCTCAATTGCACGACCACTCTGTTTACTCGATTATCATAAGCATATTACAATAATTTATCATCAAGTGTTTGTTTTTATCGCACCATACCCGATGTTAATATATCAAACGAAGACCTTGACTGTTGCGCAACGTCCGATCGGCACGTGCAGTTTTTTCTTTTAAGTGACTGCATTTCCTGTTTATCTAGCGATTCACAATGACGTATACTCGATAATTATATCAAACGAAGACCTTGACTGTTGCACATTAGCACAATGTTTTATCGACACGTGCATATTTTTTACATGATAAGATTCACTACAAAGTGTCTACATTGTACATACTGCATAATACCACCATCGGTGGGCGTGACAGTTTTTTTCCATTGACAAGCTGTAGTATATAAGCCCAGCGTTTCCCGAATGAAATCACTTCAACCTGCAGTATCGTTGGATTTCTCTGTCTTCGACGCGGTATCTTTAAATCCCTGCAAAATGCAGTTCTGTGCGATTGTTTTCATAATTTGCGTGACAGTGCAAATGAATCTGGCGGAAAACTCTGATGGTATCAGTCATTTGTTCGGTAAGTTATCAATATAGAATCATGTTAAATCATATTGAAGAAAATTAGAAAAAAACGTTATTACAGGCGAGATTGAAAACGTGTGCATCGATTTTCGATCATCACTTTTGGATGACATTAGATCACTGAAACGGGATCTATACAAATGTTCCTATGATGTTAAAACTATTATTTCGGAAATAGAAGGTATCGGACAAGTGCAAGCTCAACTAGATAACTTGATAAATCGGTGTAATGCTAATACACTAGAATATCATTCGAAGACTAAGAGCCAGACCGCAATCGATTCAGGTAATCATTAATTATATTAACATTTATAACTTTATATTGAAACTGGAATTTGTACAGTAAAACATAATTTCTATATAGAATTATGTTTGAACATAATTCTATGTAGAAATTATGTTTTACTGTGCAAATTCCAGTTTCAATATAAAGTTATAAATGTTAATATAATTAATGATTACCTGAATCGATTGCGGTCTGGCTCTTAGTCTTCGAATGATATTCTAGTGTATTAGCATTACACCGATTTATCAAGTTATCTAGTTGAGCTTGCACTTGTCCGAGACCTTCTATTTCCGAAATAATAGTTTTAACATCATAGGAACATTTGTATAGATCCCGTTTCAGTGATCTAATGTCATCCAAAAGTGATGATCGAAAATCGATGCACACGTTTTCAACCTCGCCTGTAATAACGTTTTTTTCTAATTTTCTTCAATATGATTTAACATGATTCTATATTGATAACTTACCGAACAAATGACTGATACCATCAGAGTTTTCCGCCAGATTCATTTGCACTGTCACGCAAATTATGAAAACAATCGCACAGAACTGCATTTTGCAGGGATTTAAAGATACCGCGTCGAAGACAGAGAAATCCAACGATACTGCAGGTTGAAGTGATTTCTTTCGGGAAACGTTATGCTTATATACTACAGCTTCTCAATGGAAAAAAACTGTCACGCGTACCGATAGTGGTATTATGCAGTACAATGTAGACACTTTGCAGTGAATCTTATCATGTAAAAAAAATATGCACGTGTCGATCAAACATTGTGCTAATGTGCAACAATCAAGGTCTTCGTTTGGTATAATTATCGAGTATACGTCATTGTGAATCGCTAGATAAACAGGAAATGCAGTCACTTAAAAGAAAAAACTGCACGTGCCGATCGGACGTTGCGCAACAGTCAAGGTCTTCGTTTGATATATTAACATCGGGTATGGTGCGATCAGTTCCGTCTCTTCCATAAGGGCACCCGGGGCACGTGCCCAGGGGCCCCGGCTTGATAGGGGCCCCGCAGTGGCCCCAATTTCCGACTTCGTCATTTACAAAAAATCAGGGCAACCAAACCAGTTTTTAAAAAATTTTTTTTGTTTTTTGTTTTTATATTATTTCGTTCGGCTGTATTATCACGGCAGATGCAAAACTAAAATTATGCCATCTAGCGGTCACCTACGTTAGCGGTATCTGTAGCTAGGGTAATGTTCAGATTTACTTACCCACCTACCCACCGCAATTCTCAGAATAGTCAACAGTTCACTTATATTCGATTTGTATGAAGCTAGTCATAATAACCAATAAAATCACTAAATAAAGATACAAACTGATGTTATCCTTCACATTTTTTTTTATGTCCTAAAAGGGCCCAAAACTCTCCGTGTGCCCAAGGGTCCCGAGATGGCCTAAGACGGCATTGGGTGCGATAAAAACAAACACTTGATGATAAATTATTGTAATATGCTTATGATAATGGGCTAAACAGAGTGGTCGTGCAATTGAGCTAATATATTCGATGCATGTGCCAGCGTGTGGGGAGAGACGGCTTCCATACAAGTCGGTACAAGTAGTTAATATTTACAAAAATGCCCGCCAAGTACCACTACCTCCAAATTTTTTTTTCGTGTCTTTGTTTTTTTCTAATTTTAATTTCAATTGATCTTTTCTTGTGAGTTCGTATGTTCCATGTTATTACGTGTTACACACATTATACATATCGAAATGTAAATTCCCACTGAAAACTAAGACTAGATTACATTCAGACATTAATTGGGAGCAAAGTTGTTTTTTATACTTGGCAACGTCCATTGATTTCAATACTTTTGTAGATTAAAGGGCTACAAAACTATTTTTGTGGGAAATATCACATTAATGTACTTGGCGAAAGGTTTTTGCACCAGATTCTAGCTACTTTGTAGTTTTCTTCCTTTTCATATTATACAGGTAAAATAGGTTCAAATAATATCTGTACATATCAAACCAGTTTGAGCTGATAGCTATCAGCTCAAACTGGTTTTGTATGTACAGATATTATTTGAAAATATCAAAGTAGTGTAAATGCAAAAACAACACGAAAAATTCTAAATATTGAATAATATACAAAAAATCATATCACAAAATCTACATGTGATAGCAAAAAACGGCAAGCAGATATGGATTTGGTGCATTAAAATCTTCATATTCATAATATTTTTTTCTGGAGGAGGATTTCATTGCAGACCTGTGTTATTGGTAATATAATGTAGAACCGATTCAGCAGTTAGATGCAATGAGGGAATATAAACGACACGTGTCACGTTTCAAGATAATTAAGGAAAACGCGATTGATGAAAATTTATCAGATTAGCATGCGAAAATGTTAATCAACTTGAAAGCTCTTTTGGTCTGGTGAATAATTTTTTAATGCGTCGAATTAAACCCTCTTAGATGATAACTTCAGCAAAAAGGATCCTGCAAACCAACTCAAACAACCGAGGTAAACAATCCTTGGCTCTCCTTCGATAATCACTTTTATTCCATCGCTTCTAAATCAAACTATGCTCTGATCCATCGATATAGTGGTTAAAAATGGAGAACGAGATGAAACGAAAATCCGATACGGGAGAGGCGCCGAACACAATGGGATTATGAGCACAAAGCCTTTTGGTTCAAAGCCTCTTTTCAGACTTTCGTGAGCTGTAGAGTTTGTACTTTGACTTTTCAAGCGACAATAATAAGAAATTATTTCTCTTTTAACGGCCCGTTTCTGTTTTCGACGAGCTGATGTTTCTTTTTTCTTTTCAGTTAGATTTTCAGGTGCAATGGCATATGATGTTGAGGTGAAAATTTATCCGGCTTTACTTGTTGCAATAAACTTCTATATAGCCTTATGCATACTTTAATCGCATTGTATATTCACCGAAGAGTTTCTCGTATACCTCGGAATAACAGAAGGTTACGACGATTCTTGTAAGATTATACAAAAGAAGAACGAGTACAATCAGCTTTACAACGGCGCTCAAGTGGGCATCGTTACCTGTAACCAAGACGATGAACTTTTCCTCCATAAACTATTTATTTTTCTCTTTCTCACCTATTTATACAGAACGGCGATGCGGAAGCGCGCGGGAATCTCGTTCTGCTATTCCTCTTATATTTCAAACCATTCTTGTCTCGCTATTACACACGCGGATATTTACCCTCACTCATTGTGCTCATATCCAAGATTTACATTTGTATAGCTGCGATTCGATTCCGGTATAAATCAATCTCATCGCTCATATCTTGCGAGAAATAGTATTCCGCATTATCGCATTGTCCGCTCAAGATCTATGCCCGTATACTTATTCAAGTTTCTATAAGAACCTTGTATGCTTTCTTATACAAGGATAGGATAGAATTTAGGGATGTGGAAACTTGTGCAGTAAGGTGAGCAGTCAGAATATGGAGCAGGGCAAAGAGTTTTGAGTAAGAGTTCAGATATGGTTACCTAGGTAGAGTTCGCCGATACTGGTAATACAGTCCAGCACTTGTACAGCTTCAACAGCCGAGCATCGACGTTCAGCGTTGGGCCAGCATTGAACAATGTAGAAAGCTGCGAAACACCCCCAGAAAAGTGCTCGGAAAACGATCGACCGACCAATCGCGTACTACTGCCTATTTTTTTTAATCATTTGAATAATGTTCAGAGATACAAAATAGGTACTTATGACTCAATTATAGAGGGCGCAACATCTGCAACAGACGCGAATACAGCTAGAAATAGACAAAATTTGATCTTTCCATATCCAATGGCGTTGAAAATTTGTTTGTGCATTAGTTAACATTATTTTCTGCAAAGACTCCTTATAACTGAATATTAATGGAAATTTCACGGAAAATGACGTTTAACTAATGAATTTTTGCCTCTCATTCTCCGGAATAATTTTTTCTATCTCTTAACTGAATTCTGGAGGTACTGGATTTTGATGACCTTCAGAATATTTAATCAGTCGGAAAAATTTTGAGAAAATAATAAAAAAAATAAAAGGGGAATAGAGGAGGGGGGGGGGGGGGGGGGGGCAAAGTGGTCCCCTTAAGGAAAATAATCATAATATCATTAATTTTTCCTTACACGTTTACTTCTTTTTAGATCCTTGATAAGTATTTAACATTATTATGCTGCGTCCATTAAAATTGAAAAATCCAAAATTTGGGGCAAAGTTGGCCCCCAAAAAAAAAATTTCATAATTGAGATTTTTTATTCTGTATTTATATTTTTACATTTAATTATTAAATATTCAAAAATTACTTTTTTCGCGCCTCCATAAAGTCTCTCAATTTGAAGGGGCCCACTTTGCCCCCCCCCCCCCCCGCCCTACTCACTTGTAAATTGCAGTAGACAAGTTCGAAGTGCAAAATGGATTTATAGATTATTTGCAGGATATCTTTGGAACGACTAGGTGCACAGGGAAATTACATGAGACCTTCTTTGTAACCCACCCAATTCTCTATAAAAAACATCTCTTGCTGAATTCTCCCAAACCTACTCATTTCCGAGATTTTTGCAAATTACTTCAGTTCTACTCTTCTCACTAATCTGGTTGCTATTTCACTCCTAAACTATGAGCCTGAGATGGAAATTAATTTTACACTCTCAACTGGGAAAAAATGTTCACTAAATCTCTTCTTGAATGTTCTAGTAGGCAAAAAAAAAGAAAAAGAAAGAATTTGAACGCGAGTTACTGCTCAGGCACTAGGCAGTGACGAAATACCTCTGGCGCATATTACGACCCATTGAGAGTCATTCCAAGAGGTTGCCAACCCTTGAATTTGTTAAAAATGTATATTTCTATCTTTCGATGACATTGAATTGATTGAAAAAAAAATTACGTAGTAGTACGCGATTGGTCGCTACATGGTCGAAACCGGGGGTGTCCCGCAGCTCTACTATACTGGGCCAGCATTTGCAGCCTAGATGAGATAGTATTGGGATTCTCTCGCAATACATTTCAAGGGCTGAAAACCAGAAAGGGGTGAGCCCTACGAGAGATTACGCCCTTCTCGTGCTTTGCTTTCGATACAAATTTTTGAGGAAACTTGAGATACTGGCCCAGTACCAGTATAATCACTGTGCCCGGATTTTCCCCACAGGGATTTCTGATATTTTATGACGGGATATACTAGCGGAAGGGATCAAGCAGTGGAAGGGATTAGGGATGTACCCATCTGGGGTGGTAATATTTGACAATATCGGGTTGTTTATCGACCGATCGAATTAGAGAGTATCAACGATAATATAATAACTTTCAAGTTAATTAATTACAATTAATACAACCGCCATTAATGTCTCGGTATCCAAAGTGGATATGCTGTAGGTACATTACTGGTGTACAAGCACGCGGTTAGGGTGAAGTTGGCCAAAACCGGACACTTAGAGGCGCGGGATCACTCACAGCTCCAACAATAATAACAGTGAATAAATTATTTCTAATTGGTAGTATCATAAATTGAGTAAGTACAACAGCGAAACCAAGGCTCGAAAGTAGCAGATTTTGAATGTATACTTATAACGGCAGTCTTGTCTTCGTAATATCGGAAATTTTCCCTCTTGAATTTTCAGTTGTTTAGAGAAATCCCGCAGCTCTTAACTCCTTTTTTTTCTTGAGAATTGTATAAAATTTCGCTTTCTAAAAGCTAGGCAAACAGTGGTAGTACGTATAGGCATACCTGCCATGAGAAAAAGTATCATGCAGTATTCCGTTTCTTCGTGCTTTCCGATTTTGGTCGAATTTAGAGAGCTGTTTGAATCAGCAATAACTTTAAAGTTTAGGGCTTAAAAGTGAAAGATTTGAGTAAGAGCACCTATGCTGAAAATATAGATAAAAGCATTTGCTGGAACTTTCCAGTATCTACTTTTGAGCTAAACCTTAGAGTACTTTAAAGTAGGTATTAGCATTTTTCCACGATAAGTACCTAAAGTATTATTATTCAAGTGAAGAAACTTAAGCACTTGGTTATACTTACTACAGCGCAACAGTGTTTCGCGTTTTATGATTATGAAGTTTGTTTGGATACGAGTTGAAGTTATTATACAGTATCCAGAATTAGGTTCAGTGACTAATGAAAGCGCGCGGGCTTACAGATATATATCGTTGATGAGGGTCGTTGCCGGATATTAATCAGGCGACACTTTGCCGGGCACCTTTGCTAATATGTAGAGTAAATAGGAAATTCAAACTTGAAATCCGAGAGACAGTTAATTGCATAAGAGAAGTCAGTCCATGAATTCATTCCGAAATTTTACTTCAATTTAATGAGGTTCGATACCAATTTTCAAATAATACCAAAATTTTGAAATTTCAATCATCGAAAGATAGATAAATGAAATGCTCACTGCTAAAATTTCAAGTTGATTCACAACACCGTTTTTGAAAAATTAATTTTTGAAGTTGCTTCTCATACACGGAAAGGTACCCTGGTGAAAATAATTCTACGAGTTCTGATAAATTTTTATGGAAATTGAAACAATTCTATGAGATTCTACGAATTTTCAAGGAATTTCAACTTTTTGTAGTTTTTTTATAAGAAATTGTAGCTTTTTTTTGTTTCATCCAGGAAAACAACAAAATTTTCGAAATAACTACGAAGATCTGCAATTTTTTTTATGATAAACCATGAAAATTTACAAATGAAAACAACGAAAATCTACAACTTTTAATAAAAAAAACTATATGAAATGTTCCAATTTCGCTAAAAATTTGTAGAAATCCTCAGGAGTAGAAATTTTCACCAGGATATGGAGAGTCGATGAGGTTAGTATGAAATCTTTCGCAGCACTCGCGCGGTAAAATAAATTTCATACTAACCCTATCGGCTTTCCATACCCCTACGTGTATATGAAGCAAATTCTAAAATTAATTTTTCAAAAATGGTGTTGTAAATCGACTTGAAATTCTGGTAGTGAGCATTTCATTTATCTATCTTTCGATGATTAAAATTTCAAAATTTTGGTATCATTTGAAAATTGGTATCGATCCTCCTTGATGAGAGGTCCACGGGGAGCACGAGTCCAACCTGTAACTAATTCAAATTCAATCCAGTATAAGAAAAAAAATGTTACCGATAAATTTTTCAATATGTTTTTAAACAGAAAGTTGATAAAATCGATGTCCGTAATTATGCGAAATCGGCCAATAAGTAGACGTCACGTATCAGTAATAATGAAATTCCTGAGCGAATTCATATGGCGAGTATATACATATACCTATATACACAGGGCTGGAATGTTATATGACAAGCATTTTTTACGAGTTTGAAAAATGTCACCTCCGTTTAATAAAAGTTACAAAATTGGATCGCAAGAAGTATGACGTGTATAAATATCATTTTCAGTGATTAATTTATCATTGACAAATATAATAATTTTTTTCCGGTCGAGTTTCACAAAATGCTTGAACACATCGCAGAAAAATTTCTCAAAATTTCTTCGTTGACAACTGATCTCAATTTGATTTCCGTTTTTTCTTTAAACTCTTGAAATTTGTTACAGTATCGATATTACAGAAGCACATAGAAACGGAAGCTTCTATCAATGCTGCAGTGGATTCTGTATCGATTTACTCGAGAAATTTTCTGAAGAACTTGGATTCATTTACGAACTGGTCAAAGTGGAGGATGGCAGATGGGGCACTCTCGAGGTAAATCAATTCACAATAGACACATTAACAAACTTAACATTTTACAGCAAATAATAAAGAATGTGAAAAGTCATATTGCACATGATTATTCAGACAATAATCACTTGTCGTGGATTTTCGGAGCTTGGGAATTCAGATTTGAGTGTCAAATAATGGCGAAGTAGTCTAAAGAAGCAGCATTAAAATTTACTGTAACTTGCGAGGAATGATGACGGGTTCGATCCCTTCAAAACTCGTTGGCATGAATACGAAGTTTATTCTACAATGAAATTTTATTGTACCTGTGTTGAATGGGTTTGAATATGTATTTTCCGTATTTCTCTGATATATATTATTCATAAACTTGAGTTATCATGATCGAAGAAATAAAATCAGCGAAATGATCAACAACCCATGTATTGTTTTGCAATATCATTCTCGAATTTGTATTTTATGAGATACTGAACGTAATTTCGAAAATAAAATAAGTTTCTTTGGCTCTCTACTACGAAATTGACGAACTTTCAAAGCCTGGAGATAGGTACGAGTGTAAAGAAAAAATTAACAATATGCAGGTGAAATAGTTCCGCAAATTTCTTACCTAATTTGCTATTTCGTAGAACGGGAAATGGAACGGACTGATAGCTGATCTGGTGAACCGGAAGACTGACATGGTAATGACCTCTTTGATGATAAATTCAGAACGGGAAGCTGTGGTTGACTTCACGGTACCCTACATGGAAACGGGAATTGCTATTGTAGTAGCTAAAAGGACGGGCATCATATCGCCTACAGCCTTTTTAGGTAAGCCACGAATTTTTATGCTAATGAATGTTTTTTATCCGTGGACTATAACCTTCATCACTAGGTTTTGGTTATATATTGCATATTGAGCTTTCAAAGGAGCAATTTTCTTTTTTTCAAATTCCTCATAATCTCTAACTGTTTTTATACAACGTGGAAGGGAAATTCGCTTTTTTTTACTTGATTGCACATGCTATCAACGGCTGGAGCATATGCAAATAAATATTACCAAGAGGGAGTCTCGTATTATAACATGCCGTTTAAAATAATGCTTGAGGCATTTTTGACTGATGTTGATGAGTTGAAACCTGAAATATACTGACCTCACAAAGGTTTACCATCCTCCGTTAATATCTGTAGCTCTCCAAGCTGGCTTCAATATGTCTAATTTAAGGTCTAGTAACTTTAAGAGTTTTTAATGATAGAAGGATAACAGTTACCTTAGTAAAGAAGCAAAAGTTTCGCTTTGATTACTTGCTGCATCTCTTTAGAACACCTCACAAGTCTCGATATACAGATCAAACAATTCGAGAATGGATTTCATGCAGTGTAAGCATTTAGATGATAGAACAATCATAGCATTCATTCATTTTGAGTGGCTAGTAAGGATGAGCGATTAATTGATTATTTGAAGTTTTGCGGTCGTCGGTTTTCCGATTAATCGATTAACCAAAATTTGATTGATCGCTTTTTCGATGAAACGAAAATATCGAGCAATCGATTAATCGGAAAACCAAGTAATCGATTAATCACGAATAGTGCAAAATTTTAATTAATCGATTAGTCGCCCAGCCTCAGTAGTTAGTATGACCTATAAGTAGTATCTAGGTAGTATAGAGGCAAAATATTCGCTTCGGGCGTTATATTCTTTTCTGTAACGTCGACAGAGAGTGACATAATTTCTTTTCTCAAAAATTTCATATTCTTTGGAGATGGCAGACATGAACAATATTTTTGACATGCGATAGATCAAGCATCAATTTGAACATGTGAATCAATAACTCATTTAAAAAAATAGTATACGAAAGGCCTGCCTCATTATAGCGAGATGTATCGTAAAAATCTTCAAATATGTATACATCTACTTTCATGAAGATTTTTACTCAGGGATTTTTCAATTAAGATACCCTCTCATTTCTGTGAAAGCTATTCCATATGGTGTCACGCATCGTAACTTTGAATAGCCTATATGGGGCATTTCACCTCCACCAGCGTAGTCTTCAGACTTTACCATCTCCATTTTTTTTTTTTTTCACCTAGCGAGATTTTGCATTAGTGGCACCATTTGAAACGAACCCCCAGAGCAATTGCAACTCTGGTACCATATAGTGGATAACAAATATTTTGAGAAGTATCACACAGCTGATGAGGTGCATTCAATTAATTTGAATCGTAAGACTTTTGTGTGGGAAATTTTTTGAATTGTTGTGCAAATAAAAATACCGCACAATTGAAAGGTCCTAAAGACGCTACCTTCTTCCCGGATTTAAAATCTTTAGAGATACCTTTTACCCAACTACATGCAACCTGAAAGTTATGTTTCGATACGTTTCTACAGAAAGTTGCTAGCGACATTTTTACAGAATGCCCCTGAGATCGTTTTTACAGAAAAATTATTCTACATATTACAGTTATATAGGAAAA
This sequence comes from Macrophya alboannulata, assembly GCA_949628255.1. Taxonomy (NCBI): domain Eukaryota; kingdom Metazoa; phylum Arthropoda; class Insecta; order Hymenoptera; family Tenthredinidae; genus Macrophya; species Macrophya alboannulata. Next base: position 13,402,778 of record OX451209.1, read on the forward strand.
TTATTAAAACTTTCACAGGTCTACAGAATACGTTTCTACAAAACGCTCCCTGATACGTTTCTGTATCAGGAAGCATTCTGTAGAAACGTATCAAGGAGCTTTCTGTAGAAACGTATTCTGTAGAACTGTGAAAGTTTTAATAATTTTCCTGTCGAATTGTAAATGTAGAATAATTTTTCTGTAAAAACGTTCTCAGCGGCATTCTGTAGAAATATCGCTAGCAACTTTCTGTAGAAACCTATCGAAAAATATTCTGTAGAACTGTAACATGTAGAATAATTTTTCTATACAAACGTACCTGTGGGTTATTTTACGTGGGGTGCTATAGAAACAAATCTAAATACAATCTGTAGAACTGTGTTATGTAGAAAAGTATCTGTAGAAACGTTTCTGTAGAACTGTCGTTCTCGTAGAACTTGTTTCTGTAAAAACGATGCCCAGCGAAAGGTATCTCAGCAGATTCTTGGCCGGTACCATCGTAGATCTTATGCGATTTTGTCGCAGCAAACAGTGCTTCACATTTGTATGGTACTTTTTTTTTTTTTTTTAATAATTCCAAATATTTGTCACGAAATCGTCTTACGACTCAAATCAATGAGATGCACCTCGTCCACTTTGCAATAATTCTCAAACAATTTGTCCAAATAATCCCACTTCAGTTATCTTCAATGGCATCTGAAGTGGGAACGTTCTGACCAGGGGTTTGTTTCATATGGTGCCCCTGATGCAAACTCTCGTTTGGTGACAAAAAATGGAAATGGTGCATGATGTCTGAAGGCTGCCTGGGTTCAGGCGGAATGCCTCATATATAGTTATTAGTTTTCTCTTTATTTATAAAAAATATTCCTTCATCTATACTCAAAGTAAGTTTGCGAAATACTTCTTTCAGAACCATTCGACACGGCTTCCTGGATGTTGGTCGGCTTGGTTGCCATCCACGCAGCCACCTTGATGATATTCTTATTCGAATGGTTATCACCCTCTGGTTTCGATATGAAGGTAAACCCTTCCAGCGCTCCGCAAAAACTGGTACCTTTCATTTTGCTTCTTATATTAACTTTTCTCATCACTTATCTATCTTTTACTCTCTATCTCTCTCTCCATATCTCACTTTCCTTCCATTTCCGAAAATGCATATGCTGAGTAAAAATCGATCTCACTGTTTACCCTACAACAACCAATAAATTACGTATATCCCACTGTAGCGAATATTTTTCATTTAGTATTATAGTACCTGGATTCCATAAACTGTTTCCTTACATCGATATTTGTTGATATTCTTTAAAAACTCACCCTATATTACAATGACTCATCGATTATGAGTTGCATATCACATTCTCACTCACCAGCCAACGTTTCGCCCTGATTTTCCCAGCATCCAAGATCTAGCATGGGTCAATTATTTAATCGTATATATATCATACACCTTGTGACTTTCGTATATTTTGCACTGTTTTGACATTTAATTGTACCTTCACAGTTCGTGATTCAAGTATCTTCTTGTCTTACGGTTAATAATAAGTTACGTTTACGCAATGAAACGTCTCTCTCTCTCTCTCGCTCTTTCTCCGTTTCTATAGTTTTTTTTCTCTGACTAACAGATTGTTTTGAAAGATAGATTTGGTGTTACAATGATTGGTGGTTCAATTCTTGTTCACGTTTCTCTTCACTTTTTTTTTCTCTCCAAAGCACTCAAAATTTTGTTAAAATTTTTGGCAGTTGGATTTATTACTCGATAACCAAAATAATTATTGGCGTAGTGGCGATGAACAAGAAAAATTACAGTTTTTGAGACAAGTCAGAGATTCGCTCAAAATTACTTCGATCAGAAACCCCCTGATTTTAGTTTTCGATTTCAGCTGATCGGAAACGAAAACCGCGAACGTTTAATTCTCACGGTCGTTAAACGGACACAGATTTATGAATTATTTTTTGTGTGACTGTAATATAATTTGAGGAAATAAATTTTCGAACCGTGAGAAAGGCCACCACTTAAATGCACTTTGACTTCGTTCCAGCTGTCCGTGTCCCAGATCAACCCTTCGCCAAATCACCGTTTCTCATTGTTCCGTACCTACTGGCTGGTTTGGGCAGTACTTTTTCAAGCGGCCGTCCATGTTGACTCACCAAGAGGATTTACAGCCAGGTAAATCGTAAAATTTAACTGACTATTCCACAACCGAGCCAAAACTTGAACAAGAAAAACAACCAGCACGTATATTCGAAGAGATTTTCATCCACACAACGCCCAAACGGTGTGAATGAAAGGCAAACAGTTTTCACAGACTGTTGTAACTCGAGCACTCGCAAAGCTTTCGTGAAAATCCTGGCTTTAAGCTTCGGAGTATGATCATGAACAGAGAACACTTTAACTTCTGAAAACTGGTATTTTCAGCTCGTTAACTTTTACTATTATTCACTCATTCTCGTTCATTTTTATCAAGATTCATGACCAATGTGTGGGCCATGTTCGCTGTCGTCTTCCTTGCCATTTACACTGCCAATTTGGCAGCCTTCATGATCACCCGAGAAGAATTTCACGAGTTCAGCGGCGTCGACGATCATCGATTGGCCAAGCCATTTTCACATAAACCAATGTTCAAATTCGGGACTATACCTTGGAGCCACACGGACAGCACGATAGCCAAATACTTCAAGGAAATGCACGCCTACATGAGGACTTTTAATAAAACCACCGTTTCAGAGGGCATCGAAGCTGTGATTAGCGGGTGAGTTAATTGATATTTAATGCCCGAGCTGTTGTCACTTTTCCATTCGTTTCAAACGATTTGATCGATTCCCATTACACCTAATTGATTTTGCTTGATTTTCAATTACTCATTACGATTCACTCCAAAGAATTGGAACCCCTCGTTTCTTTTTGCTGTCGTCAACCCATTTTCAAGACCGATGGGCTGGCTTATCGAAGCGGTTTACTTTCGCAACAATCGACCAGGCTCTTTGTGCTCAGTAAATGGGCCTTGCAGGAATCACCGTGGATTTTATTCTCATTTCTGTGTCGTGTCACGTGACAAGGTTTATCAATGCATATAGAAATTAATATTTTGAGAAAACATATTCAAGCATCTAATTCCGTACGTGAATCCATCATCATATAATAAGACCTCAACGCTTTATTTATTAAGTACCTACCCTTTGCCCATCACTCGAATCGAAATTAGAAGCAAGACTTCGGCACCTGCGATCTTGAGTATAACCCGAAAGACAGGGGCGAGTCTTTTTAATTAAAATCGGGTGTGAATAAGAACAGCTGCCCAAAATACCTGCCAATCTTCATGAATTCAAGCAGAAGTGTTTCGTATTTTGGAGTAACGATGGATTTGGAACTTATCATGACATTTGTAATTACTGTAGACGCTTTGAAGTTCCTTGAAACTTGATCTCATTTTGTCTTTCGCCACCAATGCGAATCAAGAATTGATTGTAAAAAAAAATAAAAAAAAAAAAAAAAAAATAACAAAAAGCTAGATCACTATCGTAGAGAGGCTGCATCAGTGATTAAGAAAAATCACGCGGTTACAACACTGTCAGGAATGTTATCCGCGGTATTCACACCGCGGCCGCATTTCTCGAAGTTAGGAAAACTTTTAAGCCGCAGATTTTACCACAACCGTTAAAACCGGGTATTGGGAGAACAGTCAATATCTAATTAAACTTTATAATCCCCGAACTGCCTAACAAATTTCAAGCTGTGGTCAGACAGGTATTTGCTGCAAGGCACATCAAAAGAAGAAAGCAATTATTAATTGTAGGTATTCAATACTTCGGTAATTGGTATTCAGGTAAATTACGGATTTCATTAATATCAGCTTGGTTTTTTTTGACAGCCTTCTTCTGCCACGTTGTTTTTTTTCCTGCAGCATTGTTCCTTAGATGAAGCCGGATTGGCACAATTATTTGTTCCAAATACTCATACTAATGAATAATATTTTGTTTCTAATAAACATTCATTTCGTCAAAAATACCTACGACAGCTATCATTCTCAGTCGTGGATACGAAACGTTTAATATACCGGGTGTTCAAAATAAACCGCTATGAATTTTTATCTCGGAAACAACGCGTTCTGAAGCAAAATTTTTCCAACAAAAGTTGCGTCGTTTCGAGGAGGAAGAATGGTAGTTTTTTTTTTTTTTAAGACTTTTTTATGGAACATTCTATTGTCAGACACCAATGTTTCATGATATTCAACTGAATAACTAGAGATTTTTCATCTTTTAGAAATATTTCATCTCTAAACTATCAAGTTTGGAGAAAAAGTGCAAAGAACAAAAAGTGCGTAATTTCGAGCAAAAATTTTTGGAGAGTAATTGCAAATTTTTTTGCCATAACTTTTTATTGCGGTTTGTTCAATTGCATGAAAGAAAAAAATAAAAAATTGCTAATAAAAATTCTGCAATTATTCGCCACGAATCTTTGCATGAAATTAATCACCTTTTATATCTTGCAATTTTTCTCCAAGCTCAACAGTTCAGATTTTAGTTTAGACGAAAAGTAGTTCTTAAGAGTTAAGAAATCTTGAGAATATTTAGCTGAATATCCTGAAAAATGGGTATTTAAAAAAAAAATGTTTCGTACGAAAGTCATTTGAGTTTTGAGGTAGAATAAAATGACATAATGAAGAGTATAGGTTTCCATTTGAAAGAATTACGAAGTCGACCTTGAAATAATCTTGAAACTGTTCACCAAATAAAAAATAAAAAATAGTATCATTTTGCCCCGTTGAAACGATATAACTTTGATTGAAAAAGTTTTGCTCGAAAACGCTTCGTTTCCGAGATAAAAATTCATAACGCCTCATCTCTTGAACACCCGGTATATGGGGAGAAAACATTTAACTGTAATTAAGTTGATGGATCGAGAAAAAGAGCAAGCCGAGTCATGTCAAACATAATCAAAAGGAATGAAATATCACAGGATGCTTCTCAGGGTTGTTATATTATACAAACTGAATAAAATGTTTGATACTCAATACTCCCATTAAAGTTTGGAAAAAAAAAACCTTGAAGGGATGTAAAATTTGGATACTCATCGTACCATTTGTAGAATATATAAATTTTCGGCTGCGTATCTCCTCAATAATTACAAATAATTAAATTGGGATATCAACATTTTGCGTAACTTTATTAAGCTCAATCCTGCTGCAATAAGTAATGAACGAAAGCTGTAACTTTATACAGTCTTTCAAAGGGATGGTGCTTGTCCTTTGATAAAAAAAAACGTGTATTACATCCACATATTAGCATAGAAATGCCCGAGGTATTTCCACAGAGAAGATGATACCCGTGTACACATTTTGCGTTATCTCATGTGATAAAAAAAAGGTAATTTCAACGTCGTTCGTAGAGACATGGATGCCTTCATCTACGACGGGACAGTATTGGACTATCTCGTGGCGCAGGACGAGGACTGCAGACTGCTGACTGTCGGGTCTTGGTACGCCATGACAGGATACGGCCTAGCCTTTTCTAGGAACTCAAAATACGTTCAAATGTTCAACAAACGACTTCTCGACTTTAGAGAAAACGGTAATCACCGTACTATAGTCAAATATTCTTATACTTTTCCATTTTCCAAGAAGAAAAAATTCGGGTTTAATAGATCAGAAATTTACTCACCAAAAATAAATTCTAATCCGTTGAAAATAATTACTAAAAAAAAAAACTACATCGTTTGTTTCTGCAAATGCATGAATCCGTTTGATTTGCCAATTATGTCGCCACGGTAGTTTTGATATCAATTGGATTTCAACGATTGAACGATACTTCACACAGGTGATTTGGAAAGATTAAGACGGTACTGGATGACCGGAACTTGTAAGCCAGGAAAAGAAGTTCAGAAGAGCAGCGATCCCCTGGCCTTGGAGCAATTCTTGAGTGCTTTTCTTCTCCTAATGTGCGGAATTTTACTGGCCGCAGTATTACTTCTTCTAGAACATCTCTACTTCAAATACGTCAGACATCATTTGGCTAAAAGTGACAGAGGGGGATGCTGCGCCCTTGTCAGTCTGGTGAGTCAAATTCGACTGTTTTTTTTTTTCTTAATAAAAATCAAATGCAGCTATACAGATTACAGATGTATGTTTTCTGACGAGCTTTCGCGCATTCCAACTCATAAGAATCTTGATCAATTAACTTCCTTTCCATAATTTTACCTCCATGAATAAGTGAATATTAATCAATCCGTTTGCCGAAATATTTAGAATATCTACGAAACGTCGATAATCGCAGTCTAACGTTTAGAATATTTACTTCGGTTTGGTTTACTACTAGAGTGAAGGCTCGGAGCCGCAGAAATCTAACCGATCGACGGTCTTAGCGAGATTGAATTTGCACAGATCCCTGGCTAATTATTTGTTTCACGCTTATCACGATAATCTTGTTTAAACGCAAATAGTTTACTTTAGATTCGTCAACTGACTAGATTAAATTTTCGAAAACCGCGAACGTTTCTCATCGTCACATAATTATCACTCTCTGTTAGTACCCGCGGTCATATTCATCCTGGCGTGAATAATTACCACTCTGCAATCAAATTTGCGAAAAAAAACAATAAACTAACTGCAGGCACTCTCACATAAATTAGGAATAGTCCAGTCGAGATATAGGTCTAACATTCGTTCAACCTGAAAATAATTAAAGGGTGCGATTTTCTGTTTCAGTCTTAGGGGGAGGTGGTTGGTAATATGAATCTTAATTTTCGGGAACATCCCTCCATTGCGCTCGCCGCCATTTTGATTTAAAGGGTTAGTTTTTTGTTTTTGAATAACTCGCTTATTTTCAACTTCAGCGTGAAAACGATATAAACCAAAGCTGTGGGAAATTTAATTCCTCGAAAGTTTGATGATTATCGTTTTTACCCTAAGATCGATATTTACAGAGTTAGACTGCAAAAAGGAGTAAAAAACTGTTATTTTGCGTTATCTCGTTTATTATCAAGTTTATCGAAAAAATGTGGGAAACAATCAGGTAGGGAATTTTATTTCCTACAACTTTAGTTATTACCATTTTTACGCTAGGATCGATATTCTCGAAGTTAGAATTGAAATAGGTGTGGGATTTTTGTTTTTTTGCATTATCTCGCTTATTATCAAGTTGACCGTAAAAATGGTGAGGGACAATCAGGTAGAGAATTTGATTTCCTATACCTTTAGTTATTACCATTTTTACCCTGGGACCGATATTCTCAAAGTTAGAATTGAAATGAATGTGGGATTTTTGTTTTTTTTTGCATTATCGCGCTTATTATCAAGTTTACCGTGAAAATGTTAGGTCACAATTAGGTATAGAATTTTATTCCCTGTAACTTTGGTGATTAGCATTTTTACCCTATGATCGATATTCTCAAAGTTAGAATTGAAATGAGTGTAGGATTTTTGTTTTATTGCATTATCGCGCTTATTATCAAGTTTACCGTTAAAATGGTAAGGGACAATCAGGTAGAGAATTTGATTTCCTACTGCTTTGGTAATAACCATTTTAACCCTGGGACCGATATTCTCAAAGTTAGAATTGAAATAGGTGTGGGATTTTTTTTTTTTTTGCATTAACTCGTTTATTATCAAGTTTATCGAAAAAATGTGGAAAACAATCAGGTAGGGAATTTTATTTCCTACAACTTTAGTTATTACCATTTTTACGCTAGGATCGATATTCTCGAAGTTAGAATTGAAATAAATGTGGGATTTTTGTTTTTTTTTTGCATTATCTCATTTATTATCAAGTTAACCGTAAAAATGGTAAGAGACAATCAGGTAGAGAATTTGATTTCCTATAGCTTTAGTTATTACCATTTTTACCCTGGGACCGATATTCTCAAAATTAGAATTGAAATGACTGTGGGATTTTTGTTTTTTTGCATTATCGCGCTTACTATCAAGTTTACCGTAAAAATGGTGAGGGACAATCAGGTAGAGAATTTGATTTTCTACCGCTTCGGTAATAACCATTTTAACCCTGGGACCGATATTCTCAAAGTTAGAATTGGAATAGGTGTGGGATTTTTGTTTTTTTGCATTATCTCGTTTATTATCAAGTTTATCGAAAAAATGTAGGAAACAATCAGGTAGGGAATTTTACTTTCTACAACTTTAGTTATTACCATTTTTACGCTAGGATAGATATTCTCAAAGTTAGAATTGAAATAGGTGTGGGATTTTTGTTTTTTTGCATTATCTCGTTTATTATCAAGTTTATCGAAAAAATGTAGAAAACAATCAGGTAGGGAATTTTATTTCCTACAACTTTAGTTATTACCATTTTTACGCTAGGATCGATATTCTCAAAGTTAGAATTAAAATAATCGTGGACATTGTTGAATGTTCAGTTTCATTCATTATTAAGTTTATCGTAGAAATGCCAATAAACAAAGTCGTAGAAAATAAAATTCTCTACCTGATTGTTCCCCACATGTTTCGATAAACTTGATAATAAACGAGATAATGCAAAATAACAGTTTTTTACCCCTATTTGCAGTCTTACTCTGTAAATATCGATCTTAGGGTAAAAACGACAAATATCAAACTTGCGAGGAATTAAATTTTCCACAGCTTTGGTTCATATCATTTTCACTCTGAAGTTGAAAATAGGCGAGTTATTCGAAAAACAAAAAAACCAACCCTTTAAATCAAAATGGCGGCGAACGCAATGGAGAGATGTTCCCGAAAATCAAGATTTACATTACCAACCACCTCCCCCTAAGACTGAAATAAGAAAATCCTACTCTTCAATTATATCCAGGTCAAATCCTATTTCGACTGGACTAGAATGAAGTAAATATCATTCTCATTCGCCGACAGTTCGTTGAAGAAATGTCTTAAAATTGTTCAAAATCTATGCTAATTTTGATCGTTTGGGAATTTTAGAGTATGGGAAAATCACTGACGTTCCGAGGTGCAGTATACGAAGCTCAGGACATTCTGAGGCATCATCGTTGCCGAGATCCGATTTGCGACACTCATCTATGGAAAGTAAAGCACGAATTAGATATGGCAAGGATTCGGATACGTCAGTTAGAAAAAGACCTCGAAGCTCACGGAATCAAGCCCTCTCAAGCCAAGTACGTTTCAAATATGACTAAATATTTACAAAATTTTCTATACCTAGTTATGTGATCAGATAAAATCACCGGAACAATGTTAGGAAGATGATTATTGAACCGTTGAAGTTATTCACAAAAATTTTCATCCGATGCTTAAGCACGCCAACGGCTATGATAATTGATAACAATTAGTATGATATGTGACATTCTGTCGCGGTCTTCAAACGCGTGTATCGTAGTTATATCGTAAATGAAGAATTTATATATGTATAGATTCAATTTGAAATCGGCCGTGAGTTCTTATCAGTTAATTGAATCGATGGTATAGCATTCGCTTAATGAGATTCGCTTATCACACTGAATATATTTGAAGTACGTGAGACAGGATTTAACAACGAAATGAAGAATTTCGCATGATATATGCCACTATAGTCAATCTCTGTATTTATTATCTTAATTTAATTTCTTAAGGTCGTAGCCTACTGCACATTTACTCGAAATATCGTTTAAACTTATATATATACATTGCACATAATTTACTGTAAGATATATCTCGATAGTGAGCAACGGCCTTAAGCTTAAGCCTACTTTCGATCACATTTAAAATTGAGTCTTGCTCGCACAGCATGCAACCACTTATATCCACTGAAATAAATATATTATATTATATCATATTACATTATATTCCTTCTTATATCGTCCATACTTTCTATATATACTGTCGTCTGAATTGGCTTACGTATATAATTGGTGATTTACAATTAAAGAACACTCAATGCAACACTGCCGCATTAAAAGGGTGTAAGATAATTAGCTTGAATAATAATTATATCGGTGATAAACTGAAAGCTCAGTGTTCGACAGTTGGGCAATTCTGATGATACTAGATATCGGAAACCCTGAACTATATAACGCGAGAACGTGGAAATGGCAAAAAACAAGAACAAAGTCTATGACGTTGAATAAATATATTTCTAAATCACCATTCCTTACACCCTTCAACAAACTGGCGCGTATATATCTTGACGTGATCAAATAGAGAAAAGGCGCCGTTACCAATTTCGTCCCCTAACATACTTATAATCGTCCTCCTGGATTTGGTCATTGTCAAGTTTTGCATAAAAAAAAAATTTATCATATTTTGTACAGTTTAGACTAGTTCTACATGGTTCTATCGTTCCAAACTGAGTAACAATTCATTATGGTTTTTCTTTCTTTCTTTTTTCGTTTTTTTTTCACGTTTTTTCTGATAGCGACGAGTTTTATTCCAAAGTACCTGTTTTTCTATGCAAACTGCAAGTAACTGAATTGGAAAACTTACTGCACGTACATTAGGGTGGTCCTTAAAATCCAACCTATATAGTAGGCATTCCTAGAATCGTTAGTAATAACAAAAAAGTCTATGCAAAAGCGCAGGTCCGTAGCTTGATTTGAAAACTCGCTGAACTCCGTGTGAAATGGAAATACAAAAAACGTACGGATCGATGTTTTAAATGTTTTGAGAGAATAAGAAGGAAAGCATGTTCTATTCCAACAACATTATCTGGATTTACCAAAAAAGTTAATTATTTGTTTTAATTTAAGGTTGTTTTTTGTTCATTAAAGAATATAAATATATAAATATATAAAGTTTTTACGCAGTAGGTAGGTATATGTTGCAGAACATGTACTGATGCCTATCAGAAATGGAATAAAAAAAAGAACGCAACATTATAATTTCGTCGAGAATGTTTCAGGACCCCGATGTATGCTTGAATTTTGTAAATCTTTCGAAATAGCAAAATGCTTCGAACTTTAATTGAAAACATCAGTATCAATTAAGTCTTTTTTTTCCTCAAATACCGATAACTCACGAAGTTTCCTCAATATATCCATCAAATACGATAGAAGATAGAAATATCGCGGTCCATCCATCCGCGCCGATCGTCGATATATACTCGCACTTTACCCTACTAGTAGATATTTTTTTAGTAGAAAATACTTTTAGTAGATATCCATTTTAAATCACAGCTGGAGCCAGGAGAGAAAAAAGGCAATTAACCTCCCTGCAATGTCCTCCAGACTTAGCTCACATTTTTTTATTTATTTTCAATGTGTTTCAAGTCCTCGAAACCTCAGGTAGTAGAATTCTGTTCCATAAACATCTGTAAAAAGAACTTTTCTACTTTATGCTATCACATATTTACCCAAGAGGAAAGGCTGGTGATATTAGCAATTACAAGTTCTTTTAGCAATTACAAGTTCTTAACGTCATCCCCTAGTTCCGAAATAAAAATATAGGAAACGAGTGCTTCGGGATGGATTTTCATTTTTTATTGCATTATATCGTCGTGATTTATTGGTAATTTAATTCGTATAGCTATCATGTCGATAAAGATAAAATAGGGGACGATATTCGGTGCCTTTTCTCTACCATAAAAAACCACCACTACTACAACATATACCATACCTATATTTATAAAAACACAGTAAATTAGAGTAAAACAGCTAAGCTTGGTAATTTGAGCAATGTAACGATCTTAGGCTGTTCCCTGAACTAGGATCCAACTGTTTTGTAAAATTACCCCGTAAAAGCTTTTTATATCGAGAAATCGAAACGTGACGTGTCCCAACAAAAAAAAAAAAAAAATCCATGTCAAAATTTTCTTCCAAATTCATCCAACTGTGATAGATCATCTTCTTTCGCGAATGTCTATATTTCCGCATGCGGTTACGTGGCAGAAATTCTATTCAAAATATAACTTCATGCATAAAGCAGAAGATTCGTTGAGTTTTCTTTTTGTTTTTTTTTTTTCATTTTCTGTTGCGATTCCGCGGAGACGCAACATTCGTCTTCCTTTTCTTTTGAACAAAAAATGATGAAAATCATAGAAACAAGTAAGACAAATTGATACTGTGACGAGCGTAAAGTTTCTTGATAAACTCGATAGCAAATAGAAGAAAAAAAAAAAAAAGTTTCAAACCTAAAATGGAACGAAAGATGCCAAAGTAAACGAAAATCAGATAACGTGATACGGTAAACGGGGAACATGGAATAAGGGTTCGGTGGTGGGTTCACTAGGAGCTGGTTATATATGAGGCGGTAGAGTAGGTAACAGATCGTCATCGGGTTCTTTAAGGAGGAAACCGGGAAAACTTGGCTGGTGGAGAGGATGTCTCCCGACAACGGACCACTCCCACCCCCACCCTCCGTTCGCGGTGGAAGCCCCCCACCCGCTACCCCCGTACTTCGATTCGTAAGTTGCCCAGCCTAGAAAAAAAAAAAAAAAAAAAAATACTAGACGACGGAGAAATTCAGGGAAGAAATTATATTTTTTCTATGTTATATAAATTTGAGTCAATAATTATTTGATTTTGAACCGGTACCGGTTTGCAGTACTTGAAATTGGCACTAAAACCTATTATAATGTACTTTATTCAAATTGGGAGCTTTTTTCCTGGATAAATCTTCATTGAGTTTCAATGTAAATTAGATACAGAATCCGTTATTCAAAATTCTTCATCATTAAGTCATTTATTTATAAAATAACGGACCGAGTTAAATATTAGCAGGGGCATTTGCATTAACGCCCTAAGTTAATCTCAGGTAAAATAATGGCTGTGAGATTATCAGAATCAATTCTTCCCTGTACTTCTCGGATAAAAATGTCGTGCTCAAAGTTATGGATAAATGATCACGCATATACCTAGATCTATACCTATGTATGTATCGTATATAAGTGACATCTTATTTTGTTTGAACCAATTTTTGGCAGTTTTTAAATACTGGTAATATATTAAAATAATTTTGAGCTCGATGGGATGGATTTGAATTACGCTTACAATTAGTATTATAGTAATATGTGATAGATTAGCTGCTTAGCTTTTAGGCTAGAAATATATACCTTATACATATATATTTTATATATACATAACCATATATTTTGATAATGAAAATTTTATCGCATGGCATGTAAATTCGAAGAAAATTGAACGTGAATAACATATTGTGAATATTTTATTGAAAATTTACTCGATATATAATCCTGATTTTCACAACTTTGAATTCATACGAAAGCTACCGGTGTATGGGGCGTTCCGCGTTGAACCAGCCACCCCAATTTCGCACGTTATTTTCATTAAATAAATAATACAGCAACGTTTTATTCATCTGCAAAATCCTTGCACGCTTTTGTTCCGAAATTTTTCAATCTTTCACGTGAAAACATACGTTTCAACGTTACCTTGATGTGGAAAGAGCAAAACACATTCAAACGGTATTTTCGGTGATTCCTAAAGTACAACGGAGCTGTTTTCTTTCAAATTTATATAGGGTGACGCGTGTCATCTCCTCTCGGATTCAGTTGCAAACATGCTTTGCATCACGCTTGCGTTAATCTGTATAAGATAATTATTTACAAAGTGGTAAAAATATTTTTCATTATGGGTGTTCACGCAAGTCATTGGTGATAGACGATAGTCTCAACCTCGGGCTCGACCCATTAATATACGAGGAAATTTTGAGACTTGAAAAACTAAATGCAAGCATGGCGCAAAGCGTGTTCGCAACCGAATTCAAGGGGACGCAATTACTCACAGCACATTATACAAATTTGAAAGAAGTCGACGTGGGCGTATTTTGGGAATGCCTTTTGAATACGTTTTGCGCATTCCGTATTGAGTTGATGTAAAAATGGATATTGTCATGTGAACAAGGGGAAAATTTCCGATCGATAGCATGCAAAAATTTCGCAGATAATTAAAATGTTGCTAATTTATTCATTTATTTGAAAATAACGTGAAAAATTAGGGTTGCTGATTTAACGCGAAACGCCTCCTATACATATGGGGCATTCCAGGCCAACTCGGACACCATTTGGCTTTTGCATCTCCGATTTTTTTCATAATTTTTTATGTTATAGTATCGGTTGAGAGAGGCCTCCCTGATTTTTTTCAATTTTTTCCGTCGAGCCGTTTCCGAGATGTCGATTTTTCAAAAAACACGTTACTTTTTTTTTAAATACCCATAACTTTGCGAAAAATGGGCCGATTGGGTAGTTTTTTTTTTTTGATATTTCTCTCTTTAAACACACTTTTGGAAAATGAAATTGGAACATTTTTCAAAACCGTATTTCCTCAAAATTTTTTTCATAAAATGTTGATTTCCAAAAAACACGTATCGATCGATTTCCTTGAAATTTTTTTCAAAAAAACTGTCACTCATTCCGCAACTTTTAAGTCTAGTCTGATAACGGGATAATGATGGGATCTATTTTTTTTCGAATTTTCAAATTTTCATGTTTCAGTCATCAGTACCTAAAGTAAATCATAACTTTTTTTTCAGGCCCCCCAGTAATAGTTATTGTCATCTATGAAATTAAACTGATATAACTCAATCATTTAACGGATAATTACCGTTAATTTTTAGTTGAATATATTACATCAATTTCAATCTTTGACCGTAGTCAAAGATTGAAATTGATTACAAAATGTGCCAACTTTTGAACATCATTCAAATAGAGTTTTGTCTTGTAGGTATCGATTTAAAAAAAAAAAAAAAAAAAAACGAAATAAAAGTTAATACAGTGATCATATGTCTTAATATATTTAACTAAAAATTAACGGTAATGATCCGTTAAATGAATGAGTTATATCAGTTTAATTTCATAGATGACAATAACTATTACTGGGGGGCCTGAAAAAAAAGTTATGATTTACTTTAGGTACTGATGACTGAAACATGAAAATTCGAAAATTCGAAAAAAATAGATCCTATCATTATCCCATTATCAGACTAGACTTAAAAGTTGCGGAATGAGTGACAGTTTTTTTGAAAAAAATTTCAAGGAAATCGATCGATACGTGTTTTTTGGAAATCAACATTTTATGAAAAAAATTTGAAAATTTTGAGGAAATACGGTTTTGAAAAATGTTCCAATTTCATTTTCCAAAAGTGTGTTTAAAGAGAGAAATATCAAAAAAAAAAACTACCCAATCGGCCCATTTTTCGCGAAGTTATGGGTATTTAAAAAAAAAGTAACGTGTTTTTTGAAAAATCGACATCTCGGAAACGGCTCGACGGAAAAAATTGAAAAAAATCAAGGAGGCCTCTCTCAACCGATACTATAACATAAAAAATTATGAAAAAAATCGGAGATGCAAAAGCCAAATGGTGTCCGAGTTGGCGTGGAATGCCCCATATATACTACGGTTACACATGAATGTCAAGTGTATTGTGGTTAAATAAATTTTTTGTCAAATTGCATGTCGATAAAGTGCAATTAAGAATGTGCTTGCAAGGCATTGCGGAGACGAGCCACCATTAAACGAATAAATAAACCAAACAATGAATATTCGAATAAAAGTGGGTTACTCCGAAGCCTCCGGCTGTTCCGTAAATTTTTCGTTATTTCTATAAATAAATAATTAAAATTACAAAGGTGACAATAATAATTCGCGTCTGCAAATCTACCTGATATACAATCACGCATGGAAATGTTCATGGAAATTATAATCAAGTCAGAAAACACATTTCGAACTTATGTAAATCAGTAAGAATATCGATTATCTGATTTTTATTTATTTATCTTTTTCCTATTAGATTCGTCGACGCTGTAGAAGTGGCCAGGCCAAGAGACATGACAAGGAATCACGTTGCAAGCACAGAATACTCCGAGAGATTTCTGCCCACGGAAATTTATAGGTAATGTTTCCCTTGTGCCATTTATTTGCATTGATATTCGAGGGTCCTGACTATATGTGGTGGGGTATTTTTTGACGACTTACTAATCATTGAAGTAATCATGGAATAACATTTTTTCAAAAATGAATATTGATGAAAGTTATTCCTAACAGTCGAAAGAAATCGGGCCACTTTAAAGTCAGGACCCTTCTATCTGGATTTATGGAGATAGATCAATTTCGATTAAAAGTAATAGCGAATTGTCGCAATCTAGGATTTCCGACGACAGAACAACAGCGAGGACGGAGATAGCAGAAATGGAAACAGTTCTGTGATGTTAGAAAAAACCAAAAAAAAAAAAAAATTAAAAAATAATCACAATTTGCCAATCCATCGACAACACTTGTAAATAAAACAGAGACTACGAAACTGCAAGAAAAAAAAAACAAAAATACAAAAACGAATTTGTCATAATATATATTTGTGCTTTTATCAAAAGTTAACAGAGATGTTGGGTTATCTAATATATTTATTAAATTTATAATAATAAATTTTTTCTATAGACATTAAAATCACGTTAAATACCAAAAAATTACTATATACATATATTTACCATTTACAAAAAATAAAAAATAAAAAATAAATAAATAAAATAAAATAAATGAATAAAACTTGATAAATGCGTCACGCGTTATTCTCCTGAAGATGAAAAAAAAAAAGAATTATTGAATACGCTGACGAGGATAACCCTCCACCTCGTAACTTTGTCTGATACATTTAGTACCTACGTCGGGAGAACAGAATGCCAATAAAAAATAGGGGTTGAATTTATTCGCAGGTTTGTTAATTCTGCATTGAACGGTATATCGCATGGAATGAACAGTAATAAAAAAAAAACATATTCGAATGAAAAAACAAGGCGGAAAAAGACGAAAAAAAAAATTTTTCCGCGGTACTTTTCATCAATTTATAAAGTCATGTCATTACCGGAAATACTATCAAATATAGTCAAAATATTACAAGTTGCCGGTGAAAAACAAAAAAAAAAAAAAAATGGCAAATTTGTTTTACTCTCTACAATTTTGATTGAAAGAACTCAGAATTTCCGCACAATTTCTAGTTAGGTGATGAAAAGTAATAAAGTAATGGAATATGTAATTATCCTCATATATTTTATTGGCATTTTTATTGGTTCTCCAAGATCACGTTACATGTGTATACCCTTATATAGGACCGTATGTATTCAAATGACCGAGACAATTTTTCGTCGTAGAGTTTTCAATATGAATATCCCACACCGTCGGAACCAATATACTATATACTATATAATTAACGAAAAACATAAGCGTAGTTAGGCACCAGCAATGCAATATATCTAGTGATTGAATGGTTTGTAAAAGAATAATGTATTTGTAAGTATATAAATAATATTATATATAATATATTAGACCGGTTTTTTCTCCAACTTCTTTTCTCACCTTGTACATTATCAAAAAATTCAGTTTTTGATCCTGAATAAAACCTGTCAAAACATGAGCACGGTAACCTAATTCTAAAAGGTGACGCATATGAGGTTGATTTTTAACTATTTCCGCTTCTAGCAGAAGGGAAATTATCGTAATCACCCCGAAAATGAAAAGTTGAGTTTTCACTAGATCTCCACGTTTCAAGGTCAAAAGAATCACCTCCAATCATTTTCAGATGGATGTCTGGATGTGCGTATGTATGTATGGATGGATGGATGTGTGTGATCAGTTTTTTCTCCGACGATATCTCGAAAAAGAATGATCCGATTTTTGTGAATTTGGTATCAATCGACGCGGCTTTTCCAAACTTAGAACTGATTAGATTTTGGATTTGACCAGTCCAGTAGTTTTTGAGATATTCCGAAAATAACATTTTGAAAAACATAATTCAATTGACGATATCTCGAGAAAGGATCGGGGAATTCGAGTAAAAATTGGTATTTTAGGGTTTTTTATGAATCGTTAATCACGAATATAAAGTCAGATCTTTTGCATCCCTATCACCCGAAAATTGCCTACCAATAATTTGAGGAAATCTTTCGTGGTCAGTCGATTTACCTGCTTGTTTTCTATTTGATTACCACGAGATAAAATATTCTACTTAAAATATCTCGAAAACGATGAAAGTCAGAAAGCTGATTTTGATCTTGTTTTATAAATAGTTAAACTCTCTATTAAAAACGTTGTAGTGTTTGACCCATGAAAATTGATATTGTACTTGTTATACACATTTAAAGTTGAATTTCCGTCGATAACGGCATTTAAATTCTGGTAATAATGTAATTATTGGTTTTACTAACTTAGAACACTCGAACAATTTTCTAAGAAATTCTAGGAATTCTAAAAAAATGTTCGAGTGTTCTAAGTTAGTAAAGCCAATAGTTATAAGCATTTAAATGTCTTTATCGACGAAAATTCAACTTGAACCGTGTATGACTAGTACAATATCAATTCTCATGGGTAAAACACGCAGTACCTTTTTTTATATAGAATTCAATCATTTACAAAACAATACCAGAATCAGCTCGCTAACTTTCATCGATTTTGAGACATTTTAATTAGAATATTTCAATTCCGACAATTTCGTGTTAATGAAATGGGAAAAAATCAACTCTCATGCGGCACCTCGTAAAATTAAGATTATAAAGTGCTCATGTTTGGGAGGTTTCATTGAACATCAGAAACTAATTTTTTCGATGATGTAGGAGGTAAAACAAAAAAAAAGGTGAGAGAAAACCAGTCTAATATATATATATTTGATATATGTATGTGACATTCCACGCCAACTCGACCGATGTTTGACCCTCATACCTTTTGATTTTGATCTCGATTTTTTGTTTCATAGTATGACTCGAAAGGAACACCCATGAATTTTTTCAAATTTTTTCAGCAATTCGTAGGCGAAATAGGATTTTTTGATTATTTCCAGATCCGAATTTCTCAATCCTTACCTTGGAATCATTACGTTATATCTTCAACAAAATTGTATTCGTCGCACGACTATTCATGTGGACTAGATAAAAAATTTCCAAAACTTACAAGAAGTACTTTGAAAAAAAAAAAAAAAATCACAAAAATGCAACTTTTCTTCGATGAGACACCTTCGATTTTTATTTTATTTCAAGGGAATATTATGCAGGTCCTGACACAAATTTCGAGGCTTTAACGGAAGTGGAATTCGTAAATGCACCTGAGATATGGGCATTTACAATTGCAAAAATCAACTACAGGCCATAGGGGATGATAAGCATGGTAAAAATACCTTACGCGAATATCTTAGCGAGCTTTTATAGACACAATCGACAGATTTTTGGCTTAATAAAAAATCCTATTTCGCCTACGAAATCCTGTAAAAATTTGAAAAAAATCATGGCTGTTTGTTTCGAGTCACACCACGACCGAAGAAATCAGGATTAAAATCGAAAGGTATGAGGAGCGTGGAATGCCCCGTATATATAATTTAATCAGCAAAAAGAATATTCATGTGACAAAGAATTTGAAGAGAGAAAAAAGAAAAAGAAAAAAAAAACGAAAAAATGAGAAAAAAAAAAATTATAAAAAAAATACGAGAAAAAAAAATTACACTATTAAAATACTATCCGATAAAATTGATGTGTATCATACTAAATAAATATTAAATTTAAATATATGTCACATAATATTATCATAACAATTACACAATATAGGTTTAAGAATAAACTGTGAAATATTCTAAAATTTACTTTGAGGACGTAACATGCTCAACTACAGAGATTCGAAATCTGTAATCGATAAAACATTTTGAATTTGTATATTCATGTTTTTTTTTTTTTTTTTTTTTTTGCCTTATTTCTCACATTTTTCGTGCAATTTGGGTATTTCGCAATCACTTCGCACTGAAAATAACGTGCAGCTTTTTAGAATAAATAAATACCGATTGTGTTTAATTTCGATTAGAATTCAATGTAAAAAGTACTCATTTGTTCTTTTATTATACAAATTTCTTGATCCGGATTCGGTGCCAAAACACGATTTGAATTTTTTTTTTTTTTCGAATGGCTATCGAAATATACTGATATGTTACAGAGTTTGAGGGTATATATAACGCTGTATATATATTTAGGCATTGTACGTATATAAATATATACCAGAGATTTTAAAACTATCTTTTTTGGTTTTCTTGTTTATTTATTTATTTATTTATTTTGTATTTTTTGCAAAGATTATATATTATAGATGTGGGGTCAATTTAAACCTGAAAAAAAAAATACCAAAGATTTCTCTGTGTAGGAAGAAAAAAAAAAAAGAAAAAGGCGAAAGCTACTGTGTATAACGGCATAATACCAGTTTGTGCAAAATTTTATCCGAACTTTATTTAAAATAATCGTTATTAGATCGCGGAGAAGTTATAAGTTCAGTGGCTGGAATGATAAAAGAAGGACAAGTTTTTGCACTATTCGCGGTATAAGTTTATACATATAGCATGAAAGAATCCCATAATTTATGTATACTGTATTTAAGCATGAGCGAATGCAAATGAGATTTTAAATATGTTGTTATCGGAGGAAACTGTTGTTACTGTTGTTGTTAAAGATAATAGTGTTAACTTGTTAAGTCAAATTTATCTTCGCTGCATAATATATAAAAATGGCGTATTTTTAGGCTTACATAATTATTATATTTATTGCTGCCAGTGGCGTACCCGAAATTTCTTCTCATCAGAGCGCGGGTCGATAATAATAATTGAATCCATTAATTATATATAAAGAAAATTTAACGTGAATATCGTTCTCATGTCGCTGCATAATATGAGTGTTCAAATGATTTGCTACCCGCATCGGATACGTCACTAATCTCTACCTCTAAAACTATCCTACATACTATATTAATTATATCTAAATTAATTCGAACTTTCGCTAAATTATACTAAGGCACAGGTTATTAAATGCCGATATTTTTAGCTCGTGAATACTTATTTTAATTGGAAGCTCGAATTTGCAAACAATGTTTCAATTCTTATAGTTTAATATACCTGCATCAGGTATTTTGAGTTTTTGCAATATAACGATAATTGTTAACAATGTGTGAATTCGAGAAAAGTATTGTTTCGGTATTCAAGTATAAAACTTACTATTAGTGACCAAAGGAAAAAATTCCTCGACGATTTTAGGATTATTTGTTTGTTTTTTTCAAAGTCGAAAGCTCTGATCTTTTATTCAAGAAACAGAGGAAAAAATTCAGCTCTTATCCGCTGAGTTTTCAGACAGTATGTTATATTGATAAAGCAGATCGCTAAGGCATGACTTACCATGAGCTTGCAGGAGTGGGCAGAGTATTCTGCAAGCTCCGGTATTACCAGTATGAATTATCGACTGTAGATCGAGCGGATATTTTGATTTAACGATTTCTTGTTTGAAAAATAATGACTTACTGCGACACTGTTGAATCAAAAGAGAAAGATTTAAAAAAACACTGAAAAGCAAAATGAAATACAATAAAATGAAACTAAATGAAATGAAATGGAATAAAATAAAATATTGAGACAAGTTATATGAAATGAATTATATAAAATTATCATATGCTATATATATATATATATCTATATAGAAATAAGTTGAACTATATACCATATATTTTTTGTTAAATAAGAAAATCATTCTGTATGTTACATTTCGTGAGTGTCCTGTCCCTTGTTGAAACTCTGGGCCAAATGACTAAGTACAATGATCGATCAATTTTTCATTTATCATATCATATTCAAATTTGGCTCTGGGATGATTCCGTAAAGTAGGAATCGATGTGCGTGTTAAAAAAAAATTATAGAAACATTGTGTGAGCTTCCATAAAAAAAAAAAACAGAACAGAGAAAAAAAGTGATTGGATACGGTACTGTGCATGCTAGTTTTGCCTCTTTTTTTTTTTTATTTGAATAACATCCAAATTTCACGCAAGCATTCGGCGCTGATGATTCAAAATAAATTTACACCCGATGAGACGAGAGTAATACTAATGTACCTTATTCACAATCAAACGATTATTAGTAGTGAAATTGATGAATACTACAGTTTTGTCCAACGAATAACATGTTCAAATAACTATTGCCAGTCATATATGTAAAAAAAAAAGAAAAGAAAAGAAAAAAAAAAAAATATTCAAGATTAGTAAGCACGTGCGATATCTAACATTTTAGTTAAATAATTTTAGCTTGCAGAGCCCTTAGCGTTGCTTCTTCGTGTGCTTTATGTTTGCCAAACCCATAACTATTATTCCTAATTCTAAAACTTAATGTAATCTCTAACTCTTGTAACATTTATTATCTTCAAGCCCTTACTCTGTCCAATTCTATAATTACAAGCCAAGACTCTTTCCATCACCGAAAGCAAACAGTAAAATGCCCATTGATATATCAATATACGCATTAGGGTGGTCGTTAAAAATGGAAAAATTTTGGGCCGCCCCCCAAATCAACTCCAAATAAATGAAAACTAATCGTGTCATTTTTTCAGAATTTTATTTTAACATTTAACCCTTGACCACCGAGGATGAACTTTTCCATTTAAGATGAATAGAATCCTGCTATGTGCGAAAAAATCGCCACCCCCTGCCATTAAAATTTTGTATGGGTTATTCCATGCCAATATAATGATAAAATGCAAAATGTAAAGAAACCGGAAAACGTCGGGACACATATATTTTCAATGTTTTTGAGCAACATTCGATAAAATTGAAAATAAAAAATCATCATATTGGAATGGGATAACCCATACAAAATTTTGAGGACAGGGAAGCGGCAATTTTTTTTTCACACAGCAGCATTCTAGTAGACCAATTTGTGAGAATTTAAAATTTTTAGGCCCATAGTTAGTCCTACAATGAAATAATAACTGGAAAGACCGCGAAACCCCGTGCATTTTAAATGGAAGAGTTCATCCTCTATGGTCAAGGGTTAAATGGTAAAATAAAATTCTGAAAAAATTACAGGATTAATTTTTATTTATTTGGAGTTGATTTGGGGGGCGGCCCAGAAATTTTTATTTTTAACGACCACCCTGATACGCATATATAGATATTATTTTTAAAATGTAACGTTCATTCAACAAGATAATATTATACACAGAACGACAACGAATGAGGTCACTCATAATATTCCATACGGTACAATATATACCCAAATTATTAACGGCATAAAAAAAAATGATTCTTATGTATAAAATCATTATCTAAATTAGGTGATTTACGGATAAACAGAGCGCGTAGCTCCGAATTTTTCTTTGAATAACCACACGTATGTACATAATATAGTTATTTTGGGGTTTCCTTGGTGAACTGAAAAAATTTGTCGATGCACACATACATATTATTACGGGTCCCTTTTACCTAAAAATAATTTTCTTCTGACATCGGATGTTCGATAAGAGTCAAAGCTCCTTAGAAACTTAGATATACCTTATACCTTATCCTAGTAATTAGTAGCTCCTTAGCGTAGCGTGTATACCTTATCGATAGCCATGTAGATGACAATTATGTGCCCACCAAAATGTTGCTGTGACGTCATTATTAGAGATATGAGTATGTGTACCTAATACCGTGTTATATCGTGTATGTATACTCGTGTATTATTGTATATAGCCAAATTATTAGCGTAAAGGTATTGTATAATATGTATGCCTGACCCTATAGACTCATCATACCCAATTACCCGACCCTAGACTATCCAAATATCTATATCTATAATACTTATCTCTATAAAGAGTATAACTATTGACTATACAATTTACAATAAACTTCATATGAACGATCATAACGAACACTTAAATATATGGAATTAAAATAAAATGAAACCATGTATTATGTATGCCCTGAAGAAATGCTGAAGAATTAGAATATATTGCAATATATACCTTGAATAAATAGTTAATTTTTTAAAATAATTATTCATCCAATCGTCAAGTATACATGACTTTTAATTAACTCAACAATGAGGGAAATAAATAAAATTAAAAAAAAAAAAATAAATGAAAAATCAAAAAATAGTAACAAACAATCGAATGGAATATTTTTTCGGCGCATACAAATAATAGGCTTAATAAATAAAAAAAAAAGAAAATAAAAAACTAAAAAATAAATAAACACCCATGGCATGTGATTGTACGTTGTTCCAAATAAATAAAAAAAAAATTGTTGTTTTGTAAAATTATCTTTTAATCGCAATTTAAACATATATACATATATTATACACATTAAACCGACATCGACACATTGATAAAATCAAATTTCAAATAGATTTTAATTTACACAATAAACTAATCATACCATACGACAATGAGATATACAGAGATTGGTATACTTATGAACAGATATACGACTGATAGTTGAATTTTCTTTAAAATTATATTTGTTGCAATATTCTTGATATAACTGCTACCTCTATTATCGACATTGACAGAGAATAAATCCAACTTTGATAAAAATGTATATCATAATAATTTTCACCCTTTCAGAGATCAGGTAAGTTTATGAGGAGATGCTTCAGTGGAATGCTGTGAATCTTATGTTGTCGCGATAATTTTGATTTTTAGATCAAAAATGACAGAAAATAAGTGTATTATAGTTTCAGGAAAAATTCGATCAGCGAATCGAAACGTTTCAGAATCGTTAATCGATTATTCTACCAAAAGCGAAATATTTAATCCGAAAAGTGTAAAAACACTCACCCGGATAATAGGAAAATAAATTTTGAACTTTGACGACGGTATACAAGCAAACAGAAATAAGATCCAGAAATTCCATAAGATTCGCGGAAACTGCGCGAATCGTAAAAGTTTGATATATGCAACGTTGGTATCTCGAAGTCGTCAATTTCTTCGACATAAACGTTTCTTTTATTTTTCCTTTTTTATTGTTGGTATCGTAAGAGTCTTTTACTTTATTGGACGACGGATTTATGGTCGTGTTATAAGTTCCAAAAATTATTTTTACGGCTCTGAACGGATCAACTCTTTCGGTTATATGTAATAAAAAATAATAGGCTAAAACAAGGCACACACCTATGTTATACTAAGCAGAAAATTGTAGATTCTGAAGCGTAGCACCATCTAATGAAATTGCCAGTAGTAGCACCATCTCATGAAATTGCCAGTTGCCGTGAATTGCAGTAAAAGCGAGACTTGGATAGATATAATTGATACTGAAGCAACTAGTATATCCCATCGACTGTGCGAAATTAAATTGGCAAAGTAACTAGGTCAGTGGTTCCAATCATTTGTAACAAATCAAGCAATTCATTTCATGCAAAAAAAAAAAAAAAAAGAAGGTGCGGAATTTTCACAAACGAGTAAGAAGTAAAAAGCTGCATATTGCAGCATGCACATAAATGGAGAAAGATATATCTATACATTTTAATGTGTTAGAACGTCTTACTTCCTCCATTAATTAGCTGGGGTTTATAGATAAATTCATAACTGTGAGAGGATTCAGTGCGCCGTTACGGAAAAACTTTGTTGGCTCATGGTTTTACACTAAATTCGATAAAGTCTGTTGCATAAAGAGCATAAATTCTGGGTCAGGGAATATTGGCAATTATTAATAAGGTAGGCTCTTGATCTCAATTCTCAAGGCACTTTCAATGTGTACCACAACTGAAGACTACGATTCTATATATATTTTTCTGAACTCATTCTTCTACGACTTATAGCCGAATATTGACCCTTATAAGTGTCTACACGTCCTCTCTAGCGAATCTCAAAGTACACATGGGGTCAAATTGACCCTAAGAGATCTTCGGAATAACATATCCCGAAAACTATGCAAGTTTTTGGGAAAAGTGTTGAAATATTTTTTGTAGCAAATTTATTCGACTATAAGTAATATGTACGAAAAAACTTCGAAGTAGAATATGACCCTTATAAATTTTATCAATATCAATATGCGTTTGATAATCGAATAAAAATAAAAGAGAAGTTCTAATTTTTTTGGAGCACAAGTTCGCTCCAGCCATCAATTTTGATGGTTTAATTAATCATGGGAATAGCAAATATCGGTAGGCAAATATTCGTGCGACCCTCCACTGCAATCTCGTGAATGAAAGCACACAGGGTAAATAAATATCTTATTGCCACAGAATGAAGCTATTTATTTTTACTATACGAAAGTAACAAAGTCCAATTATTATTATACCGTATAATCAAGGAAACATTCTGCGACAGCGTAATTGGCTGTTGAGAAAATAACTGTTGTTCATCCAACTCTAATTGGCCCGTTAAATTTAATCGAAATCATGATCGTTTGCCGATTATTTTTATTCTGATAAATTCCATCATTCTTTGATAGAAGAAGAACATAGAAGAAAGTTTTGAACGGTAAAAATTGCGAACTTTATAATATTGTGAATCACAGTTTTTGGAAAGAGTATTTCTCCAACAGCCTGCGAAGTCGATTTCAAAAACTTCAACTCGTAAAACATCGGAGGTTCAAAAATTCCGAAACTATTGAAATTCACGTATGGAGCGTCGTGTTTCTCCATTAAATTTCCGAATTCTTGGATTCTCGGACTCTTGGACTTTCTGAATTCTTAGCTGCCCGCAGTCCGATCTTTCCGAATTCTAATATTTTGACCTTTCACGTTTTTGAAAATTCCAAATCATCCGAGATGAATTCGTAATCTTGACCGTTTGGAACTTTTAAAATTCGGTCCTAAAATATTTAGCCCAGTGAAACATACCTATGTCCGCAATATGTGAGGTGAAGAATAACTTACCAGAATCTAATAATTTATACCGGGTATCTCATACATGTTAGAAGGGTGAGTGCGGAAAAAATTGGCTAGTCCCTTCTGATACAATGTTACTCTATATACAAGCCCTGGTATATGTTAGAAGGGTGATAAAGGCAGAAGATGCCATTCGAATATAATGAAAAAACTTGAGGTTGGGTAATTTCATAAACGGTGGAACCGTCTCACGCCTCTGTTTCAGAATTCGTTGAATTTTTTTACAGGCTCACCCTCCTGAGACGTGAGATACCTGCCAAATGTTGGATTAAAAAAAGGAAAAAACAATATCAAAAAGGATATGAATTTCTTAAACTTTATAGTACTAATAACCGTCAGGTCGCGTAATAGACCACAAAATATGATTTTTCCTCTGTCTTGATGTTCCGTATCACTATAGGTAGCTTGTCCATAAGATCTTTTTCATGTGAAATCTTCCAAGGATACGGAATATGATCTATAAAATTTGATTCATTGACCCTGTGCACCAGAAAATCTCAGCCAGGGGTGATTTTTTTTTCAATCTTCACACCCAAGAAGGAAGTACTTGAAACTAGTATTTCATGGATATATTGGTTGGTAAATTTTCCACACTTCAACGTTACAGTACATATCGCAGTGTTTCGTGTTTTTATATATCTATATCCCTGTTTTTATTGAAAAACTGATAATTCTCATAATTGTTCCGCTGTTTCAATTTCGAGGTATAAATGAGAAATTGCATTTTGTATAGTGAAACCATTAAATTTCATCAGAATTATATTATACCTCAATCGTTACTAGACTAGCCCTTGAGACCCTTTTTTTTAATTCGCGCCCTGGTTCAGTTCCAAATAAATTTAAAAAAATGTGAGTACACTTTTAGCCCTTTATCTCAAAGGAAAGTGGTGCCTGTAAGTACGAACTTTTTCCCATTTGAATAACACGGGCTTTTGAATTGTTTCCATTTATTATTTTTTTGCTCAACCACAGGGAAATTTAAAAATTCTGAAAATCGATAAAATTTTGATTGGCCTCTCGTGCAATATTTCGCACCACCTATACAGGCAGTATTCGCCTGAAAATATCTTTTTGTGTTTCATAGATCGGCCTCAAATGGTGTAAAATGTTGCACGAGAGGCCAATCAAAATTTTACCGGTATTTGTCACTGATATATTGTAGATTCCGGTGATTTTCAGAATTTTCGAATTTCCTTGTAGTTGGGAAAAAAATAATATTTGGAAACAATTCAAAAACCCGTGTTATTCGAATGGGAAAAAGTTCGTACTTACAGGCACCACTTCTCTTTGAGATGGAGGGCTAAAAGTGTACTCACATTTTTTTCTATTCATTTGCGGCCGAACCAGGGGGCGAAAAAAAGGGTCTTAAGGGCCAGTCTAATCGTTACGTACACTTCAGGATTGAGTTGAAATGATTCGTACGTGATTCATGTATAATCTCCATAATATTATTTCGATAGAAATTTTTGATGGGAGTTAACCAAAGGCAACAGAACCATAGGTATTTTGCAGATAGGTATTTCAGCACCGACCCTAACATAGAGAATGCCAATACTGGTAATACGGACTACGGTCGAGCATTGGTCCAGCTTCAACAGCCGAGCGTCGACGTTGAGCGCTGAACCAGCATCGAGAAATATAAAATCTGGCAGCGCTATCTGTACGGCCCTAACTTGAGATATTGGCTCAGTACTGAATCACGCTACTGGTCCACTGTTCATTCGTAACCAGTCGATTGGCCCAGTTCCGGTTACCAGCGTCGGCACGATCTTACCATTCCGACTACTTATCAATATTAAACCGGTACCGGGATGAACGACTGCGCCAGGATCACCACCATCGGCAACGGTACTGGCCCGACGCTGTAGTCCAGTCATATTAGGCGTTAAATCAGCAAAACCCGGGATTAAGTCCCAGCAAGCTGCATTTTGGTATACACCTTCATTTAGTGGTAAAATATAAATCTTCAAAAGTTCCAATGATTTCATTGTACGCACAACAATGGGGCAACAATAAAAGGGGCGGAAAATCAGTTTTACGTATTTATCTCCGTATCCGTTGGTCCTACGACAAAAATGGTGGTTATCAAAAATGAAGATGAGAAAATTCTCTATAAAAAAGGTTTTATACCTTTTTTCCGTTAAGGCCCTGGTTTCACCAAATTATGGCATATAAACTCTGCACACGAGCTGCATTCATATACTTTTGACTACTAATTCGTACCACAGCGACAATAGTATACGTATGTATATAGCTACGTATCTGGGTACTTTTTTCACACCACCCACGCATATTCCATGTGAAATGAGTATTCCGGGTACATTTTACCATTTCGAATACCTTTATGTAATTACGTTCAAGTAATCAGTGAAAAAAATGATTGATTATTTGACAAAAGAACGTCGCCCTCTTTATCCCTAGGCTTATCTCCTTACGGAATGTAGCCCAACGTCGCCCCTTTGACCATCCTTTAGGAACAGCTGCGCTTCTATTCACCGTACCCCGCCCCGACCGACCGTTGCGTATACCTGGGATACCCTAACTGACTCAAGCCAAGCGCAGTACTGAACTATTCTTGGTTCCGAATGAACGTGTAAACCACTACTTTGTACAATATTTCGATTTAAAATGGATATTAAGTGTATTCTTTGTGATAAAACGCTCTCGGATGGAGAGACTGTGGTTGTTGAACGTGGCATGAACACTTTAAGGAATGCTAGTGCCGAGCGAAATGATGGAAAGATTGAACTCTTACGAGCTGTGAACTCTATCAAACTTCATTTGAATTGTCGTAGAGACTATATTCGGAAGCATAGCATTGAGGCATTCAAGAGGCGACGAGATGCTGAAGATGCTGGTACGTCACACCGAAAAACACAGTCTTCTGCGTACAGCCCTCCACGAAGTAAGATACGGCTGAGTCAATCTCGATTCAATTTCAAAAACTGTTGTATGTTTTGTGGAAATGAAGCGAATGAGGAGAAGGAAAATAAGAAACGTAAAGAGTTGCGTAAAAAAATTAAGTACGTGTCGACACTTTCTTTCAAAGATTCCGTCATTAAAGTCGCCGATAAACGCGGAGATGACTTAGCGAAAACAATTAAAAAGCGAATTATTTTGGAAAATGATTTAGTAGCCGCTGACGCAAAATATCACGATAGTTGTTTTGTCGCTTTTTGTAAACCTACCACAGGCGGTAAAATAGGTCGTCCATTAGACGACAACATCACTTCAGCTATGGAAGACATCTTTTCTTACATAGAAAATAATGATGATTGCCAGTTTACTATAATTGAATTGAAAGGAGTCCTGACAAATATCATACCTGACGAAAAAACAATAAAAAAAAAATTGATTGAAAGATATGGGAAAAATATTATTATTACAAACAAGACAGGGGGTCACACGATTATCTGCTTCCCTGATACACATTATGAAATTTTAAATAAAGCATGGTATGAGGACCGAAAAACACATCCTACCGAAGAAAGATTTCGAGTATTAGACGCAGCTGCAGCAATAATCCGGGAGGATATTCGTTCAGTAGCGACCAATGTCGAAGACTTTCCTCCGGCGAATGAAATGTTTGACAACATAAACATAGAAGTACCAGAATCTTTAACCCATTTTTTGGAATCTATAATCATTAAGAATAAAAAAGGAAACCTGGATCAATTAAAGAAGAAATGTACCCTAATAAGTCATGCTATCATGGCCGCAGTCCGACCAAGATCATTTAAATCTTGCTTACAGATCGGTCTTTCTGTATTTTTGCACAGAAGGTTCGGATCCAAACGTTCATTGGATGTTTTATCAAGTTTAGGAGTATGCGCGTCATACGAAGAGACACTTATGTACGAGATTGCAGCGGCACGTCATCCGCATCCTTTCGTTTCGTCACCCGAATCGGGAACTCTCGTCCAGTATGCCGCTGACAATGCAGATATCAACGTTAATACAATCGACGGTCATAGTACAATACACTGCATGGGAATCATTGAAATAATAACCCCGGCGACTGCAATTACTGCCGAAGAGCGAATACCGCGTCTGACGAATATGCCAACTGCCAAAGAAGTAGCCACGCTCGGGCACGTACCAATACAAGTTTACGAAAATTACGGTGCACCAGGATTGAGTAATATTGTAGTGGAAGACTTGAAGGCAGATGAAATCACGACGATCTCAATGCTTCACAAGTGTGATATGTTATGGATGTATGGTAAATGGAACGCTACACCTGGAATTCCAGGGTGGAATGGATATATGGAACGTCTGACCAACGAAAATAAAGAATTTTCAGTATCACGTATACTATATTTACCATTCATCAATCAACCGGCAAGTAATTACAACACACTTTATACAACTCTAAAATGTGCTCTGGACAATGGGAAGATGTTAGGTCATACAACGTGCATCGTTACCTTCGATCAACCGCTATATTTTAAAGCTCGGGAAATTGTTGCAGCATCTGATAAAACATCGGAATTATCAAAAGTAATAGTAAGACTTGGAGGTTTTCATCTACTTATGTCGTTTCTCGGAACAATTGGTTATATAATGGCAGGGAGTGGTATTAAAGAAGTTCTATCTGTTATTTACGCTGCCAATTCTGTAGATAAGATGTTAACTGGACACGCTTATGCAAGGGCTGTTAGGGGTCACATGTTGCTACAACTTGCTTTGTCGAAAATAATTTACAACGATATCAGTTTAAATGATGAAACCCATGAATTGTTGAGGCTTTCTGTTCAAGATACGGCATCGTTTGAAGAGATCGAAGATTCCAAGGGCGCAATTGAAACATTGCTGAATGAATTCGTCAAGAAAGTATCTGAATTAGAAACACGAGGTGCCACTGCAAAATTATGGGTGCAATATTTTAATATGGTATCGATTGCAAAAGAATTTATCAGAGCGGAAAGAATGGGAATTTGGCAAGCCCATTTGGATTCTATTCTTAAAATGCTCCCGTATTTTCATGCTGCGGGGCATTTACTTTACGCAAAATCGGCGCACTTGTATCTCCAGGACATGATTAAACTAAAAAATTCTATGGACGCAGATGCGTTTAAGAAATTTACTGACGGCTTTTTCACAATTAAACGATCTGACAAATATTTTTGTGGTACGTGGAGTGACATGATCATCGAGCAATCGCTCATGAAATCCATGAAATCAGATGGAGGTGTATCACGCGGAAGGAGCACTACAGAGAGCGTAATGAGTAAGTGGATTCTGGAAATGTTTGCCACCACCAATATTTGTGAAGGTATTGAGAAATATTGTAATGTCTCTTTGGATAATACTGATCAACACGTCGACGCAAGAGATTCACGTGTTCACAGAGATGAAGCAGATGTGCATAAAATATTACAATGGTTCGAATCCCACGACCCTTTTCCGGCTGTTGATAAAATAATGTCTTTGGCAACGGAATTACTGGTGACGCAAAAATAAACTGCCATAATGCATACGAGACTGGTCTTATCTCAATGAAAAATATGATTGGACAGAAATTCAGTAACATCAAGCTGAAACGCTCCGATAGAGTACTACCACTTCTTACTATGAATAGTAATGTTAAAATCAACGACATAACAGTGCCCATTGATCCCCTACTGTTGTTTCAAAGGATTACCATTACGAAAAAATCTGAAGAAGAAGTCCGTGACCACATGGAGTTTGAGTTAGCTCCGTATCCCTTATCACTTTTCGACGAGGTTGGAATGCGAAAGACCAAAAAATCATCTCTATTTGATAGCTTTGAACCCGCGCAAGTCGAACTTGATCTTTTAAATTTCACGTATGTAATCGATGGCGGATTCCTTCTACACCGTGTTGTGTGGCATCAAAACGATACTTTTCAAAATATTTTCGCAACTTACATCAACTATGTACAAAGACATTTTGGTTCACACGTTTTAATTGTCTTCGATGGATATAACGATAATAGCAAAAACATCAAAGCTATGGAACAACGTCGTCGATCTGGAAAAATTCCTGCATCTACCGAGGTTCTCTTCGAAGAGTCTATGAATGTTACGATGACCCAAGAGAAATTCCTTTCTAACACCTACAACAAAAGCAGATTAATTTCGATGTTATCTGAAAAACTGAAGGCTGTTAACGTTGTTGTTAAACAAGCTCAGGATGATGCGGACGTATTGATTATCGAAACGGCACTTGAACAATCGAGTAGGCATAAAACAGTCGTTGTCGGAGAAGATGTCGATATTCTGGTGCTTATAACAGCTCGTACCCCTACAGATAGACAAATTTTTTTTCTCAAACCTGGTAAAGGAAAGACCGAGAGGAAAATATATTCTTCGCAAAGCATCAATAAATATAAAAATAGTAGAGATCATATTTTGCTCTTACACGCAATCACCGGGTGTGATTCAACATCTGCCCTTTTGAATAAGGGTAAATTGAAGGTTTTGAAGCTGTTGGAAAAGCGTGAAGATTTGCAAGTTCAAGCTGAAGTCTTTAAACAAAAAGATTGCCCAAAAGAATTGATTTTATCAAACGGACTACGCTTCCTCTTAGCAATATATGGTGCTCCAATTAAGGAAGTTTCCATTAATGCACATCGGTATTCCTGCTTTGTTACGATGATAAAAAAGAATAAGCCGGTCAAACTAGGTACACTTCCACCAACAGCTAGTGCAGCTGAGCAACACCTATACAGAACGTATTATCAAGTTCAAAGGTGGCTAGGGAATGAGCTGGATCCCGAAGACTGGGGATGGATGATGGTAAACAATTTTCTGGAGCCCATTAAAACATTGCAACCTCCTGCTCCAGATTCACTTTTGAAGATGATCTTCTGTAATTGTGCCAAAGGTTGTGGACCAGCGTGTGGCTGCCGCAAAATCGGCTTATACTGTTCAGCAGTTTGCGGTAATTGTCATGGTCAATCTTGCCTAAATGCTGCACCAAGTGAAGAATTTTCGAACGCGACTGAAGTAGAAAACGATGTGGACGAGATCATTGAAGAACACGAAGCTGATCCGGTAGAGGTTATACCCGAATGTTTGCATTCTCAGCCAGATGAAGACATAGAAGACGAAGAAAAAGATATGGGAGCTACAGAGAATATAGAAGAAGACGAATAAAACAATACTAAAGGACAAGTCAACAGCACCAAGTAACCATCAACCGTGGATTAGGCCTATAGGGGATACCACGTGAAAAAAAAAACGCGCCTTCTTCTCTACCTCGAGGGTGGTGTGGAAAAGAGTACCATTAGTAGTCGAAAGCATGAGAAAAACATGAGTGCAGAGTTTATATACCATAATTTGGTGAAACCATGGCCTTAACGGAAAAAAGGTATAAAACCTTTTTTATAGAGAATTTTCTCATCTTCATTTTTGATAACCACCATTTTTGTCGTAGGACCAACGGATACGGAGATAAATACGTAAAACTGATTTTCCGCCCCTTTTATTGTTGCCCCATTGTTGTGCGTACAATGAAATCATTGGAACTTTTGAAGATTTATATTTTACCACTAAATGAAGGTGTATACCAAAATGCAGCTTGCTGGGACTTAATCCCGGGTTCAAACCTAAAATGACTGGACTACTGGGCCTTTCGTTAAATTCTACCTGGGCCATAACAACATCTGAAAATATTTGACCGATAAATTATTATTATAGCGTATAGACCATATCAGATTTTTGCGAATTTTTGATATTTTATTAGGATTTTTACTAAAATAGATCCGATAACTATTTGCTCGATTGCTACTGTTTACTTCGGCTATATGTACTTACCCCTTGAACCTTCCTCCCTGCAGCGCGTTGTTAGATTAGCTAAATACATATAGTCTGAAGGGTAAACTAAATTCATCTCTGGGGTAGGGTAAACATTGACAACATGTTTTATTTATTATACACAAATGTGTGTGAACGTAGATCACCGAGCCACCGCTCAGTGAAGTAATGTATACAGCGAGAGGCTAATTACAACTGTTGTTATAATTAGAATCAAAATTTAATCACAGTAACTAAATGATCTATTTTTCAGCTGTAAAAAAAAACGCTTTTATGTTTGTCGAATCAATCAAACAATTCTGATTCAATACTCAACGAACAGAGAAATATTAATGGTATCTATGGACGACAGAACGGAATTCATTTCAATCTGAAATCATTGGAAGAATCTTTTTCACAATATTTTAATACGCTACGCATGGGTATATGAGTATTCGTAATAACGTATTCGATAAGTGAATTTCTCGGCAGTGGATTTTATTAGAATAAGAACATTTTCATCTCGCATATAGCAACATATAGATTACGCGAAAGACGTAGGTGGTCTAGACGCAAAAAACTTTCACAGCGGGAGGAGTGTCAGCCAACTTTCCCTAACTTTTTGCGCTAAATATTGATAGTTCCAAAAAAAGAATGAAAAAAAAATATCTCCAGAAAGTTACGTCGATTAAATAAGCGAACAACTCTTTCCTCCAGGATCCAGCTGCTCAATGTTTGTTTGAAAAATTCGGTGAATTGTTGTAAAGCAAATAAGCTTCACAAATTTTTTTTTTTTACGAAACTATTTGAAACGAACTATCGGAAAAAATTATTAATGAGTGATCGACTATTATCGTCAAATTGTTTACGATTCCCAGTAGTAAACTATACCCATATACCAATAGTTTGCTGAAAAAAATTAAAATCAACTTTCCACCGAGGTGGAAAAATTTTCTGGGATTTCCAATACTTTTCACCCAATAGTTTTTAATTAATTTCTAATATTGTTTCTGAGTCTATTATACTGAGTAGTAATAATAGTTATTCGACAAACAAGACAAAAGGTTGTCCACATACGTTATCGAGTGCAGAAATTCTTCTCACACGAATCGACATCTGTGATCAAATTTTTCACGAAAGAAGGTATAAGGGTTTATTGAATCGAATTCCAGTCAACGACGGAACCTATTCGAACGTGATACTTACTTACTAACTTCTACGAAGTGACACCTGCCCCTGTCTGTCTGCTGGACCACCCATTGAATTGGCGAATAGTTTTTCCGTACACGTTACTGTTTTTTAAACAAGTTTCCAACTTTTTCAAGTCCGGCAGTGAGGGGACTTTTTTCTATGGTACACATACATATATTATTCAACAAATCGAATTATGATTAATCGTGTGCCGATTCTGCAATTGTGATACTTCCTAATTGAGGACTCTTTGAATTTTGTGAAAAATGAAAATCGTGCGACTCTTGAAAAGAGTGAGAGAAAAGGTGAAGATTTTCGGAGTGTATTACTGTGTCTAGGCTTCGTAGTTCATACGAATGTGTATCACGTAACGAGTTTATATCTATATATAAGTTGAAAAGTCAAGATTAAATGTTGGGCATCAAATAAGTTTGGGAAGTTTATTTGTGGCCACATATAGCTAGATTTAAGTTCTCAGTAAGTTGGGTGAAGTTAGTGAGGTGGTAAGGATACTCTAGGGAGCTACACAGCTAAGGTAACACAAGTCAAGTTTCTGACTAGCTATAAGGGTCACGAGGGCCTATTTGCCCTAAATACTTAATGCCTAAGTCCACCGGTCGGACTTACTGCAGCATATACCTACATGAAATTCCCGTATAGCACCCCCTTGGGTATGTATCGTTACGTGACTCATATCGTTGCCTCTGATATTGCTCCTAATATTTATCTCAAGGATTTGCCAAGAACAATGTTCTCGAGGACTGTTGTTAATGGTTTCACATCAATTCGGCCATGTAGAGATCTCCAAATAAATTCTGAGCAAGTTCTGTTACGTGAATCCTTTGTTGTATACATTTGTTAACACTCGAATCCCAATTTTGATAGAATCGCATCAATATTCTGAAAAGCGATCTAAAAAGCGTTATATTATATAGGTAGAGCTTGAAAATAATTAATTTCGAATCGCTGATATATATAAGCTGTGAAGAAATACTCTATCGACCCAGTTTTCTCACATTCCTGGCTTTTAGTATTTTGAGGTATAATTTAAAATTATCTAAGATTTTTTGAAGTTCGTCTTGCATATGGGGCGTTTCGCTTTGAACTGGGCACTCTAATCTTGCACGTTATTCTCAGTATATAAATGAAGTAACAACGTTTTATTTATCTGGGAAACATTTGCGTGCTTTCGATCAGAAATTTTCCGCTCTTCCGTGTAAAAATATCTATTCTTACGTCGACTCAATTCGGAACGTGCAAAACGCATTTACAAGCATTTTCGGCGATTCCCAACATACCGCACATACTATCATAATCTGAATCCTGCTGGAAGAAATTTTTGATCAGATTTTTTTCAGTAATTTTGAGAAGAAAAAAAAAACATTTTTATCAAAATTTCACCAGAGTCTCCCCATAATTTGACAATTCCACTGTATATTGCAATAGATATGAGGTGTTCCACTCCGTTTCGAACAATCGAAAAGTTGAACGATCCCCAAAAAATCATAATTTTGTCTTATTAACAAATGTATCGGAAGAATTTATGTGAATTTTTGCAGAATTTATAAGATAAAAAAGTTGCAGTTTGGAATCAACTTTGTGAAATTTTTTTTTTGGGATTGGATTTGGAATCTGAAATTCCTCATTTCCCAAAAATACCAATTTTTATCAAAGATACACAAAAATATTTTTGTTCAACCGTTATGTTACTTTCGATTTGCCGCAAAAATTTAAAGAAAATACGCTCAAGTGTTTACAGCAACCATATATTTTTATTAAGATGGTTGGCTCAATCGTTTGGAAGCTATGCTTTATTAATTCTCTTTTTTCTTCGAACAATGTAGATGATAAAATAATTAATGAAGCATAGCGTCCAAATGATTCAGCCAACCAACTTGAAAAAAAATATATGGTTGCCGTAAACACTTGAGAGTATTTTTTGTAAATTTTGGAGGCAAATCGAAAGTGACGTATTGGTTAAAAAAAAATATTTTTGTGTATTTTTGATAAAAATTGGTATTTTTCGGATTCGAGAGATTCCCAAAAAATTTTCCCAGAAAGTTGATTCAAAACTGCAACTTTTTTGTCCTATGAACTTTCTTGTATAATCTCATACTTTTGAGATATCGAAGTTCGTTGAAAGAAGTTAGAATTTGGAAAAACTCAAAAAATTTGAACCTAAGATTCTGAAAAAATTCACATAAATTCTTTCGATATATTTGTGTAATAAGACAAAATTATGATTTTTTTTTGGGGATCGGTCAACTTTTCGACCGTTCGAAATGGGGTGGAACACCTCATCATATATATATATTGGAGTCTTTGAAACAATGATAATTCATAATGTTAGCAATTTTGTACAATTAAGAATACATTTATTTTTCATTTATAAATTGTGTATGGAATAATATTTCGAGATAGTATACAATACATTCACTGGTAGTTGAAGACACCGCATGTATATTATACCTGTATAGGGGAGGGACGGGCAAAACGAAGTCGGGCAAAATGGGGTACCCCAAAAAATTTGGTAAAAAAATTTTCTTCTTCCAAAATAGTTCTAAACCGTCATTTATTACTCTTATTATCATGTCGCGCAATTTGGGGTGTCCACAAAATTTTTTTTTCAAACATCCTTTTTTCTAACTTTTCTAGGAATTTTCATTTTCCAAATTATTCTATGAATTAAAATTTATTTTCTTACAATGATTCTACCTAAATGACTTGGAGTAACATGAATTTTTCTTCACTTTCTTTTAGGGTTACCCTATTTTACCCGGAAAAAAAAAATTCATGCCAACTGAAAATTCATTTTATTTACTTCAAATAGCAGTAAAAAAAAAGAAGATTCAGCGTAAGTATTTGAGTTCATTTATAAGTCAATTATTTCCTTAGCATCCGGGTTTTACCCGCCCTTCCCTTACATATAATATAGTAGATGAAAATTGCATTTAATATCATACATGCATATACATATGTATATATGTACACAAAAGATTTGATTTGATTAGCTTTTGAACTTTGCATATTATTTATATATTATACTTAACGAATTCGTTCAACAGAGCTGCTCAACGAGCTCACACCTAGCTACATATATGTATATATACGTATACCTATACTATATAGTATTATACTTACATTTCAGTAAGATTTAATTAAACTAAATAATGCCATGTATACAACTGCATTCTCACTTTGACTGTAACAGGAAGCTGTTTATTAAGTAACTAAATTCTATATCCATTCAGTATCATGTGCTCAGATTTTGATATTGCGTTATCACATCACGTAAACAAGAGGTACACAAGCAAACTGTTTACTTAGAATTATAACATATTATGTAGAAAGTAAATTAGAAAAAAAAAACATAAAAAAAAAATTGATATGATTATTGAAAGTATTAAACATACTAAATCGTAACCAATTAGCTTTTGGTCTTCGAATCAATTCCTTTTATGAAAAGGAGCTATTTCTCACCAAGTATAATATTAAGTATACGAAAGCACGGGACGTTGCATTCTTCGTTTCGTCAACTTTTAATAATAAAAGCAATCTATTCACTCGAGGTAGTAAATGTCGCCTTTTTTCTATTAACAGTTCGTGTTTGGTATAAGATATTAGTTTCATTTTTTTTTCCATATACCTATGTGTATATTATATATGTAATATCGTCACCAAGATTTCAAAGAGTAGGTACATTATAATTAGATTAAGTTTAAATTTTGCTCTAACCATAAAAATTATAGTTGTAGTTAATTAATCAATATATTTAAACTAATTTACTTTAATAAAATGATTTCGAATACAACCCCGATCTAATTTAACCCCTGCGTTTTATTCGATTTGAAACATCTATAGCAAGCGGAATCTTCGATTCATTATTCTAATTCAAAATATAAAATTTGGTATTTAAATTATAGTTTTGAAATGAATTTTTGGTATTAATTGGAAATGAATTTCATCAATTCTCACTTCTGTAGACGTGACAATACAAGACGCTAGCAAATGAACTGTCAGATGAACGCCAATGGCAACGATCATTTGGCTAATTATTATTTCAAGCCCTTGAAATTTTGGTGAAACGAGGAAGTTGATTGGAATACTTCTCAGTCCACGCGTTGGTATAAAATTTCGTACGTATTCCAAAATCACTGCACTTCACAGACGAAGAATGTCTCAAAACTGCAAGGGCTGTCGTTCCACTTGAGACCCTTGCCGTCCCTGTTCCAGAGTTCCAAGCAATGTTCCTCCTCTCCGTTCTCGTATCTATGTTTCAAAATTAAACAAATTTTTCAGCTTGATCAGAATTTTCGTCGAAATTTTGGTCGCAGGTTAAAATTTTAGGTGCGCGAATCGTGCAGGTCGCGAGAGAAAAGTTTTTGTACAACAGAATAAATATTCACGAGTGTAAAATATGGAAAGCTTTTCCCCTGATTCAAATCAGGAAGAGGATCGAAGTATAAAATCGTGATTTTTCATACCGGAAATTGTTTGGCTCTCCGACATTCCAATTTTCGAAAGTGATTGGACGACCATTGGCCATCCAGAAAAAGGTGCCTTCCTCAGCTTGGTCAGTGCCAGAAGTCCAAAAGTGTTCGTGGCCCAGCCCAAAGTCCTTGATGTGTTTTTCCAATCGATCATTTTCTTCCTGAGAAGCAATACTTGCCAAGTGCATACCGTGATACCGACAGTATTGCGATGCTCTGTACCAGTTCGCCTGAAAATATAAATCAAAATCTTGGTAAATCGCGGTTTCTATCAAAATAAAAAAAAAGAGGAATCGTTTCAAAAAGTACTTCGGCGTTATCATAATTCATTGTCCGTCTATTTCCTGAGTAGATTAGTGCTGAGACATGATCTCATAGTTTGGTCTGATTATAATTAGCAAACGGAGTGATAAGATAAATCGAAAGATCAAAGGATAATCATCCTGCGATTCAAGGAAGTCCCAGATTAGCGTCTTCCCGAGTTCCTCGACACAATCAGTTCCCTCGAACAGTGTCAAGTCAGTCTCTTGAGGCGGTTAAATTTCTCTAAAACTATTCCTTCTCAGACACGAAAGCTGTGAGACCTTTGAACTCCGGCAAGTCCTATATA
Organism: Macrophya alboannulata; assembly: GCA_949628255.1. Lineage (NCBI taxonomy): Eukaryota > Metazoa > Arthropoda > Insecta > Hymenoptera > Tenthredinidae > Macrophya > Macrophya alboannulata. Next base: position 13,443,321 of record OX451209.1, read on the forward strand.
TACCTTCCGTACTCAAATGCCCGTAGAGAACAAAAGGCCATCCCCGGAGTTTTTTCGCTGCTTTTTACGTAAATAAATTTCTGCTTTTAATTACTCCGTTTATTTTCCCATTCAGCTGCTGGTACTTGAGCGTAATGAACGTGTATTATACCCAACATTAATATTGTTTCTGGTGTTATTTTTGCTGTTTTCAAATAACACGACGAACGTCCATATAATGCCTCGCGTAAAATTGAAAATAGTTTTTTGAAATCCTGAAGCATGTGTGCAGAATAAAATAAGGAATTTCTATCAGAACTTTATTACCATTGTCTCGTGCATTCGATCAACGTCCACACAAACGTTGCACGTATGCTAATATACTGCAGTGTCGATTATTCATTCGAGTTTATCATAAAAATCTAAATAAATAAACATACGTAAATCATAGACTTCCGGTATTGCATATGAATAAAAACAAGAAACAAAAAAAAAAACAGAAAAAAAGTTTTTCCTACAGTTATATGACTGCTGCGACCATACTGGTTTTAGAACGTTTCTGCATATTGCACATCTCTGCAGGGTCGACCAGCACCGTTAAGCTGTTTTGCACCGTTAATGTCTTTCATATGTAAATTTGTATGCATAGGTTATTTATCGCAACTCTTGACATTGAAACTGAAAAGACCGTCGACGAAAAACAAGAAAAAAAAAAAAAAAAACCAAAGCAAAATGATTTTTCTATAATTTTTTTTTTTTTCTTTGTTTTTGCTCACATTTCGTTTCGTCATCGTCGATATAAAAATACCGATACATTTTTCATTCAATTGCAAATACCGCGTATACAACGAATAAATTGAACTCATACGATTCGGAACGGTAAAGGGCAGTCTGATCGAAGTAATATTGATTAATTATTTTTTTTGACGCTGCGGTAATGCGTGAAAAGTAATCTTTGTCAAAAGTTTTATCTGTATTTTTGCTATTGATTTTGCACAAATGACATTTAGGTATACTGCGAATACGCGATACTTTCTAAATACCGATAAACCAGCGTCATGTACCAATTTTTGAATTAGGAATATGAAATCATGAGTCATTTATTTATTGTATCGGAGAACTTTTGGCAAGGTCTAAGAAGAGAAATCCTACTATTATGCTTAGTGCTAATAAAAAATTCCGTGAAAGCGACTATCATTATGTATTATAACGCAACTATAAATAGTCATCTCATCCTGAATATAAATCAATTTACAGATACAGGATGAATTAATAATCATTACGTAAGCTTGTTGTTAATAAACGCAAGGCCGTATATACTGAAGTGTTACAAAGCGATCATCAAACGTTCCCACGGGCCAAGATTTTGAACGAATTCCCACGAAAGTCAGCCCGAAATAATTCTGTTAAGAATACGAAGTGTTTTGTTTTTTTTTTTTTTTCTTTCGTCCACAAATCAAAATAAGCTCACTTTCTGTTCGACGTTTATTATTTTTAGCTATCGAATGATTGTAAGATTTGTTCTCTCTGAGGGGTAATACTATCTCACACTTTCCATACGACGAGTACTCTAACGGTAACCGCAAGTTTGAAGATTATTTTCTGAGAAATGAAACGGTGAAAGTGAACAAAATTTAAGTATGAAACATATATAATAATGTGCGTAGATATTGTAGGTATACATTGGCTTATGCAAATTTTAACGATTTCTAAAGATAATCAATTCATGCAGAAAATACGAAATTTGATTGACACTACATAAACAGCCGTTTGGTGTTCATAAACAAATGCCATTAATTTATATGTAGTAAAGTAAACTCTTCAAATGTTCATAACGCAATGACTCTAACCTGAAGTTAAAATTTTTTCACTCGTCTCAAACTCGCAGATGAAACGGTGAATCTAAGTGGGTATGTCGAATATGAATCAGCAAGTGCATATTAAATTTGTATGGTTGATTGCAACTGCTTATTGAGTCGTGGCAAAGACACGAAATTCATATCACTCGCGTATCCATATTATTTTGGAATTATATATTCGCAGAAAAAAATTGAAAGTATAATTAAATCCATTGATTACCTTGAAGAAAATTCCCAAGTAGTATCTCTTCTCACCAAGTTTTAGAAGAGGCATGGTCCACCTGGAAGCTGCTATACTTCCGCTGTGTTCGTCGACACAATTCGGACAATCATCTGCAAATAAATGAAATCGAATTTTTGATCAGTTAAATGAAGAATAATAAAAAGAAAAACGCTATTTCGGAAGAATAATATTTATAATTCTTCTAAGGGTTTATTTTATTCTCATCAGCTAGACGTATCTGGTACATCGACTACGTTTCATGCCGTGCTTGAGGGGAATCTTTCAAAGGAAGCTTCATATATGTGTGTGTGTGTGTGTTATTTATTTATTTTTTTTTTTTTCACGAATCATATCTCTTTGTACGAAGCTTTTTTTCCCCACACCGGAAGTCTTTAACACGGGGTACAGGGGTGTGATTTACGAGGTACTCCCAGAGTTGGAAAACTGATATCCTAATACATACAGACATATGTTTATTTCGTTATCTAGAAGGTTGGTAGAAATGGAACTGTATAAGTAGCTCATTCCGCTAATAACGCATGTGTTTAATTTCTAACGATCCTCGCGCTATACTTACGCACCTACGTTAATCGACCGTGACTATAAGAGATATTAAGACTTCTAAGTGAAAAGTGATGATCTGCGAATTGATTTGAATAGAAGAAGTGGCGTATGGATTAAAACCAACGTATGTCCGTCAGCAGGGATCAATCCGTAAACGGTTTACCTGTCAGTAGAACAAACACTTCATCTAAATTTTTTTATGATATAATTTTTCAGGTGGGAAGTCGATTTTCAACTTCCCGCTATGAAAATTGAAAATTTATAAAAAAAAGGGAAGTTATTGGTTTCGGTCCGATTTTCGAAAATCGAGTTTTCATCAGATCTCGACGTTTTGGGTTCCTAAGAAATCTGAATATGAAAATATGAAATTATTGGAATTTATCTAGTCATCAATTACGATATCGGGACCAATAATTTCATATATTTATATTCAAAGTAAAGCCATAGGCTTCCAGAATCAACGGAATTGTTATTTTGAATCTTTTTAGAAATTTAGTACGATTAAATTCACGCAAAAAGATTTTGAATCAGAAAAAAAAAATAGAATGAGATATGACCCCACCATAAATCTGACGGCATAATTTGTAGAAAAAACAATGTTTTTCGTGAGAATTTTTTCAAAAAAAAAAAAAAAATTGTCCAACCTCTCGAAATCGTGAAATTTGAGCTTTGAATGAAAAAATCATACTGCAATTGACGATAATCACTTTTTTGTATTTTTTTCTTAAAGTACAGTTAAAAACAAAAATTTTTCAAAAAAAAAAAAAACACCTCATTTAGTCAATTTTCCAAGAAGTTATGAATTTTCGAAAAAAAAAATTCAAAAACTCATATCTCAAGAACAGATGAACGGAAAAAATCGAAAAAAAATCGTGAAAGTTCCTCTCATTACGTGTAATCACCCATAAGAATTTCGATGAAATCAAAATTTCGAATTATTATTCCCGTACATTCTGACGGAGAATGCCCCACTTGTAACCTTCTTTACTGTATTATAAACACAATAGTATCAATTTATTGTAACGTATTTCACACATAGCGGGAAGTTTTAGGGTTGGCTCACAGGTCAACCGGTTACCTGATTGTTTTTTTTTCAATTCTTTTTCAGCTCATTTTGTGTCCTGAAAGGAACAGAAAACACAATGTCTGTTAAAACTACTGAGCCGGCGGGTACCGTGGTAGCGCCGTGCTGTTTTCTCACAGTAATTTGTTCTCCGTGCCAAAAAGTATAGGAAATAGAATGGACACTAAGCCGACGATTCGAGTGAGAACAAAAGAAATATTCTTAGCACAGTAATTGTGAGTAAAAATAAATTTCCGCTGGTCCAGGCATGAGTTGCGGGGATTAGATAAAGGTAAGAATCTGAAGTTTAATACCAATTAGGTAACATCGGCGTGGGATCTTAATCGCGGCAGTGCAAAAGATACGCGAATACAGGATTCCATGACGTGTTGCGTAACGTGTAACGTGTAAGTGATGGGTGAACAGAAAGTTAGTAAAGAGTTAAAAATCTTGCAAAGAACAGTTTGCGCAGATTACCCGTAAGTGGCCTTACAATTTGACATACATTTCATACAATTTGTACCTCATGCCGTTTTACTCTTTCCCATAATTTCAATGTATGTACCTAATATGACTTTCAGCTCTTTGATTGATGATCATATTTGTCGCTTTTATACATTTTCATCCAAATTACAACATTCGTAATCTTACGGGTGAAACCGGGGTCAAATGCCCTGCATGAGGGGTAAAATGCCGACTCGTATATAACAGTAGCCGAGTATTCATCGGGCAATGATATTTTAGCTGAATATCCATTGGCGAAGATATCAAATATTTGTACCGGAAACAGGCAAGAGGCAGCTGTGGCACTTGTGGGGTTTGGTGGTGTTTTCTGACGGTTAAATCTTCCGGTATGTCAATAAACAGAAAGCAATATAAACCTACCCCGAACAAACAGATTTCGCATCGGTCAAGAGACACATTCCTTCAGAAATCCCAACCCTCGCCAAGGTCTTACGCTCATAAATCTGCGAACTTGACCGATAGAGGAGAAGAAAAAAGGATGCGAGAAAAAACAAAAAATTTGAAAAACAAAAAAACACATGGAGTGCCTGACGTCATTGGAGAGAAAAGTAACAACTGCAACGTAACCCAGTTCTTATACACTTAGGTACAACGTCAACTACAGCACTTCGCTTGGATGGTGTAGAACTAGTGGCCTGCAATGCTAAGCTTAGTTTTTGCCCATTAAAACGCCAGAACCACTACTGCAGTGTTACGGTCTACACATTCACGGCAAGGTCTCCATTTTCTAATTTATTTTCTGTCCAGTTTTTTTTTATACCGTCAAAGAATTAATTCCCTGCAGATAAGATGAACGTGAAATGAGAGTCATGGGTGTACCGAATTATCTATATTAGCTCAACTATTATAGGTTTCAATATTTATGATTATTAAAATTTCGGTACAGTTTCGTGAATATTTTCGATCAAATAATCATGAGAACCTTTTCAAGTATCATTCAAAATGTTAAGCAGTTGAACACCAAATTGTCGGATTAAACTATTCAATATTTGAATTAATAAGAATAAATTTATAATTGAAATTTTTCGAAGATAAGAGTTGAAACATGTTCAGGAGTAAAAAGAAACCTTGGGAATAAGAGGAGCATCGAATTTAACCGGCTAAGCAAATTTGAACTTTCTTTCTGTGGCTCGCTGCAGATCGTTCGTTAATTAATTTTTTATTCAGGTCCTCTGTGTATTGTGTACCTTAGTGGTCACAACCCCCGAAAATGTATTGAATTTTTACATCCTGAACATATAATGTACCCCCTAAAATGACTAACGGAATAGTAAACTAGCGAAACTCGAAAGTAAACTACCAATCGAATTACAAAAAGTTGAAGAATTCGAGTCCGGGTGAGGGGCTGACTGCACATAGTTAGAAGATACAGAGAACTGCAAGCATCCAGCGAACGTGAATGTTCACTTTCATCGAACTATGCGTACGCCTGAAACTCTGGTAGGTAAGTTTTCACCAAGCAGGTTGAATCATGCAACGCAAAATTTCTCTCGACTCTGAAGTCAAAAGTTGACTCGCCTTGGGCGAAAGAGTTTCGTACCTGCTCGTTTCGTTTACCACCTTTGAAATTATACGCTCTTAACCGCTGATCGAAAAGTGGAACAAGATTATTTTTTGAATATCAATAATTATCGAATGATTGACTGATGAATTACATTAATATTAATCGCTGGGTCGCACATGGGCACAGCGCGGGTTGTTCCTGATTCGCTTTAGAAAACGGATTATACCGGATCACAAAATTTGGTTAGCCGTTTGGCAAAGACAAAAATAATTTGCATTGTACTGCCGGAAACGGTTATTTCAATACGTAAAAATTCATGAAAAAAATAAAAGCCTATGAATGAGTAAAACAATTGTGAATAAAGTAATAAATAAATGAAAACTGTGTCTGCAGGAATCCTATAAAAATCACTGGCCTAAAACGAAGTGAAATTCGCAAGAAACGCATAAGCTACTCATACCAGAAATCTATTCCCTTTGCCTCTATAAAAGCTAGACATAAGAGCAGCCACATATAGTGCAACCGTATTTTATCAAAGCCCGTTCATAATACAGAGGATTAAAAAGGTTCACCTAATAATTCTCTGTCCTCTCTACTCTGCTAGCCGCTTGTTCAGTGAATTTATATGAAAAGCTGAAGATATTACCCAGCCAAGTTTTGGCTGGCAATGGAAAGTACATTTCATTCTCACGTCGGACGTTATTCGGATATAGAATCTTTCATTATTTATTCTATCGCTTTATTCAATCCAGCGAAAAGTCATCCACGGCAAATTGATTTGCCCTCTAAAATATCCGGGATAAAGGAAAAGCGGGTTATCGTCATTACTGAAAGTAAGGACCAAATTGATACTGAAAATTTAATATCTTTGCCATAATTATTCTCGCCAAATCGTGTCATCGCTCTGATAATGTTCTAGATTCTATTAATTATCTAGCGTAGCATCTGTTGGTCTATCTGATCTAGTCCATTAATTATCGTGTAGTCTGCAAAGTCGCATAATTAGTTAATCCTGGTTTGCTTTGGTCTCTGTGTGTCCGTTTGTCCGGAGATATATACGTGCTACGGCACCGTCGCGTAGCCGAGATATAGCCAAGGCCTCGTGTCTAACGGATTCGTATTTATCTAGAGCAAACATCTGTGGAGAAATCTGACCGATGTTCGCAATGCGGTGCATATACTTACTAGGAGTAAGGAATCTAGTCGTTTCACCACAATTCGAACGAAACTGTTCGAGTATTATAATATTTTTCAAAATTACCACACAAATAGAACTTTTAGTCAAATATATCAAGTTTTTCATCCCAAACATTCATACGACTTAGATCGATGATCATTTCTCCTAATGTCGTTAATTATTTTGCGATTTTTATGCCAAACGATCTGCACAGGCCCTCACCTGCGGATTTTAATCACACCTAAGTCTGGAGCTTGCGAGGTGTTACACAGTAACGTCTGAAGTACGATTCGCGGTAGTAAAATTTTGTTCGAATTACTGAATATCAATCGAATAGTTAACTGGACAGTACTGCCATCCAATAAATGGATCCATGCATACTAATGCGATAATAAAAGCTTAATCTGGCCGCGCCACGTATAGATATTGTACGTGGAATTGTATTCGCTACATAGAGGGAGCTTTATAGTAAACCCAACAAAGGTAGACAGAGAGATACAATTATTTAGCAATGTCATTAGTCGGATTAACACTATTGTTTCGTATCAATCCGGGTCCATAGCTGAAAAGCTCTCTTTTCACACAATTGAGTGAGGTTCATCGAATGATAGGTACTGCAGATTTTATTCAAAACTATCAGTTATCTGCCCTATGTACCGCAGTTCGCAAAGACCAGACGTTCAATCCGGATAATGGATTGTTTATTAGTCACAAAAATTTTTACTATCGAATACGGTGATTGGAAGTAATTTGTCTGAATGTGAAATTTTTCTTCATATCGATAAATATTTTATGTTGAAATTGGAAAGTTAATTTTATATTTGGTATTTATTGTTTGTTGTAATTCACATTAATACTGTAGTGAACAAAATATTGTCGATTCACGAAGGCCTGAAAAAATTGAGGCCTTCATTTCGAGATGAACTTAGGTTTCCAGAAGTCAGAGCTATTAGAAATCATAAAAAAGGGCTTCTTGTTTGTCGGGTGATTATGCCTAGAGTGTAAGTATCTTGCGTGAAATTAAGAAGTGAGTAGATGAAACAAATAAAAAAATTTTAGTAGCAGAATCGAAGAGTTCTTCGAGCGGAAATAAGATCTTTTCTACTATCGAGTCCGCATTTCATGCCATGGATCCGAAACGCGCGTGCAGGATGATCAAAACGTAAAACATTGACACCCGTCTCAATTCGTTCTTCTTATATCGTTTTACACACGAACGAACTTGCTTTCTCATCACCTAGTCAGTCTGGTACGATAGAAGAACGCGTGTTCGGCCACGTGAACTAGAGAATCCATCCGCCTACGGCATCTTCTTCTTTTTTAATTCGAAAACCACTCAAGTCCTGAGAAATTCCACCGCGCCTTACAGCTCCATAAACATCGAGACTCTTCAGTTTATTATGCATTAAATATATGGACAGTGTACTTATTAGTTATTATATCCAGTCAGCAAATCCCGCGGTGCTACACTGTATTGCAATATTCTTTCGCGTCACGTTCATCGGCTTCCATAATCTGTCGTTAATTATTGACAATCCACTTTTGCCTCTCTCTAATTATTTTGAAAACAATTTACTGGGATGAATAGACTAAGGCAAAAACTTCAGTACTAGGAAATTATCTGAGTTGATACTTTAACTGAAATTTCATATCTGTTCACCATTCGTCGCAATTAGTCGAGTTACACAATCCGCTTTCGGTTCAAAGTAGTTTTTGCGGTTTGGACAGTTTTAGATAAGAATATTGAATTGATCGACTCATCCTGGTCGTGGTTCGGAACGGTATATAGAATAAAGCCGACGAAGATGGGCCAGTTCCGAAAAATGGACCCCACAATTTTTTAAAGTCTGGTACCACCTGGTACCATCGAAAATCTGAAAAAAAAAATTAAGCCCAGTTCCAATACCTTCAACCAGAGTTACAGCACCTCCTGAATTCGCCAAGTTTTCTTAATTCCAATTGAAAGTCTGGGAACATTGTTCGTCAAGCCATTCTGTACCCAAGAAATTTTTGAAACTTAGTGATCCATTTTTGCACATTTTACATCCCTATCAATATATTGCTGTGAGATAACTAATGTTTCATTATGTATGTATTTTTTTTTATTCTAGATTTATTTCTATAAGACGTAGAAACATAATCTGCGAGCACGACATTATCAAGGGGACCAGTACAGCTTGGTTTGGGAAATTTGGAGTACTCCAAAATTTATTTATTTGTCAAGCCAAGCTTATTTCACATCAAAAAAAATTTTCTTCGAAAAACTTTGTCGTAAGGTTTCAAGCGCATCGTTGGTCCAATTCAACCTCTCGAGGTCTTGCTTTCCTCAGACAGCAATTCTACATTTTCTGAACGTAGGGATCGGTTAAAAAAAAATTCATGTGAAAAGTTACGGTCAATTATCAAAAATTTCGAATCTTTGGGCTACTAATTTACAAATAACTTGGCCAACACGAAATTGTAAAAAAAATCCCCCGTTCACACGATGAGGATTTCTTTTCTGAACAAAATGAGCCCTCAACGATCTTATTGTTAATCGGAACAACGATGTGCCTAAAACCTTACGACAAAGGTTTTTGAAAATTTTTTATTTTTTTTTGATGTAAAATAAACTTTGGCTGACAAATAAATGCATTTTGGAGTACTCCGAATTTTCAAAACCAAGCTGTACTGGTTCCCTTAAGAAATTGAAATTTTGAACTGGTTCGAATCAGTTTCTCGGAAGAATTACGGTGGTCGATATCCAACGTATATGTATGTAGGTATGATAGGTAAATTCAACGAGTAATCTATTGTAGTTTCTGAACTAAAACTATGTATATAACAATATAATCTTCTACCGCTGTAGTTTGTATAGGGCAATGGAAATTGTGGGCACGGATTACGATGGATTAAAACTGATTCAAACTTGTTTGTCACGTCGTAAGTATTAACGAACTAACAATTACTATGGAATCCCGGAAAGCCAGGCATCCCATTCGAAAATACTGCAGGATATAAGCTCGAACAGAAATTATATCCAACGAATAAGTTAAATCCATTTATACGTCGATCGATATCTGCAGAGTTTTTCGGCTTCACTTAATTATTTCCCTTCGAAAATGTTGAATCTGTTCCCGATCACAAATTATTGGACACCGTACTATTCTCCTAGAGAAATCATACGCTGCTATTTGAACTTGTGGAGCACACATCGCATGACATAATATGGTACATATGATTTCGATGGTCAAAATATTGTAGCCGCTGAAATGCCAATCATTTCCCAACTGCTTTTTCACCGGACCATGACTCGCGTGTATATAACGTATATACGAATTATTGTTAAATACATGTACATCATCGCTTTGCAGATATACTTGCGCACACCCTCGCCAAAAGTTCCCCCTTGATCACATTTCGTAATGGCCTCAAGGTCCGGAGGTCCAGTTTCATAAGCCACTTGATCAATGATGTTTGAAATGATGCACCATCCGTAAATTTTTCTGTGTTATTTATTAGAAAGGGTCATTAGTTCATCGTTAACCGATCTGAAGGTCAGAGCTAACCGCACAACTTGCCATTTAAAAATATTTTACTGCCCATAAGAGGTCGGAAATTTCGCAACTTTTCCATTCTCGAGGCGGCATGTACCATCATCGAATTATCAGAAAGTCTTGTAATAATTATACCTTATTATTATACCTATAGATGTACAATTTAATGATATTCGTTTAAACGAAACCGATGGGTTCAATTAATTTTGAAATTACATGATATATGACATATTATCTGTCATGCAGCTCTCCAAATTCAGCGATAGCCTCGGTTTACCAGTTTTTTTTTTCATTTTTTCAGACTTTCAAGAAATATAAAGGAGTTTTGGAATCGTAATTGGAATAATTGGAAACTTGTTACCCTTCAGAGATGAGCCCAATACCGATTGCCCGAACGTTAGCTCGAATAATACTTCTAATAATTGAAATTGAAAACAAATGTGATTCTTTGACGTTCGTTGCGAGTTGGAAAATCGGATTAATTAATTAATTCGATGCTCTTGCGAGAATAACTTGATGCAATTCGTGAATTCGGTCATCTGATATATTCACTCGAGGGAATTTCATTTGTTCAAACGGTCCAAGTATAATTAAATCTTTTACAGAGGAAACGTTCGTGGGCAGAATGATGGACATAATTACAACCTAAATTCAAATTCGACGTAGGTCAACTAGCTTGCCCTTTTTTTCATTTCTCTTTTTATTATCATCCCCCTATTCCTGATGCAAATGAATTAGTCACACCCGTGCACAATAATTATACATATGAAACAGCTGTATAACTCTGTCCACATAAAAAAAAAATTTTATGAACGAACATAATCCTTCTGCTTAATTTAGAATATGGTTTGACCTCTGGTCAAAAAATTGTGTTATTCGTTCTAGTCAATGATCTACAGCGATGTGCATTATGGATCGATAACTGGACTCGGTGTTTAAGTACGTATTAAACAAAGCGGAAAGTTAAAAAAGAAGCCTTCAATATATTCCGTAGAAATCATATTTATTTGATTTCCATAAATCTTCCTTATTGCCTGGTCATATTTTCAGCCTTAATCGATGAAAGGGCATATCCCTTCTTTGACAGTTACCGTATAATCTGGATTTTTATTCAACGGAATTGACCCAAAGGTGTGAATTACTTGCGAGAACCAGCTGTGTCTAACGCGGGAAGAAATAATGCGCATTCTTAACTTCCCACTATGAAAATTTAAAAAAAAAAAGGGAAGTTATTGGTTTCGGTCCGATTTTCGAAAATCGAGTTTTCATCGGGTCTCGACGTTTTGGGTTCCTAGAAAGCTATTCTGACTATATTTAGATGGATTTCGTGCGATTAGTCTGAAAACTTAATCAGATTCAAGTCCTGGATAGCCCTTCCAATTGCCGCAAGATTCATCGAAATCGAACGATTAGTCTAAAAGATATTGCACGACGAAAATTTCTTTTTTGTTGATAGACGTGAGTTGATTTCGAATGACTCAATGTCGAATCAGTCCAATTATTTGAAAACTATTGAAAATTTCGCACATAAACATACAGACTGAACGATATCTTCTGACATTAAATATAACTCCCTAAAACCTAGAAATGTTGATATTTGACAAAAACTCAATTTTTGAAAAACAGACGGAAAAAAATGTGTATACGGAAAACTAACTATACTTATAACCTTCTTTATTGTATTATAAACACAATAGTATCAATTTATTGTAACGTATTTACCACATAGCGGGAAGTTTTAGGGATGGCCCACAGGTCAACCGGTTTCCTGATTTTTATTTTATAAAGAATGTGAGAAAAGCCAAATTTTATGACCATTGGCGTTCAACATGTATACCACAAAATGACCGTAACAGTTGTGGGTATATATATTCAATTACACAAATTGGATGAAAATCATGGTAACGAGAACGCCCTAATTTTTATGTCGTTTTTAGCACAAATTATTGCGATAATTTATTGGAAATGTTGTAAACAGTAAAACGTTTAGTTTAATTACGTTTCCATGTTCCAATGCTGATCCGGTTCAATAACGATTACTTTATCCTTGTGTAATTCTTTCGTGTTTGATACAAATCCTAAAGGGAAACCGTCCATATCCTGGCAATAATACTGTCTTATATTATTATACTCTTACGAAATGTGTTAATGACGCAAGGTAAACCAATTGTTACATACAGACACACCCACACCGCAGTTATATTGCGTTGCAATGCGGATTGAGCGAAATACTTCAATTCCGATGTCACTAATAGATAATATACATACCTATACTATATTGTTGGGACAATTATCCGTTAAGTAATTCGGAATGGGATACGATCTCAAATAGCCAGATGGCGGTAAAAAAAACCAGTGAATAAAGATTTGCCGATAATTATTATCACAATTGCTTTCAATTTTTTCGATTATAATGTATTTGCTTCTAAGTAGTCTAATGGATATCCTTGAGAGATGGATTTGATATGAGGAATTCAACTTTTACGTGCAGTTTCAGTGGTTCGACCGTCACTTTGTGGTTCGCGAAATACGTTTGAATATTTGAAGTGTAAACGTTTGCATAAATTAGCGTGAATTTGAATAAATGTTGATCAATCAGCACCTAAAACTCGCTATTTTCGAGTAAATGAAACATGAGGAAGCGTCTAATTCTTTTTTATGGCTATCAAAGTCGTTGACCGTTTCATCAACATAAACTCATTATTGAACTTATCTACGAGGACATTGCAGCTTCGGTCTAGGTCATTATAACATAAACTGAATTTCTCGTATAATTCTGATTCACTTATATTACAGCCAACTGAAAATTAGTTTTAAATCAATTGAACTCACGCTACACAGGGTTGATTATGGTTTGCCATGTTCCGTCTCCCAACTTCATGGGAAAGGTATCCCCAAGTAATTAGACTTTTCTTCACTTTTAGCACGATGCAAATAGGAGTGAAATTTTCATTATAGTGTACAAACGTCTCATTTTGCATTTGGTTGATATATCCCTGCAGGTCAAAGTAACACATATTCGATAATTGGACTGAGCAACTTACTAGAAAGCTTCGTGGTCGGTCCTTCTGAGTCTCCTAACGCTGATATTATTGACCTATATACTCCAAAGCGAATTTTTCATTCCCAGTATTACGGCTTTGAATCATCTTTTGTCAATTATCATTTTGAGGCGCATTGTGATATTAAAAAATTGCAAATATCTCCATGAAGTGTGATAGCGTCAGAAAAGTTACGGACATGATGTAAAGTCTATCTCAGGGAATTAATATTTAATAAATTCTAACTCTGCATGAGCATTACAAAGGCTTCGGCTCCAGCTCCGGTGCGGATGCTCCGACCGGCTACTAACAGGGGAACTGACAGAAATCGTGATTGATGTTATGGCTGATTGGCAATTATCCAGGGAATTGTAATGAAAAGTTTGAACGATGAAAATCTAGTAAAAGAGAAAAAAATGTGTCGCTTCCCCCGCTTGCAAGCATTCGGCTTGAAGTAATGTACAACTATTGTACATCCATTGAGGTGTGTGATTGGTTGTTATCGATCCAAATAATCAATCGACTGCCCCAAACACGTGTGATTACTCAGAATTCACTATTTTTACACGACTCAATTAAAGTCCCTTCAAAATTTCTTCCATCTCAAGAACACTGCGTCAAATAATTGAGCAGAAGCTTCATTCGTGCAGATTTTATTCCGTTACGTTAGTTACGAATCGAAGTTAATAGTCAACTTCTTCTTTGAGCTTTAAACGAGAGCTGTGATACTTGAAAAAAAAAAAGAGTCAGAGAAATTTCGTATGCAAATTTGATATTAATTTCTCACAGGTAGCTAAGTCTTAGATCTCGACATCTTTTCTAGTCCTCCTTGAAAACGTTTGGAACCCATACATTTAATGTAAATCTTGCGATTCCGATTTCGTTCAACTTGTTTCATGAATAATTCATGCATTGGTATCTGGTAAAAACGGCCTAAGCCAACTGAGCAAATATTTTTTCCTAACTCTAAGGTTGTCTTATTCGTTACAATAACTCAGTCAAGATTCCAGTACGTCGAGACATTGGAAGTTCAAACTTTTTATAAAGTAAAATGAGTGAAATGTGGGGACTGTAGCGTGAAAGGACAAGACAGGTGTATAATTGTGAAGAAAAGAAGAAAAAGAAAAGAAAAATTACAAACAAGAAAGCGGCGTGTCGTTATGTCACTTACCTACATTTCAAACTAACGATTATTCGTCTCGCGTGACACAACCCGCGCTACGACTGATCCCGGAAAGAAATTATCGCGTTGACCTATTATAACGGATGTTTACATAATTTGTTTAATTTTGTTACAAGATCACTGTCTCGTAGTTTTCTCTCTCACTCTACTCTGATGAACTGAACTGCTGATATCAATCAGTTAACTCACAGGTATGCACACACATACGTGCATACATAGTATATGTAATATATACTCAAGTAATTGACGTACCATTAAGTCGTCCTGGTATAGCTTCTAGTACGCCCACAAAAACAGCAACGAAAATAATCACTGACATAGATATCCGTGCCATTTTTTTTTCTTCTTCTTCCTTGATTCCTTTTTTTTTCTATGGAAATCAAAGCGAGAGTCGCCCGCGGCGTAATTTATAATGAAACTGATGATAAAGTAACTTGGCACGCACGACGCGACTCAAATGAAGGAAAGTTGCTGAGTCAAGACCTGGAGCCTCCCGATGCTGGGTCTTGGACGGACGGCAAGAGAATGTCTCTCCCAACACTGCTTCTACCTGCAGGAGATAGGTCTTGCCACATACTAAGGTAATGGCATGAGCAACATTCGTATAGGAATAGGAAACTGGCACCAATACCTGCCTGATTCGTTACGTTCGGCAGATACTCTCACACTAGTTTTTTTTATAAACATTAATTATATCCCATAGAAAGGTGCCGCAGAGATTCCGTGACCATCGACTCATCTTCGACGTTTACTTACATCAAGCTTTGCGGTCACTTCGACCTTCGAGGCTTGTCTGGACCTCATTGCTTCAAGGATTTAGCTGTTAAGACATCATTTCACATTCGTTAGAGTATAGTGAGAGATAATTAGCTTTTTGGATCTCACAGAGATTTCTTGTTCACTTTTATACACGTATAAGTATATAAGTGCTAATGCTTCCTTTACAGTTTGGTACCATCGTAGCACAGTATTGCGTGTACTCAAACACGGCGAATGAGATTGTTGTCTATGACATTCATTTATGTAACAGTATAAGTAGGGACTTAAATACTGCGCAACAGAAGCTGTAACATAGATATAGAAGTGTATATCGGTGTACATTTCGTTGTACTGATCGGAGTCCTTGGTAAGAGGGTATATTTTTTCAAGATATCAAGCAATCTTCAATCTCAATCTGTTCAACACAGTTAGAGAGGCTGAATTACAATATACCGATGACTGGATTTCGATCGCTGTGATATACTAAACGTGGAACTAGGTGTATTACACAGATTACTTCGTGTGTTTTCTCCGCAATTAATATACACGTTGATAAGGCCTTGGTGTAATTAGTACATGGCACAAAATGTTTGACAAAGAAACTAATGGTTCGTAAATTTTGCACAGTATAATAGCTTATACGAAGCACCGCAGAGATGTGGCTGTTAAATTATTTGCTTGCACTGCATGCTGCACTAATCACTTCGTCCTGTATAATCAACACTGTTTGCATATTTGAAAAGGAAAAAGAATCTCATTGCATTTTTTCATTTATCGCACTTTGTTCGTGGAGAGGTGATATTGTCTGGAATTTAGGCTGATTATCCCGGACCTCGAAGTCTCGAACAAAGCTAGCTTTGTGTAGAGTTTGTTAAGTGGTAGATGTAACTGACCGTCTTCAAAGAGTGACTATATCTTGTCTGAAATCGAAACTGACTCACTGCAGGTATGCCTGGCAAGGCCATTTCGTGACCATGTCAAAATCTCCTGGCATTTCACGGTCGATCCTTTCCTCGAGTTTCAATTACTGGAATCGCCCGAGCTGTGCTTGTTCGCTCCCGTGAGAGAAATTACGACGATTTGTGATCCGGGTGTGATGCGGACGTTAAAGAAATTACCAATCCAGACAACAAATATTGGCACTACTTCGAGGACCGAGTTAATTGCACGAGCGTTGTTTACGGGACAATTTATAGGACAGGATCGAGGATGAAGTCAAAAAATAAGTCATTTTTTTTCAATCCATTTTGAGAAACCTCATTCTTTTATATTTTCAATTATTTGATATAGTAGAGTGCAAACACATTTCAAAACGTCATAAAGAACCATAAAAGTCTGATTGAATCAGAATTGAGAATTTTTGGAGGAAAATTATGGTGTTTGCTATTTTTTTTTTTTCTTCAAGGTTCAAGAAACTTGAGAAGAATTCGGATGATGGATACAGACGGACGAACCACGCGAGGAGCTTATGAGTGTCTCACTTTCTTGAGACACTGAAAATTATTTGAAAACTTTTGGATTCTAAATTCGGTGCTGGGTTGAAGTTCCGAATTTTAAAAACTCTAACCGAGTGAAATTACCGATTCATTTGATACGATGTCGAATTTTTAGAATATCAAACTTCGGGAAGATCGGAATACAGACAGCTCAAAATTCAAAAAGAGTCCAAGAATCCGAAAATTGAAATAGGGTAGAGAGCGCCCGACACTCCGTGCCTAGGCTTCAAGTTTCGGAGTCTGCGCTTTTCGGATCCTTATCTCTCGGAATTTTGAACCTTCGGTATTCTTCGATTTGAAGTTATTTAAATCAACTATGCAGACGTTGACGCTAATACGAAAATTCGGAACTTTGACCGTTTGGAACTTTAAATATTCGGAACTTCCACCGGCCCTTGAAACCCTACCACAAAATCATTTGACACGATTACTTAAAACCAATTTTCGTCTTACGCTCTCGTATGATGGTTATATCTATTCAGTTGCCAGTGAATAACCCCAATTCGATGAATAATGTCTGTGTAGTATACTAGCTTCGGTTTGAATGACCCCTCGCCACTGTACGATTGTCGATATCGCCGAGTTCGCGTAAACAATACACCTACTTCCGTAGAATGATCGGTAATAGTGGAGTCACGTCGCCGTTGAATGTCGATAGTCTGAGCAGCTGAACAGAAGGAGAAATTGAATCAGCTGGCATAGCTTAGGTTCGTTCGGGTCTAGGGTTTGAGGGTATCGCTAGCTATAAACTGTCCGTTACAACAAGTTTAATACAGAAATGCCATAGCCACCTATTGTCCAATTGTACGTGGGGTTGAGCTATGAAATGTCTTTGTTAATTAAACAATAAGCCGAACCAAGTTTGCCAGTGCTCGAACAAGTCTGCCGAATTCCATGCTTATAAATTGTTGGTAAACTGCGCTTTAGAACACCCAAAACGCGTTGGGTTCGGCTTAACCCTGATACGAGTAAACCATACAGGCAAACCTATAGATGGCTTCCGAAGATAGCAATTCGATCAAGAAGAATCTAACGAGGGTTTCGAATTATGCAATCAAAATCCAAAGTACATTTGGGATGACGTCATCATCTCAAAATTTGCAAGTCCCCATCGACGTATCTTTTTATTTTTAGTTTCTCTAATTTCAAACAACTCGTATTTCACATGCAGCTATATAATCCATATAACTGCCTCTAATTTGCATCTCCAATCACTTCGCAGGTATCAATTAGCCAATTATATTATTACGCATTCGAAATTCATATTCGAACCGTGAATATTGTGAAGGATGTATTTAGCGGCGAGAAATGGTGATTATCTCTCAAAATTTGGCAATTTGTATGCGAAAAATCTCGGCATCATAATATTGGCAAATTACTGTATGGCAAATTTTTTTTTGGCATCGGAGGTATTTGAAACTTGTTTAAATTCCGGCTCGTCAGCAGAGGAAAGTGAAAACTGATGAGTCGTCTAGATATAGAAGATGTGATTCTAGCGGATAACCATTCACGGATAGATTCTATATACGTGGATAGAAGTTGGATCTAATCGGGTTGCGTAATCGAAGAATTCATTGCATTTACAAATGCCATGAGATTGAAACTTGCGAGTTACTTGTACCGCGGCTACGTGCAAAGGTCTACGTATCTGCTAATTATCACTTTGACCCACTAGCTAATAACGTTGTGTAATCAATACTCGGATAATATTAGGCGCTACATTGTTTAGGAAGAAAGTTTAATCTTCTAAAAATATACCTGAATTATTGCGTAATTCACGAACGAAAGTACGACAAGGAAAATCACAGTAATTTAACTGCACAGCCAGGAAGATTGAACCGACAATGTACCCAGCTTCTCAAAGCTTACGATTTATGCGAAACCCTATAATTTTGAAGCCACAGGTACGTGGCGATCGAACTCCCCAGAGAAATCTAACTGCCTGTACGGGTTATTCCTTTCGCAATTTACGCCTCAAGCCCGGCGTCGTACCGACCAGAAACAACACTTCGGCATCGGTATGTAGGCCTGGGTCACCGTATGTGGACCAAGCCAGTTACTCGACGATTATATCTTCTGATAGTGAGATACGATATTTTTGAGAAATTTTAAAAAAGGGAAAATATTTGCGTTCAACTTTTGAGAACCAAACGAAAGAGGAATCCGATTTCAGTAGACATGAATTTACCGGCGCTTGTTTGACTTCTCCTTTTATCCAGTCTCCGCCGAGGTGAACTTGCTTGATTTTTACGAGGAACCAATCTCTGCACACCTTGGGTTGATTCGTTAATTATTATTATTTTATTATCTCGATCGTATTTATGTTGAAGACGTTTCTCTGCACGTACAAAATTTCATTAGGATAAAATACGAGAGTATGATAAACACTTTGCATGGCAAACAGCTGAGCGTGGGCCCGAAAAAGTTATACGTAATCGCAAAGCGATCTGCAGACCGAATTGAGATTCACTTTTATTGGCGTATTTTGGTCGAGCCTCGTGGGCCAAGGTTGACTCTCGGAATTTTAACGGAAACTTGATTTCACATCGAAAAGAGAAATTCGAATTAATGAATCGTGGTCCTATTTTGCAGTGATTATCGGCAAAATGTTTGGCGCCACTTGCCTGACGTTGGTCTGTACCTATCTCTGTCGAATAAATTAGATTGGACCAGAATTTGGTTAGGTTAGGTTTACCGAGTGAGAGCTGTTTTATCCGGCGAAATATAATCTAAGAAAAATTTTTTCTTTCAACGATAAGTAACTCAATCCTTCCGCAGAAAAGTCGATTCGGGATCCACCGATGCCCACGCCTTGAATTATATTCGCTAGCAATAATGATTACGAGTAAATTTCTTGAGGAACGTTATTTTTGCCTTCTTCGTCGGGTTTTTCGAACCCACACATCAAACCGCTTGATCGTTTTTTTTTTTTTTTTGTTCTTTTTTCTCTGTAGAATAGAAAAAAATAAAGAAGATTGGATATTCCCCTGACGCGTTTTACGACCGCAACGGATCACATTCCACGTATATTATATGTATGTATGTATGCAAAGCTGGCAGATTAAAGCCGTTAAAAAATGAAAGTTCCGACTGTATGAATAGATTTTGGGCTGCAGCTATACCTGGTTGGATTCTGTTCACTCCTTTTTTTTTCCTTACGCTTTTTTTTCTCTTTCTTCTTCCTTCTCGATTGATGATATATTACGGAGCATTTAACGAGTGTAGAAATCGTGGTCGGTTTTTCTTCATACCAAACGTAGCGGAGTGAATCGAATGGAATAGAATCAAATCGGATTGAGATTCGAATAATGAAATCTCGTTTTTCTGGATACTTCAAGCGGACAAAGATGCACCTTCGACACGAAGAACTGATTCTACAGCTTATTTGAGAAAAGCAATCTCCGCAGAATGTCGCAGGCAGTATTTTTTTGTTATTTTCAATTTACTTTCCCCTCATATAGTGGCAAACAGGTTCGTTTGAAAATAATTTTAATCTATAAAAAATGTCGAGACTTTCTACCTGCGCAGACCTAAATATATTTCAAACTTCAATCTCCCTGCTGGATTCAAAGCTTCGTTATGCTTTCAATGTACAAAAGGTTTCCAAAAACGTGTAAGATCGAATGTGTTGAAACAATACCGGCCACAGATATGCAGGTTCATATAATTACAACGATCCCTCGGACAAGCTGCGAAATGTCGATTCGAGCGCGCAATGCTCATCTGCTCAAGGACGGGCTTGGCTTTCAGGATTGGAATTCTTTGAATCGACTCAATCGAAAGTTAAGTCAAGTCAAGTTGACCTACTCGCCCGATCTTCGGACTGTTCGAAAGACCCGTTCAGCTCAGAAGTGTAAATTCATTGAATTGATGATTTGTTTACAGGATCCTTGTCGAATATTCGGGACCCTAAGTCCCCGACGTTTCACCTATGATTAGGGGATCAACGAATTTCAGTATTCCTGTGAAATTCAACACGTACGACGTGTCCAAAACTTTTGTAAATTTCAAAACCATCTCTCGAAAGAATAAACCCATGGCGAAAAAAAAAATCGAACCTGAATACCTCAAACAATTTTTCAGATCCGGTATTGAATTCAAGCGAAATTGAATGAGGGGCTTGACGGAGTAGCGGGAGAAAATCTGTTTTCAAACAAGTATTATTATCTCGTCAACCGTTTTCGCGATCTAAACGTAACGTTTTTATTTTATTTTATTTTATTTTTTATTTTACTGATCGATACTCTTGCGGTGACGAAATTTTTTGCACAAACACGCCATAAGCTGGAATCGAAGTGTAATAAAAGTGGGTATCAGTTTGTCTCATCGTGACATACATAGCTCGATAAATATTTGGTCGATTTCCGGGATACTCGCACTGCAGAAATGGAATTTGTTTTAAATTAGTCAAATTTTTGAAATTCGTATTAAGTCGTGATAAATCCCGTAGATTTTGAAGGGACACATAGCGTGATTAATTTTTAAAATGGGGAAATTTTCCAGGACCCCTGAATCGACACCGCAAAAATTGCACAGATTAACAAGAAGAAACTTGGTACAATGTAATTTCGAAGGGCTTTTCTTTTGTTCCCAGATGACCACGGTTGCCATGAAGATAGAAAAAAGAGCTCCGATCACAGATACGAATATTGAAAGTAATTTCCGAAAGATGCGAGATAAATCTCGTGGAAAATATAACTCGATTCGGTTCTAGTCACGTACGAGGAATCTTGCGACAGAATGTAATTCCCTACAGCGCTGACCAGCTTCGTCCAAATGCCATCCGGTCATTAAAGATCCAAGCTGCGCGTTGAGCGTGTCGTTTGAATCGAAAACGTGATAGAAATTCTAAATTTATCAAAGACTTGAGCAACCACTACCATAGACATAGAAAATTTTGAAGATCAAGTACTCCTACGAAAATTTTTTGATCTTCGATCGACTAATCCGGAATTCATTATACGTCTATACAGGAACACTAATTTTGAAACAGTGAAGAAAATTTTTTAGTTATAGTATAATCAAATTGTTATCATTACCGTAGTACCAGAGACCGTATATCACTCATCAAGTCACGAAATACGAGCTCCACTTCATGAATAAATTAATTTCTACGAAGCTCTAATTACTTTCGTGCGTCACGTAGCTCTAGAAGTCATCTGGCTCAAAATTAGCAAGAACTAAATAGCTTACTGTCACTATACATATGTATATTAACAATTAAGAAGTTTTAGGATAAAAAAGGGCGAATTTTTTCATTTGCCAACAAACGTGCCTGAAAATTAAATCGCATTCCCGACCGCCGTTGCGTAAGTAATTAATTAA
Source organism: Macrophya alboannulata (assembly GCA_949628255.1). NCBI lineage: Eukaryota > Metazoa > Arthropoda > Insecta > Hymenoptera > Tenthredinidae > Macrophya > Macrophya alboannulata. The sequence continues at coordinate 13,465,555 of OX451209.1, forward strand.
TTTGCGATAATGACCCGAATCCACACCTTTTTAGTGGACAATGAACTAGAACTCAGTAGTAGAGTTTAGAGCAAGGTCAGCTTCTCCCGGTGCGTCAATGAATTTCGAAAGCAACAGATTTCAACTCCTACGCGGTCCAAGGCTGCAGAACTGTCTCGACCTATTCAAATGGCTTTAATAAACAAATACTTGAATGTACATGTCATAAGTATATTTCTAAATACTTAGGTATATAATTTCTAGATTCTTCTCAGCCTTGCCAAATCATTTCGTAATCACGTTGGATCGTATTGTCCAATTAAGCCTACAAAGAGTATTCCGAAAGTTAGGAAACACAACTTCGGGATTTTTAGAAAAGTCTCTAAATTAGGCGTGTCAGAAATCCCGTACGCTATTAACATACACGAATCAAACGATATTCAAGTATTTGACGAATATTTTGGAACTTCATCATGATCTATGTTCTAGATACAATGCTATTCAACGATATGTTTATTCACAAATATAAGGATTCAATAAATTTCCGTAATTTATTGGCTACTTTAGATGATGATTAAAATCTGATCATCAGCTTGATCTAGTCGATAACCAATATTTATTGACTTAAATATCGAACTGAACACCTACGTGGCATGATGTTATTGAATTAACTGTGTAAATCGAAAAAAGATATTATTTTTCGTAATAATCATGACATCCGCTTAGTTACAGCCGTCAAAATCAATTCGAATGATCGTTTCTGAATCCTATTGGCTAATGAACAAATAAACCATAACACTATTTGCCCGTGCTACTTTGTCTCAAAGCCGCCGAATCAAGGTCCTGTATCATCCTGGTCAATTTTTTGCGCGCTTCGCCTTCGTTAGACAGATTTATATCTTTCGAAATACATGAGATCGGATCGAAAAATAGATCCGAAAAAAATGTCAGAATGTAAAGGATCGAACTGCCAAAATCCTTACAGCCTGAGGATTTATATCTTCCTTTCCTTTTGAATGAAAGTGATGCTAGAAAATTTTGTAAGAAATTACGAAAAGTACAAAAACCTATTTTATGAACAAAAGAGAATGATTCTTTTCCTCGTCGTAATATTTCACAAGATCATGGACTCAGACCACTTCAATTGTCAGAAGCTTATACAAGGAAACGATTTTAATTAGATCTTTAACCCGTCACTCGCAGATTCGTTACTTGCCAGCCAATATCCTAGCTCACTAAAAAGCTTCTCAATGCCAGGGCAAAGTGACACGGTTATTAAAGGCGATCATCGCCCAGTTAAGGAACATCAATTCCTCAACATTTATTGATTGACATGGGTTCTAGAGTTCGTTCAAGGCAACATAATATGAAGTCTTGTACCTACTGCTTGTTGGGAAGCCTGAAGTGCCAGGAAATAATTGAATCGACTTCTTGGTGTTTCATATACATTTTTTATGTTAGAATCTACAGAATGAGCTAAGGAATTATAGGCGCGCATGAACCTCGAAAGGGAATATTTTTCGAGGATTAGAAATTCCCAAAAATATTGTCACTAACTCACAACGCAAGTGTCAGTTTTATTACAAAGCTCACTAGGCGTTTAAGGCAGAATCGAGTAAGAGTTAGAACTTCTAAGCCATGGGCTAAAGTAAAAGTGAGTGCACTCGTAAGAACTTAGTTTAATAGCTGATTTGAGTTTAGAAATTTTTGGTCATTCAATTATTTATAAAACAAACCTTCAAGTTTATCATACGGCAAAAATTACTCGATTACTTAATTTTTTCTTCTGCTGAATTTAGTCATCGACAAATTTTTGATTGTCTATTTTTGTATTTGATACAGAACGGAACTAAAAGAACCAACAAGTTTTCTGTCCATCTGATCAAAGTTTCAAAAATTGAGCTTTGAAGTTTACAAATCGTGACGACGAGTACCTTCACTTTGACTGCAGCAAGACTAACTACGAGAAACTATGACTTCAAAAGTCCTAACTTTTAGTTGATCGTGTTTCGAAATGCTATTGAAATTCTAAAACAAAACTGGGGGGATCAAAACTTTTATATTTTTCCTTGGTACATACGAATGACCGGCAGTATTGAGGGGAATCAATTTTCGAAGAGTTTTTAGCCTCTCAACTAACGTGGTCCAGTATTGTAATTTTGATCAGGACTATCCGGCCAACTTATCGAGTTACTCAGATTGACTAGTAGCGCTTGATACACATGCTCTCAATGTTCCGGCAATGGAAAAAAATCTAACAACAAGTCAAGTTGTCGAAATCTACTTTATAACATTGTCGTACTAACCAATGTTCAACTTCGACGTTTCGTAACTGATGTACAGAGATGATACTGCTTGGCTTGTTCACCATGACAAACCGCAGTATACTGTAATCAAATCAAAACTTGTTGAAAAGCACCCACCGCAACCCTTTACATAATTTGCAGACTGACATCCATGAGAACGTTTGCAATCAGACATTGGAATGTTTGAAAATTCTGGGAAATTTAATCTGTAATGACCATGATGACGAAGTATTCGTGCAATGTATGCACCAAAAGACTTTTTCTTCCAGAGATTTTTTGATACTCCGCAGAAAGCTAAAAAAAAGGGAATTTTCAGTTTGAATTGGCAGTAACTTCCCGTAACAATTATGATCAATAACGCTCGCTGCAGACACTGCAGATACTGTGGTTAGCCCCTCATTGAATAAGGGACGAATTCAACAACTTCTACCTGTACTCTGTGGTCAGACCTGATAACACTTCAAACGCTTCTCTACGGTCGAAGGCGTCGTTGACACTTGTACGAGATGACGGGGGACAGTGAACATACTGTGTAAGACACGTGTACATATACATGATACGCATCCTATATACACATGCTATACAGAGTGTCAAACTCTAATCAATCTACTGCTGTATCTCCAGAGGTAGTATATTAGAGATATAAAGAAGAATATTTCACATGAAAGGACTTGAACAAGAAGTTTCGTGGATGAACTTACATTTTTCTAGATTCAGTCGTCTCATATTAGAAATTTTCAGATGATCTCGATTTTTTTTCAATAGTGATTTTTCGAAAAAAAAAAATTCAGATAATGTTGAAATTTCCAAGGCACCTCCACCGAGAGAGATTCATTTCAATGCAAAGTAAGTTTTACATCAACAAATTTGTCCGTGTCCTCATTAATTTCAGATACATCACAGTGAAATAATTGAAATCAGCCACCCTGTACGTCCAGATACTCATAACTCGTTGCTAATTGGCCCATAGTCTGTCATGGCTATCGTCTGTGCGCAGTGTACCATTCAGATCAAAGGCTTCGCTATCAGGGTGGCCTTTGACCGCAAGCAACTGACCCTTCAACCACGAAATTGTTCGCAATTCTGAGATTCCATTACCGCGTGTGACGTCATACCTACCTACTAGAAACACAGTATATCAATTATTCGTACAAACCGTGACTAATTGAGCTGTATAAAAATATACCAATACTCTTTAGAATAGGGAAAATTTCATCAGCATACGATAACGGCGTTTCAGGGCAGGGAGTTGAAATTCTGACACGATAGGAAAAATGTCATGGATCTTTCAAGCTTTTACGCAAATGTGGGCAAATAGGATTACGCTTAAAGGGATATATCGGAACATGTTTTGTAAATTGAACCTGATGAATTGATCAGGCACCAAAGGTAACCGGATCCAGTGTCGAGGGAACAATGGTGAGTGGAAACTCAAAGTTCGTGGTAAAGTATGACGGAGGGAAGGCAGCTGTTGAGGGGGTATAGGAGTTTGAAAATGAAAAAAAAAACGATTTTTTCAACAATATTATTGAAGCCCTGTCCGTTACCTAAAGTTCAAGCGGTTAAACGTTGTGAAATTCCGAAAATTACGAAAGATAGAGCGAAAAATGTTCATGAATGCATAGAGCGCGCATATCCGTACTTAAAACTTTGAAGCTCATTTTCTCGGAACTACGTTTTAACGCACGGCGGACATGATTACTCACGAACCAAGGTACTGAAAGGGCTGAAATTTTTACAGAACCTTTAAAAGACCCTTCCCCATCATGTGAAAAACGACTAATACGTTTAAAATTCTGTAACGGATTCGATAAACCAAAAAGGAGCGTTTTTTTTGTGAAAAATATTCCCACAAAATTTGAAGAAGTTTCAACGAACGAGGCGATCTGGAGTATAATAAGCTGCGACAACCACTTTTTCTTCGGTGTAATCAATCTATGTACAGTACATACAAAATCTAGAAAAAACTCATGAGTTGATAAAGCGTCGTCTCAAAGCCCAGCTTTAATTTGAAAAAAACTTATTTTCAAGGTATGAAAATCTTATATTTTCATATACGAATGAAACCACCCTCTAGCCCTATATTTTCACCTCAACCTTGAAAATATCTTCAGTCAATTTTCATTAAGTGTATACAGTAATACCGTAATAACTCCGGCTAATTGTGCACTAAAGAAAGCATATAAGTATTGATTTGCCGTTGGGTATAGAGCCTTTCGACATCTGGGTCGAAAGCTGTTTGCAATATATTCCTGGGGTGGCCACCACAACTACTATTCGCCGACGGAGGCTTTTTGCGTCGCATAACTCATGACCCCTTTTATTGGTTCAACACTTTCCTTATAAACCGCCTGGGCGCCGAGAACACTCGAACTATGGAAATCGGCTTTATACCCAGCCAGTATAACACATGTATAGGTGTGCTTGCATGTATTCGCCTGCGTAGGTATACCACATGCGTAAAGAGAGCGAGGAATCAGTTCGTCGAGAGCTACTGCACCTTCACGCAAAAATGGAAATGACATAGCCGAGTGAGAAGAGTATGGAAAAAAAAAATGAAAAAAATGTCAGCAAATTAAACCAGTTGTAATCCGTTTCGAAATTTAACGCTCTTGAAATTTCTCATATAAGTCGCTTTGAAATTCTGTTCATGTATTAAGCCGGGCTACTCAAACTTTCCAATTTTAAGGGAAAAATCTTCTGTACATCATAAATGTGGGTAAAGGTACTGTCATTTGAAAACGTCCTTCTTACTGGAAGGGATTATCACTGTATTCGCTTTCCAGGTCGGTTAATTCTGGAGTAAATTAAACCGAGATTTTTTTTTTCAAAATGCGTTTTGTATTATCGCCGTACTGATCTTGCAGTAATTATATCCGTTGAACAAAACCTCTGCAGTCAATTCTTAACTGGATATTACTTCATGTACCGAGACTTGAGACTTGTACATAAGAGGTATATATGCGAAACGCTTTCTCTGTAAGGCATCCAAGAGGGGCAAGCCGGACACTCCAGTCTCACTTGGCTGGCCTTGGTCACGTAAACTGGATTCTGCATACATATTCAACGATGCATTTCTCCGTTTAAATTCCATAGAAAAGATACGAATATTTTTTGATAGTGATAATATCAGCGTAGAGTGAATTGAAATTAATTAAAAACGTTCAATTATAGGACCTTGACGATTAAGAGTAACACGATTTCTTGAAATTTTTCAAACGACGTTTACGTCACGTCGTAGGAGTAATAACGGTAATCATTTATTTTCCGAAAATATTTTCGGTGGAAAAGAGCCAAAGAAAATGAAATGCGGTAAGCGAGAAATAAGGCTACCGGAAGTTAGATCCCCATACTCTCCTATCCTTTTTCTATACGGATCGTTCTCCGAGCTTTTTCTTGGCTTGCCAGATCGTGTTGCCAAATACTAAGAGCTGAAGAGATATGATAATAAATGAAACCGAATGAAAGAAAATATGTTAGCAGATTTCAATACGAGAAGAATTCAGTGAAAGTCGATTACGTATTATGTCCATACTCGATGCCCCTGCGATACTTGTTATATAGACACACGGTTTCTTGAATGCGGGTGAACTTTATCAACGGTAAATTTCGATAATGACGGTATGTACGACCATAAGAAATAGTCAAGTCTCAATGAATTAATACGAGAGAATTAACGTCGGATAACTTTTAGTGTGACGAAGTTCTAGTTGTTCGGGAGTCTCCGTTGTTAGGTACCTGAAATTTCAATTAACTTTAACACCAGGAACAGGGAACCTGAAAACTGAACCGAAAAGTTCCGGGTCTCCTTTCTGTTGTAAAGAGAGGAATAAAAACCAAAATTCTGCAAATTCATCCTTGACCTTTGTACGGTTCAGTCACCATTTTCGAATCCTTGTAGCATTGTCCTACGCTAATTGACAAAAAATTGATAAATGTTATACTGCGCCCCAAGGCTTGAAGCTAGCAATACCTAAAAATCCCACACCTATACACAGACTGTACGTGTCGTCACCAAATGGCAATGCTGCACGTGAAATTGGCTGACATTTAACCATGATTCGAATGGCTAAGATCCAACGATGCAGCCAACATTTTGAGGCACATTTTGGTGCTCTGATTTATACTTCGAAGAAGAAGTTTATAACACGCGTTAGGTTGAAAAGCAGAAATTTTTTGTCGCAAGCTGTTGGCCTTGCAAAATTCATGGGGAACGAAAAGATTCCAGTTTTATATTTGATACTCAGCTTGGATTAATCCGTGTGATTTGTTAATCCAAATGTGATCCAAATGTGACTCAATGGAACTGAACCATCTGAATTTTGAGTCTTGATCAAATCGGATCGGAGACCAGCTATACGTCCGCTGATCGTGGCCGTGAGTGATTTTTAACTGACCTTCCGCCAGAAATATGCACTCTATTGAAATCTCCAGACAGTTTTTTTTTTCTCCAATTCCGATAAAATTTCACACCCTTCTCATTGAAGGCTAGCCACATATCTTGAACCAGAAGTCCTGGAAGTCGATTGCACCTTATGCAAAAAAGAACCTGAATTTTCAGCAGTCGTCGTCTCATGGTTACAGCTGATATAGCAAGGCTTATGTAGATACCAGTTTTTACACAGAATTGGAGGAATGGGAAAGTTAAAGAAATGAATACGGATATGGGTGTACCACGAGTCAACGGATGCTGAGGATCGACCACATGCGGCTCATTCCGAAATGACGAGGATTTGTTCAGCTCTGTTCATTGTCAATATGTTCTTGGTTGAAAATCAAGCTCACTTGTTTATCAAAGCGATAAAATAAGTTCTAGGGATAAAACTGTCGAACCAAGAGCGATCAATGCCTATTCAATTTGCAGTTGAAAAAGTTCAGTCATGAACCCAGATGTAATCTTATCATCCACTCTGGATATAACCGTAGGCCAATAGAAACAGGAGTAACGCCAGTCATAAAATCAATTGATTGTTACATCTTCACAATTAGATTATATTTCAACGAGACACCCTCATTCCCAATTCCATGAATTCATTGATTAGGATACATATAATTCTCAAGTATAATTCCATGGTTCGTGGCTGAAGATGGGAGTGATTGAACAGCCATGGTAATGAAACAGTGGCGTTTCATGGTGATACTTAGTTACAAGCACAGCTAATTATTTCAGCGAGCACCTCATCGGTACGGACGGATGTTTGTTGCAATAGCAGAGCTTATCAAATTCCAGGTACATCGTTGGAACCATTGATACCGGTACGATTGGATCTGCTTGAAATAGATTCGTCTCATAGTTAGTTACGGGGTCCTTAGATCTGGTGATTTCATTCCAAGGACAATTAATGGTTTGTATTGATTGCGTGATTCTCATGGAACAAGTGTCTAGTTAGAGTGGTCGTCAGGTTTGAACAAGCTAGGTATATCTCAGTGAGCCACTTCCAATCGGAACTGTCAGTATAATATCGTCATTAATTACTTCCGTAGTCTAAAACGCGCGGTTCGTTCAGCGGGAGTTTGAGATCTGCATGCTAATGCGCGTAGCGTTCTCGTGTTCGTCGTTAGATTATCCGCCTAAACCATCCCATCCCCATACTCCTCAACGGTACACCGAAAGCTCTATAATAGTTAAGTTACGGTGTGCGCACACTCCCGAGTCACAGGAGTCTGGCGTATTTACACAAGAACTGTAATTAAGTTCAGGCAAGAGGATGGGTATCCCCTTATACACGGGGTCGCCCCACGGTGGACTTAGGATTGCCAAGGTCCTCGACCACGAAGAGACGACGCGTCGTTGAAGAGGATCCGACCACTTCATGGCGAATATCATAAGATCTATCCACAGATTTGTCAAGCAGTGCTTTCGTCCATAGAAATTCAAACTCTTGTGAGAAAACTCTAGATGCACAAAGAGGGTGCAGAGTCCTCGAAGATTTATACTTTGTGGATTCCTGCGAGAAGAAGCTTATAGTCAGTATTTTATGCAAGTCGTTTCATTCTGTGAACTTTCGGTATACACAATTGCTTGACATATCAAGAGATGATCTCATGATATAGGTACATGAGGTTTCACGAAGGGTCTCTTCAAAGTCAAAGTGGACTTGGACCTTGTACCTACGCGCGCGGATCTGCCCTTTACGGTCATCGTCATAATACCCTGAAGCTATACCCATTATAATTCAGGGCTGAATTATTTCCACAACCTTGTTACGACCCGGGTATGAATGTATGTATGTATGTCCATACATATGCTCAGTCCGAATGTTCAATTAAATATAGATTGTTGAATCGCGGTCGGATCTCTTCAGGAATTTCTGCGGTATCGTTCATGACGAACTAGGTGTATATCAATATACTCATGGTATGTACTGAAATTGAATGGGGTCGCTGCATTCCGTACAGTCGTCAGGAAAGCCGTCTAGTCGTAACAGCGGAGCTAATGGCGACTCTGATGACCGTGTCAAGGTACTTTCACCTGTTCACGTTCACAGCCTCATAGTTTAGGAAGGCTTCGGTAATAACCGATAAAAATCCATGTTCGTTTGGAATGGTAATTTGGCCTCCGAATACAGACGAACTTGACACAACGTGATACCATGAAACGCGCGAATTATTTGTGCGTGTAATGAAGCCAGGATTTTGAATTTCAATTTTTTTTTTTTTTTTTCAGTCCAGGCAATCTGTTTAAGGCGAAGTTCGTAAATTCTGAAATCATTTTGATTTCTGATTTGCGAGAAAAAAAATAATTCCCAAAGAAACGAGTTCGATTTTGTTGTGACGAAAGTTTGAATATTATTTATAAAAAAAGAACAGATCTTTATTTATTGAAACTATAATAATTTTACGATCGACCAAACCGTCGGGCCAATAAATGTACGAATTCATATAGACATAGGCACACATCCGGATGTTACATGCATAAATGTAGGGGCGTGAGATTTGTTTGCATGAAAACGGATTTGAATTCCAAACAGATATGACTGTAATAAATGGATTAGGTATATCGCTGTTGGCCGTGTAGGGAAAGAGAATCCATCAAACTCCGACGCGAAAAGAATAAAAAAAAAAAATAAAAAAAGGGACCTTTTTTTTTCTTTAAACAGCCTGAGTGCGTTAACGCATTCATTGCGTATTTAACAGGGGCGAAAGTATCCTGCGTTAAATTCACGCAATAGTAGCCGATACGCAAAGGATGAAAATGCGTAAATTCTGCAGGTGGGAAAAACTTTTATCAAACACAATTTGAATTTGCGACAAAATAAACGATCATATAAAAACGTAGATATCTGTATCCATATTATACTATCATCAGATCATCGAGATTTAGGGTATCGGATATACGTCGACGATTTCACAGACGAGGTATGTACTAGAAAAAAAATGGTGCTAATATAAATTACAGACTTTTCCGCAGATTATGTTGCAATAATTAAGACAATGGAGATATAAGGATGCTCCATGGCTGCAGATATTGTGAAATGCCTTTGCCCCAATCTCGAATGATCCGCATCCGGCTGTATTTCAACTTTCAGCTAATAATATATCTTATTATTCAAAGAATCTGGTCGACCGTTTCAAGGTTTTCAAAGATTGTGGTAGATACGCGTATGTGTAATGTATATGTGCACCATTATGCATCGGAATTACATCATTTTGGGACATAAAATGAACAGAACAAATTATTTTCAGTTGACATTCTTCGAAACTATCATTAACTTGCAACGATAAATTCAAGGTAAAATTCCGCGACGTGCGGTGACCCGTCATCCCTGCTATGAGTTGGCTTAGTAATAGCAAAATTGATATTTTGGCTGTAATTTTTTTTAATTTTTATTTTGAAAAAAAAAAAAACATCAAGGATACGTGAACCTTGTTAGTCGCGTCTAAATATCAATTTTGAGTTTAATTGTATGAATAAACGATATTCCAGTGAAAAAATTACAACGTTCTATCAAGAAGGGATAGTTTTTAACTTCCCGCTATGAAAATTAAAAAATTTTCAAAAAAAAGGGAAGTTATTGGTTTCGGTCCGATTTTCAAAAATCGAGTTTTCATCAGATCTCGACGTTTTGGGTTCCTAGGAAGCTATTCTGACTATTTTTGGATGGACGTCCGTGTGTGTGTGTGTGTGTGTGTGTGTGTGTGTGTGTGTAAACAAATTTTTGCCGTACGATATCTTTAGAACGAATCGACCGATTGGAATGGTTCTTGCGGTGATCGGAAGGGTTTATCAAGACTTAAATCTGATTAGATTTTGGAGTCGATTGGTCAAATAGTTTCAAAATTATTCCAAAAATGAAAATTAAAAAAAAAAAATTTCCATGTTTCTAGCGCATAACTTCTAAACTGTTCGTGCGATTATTCCCAAAACTCAATCAGATTTAAGTCTTGGATAGCCCTTTCAATTGCCGCAATATTCATGAAAATCGAACGATAAGTTTCAAAGATATTGCACGACAAAAATTTCTTTTTTTTTTGATAGACGTGAGTTGACTTCAGACGAAAAAAAAATGTGTATACGGAAAACTAACTAAACTTATAACCTTCTTTAATGTATTATAAACACAATAGTATCAATTTATTGCAACGTATTTGACACGTAGCGGGAAGTTTTAGGGTTGGCCCACAGGTCAACCGGTTTCCACATTTTTTTTTTATTTTTTGGGAGAGGTGGGGGAAATTAAACTGCTTGTTCACCGTTGCAATGAATTGCAATACGATTTTTTAACGAGTTCACGCACAATTCCTCTTTACACACATCGCTGCGAACTGGGCGTGATCGTTTATGGAAGGTGAACGTAGTTCATAAATCGTGAATATTTTTTTCTCTCCACTTACCACTGACACCTGTTTGTGTCACAAAACAATTCCGAAGCGAACCGCAAGCCGCTAGACAGCATCGACCCGTGTAGTTTTCGGGCAAAATTAATTGCGGTAGTTATAGTCGCCCCATTATAATAGGCGAACAGCATTGCTCTAGGCTTGAACTCAACTACAAGTATTACTTACGCCAAAAAATTCAACATTAGTGACACCTCAAACGCTTTGAACTGGACCCTCAAGCTTGAAAAAACCCGAAAATCACTTTGAAGCTATACCGACATTATTAGACGCAAAACTGCTCGAAATCTCTGTAATCGGGTCTTTGATTATACAAAAAAGTAAAACGGAAATTTAATCAACAACATTTTGAGTGCATAGTTTGATAAATTATTGCTGCTGCCTTCGGTACTGCAACACGTATGATAAAGTTATTTCTACTATTTCTGTCTCACTTTCAAAACGATGACAAAAATCACGAAATTTTCAATCACGGAGAACGTGATTGAAGTTTAAGTATATCCCACCAACTGACTGGAACCTACTGCCAACTTCTGACGCATTTCTCGGATTTCCTAAGAGCTCTTAGAGACGATTTAGGTTTCGGCTTTGAACCGCTCATCCCTCTCTGAAGAGACCGAAGAACCTTTGAAGGAAATGGGGAATCCCCAATCGTTTCGAAGTTCTATGAGGTCTGATCGCGAAAGGAAAAAAAAAAAATTCATCATCGGTCTTTACAGCGCTTTAGCGTGCATATATTGACTTGATTTTCTTGAGGTCTCGAATATCAGAAACTCTGCGACGTTGAAGTAGGGGACATGGAAAAAGCTGCATTTGACATGCGTCTAGACTCGATCAATCCCAGGGATTTAGAGAGCGATTAAGCCAATGACGGTACTGGTGAAACGAACAGACGTTGAGAATTCACCCTCGGTGAAACAGAGATGAATAACCGTAGTCGGTTCGTCGATATAAATCCCCATGCTAAGTTATAGAATTTTTATATTGATTATTGTTATTTTAACCTTAGCATCAGTATTCAGTCCTCGAAAGACCAGAATATTGAAAAACTTTTATACGAGACATTGACTGTCATTTCACCCAGATATCAGATATTACAGAACTTATGTAGAGTTTAACGAAAGGCCCAGTGTCGGACCAGCATCGTAGCCGATGGTAGCGATTCCGACGCAGTCGTTCATCTCAGAATTGGATCAATACCGAAATGATAAAATCGTGCCAACGCTGGTAATCGGACCTAAGCCAATATTGCGAATGAACAATCGGCCAGTGGCATGGTTCGGTACTGACAATGGGCCAGTATCTCAAGTTCCCTCCGAAATATACAAGGTGATTGGTTTAAATCGATCCAGATCGATATTTCCCAAACCAAGAGATATGTGAGAAAATATTTCGAATAAAAGTTGCAGGGTTTAGTGGGGGAAAGAAGTTTGCGTTGTCGGATTTTTCTGGGGAGGCGCCGCTGACGTCCGGGGAAGGTCAACTTTGTTTTTTTAAACGGAAGTCCATATGTTTCATTACGCAATTTTGTTCTACTTGAAGAATCACACGACTTTCGTATGAAACATTTTTTTGTGAGACATCAATTTTTTTTTATATTCAGCTGAAGAACCAGAGATTTTTTAACTTTTGAGAACGTTTCACCTCTAACCTATCAAGTTTCGAGACAAATTAGAAGAGATGTAAAGTGGGTAATTTCATGCAAGGATTCTTTGAGAATAATTGTAGAATTTTTTCCAATAACTTTTTATCGCAGTTCCTTCAATTGCGTGAAAAAAAAATCAAAAATTGTTAACAAAAATTCTGCAATTATTCTCAAAGAATCTTTGCATGAAGTTAGGCACTTTTTGTCATTTGTAAATTTTCTCTAAACTTGATATTTTAGAGGTGAAATGTTCTTAAAAGTTCAAAAGTCTCTAGTTCTTCAGCTGAATAGCATAAAAAATTGACGGCTCACAAAAAAATGTTTCGTATGAAAGTCGTTTGATTTTTCAAGTGAAACAAAGTTACGTAGTGAAAAATATGAGTTTTCATTAGAAAAAATAAAGTTGACCTCTCCCTGACCTCAGTGGCGCCTCTACAGAAAAATCCGACAACGCCAACTACTTTCCCTGTCTGAACCCTGCAACTTTTGTCCAAAATATTTTCTCATATCTCTTTTAGTTTGGGAAATATCAACTTGAATTGATTAAAACCAATCTCCCTGTATATAGAAAGCCAAGCACGAGAAGGGCGTAATCTCTCTCAGGGCTTATCCCCTTCCAGTTTTCAACCCTTGAAATACTGTCCCAGCGACTTGTGACAACACTCGGCTGCAGATGCTGGCCCAGTAGTGAACCGTGTTCAATAGCACTGGCAGATTTCAAATTGTTCAATGCTGACCCAGCGCTCAGCGTCAACGCTCGGCTCTGGAGGCTGGCCCAGTGCTGGGCCGTATCACCAGTATCGGCAGACTCTATCATCGCAATAATGCAGGTGAGGAATTTTTTCTTTCAATCATTTTTTACCGAATAAATTTATCCTAGTTCGGCTACACTCGCTATCTTCGAATCCTTGGAGGTCGTCTTCGTAGTCATCGTAATCCTCTCTGCGTTCTTCACTTTCAGTTCGATTAAGGTCTACATCAGCGTCGTCGTCGGATTTGTCCGGCGTCTTACGCACTCTGGACTGTCGATTTAAGCTGAAGAGAACAGACGGCGGTGGAGGGCTAAAGATTTGTACACCTTGTAACCGCTTCTGAAGATACCTTGCCAAGATTCCCTGTACGTCAGTTCCTCTACCTGAAGACAGAAGAAGAATATTCATATAATTTAATTGACAATATTTTCTTCGCTACAGGGATAGTTGAAAAAATTTCAGGAAAAAGAATAATTTTTCTAGTGAAACGAGAAAACATTGTCATTTAATTAAAATATGAATATCTTCGCCTGTCTTCTTGTTCCACCACTATCTTAGTTGGAAATGACGAGAATCAATATCGATGCCTCCATCACTTTTTTATTTTCTAGCTTCATGGTGTCAAAATTAAGGGTATACCCGAATTTTACAATATTCATGCATCATGGTGAGCCAATGAACTATATGGTGTGTAATTTCGAAACTTCGATACACACAGTCTTTTGTTATTACAGTAGAACGAACGCATAAGCGTTTGTATAGCCAGTGGATGGAGCAGTGTACCGCGATTAATTCAAATTTGAAAATTACGCAGAACCTTGGTGTCTGCTCCTTTTAGCTAACGAATAATTATATATTAGCAAAAAGAATGTAAGAAAAATAGGTCTGCGATGTGTAAATACGTAGGAATATATTCTCAGAGTATAAGGAAAGCGAGTCTCTATATTCAATTGAAATCAATATGTGAATCTGGTTGAAACTTCGACATAAACAAATCTATTCGAGGTCCGAGGGTCTCAATGTTAGTTGGCATTCTATTGATTTGAATCAAAATACCTCGGCTTTGACCTGTTCTTTATTTTTTATTTCATTTTATTTACTTTTATCGGGGTATCTGATAGGAAAACAACTTTGAACACGTCGATGTCAGCGCGGACTGAATATCGATAGGGGAATCTACCTTTACGTCAACACATCCCTTTGACAAATGTCAATATTTTCTCCAATGTTTATCTCCCGTCCAGTTTCGATGGTAAATACCATTTGCGAACACGGTAATACTCCGAAACTAATTGCAATACAGAAACGAACGCATCGTCGAACCGCCATGGCCAATCGCACAGAGATCCAATGAACCACATTATTCGTTTTATTTTTTAAATATTCTATCCAATTCAACCGACAAATTACGAATGGGAATAAAATTTGAAACGAAGATTATCCCTCAGATTTTTTTCCGGTTTACAAAGAAAAACAAGCAGGTAAATCGGCTGACCACGATGGGCCAGACCTAAAACTTCCCGTCCAAATTTTTCAAGGAAACAAAAAAACAGATGTATGACGATTTCCTAAAATAATTATTGGTAGGCAATTTTCAGATGAGAGGGGTTAAAAAAAATCTGTCCTTGTATTCGTGATCAACGGTCCAGAAAACCTTGAGATTCCAATTTTTATTGAAATCCGTCAATCCTTTCTCGAGATATCGTGGATTAAATTAATTATTTCAAAATTTTGTTCTTCGAATATCTCGAAAACTACTGGACCGATCAAATCCAGAATCTAACCAGTTCTAAGTTCGGAGAATCCGCATTGATTGATACCAAATTCATAAAAATCCGATCATTCGTTGTCGAGATATCGTCGGACAAAAAAATTGATCACATACATACATACATACATACATACATACATACATACATACATACATACATACATACATACATACATACATACATACATACATACATACATACATACATACATACATACATACATACATACATACATACATACATACATACATACATACATACATACATACATACATACATACATACATACATACATACATACATACATACATACATACATACATACATACATACATACATACATACATACATACATACATACATACATACATACATACATACATACATACATACATACATACATACATACATACATACATACATACATACATACATACATACATACATACATACATACATACATACATACATACATACATACATACATACATACATACATACATACATACATACATACATACATACATACATACATACATACATACATACATACATACATACATACATACATACATACATACATACATACATACATACATACATACATACATACATACATACATACATACATACATACATACATACATACATACATACATACATACATACATACATACATACATACATACATACATACATACATACATACATACATACATACATACATACATACATACATACATACATACATACATACATACATACATACATACATACATACATACATACATACATACATACATACATACATACATACATACATACATACATACATACATACATACATACATACATACATACATACATACATACATACATACATACATACATACATACATACATACATACATACATACATACATACATACATACATACATACATACATACATACATACATACATACATACATACATACATACATACATACATACATACATACATACATACATACATACATACATACATACATACATACATACATACATACATACATACATACATACATACATACATACATACATACATACATACATACATACATACATACATACATACATACATACATACATACATACATACATACATACATACATACATACATACATACATACATACATACATACATACATACATACATACATACATACATACATACATACATACATACATACATACATACATACATACATACATACATACATACATACATACATACATACATACATACATACATACATACATACATACATACATACATACATACATACATACATACATACATACATACATACATACATACATACATACATACATACATACATACATACATACATACATACATACATACATACATACATACATACATACATACATACATACATACATACATACATACATACATACATACATACATACATACATACATACATACATACATACATACATACATACATACATACATACATACATACATACATACATACATACATACATACATACATACATACATACATACATACATACATACATACATACATACATACATACATACATACATACATACATACATACATACATACATACATACATACATACATACATACATACATACATACATACATACATACATACATACATACATACATACATACATACATACATACATACATACATACATACATACATACATACATACATACATACATACATACATACATACATACATACATACATACATACATACATACATACATACATACATACATACATACATACATACATACATACATACATACATACATACATACATACATACATACATACATACATACATACATACATACATACATACATACATACATACATACATACATACATACATACATACATACATACATACATACATACATACATACATACATACATACATACATACATACATACATACATACATACATACATACATACATACATACATACATACATACATACATACATACATACATACATACATACATACATACATACATACATACATACATACATGCATACATACACACACACACAGACGTCCATCTGAAAATGATCGGAGATGATTCTCTAGACTTCAAAACGTCGAGATCTAGTGAAAACTCAACTTTTCATTTTCAGGGTGAATACAATAACTTCCTCTTTTCTCTGATATCAGAGAAACGGGAAGGTAAAAATCAGAGAAGGCGTAGAATTATGCGCGATGAAACAGAAGACGTGTCAGATATTCATAACTGTTTAGGCGGTAACCTCGATCTGTGTCACGATATATCTTGTTGAAAATTATCGAAATTTTTGCCAAAATTTCAGTCGCTAGTTTCGGAAAAGTTCTAAAAATATTTACGATGTTGATAGAGAGAAAGAATTGAACCAGAAGTAAAAAGAAACAGTGAGTTTATTCTCATGGGGAATCCCTCTCACCCAGAAGCGAAATGACATTGACCGCGGGAGTTTTTACTGCGACGGGGATTCTAGCTTACGTTATTCTCTGGCTATATATTTTTCTCCAGTTTTTCAAACTTGTTAAACCGTTCGAGGGTTCTAAAGATTCTTCCCACGAAGCTGAACCCAATTTGTGTCGTGACGTCTTGTTCTCAAACTGTAGCGAATCAAGTGATGAAGACCACAAAGAATCTTGTCAAATAGTCGCCAATATCTCGCCGCCGAGGGAGTCCCTCGTTTTAAACTTTGAGCTTTTCTCGTGAGTGCAATATATCGAGTGTAGTTATTGATGAATTGAAATTATCAGAAAATTTTATGTTCATTTTTGACGGGGTGTTCAGATCAGAAATTGGACCTGACGTGATTCGAAGTAACAGTCTCCTGCTCCTTCAGTTCGATAAAAATATTTATCCGGTATCTCGCGTGCTTGATGAGGCTCGACATCTCGATAAGATCCTAGATGCATACAAGTTCTTGAAGTTCTGTTTACGCCGGAGAATTGGTCCTCGCGGAATGTCGACGGTGACAAGAAAGGATAAAAGTGAAAAGCCAAAGCTCCAAGACATGGAACTCGCGGAAGTTGAGGCGAAAGATTCGCAAAAGCCCGGAAATCGTGTGTTCAGTGATATTGGTCAATCATTCGGCACTTTTGAGGTCGTGAAATGTCACGCGACGCCCCCGGACACGTGAGTTCAATATAAAACCGGAATTCGACGACCCGAATGTGAAATGGCATGCCTCTTGTTTCCCAAAAATATTTATCAACGGGTAGCTTCCTCGATGATGACAGCCTTCATGGTCTACATAAAAATGAACTTTTTATCATGGTTTCCTGTACTTGACGATCTCCGTCGATGATGGCTGTCAGCTATTTCACAGTCGGCAGGGAAAATTCTGGGCCAAATTGCGTGGCCATTGATGACTCGTGTTTAGCCCTGGGATTTATCGTTGTTCTGTGCGTCGAGCTTGGCTCGATTGCGGAACCAAATGCAGGGGGACTTGGGGTAGCTTCCCCTACTGACAGCAGATCACAGAAACGATCTCTCGTTTTCAGCAAACCCGATGTACAGCTTGGCAGAGAGGAAAAGGATTTAAATACGATGATACGTCGCTTGGTCGGAGCCGAATTAATGAAATGTTGTGAAAAAGAACATAGTGCGATGAGCAGAGCTCACTCTGATACTAACAACAGAGTGAACTGGAAACGAAACAAATATAGCAAACAGGCCGTGAGTTATCACGCTAAGTAAGTAAGACCGCGGAACGATCGTTCTGGAATTATTTATGTAGCGTTAACAGTAAGCTGCCAGCGATAAAAAATTACTCTTATTTTATTAACCCTCTCGTGGGCATTTTTTATCTTCTTTTTTTATTATTTCATTCATTTCATGTTTAATGTATAATTTATGACTTTACAGCGTAATTTCAGTCAGACAGAAAGATTCGTCTAGTCATTTTTGCAACAACAAACGTTATGCATGCGTAGAATTTTGTACCTTCACATTCGGCTGGAGAGTAGCACCAGGGGAGGGTATAGGATATTTTGGACCACATGGTAAATTGGAATTTTTGAAATAGTATTTCCGGAATTCTGAATATTTGAAAAAAAGGTGTCATCAGCACCTAAAATGCTCCAAGTATTCCTATTTTTACAAATTTAAAAATTTAAGAATCACTTTTTTCACAAAAATTACCGAAAACTTGAACGGTCCGATTCACCATGTCATCCAACATACCGTACTCTCCCCTACGGGTAAAATAATCTCTAAATAGAAATTTTTGACTTAAAATCACTCGGGGATCACTCCAAATATGCAACTGTACAAAATCAGCTATTGGATAAACTGAAATTGCCTGAAATCGCGCAAGAAATCGTTCGGAATTATTAGCAAACCTTGGAATTAATTAAAATTATAGATATCGACGTGTCAGTGGAAAACCATGATGTCTCAAATTCTGCTTGAAAAATGTGCTATCTCAAATTTTAGCGAAAAAAACGTGATATAGAAATTTTCTTTAAAAATCGGCTATCTCAAGTTTTTCCTAGGAAAACAGCCGTAGCAAATCTTTCTAGCCGATTATTCAAACAAATTTCAAGATAGCCATTCCATGCAGTCACCGATATCTCCTATGTTAAAAATATAAGAGATACCGTATTTTTCTTCCCGGAATTTGCGACATCATGATTTTATACCAATATTTGAGACATCAGGTTTTTCCACTGAGGCGACTATATGATTAAATCATTCGGAATCACTTTGGAACTGTTTGCGATAGCTCGAAATTGTATGGGGTCGTGGATTTTCTCGTACACGAGAATCGGAGTGAATAGCCCTCGAGCTGAAAGACTCGTTTCAAACACCTGGTATTTTCAGACGGGAGAAATTCGTAACAATAGGTCCAAAAGGTTTCAGATTATTTGCTATAAAGTTAACTGAATCGTGCGAAATTCGGCTGAACTTTGTTTCTATCAAAAAAAAAAAAAATTTACTCCTGCTCATGGTCCATCCAGAAATCTATTGCGACTTGCATGAATTCCAAACAATCTTCGCAGTGTTAATCAGATGTGTAACTGAGAGTTCAAAATTGCTGCACTTATAGCCCTGTACCCTCGTTTGGCGAGTCTCATCAAACGCCCAAAGAATCGGACTGCGAGTCTGGTAATCCGGAATCTGTCCCAACCTTTTCAATCTTGACAAAAAACCACGACGACCTCTTGAGTAAGAGAATTAACGGTGACTTGACGCCGAAGTTTGTCACCGAAAACGTTGCGGTGAGCGATCAAAATTGCAATTCTAACGACGAAGAGGAGGACGATGACCAAGGCTGCGTCGAAAGCGTCACAATCGTGGAAGAAGACGTTTCGATCTCGTTCAGAGACGGATATCGTCTAAGAAATCCCTCGGTACCCGAGAACGTGGCATCGATTGAGGTACGAGAAACGGAGACGATGAGAACATCCAGGACGGACACGATGCTTCAGTAAGTTCCAGCAGCGTTGCATGAGACTATGTCCCGCATTTTCCTAATACTTTTTTTTCATTAAAAAAGAGATTTGTTCTAAAGTTGTGGACATGCTATGTATGTGTACTAGGGTGTCCGTCAGAGGCAAATTTTTTTAATTGCATAGGCATATGTATATTCCGTCTGCTTATAAAGTTTTACTAGACGCTACAACTAGCCTTGGTATGTATATTTCTCGTATATCACACCGAGAGATTAGCTACTTGGCCTTTGCACTCGAGACTTTAGCCACTGCAGTAATGGGCAAACTATTCCGTGGGTGGGCCACTCAGAATTGACGATAGTGCATCACACACCAAAAGTTCTGTATGAACCTTAAGGGGACCAGTACAGCTTGGTTTGGGAGATTTGGAGTACTCCAAAATTTATTTATTTGTCAACCAAAGTTTATTTCACATCGAAAAAAAATTTTCCTCGAAAAACTTTGTCGTAAGGTTTCAGGCACATCGTTGGTGCGATTCAACCTCTCAAGGTCTTGCTTTCTTCAGACAGCAATTCTACATCGTATGAACGTAGGGATTGGTGAAAAAAAATTCATGTGAAAAGTTACGGCCAATTATCAAAAATTTCCAATATTTAGGCTACTAATTTGCAAATAACTTGGCCAAAACGAAATTGTAAAAAAATTCCCTCGTTCACACGATGAGGATCTCTTTTCTGAACAAAATGAGCCCTTAACGACCTTGATCGGAACAACGATGTGCCTGAAACCTTACGACAAAGGTTTTCGAAGAAAAATTTTTTTTTGATGTAAAATAAGCTTTGGCTGAGAAATAAATGCATTTTGGAGTACTCCGAATTTCCAAAACCAAGCTGTACTGGTCCCCTTAATGATCATATCGTTTCATTAAGTTTAGGACTCCGATGCGTAGTTTAAAATACACAGGTTCTTCGAACCTTAAACAGAAGCCGAGCCATGTGAACTTTTGGACTATTATCATTATGATTATTATTACAAATTTGGAGAAAATTGCTCAGACCATTATATCGTTCTCCTTACAAAATCGAAGACAACTTTCCGATTGTTTAATCGTTGTTGCAAGACTACCTCGTGACCAGTCTAATTACTCTAGAATCTGTTTTCTTGCAATTAGTATTATAATGATGTCTAATCTAAGCCTACTGATTGAACGGGATTATTTCTTGGGCCGAATTTGGTCTGTAAGTCTCTCTTTGCCAATCACTGTTTCGAATAGCACCCATCGATCGCTGTCACATGGGTATAATACGTAATTGTACTCAAATTCTTTCACGTAAATGTGCCTTTTGTGTAAATTTTTTATTTTCCATTCATCGCACGTAAATTTTGACGCTCATCGCGAACTAACTACGTAAAAAAAAAAAAAAAATGATCATCCATTTTAGTGTTGAGCTATGCAAAAATATTCTCCCGCGTTTTCAATTGCGACATCATCGTTACATAATGACATATATTTTTCTCTTGTTTAGACCCAATTTGACAGTCGGAAAGTCTGAAGACGCTTCGACCCAGACTGAACACGTTTACATGATTCGTGCGGTTAGAAGTTGCCCGGGTCGCAGAAGACGTCCTCAGCTCATTGGAAGTTCGCGAGGAATGCAGTCTAAGGCAAAAAATAGCGGGATCAATTTTCCGATTGATATTTCGGTGCCCGAATTTCTTTATAGAAAAGCTTCGGACAATCTGATCTACGAGATGAGCAAGGGTAGTCGTAGCCCCGGCTACGTACCTGTACCAGAACGTTTCCGTTGGCGATATATTATGCCCACCACAATCAACTGATCGTCAGATTAGAAGAGCAAGGCTATGTCTGAAGTCAGTTCTTATATTATCTTCCCACCGGTACATGACGATGGATGTCATCTGACCCCTCAGTTGTTTTGATGGTGACCTTTGACCCTTCGGAAGTAGAAGGGCTTTTACCGAGTCTCAAATGTAGCCTGAAACCTCGATCGAAATTTACTACTTGATTTTCGTCACGTTTGTGTAGATGTGCACATGCAAGTCTGTACGAATTAATTATTATAGTAATGTCGAACTGTTCGATGATAGTTCATTTAAAAAAAATGTAAAACTCAAATCCGCCAGAATATGTTCTGATTTCCAATAAATGTATATACCTCGAGTTATTTTTCGTTGAGATAGATGAGATACTCATTTTTTGTAATTAATTTATTGCTTTTGAGTTTATATAGTATAATCGGTACATCATATGACAAAGTTGGTACAAAAAATGTCTTATTGAAGACAATACATCGTTATGGAGTATACAGGGTGTTTACAAAGATTCTTGGAGAATAATTGCAATTTTTTTTTGATTCTCCAAGAATCTTTGCATGGAATTGAGCACTTCTTGTCTTTTGTAATTTTTTTCAAAACTTGATAGTTCAGAGATGAAATGTTCTCAAAAGTTCAAAAATCTTTAGTTATTCAGCTCAATGTCATAGGAAAATGATTTTTTAGAAAAAAAATGCTGCATACAAAAGTCGTTTTATTTTCCAAGTAGAACAGAATTACGTAATGAAAAATATTGGTTTCCATTTAAAAAAAACAAAGTTGACCTTCTCCGGACCTCAGCGGCGCCTCCACTGAAAAATCCAATAACGCCCACTTCTTTTTCCCTCTGAACCCTGCAGCAACTTTTGTCCAAAATATTTTCTCATATCTCTCTTGATTTGGGAAATATCCGCCTGGGGAGATTGAAACTAAACACCCTGTATAATAAATTCTTGGTAGTTGCAATTGTTTCATAAATTTATATGGTTTTTTTTTTGTTAACATTTTGTAAACGCTCTCTTTCACGACTATCGAGCTCAACAAGAGCCAGTTTTTTTTCTTTTTCTCTACGAATGAAGGTCTACAACTTTCGTTCAGTGTCAGTGTCATCCGTATAAATATACCCAGACTGGTGTCAATATCACTGGAGTAAAGTTAACCGACACGTGTGTTCATACTGCCACTAAAGAAATCATCTGACAAGATGTGGAAAGCCTTGATAAATGAAAGGTGCTATGCAAAAAGAAAAAAAAAATTGCAAATTCAACATATTGCATTCATATGTGTTGACTTGAAAATTGAATTCCTGTTATCAACTTGATTTAAAAATATTCGCTACCTCATAGTCTATTGTCATAATACATCAAGGTTTGAGTATAGGGGGCATTCCGCCTTAACCCAAGCAGCCTTCAGATCTGATTTTGCATCCGGGGTACCATTTGGAATGAAGCCTCGGTCAGAGTGATCCCAACTCTGGTACCTTAGCAAATAACTAATATCTTGAGAATTATCACAGAGCTGATGAGGTGCATTTAGTTTATTTGAGTCGTGAGTCAAATTCATGGAAAAATTTTCTGGATTGTTTAAAAAAAAAAAAAAAAACATAGAATAATGTAGCCATTTGAATCCCTCCTTACTATGGCAAAGTCGCATTTAAAGGTCTGAAATAGCGATGTTTTCAAAAACGCTGCAACCTGTAAGTTTCCTCATAAGCGAATCAATTTTCGCAAAACTATTCGAATATTGGCAATTTATCCTATCTTCATTTATTTTATGGATTTCCAAGATTCGGGGTTTCCTCGATTCCCGTGTTCTTCCTTTTAATTTGTATTTAAAAAAAAAGGTTTCCATTGATTTGAATCTCTTCACTATTTACAGGCCAGAGGACTGGATCTTTTCAGTATTAAAATTAAACCCCGAAAGTATTTACGAACCTCCTTTTTCACCGAAATTTATTTTATATTGTTTGAATATAAATTGTTGGTTTCGTTCCTTTTAGAATTACGATATATCCTTCAATCAGGATTTAATTTTAGTAAATTGACCCCGAGTACCGAGGCGAGAGTACTATTTCTTTATGCCCTAAATGGTGAGGTCTGACGGCTGCTTTGGTTCAGGCGAAATGCCTCATAGAAAGAAAAATCCATATCAGCGATGAGAATAAGAATATGAGTTGTCATTTTCTTCCTCAATCGTTTTTCGGATTGTATTACCAATATTCTTAACGATCTCATCAAAGCCAACTATTTCAAATGAATTACTATCAATAATCAACGATCGGAATTAGTGCCCAAGAAACTGACATCTTAACCCAAAATTACCTTTACCGAAAGCCGAAAAAAAAGCAACATTACATCGTTCATGAAAGCTTCCAAATCAATACTTTTCTTTATCTAATTCCCACGTGCTGAAGTTATTCAGAGAAATTATTGACAGCAGCGTGAATGATTTGAACATTTAACTCAACATGCAGTTTCGTGTAAACTTTTAACAATAACCCCGTGACATTGCATACTGTGAAGAGTAATCCCACGCGTATGCGGTTTTTTATTCTCTTTGCAGCCCTTCGAGATGTGGATTGATTGCGATCCGACCCGTCACTGCAATAGAAGTCCGCTTGTTGCAATTCATCTCGTTGCACAGAATACTCGTTCGTTACAAGTTCGAACACCAGCTTGGCTCATGGTCGAAATGGAACTGGAGACCGGAGGCGATGGGGGAGTGAGGAAAGGTCGACCATATCAATTTCTCGTGTGGCACTGAACGAGTACGGTTTTAAAATGGGTTTAGACTACATAATAGAAACTGTTTGTTCGTCCCAACAAGTCAGCGGACAACCCTAAGATATTAAAAATTGAATTGTTACCATAACCGCAACTAAAGACAATGTTCAATATTATGTTAAATGATTATTGAATGTACCCGCAAACATGATTTTAATTATTCAAAAGGAAGAAACTGCTTACTGAACTTCATGGTTTGATGAAAAAACTTTTATATCCTTAACACGGTTTTCATTTTACCCAGATTATGCATGCGTGAACTTCGGTGGGTAAGAAACTATCTTTGAATAAAACTTATAACGTTTGTTTTAGACCTTGTTTTGTCGAAAGAAAATAAACTTTCGTGTACTGCGTGATACTGACGAAAAATTTGACCGAAAATTTCAATTTTCGAAATCGGTTTTAACATTTTTGCTGTTATAGTATCTCATAAAGGACAGAAAAAAGAGTATAGCCCGAATTGACCACTTTTGACACATCCGAAAGTTTCTCTTTTAAGATCTCTTATATATTTCCATAAGATCGTTTTCGTCGCCATCATTGCTCACTTCCATAATACTCATCTAGTAGCTCTTCTTCCGAAATACTTAACTGTCTAGAACTGGAAGTTTGCGATAATCGAACAAGAAAAATCCCTGCTATGAACCTGATTATAATTCAAATTTAAATATAAGTGATTTGGTATTGAATAGACCACATCGAATCAGCTCGGTGTACAACTCGCAGAATTTTTTTTTTTTTTCCTGGATTGTATGATTTTGACTGAAGAACCCTTCGAGTTCTCGGCAAATTGATTGGCGTTGAGTTTAATTAGTGAGGGAATTCGATGGAACTGGAATCCAATGTACACGAGGTTCTGCTCCAGGCGATTTCTTTATTCAGCAGGGGAATTTTTTATTTTTATTTTATTCTTTTCTTTTTATCGTTTTTTTTTTTTTTCCAAGGACGTTGAATAATCAAACCTACACAATTTCATTTTTATTTTACAATCTGCAAGAGCCTATCGATTTTTCACCATGGCAACTATGAAGCCACCCATCACCGGATAAAGCTCACACGTGGGTAAAATTTTTTTACGTAAATTAAACGAAAAATTTGATTTTCATTTTTACGAAAAAAAAGTAACGAGTGAGACCGTGGCGGGTAATTTCCACTCTACCAAATAAAAACTTTGTACAAAAACAACAAAACTGTGAGTCTGTTTACTCGAAACTCCAAACTTTTTGCTCTTCGCATAATTTATGTACTTAATTACAATTTGATCGTGATATCGTACAGACGTCGTTCAATATTTTAGGGACTTTATAATAATTGTTATACGATAAAATTTGGCCACGGAGACTTACGCACAATGTTCCCCACTATGAATGGTCTTCAAGTTTTCAACTATATCCATTTGCTTCCGAATCCGATTAAATCAAGTGCCAATAGTCGTGACCGCATCCTGCTGACCTAAGCGAATTGAATGAAATTGAAATTTAGTCACATCTTTCCCAGTAACACGTATGCACATACCTATACACGTGAGACGTGAGCTCTGATCAAAGTGTGTAAAATAAATTGGTGGACGGAGTCTTTGTGCTTGAAAAGTTTGAGATCCCAGAGGCAAAAGGAGTCTGATACCTTCGGTAATTGAATTGAACAATCCAGGAGTCGATAGCTAGATGACTTTTCCCTAATTCTGCGTTGGTATTCTTTGTAGTCTATTCTGACCCCGTAGTGAATGTGAATTGATCAATCGAATTATTGTGCAGCACGCCAGTGGCTGCCAAAAACCGGAAATTCGTTATCTCTCCCTCCCTCCTTGACCCATAAGGTCTTTTATTAAAAAAATCAATGTCTGGTCTGTATTGTTACTCATAATTAAACCAGGACTACTACTTTCGCCTCTCGGCATGCCGGCGCGATCCTAAGCCTTATTTTTTTCTTGATTGGATGCGGCAGAGCCAAAGCAAGAGGGAGAGAAAAAGAGAGTAAAAGATTAGCTCTCAATAGGAAATAACCTTTCCATTGTTGCTCAAATTCGTTCAATTGTTAATACTCTCCTTTCCTCTTATCCGTCTTCTTATACTCGTCAATTCCTCGGCACTGGCTTCCGATATTCGATCGATATAAATAAAACTTTGTACAAATATAACCGCGATTTTAGTACAATTCTGAATTCGAGTAAAACAGACATTAATTTTGAAAATTCACGTGCTGCAGAGTAAAATGTTGATAATAATGAAGAAAAAAAAGCAGTAACTGTCTGAAGTTTACATCTCAAAATTTGAACTTTGAATGCATATATTCAGTTTATAATGTGCTTTACTTGTGCAACCACAAATATCTGTGGTTAAAACGGTCTAGAAATTATCTTCTCGTATATCGTCGCCAGTGTTATCACATTCCCTGTTTCCAAAGTGTATATAGGTATGTATTATTCGAGGAGGTCGAGGTAGGTATGTATGTATGTACATACAAGGTAGGTAGATATTTCTCACTGAATGTGCTGCGTTTCACTGCACATATGAATGCATGTTAAACTACCTGTGCCAACCGCTTCCGATATGGACTTAAAACTGAAACAGCAACTCACAAGAACAACGCACTGCCTACCTACCTACCCTCTAATCTATTATAATATTTGCCAACTATTCTGTTGAACTTGGTAGGTGGTTGGTTTGCTTGAGTTCTATGCACGTGCTGCGTGATGAAACTTTACTAAAATATATCTCGGTTTATGGAGCTAACTTTCTCGTAGCAATGACCCTGTTACAGGCGTCTGAATTCGTTGATAGTGTATATTACTTCTTTATTTCGTTTTTTAACTTCCCACTTTAGCATGAGGGAAGTTATTGTCATCACCCCGAAAATGAAAATTTGAGTTTTCACCACATCTCCATGTTTCAAGGTCAAGAGAATCAACTCCGACCATTTCAGATTGACGTTAGGTGTATGTATTTGTGTGATCAGTTTTTTTTTTTGTCCAACGATATCTCGAGAATGAATGATCGGATTCTAACGAATTTGATATCAATCGACGCGGATTCTCCAAACTTAGAACTGATTAGATTCTGGATTTGATCGGTCTAGTAGTTTTTGAGATATTCGTAGAACAAAATTTTGAAAAAAAAAATTTAATCGACGATATCTCGAGAAAGGATCAACGGATTCCAATGAAAGTTGGTATCTCAAGATTTTCTGAACCGTTGATCACGAATACAAGGATAGATTTTTTTTTTAACTCCTCTCATCTGAAAATTGCCTACCAATAATTATCTTAGGAAATCTTCATGCAGGTGTTTTTTTGTTTCCTTGAAAGATTTGGGCGGGAAGTTTTAGGTCTATAGCCCATCATGGTCAGCCGATTTACCTGCTTGTTTTTTTTCGGTTCTGCTCTGAACTGTTATGTACTGGGGGTCATCGCAGTTTTGTGAAAAATGTTCGGTCGCTTACCTTGCGAACATTGAAATCCTACTGCAATTTTTCTATTTTCACTTTAATCTTATCCTAACTGATCGCGAATACGCGAATATCGCCGAGTAGGTACGCATCTTGAGGTAGATTAGGGTAGACGCCAACATCGTTTGCATATTTTGTTCGGTACTTCCATACAGTTATACCCTTTCGGTATGAGTATCAGCTGGTTACAGTGTCGGACATATGAAACGGTTCGTAAACTTTCAAAGTTCCTCAATTTTCTGCTATGTCTTTTGGAAACTCTGTTCGCTCCGTGACTAAACTTATTCCGAGGGGAACACAGTGGCGGAAAATCGGAGGACAATTTATAATATATTCCTAATTTCTATAAGATATAGTCCAATATTTTCACCCTATAGCAATGAATTCCAAAATATTGCAATTAAGTTGTAAAAAAAAAATTTGATCAACCCGAAGTTTTGCTACTGGAAATTGTAAAACTAATTTTTCTCATCAACCTCGTTGTCCCAAAATTTTAGCAAACCAGATCAATCAAGTCCATAATTTTCTTAGACTACAGAATAGTCGAGTAACAGTTACCTTCACTTAAGTGTAAGATTATATCAATGAGATTTAAGTATATGGATGCTTGTATGATTAGTGTAGAGGTGACAGGTTTTGCCGCTCGCTTCTTGATTACTATAATTTAATTTAGCATCCGACAGACGCTTACCTAATGCCAATTTGAACCTTGCAATTTCCTACTCAAATTACACCTATTTAATGATCTAAATTTGGTATTCATATCATATTTTTTTTCGTCATAAGGGTTAAGTTTTTCAATTATTTATTTTTCTTTTTCTTATCAGTTCTATCTGTACAATACATTCACGTACTTTTCATAGACTAATTTTTTGCAGACTATTGCACAGGCAGTGCCATGATTGATTTTCCATCTTGATCGACCCAATCGTGTAAACTAACAGGTCTAAAAAAAAAAAAAAAAATTCCACACATTGTAAAATCGCTGCACGTCTGTTTTGTGGACATAACGACTCTTGTGGGCACTGTGTGACCGTGCATAATCATCACTGTTCAACCGTATGCAAATTCCACATCACTTTCGAAACACATTTGAGATGTTGGTTTTTTCGAAAAACAAATTTACTGTTAGAGTGTAAATGATTTTTAACAGTGCTGTAAACGTTCAAATATTGTGTTTCAAGCTAGTGGCATAATATTTGAAGTTTTGTACTCGTTTACAATCCTGTACGCTGTTTTTAGTCGAAATTGCATCAATTCACCGATTGAACGATTTCTTTCGGGCTCTAAAACCAACGGTATGAATCGAGAACATGTGAAAAAGCTATTGTGTTGGCTCCAGTTTCCAACTCTGCACCAACCGATCAGTGTGTACAGACTTCTGCTCACTTGAACTGCATAGTCAATCCCTGATCGATTAATAAGCTTCGACACATGAAGATGAAACTTGAAATACAAGTTTTTCAGCAACCTAAAAAATTCTCGATGAGTCCTCCGATGTTTCTCAACGTCAGAAACCAACACCGAAACTATTCGAAAGAAATAAAAAACGTTCGAATCAAAAGTAGGCGTTGGGTGATTCTTATTTTACAAGTAACAGGCAACTATCATGGTCGATATTGCCATGTAAATTTCTGCTTATTGATATAAGTCACTCGGAATTATTGTTAATATTTCAGATGATGATGGTACAGAGTAATAATTGGCAATCTCGCTACTCCATTCTAATAGTTTCCATACAAAAATTTCCTCGCTAAAAAAGCCTATATTTCATTCGGACATATATTTGAATGCAAAAGTTTTTCAGGGTAGTATAATGTACCCACAAAATGGGATGGTCAAAATATTTTCCATGTATAATGCGGTACGCTCCATTAATTTCAACATATACATACATAGCCACCGTATTATTAGTATAACCAACAATTTTTGACCACGTTAATTGTAATCTGGAAATATATTGCCGGAAATATTATATTACTGGCGCAATTGATCATAAAAAATAAATGTTACTCTCGGTATGTATGTACTCGTGTATATGTATATGTATGTACAAGGTCGACGTAGATCTGCATACGTGAATACATACGTATACGTGTGCAAAAGGAAATTGATAAATAATAGAACGTACAATATAAATGTATAAAATTTGAGGATGTATAGGGGCCACGGTGTCCATGGGAACAATTGAATACTAATGAAACTCGGCTAGGAATTATGCAGGGATTTTGCGAAATCGTTACAGCAGTGGATATACAGACAGTTGCGTTGATATTTGACAGCATTTCAAGTATCCGAAAGAGTATCGACGATTCAGCTTCGTATTTCTAGCCAGATAGGTAAGTTAGTCCTGTTTTTCTCATCTGCGTCATCAAAGAATGAAATAAAAGTGGATTTGATTGATATCCGTAAGCCTACTGGTGATTTGCATAGCGTGATATTGGTGAAAAAAATTCATGAAGGAGGATGAAAATTACGAATTCACAAATTCACGTAACATTGATACAAAGCGAATGACGAAACTACTCTCGGATATTGAATTTGCATACAATGCCTGCCTCAACGGCTTCAATCTCAGACAATGAGATTACTTTTCTATGTAGGACACTCGGGTAGTGGATAGTAATGCGAATCATATTTCGCCATTAGTCTGTGGCTGAAGTTCAATTCTCGTACTTCACCACTGTCTTTGTACCCGCCAAGACAGAGCCAGAACCATAAATACGTTCAATTTCATTTCATTTTACGTTAAATTTCTTGCGACCACACATGGGACTTGTTTCAAAGTATTGACTACTTACAAACTATTGAACCTATACTGAAACTAATTTCAGTCGGCAAATTTTACATTTCAAAGCAAAAATTGGAGACATTGATATCCGAGGTGAGAGCTGCTAAGTAGTTGGTAGTATATGTGGATCAAGTATTACCATAATTGGATTAATTAATTGAAACAAGTAATGTGGATTTATGGAGTACGGACTGGGCTCATAAATCGTTCACCCAAAGCAGC
Source organism: Macrophya alboannulata (assembly GCA_949628255.1). Classification (NCBI taxonomy): domain Eukaryota; kingdom Metazoa; phylum Arthropoda; class Insecta; order Hymenoptera; family Tenthredinidae; genus Macrophya; species Macrophya alboannulata. Next base: position 13,497,400 of record OX451209.1, read on the forward strand.
TTTCCAATGATCGAGTAGACACACGCTTTGGCATACCGGTATTCATGGAAATTGATCGAGTCCCCTAACCGAGTGCCAATTTTAAAGTTTTCAAGAAGTGTCCTAGAAAAATGGTATTGGTTCCGAAGCCATGATGCATAGGGAAGTGTGAAACACTGGTTACCCAGTTAAAACCCACCTTCCACCGAATAGTTGTTCGCGAAACGTTCGGTTGGTCTTATAAACTTTGAAAAACGCATAAAATCTCAGAACGTGAGAAAAATTTAATCAACTTGACTTCGCGTTCCGAAAGCTCGCGCGCCGCTTCCGAAGCTTTGAGGTTACTGAGATTCTCGTGGAATTTTTGACGTGCTTTGCCCTTTGTGCAAGACCCTTTACGGCCATAACCTTGCGGTGGTTGGGACTCGAGATTTAGATTCAACGAAGTGTCGAAAGCTTTCTATATACACAGCAAGATGTAAACTTTGCTGAACTTCGCTCAACCACCGCAAAGGAGAGATACATGCCAAAATATACGTACCCGCACGTAACTCCCATCCCACCTATTTCCCCTGGACCAACCCTACTGAAGAATGCTGTGCGCGTGCTAGTGGAAAAAATTTTTTATCCCAATGAATAACCATCAACATAGTGGAAAAAGTAAACGGTTCGAGAACGCAAACAAACCATAATCTAAAACTGGATGTAGGAAGAAGATCTTACAGCGCAGTTCAACGAAGCCTCTTTTTCATGGAACATCATCTCAGGTCCGAAGCGCTGCTTGTCAGACTTGTGTCAAGTTGTCAGGATCGATATTTTGGGTTAAAGACTATCGTCTGTTACGCTTAAGACTGTTCTCGAGACATCGTCAGGAAAAGAAGTCCGCGTAATCCACGAGCGATTTTTCAGAGACAGAATTAAAGCAAAATTTTCGTTCTTCAACTATGATTACTCCTCATACCGATTGGTGGAGTATTGAGCGCAAGCCGGATATAAAGAGGGAAATAAACTGCAGGGACTTAAAATTTGTCCGAATTTGCGAAACGCAATTAAGGAGAGAGATGAATGGTGTAGAGAGTGAGAAGGCAGAAGCTCAGAAATGGATGATTGCTACTGGTTTGAGTAAATTTGTGAACTTTGAAAGCCACGAGTCATTTGTCACGCGACGGAAGTGGAAGCAGGAAGTGGAACGAGTTTCCCAGGCTCCTGCGTTTCCGAGACCTCTTTGATCCGCCTAAGAGAAGGACGGTGGATAGTGGAGGTTGAACGCTGCATCAATGAGGTGACTTTCATGAAAGGAGAGAGAAAGGAACGGAGACGTAATTTCCGAATCTACCAACTCCGGTCCCGCATAGCGGACGTGATAGATTTTCGAGGAATGAATAAAGGCTTTTCTCAAACCCCCGGAACGGAGGTTCCAGAACAAATACTTGAAGTAGACGAAGGGCTTGTTCAGAAAATGACGGTCCAGATCAATGGATTCACTCGAGGAGGTGGGAAAATACTTCCGAGGATTACTGATACTTGACTAAGTGCAATCAAACCGGTCGCAATTTGAACTGCTTTTTGTATCGACTGCGACCAAGAGAGATGAGTGCGAAAAATGGGCGAAATATTATATACGTATAGGTAGAGCCACTCGAGTATATTCACAATCCTATCTACAGCATACCACGCACAACTCTACCCCGTTATCGCCTAGTGACCATCGCCTATATCTTGACCATTTTCCTCTACTCCGGTTCGTCATTATTCTCGCTCTTCCTCTCGATCCCTAGAGATTAATTCCGCAAACGTAGGAGTGGTAGTAAGAGAGAAGACGAGAATCCGGGCTTCTAGATATGCTGCAAAGTTTACAATTTCGAGGCTCATATTCGACGTTCACACTCTTGAGATGATTTCATGATCAGGAAAAGGGATTTCTTGGAGAGGGGCCATTCTTCAAATTCGAACGTGTATCCGGAATCGCGGCATAGTCAGGCCTGCGAGAGAAACTTATAATTCCTTGATTTTCATTCCCTACTAAATGATCCGTGTAATACAAAGGACTTTAAATCGACGTATAACGTGGAGGTACGGATCGGGAAACTTCGTTACACAATCCAGGGTGAGTCTCCGGATATCCAGAATCCTAGTCCAGACTCGTCGGAATCAGGAACGAAAGATCGTAAAGTTAAATCCTCGCTGGTACAGGAACGCGCGCAAACTCGCCAATTCGGTGTTTGGGCTTCACCGAATCGAGAATTGCACCTTCAAAAGCTCAGATGTTAACTCGAGATACAGTTTCAACGGTAGCTTAAACTTTTGGCTCAAATATCTATCGAGTTTTAAAGCTGAACTAAACTGGATTTCCGTGCAGAACTTCGCCAACATAATCTTTCGTTCGAGTATAATGTCGCAAAATTAGTTACAAAAAAAGTATTATTTGCACATAAAACTGAACAGTCATTCACCCAACTGAATAAAAAATGATAATCTTTTGTAATTGTTGAAAAATTTCAGCGAAACCAAAGTCTATCCACAAAACAGCGAATGCTCTTTTTCATTTCGTAGCAACGTCTATAAAAATGTCGAGAACAGACGGTCAGATATTATGGACCACGAAATGTGCCGTCAGGTGCGGAGTGCGTTGTTTCGTATTCTTCTTATTTTCAGTAAGCACGAGGCACAGTCTTCATTTTTACTTATTAACCTCGCCGCTATAATCTAGGAGAGTGAAAAATGTAAATGAAAAGACTCACTGATATTCTTGTCTCTGTACTGCGGGAGAGCTCCTCCGAAGAGACAGGTTATGGATATCCAGAGTACAAGCCAACACCGCTCCATATTTTTTGTCTGAAAATGAAACAGAGAAGAAATGAATTAATTTTTTTTTCTTATTTCAAAAAAATTAAAGGACAGTAATAAATTTATCACATGAATAATAAATCGTTTCCATTACAAATGATCCAACCTTCCCTAATCCTCTTAAATATATTATCACCATCACTCAGGGGACTAATAGAGGCATCGTGAGATCAGTCTCTAAATCTTAATACATGGTGTTTTTCTTATTCTTATTTTCCATCTCACAATAGAACAATGTGTTATTTTTTTGAGATATAAAACTGGTTCTAGAAATTGGCTAGCCTGATTCCGGGCATTCTCATTATTATTATTTTCAAGGATTGATAGGTAATCGTGATTTTAATCTCATAATGGCCGATGTAGATACTTAGCGGAATTTAATCTCGTCTACTCGGATCATTCATTTGTTAATTGAAAGAAGAATAAGTGAAGAAAAAATAGAAAAAAATTGTGTGGAAAATAAATCCCAATATGGTTCTAATATTTTATCCATATGTGCCCGCATAGTTATGCAATGTTAATGTACATGATAGGTCATCTTTGATGAAGCAGACTCAGTCAGGGGTCTTTCGATACTCCATCGATCACCATAATACCTGGCTGCTCGATTTCATGCTCAGCTGCTTTAATATATTCTTAACAGTTTATTCTCATCATAAAAATAGCCGCGAGAGAGAAGCTTTGCCGTGACTGCCGATATGAGGACATGTATACCTCAAACAATAGGGTGAGGGTCGAAATTCGGCAAGTCCTAAATATAGAATGGCCGATATTTGGATTATCAAAAGAACTGAAATTCAAAATGTGAGCAGGCGATATATTACGAGAATCTGTAAAGTGGACGAGGAAAAAATTAAACACAGAAATGTAATGAAAATTTTTTTTTTCGATGACAAATATTGATGATGATGAAGATCGCGAGGGGCTAAATATCGAATTGACAAAAAAAATGGAATACTTCAAAATTTGAGCTGCCGCAATTTTAGTATAGTAAATATCAGGAACGATTATAAATTCTAAGTTAATAAAGTGAAAGGCCAGAAACTGGAAAGGTCAAAGTCTCAGATCGTATAAACACAGAAGGGCCAAATTAGCGAAAGTGCCGAAACGTACTTATTTCATGTATTCCTTGTTCGTTAGAGTTCGGAAATTCCCAAAAGATTATCAAAATACAATTTTCCAAGATTCGGATGTATCGAGATTTTCACCCGTCTAAATTTTGCATTTATAATTCTCTTCTCTCTTAGCTATTCTCGATTTGAATTTTTAAAAATGTAAACTTTCTACTTCATTTTCATCAATATTTCTGCTCGTTCGAATTACGAATGATCTGAAAATACATTTTCGAATTATAATGACCCGTTCGGTTAAATAACCATTAGTTGAAATAGTTCTTCGACGAAATTCTTTAAATCAAAATCTCCTCGTTACTTTAGTATTGGCATTTTTCAAATACAAAATATCAGTTGGTATTTTCATATTTCGAAATTTTCACTTCCACTCTGAACGGTTAAACCAAAACTATTTCGCACCAATTTCATAACAATTCGAAAACTGTTTCCAGCGGCATCGATAATAATATCAACAATATCTAATATCGTATATTTTCCAGAAAATGTAAATGGAGGTAACTATACTGTGTGAAATTGAGTGGATCTCACACCGTGAAAGGCAGTTCATTGCAGTAGGTACATTAAAGTCTTCTAGGTAAGCTGTAAAAAATTAATGGAAAAATCTCGCAATATACCTACTCGACGATTTTTCTTATCAAAATTCTTCACTATAAAGATACACAACCTACGTTCAGGCTTGAAGAGGTAGGAATGTCGAATTTTGATTAACAGCGTCTGTCACAGTGCCTGGTCGAGAGATTACCCGTTGGTCTCAGCTGTTCCCGCAATCTCTAGACTCCCGAGCAAGTTCTAATGGAAACTCTTCTAATTGGTTCTGTTTCCGCTGGTTCTTAACGAGCCTAATGCTATATTCCAGGGACGTGACACGCATGAAAAATCGAGGCGGTGGCTGTGAGCCCTATTAAAAGATATTAATGACGTCTTGTCCCTAGGTCTGTCCATTTACTCGTCTTACAATAAGACTTCGTTCTCGCTACCTACCCGACTTACCTTCTATATCATTCTTAATTGTATGATCTAAGAGCTTCGGAATAAAATGTTACCCAATTGACTGGACTGAGAATGCGATTTTCGGAGGCAGGACAACTCGCACCGTTGTTTTATACCTGGAGATTTATGCCCACGCACTCACGTCTCATGTCTCAATTATAAGAACTCGCCTTCTATTTCCAACACGAACGAGCTGCAATATGTATTAATAAATGATTCTATATTGCGATGAACTGCCCACTTCTTCGTATAATTGTCACCGATCTGTTAACCAACCGTGAATTTCAACGCCATTTCATCTCTTATAGTTCAGAACAATTAGATCTTGTTGCGAGAGAAGAATTGATCATAATTCGCTGTGCAGACAACGGACGACAAATAGCTGCAGTATGGATAAATGGCAGGAAAAGACGTTTTTTCCAACTCCAGAATGTAGAAACGATAATTCTTATTTTTGTAAAAATTGCCTTAAAACAAAAAGCTCCGGTTATTGAAATATAAAACAAAAATGACATCAGAGCCAGGGATTCACTTCTTCGAATTTGATACCAAGAGGCGTAGAAAAACTGAAAAATAACAATGCAATTGATTGGGTTCTCAAAGTAGCTGGAGCTTTGAAGTTTTGATGTTAGATTCCTTGTCACGTGACCAACCCGATGATTGTGAAGATTCGACGTAGTTCTTTGGTGAAAATAAATTTTTTTTCTAACAGTATCGACGAAGATTTTATACGTAGCCTGGCAACCTTAGAGAAGAACCTTTTTCACAAAATTTCGTTATAGAAACCACGACTTGAAATATTAAGCGAGCAACGGTGAGTTCGCTAGGCCTAGTTTGTGCTTGGAATTGGATATAAGGTCTGGCCTGGCCAGATACTCCCACGAACTGAGTTGAATCAACCATCGATCGGCCGTCCTTCATCTGCCAATGAAGTCAAGTCACTAAACAAACGAGCTCATCCAGTCTTGTTGTTCAAATTACATTCTAACAACAACCTTCCTCACGATATTTCGCCTGCGAAAATGGTTTGCTCATTTTCTCATTTCAAACTCATTTGAAGTCATTCCCTCATAAATTCAACGAAAGCCCTAGCCCTTGAAATATAGTGCGAAAAAAGCCCAATACTGTTCCAGGGACTTGTGACAATACTGGCCGCAGATACTGGCCCGGTAGTAGATCATGTCAATAGCGCTGGCAGATTTTTAAATTGTTCAATGCTGGCCCAGCGCTGAATGTCGACGCTCGGCTGTCAAAGTTGGGCCAGTGCTGGGCCGTATTACTATATTGGCAGATTCTTCCTGGGTTCAGTTCTGTGTACAAAAAATAATTGTACAAATCAAAATATCCTCTGTCCAAAATTCAGAAATAATAATTTGCATTTCTGTAGCTCATTGCGTGTGACGGTGTACACCCATGTGTACGTTCCTCAGTGGGCAGGGTGTGGCTGAACTCGAGGAATGTTTAATGATCCACGTATATCCTTCGGTTAACCAAGAATTCACAGGTCTGGCACAGAGAACGCGCTCAATGACCTCTGCCCCGAGGGTAGTAAACGTTTATTCTGTGGTCTCAAAGCTTATACTGAATGAGGAAAACTGCAAACGCCGTATTTTACCGGCGAGTCAATCCGGAAAAACTGAAAATAAAACTAGAGCAAAATGGAGATTGATTTTCCATTACTATTTAAGAAATTCAATAAAACTTGCAATCCTTGAAAAAACTTTCGACTTATTTTCAGATGAGAGAGAAAAAAATTGTTATTTGGATTTGCAGAGACGTCCGGTAAAGACGAAATAGTCTGGGATTAGATTAACACATTCTAAATGCGAAAAACGTACCTGTGTCAATAAATTTTGCTGCTCTGGTCGATTTATGGATAAAAATTAACGATGAAATACATAGATACGAGCGTGAGTTAGCTTTCTAACTTCGCGCTCCTTGCAGATACAATTTTTCCCAATAAATTTCTTGTAATATTTTTCCTTTAGGTTAAACGAAAGACTATATAGTAAACCTACCTAAACTCAATTCTTGAAGGTTCGGAGTAAGTAGGTGGAAAATTGTAGATATACTTGCAAGTTTTTTTAAATATCGTATAGCGTTATTGTTTCCAACCACTTAAGCCAAGGAAAGCCGGTTGGCATATTCACTAAATCGAATACTCGCTTCTTTACACAAATTGCACGTAATTTGCCAACCAGGCTGCAATAACACGGCACGCTTCACTTCTTCCCGTTCTATAAAAACGAGTACAGTCGAGTTAAGCTCGTCGTTAGAGTTAAAAAGAATAAATAAGGGAAGAAAGCTGGACGAGAAATCTAACGGAAATAGAAAGTAAGCTTGCCATAATTCCCTGGTGTTTGGAATTTGTTTACGATAAACCCACCTGTTGATCAACGCAGTTTATGCAATCCAGCCTTGGCGTGGATCAAGTGAGATTCAGTCCTTGCCTTGGGCAGGTGTGTCACGGGAATGGGGGGGCCAGGATGTTATGGTCGTCTAGAAGGTCTTCAGGGTAACGCGCAGGTGCATTCGCATCCTGATCGATATAGGCAGTAAGTAGGAAGGTGGGTAGGTGAGGGTCACGGAGGGTGACTCGGCTATCAACTTTAATGCCTTACAGTTTTCCTCCTTTTTCCCTCCCTGCAGTTGCAGAGGATCGGGAGCTGCATCCCCGGGTGAACACGTATTAGAGACGAACAAGCGTGTGCACTAACCAGGATCGTATTGAGGATCAAAAGGGGAAATCAGATCTATATCTAATTCCCAGTAATTTGAAAAAGGCAGCAACTTTTCGAGCGATCGAAATTCCGAATGTGACATATGAAAATTTCATTTTCAAATGTTTTCTCAAATAATTATAAGTAATGTAGGTATAGGTATTTGAAGATAAAAAGTCGATTTTGTATATCAATCGGCAAGAATTGACGGAGCGAATATTCTGCTTATGATAAAACGAAAGTCTGCAGCAAATTTTGGTAATATTGGTTCGACAGTTATCGATCAGCTATAGGTACTGTGACTGGATTTGAAACTGCCACCTATCCCGCACTAGATTTCGAAATTTTGATATATTTAACAAAAAAGTTCGGTGCCTTAAAAATTACCAATCTTGTTTTTTAATATTCGATATTCAAATTATTCAAAGCATTACCAGGAGCCCCGCCTCGTTCGAAAGTTATTTGACGGATGAACGGATAGGCGGACAACGTAAAGACCCTATAAGTGCTCCACTTTTTTGGGACACAAAAAATTCCCGATCAGGGACCGTGTAGAAACGTTCCAAAGACTTGCCACAGGCTAAACCAAAGTCTTTTCATTTTACCCTGAAGAGGAGTTGAAAAGGAATAAGTTCTGAGGACTGCTGTGCACCAAAAAAAAAAAAAAAAAAAAATTTGTCGAAAATCCAGTTTTACCACGGAAATTGATTTTTTTCTTTCGAAATTTAAGCACTCAGAATTTTTTAACCTACACAACTTTTTGAACCCAAATGTAGTCGAAGTGAAATGAGCATTAGAATTTTCATTCTAGATAGAAATTCAGGAATATAAGCATGGAGAGAAAATTTCATAATTTCCAAGCGTTGGTAAAAAAAAAAAAAAATCGTTACTGAACTGATATTTGCATATCAATGATCATTCAATCATTAACTGGAATGCCGTGGTGACCCCCAGTTCAGGTAGGTATACGTTCATCGATAAATTAATTTACATATCGCCGCACCTTCTAACTATGTCTATCTAATTGCAATTATAAAGCGTACACATCAAATTATAATTACCCGGGTCGCTAAACCCTGGGATTCTACTTGGTCCCTCGTTGTTAACATAAATAACTGCAAGCCCTCCATACTGAAATCCCCTTTGACATCTAGGTGGACGGACACAATTACAAGCCCACTGCGAACGGTATACCTACTCTCTTAATTTTTCGGGGCGAAAGTTCACTTCTTGAGAGTGAAAATCGCGCCACTCTCAATTCCACTCTAAAAAAAAAAAAAAAAATGAGACATCTCACTCTTCATGAGTGAATTTTCACTCTTTTTTTCTCATTCTTGTGAAGAGTTGCACGATTTTTACTGCATGCATCGGTAAGTACACAGATACATACATCAGAGTGTGCCAAAACAATTCGACATTAATTTTCAGAGCTTCCAACGCAAAAATCTTTAGAATTACGTCAATTAATCAACCTGCCGAAAGAGCAGCGCTCTTATTAGAGAGCATCGACTCCAAAATCTAATCAGATCTGAGTCTTGATAAACCCTTTCGATCGCCGTAAGAACCATTCCGATCGGTCGATTCATTCTAAAGATATCGTACGATAAAAATTTATTCATCACACACACATACGGACGTCCATCCAAAAATAGTCAGAATAGCTTCCTAGGACCCCAAAACGTCAGGATCTGATGGAAACTCGATTTTCGAAAATCGGACTAAAACCAATAACTTCCCTTTTTTTAAAAATTTTCAATTTTCACAGGGGTAAATTAAAAAAGAAAGAGAAATAACTGTTTAAACAAATAAATCGATGATTCCATTTCCATATTTTAAATGATATGAAAAGTTATTCCTATACTCCTCGGGAGGCTTGATTTCGTAGTAACCAAAGGGGCAGCGGGGTGAAGAGAAAATAAAATGATTGAGCTTTCAGGAAAGCTCTGTTTGAAATATCGCTCACGTCGTTAAACTTTGTTATAATTTATGTCATAGATGCAGTGTATCAACTTTATTCTTATTCAAATAGAAGCGATAAACCGGAGAAAGAGCTTCCTCGACATCGTGGACTCCTTGTAATAGCGGCGGTCGCTGCACTGCGTCAACTCCCAGTGCGCGAATACGGGCGTCGGGTTCCCTTCTCCGAGCGGAGACGGGCGCGGGCGTCGCCGGGACGCCCGGCCTGCCGCACCGTCGCGGTCGACCCGTACTCCGTTATATTATATATCGTAGGCGTTCACCTCCCACGCAACATGATGTCCGTGTGCGGAGTCGCCACCAGCCCACCATTCCGGGTGATAATTAAACGTCTTTTGCCCACCTACCACGATATTCCTACGATATCCCTTATACGGTTACAATTTCTTAGCCGACTATCCTCAGGGTGGTCGGCTAGGCGCTGGACCGAGCGCATAAAGTAAACTAAAGTAAGGTAAAGTGAAGTGAAGTAAAGTCCTCGTATTTATTGGTATATAAGGACGTGATAAGGGATAACTTCTGCGTTAACGTGGGCTCCGTGGATCTCGAGTGAGTCTGCCGGCAAGTTCACGTTCGCTTTATGTACTGTCACAGGAGAATTTCTCGCTCAACTTGATATTAACCGATCGACGAGAAGAGGTATATTCCGTATTCGAGCGAGTCTCGTTATCGGTCGTTTCTGAATTGGATAGAAAAAAAAAAAATACTGTTCATTTACTGTATCGCGAAATTTTGAAGAAGCTTTTCTGTTTCCACACCGATGCCACGCTTTGAAAAATTACTCAGTCTTTTCGCAGCTGATTCATATTTCTATTTTGACACACAATTAGATAATTGTTTCAGATCTCATACACTTCGTCTTGCATTAATTCAGCCTGAAAAAGAAACAGTGCTTCTCGCAGGGTACGGGTCACATCGTTCATCGAAACTTTTTGAAATTTGTAGAGAACATTCTAAAACAATGCTAATTTTCATATTCATAAATTGAATTTATCGCATATCATTGGCTTATTACCCCATTTTTACTATTGGTGAAAAAAAAACCCCAATAATCGGCTGTAAAAAAATTGAGTCAGTAGAATAATTCTTCACAGCGCTATTAAGAACAATCAAATTATCGTATCAATTGTGACAATCCTATAGATACGTGTTATATATACTTATATGGGTAGGTAAATATTTGCCATCTCTCCGTGTCCTAATCGCGCCGGAAAGTATTCTTAACGGTACTTGAGTAAGCTTGAATTTGAGCTTTCATCTTTAGTACAGCGAAAATCTTGTGAGATCTCTTTTAATTAGTTTAAACATCAGGTGTATTTAAGTAATTACGACCCTCATTATTTAATCATTTGGTTCTTATAGCTCCGTCGACGTATTTCATTCTGAATTACCTTCCTGAGACGGCCTATTAAATGCTTTACGCATATCATTTCATCCGTTTTAAATATACCTACCTCGTGATTTTCAAAGCGCGCTTATTTCTTCCTCTATACTTCAGGTGCTGTATTCAAAATATCAAAATCTCACACAGGTAATACCTACGCTAAAACTCACTTCGTGTTACTAATGTTTATATAACATGACTGGAACAAGTATGAGTAAGTACGATAGTCTATCTGACTAATATCGCTCAGGGGTTTTTCGGGTCGCTGATTCCAAATCTGAGGTCTAAGATCCCAATTCCAGACATTTGCAGAGCTAATATCCCGAAATATTTGGATAATTTAAATATTTAGATTGGATCCGCCATTTGAATTTTGAATTTTAGACCTCAGATTCGGAATCAGCGACCCAAGAGAGCCAAGACAGACTTTCGTACTATTTGTGCCGGTCAAGTTATATGAACATTGGTATACCACTAAGAGACCACCTAGAGTTTTATGCAATTTGCTTTTATGCAACAGCAATTTATTGATACTGTTGAACTATAGAAGTACAAAAATCGAATAGGGATCTGTAACGCATGAAGTGATTGATTACGTGAAGTATTCAAAGTTCGGCTTATATGACGAAGATATTTGCAATTTTAAGAAAATGTATTGACAGTATTTTTTGGCCTCTTACCCACACAGCACAGAACATCTACAGGATGTCCTATCTAAGTCTTATACAGCCCACGTATATCCAGGACCAATCGAATATCCTACAAATATCCCATATTTGTCCAGGATCATTGAAACATCCTCAGGATATCCTGCCATTTCACTCGGCCGTACACAACGTCCCTGAGATATCTCGAATACATACGTTTCGTCAGAATCATCAGTAGCTAGTTAGAATACACGCGCTACGTCGATATCATATGGTCGTATCGTGAAGTTTAAAGGTAAAATATCTTTAAAAGTTCAAAGATCTCTAGTTGTTTAGCTAAATATCATAAGAAATTGGTGTCCCACAAAAAAATATTTTCCACAAAAGTTGTTTGATTTTTCAAGTAGAACAAACTTAGGCATTTAAAAATATGGGTTTCCATAAAAAATGAAACCAAGTGAACTTCTCCCGGCCTTGGCGTCTCTACCTAATGAAGATCTTGCTACAACCATGTTCTTTCTCTCTCGATAACCTACAAATTTCATCCGAAATATTTTTTCGTATCGTGATCAGTTTTCGAGATATTGGCTTGTAACACTTTAAAAAACTCACCCCGTATATGCCATAGCCCCTTGCGTGCGGTCAGAGTCAGACGGCCGCGGCTGAGCACCGCGGCGCGGCGCCCGCTCAAAACCTCTCTCGCAAGCAAAGTAACTTTGTTACTTGATGAGGCTGGGCTCATTTAATATAATAGTAGCTTCAGAAATGAAACTGACTTTTAATAAGAAAGACTCCTCAAGTCTACTTGACGTACACTTGTATTACGAAGGGTCTATGACCAATGAAGACTAGAGCACTGTGTTTAACGCAAACCTCGTCAACCTTTTTGATCAAAATACCTTCCCCTCTTCGTTCCTACTATGTATTTGTAATCGATTGTATATAAAAACCTGACATCCGATGAATGCCATATGGATGAGCCTAGGATACAGGTAAATATCCGCATAACGTACGACCGCGGTCCGTAGGACGTTCACGATTATCCACAGGCTATCCCATAATACAATCCTACGGATATCTGAAAAGCGGACATCTGGATGTCCGCAAAACATCCTGTGTATGTCGATGGAACTTATCACGATATTCACGGGATATCTGCTACGGACGTAAAATACATCCGTAGGACATCCCGTGGATGACTGTGTGCTGTGTGGGTACTTTGTTCCCTTTATTAAATGTTGAGTTATTTCGTTCTCCCTGCATAAAGAATTCGCCTTTCGCTATTCTGTCGTATATCTCTAACGTTGCGAACAAAGATATACGACACGTTGTGTATTGTATCAAGTCGTCGTGATGATATCGGCGTTCTTCTCCATAGAGGAATAAAACCGACCGAATTTAGATAAATGTGTAAAAGCTTATTCAGCGAGATATGAAATTTCTTTAAACAGTTTGAAATCTCTTTTTTACTTTTCGCTGTGAAAATTGAAAATTTTCAAAAAGAAAAGGGAAGTTATTGGTTTCGGCTCGATTTTCGAAAATCGAGTTTTCATCAGATCTCAACGTTTTGGGTTCCTAAGAAGCTATTCTGACTATTTTTAGATGGACATCCGAATGTGTGTGTGGTAAACAAATTTTTGTCGTACGATATCTTGAGAACAAATCGACCGATCGGAATGGTTCTTGCGGCGATCGAAAGGGTTTATCAAGACTTAGATCTGATCAGATTTTGGAGTCGATCCGTCGAGTAGTTTCAAAGTTATTCGGAGAATAAGAATTAGAAAAAGATTTGTTTTAATGTTTTCAGCGCATAACTCCTAAACTGTTCGTGCGATTAGTCTCAAAACTTAATCAGATTCAAGTCTTGGATAGCCCTTTTGATTGCCGCAAGATTCATCAAAATCGAACGATTAGTTTTAAAGATATTGCACGACAAAAATATCTTTTTTTTGATAGATGAGAGTTGACTTCGAATCACTCAATGTCGAATTTGTCAAATTGTTTGAAAACTGTTAAAAATTTCGCACATAAACATACAGACTGAACGATATATTCTGACCGTAAATATAACTCCCTAAAACCTAAAAATATTGACATTTGACAAAGACTCGACTTTTGAAAATCAGATGGAAAAAATTTTGCATATCGAAAACCATTTATACTTAAAACCTTCTTTAATGTATTATAAACACAATAGTATCAATTTATTGTAACGTATTTGACACATAGCGGGAAGTTTTGGGGTTGGCCCACAGGTAAACCGGTTTCCTGATTTTTTCACCTATATTTTTGCGAATCGCGTATCAGAAATCTTGCTGACTCTATACGGTTTAATTATTACATCTAGTGAATAAACATGATATTTGTTTCACGGTTGAACAACAATGAGGACCTGAAATTAATTGCGTTTCTAATTAATTAGAAATTTTCCCTAGCGGGTAGATAATTACAGGCATTAACCGTCTTGCGACATTTTCCGCGGACAACAAAGGTAATTAACCGTCTCCTAAAGAACCCAATCTGATGTAGATAATGGCCGGTGCCGTCGTCATTACGTTCGGTAACGACTCTAATAACAAGGCGCAACTCGCGCCAATTGAACACGGAAAAGTACAGTTGAATTAGCAGCATTGTAGCTGCCTTGTACTACACTATACATACTACTCAACTCCTCTGTAATCGAAGTCATTCCACGAAATGACAGAATTCTACAATTTCAAGCTAAGATCGTTCCACTTCACATTTTCCTCGGAGATTGATGTACTAACTTTCACGTCTCAAATTCTCAGGTGTGTAATTTTGATCTCTTAATCACTTTGAGCGACTACGTGGAGCGAATTCAAAATTACTACAAGAGCAATATAGAAAATTCGTTGATCAACAGAGAAGAAAACAATTTCTTTCTATTTCGGTGATAAAACGGATAATAAATTGGTCGCATTAGATTCTTTGAAACTAGTTTCTTCAACGTGCGCTCAAAAAATGACATTTTGTAAATTTAGATCGCTTCCAATAATTATAATTGCGATTATCTTTATTCAATTTCCTCAGAAACGTCGGTTTCGTAAAATTTGGCAGCTTTCCTATCATTTTTAAAGCCCCTTTAATTTTTATGTAACTGCTGATATACTGCGCTGATACCCGTCCATTTCTATCGTAAATAGATTCACATTTATTAGAATATTAGAAAATCATATACATTCAAATCGACTCGAATCTTTCCTCCGTTAATATAAAAATTGTTGAAAAATAAATGACTGATTTCGAATATTTTGAGAGTACGCTCTATAGAGTTTTCAAATTCATATTATAATCAAATTTTATTACTATCGAAAAATTCACGTGGGAATGAACACAGAGACCCCAACTGGATACCCGCAAGGATTCGAAATTCCATTATGGTTCCCGTGGGAATCCAAATGGATCATTTTTTATTTATTCATATATTTTGTTTCGTTACAGGGATGTAAATTATTGCTGTAGTCTTTTCGCTCATTTTGGCATAGCTTTCACCGAATGGGCAACTGCAGGCAGCGTGCACTTTATAATGCATTCGGTGCACTTCGTATAGTGATTTATCCTAGATTGTAACGTGAAGCGGAAAAAATCATTCGTTGAGTAAAAAAACTAATATACATATATCGCGGGTGCGAAGTGAAATCCTTTTCGAGTTGACAAAAGTTCAGATCAAACGAAGCAAAGTATACTTTTATAATCAACTAATTATTCCTGTCCCACTCAAGAGCTCAAGCAATCAACACAATTGAAACTCAACGAGTTTACTTGTTTGAAAATATTCGGTAGATTAAAGAGATTCTGTTTTTCTTTTCGTTTTTTTTTTTCTCCTTTCTTTTCGTATCAAATTGGACTCTGGTTCAGTAAAATTACCTTCAAGACCTGTAAATTCATGGACAAAATCGCGCTTTGATCACGGCACATCAAAACCTGGTTCAATTAGCCACGATCCGTGATTCGAGCGGCTGATTAATTCATAATCATTTCTCAAGATTGACTTGTCTGAAACACGGACTTCCGAATCCTTCGATTTCAGTTTTGACAGAACCGCGGTTCAATCTCGAAGTTTGTGTAGTTTGTAGTTTGAACCAAGTTTGATTGGCAGTTTGTACCACAGCTTGAGTCGTGCTGTTATAAGCCGAGATTAATCTAGTCCTGATACCTTGCCGCCGAGTCTATTTTGTACCTAGGCAAGTAACCATGAAAAGCTTTTTCTACTTCACTTATACAAGTATATATATGGTATATGAATGATCAAATCGAATCTGGGTACGAATCTGTTGTTTTTTGCAAAAATTCAAACCAGGCCAACGAACTGTTTTAGCTGATTTTTGAATATCTTCCAAACGCAAGTGCAGGTAAAGCCATGGGAATTAAATATCAATGGAAGGAACTCGAAAAAGCTTATTCCATGAATCACCGACAAATACGAGCACACGATGAAATAATTGCCGTTAATCCTACAACAGAGTGGAGTATAGAGAATGTATTGCACGTTGATTAGTGAACTGCGTAATTAGGGAAACATTAAATGTGCATCCCTATACGTTGAATACCCATTGTATTACTTAACACTGCGAGGCATTGATAACCAGTCAGCACGTCGCAATTATGCATCAGATAAAGTGAATACTACTTATACATCATTTATAATTATATAAATGAAGGTAATGCTTCGTTAAAAGATCAATATTTATCTGCGTATTGGTAATTGAATATCTGTTTAATGTTGGTACACTTTGCGAGGTTGATTCTGCGTCACCTATTTGGACAACTCCCGAAACAGCCAATCAGTACTCTAAACTACAGCGATTCTTACACGGTGATTGGCTGTTTCGGAAGTTGTCCAAATAGATAGCTCAGAATCAACCAGCTCGGGGAATGTACATCTAAATATCAGTCGGTACATGCATCAATTATAATTATCCCGCAGCAACTCCTACGCAGTTCTTTAATCGCAGTCGATTTTTTCGGTGAAGAAAAACCCAGAGAAAGCCACTATGTGTTGACTCCTCGTTGAATTGGAGAAATCAACGCCAACTAGTTGATTCGAAAATCGATATGATACCTTTTGGTCAATATCGTCCAATATGCATATCCTATAGATATAAATGTTTACTACGATATTCGATGAAAAAAAATTTGTGTCAATGTTACTCCAGCATTGAAAGAGTACGTGGACATATAGGAACTCGGCCAAAACTGACGTCGACTACAGGTATAAGCCAAGAATGGAAACTAAGACGGTGTCACATTCGCTGCGGAATCGAACAAGCTCCGATTACGACGCTGAGTAAGCCGGAGTCTTGACTCTCGCGAGGTCATTAGCATAATAAGGTAACAGGTATACAACCTGCGCCTGATACCCTCCTGCACAGCCTGCTCGCCTGTCCGCAAGAGGTACGTTCTTCTACCTGCCTTAACGCCTACACCTCCCACTTTCTCCTTCGTACCTTTCGGTAGGCGGTTACCTGAGGACTTGACTAATGCTCGACTGATTTACTGCACATTAGGAAATGTAAATATTGACCGTTTTGCTACAGCGAAGCAAACGCACAGCTGAATACAATTTTTTTTAAACAGAGAGCCGCGTCATTTCATTGGTCATTCAGATTTTTGATTATTCAGGTAAAATCTATTCGCACGGTCATCCGATGATCAGAGCACAAAGGTCGTTGTGAATTATTAGAAACTGTTTAATGTGCGTTTAGGATGAACGGGGGAAAACGAAGATCATTATTCGTCGAGAGTATGCCGAGTGATTGATCCCGGAAAAGTAAACACGTAGATGAAAGAGAAGAAGAATTCATGACGTTCTTTGTGAGTGAAGAGAAGGTGTCTTCCGATTTCCATAGCCATAAACTCGGCCCCTGTTTTTCCCGTTACTAATCCTTTACTCAGGTGATTTTATAGCTTGCTTTCTATCAGGCAAACAGGCTAAAACGCAGGTGTATCCGCCGGCGATTTGCCTGCGTGACGGGATAGGCTTAACGAACAAAAAAAAAAAAAAAAATGGAAAGAATAAAGGGCAAACGCTTTATGCTTGGATGGTCACGGAGGATTTCCTTTTCAGGTGAATCCTGGACGCGCGGGTAGACAGGGAATCATCACTTTGCCTGGGGTGGTTTTACCGAGTTTTTAGGTGCCCACTTCTTCTCTTCGTCTCTTTTAGTCACGTACTTTGCTCTTTCCCATTCGTGGCTAGTTCGTTCCTCGATTCTCGGCCACGCTTTCGCCTTGATGAGCCACTAAAAGAGACCGTAACTTTGCGCAGGACGGTCGAACCGCGATCACGAGTACCAGGTTAACAAGAAACTACCGAGTCTCAATGCCGATATTGTAGGCCACGACTTTGCGATCGAACAACGAAGAGTAAACGACCCGTGTTTTTTCAAGAAGACTAAGATCATCGTTCACGTTACATGATACAAGAGCTTCAACTTTCGAATAGCAAATAACAATGCCTGCGAACTTATAATAATAATGTAGTGATGATTGGCGAGTGATATAGCACTAGAAGTTGTGATGTATGACGTGGTTTATCTCGTATTGATTCCACAGCGAAGACTTGCTACCTGAGCACTGGACAAATCGTAGCAAATTAATCGCACTCTCAATTTTTAATTCGCACTTAGCCGGAGACGGGTTGAAGTTCCGAATTTAAAAAGTGGCTAATGGTAAAAATTACGAATTCATTTTAGCCGATTACGAATTCTTCAGAAACGTCAAAGTTCAGAATATTGAAATTCGAAAATATCGGAATGCAGTTAGTTAAAATTACGGAAGTTCAAAAATTCCAAAAGTTCAAGATTTCCGAAAATTTGATGAGCTGTGGGCACGATGCTCCATGGATTTTAAACCTTCGGTATTTTTCGATTCTAAATGTTTGAAATCGACTATAAAGACCGTAGAAAAAATTACCTTTCTAAAAACTTTCAGTCGATATTATCGAAATTCGGAATTTTTAAACTTTGGAAGTACAACCCAGCCTTAACTACCCACCGCTAACGATGAGAACTAGATTGTTCTTTCAATACGTTTATTATACGGGTGATCACCGCTTGGAAATTAGAAATCCAATTACTACCTCGTAGAAGACCCGGCAAAATTAGCTAAAGCTAGAAATCTCCAGTCCGACACGTTAATTCGGAGCTGTAGTGTTCTGAGATGAAATTGCTCGAGTGGATACTGCAGTTGTAAGTTATTTACAGAAAAGATTAGTTGAATTTACTCCGTGTGGAGAATTTTAGGTACGTATCTATGTACGTCTGAGACGCTGTATTGCTCTTGAAATCACTAGAATTATAGTAAGAGTAACTATATGTATAGGTATAAGGTTGGTATAGTAAAAGTTTCTCTGTCTAAGAAAGTTACCGTTACCGCAATTGAAGTAATCCCATCAGCAAAACCCGTCTGTCACATACATGCAGGTAGTATAATACAATTTCACAGTCGAGTAAATTTAGCTATCCGTCTTTTTCCATTTACCATGGAAATTCTCAACATTCCTTGCGTAATTGAAACCAGCTGAGAAAAATTCATATCGCAAACGTTACAAGACTTCGGCGGTAGGCAATCAACAAAAACCACGATGAAGTAATGGCGATCGAAAAAAAGTGGGACGCAAATTCGATGTAATACGGAATTTTCCCGCAGGAAATCTACACTGAGAGTAATGATCTATTTAAATATCAGCACATTGGACAATTTATTCATGACACATATGATCAAAAAAAAAAAATGAAATAAAAAAATGTAAAAATTTTCTCCACATTGAATATTCATTCCTAGTTTGAATTCGTTAGACGAATTTATTTGGATTAAATATATATATATGAAATATATTTTTACATTCTAAATATTTCTTTATTCATGACTGAAGAGAAAATTTACGTACCATATAATTATACATATATAACACAACTGAATTACCATGTATAGTACATACGAGCGTAGGTAATTCACTATATCTTAATCTAATACTTAATCATACCGTGGCTGCAGATTATCAAAAATTAATAAATACAGCATGACTAGATACATCAAAGGAGGATGATTTTTTTTTTAAGTATGTATATTAGGGTGGTCCTTATTTACGGTGTTTTTGACATTTCCTGCGGACAAGGTGGAAAAAGTTTGCGAATAAATTCGAAAAAAGTACCCAAAACTTGGAGTTTGTAGGTCAACTCAAAGTACTGCCTACAAGGCAGTGAAATTTGGCATACGTCTTCCCTACAGGGATACAGGTTTTTTTTCAAAAAAATCGCCCAATTTTTTGTTGATTACCTATGACTATAGGAAAGACGTATACCAAATTTCAGATTTTTCGAAGCACTATTTAGGCAGGAAAAAAAAAATAATGGAGTCAACCCGAATTTCCATGTAAATCAAATGGGAAAATTCGCTGCCTTGTAGGCAGTACTTTGAGTTGACCTATAGACTCCAAGTTTTGGGTACTTTTTTTTGAATTCATTTGCAAACTTTTTCCAACTTGTCCACAGGAAATTTCAAAAACACCGTAAATAAGGACCACCCTAATGTATATACGAAGCGTTACAGGCCATTTCAACCTGACTGTGATCTTCGTCATCATTTTCAATTTTTTTCTGTTGGAGTATGTTATAAATCGTCACCAAAAAACAAGATTTGCTGAGTTTTAGATTTTTGAAATATATGGTTCTTCAAGATTCGCTCAATAAAGCGAAATTACTGTTACCCACAATCGATTCTGATGAAATGCGCGTAGTAAATTCTTTTTGAAAAGAGAAACTTTTTGAAACTGTGCCGAAGCAAATGAATTGTAGAAAAATTCTCTCAATTTTACCGATTTCAAAAATTATATTTTCATATTGGGGATAGTATTTAAAAATTTTATCGTTAAAATGGTAAATATTGAAACCTCTATATGGTAGAATAAGTCAAATTTTTAAATTTCATTCTGACTTTCCCCTAAACTAAATGCATGCCTACATGGGTACGTATCTCCATAATTATGCAAAAATTTACCTTTGGGCAATCTTCCGAACCGTTGCCTAATCTGCGATCACGACAACGATTAATCGATTGCTCGAGAATTAACATGGGAATATATTCGAATGTTAATAACGATCGATAAACCGACAAGAAAAAAAAATTTTAGAGCTCATCGCTCAACTAGCAACTGATAAACAGTAGCCGCGGTGGGCGGGACATCGAAGTAGAGATAAGGTCCTGACATTCAAGTGTAAAGACTTGTAGATAAGTAATCAGTCGGGGAGATAGCTGTTAGTCAAGGTAATCGTAGTTTACCTGGCTTTGAAACGCGATTCCTGTGACCTCATTATGCCCTGGTATAATTCAGGTGAAAATTTCACCTGTCCCGGCTTTCAACTGAAAAGATTCTAAATTTTACGAAATCTAAACAATGGAGCTAGACGAATTTGTACGAGATAATAGACGGTTCATCATTCCATTACAAAACGAGATGCATAGTAGCTATGTATTTGCTTATTTGTAAACTCTAGTTTGCCTGAGTTACCTGAGGTACCGGTCTCACCTGGTTGACGGCCTGCTACATTTCATGCTCTCCTGGTCGAACGAGGCAGCTATTTTACCTGAACCTATCTTAACTCAGGTAAATGCCCGGCTAAAAGCTTATAGATAATAATCTATGATTTAAATCGATCTATACTTTCGATATTCTATTTCGTTGTTATAACCTACGCAAAGTTGTATTCTTGACATCTCTACACACGGTTGATACAAGGATCTAAAATTAAAATAATATCTTTGAAGGATGAACGAAAAAGAGAAATAATTTTTTTCATCGAGAATTTAAATTGTGGAGAAAAAATGTGAACCTTTCGAGAACTGCAGGTAACACGGGAATGATTTTTACAGCAGGTGAAATAAATATAAGTTTTACCTTTCGAAAGGGTTGAGCCAAAATAGCGTTCACTTTATCAGAGGTGTAAAGATCGTAGGAGGCCTTCTAAACGCTCATGCGCAGATAAATCCTTGATTCAGGTGCGCAGACAGGTGCTGCAGATCAGGATAACAGATCGAAGAACAGGTCGCGCAGGTGATATCTCGATTTTCGAGAATGGATCATCGATCCACCGATCCTGTCAATTGTGGTAAACTCTCGTGTGTACAGGTAACAATAACTCAGGTGAGTTTACTAACCGATTTCGTTTACCAGGGTAACAGGTGAAATTGCGACAAACGGTGTGTAAAAACTTGCAATGTTACTGTAAATCGAAATAGTAAGGATTCATACGTGATTGTATGTTTCCCTGATTAACATGCACCTGCCTCGTACCTGAATTCACGATTAAAATATTCAGATAAACGGTTAAAATTAATACCTATACGATTCCACGCTCAGATTTTACAGCTAAGTGTGAATTAATTACACGAATCTTCTTAGTAGCCTGAGTTCCTGATAAAATGCACCTGTTTGCTCACCTGGAGCCAATGTTCGCCGATCTGACAGAATCGTTTATTCACAGACCCATTGCCTTGACAAATGGATCACGTATGTCCGGTTGAAAACTGAGCATTAAAATTTCAGGACAAAATGGTTACCTAATTTTTACCTGTTCCACTCTAAGCCTTACCTGTTTCCCTGATCTACGTCCCGTCTCAACGTTTGCTCATCGTGCTTTAAATAGTTAATATATACAGGTATACGGACGAGATGACACGTGGTTCTTTTATTTTTAAGCCAAACACATCACAGATATTGCGTTTTTTTTTTTTTTTTTGTTCAGGAAAGATACTACATCAGTTTTTTTTTTTTTTGGTGCAAAAACTGATTTAGGAAATGGATATAATGTTTTTGCACGGAGATCGTGTATCGGTTAATTACAGCTGTGTGAAAATAAGAGGAAAAAATGAAAAGTAAATAGAGTCGAGTTGTCGAAGAGAAATTGGAAAAAGTAGTAAAATATTTTCACAATTTCTCCGCAGTGTTTTTCTAACGTTCTAGAAGCTAATAGGCGCGTGTTATCTCAAAGAGAGAAGTTAATAGCAGTGCTAATATTTGCGAAGTGTGATCATGGAAAACAGGCAACTCTTGGCCTGCGATCCTAACCAACTTTGACTAGCGTTGGATCGTGTTGATCAAGGCAAGGCAATCACAGCTCTACGTGTGTCTGTCCGACTGACCTAATCTGCAGACGACGTCACACTAAATGGCAATGTATGCAAAGGGAGTGGCTCCCGTTAAGGAAATCATTGTGTAAACAACCCAAAGAGCACTTTGCATAAAGCGTTAGACGCTGAGTCGACAATACCGAAACTATGTGATATACGAATTGACTTTCGCGGGTTAGTCACATGGGTATAACAGGAGCAAGGATAAATTCGAAATTATACAAACAGAAAAAATGTTGAGTATACGAATTACAGAAATTTCAGTCATTCTACATTTATGCCTCCTAATTCAGGGCTGAAACATGTTCGGTATGACTTCCATTTCTTGGGACTCGTATCTCACGTTATCATAGTTCAGAGGTCATTGAGGGAAGGATTGTCCCAATTCCCTTGAGAAATTACCAAAGAACCTCTATCTATAATGTGCATAATACATGCATTGTACCCTCAAGGGGACCAGTACAGCTTGGTTTGGGAAATTTGGAGTACTCCAAAATTTATCTATTTGTCAACCAAAGCTTATTTCACATCAAAAAAAAAAAATTTCTTCGAAAAACTTTGTCGTAAGGTTTCAGGCACATCGTTGGCCCAATTTAACTTCTCAAGGTCTTGCTATCTTCGTACAGCAATTCTACATCTTATGAACGTAGGGATCAGTAAAAAAAAATTCATGTCAAAAGTTACAGTCAATTATCCAAAATTTCCAATATTTAGGCCACTAATTTGCAAATAACTTGGCCAACACGTAATTGTAAAAAAAATCCCTTGAGGATTTCTTTTCTGAACAAAATGAGCACTCAACGACCCTAATCGGAACAACGATGTGCCTAAAACCTTACGACAAAGGTTTTCAAAGAAAAATTTTGTTTTTGATGTGAAATAAACTTTGGCTGACAAATAGCTGCATTTTGGAGTACTCCGAATAGCCAAAACCAAACTGTACTGGTTTCCTCGGGTAATGTGAAGTAGTGAGATGCAATATCACGTTATACCTATGTGAAATTCTTGTCCAAATATCTGCTCCCGAATGTATACCTACATCCATACATCGGACTGTGGAGGATCGTTTGTTCCGGTTTATATGCGTCAAAATATTTTCCATATGACATGATGTGTCACTCATACGTCTATAGATTATAGAATAAGAATGCCTTTCAAACTAACCTGTTGCATAACGGTATTCCGGATTTTTCGATCAAAATCGTCATCTGGTACATACATTTTTTTCCGGAAAATAGAAGAATTAGGCTTTCATTTGGCAGTTCAAAATCGAATAAATCTCCGCTTGTTGCAGAGAAAGTGACGATTGAAAACTGAAATTTCGAAAAGACACTGCCAGGGTAAAACGGGTAATATAGGCAAAACTTTCGACTCAATTTCTAAGTTTGGCTGTCATTTCTGGAGTTATTTAGTAGACTATTTGATTTCCAAACATCCAGTAATCTCGTAGTTATTGTATTCCAGCTAGTGACAAAAAAGCCAGGTTCTTTTCAATTTTCGAACAAACCCTCTTCTTTTCTTTACTTTCATCCCGATAAACGGAATCTTCGCAGATTTCGATCCAATATTTCAATGAACACTTATAGTGCGTTCTATCGGTATGCCGACTGTTCTAGAAAATTTGAAATAATTCTACTGAGAATAACGTCTCTAAAATTGAAGTTACCCAAATTTCAACCCGAAAGTGTGGAGCCTTTCACTGGTCGCTTAATAATTTTGAGCAGATCTCACGAAGCTTTGAATTAGACATTTTGGCTTCATAACCTTTCCTATCAAATAAAAAGCTGGAAATTAACAGAATTCCACATAGAAACGTCTACAACATTATCGGAGGTGATTGAAAAAAATCGAAAGGTACAGCAAAAATTTTGTCAAGATGATATAGTGAGAAAGAAAAATGAATGTGAAAACATTGGATTTTAATTTTGGTTACTTTGATTTAAGATTAAGGACCCAATCGGGTATTATCCAAACAAATTCTACAGTTTTTAAAAAATTTGGGCATGACAAACCTCGGGTTTCTCAGGTGCTGATAATACACTATCGATTCCTGATGTCATGAACAAGATTTCCGACTTAGAATTAGAATCTTGCCAGGAGTAATTTGTGGCTTGATCCAGCTCAGTATTCCACCCGCAATCCTATACAACGTGAGCTCAAGGTTATCTGTGGCTTAGACTTCTGGCTTACATGTATTTAGATACCAACATAATACCTAAGAGTTTGTGGCCGTAGAATTCATCCAGCGTATGTAACATACGTACCCTTCAATTTATAATTGGCCTTGTCACTTGAAAAGATCAAACAAACTCGACATAATCTTCATCTTTTTCTATATCGCTGAAGTTGTGATTCAATTAAATTTTTTTTAATCATACAAATTTTTCAATAACAATCATTTAAGCACTTCAAGGCTATATAGCTGAGGCTTGGGATCCCGGATGAGATATGAATCAATTAGATACCACAAGATCATATTATATCCACTGAAGAATTAAATTCGAAATTTATCAGCGTTAAATGCGATAGACTTGATAAACTTGGCATAGAATTTTCACTTGTAGTAAATTCAGCGGTAAAGTATTTGCAGAGGGAATTGTTATTTGGCATCTAAAGAGTTTCAAGAAATCGTTCTTTTCGCACGATAAAATTCTACAACTTTTACTTGGCAGTTGCAGGTCCGGGGGTGTTTTCCCCATCGTAGGGTATATTATTTTCTCTGGCATTAAACCGACGGAAAAACTGTCGAGGGAGTTTGCACGCTCGCGCAACACGCGATAATCGATAATTTACAAAATTTTCTATTGCACGGGGAAAAATTGGAATTATGTCCAATATCAACGTATGGATTTTACGTAACTCAGATCGCCGCACCGGTCGTCGATCTAAAACCAACCGTGTTTCGCTTCGGTTGCATAACACCGATGAATTAGTATATTCTTTAATCCTTCCGAATTATGGCTACAGCGATTTATGAGAGCCTTATGAAAGTCTAATGACTATAAATGTAAAGGGCATTAGTTTATGAGATTCGTTACAGCCTGCGGACAACAGTTTTTCTCATTAATAAAAAGAAAAGTAAGAAACTTAAGTAGGAAGTATTACAAAGATGCGTTGTTTTCTAAAGAAACATTGAAAACGGACTCGTTATGCACCGCGGCGGTGATCTTGATGAAATTGAAAATTGCAATATTTAATTACAACGGAATGCAGGATGTAATCTGACGTAATGTAACGCTTTAAGCTCCATGCACATGTGCATATAATAATGCCTCGGTAGAGACAAGAGTCTGAGAAATTAATGAGAACCGTTTTACACCGCAATTAAATCTTGCATTACACTAGCGAGTAACTATATCATGGACAATTACGATTCGCTAATTATATTCGCTAACCGTGTTCTCTCCCCGTGTTCTCGTCTATTTAAGCTCAACTGTACAGCTTCATTTTGTATAATGAATTGAATTCAAAAGTTCAAGCATATCAAGGACGTGAAGTCTTTTCGTATACGTAAGAATGACCCGCGATGAACCACGTGTGGCTTTCACCGTTTTAAGAAAGAAAAAAAAATCATTCGGCATCATAATGTCGTGTCTGTATAATCGCATATTTTTTTGTATACAGATATAACGCGAGTTTAGACTTGTGTACAATTTTCAATTTCGCGGGAATTTCGTCTGGATCGAACCGTTCCGTTCACGTTACGTGTACATTTATAACGCACACAAATGCAAATAGCTGATTGCTCGGTTGTATATACGTATACAGCATTACTTTCCACAAGATTTGTGTATTGAGTATATACAGGTTTTCTCTCCGGGGTCCAGCAGCTATACTACGTTACAGCCCGACGAATCAAAACTATACACGTATAATGATGATAATTTCTTGTTGAATTTAATTACGAATAAAGTGGTCTCGTCCGTGATCCAAATTTCCATAAACCCTGCCACTGCCTTATTCTTTACACCCTCTGACAATGACCAGCGAAAACTCACTCTGGGGGGGTGAAGTCGACGAGATTTAATGAGAGATTTCGTATCTCATCAAGTTTTCGTTAAAGAGCGAGATGACTGACGATGGGTGGGGTCTCCCTCTCTCTCCCTCTCTCTTATTCCCATGATTTATTCATAACTGACAAAATACAGGGGGTCACTCACCGATAAATTAGAAAGAAGACAGGAATTAGCCGAGGGTACGGTTGCTTTCTTGTGGTGTTACCAGCCGTCGTATTTATAGTTGAAAGAAAAGTTAGTTAGCACTTTGCGCAAAACATAAAACTCTGCACTGGAAAGTTAATGTCCTTTTGAAAAAGTGAAGGTTGATGTTATTAAATTTTCTTTACTCGTTGTTACGGTTACTTTCCTCTTTTCTTCTTTATTAATTAGTCACGCTATTTTTTTATGTAAAATAAAGCAAAATAACAAAAACATTCAAGTCATAATTTATAATTTAGGAAATTGAGGGTGCAGGCGATGATACGCGGTTCTGAATTTTAATATCCTATACATATACACCCATATATACAGGGTCGTTAAAACTATATGTATCAACAAGCTCAAATAGAATTGAACGGAATTTTATGACCAGCCGTCTTTCATGAAGCTCATGAAATCCGGGATATTGAAAATTCTGAAACTCTATGGCTTGAATATTCGCGTTAGAAAATCGCTGATGCTAACTATACCAATGAGCAAGAAAGTAAAGAAATTTTTAATAATAAAACCGGCGAGAAATCAACATATTTATAAATCGACTCCGGTGAACTTTTCCGAAGGTTATTCGAGTGGAAAAGTTAAGCTCGATGTATGTACCGATTCTGCGACAGGTAAGTAAGGTACGTGGCAGGAAAACCGGTATCAATAAATGTCATAGATTAAAATTGAACCTATAATTCAGTCACGAAATTGTTACCCAACTATCGCACCGTTGCACTCATTTCCATGATACGAATACCCCCCTCAATTTTTTATTTCATTTTTATTTTTGTATATTTTTCTTCTATGAGAAATAATCTATGAGAAAATCCTACATATTACAGATACGAATTTACCCGATGCCTCATCAAGAGAAACAAATTTTTTTTTACATAAAATCAGAAACTGAAATCAATCATTTAATCATGCGAATAAAAATTTGGTTTTCTAAGTAAAGAATCAACGTATTTACAGCCAACACACAAACTATCGCCGAGTGGAGAAGGGGTCACGTCGTTATCAGCCTGTAATCACTTCACGCCACAATATGGCGATTTTTAATACGACTGGAGCACATTTTTGGACCGAGGTGTATCAGGGTCCCAATTTTTTGATGGTGGTAATTTATTTCACCTATACTTGGGAGCCGCGACCCGAGAAGGTAATCCGTTCGCGCCACGTGACTCGAGCGGAGATTTGAACGAGAAAAATGTGATCGAGTCGAAGTCTAGTGAGATACTGAGTACCTGGGCGTTCGCCTGTCTCAGTGGCACCTCCGAGACATTGCACCAGCTTCTCTCTCTTTAACCGCTTTTCGAGTGAAAGAGAGAGTGGTACCACGTCTTCTCGTTCTTCGATCCTCAACAGCCTCCACGAGATCTTCGTGATGCTTGTGTTGCTGTATTGCTGATCAGTCACGCTCGACGTAGTACGATGTCCGGTGTTTGTGTGCGCGTCGATACTCGTATAACTATATTAGATGGATACGAGGATTGTAAGTCGATGTTGAAGTATATAAAGACGCAGGTTCCAAACATGGAATTCGAAATTTTCCTCAAACACATGAAAAAACTTGACCAATTATTGGTAACGTGGAGTAAACGTCATTCATCTCGATTAGTTTTTTGTTATGACAATTATTTCAACGAATTATCTCTTGTTCGATATTCTGAAAATTGTTCTAAGATCAGAAGGTTCGAAAAGATATTGACAAAAAAATTTTGGTAATTTTTTAATCACCGAGGAAAGAACTTGACCCTCCTTTGAGTAGGAAGTGAATTAGTTTTCCGCCAGAACATGAGCATCAAGCGACACTTTTACTCTTCAAAAAGAAGGTAGAAGAAAAAATGAGATTTTTATCGAAGAGGAGTGCTGGGACGTTCCCCATTCAAGTGTAGCGGCTAAGAGGATCTTAATAAGAAATTTCACCTTGTTAAAAGTACTTCCAATAAGGATCATCTCTTCGTAGCTGAAGAGTTTGATAACAAAATTACGAAAGAAATACAAGAACGAGAACAAGAACCCCTCATATTATACCTTATTACCTTATGGCCATTTCACGAAGCTTCTTATTCCCGCACCAATCTCATTTTCGATTTAATTCGCAGATAATTTCCGTCTTTTCAGATTTTAACTAACAGGTTATACCGACGACGAGGAGCTATACATAGATACCTAATTGCAAGGGCGAGTTAAATCCAACTGTGACAAGCTCGACTGTCTAGTTAAGCCTAATAAAATTATCATCAAGACATTAGTTCGGTTCTACCTTCCTAACTCCGTCTGTCTCGTATCTGGTTCGTACTTAATTGAGTTTAGGAATACGGGGGCTAGCACGGGAAACACGGGAGTTCGTTATAAAGTTGCACGACCACGCTAATCGCTGCCGAGGGCGTTAGGGTATATTGATCCGAGGTTACTTCATGAGGTTAATCGCGAAAACTCTGCCCCGAATTAGGGATTTTTCGTTGGCTTAGGATCACGAACAGACCTAGAGTGGAAACGGGCAACGAACGTGCTACTTAAAATTCGCAGACAAGCAACGTTCACTCTGTTAAATAGTAGGTCAGCTCCGCAGCATCATCTTTTCAACCTTTCACCCGATCCTTAACACCTACGTATCACATACCGCTAAATAATTCGCCGATACTTCATCTACGAGTACTTTGATTTGAATTAACACATAAACCCTTTTTCCCCGTCTTCTCACCACGTGCAGTTGAAGAGGATGGGCCAGGCCAGACAACCGCATTCCGTTGCACGTGAATGCGCTTACATGAACCCATACTTAGCTATATAACTTCGAAAGGCAAGGTCTTAAGCCTCATAGCTTATACGTATGTGGGTATGGTATACTTATATACATCATATGTATTACAGTTCACGGAGACATTCTCCTACGCTTTTACTTTGTGCACTGATCCAGTTTGTGTTCAGTTAGTAGTTTGTATAGGGATATTCGAAGGGGTTCGGGATTGGCGTTTATTCATGCATAGATATCTCTTCGAACGATATCCATTTTTCCGCCACCAGCCGCTAACTCGCAAGTTTCTGTTTTATTTCTAGAAAACTCTGAGCAGATTTTTAGTCTGGTTATAAGTTCGAAGATTTTAAACTATCTTCTCGTCGATTATCTGATATTGGCGTTATTTGTGTCACGCAGTTACTTTTTGTCCAATTTACTTCCAACAAATTCATATATTAGTTTGTAATTGCTTGATTTTATTACACGCCGGGTTTTAGATCTTGAAACTTAGCAGCTAGTTTCATCAAGGTTTATCGTTTAAAGTTTTCGTAACGGATCGTAAAATCTAGTTACTCGTATCTATAGTTGAAAATAATCAAGGTCTACGAGGAATGATTTTTAATCGAAATCTTTTTTGAAGGTTCTTATTTTATTTTTTGCTCTTTCATTAATCGTCTAAACTCTGCACGTTAGGTTCAAATCGATCTTTAAAACGACCGTAAGTAGATGTACGAGCATTGTGATCTCCGCAAGTGTAATTTACTGTTCAATAATCTTCACAGCTCACAGTTTCAAATCCAGCGCATCTACGATGGCCATAAAAAATTTTATGAATGCTTCAAAGTTTACCGGAAGATTGCTTGGCAGTTAAGCAGGTTGCCACCTTCGGTATTTCTCAGAGCTTAATGAGTCTTCGTACAAAAGTGTGAATTTACAAAAAAACAAATACCTAGAACCGGCAACTCTTTGAGATCTGATACACTATTTCTAAAGATCTTCAGTCTTCTTGGTATTCGTTTCCAGCTAAGATGAATATGTTTTAAATACTTCAAAGAAGATCTGAGGATTGAGAATTCGAGATGCAGAGTGTCGCAGAGGTTGTGTAATTTTATTAAATTTATAGTATTGACGTTATAATAAAAAAGAGTATTTGACCAAAATTATTTTTGAACTACAGATTCGAATTATACGATTCGATTTATTTTTTTTTTTTCTTCTAAACTTGCTTAGAAATCATAAATTCGTACAGTCTTTGAGCCCCAACCTTCGGTTTATTGAAAATATTGCTCAATAATCATCGTCGCTTCGTTCCCATCTAATTAACTGAAATTAGCATTTAGTAATAAATATATGTATAATATAATTCAATATAATTATTAGGAGGAGCCTTGTAAAGTTTTGTAATATCCTATCACACAGATGAAATTAATTAGATATTTCATGATTTGATAGCTCAGATATTCGTGCCTGCAGAGTCAGATCGAGCATTTCGTAAGACTAATTCCAGCCTCGAATGTAGATGAGTGTGAAGCGAATATTAAAACTTATTCGTTACCCTGACAAAATTTTTTATTTTTTCAAACATATTAACGAGCTCCGTATCATTTTTCATCGTCAGGTAAGTCTAATGATAAAAAAATGTGCATTTTAGCCGGGTTTGTTCATAAAGCGATAACTCGTCAATCGTATTTCATCACTTACACTTTTTCAAATGTGTAAATCTATGTAAAATTACCAACCAGAGCTTCTGGTGCGGAATCCTTCTCCGAGCTTTGAGAAGCTTTAGTCGCAGATATAATTCTTAATCCGCGAAAAATAATGTGAGGTATAGAATTTTATTCAACGTTCCTTAGTTGACCGGGCACACGGTTATATCCTTTCCCTATTCCCATGACGAAACAGAAGTGATCCTCTGAAACGAGTCCTCGCGGAGAGATCAATTTATATTCCACTGAACCAGCTGCAAAACTTTGCAAGCCCCGAGGAACAGATATAATACCTACGACCCCATACATACTACTTTACGAAAAAGAAGGCCGCGGACGGACCACGGAGACGCTATCCTTGGGATATTCGAAATGAAATATTTCAGAGTGAATAAAATTTCTAGAACCGAAGTGCCCCGTGCCGGTTTACTTATTTTTAATTCCATTATATTCTCGGGAAGGAATATGGGGAATAGTAAATGAACAATGACGCGTGAGGATGCACCCTGGTTTACGAGAAGACCCGCGGAATAGCAACAGCAAATGAATTAGTTAAATTCACGAATCGTGTAGAGCGAACTCGCGTTTATCATATTCTGCAGGTTTAGCTGCAGTAGCCTCGGACATACGGAGTACGGGTGAGAAGGTGAGAACTGCCTATATCTACGTGTACTGCAGCAGTGATGACGCTATGCTCATTCATTATTAGGGTAAACGCGAGATTGCAAACTGGTGCTCCGACATGCATTGCGATTTACGTTATACGAGGCGAGTTTAGTTGAGTCGAGTCAAGTCGAAATTGGCGAGTTTCCGTAACACCTGGTGCTATAATTCCCAACATTACAACCCATTGTTGTTAATTGATTTATTGTTTTTGCTGCTATCATCGAACAAGGGAAGTATATCCTATTGCCTTCGGTGGATAATTAATTTATCGAATTATTCGTCTGTCCGTTATCTCGCTTAGCATTACCCCGTTTTCATTGTTCCTTCATTAGTTCAATGCCTAAATTAATTTACTCGCGATAAAGTATTCCCCGCCGTTCTCATTAGCTGCACTCTTAATCAGTCTAATCAGGTAAAAGGCTTCTGGTTTTACCCGGACGATCTCCAACTGTATTGCGATCCCTTGAATAATAATACCTCTCGTTGATCACCTTCGCTATCTAGGGAATACTCATTATCCGATCGTGATAACAATCGTAAGATCTGGGATGAATTTAAATCAACCGTATTGCAGATTGTCAATTTTGTTGCTTTGCCGAAGGTCTAGTTTACATACTTCTAAAATCTCATTTATAAATAATTGGTTGATATATTATATATACCTATACGTAAGTCTGACGACGAAGTGAGCTTTTCATTGGGCTTTTGAGATATTAAATGAGCCTTTTAGAGTGACTCTTATAAACTTGATAAAAAGTTTCAACAGGTAGTTCATTAAGGTCGGTAGGTAGGTACGCTTTAGAATAAATTTATGTATAGCTGTAAGTGACCGCATAGGTGAAGTGAATTTGCAGTTTATATAGAAATCAGTCTTTGATGGATTTTTTTTATTCATTATTATTTTTTTTTTTTTTTTCTAGGACAATGTTTGACTCCCGATTTCGTACCCTTTTATTTAATTGCGGATACAAAATTTTATAGTTAAAGGATCTTGGCTTATTTGTTAAATCGCTTGTATATAATCACCTGTAATTTAGTCCTAGGAAATTGAGTAAATTTACATTAGTCACGGACCCCTTCAAGCGTATTCACTATAACGGCTATCGATTTAAGCGACCTTCACAGTAACTCTAATACACTGATATTTCGACAAATTTATTTCCCCTTATAAATATTTAACAACCATAATCATTACAAATTTTATACAGTGGCTATCGGTGCCTCGATGCAGACAAGTGTTACGTATTATAAATAAATAAGTAATCATTCCATAAAGATCGGTGACAGCGGTGGGACTGAAAATTCAGGGTGGAAATAACGGGATTAATAAGTGCTAACCACATAATTTATGGAAACAAAAAAAAAACATTTTTTGATTTGCCACTGCACGCCGACCACGGATTAAGCGTTACAACGCATTCCGTTTAAATTGGCACGCGACTGGATTTGGATAGGGTCGCGTGACGTACATGAGAACATATTTTGACAGGGCATTCCTGCACTGGATAACCTGCAAGAATTTGGCAACTAGACTCTCCATTCTACCGCTATGGTTCTCTCTATGTACGCGCGACAATTGCCTAATTCTATTTGTGCGTGGGCGCAGGACCAACTATTCGCCCCTGAGTGCTCAAAGCCACAAAACCTGGCCACATCCCACGGCCTGATCATCCCTTAACCATAGATAAAGCCCAGATTATCCGCAATAGCTACATACATACTCCCATCGATCGACCCCTGACAAGTTCTTGTTTAATTACTTGATACCCCGAGCCTCACAACGTCGTCTTATGAAGTGGGTAATCTCCCTTCATACGCTTCGATGAATTTCTTCGTAGTTGGACAACAACACAAGATTATGCACGGGAGTAAGATCAACCAGATATTTTCATCCCTAAAATTTCATTCGGTCACTGAATAACTTCAATATCGAATTCAAGCAACGGTACTAAACTTTTAGCTACTGATCAGGAAACGGAAGCATTGACGAAATGGGTGCCAGAACAACTTGGGGGGATTTAACAATAAGTCGGGCTTAAAGCTCCATGCATATTTTTGCTCTTTGATCTTTTCGGTAACTGCCCCGAAAATTTGAGAACTCTGTTGGGTAGGTAATTGGCGGAGGGTTGGACTGGGAGACGGACCAGTGCCAGTAACTTACGAAATGATTACCATGGAAGGTAGGGGAGCCCATAATATTATTGATTGCGTTATAATCTTCAAGTAATGACAGCAAACGACTCATATTACACGTTTTCAGCGAAATGATTAGTGATCATCAGTCACTATCGATCGCGCTAAAATTTCGGGACACGGTTATCTTAAGTTTTTTTTTTTACTGGTTCATAGCATGAGAAGAAATGTGTTTTCGATGAATAGACAACTTATTTCTATCACAATTGTAAAGGATCGTAATCCCCGTGATTCCAGTTTGATCATTATTCAGGAATATCAAAAGTTCCTGAATATTTTACAATTTCTATGGATATCGAAGTCGTCTTACTACAATTTTCACTGTGGGTGGTCACCAGTTTTCAAAAACGATTCTCTCCGGGCTCGGACCAGTATTAAGAACCTCAAAAAACAGTTCTCCATTCTGAAATTTTTCCAAACTTTCAAGATGGAGTGAGGAACGGGGGATCTTTATGGAGGTAGAATATCTGCGGACGGTGACGACATCGTTTAAAAACTTATTTCGAGTCATAGTGGTCACAGAAGTCCTTCAAATACCAACCCGATGGTATAAGTTTTTGAATATCCGTATCCCATCCCGCGTTGCTCCGAGGATATTCGAATTTTATTCACACGAACCGCGGGAGTTTTTTTTATCCCCTCGAACGGCAGAAACGTAATTTAAAAACTTCACGAAATTTTGATAGCTTTTTTTTCTGGTTGTACCGCGTCACGCATCAAATCACAAACTGCACTGTAATTTCTCGTTCCAAACAGTTGCCATCAGTTACCAGCAATGGGACACGCATTCATGATTTTTTTTTCACCGTATGAAACAGTTTCAACCAATGCAGCATGAGTTTACTGTTACGTACATAGCTATAAGCACATAGCTGTTCCGAATTCCGCATAAATATTTTTCTATGGTAATTGTTAAACGGGTCTCACAGCACTTTATTTCACCATCAAACTACTAAAATATGACATCAAATCTAAAGCCATAAATTCACCGGTTTTAACGGGTCACTCACTTGTCAAGGAAAACGATTTCCACTCTGACAATGTCAAAATTATCGATAAGGAAGATAGATCCGTAAAAAGGAGTATTAAAAGAAGAAAAAATGATGAGGGTCGACAACGAGCGTTCAAAGTTTTAAACCCTGAGCCATATTTAGACCCTATGAAAAATAAATCCCCATGCCTTTCTGTGATTTAATAACAATAATTACAAAGTCCTAATTTGAACTCATTAATCAATTATTATTGAATTTTCCCGATCCAAAGCAGGTATAGGCAGCCCAAGGAACGTATAATTCGGGTTAAATTTGTTTAATGCCCCATACAACTATCGGCTACAGCAGCATTCAGTTTTGAGATAATTTTTCGAACTGAAAGAAGTATAGAACAGTACATAGATAGTACCTACTTCAAAACTTAGCTATTGTATATTATTAAAATCTCCAACCCCCAAGTAATTTCCTACGTACCCTATACATGAACATTTTCAATGAATAGACTGTACTGCGTTACTATTGTCGGGTAGATCCATTGTAACCATCGAAACTCTACAGAACCACTGTGGGTACTATAAGGTAGAATCTAGATGGTTTCCACTTTATGAAGTTCTCAACGAAGTTAGTACAGCATACGTGACTGGCGCTCTAACAGTTCGTAACGTTTGTAAGGGCCGAAGTATATGAAGCGTTTTAATATGGCATTACAATCAATTAAATTCAACCACAACGCGTTACAACTAATTTATCGTATGTACTATTGAAAAGTTGGATACGATGAGGGCGTACAGCCAATTACCACATTTATAGATAATTGAGAGAAATACGCATCGTTCATGCACTCGTGGATATTTCAAAGCGTGTTCTTTGTTTAGAGCATTATGCTTCTCGTCGCGATTCCAACGATAAATTATTTAAATATTAGCGATATAGCCCAATCCTTGCGAAGATTGTAGTAAAGGCAGATTTTAGAGTGTTCGTCGGACTCGAGTAGGTGTGTTGCATTCTTGTGAATCAACCTTCAGATTATTGCAACATAATTATAGGACTGTATATGAGGTGTTCCATCCCGTTTCGAACGATCGAACAGTTGACC
This sequence comes from Macrophya alboannulata, assembly GCA_949628255.1. Taxonomy (NCBI): domain Eukaryota; kingdom Metazoa; phylum Arthropoda; class Insecta; order Hymenoptera; family Tenthredinidae; genus Macrophya; species Macrophya alboannulata. The sequence goes on from OX451209.1 coordinate 13,533,823, forward strand.
GATCCCAAAAAAATCATAATTTTGTCTTATTACACAAATATATCGAAAGAATTTATGTGAATTTTTTCAGAATTTTTAGATCGCATTTTTTGAGTTTTTTCGAATTCCAACTTTTTTCTACGAACCTCCGTATCTCAAAAGTATAAGTTCATACAAGAAAATTCATAAAACAAAAAAGTTGCAGTTTTAAATCAACTTTCTGAAAAAATTTTTTTGGGAATTTCTCGAATCCCAAAAATACCAATTTTTATCAAAAATTCACAAGAATATTTTTTTTTCAACCAATATCTCTCTTTCGATTCGCCTCAAAAATTTACAGAAAATACTCTCAAGTGTTTACAGCAATCATATATTTTTTTTAAGATGGTTGGCTCAATCGTTTGGAAGCTATGCTTTGTTAATTTCCTTTTTTTTTCGAAAAATGTAAATAATAAAAGAATCAATAAAGCGTACCATCCAAACGATTCAGCCAACCATCTCAAAAAAAATATATAGTTGGTTTAAACAGTTCAGAGTATTTTTTGTAAATTTTTGAGGCAAATCGAAAGTGACGTATTGGTTAAAAAAAACATTTTTGTGTATTTTTGATAAAAATTGGTATTTTTGGGATTCGAAAAATTCCCAAAAAATCTTTCCAGAAAGTTGATTCAAAACTGCAACTTTTTTGTCTCATAAATTTTCTTGTATGATCTTATACTCTTGAGATACGGAGGTTCGTAGAAAAAAGTTAGAATTTGGAAAAAATCAAAAAATTTGAACCAAAAATTCTAAAAAAAAATCACATGAATTCTTTCGATATATTTGTGTAATGAGACAAAATTATGATTTTTTTGGGATCGTTCAACTTTTCGACCGTTCGAAATGGGTTGGAACAGCTCATATATGCTCGATGTGTCCTTCTCGCAACTGACATTTCTATTATATTCGTCGTATATCTATTATGCAGCTGTACGATATCGCGGAAAAGCCGAGCTACAGCACAGACACGTATACGAATATGCAATTTGCACCGAATTTTCTTTTTTTTTTTTTATGTGTTTTCCAGTTTCCCTTGATCTTTTAATTATACTGCCCCTAGTTTCTACCATAAAAGCGACAAGAATACCCACCGCTTTAACAAAGGGATCAAACCTACAATTAATTCCGCTTGTAATTAATTCAATTCTAAGTGATGTCGTTTGGAAGCTTGTGCTATAAATTAACTGGAAAAGAATTTGAACCATTAATCCAGAAGTATTATACGAATGGATTGATCGGAATATCAGTAAAAAAAAGAAAAAAAAAATAGCTAATCCGTGTTAAATGAAAATGAGTTATGCTTGAAGATTCGTCTTTCACCAAATACTATTTTTTGATCATTTTCAATTAGCGATAAACAATAATATCGATGAAATGAACGTCACAGATGTGTGCGTGTAATCGTATGGCTGTAATGTATAAAATAGCAAAAGTTGTCGGACTCAATAGTTTCCACTCGCTTTAGTCCGGCTGCCCTGGCTCCGAGTTACTTAAGTTAGCCCAGGTATACGACCCCGGGGGTCGACCGCAGTGACCTCTCCGTCAGTTATCCACTCACGGGCCAACAGTACTCGCTCTGCTGGTTTAAAGGGCCGAGACACCCTCGAGGCTCAGGGGTATGAGGGCCACGGATGGCGGGCGGACAGGGGTTGGTGGGGCAGAGCAGTTCGCGCATTGTTTAGCAGCCATTGTCTAACCCTATTACAGCACCGCGACCCGTATCCCAACGCTGCACCAGTTGGCTCCATTTGTCTGAGCAAATTGCTTTGTTACAGCTGCCTGCGTCCGTACGAATCCCATGTATCCTATACATCCCAATAACTATTTACCTGTATCACTACTCCACATGATATTCGCACTTATACATGTTCCGCAAGCTCCACACGCGAATACCGCGGCCACCCCATGGTTGAAATGGGCCCGGTTTGAGTTTCGAATTTTAAAAGTTCGGAGCGGTTGAAATTCCAAATTTTAATAACAAAAACTCACGGTTTTTAGAAAGGGTATTTCCCCGAAAGTCTGCATAGTCGAATTTGGAAACTTTAAATCGAAAAAGACCGAAGGTTAAAAATTCGGAAAGCTAAACATCCGAAAGGCCAAGACTCCGAAACTTGACATTCGCGTATATGGAGCGTCGTGCCTCTACATCAAATTTTCGGATCCTTAGACTTTCGAAGTTTTGAACTTTCGGCGAGTTTTGAGCTGGTTGCATTCCGATCTTTCCGAATTTCGATATTCTGAACTTTAACGGTTCTGAAGAATTCGAAATCGTCTCAAATGGATTCGTAATTTTGACGGTTTGGAACACTTAGAATTCAGAACGTCAGCCCGGCCTCATTGAAATATATCTCTGAAACTTTATTGGAAAAATCTGTATCCGAAACACAGGTCACATCGTTCATCGAAACTTTTCGAAATTTGAAGGGAACACTCTTAAATGACGACATTTCGAAGAAAACCAATCAAACATAGAGATAAAGTTAGTCTTCTATTATCGTGAGCACGTAATACGAATTTTTTTCGCAAAATTTACCAAAGTTAGCTTAGAAGAAAAAAAACTTCAAATTCAATTCGTTAACCACGGAATTACATCAATGTAGAATATTCCCTCAAAATTTCAAAATTTCCCATTCAACGATGCGACCCGTACCTCAGGACGACCACGTTTTCTTCGTTAAAATAAATCTGTGCAACACGCAGTCCATAAAATTTCAAATAATTTTGAATTATGTTTCAAAATTTAGAAAAAATTGAATCTACGAAACATTTCTTCACGGTGTACCAAAATCTGTATAGAAAAACACGAAGATATATAGAAGTTTCATAGAGAAACATTGATTTTTTTTTTCTATTTTTTTTTTCCAAAAAGCTCGGACTTTTTCTGGGATAGTACGATCTGAAGGCTCTTCAGCTAAATATACACACATAAATAAAAGAACAGTCACTCTCACTAAGGTACATATTTGATTGTGCTAGAACAATAAAAGTGTGACGCATATGAAGAGCTTTTAGTAAATTATACCGTAGCTCACCAGTAAATTTTACTTTCCACCATAGTAAAGAATTTATCATTACTTACTTCCGTACGTATACCATGCATGCCTTGTTCTGTGAGCCAGATTATATTTACTAAAGCAATACTAGTAGAAGTAGAAATAACGTAATATTAACAATTTATCGTATGCGGTAAAACATGCTTTATACATATAGTAGCAAGTAATTTCATACAATACTGTTGAGTACAATTTTTATTAACCTTTTAACAGAATTTACTTCCAGTACAGCGTTTTACACTGTACGTGAATGTAACCCCAAGGTGGAAAGATGCCCTGCAAAAATGTTGATATTTTTTTTTTTATTAACTGCAGTAGATTTTTACCCTCTAAATGGAGATTCTGCCCATTGACAGTATAAATTTCTCATTTCACTGTACATTACATTAGAAACGGTAACTGCACTTGTAATATGTGTATTCTCTTTTCTTCGGACACTTCAGCATTCTGATTCTCTGCCTTTTTTTGAAATTTACCAATAAAAGTACCAACCATGTTTCAATACTTAAGGGAACCAGTACAGCTTGGTTTGGGAAATTTGGAGTACTCCAAAATTTATTTATTTTTTGACCAAAGTTTATTTCACATCAAACACAAATTTTCTTCGAATAACTTTGTCGTAAGGTTTCAGGCACATCGTTGGCCCAATTCAACCTCTCAAGGTCTTGCTTTCTTCAGAGAGCAATTCTACGTCTTCTGAACGTAGAGATCGGTAAAAAAAAATTCATGTGAAAAGTTACGGTCAATTATCCAAAATTTCCGATATTTAGGCTACTAATTTGCAAATATCTTGGCTAACACGAAACAAAACCTTACGACAAAGGTTATCAATGAAATTTTTTTTTTTTTTTTCGATGTCGAATAAACTTTGGCTGAGAAATAAATGCATTTTAGAGTACTCCGAATTTCCAAAACCAAGCTGTACTGGTTCCCTCAAGCAAATCTCTTTTGTTTCTTCAATTTTATTTTTCTACATAAAAGAGGGAAAACTTGGATTAATCAGACGACGGCTTCTGATCGAGCCTTACCAGAGGGAGCAGGATGAATACAAGTATACACTATAAATTCCATACATTGGGTGTTTACTCTCATCCCAGATCGTGTAGATACTCCTGATTAATTGTTGCTAAAATTTTCCGTATTTCGTACGGATGCTGCGATCAGAAATGTTAATATTTTCAAATATCCTGAATGAACTGTAGAATTTCGAGCGAAGTCGGTAAAGTACAATGGGCTGAGATGCTTCCTAAAAAAAAAAAAAAAAAAAGAAATGTCTTCATCCTTTCTCCGTACCTCGAGAGTTGTCTTTATAAGGCAAAACGGTACACAAAAGAATTCGCGAAGACTTTTTATTCTCAGAATTTTTCAACCATTTTCATTTTTTCATTCCGCTAAACCGAACTTGTAAGATCCTTGCGGCCATACATCTCCTTATTGCTAAACATATGAACGATTTTTGAGCAAAATTGTTCGGAGGATGTCGTTCCTTCGATTCGCATTCATCACGGTGGTTTTCATTCTTTAAAAAAGTCTCGTTTCGATCTGAAAATTTAATACGTACCGAAAAGCATATACTTATTATTTAACTCATCAAAAAATCAAATTCTCAGTGTCGCCGAGGTCGAGAGTCAACCTGCTCCTTAAATCCTATCACTACCTACACTGCAAACCTTACCTACATAAGGACCTCCATGCTTCTTTTATTAGGATCAGAGGCTGGATATACGGACCACCAGTAATCGCGTTGCCGCTGGTACCTCTAGCTGAAATACGAGGTGACCCTAAGGATCCTAACCACATCCTAAAAACATCGTGACCCTCTTGGTAGTGGAGCATCAGCTTTATCAGTTTGTTTGCTGAAAATGAGGGTAAAGTAAAGTATAAATGATTCCGTTTCCGCATCTTCAACTTACCCGTAGAGAACCTAAATACGTCTACTCAGGTGGAGTCGGCCCATACCGGTAATACGGCCCAGCACTGGTACAGCCTCAAGAGCGGAGCGTCGACGTTGAGCGTTGGACCAGCGTTAAACGCTGTAAAATCTGCTGGCCCATCAATACGGCCCAATACTGGGAGAGCATCTGCATCCCAGTGATGCCACAAGTGTTGGGCTTCTCACGCAATACATTTCAAGGGCTAGAAACTGGAAGGGGGTGAGCCCTAGGAGAGATTAGGACCTTCCCAGGCTCGGCTTGCGATGTATATATATTTTTGAGAGAACTTGACATAGTCTTTCACTGTTCTGGTTGCTGGTGTCGGCACGATCTTATCATTCCGACTACTTACGGGTATTAGTCCAGTTCTGAGATGAACGACTGTAGCCGAGATTGCCACCGTCTGTAAGGGTACTGGTCCGACGCTGGGCCTTGCGTTAAGGGGTTACATACGTTCAGAATTATTTGGAGATGGATTTTTTTTTTCATTTTATTAAAGTTTGAAGGCCGAGCGCTGCAATTCTTTGCCAAACTTTGAACTCGATTATCTCGAAACTACATTTTCGTAGTCATATACCTATACCAAGATATCTCGGAAACTGCTTGACCGATTTTCTTCAAATTTGGACACAATGTTTTTGGATACATTATCATAAAATTGTCGTAGATTTTTTTTTTTTTTCAAACCACTACTTTTTTTTTATTGAACTAGAAAGGTCAAATTTTATGGCGAAATCTCGAGCGAAAAGTTCAGACAGTTGCTATTTCGTGGAAAAAATTCAAAAAAAAAAAAAAAAATCCTTCGAAAAGTTCTGCGTTATATATATTGTATTTTGAGAATCCATTGGTTTCTTTTTTTTCAAAATCAATCCAGCTCTCGGAAACTTGGTATTTGCGAGCCGTTGCAGCGAAAATCACCTTTGACGCCAGCCACGACAACAGCGCTCCTAGTAGTTCAATGATGATAAAAAAAATTATGGACGTACCTAAATATACACCCTTTCGAATAAACGACGCCCGATTTAAATTGAATAGTTAGTTTTGGAGATAGAAAATCCCTAATTTCATCTACTTTTTCAGCCGTCTAAACCTACCTGGATACTGGGTAGTTTTCTGTAGTAGTAACACAACCCGTAACAATTAGCAATACGTGAACACAACACGAACATGTTTAAATCTATAAATTTATACTAGAATCTTATTTTTCTGTTATGTGTACGTGTTATCGTTCCCTGGAAACTGCAGTACTGTCAATGGTCTACGGACTGAAGAAAATTTTTTTCGTGCTTCCAGATGGGGCTATTTTTTACTCTTATTTCTGCTATTCGATTTCTAATTGTGTGGAAAATAAACCTGTATCAGATAATGAGACAATTTTTCAGTAGGGGAAACTGGGGCTGGTGAATACAGGGACAAGTTCATACATCTGACTTGTCACTGACAAATATTTGAGCGTATCTGCAGTACGCATTCTACCGATTGCTGTGACATAATCTGTGAATTTTTGTATACTTTCATCCAATTTTTTGGTGTAAGAGTAATTACCGAGACTTAATTATAAGTTGGTCCAGGTACCTACTCTAACACACGAGGTACAGTCATGAGCTGTTTAAATCGCATGTTCTGTATTTGTGGGGTAAATTATTACGCGACACACGGACCAATTTATTGATGCATGAACTGCGATAACTCTGCAAGTGTTTTCTTGTGAGAGAAAAAGAGAGAGGAAAATAATAAACGCAAAGAAACAGCGAAGAGTTATCAATAAAGGAAGGAAAAAAAATAATCCTGACATCAGCTCAGACAACGAAAATGAAAATCTTTTTATTTACTTTTTCAAATTAATATATGCACCCATTTTCATATTTCAACACAGAAGAACGGGTTCAGTATACGAAATATCGCAGATGGGAACATATTGCCTCTCAATCCAACGACTTGTTTTATAGAGATGTATGAATGAAATGTAGAAAACGTATAAAAATGGAATGATCGATTGAAAAAAAAAATCTGTCTGACGAAAAATATTGATTGCATAATTTGATCGTAATTTCATTTTATTTCTATCAAATTTTGGGGCAGGTTTATATTTATATAAGATAAAAATTGCACATGCTAAATTTATTTTCCTATTTTGTGTGAAATATAAATGAACAAATGACAACTGTAAACATAGATTCGAGAATTGGCTAAATTTTTTTTTACCAAATTTTGACATAATTAGCGCACCTGTTATTGCTTATTCGGAAAAAAAACGCCGCAAAGAAGATTTTCCGATGCGAATAACTCGTTGTAGCATTTTTTTTTTTGTTGGTTATAAAATTTTTAGTTAACATGTGATCTAACCACTGACGCCTTCATTCACCGCGTTTACTCCAATTAATGGTTAATCTCGCCCGCAGCTCCAGTGTGGCGTTGAAAAAAAAAAGAAAAAAAAAAGAACAAACCTCTGTGGGATCCTGTTCATTTCTCTGAAAATGAAAAAAATTTACCCACAACCCATTATTCGGGGTTTTGTTAGGCGTATGTATGTATGAATGTATGTACATATACGTCCAGTTTTGCCTGCCCATCGCAAAACTGAAAACAGACCTCATTGTATATGCATGTACTTGTGTATTTAGCAGCGTGGCCTCTGAAATCGTTAAAAATGCTGAGCGCGTTGAAGCCAAGCCAACCGAGTCGAGGCGAGGCGAGGCTGCCGACTCGTGTGCGAATGAATGCCCGCTATTAATCGCATGGGGCAAAAAGCGGAGCATTTTCAAGTCCCTCGAAACAGAAAACAAAAAAAGTTGGAAAACGACGACGGAACACGAAACACGGTCCACGGTCTCGCTAAGGAACGCTCGTATCCAAAACACAAATGACGTATAAAAGACGCGTGCAAACGACACAAACGGACAGAAAAGGATCGAGAGAGACGGAGAATATGAGAGAACAAAACAGGAGAGCAAAACGTACCCATTTTCCCGCGACTACGAACACCGCAAACGAATGGGGACATCAGTTTGCGAATCCCTCCCCCTGCACTCGCTGCTAGGTTGCGTCCGCAGAAATCCAAGGACTTTTTGCTTCCGTAAAAAAGTGTTCTGAGGATGCTCATGATAAGCCTATCCGTATGGACTGCAGTGGTCGCTGTCAGTCTGATCCGTTCGGACGTATTATACTCAGCCCTAGATCCTGCCTTCCGCTTGTTCACAAAGAATGGGAATTTCGTGTACAACAGATAACATGATCCTCTTCACAGCTGCCTTCAGTCTTTTCCTCATACGATTAATTCAAATCCTGATACTTCGGAGGTCGGTTATGCCCAGCTAATTTCCCCCTCAGGATATATTTCGATCGTTAATTTAATTGCGATGTGAACATCCGTTTGACAAATTTTAAAATGGCACAAGGTCAGCAGGCTGTCATCATGGCCGTTAACATTGACTCGTTTATCACTATAATAAACCGCCATTGAGAATTCACAAATACCGATTTCCAATAAATCATGATGTATTCGGATCCTTCGGAGACACTATATACTAGTATTTTATCACTTCCATGTGAAATGTTTACGAGCTTATTTACGTGAAGCTTGGAAACCTTGCGAAACCATGCCATTCAACTGTGTCTTCTCGATGGTGACCATCAGGCTAAGATTAGGCAAAGCAACGACGCGTTTTAGGTTTGACCCAGTATTCGCCGAATACTCCTAACAGCTCGGGAATTGCTTGATCCTACCTTGCTTGAGATCATATATGCATGGATTATACAGATTTCTTTATTTGCGGAGTGGAAGTCAAGGAATTATTTGTCACTTTGCAAATTGGAATTATCAATCGTGTCTGTGTGTATTAAATAATGATTCAGAAATTAATTTCGATTGATCTTTTCTGTAGAATCTTCAGCAAATTATTGAAAGCCAATTCTGGCCCAATATCAAACCAGCATTGGCATCATACCATAGCGTGAGGCTGGAAGGATCTCAAAAATTTGACATTGACCCAGTGCTGCTGCCAAGGTTGCGCCGAGGCTTGGCAGAGGACGAATCAATCCCCGTTCAAGACTAGGTCAATGGATGAACAATTAAATTTATAATGATTCAGAATCCAACAAAGTAAGATCTGTGAAATTTAAACTTGTGATTGAAAATCTGTTCACATTTGTGGCCCCGTTTGAATAAAATAAATATATATCAACGTCTCGACATTCATGGTGAATAAATGTGTGTTTTTTTTTTTTAATTATCAGACAAACTCTGTGTCCTTGCACGGCTTGGAACGTGCAGAGAATGCACGTCATACTCACCTTGATGCGAATACCAAAACGACAATCATTGCCATTATTTGCTCACATACTACTTGTACAAGTCCGGACAACTATTGACACTTTCATTCATCAACCACTCATCCTACTTCAGTTCTCAAATATTGATTATTAAATTGTGGAAGCTAACCGACTGCTTGGGTCATTAGAGCGCGCTCGAAACTGTGAATAATTAACGTTAGTGTACATTGCACCTCCGGGAAGTTAATACCACCTCAAATATTTCAGATTTTCTTATGGTAACCGTTTGGTGACCGTTTGGTGATCTTTGGTAGTCTATTTTCAAGATTTGGTGGCGAATAGTTTTTTCGATATCTAAAAATAAAATTTCAGCGTGAAGTTCGCCCTGACCTCCACGTATTAATAGTTTTTATCTTTTGTTATTGGAGCAAACGCTGCTCGTTGGATGGTGTTTGGTTATCCAGTCTCGAGATTTAATAGGGAATATGTTTTTTTCTTTTTCTTTGTTCTCACTCAAAAGTCAAGCGTGAAGTTCCCCGCAGACTATGACGCCTTGTAGCCTGAGAGATGAAAATTAACACCATGTTGAAGAGATTCTATACAGATATTTTTTTATGACAAAATCGATTTTTTTCGTTTCCGCCGCAGTATCATCAAAAATAGTTTCACGTATAAGAGAGATACCATAAACTTCGAGACCGGACTACCAAACACCACTAAACGACCACCAAACGATTCCGATAATAAAATATAAGCAAAAGCAATGTATGCCATGGGGGGAGGGCTAACTTCACGCTCAACTTTGGTTTTTGTCGTTTAAAAAACACAATATTTCCTACCAAATTTCGAGAGTGGACTATCAAATACCACCAAACGATTAAAATAAAGAAAAACTTAACATATGGGTACAGGTATTGAGATAAGATCTTATATATCAACAGTTTAGAACAATGGTGGTATCCTGAAAACAGTCCGATGATTTTCACTGAACTTTTTAGCTCCTTTCGACTCATTGTTAGAAGAAGAAAAAAAAAGTTTGATCCCAGCCCCTGTTAGCGATGCGTGAAGTGGGAATACGGAATGAATAGAAAACTTTATATGATGTTGGTTTCGTTTATGAGACAATAGGTTCATTGAGAAGAGGATGAGGGGAAAAAAGAAAAAAAAAAAGTATTAAGTATATACGGTTAATGCTTTACGTTATAGCGTCAAACTGTGAATAATCGTGTAACGTTACACCCACTTAACTTCCGACGAACTGGATGACATTAATTAGAAAATATACTTGAAGCTGCGGAGTTTTAAAAGTACCGCAAAAGTTGGGTGCCAACAAGTCTAGAAAATCAGTGCCAAGTTTTCTCTCTGAATAAAATGTGCAGGAGGGGGGCAATTCTACATAGCTAAAACCGAACTGAAAACTAATTTAGGGGGGGGGGGTTGAGAAATAAAGCTACAAATAATATAAAGCAAACAGAACAAAATTGAGTAAAGTTATACTCGTATCTCTAAACTCCTTGCAACCCACTTGAAATTTTTGGCTTACTGATAAGAATCAGCTTTAAAATATCGTTATCCCGGGTTCATCTCTGCAAAGCAAGTTGTTTGTTAGTTACGGGATGAAGCTTATATATCTACATAACGAAGAACAATCGAATCTTTTATCTTCGAAAAAATGAAGTGCAAACTGTCAACTCCTGGATTTGAAAATGAACAAATACGCCGGTTGGTTCAGAATATGACGACGGAAATTTTCCTCGTTGAGATAGAGGTGGATAGCTTGCGCAGAGCTTGCGCGTGGGTTGGGAGTCAAACGGGCCTGGAGCTTTAGCGAGAAACCGGCAGTTGGCGGCAGCCGGGCGACGGCCTCGCGTCTCTCTGCAAGCTCCTATCAGGACCTTAACCGCGAGCTTGAAAAACCAGCTGCCCACGTTTCCCCGATATACCTGAAACAGAGAAAAATAAAAAATAAAAAACCAAAAAATTTTTTTCATTCCTTTTATTTTCAACAATTATTTCAGCCCACGTCAGAGCTTGTATTTGTGACAGGAAAATTGTTCCTCGACATTGTGCCCGCAGCAGTATCACGTTCAGACACGGTGTGCCTTTACTCTCCTGTTTGTCTTTTCGGTTAAATTTTTTTTTTGTTTGTTTTTTCTAGTTCTTAGTTCATATTGTCCTCTGTTCAGAATTTTTGTTTTTCTTCTTCTTCTTCTTCTTCTTCTTTTACACAAATGGAGTTGACATTGCCTGAGATATGAAGTGAACATCTGATACCTTCGCCAGGCACAGACTACACCCAGGACACAATAGGCTGGTGCTTTCTCGGCATTCCAAACCCACGAGTTCTCACTGTGAATATTTTGTGCGTTATGAAGATGTGAGTGCCAACGATGAAGGTAAAGAAATCCTGCTTTCAATACTTCGTAAGGAGCTGTACATATTATTTAATAAATGATTAATGCATCTCTATTCAATTAGTCTTATAGGTCTCGATCATATATTTCAAAATTTCCATATAGTACCAAGAAAACGAGAAAGAGAGTACGGATTCCGCAAATCAATTACAAATTACTGTTAGAGGAATCGAATGTCGGATATAAGTTAGAGTAAAATTGTAGTTATATAGTTGCAGTGAAATTGTCCGTTAAAACTTTCATCTTACAAGCTGTAACTACCAGCAACGTTAATACCGCGAAAGCTTACGATACAACTGAAATAAAATGACGAGGTAAACGCTCGCCTAAGCCAGCTTACAACTTATTGTTAAACTTTTCACAGGATTGCGGATTCGAAGTTAATTTTTTAATCCCGTATGAAATTGTGGTAAATTTGCAACCGATTTCTCGGATATTAACGGGCAACAAAAAAAAAAAAAATAAAACACCGCGACGATGTAGTGGGACTTGGGGATTGATGCGAAATCGGAGAAAAATGGCATGGATGACGAAGCGTATAATTTTTCGATAACTGAATATTTTCTAGTCGAACTTTGCATGAAAATCCAACGAGATAAAATAATTTATGTAAATAGTGACGTTCGGGGAGGTGTTCGAATTAATTCCACGTCGACCACGTGTCCCTGGACTGCTCCATTCGGTCCAGCCACGGCCGTCCAACAAGCAGTAATATAATTGAATCGCGGACTAACCGCAAACCACGAACCGTGGAATAGAATCATCTGAAATTTCGACTTCTCCGTAAACGCACGAGCGAACAGATTTATTCACCGCGTTCAAACACCTCATACTTTTAGGACATCGTTTCCCCCCACCCCCTCGCCGCCACCCTAAAAGGCTCCGTATGCGGTAATTTTTCAAAATTCTCTACGTCAACAATTTTTAGGCCTCGCTTTATTTCGTTTTTGGTAATAATTTACAACGTCAACAAAGTAAATTTGCTTTCATACCCTCCGAACGCAAAACCAAGGGGGCGGGGGGGGGGGGGGGGAGGGGCAGATAACATACACACGCGAAACCCCAGGCTGATTCAGCTAACGGCAAAATCAAGTTATCCACCGGTATATTCATAAATGTTTCTTGCTAGCAGCTAAATAAAGCTATCTGTCGGTTTGCAAAAAACGAAAAAACAAAAAAAACCGACGAACAAAACGGTGGTTCACATTTCCACACTCGTCAGAGAGTGATTCGGAGATATCACAAATCTATATGTTTGGTGAAAGCAGAAACACTCTCACCGTTTGTCTACGACAGTATATATGGTATTCAGAAAGCAATATACCAACGAAAACTGATATCCGAATGAACTTTCAATAAACAATATATACTTTTATAGACCAAAATAATAATAGGATCCTGGCTGTTATTCGACACCATATTATAATTGATATGATTCATCAAGTATTGAGTGACATTCGATTTCATATTCGCAGTAATTATAACCCATCCATAATTATTCGTATGCAATAATTATATCTGCATAACGTATTTTACTATATATCTTTAATTGATCACCCGAAAGGTGCAGTTTCATAGTTTTCATGATTACTTAACACAGTTTGTCAACACGTTTGCTCGCGTGCAACTGCATTCGATGGAGGGTTTCATATTTATTTATAATTTAATCAGTTTAATATTCTACTGGAAATTTTTATCTTCGCTTTTTCTCCAATCAGACGCTGTAGTGAACGATACCAACTTCTCTACTCCGTTATAAACGTCTCATGTTTCACCTCACTATCTACACAACTCTTACGCTTTACCTAAAACTCAACTAAAGTTACCCTTAACCTAACCGAAGTTTTCCAAAGATAAATGTTGGAACAACCCTCACAGATTCTCGATCAACCCTTATGTATACTTCAGGTGCTCAATGTAGGTATTTGTGGCGTAGATCTATCATCGTTCTACCTGAAAGACACGACCCCCGATTAATGAAGAGTATCAACGATATTTTGGCATTTATTTCATTCGGTGAACGAATGATGGCCAGTCGAGTATGAATTTAGATGACTGAAAAAATAAACGGAATGAATTAATTATCGAAGTGAAAACCGACGACCGGTTGACAGAAGAAGAAGGAAAAAGACAGAGGAGAAAAAAATTTGGAAAGGGATGTTAAAGGGAACGCAAAGAACGGATAATGTTTCACTTATTAGCACTCAGCTCCCACAAACCCCAACCTCACTCATCCCCTGTTTATCTCCCATCTTTCAAACCCAAACCCTCCCGAAGCCCTTAGGTCCCGCCAAGTTTTCTACACCCTCAAGCCCTATTTAACGACGCACCAAAGACGTCCACCCACCATTACTTCCTCCACCCTTTCGCACTCTTCCTATCTATCTCGCTCCACCACTACTACTCTTCACAATCGATTGAATCGATTGTTGGGGCATGTACAAATTTCCGAGATAATTTTACATTCTTGAATGAACCCAGGACACTGCATATTTCAATGTGTATGTATTCGATTTGGGGTCTCTTTGCTTTTTTCTCGTGTTGAAATCTTTGTTTTTTCATAAATTCAGAACCGATCGAACGTGGAAATTCTGCGCAGTCGAACGCTGGTCAAAGGATTCATTTTCATCGGTCGGTTAGAAATTGCAAATAACCAAATTGCAACGGCGCTATATAATGAAGGTTTACTCAAACATAGATAATGACTCGCATAGGTATATACGTATAGTTTACATATACACCGTTGCATTTTACACATGAATAAACAGCAATTGATGTACGTTCGTCCCTAGCTGACCACGCTTGAAAATTTCCTGCTTCGTACGGCTTACTTAACGGTTTAATCTCCGTGGTATTTTCTGATATGGATTTACCTGGTATCGTGTATCCTCCACCCGCAAGCTGCAGGCTTTGTTATAACCAGAAAAAAAAGACAATGATAATGAAAAAATGTCTACGATCTCGGTATCTCCTTGGAAGTCTCACAAAGAGAATTTTTCGACTATTTAGTAACTGATCGTCGAATTGTTTTCTCTTCCTTTGTATTTTTTTTTTTTTTTTCTTCTTGGGTCTTTTTTTTACTTTCAATTCGAGAGAAAACCTCGAATCCGACTTTTCCATGGCTTGGAAAATTTACGGCATCTCGACGTCAGGTCAAAGGGTCTGTTGTGTGGGCAACATTTTCACTCCAATTGAGTTACGTATGCCTGGAGTTGCTCAGGAAAATATATACCAGGTATACGGTCAAGAATTATACTGTTGCCGATGAAAATGAAGGTGGTCCGGTATATCCATTGAGAGTAATTTTGAAAATTGGTAAAATAAATAAATTTTTGGTTGTATTTCAAATTAATTGGTCCCGGTTAAACCGCTCTCACCCGCAGACATATACACAACTGGAAAATTCATTTTCGAGACGGTGTAGCTGGTGCCATTGGACGTCAAAAATTATAATGATGTTTCGCATCGTTGATTTAAGAGCTTTACATCTGAATGCTAAGTTATTCGAAGTGTTCGTTACCTCGCGACTTGTCTGGGCATCGCGCAAAGGATGCTTTTATTCAAAAATATAATTGAAAGCATCTTTGCATAAAAGATTTTTTCGTTCTTTTGTTTTTTTTTTTTTTTTCTTTCTTTCTTTTTCGTGGCCCTTGCTCGTGCATGGAAAGGACTGACAATTATTTCCCTTAATTTAAAGGGCTGGTTTCATTACGAATTGAATAATTATTATCATATGTATTACCGTACATGAATTCATCTATTTATTTTCTGTTAGGTACAACCTATGTGAAATAAAATAAAAACTATGTAACGATATAAAATGCCGAGCCACAAATCATCCCGAGCGTTCATAAATTGGCGTTGTTGTTCGCGTATTATATCTCTGCCCATACACGTCACGCCGCTATCACTTTACGAACGATAAAGTACTTTGGTGCAAGTAAGTCGAAACTCAAAAGCGAATCGGGAGTTCTTAAAGATGGATTACTTCGAGCACAGTATTTCAAAGAGCGTTCTGAGACCTATCGGACAATATCGTTTACTGTAGAAACTGATGCTCCAACCCTGCTATACACGACATATGATGAGAGGTGAAATGAGAGGAAACGGGACTCTTGAAACTTTTATAGGAAACTCTCAGCGCCACCGATATCCTTTTTTACAAGTAACTTTGCCGGACGAAACCGTATTGATTCGTCGAGGCCGGGTTGAAGTCCAAATTTTAAAAGTCCCGAACGGTCGAAGTTCAGAATTTTAATATTACAAAATTAAGAATCAGGTTGTAGAATAGTCTACAGACCTAGTCTTCTCGCATGGAGCTTGGGCAAGAATTTATACCAATTACACCCGTATATTTGTTGATCCAACTTTTCTACTATGCACTCAATTTATAATTGGAATTGCTCTCTTCAGCTTACTTTCTGTATTCTTCAGAATGGCTCGAAACCCCTTATCAAAATTACGTAATACCCCCTCGCGAAAATTGTCGAACCTGTTCGGTCTCCCGGCTTGTTAAGGTCTGCAGTTGTTTGGCCGAAATTATAGGCTGGTGGACATGAAAATCTGGGTTATTGGAGAGGATTCATCCCGCCAAGGATTACCTTTGTAAAATTGTTAACCAACCGACCGCATACATGTAACCGCGTTTGTGAAACCGAGGTAGGTTAAGAGATGGAGTTTGGTTTTACGTCACGCAGGAGTTTGCATAGTCGCGATAAACAAACAGAGGATATGGAAACGAGCGTGGAAAATAATTTCGTACGAAATTCTCTCGATGCAATTTCTATGAACAAACCAGTACTGGCAATGTGTACTCTAATTCAATGGTAATGGTATATCTATATGTCTGTACTCTGTTCAGTTTTACTTAACTCGGTATAATCTCTCGGATTAGTTTGAGAGTGCTCTATAAGATAATCAAAAATGTACAGTATTAATTAGATTCACCAGCACGCTCTTTTTTTTTTACTTTCAGGACTCCGGCAATATTTTTATATATCTATATCGTTTTTCAATATTTTCCTAAGCATAAATGGAGATTTTGATGCACATTGTTCTTCATCGAATGGAGAAAATTGAACTTTGCGAGTACAAGTCTCTGGCATCGTCTCCGCCCGAAAATTATATAATAGTTTAAACTAGAAACTCTATCCGCAAAATATGTTAACTAGTTTGCGTATAAAATCGTACCAGGAATTCGGTTGTTCCTTGAACTTTGAGTTATGATACTGCGGTTCACATAAAGCTCGGTATTCCGTCCCAATTATAAGTTGGTATCTGGATTCCAGATAAAAGCCAGAATCGTTGCACATGTACAACTATTATTTATTGTATAGTTACAGATATGATTCAATTGTGTTATCGTAGGTAATTAAAAGAGAAAGTCTATAGAACCATGTAGCTCAATTCAAATTGTTCAATCACAATAATTCTTCATAAAATTCTGTAATTTTGAGACCTGGTTGTCATATGGTATTCGCGTATGGATTGCTTCCGGCATTTGACTAGGATAAATGATGTCCAGACATGCGAATGGGGAGAAAGGAAACCATTTTGATGAAATTACACTAAAAACTAAATTTCTAGTTTTCCTAATGGGTTCAGGAACGGTAATCGAAATTAAATGCGACTATAAAATTTGTTGATAAATTACTTTATATGCATTATATACGACAGATGAGAGTGCGCTGTTTTGATTTCTCTACCCCTTCACTCGCTCTATCCTTCTTCCGCTGAAAGCCGATGTTTACACAACCCGCGATAACACGAAGCCTTGAAATACAATAAATTAATGACCACCCGGTTCACTGGGATTCCAGGCGTTTGTTGGCTCGCTGGTTGTGCCGGTTAAATCAAAACGCAAACAATGTTACTGTCGCCTGTTATATTTGAATTTTGAACAATTTCGTGAACAGATAAACGCCTTAGCGCGCTTGATTCGACTACACCGAATTTTAACCATCGGAAAGCATTCGCTCCGGGTTTTAAATGATCTAAAAATCTAAGTCTTGAAGTAAGTGGCCATAATCAGCTGTCTACCGAGGACGAAATTTAGTGAACCATGTCTCTTTCCAGCTACTGTTCATCCATACCAGGAAGGCTTCAGCCGAGATGACTGATGCCGAGCAGACTTTGAATCTCTTGATTAGTAGCGAAAACGTTGAATAAACGACCGAGTCCCTTGGGACCTTTTCCCAGCCTCCGAAACGCCCTTGTGCTCTCTTCTCCCACTGAACCTTAATTGCAACCGATTACCTCAATTTACCTATTTATAGTTAAACACAGTTCATCCCCAGGGCGGTGGTCGAAATAGGCGTTGCAATGAGGGGGATCACTTAGCCACTAACCTACGCAATAACCAGACACCTGTACTTTCGTCTAGATCGGTACAACTGTCGAAAGAAACTTGACGTCGTTAGAGTCGAATGGGGATTTTGATAAATCCTCTTGCCACATGTGTCCGGAATGATAAATGGCGCTGACAGATCACCTCGTATAATAATCCATACCCCGAGACAGCTTTTTCTTTTACACGTAGCTATCGCAAACTTCAGATATCATTTTATTTGCCCTCATTTATACCTCGGTAAACTTGAGATTTGATAAAAATTGATCAGAATTTTGAAATTTACTTGACTGTGCGAAAGACTAGTTCGAAATACAATTCAATCGTCGTCTGCAGGAGTACAGAATTCATTCCAGTAAACAGAAACTTGTCTCAAAAACATATGCTAAAAGCTCGAGTTACGTTTTGAAGAATGGAAAGTTGCAGTCAATCTGAACTAGCACCTTCAAATTTTTGACACAAATTTCGGCTGAATGCAAAATCTGATATACAAATGTGAGAGTCGTGTGGAAAAAGAGGAAAGCAATCTTTATAATGGGTAGAAAAAAAGGTATCTGATAGAATTATGAATCTTTGAACACCGGGATTTGATCTTCATAAAATTTCCTTCACGTTCTTTTCCCGTGCCAGAAATACTTTAGCGGATTATGGTCATGTCTAACAAAATTCTTGTTCTGACACTAACCCGGTTTGCTTCTATTCATCAGACTTTTAAACAAGACAACGATAATTCACGTTGAATCAAAGCTAGAGTCTGCCAGCTAAATTCAGGCCCAACTTTGAACATTTATGGAAGCTTTTACAGTTTTCCGTAAGTTTATGAGGTTTGTATTGTGGTCTTAGATTATAGGTTCACTAAGACCTCTAGGACTCTACCTTTCACAGTCCTGAGGATCGGGGATCCCTGAAAATATGTATCGTAATTTTTAGAACAAAGAAAATTTCTACCACCCGAAATTCGAGAGAAAAAAAAAATGTCAATGGGTCAAAAAATTTGTCTGACATTATGCGGAATCAGGTCATTATCGTCATGGAGTTCATTACAACCGGTACACTTGGTCAGACCCTCGAAGAAATTTCACGTGATAAGAGAGGATCCTGTTTACGCTTGGTAAATAGATTTACTCCATGCGGCCTGTGTGCGGTGAAGCAGTAAGAACCAGGAGACGCCTTACGCCAACAGTTCTGCCCTATCAAGAGAAGTAATCTTGTTGTACAATCTGCCCGGTTGAGAGATAAGCATATATCGTATCGCGAGCGTATTCTTCATGCGTATGTTCTCCCTACCCACAGTTAGCGTATAATGACATTATTTTCTCAAGGGATTTGCCTATTTTCATTCTTGCTTATTGTATATACATTGCAGATTGGGATGTCGAAGGGGATGATAAAAAATATCCTGAAAGGTAAAGATTGGGTGCCTTTGATGTGCCAGAACATGCGCTTGTGCTGATCACCGAGCAATTGCTGTGAATTACCAAGCTTACGATCGGTCAATTAGATATCTTTGCTCTCTTGCCTTCGACCAGCTTCTTCTAAAATGTCTTAGAAATTTAATAGAGATTCTTACTTGAGCAACTTTCCTCCAGTTATCAACTCCGTAACTGCAGCCATTTCCACTGTAATTTTCTTCGACTCAAAGAGTCGTTCGCTTCTTGAACCGCATTGAGTAAAATTTAAATCGTACACTTATTCCTCGTAATCTACGATACTTTCCGACTTGATTCGGGACAGGAATAAGATCGAAAGTGACTATCGAAAGAAAGTTTTTAGCTTCGACAACCGTCTTCAAAAATTTTCTTGATACCTTATAATATTGCTGCAATATCATGTCAGCAGAAAAGCTCAATTACAATAAAAATTCAATAAAGCATCAGCCATTGGCAGAGGTTTGGCTTAAAATTTCGGCTGGTGACGAGTATTGCATCTTTACTCCTTCCAGTGTTATTGAAATTAATAAAATATACGAGGGCGTATAGAATTACGTGACCGCCATGTACAACCGTCGTCTCTTACGTCCCTTGGGAGGCCGTTGTTCCGGACTCTTGGGCCAAAAAACAAAAGTAGGTGTCCTACCAAGTGATAAAACATGCTATACGCACCCGTGGAAGTATCTCGCGGGGCTTGCCTCAGGGCTTCTTTACGGTCATCCCCAACGGAAAAGAAGAGCTGTAGCGGTATCCGATCTACATTGAGGTGGAAGAAGAAAAGGACGTCTTGGGCAGCACACGGCCATCGCTCGGGTAGGCAATATCAAACGTGGCTCACCATGCACCAGGAACGTGCCTAGAGTACAAGAACTAACTTCGATGTCTACTGCCCGTGCTGAGCTACAAATTTTTGTGAGAGACAAACCGCTGTTGACCACTGGTCAGTTTCGGGGTTATAGAAAAAAACACTTTTTCTCTACCTTTTACAAGCGAATACCGAAGAAAATACAACTTGCATTTCCTATTATTCTCATTCCGTAACCGTCTGCTCACTTCTCTCTCTCTCTCGACGAGACAAGCTTACATAAATTATCTTCAAGTAAACAGCATTCCCGCTCGAGGAACTAGGAATATTTCTTTGATGCGGAAGTCTTTTACGCGAATCCCGGAGTTGGAAGGGCTTTTTTTTGTCCAAGTGCACTAGAATTGGAATGATCAGAAGAGACTGAAGTCTACTTCCCACCGCTTTCAGTGTTCGTTATTCATTACAATTGTTGAATGATTTCCTGGTAAAAGAAATTATATTGTCGAGAAATATACGGTCATGGTCTTGGGCGAGCACCAGCAACGTAAGTGATCTGAGAAAGAGACTCAGGTGCGTGAGAATATCGTCGAGTGCTCACAGGCCATAGGGGGTAGATGTACTATAATACTCGAGAAGCTGCCCCATCCCCGTGCCGATCACGCGCACGTTTCAATCTTGAACCAATCTTAGGAACAGGAAACGACCACCGCCTTCCATCTTCTGTACCGAACGAGATGGCGAGAGAGATTGATCAGCGCTACCGCCTCGCTGCTACAGTGATGAGAAATATCCGCGACAGAGTCACAAATAATTTCCTTTCGCCATGTGCGATCGTCCGCGTTTCATTTAGTTCCTCGGTCTGTTTAGTTCGGATAGTGAGTTTTTGCGGAAAAATCCACGACAGCGCAATCAGCGCAGCCCCAGGGACCAAACAATCGGATCGACGAGTAAACTTTTGTTGAGAAGTAATTTAAAAATCCCAAGTTGTTATCTGCGGTAAATCCCAGGATGTTAGTGTCGCTGCAAGCTGCCGTTCTGCATTTACTTAATTGATGGAACGGTTATAGCGTACTCCGATCTCATTTTTAATCAGTTTTGGTTTCCAGTGGCCTGCAGTTGCTTCAGTCCCTCGAAAAAAGGAAACCCGTAGATTATTTTCTCCGATTTCGTATCGAGATTGAAAATATAATTGACATAATCGAGTGATCCAACAACGCAACGGTTCAAATTTCCAATTTGTGTATCCTTCATTTTCCTCACAAACTCGATTGCCACACAGCTGCATTATGGGTCGCTATGCAATTAAGGTAAGGCAACGCCGTGAGCAACCAGAGCAAGTAATAATCAAGTACAAGCGTACATATCCACCTATATCGATCATATTCTTATGTCCACGTTCGCCCGCAATATGATTCGACGCGTACCCACATCCACGCCAGAAATGTGCATAGTATGAATATTCAATCCCGTGGTCTACAATCCACGTCATATACGCCGTCATGATTACAGACTTAGAAACTGAGCGCTGTGATGCACCGCCTAGTTTTCCAAGGCGTGTGAACATCCGAATTGTGAAATAGCTGGTATACCTAGACAACCAGAAGATCATGAATACATACTTCATGGATATACTATATAATTGCGAATGTCACAATTTCACGCAGAAAACAGATTCGATCGGCATTCGATAGTAACATTTTTTGCGATTGAGAAACAGGATGGGACTGGTGATGGATATCAATAAGCAATATCTTCTGAAAAATTACGGGTTCCTCATTGATTGAAAAAATGTGTTTTGCGCAAGATATTTGTACCGATCTAAATGTTGCGGATAAATTTCATTGAAATATCATGTAACCGAATTATTAACGTTTCAGCGATACTAGTTTTTATGTATGTTTTTGTCCAAAGCGTAAACGCCATTGTAACAATTGCAATACAGTAAAAGGTGAATTGAAAGCAATACAGTAATTGCCATAAAATACAAAGGCGCATGTATTCCAACGCGTATGTGTTATACAATCACGTTTATGACTGTAACGATCAGAGATTCCGCTTCGAGAACAATTCCAAATAGTAAATGTTACCATTATCAGCACGGCTGTGGCTACAAACGGTATCGTTACGATTACACCGAAGTAACTCTTATGATCGAAACATGTTGCCAGAACAGAACAAGACTATAATGTTCAGCGATGTTACGAGCTGCGTGTGTGTTCTCTCAACGATATGTGCACTTAATCGTATTATATAGCACTTGCTACGGTAATCGGAGTTTCACCGTATCCCCAACATTGTGAAGCTTAGATAATGCAATATTCTCAGGTGGATTATGCGGCACCGTGAACCAACTTTGAAATGCCTTTTAACGCCGTAAGTCAATAACGAACTAATTGCTGATACTTATGGAAAAGAATTTTAAAGTTGGCGCGCTAAGTTAATAGACTTAAATGATCTAGTGATGTTATTAGCTTTATGTACGAAGTTCCGAATGTGAAGGGATAAAATATGTGCAATACATGAACAATGTCTATTAATTTTTGTCGAGTAAAAATCGCGAAACTCTTAACAAGAGTGGAGAAAAAAGTGTGAAAATTCGCTGCTAAAGAGTGAAATCTCGTTCCTTTTTTTGACTGGGGGCATCTTCGAAAACTTTACCACGATAAAAAAAATACACGTTCGCTAGAATCTTGGCTATATAGACCATATATGCAGCTCGTGAAATGAGTGTAAAAAATTGCGAATACAAGAAACTCTCGTTCCCGATGCTTTGAAGTCAGAAATATTCTCCAATGAAGAAAAATATGACATTGAGAAGGAAAAAACTGTGCCATATGAACATGATAACCAGCCCTTCTGTTTCATAGGTATAAAATTTATTGCTGGGTTGAGTTGGATGAGTTTTTGATTGGTACAAAAAGCGTAGGTTTTGTCAATCCACAAGAGCCAAATTATTTCGCTTGATTTCGAGCGATGCCCCAGCGATGTACGAGACGTGGGAGATTTGTTTGCTGAGTTTTATTTTTTCATTTTTTTTTTTTTCTGTTTTTAGTCAACTCGCACAATATGACTCAACGTTTATATTTATTTCATACGTAACAGCGGGTATATTCATGGACCAGGTAAAAATTGTTGGTATTTTAATTCAATGCCTTTCCGTTTCTTTCTTCGTCATTATTTCTACAACGCATTTGTTCCATACCTTAGCACTCTTGTGTTCGACTAGGAATCCCTTGTATGTTTTTTTCCACTCACTGATATAACTCATCACGTGGAACAAGAGTACAGGGTTAGGTCCAGTGATCGAAAGATCACTTGTTCTTGTTCTATTCGGATCGTTAGGTTCTCACTGACCACTGAACCGAAGTTGAAAAGCCTCCCGGGTCTATCGTTGTCGTTTTTTTTTTTTTTACCCTAAAACCGGGATGCACCAATAACTTGCATGGTGAATTTCACCCATCTAATATAAGGTCCGAACTAAATATTGAAAAACATCCAGGGTCGTTTTATCAAAATATTCTTGAAGAATTTTATTTCATTAACCAGAAAAATTTTTTGTTCAAGATCATTTCCGTCAAAAAAAATGTAATTGAATTAGCGCCTATAAAGTACAAATATTAACGCCACCAGGTAATTAAGAGAGCTTAAAGTCTCCGAGGCAACGAATTTGTCGGTGTCCTCAGTTCTCGTTGGTAAACTCGCAATTAAAACCTGTTAATCTTGAAAGAAACTACGGACAACTAATCTGGAGGGTGTAATAACTATTCGTCAAGTTGGCAGACGGAAGATAGAGTCAGCGATGCTTAAAATAAATGCCGCAAAAGTTCGCATAGCCTTCGAAATCGTCGAGCGTTCGTCAGTCCCTCTAGTCGGCTAACGTTGAGCTGAGCAAAGAACGAAGTGGGCTAACGGTGACCTAATTACTGTACCGCTCGTTAAGATAGAACCCGTGGCAATCTAAGACCTTCGTCGTATCAGATCTTTCTGTGGGTTGAAAGAAAAACCGGCCCACCTGACAGAAAGATAGGGCAGATTTCTTCCATCTCGGAAATTAAGGCGCCTCTCTTCTATTAAAAGTTCGTTCCTTCTTACTTTAAGTCTAATTCCCCCCAAGGATTATCATCCCGCCTAAGGATTTTCGCTGAATTCTTTCCTGTTGAGATTTCAATCATGCTCTTAAGCTGCTAATTCTGATGCCTCGTCCTATATACCGATGATTACAATTCAGATATCCCAACGAGCCATGCGAAGGAGTCACACCAGCTGTCACAAAACGGAATATTGATTTTGATGCGTCAGTTTCCGCTCGGTTTCGAGACCGCATTGGTTCATTTTCTTAGGGGGGGTACATACTTATATGTTCAGGATGTAAAGATTCGACATATTTCGGGAATTGTGAAAACTAAGGTACATTATGTACAGATGTTCTGTTTCGGGCCATTATTCCACGTAATGTTACCTACAAATTTTCATGTTAAGGACCCTCGCATCTTACACCGTTTGGCCACGAGCCTGAATTAAAGTAAGCTCCGTAAATGTGACACTAAGTTGAGTGTCGACTCGATAACAAACTAACCACAGGTCCGATCAATCCACAATTTTTTGTAGTTGCAGTTCTTACACTTAGGCCCAGCGTGGAGTAGAGATTCTTAAAAATGTTGGTTCCTTTGGCTATAAATAATTCGAAAGAATTAAAATGTTTGTATTTTTCAGTATACGAACTTTAGAAATCTGAAAATTTATGCGAAATTGATTATTTTTTGATAATTCTAGTCTGCGCTAGAATCACATCAATATTACGTAAACTCACGAAACCGGAGCCACTTTGGACTAAAATTGATTTCAGAATCAAGTCAACAGTTAACCTATGTCATTTTTACAGAGCTCACTTTAGTCTATGTTGATGGCCACATGATGTAAGATGTGAAGGTTTTTAACATCGAGATCTGTGGGTGACATTTCGATCACTATTTCAATTCGAAATTTTCAAAGTGACAATTTTCTTGAAGATCCTATCCGACGGAATTTCCATAGATAAAGATGTCGTTTACAGAATCGGTATAATTAATGCTTGATTGAGTTCATCAACATTCTTACGGATGTTAGCCGGCTGTAAACCACCTGACTTTTGAAAAAATCTATTGTCGACGGTTGGAAAAAGAGGTAAATTTCTCTAAATCAAGAGGTAGATGCTCGTCTACAACACGACACAGCCCCGACCCTTACGTGCCTGGCATATCGAGGTTGGCAGTGCAATGTCTATCTCGCAGTCCCTTCGACGTACAAGGCAATAAACTAAACCGTTGGCATCGTGTCTGAAGGGTACCTCATGATTTTCTACTTTATTATTTTCACAATGGCAACTTTTCCCGTCGCGTTTTTTTACACGTGGACAAACGCTGCGCAGGTCAAAATGTTCCCTCTTACTTATGGGGGGATTTCAGCTCACTTCAACGAGCCCGATACCCTCATATCCTTTGATAGTACTATAGATTTTTCATGTTCCACGTAGTACCTACTGATTTGAATACAGGCTGCCCATAACCTTGAGTAAAAATTTTTTCGAGTTGAACTCACAATGAGATAAAATTCTCCTTATGCTCATGGAGCATAGTCGTAACATCATGACTACGAGGGTACTCTCCTCCCAAAACATCCGGTTAATTACTTTCGCACTGTACGTGCGGCTGTATTACACCTGCCCCCTGGCGTAACGTCGTTTTGTAGTGAATGAACACTCGAAAGCTCCACCTGTATCCGTCAGATATCGCAGTTACGTCTGCAACGCACAAACATTCACTAGTAAAGATGGTGGCTTTGCCAGATGGTTGTGCTAACTAATCCCCTTCAGCCAACGTGCCAACTATTAACGTAATTAAACTGGAGTTAATCAACAAACGGGTACACGCTACAATAAACAGTCTATCTCTTCAATTCCAGACTGGCAGACGAAACGAATAAATAGTTAGTGCGCCTGGAGTGCTTATTGTTGGTTCTAGCAGCGGCGAAATCGGTTTCGGAAGCCAGCAAATTCGGTAACAAAGTTCCGAATAACGGGGATGTATACTAAAAGCTTGATAAAATGGGAAACAAGTTGTTTGCAAATTTTCGTACAGTCGAATGAGTAAATTGATCGAAACTTGATTTTCGGTGTTGAGGCAATTGCGAGTATACCGAGATACCCCGTCACGAGAGGTAAAGGAGAATGATAGCCTTATAAAAGCAGCTCTTCGGGAAAACTTCTTGACTCGTAAAAGCAGCCCTAGGTGGTCTGTGAAACACCTGCTACGCTCATTTCTCGCCAAACTTTCAACGTCAAACTTTACCGTAAAGCTGCACTATGAACATGGTTCTGTTAAAATGTTGCAAATGATCCGCCTCGGAAATTCGTCTTGTAAACATTTTCCTGATTCATCTATTTCGTCTTATAGCATACCAGATTTCATAAACTGGCTTCTTCTTCGTTAACGTCGTTTAGTCGAGTGCTACGAATAGCTTAATTACCACTACACTTTGCCGAGTAAGCCTCAACTTAGAGACCCTTCGAGGTTTCATACTATAAGTTATCCGTGCGTGTTCACCGCTACATCAAAATCAATTGAGGGAATCAAATTTGAGTCACATTCACGAAACTCCCGATGGTTAGTTTTTACCCAAATTTTAGGTGTGTGGAGGTGTCGAAATATCAGACTCCTAATGGTTCACCTGATCGTGAGACACGATTTTCCAATTGCACAAATCTGTATATACATCGAAGCCCATATTCTTACAATTCCAATGGTAAAGCTTACAATTGGTGAACCGAGAAGATGAAGCTGTGACAGGAAAAGAAATCGTTTTATCTGTAATTTTAACGCTAATTATGAAAAGTTGATTGGAAAATGATTATCGACACTGTAAGACGTAGAATTCGAAGATCACAGCTCACGGAAACTTTTGGAATCACGAAAAAAAATCCTTCAAAGTTTGGCGATACGCGTTGTTAAAAGCTCCGATTCGTCGCGAGAATAAAGCGCTTTTATTCGTCTGGGAATTGTTTTGATGTGGTAAGGCTTGTCGGTGAATAAATATTTTTTATATCCTATAAAAGTTGGGCTATACCCTTGATATCCGTGCATGAGAGTACAACACAAAGGAGAATACCAATGTGAGCCAAATAGGGTTGCCAACCGTCCGCTATTTGGAAGGACGAGCAGTCCCACGTTCATACAATTTTTACTTCTATACTAAGAGCAACAGAAAAAAAAAAAAAAAGTTCTCCTATGAAATTTTGGCCAACTGAAGGTATCGGCCTGCCATTTTTCTCGGTAACTCATGGTATAACCAGTTTTACGATTTTATCCGAATCTGCGTCGTATTTTTTTTTTATCAGATGATGTGAATACACTGCACCTTGCCTATTCAAAATTCGTTGTCATTCTTCTGATAAAGATATCTCGAAGAATGAAGATCGTATTGCGTATGATTTGATTTCTGCTGAGATATAGGTATACAATGTTTGAAATAGACGTGACTTTTTTATAGAGAGAAAAAAAAAATGAAAGAAAATATGAAAAATACTTCCGGCATTCTTTTGCAGACCTCTATCTCATTCAAGTACCCCGTTGGAAATCCTGAACTCAAGTCAGTCGCTTTATTCTTGCGTTTTTCGTTAGCAAACCTTTTTGATCCTCGAGTGTTCTTTAGCGACAACAAAATTCAGGCATAGCTGTATAGTAATGATCCAAAGCACGCTAATAATTTTAAGATTTATAAAAGGGGCTTTATGCGCGGCAGGCCAGTATTAAGCATTCCTAGGATCCTCGAGCGAAAGCTTTGTACAAAAATCCGCATCGTAAGCCTAAATTTCGATGGCTTCAAACGGATCAAACGACTCAGCAAACTACGCGAAAAAATTTGATGAAAAAATAAGAAAAAATAAGGAAGAAAACCTGCGACCATGAACGTTGTACATATATTTTTTTTACGAAACATGAACTTTGAGGCATCAGCTTTTTACAAAGCTGGAGGTGGAGACAGCCGAAAATACGTTTATCATGCAAAATTCCAAATTTTCCAAAATAAATACTTGAAAATATTTATTCTTACGCCTAATACGTGAAACTGCAAGAGAGACATTTGAGCTAATTAGAAATACGAGAACAGATGTTTTATCAATTCACGTCCGCGTATCGGCAGTTCGATATTTCAGCCCATTCAACATGGCACAATGAAGAAGTAGTAAACCAGAAATGAGGAAGAATACAGTGCAATTTTCTCCGCCCTACCTATCACGACTTGGTTCTTATTTATTTGTCTCTTATTTTAGACGCTAAGTTTTGCCACTCGATTGAAAATTTTGTAACTCTGGACATGCTTTGCAAAGCACGAAATACCACTGATAACTATGTACTGCAGATACGGACTGTACAAATCGAAAATTTCTGTTGCGAAATTGAACAAATGAGAACACATAAAAATCACGTATCGATATACATATAAATGTGTGATGTATTTTTGCACCGCTCATCTCTACTCCTGATTCCTTTTTTCTATAACTCCCGCCTCAATGCCGATCAAGCCTTAAGACTGTGGTGAGAAAAACGGCAAGCACAGAAGCACGGGGACTGTATTCTTACGGTGAGGTGAAGGACGGAGTGAGAACAACCCCACCTGCTGCCAATATTATTCGCGATAATTGTTCTCGCGAAAAGCTTTAGTCCCCCCGCTCGTTCAAATGGAATAACAAATGAACGAGGACGAACATTGGAGTGAGTGGCCTACGGCTATGAACAAATGAAAGGTTGAGTAGGAAGAAGAGAGCTTTTGTGCTTATACATATATTTCATTTCTCGTGCGGGTGGAACTCCGAATTCTGACTGCATAAGCACTGGAGAATTACTTAACAATGCTAGTCGTACTTTTGGCACGCGAATACCTCCACATCGATCTTATAGTAGATATATACATTGTATGCATGTACATACATACATACATCTATACATAGGTATACACAAAGTCCAACACTTGGCATGCTCTGACCGCAGTATATCGCGCGGTTCAGCCTGAGAACACGACTACGAAGTACTAAATTACGCAAAGCTTTGCAAGTTTGTTTTTTTTTTGTTCATTCTTAAACATGTCAATTCTACGTGCATGCCATGTAATGGTACGTAGTATGCTGCGAGCAATCCCGAAGTAAACGCTTTAAATGTATACCCGCTTGCGAAGGAAATAGCGTTTTCTATCTTCTCATCTGCCTCTAGTCGTTGATCTTTTCGTTTCTTGTTTTATTTTTCTTTCCTTGGTTTCTCTCTCTCTCGCTCTATCTATTCGCTGAACGTCCAATCGAGGACGCGAGGCAAATTGGACGACGCATTCGTTTGGGTTTCGGCAAAGATCTAGCCGGATGACAGGTTTCGGGGCAGAGCTGTGATTACCGAAGGCTATATTCGGAGGCGTTTCTGAAACGCGGCAAGAATCTTAGATGAAAAAAAATTAGCTCTTATATATGTATACCAATATACATATAGCTATACCCGCAAGCTTTGTATTGGGTGCTTATATATAGACTTCCATCTATCTTGATGTTAAATCGAGTTTGCGTAACCATGGTAGCGATTATTTGTCGTTGCAGAAGTCCAATCTTCGAGTTGGCAGAAAGCCCCGTCTCCTGGATCCTTGGAAAAAAAAAATTCAATTATGACAAAACGATTACCGGGCATATGCCCCGAGCTCGTTGTATCTATCTGTGGACACATAGCTGTACACAGTTCATCTCGATGATATTTTTTTTTTTTTTTTCTTTGAAAGACTTATTTTTTGATTTGTCGACGTGCCGTCGATGTGCCAGACGAACTTTCTACCTTTCATATTTCGAGGGGAAAAGTAGAGAGAAAGAAATCAAAAAAATAAAATAAAAAAAAATGGAATTGGTTCCTGACGCGAATCCCGTAAGACACATGCCTCACGCCCACACAATTCTCGATAACCCAGAATCCCCAAACGGTTCCTATTATTTCTTCCGAGCTGCTTTGTTCAACCGGACAAACCGGTTGAAGGGTTCTGGAAATTTCCTGGCTCTGTAGACGAGGGTGGATATCGAAGGCAGATAAAGCCGCTTACAAAAGCGATATACCTAACAAGAGATAAAAGGCTGTGCAATTAACACTGGACGAGCCAGCAAAATTTCAAAGTCACACCTCCCAACGCCCGCGCCGCGGCTGCGGTTTCAACGTTTTGTATAAAATAAATAACTGAACTAAAGTATATCAAAATTAAATAATGTCAGTATCGGGAAATCTCTTAACAGCAGGGACGAGTCTCATTTCATTGTGGACTCGACCCCTGTGGCGGCGCACCCGAGCCCCCGGTACCTTTATATTGTCGCTAAATTGCCTCCTAAATAATACTTGAGCCCCTCGCCCACCCGTTTCCTTTCTTCTGAACTACGAGCGATTCCACTCAAGATTATAAAACTCCGCCACCGTCCAACCGCCCGGAGACCAAGACAGCCCTCGTACCTACCTACCCCAGTCCAGATAATAATATTGCCTTTCTCCTAAATTCAAACTTATATATTTCACCCTTTCCAGCCGCCCTTTGCCCGAACTCAAATCATACGCCTGCAAGCTGTTTCCCCGAACCTGCGTATGGGTGTAAATGTATTTATATGCGTGTATTAAATCTCTGCTCCAGCTTATGTGTTGTCCCGGCACACATTTTTATCAGGCTTTTATCGCCTGAATTCTAAGCGAAAGTTATATATACTTGCAGGCGAAGATGACACCTCGTCGATACTAAAACTTGAGACATAGGAGTGGGCCAAAGTTGGCAAAGCTTGGGGAACTAACATAAAAGCACGTCCGGTTCTAAGGTAAATAACCGCCGGAGAGAGTAAGCGAACACGGATCAGTGGATAAGATAAATTCAACTAATTTCATAAACAAACTTGAATTAATTGAATACGAGCTAACTTTTGCGCGCTGAGGCATGATCAACTGCTGCAGATATTAACCACATCCAATCGCGAGGATGTACACTGCAGTGCGTCGCTAACCGCTTTCGATGTTGCAATATGGTCTCGCTGTCAATTTTTCATCCGAAGACTGTATACAGGAACAGAAAATTTAACTTATTCCATTAACGAACCGGAGTTAATGAAACGCGAGCTAACTTTTGTACGTCGAGGTATAAACAACTGCTGCAAAAGTCCACGATAACAAATAGCGAGGATGTGAACTGTCTTCGAGATGCATTGATCTCGCTGTCAATTTTTCATCCGAAGACCAAAGTAAAGGAAATGATGACTGCATCGAACGATATCAGAGGCGACGGTCGAGGATGGAGTAAATGGCATTTGAAATGCCACCGGATTCCCCCGCGACTAGCACGCTTGCATCCATTATTTAAACGTCTCTTGGGCGCTGCCTATCTCCTACCCGTTCGTTCTTTCAACCCTTCTGGCTGTCACTCGCCATTTACTTCTCTCTTGCCTCGAAGAGATAACCAAAGACTCTCGCATCCAGTCCAGACACCAGTTTCGGAAATATCGCGACACAAATCCACAGTATTTTACTGCTATTACATCGCAGTTGAGTTTCGACGTAAGGAATATTAAGCAAAACCCCAAAATCTTTATCAGAATGACAATCATTTTTAAAAATTCTTTCGTAAAGGTCGTTCGGACGGAATCATTCGCCAAACCAACCGCCTTCCTGGAATTCATGTCGTAAATTAAACCTATGCCCTAGGCAACTGCAACCTTTCGATCTTGCTGCCGTAGGCATCTGCCTTTCTCTACTGAAATTCTGACTTCGCACTGAATAATTGTCACTTGTCATGCTTTACGACTGAGAAGTACATGTATATCTATCAGTTCTGCCTTTCGAATAGAACTTGAAGTTCGATTTTAATACATTATACATCTCGAACTGCATAATGCTATTTCTCCTGCATCACCGTGGTTCACGTTGTCGGTGTTGTTGAAAAGAGCAACATTTTAACGAACATTTTGTGATCTTTCTATCTTCGTCACGTGGTCAGATATAGTCTGTACACCAAAGGCTGCATAAGTTAACAATTAGTAAACTTTGACCCTGTAATTTCGTTGATTACGATATTAGGCAACAGGGGATGAAATTAGGATTATATGTATTTTTTTTTTTTTTCTTGTTCACCCTGGGCCAGACGGCTCAAATAGCTATGCTCGCAAATAATTCTTCCCCTGTGCCTTGTTCTGGCCATAAAGATGATCACTAGGGTGCCAGAAAAAAATGGCTTTTAATTTTAATTTTTTAATACACCCCCTATTCTTCTCCATTTTCATACAAACCGTGTATATATCTACCCCTGAAAATTTCAATCCGATATTCAAATATTTACTGCCCGCTCAACGTGTTCAAAAGTTACGACGTTTCTGAAAAATTGAAAAATCTGCTTTTGCGAATATTATACCCGTCTCTCGGTCTCTTACCTTTCAAATGAAAATAAAAATAAAATAAAAACTGTGAATTCAAGCCCGTCACATCAACATGTAATGGTCAATACGTTTGTAGGTTCGACAACAAAATGTTAACCTCAATTGAAACGTATTGAGCGACCAATAAATGCTAATGTAATAAAATTCAATTCCTTAATCAAAAGTTTCGGGCCTGAATAATTTAACTGCTAATTGGTAAAACTTTCTGCGTATTGACTACACACGTTTGTTCCGAATTGTTTGTCTATGAATTTTCTGAACTCGTCCCCTTATTCGTGGGATTCAACTGAAATTTTACCAAAAAAAAATCGAGTATTCGCTTACAATATATTGCCAATCAGCTTTTCGAAATTCCATCATTTCCGGTTCATCAGAGCGGAGTGATGCCTTATGCGTACAGCCTGTCGTATGTTGGTTGTTATTACGAGTTTATTCAACTGTTGTCTGTAACGATCCGAATCGAGACCTATCGATTTTTGGCAGAAAACATGTTAATTGGACGTTGCTGTGCTATTAAAAAATCCGATTTTGCCTCGCTGATATCTTATTCCAATATTAAAGCCAATTCGGATTTTCAAAAGAAAAACAAATGGTTTCGGTCGGGTGCGAAGTGCCTGGTGAGCTAGTGGCAGTAAATTGTCGATTGAGCCCGGCCAGCTGCTATAAGCTTGACCATTTGATTGCTAATAATGTCTTTGACCCAACCCGACTGTATTTACTACACTGCTTCGCCACATTTACTTGTGATACCGTAATACTTTGCCACGTCCTAGTAGCCGACCCTGTAAGTGCTGCTTTTCCAATACTTTTCTGTTCAAATTCCTTGCCTACGTGCAATTAGCTAACGATCGATATCTGCAAGCGATACAATTTATCAAAAAATTAAAAGAAAGAAAACCATTTCCAAAAATTGGAAAAAACAAAACACAAATAACCGCAGGCTAATATGGGGGAAAAATTGTCTCTTGACACTCGAAGTTCTGTGAAAGAAAAAGGATTTCAAAAGACATCGTCTCTCATGTGGATTCGACAGTGAAAGAAAGACTTGACAATCCGCATGGCTACTCAAATCCTCAATCCTGTTTTTATGGTGAATGTGACCCAAAACGTGATATTTTTCGGTACTTTTATGATGAATATAAAAATTTCCTCAGGTTTATTCTAGCCATAAATAAAGATTTAGGAAAAATTTTCCCATATCCTTCTCTCCGTGAAGAAATACGCACACTAATCAAGGAAACCCGGCGACGATGGCTGTAAATGCAACCAAGTTAATAGCTCTGGATTGAGGCCAGTCAGACCAGCCAATGTGGTAATCGAAGGATTACCAGGGTAGGAATATAATAGAGGAAGGAAGAATTACATGGCTAAATGCCAGTAAGGTTGTAGCCCAAATTACTGAAACAGCCAAAAAGCTAACTAAGCCCAAAACTAGGACGATCTCATGCGAGCACGGTCCCAGCAATATCGAGTTGGAAGCTGACTTATTTATCGTCATATATTTCGCGCCCCCTTGGCCATTACGTAGCCTCTGAGCTTTTAATTAAGCAAATTTCGCCGTTCTATCGAGCTACCTTGCCTCGTTAATGACAAATTTAAGGACCTTTTAGTAGACTATTCATACCATATGTCAAGCAATAACCTGTCAATTGAATATAAAACGAACTCACTGTATTATAGAATCACCATACCCTTCAAACGACCCTTGAAGAAAGTTCAATTCAGTCGTAAAGCTCACTAACATCATAGTCGAATAGCAACGTATACCAGCGAAAGCGTAAATGTTCAGCAAATTGCATCTATTCTAAAACTATTCGTGGTTCTGGTCATAGAATGAGTGATGCACACTGGGAATAAATTTCACGGTATCTGATTCTCCTCGTTTGATTTGATTCCGTGGGTACATTTTCTCCATGATCTCCCGTTCGAATTAGCGAATCGATGCGAGTTGATGTATACCTATCAAGGGCGTTTAACGTCCGTTCCTTTGTATTGAACGTTGTCAAACGTGGCATTTCGATCCTCTGAAACGAGCTAGATTACAAATGTTGATGGATCAGACGAGATACGTAATTGGAAATAGGCCCAGAGATTCTAAACTCGATGTCACGAGCTCGGGAAACCAGTTGGATGATATAAAAGTCCATAAAACCAAAACTTTGAACGGTACGTGCGACAGTTCAAAACTGTAGGTGTAGTTCTGCGTTTTCGGGTTGCATGCGGCACACCGTGTTACAAATGCAAAATCTCTACGCCCGGATGCGCTGTAGTGTCACTCGGTGCACATCTCAAAGTTCAACGGGTCAACGCCGAATGCTTTGGCATTGCTCCAATATTCCAAATACCAGATTCAATCTCTAGTCCGCTTTACACTATGATACATACATACATCTGTACGTAGAGTATCCATATGTTGGTATATGTACGTACCAGGTGAACACGACCAAATCGTGGCACACGGGTTCAATTGAAGGCTAGATATACGTTCTGATCGTTAAAAACTTTGGTGCTTCTAGGAAATATGGACTTACTGATACAAGAGTAAGTTTTATACTTGTATTTTCGTGAAGTGCATTTCTTTTAGTACCAATTTGTGCAGAAGTAACCCACGTTAAGAACTCGATGGTACAGACTCTGCATCGGTACGAAAGTCATCTAGTGAATGTAATGTGGTTTTGGTCCGTGCTGCAGTATTCTTATCGCAAATAGCATCTCACACGACCAAAACTGGATATCAGGATTCCCGGAACACACATTCTTCGTGGGTTTACGACAGAGATTCCAGAAGTCATACTTCGAAATACAGATTTTACTGAATCACTAATTCAATCTTACGCATTAGCAAAATAAAATTTGAGCCCGTTTTAAGTAACAGAAAAGTTCCAATCAGATATCGCATTAAGTTGCTACTCGAATCACATAGTTCACTGTATTTGTGTTCGAATGCGAATGTAGCGCAGTACAAGGTATATGATTTAGATCGTATAAAGTTCAACGTATATTGCGCAAGGACGTTACGTAAAGATGCACTCAGATTTTTAAGTGTGCAGTAACCCCATGATCTCGACCATAGCTCTTAGCTAATTGGCCGATGACTTCAGAGTGAATTTGCAAGAGAAATATCAAGCCATGCATCGTCTCATTTTGACTGTAAATGCAGCAGAAGTATGAAAAAATATTCGATGATGTATTAGCGGAGAATATGCGATATTCTCGTTCGCCAGATTCATATTGTTGGTTTTGACAACGGGTCATTCTGCGGGATTTAAAAATGTGCAGATCTTTCAGTGCAGTAGTTCGATAAAATTTTTATAGAAAACTGATGAAAACCACTATCCTTAGTTTGTTCAAGAGATTGCAGCAATCTTCGTATGAAAATTTCGTTGTATTAGAATTCGAAGGACTTTCATCCTGAATTCAATTTACCCCGGGCGTCGTTTTAACAATTCAAACGTGAGTCGGTGCCACGCCGTTGGGAAAAAAAGCGTTCGCTCAGAGTCAAGTATTATTCTTATGGCTTTGCTAAACTCCGGAATGTCAACTGGCATACCAATCTACCTCGGCACTTCAGATAAAAATAAACTTTCAAATTGTCACCTTTTGCAGCATCAATTCAATGCGTTCAATCAATCGATAGTCACGGAATGTTGATCGATAAAATTATGCAAAATAGCATAATAAATCACCAACGACTGGATAAACACTTGTATTTATGTTCCCGGTTGGTATAAAC
This sequence comes from Macrophya alboannulata, assembly GCA_949628255.1. Lineage (NCBI taxonomy): Eukaryota > Metazoa > Arthropoda > Insecta > Hymenoptera > Tenthredinidae > Macrophya > Macrophya alboannulata. The sequence continues at coordinate 13,570,288 of OX451209.1, forward strand.
AGTCAAACGTAAACTAATTGATCTTTTATTTGTAATATTCATGTGCATACTTCATACATACGTCACTTATTTCTTGCTGCAACAACTTACGAGAAAGCAAACCGTCATATTGATATAATGATACCTATATAAATAATGTCTTTGAACCACCATTTATCCCGTCACTCCGAGTAGGTTTTATTAAGATAGAGCGTTACGAAAAGAGAAATGGAAAAAAGATACGAAAGCAGCAACTGTAAAGAGCTTAAAGACTTATCTCTATACACAAGGTGACGTACACTCTCCCAGGTGGGACATTTAGGCCGTCAATTCTCATGGGGATGAACGAAGAAGAGCTTAAACGTGAAATTTTCGCTAACGATTTTCAACTATCAGTACAACAAGAGCACGGGATTATCCGTAGGAAATTCACCTTCTTCGAGGTCTTCGATTTGCGAATAACTTTCAATTTTCGTTTTGGTTTCGGCAACTAATGTAAAAAATTGGTTTCCAGCATTTGTTCAGAACTGGTAATCAGCAATGAAAATTTCGTCGCTTTACATGTGATAACTTTAAAACAAATGGACCTTGTAACGGACTTACTGAATCTAACGCATCTTCAATTTTGAAAACCAACTGCGCGTGGCATTAAAAAATTAGAATTTTTATCAGACTAGCTGAGTGATTGGCTGGAAGTACCATTCATTCGAGGCTTCAGCCCACCATAGAATTGACTTTATACCTTACCCTGAAAAGCAACGGAGTGAAGCGACCCCTCCGGACTAATTTTATACAAAAATTGGATCCCTTCGATGGCCTACCCTTCCTCCCGTTTAGCCTTCTCCCCCTGTGCCCCTGTTTGTTCTTCTCTGCCTATCTAAATGGCTACTCGATACGAAAGCGTACGTGGAGAATGGGACGTTTTTAGCGTCCGAACAGCTTTTATTTGCAATTGTGTTTTATCTTCTCTTAAATGAATTCTGTAGTCTGACTCCAGGGGTAGGAGAAGAGAAAGGCTGATTTGCGGGAATATGTATTCAGTGACTGAAGGAAAGACTGAAAATTGACAATACGAGCGACGCTTCATGATCGTCGCAACGTCCTAACATCGACAGCGAGAACAGCAGCGACGGTCGTAAACCAGAGGCTCGACCAGAGGTCGTTGGAATCAGGTGGTGGTCATCGAAGGTAGAGAAATACGCAGCGTACTATACAGAGCGGTGCAAAATCTCTCATTGCAACAAGAAAAGACGATTCTGAGTTCAACAAATTCGACCAAAATTTTCAATAAATTTCTGGTTTGTAATTAACAAAAAGTATACCATAGATCAGGGTTTGACATATTTTTTTTGTTTGTCAAAGACAAAGTGCACTATGCAGTGATTTCGCATGGACACGTAAGCTCCTTCGAGGGGTTGGTTTCATTTTGCATCTTCGTCACGAATTTCGAATCACCTTGAACAAAGGGTATCGAGGTAAAGTACCAAAGCGTGATACGTGGGTCATGGACGATATGTATGTATGCGGCATATGTATATTATATATCATCGTGCCTCCGGCGCTTCGGCAACTCTGCAAAATAAGAGAGTCGCGGAAACGCTACGCGGGAGAGATTTTTGCAGGCACCACTCTTCGTCCCTCCATCCACAGAACTCCCCGCCAGTTCCCAGGTCGGGCCGGATCGAGTTGGCCCAGACGTATATAGATAGATATGCATACATACATACATGCCTCGACAACCTCGGGGTCCCGGAGGACATGTTTTGCATCTCCCAGAATATGCAGAGGAGAGGCGAGGTCGCTTTGCACGTGAATTCTGTCGAAGCCCATATACACACTACAAAAAGTGGTCACGGTATCACATTGAAAAATGAACCCAGGCATGTAACATTCATTATTTGCACACAACATATTAAATATATTGGTAAAAGGAAATATTTTAAATTCGAGCCCAGTTCTGGAGCAGGTGAAAATCAGGGAAATCACAGGACAGTTCGGAAAAGTCGAAATTTTCAACTCACAAGATCTTGTATTAAAAAATCTTCAATAATCTGGGAAAAGTATTGGCATATTATCAGGATTGAAATATATTACTACACCTAATTTTTCATCTTTTCAGTACGTGTCCACAAATTGTTGAGCACAATACCTACACTCAATAAAAAAAATAATATAACAGGTAAATTCGCGCTAGATAACAAAATCTTTTTATTTTTTTCGTCAATTTTATAAATGGTCTGAATGTCGTGCGCAGCATTGAATTTTTCTTCAATAATATTCCGACGATAATAAAATTTTATTATCAAATACGCGACGTAACATTTTTTTTTTTTTTCTTGTTGTTGTTTTTTTTCAGTTTTGCAAAATAAATAAACCCCGTATAAAAATAATTTTTCACCACTCACATTTCTCTTCTGTCTGGTATAGATTTTTATAACACAGATTGCAGGTACATAACAATCGCACGGTTAGTTTCCGAACGAAACTTTACAATATTTCAAATCTTTTAACATTTTTTTTTTTTATTTTACCTCTAATTACCGTCGATGGCTTCGATCACGATATCTACAGAAATATCTCTATGTGTATTAGAGACATATTTCACCATGCAGGTCATGAAAATACTATACATATGGGGCGTTCCATACCAACTCGACCTGGCCGTGACCCTCGACCTCTCAGATCCGATCCGCGATTTTTTGTATCATTCTTCTGACTCTAAATAGCAACTAGAGTATTTTACAGATTTTTCAAAATAAATTTGAGCGCCTCATGAATTTTGTAAGTTTTTTTTCCCACACCTCGATAGCCGCGATCGACAAATCGGAAAAAATTTTCAAAAATTCTGTATCTGAAATGAAATTTTTTGACCCAATATTCAAAATGTCTGGGCTTTTGCTTCAACCTGTTTTTTAATTTTTTTTTCAAATTTATTTTGAAAGATCTGAAAAAAATTCTAGGTGCTATTTGGAGTCAGAAGAATTGTACAAAAAATTACGGACCAGATCTGAGGGGTCGAGTTGGCCAGGTCGAGTTGGTATGGAGTGCCCCATATACGAATGAAAATGCTTCTTCTGTCGAAATGAAACCTAGTCATGATTAGTCACAGGATGAATTTGCAAGACTTACACCACTTCCGGTTTCAAAATGAGAGATGTATGTAAACTTTGAGGAAATTCGTTTTGTCTTTTACATTTTTCTTGATGATCTAATGAACTTTGAAATATTATAACTCAGCTTTTTGGCCGAACAGCTCGTGAAGAGTTACGAAATGTTACAATTAATTATGATGTATCGAAATGTCTGGTCCTGCTGTTGAAGTTTCGGGGTATTTTTTGAGTTTGATATCCACTTGAAACCAGGTGCGGGAAATCGTTATAACAAAAGTGACTCTCAACGTTACTGGCTGTCGAAAAACTGGGAGATAAAAGATTCGAATAAAGCAAAAGTGAGGATCGATTGCAGGGAATTAAAACTCACCGCCTCGCGAACCGAGTGGTTATAAAGCGGAAGCCATCTACGAATTCCCTGTGTGTATTTTTTGATTTTATTTTTCTTTTTCTTTATATTTTTCTTTTTCCGTTCCGTGTGGCCATACCCCGACTTTTTATCATCAGGCTGAAACCAATTTTGGCGCGGAACCGTTCGACGTTAATAAATCTGCACGATCATCAATACTCCGTGATCCTTCGAGATTAATCTGTAATCTGGTTTTCCTTAATCAAAAAGATCTTGGAACGGTTAAATGCGGAATCTCGTCAAATATAAGTGTCAACGAAAAATTTCAATTTCCTTGAAGCTCGCTATCCCTATCTTCGAGGATCTTCGCCAGCCTCTCTTAAAGCTGTGCTCGTCGAATTTGGCGTCGCCAGAGACTAATGGGGCCGAGTTGGTGGATGGAGGAGAAGATTTACGCCCCGATAGCCAACGCGGATAGCATAGAAGGATTCCTCTTATTCCACGCATGCGCATGCCAGAAAAGAACAGAAGAATCGTACAGTGCTTGAGCGATGACCGATGATATTGGCATCACCTTGAGAGCCCTCTGGGGCAATATTTAATCCAACTCCAGGCATCAATCTTACGCAAAGTGAGGCCAACGGGAGCAGGATTCGGAGAAGGATGTAGTAAGGGCGCGCGGAAAGGAAATAAGGGTGAAAAATACGGAAGTTGTCGTTCCACGGCTTGTACGGCTAATGGGTGCTGGAAAGTCGAGAGCCGAAAGTCGAAATCTTGGAACTACTGCTCAAGCCAGAATATGAAGTGCAAGGGGACGGGATACAAGATCGAAGATAAAACTGGGAGGGAAACACGAAGAACCACCGATGTAGTTTAGTGGATGTCCGGAGTTCAGAAGGGTCGATGGATACCAGCACCTGAAACGGACAGAAACAAATTCTCTACTTCGTTTTTCCGTCCGATAGCCTCAGCTTTGGAAGAGCGTCTTTCACTCAAATATCCTCTCAAGGTCTCTCGATTCTATATAGTCGAAGGTTCTTAAATTCGATGCACGCACACCGAGTGCTCATTGTCATATCATATCAATGCTACACCTTGAAGGCGACGAAGCTTTGTCTAATTTATTGCGTAACTTGGTTCGCGTAGTTCACCCAATCCGTGTTTCTTTTTATTTTGTTCTGATCACTTGCCAAAATGTTCAGTTGCCCAGTTGAGGGTGTTCTTTCCTCAATCGCTACATACGGTCAGTTCGATTTGCAGTAACCAATCCGATTACGTCGTACGATTCTAGCCTCGCGATATAAACATGCCACTTACCCTTCCGGCGATATACCCACTCTGTTACTAATTCAGACTGACACGTGGGACGGGTTTCTGAGGGTTCATGAGGGGACGAATAGGGAGAAATCCCAGTCGCTTGAATATGCCGTGTTTTTTCACCCCTAATATCCGAGATATTGTGAGATTTAGGGAGGTCAGATGTTGCGTAGGAACGACCGCGTATATTGGACTACTGCTTAAATTGTACCGACCGCGTTACTCCTATACCATACTTCTGTGCGGCAGTTATCGTCGATAAAACGTGGGATAACTTTCGCCCGACGTACGGGCTTCACAGCAGAACAGAAAACAGAAAACGGGCTCAACAACAGATTCAGAAAAATTAAGAACAATAATTTTTATCAATTCTATCTGCTTATGCTGCTCGTACCTGCTGAAGCTCTTGACATTAGGTTTGCACCAGCATTAAATACGTTCTATTCCGTTTCTTGAATCTAATCGATAGGAACCCCGAGCAGCATCGCATTTATTGAGGTTGAATGAAATATACTAAGCTTGGCGAGGTATGGAGATCTTTGTTCCTCGTCGAATACTAAATATCATAAGACCTTCGTAAGCCTCAATTCCTAATTCATATTTAAGACCATGAAAAACATACAAAGAGAAAATACCTGCAAATTTTTTGCTCATTCAATGAATACACAGTCTCTGAAGATAATTTTTTTCACAGTCTGAGTTACATCTTAGAAATCGAGCAGCCCCTAGTCACTAGAATGTCTGACATACAGGTATGAAGTGTTCTCTTTAAGAGATTGATCACCCCTGGCCCTTTTCAAATGTGTCGTACAGCTGAGGTTCTTTATCGTTCACGCAATGCAGTCTACCTCCTTCTCGATGCTGTATATTGATTAGTTAAGATGGGCCGGGGTCTTGCTCGAACAATTTGTAACTTTTGTTTTTGCAAGTCCCTTACGAACCCTCGAGCGGAAACTGCGGTGGTTTGATCCTGACGAATATCTTTGAATCTTCTTAAAACCTCAAAGCTCTATAAGAAAATGTAATTTTCTCTCCTGTCACCAGGCACTTGCCGGATAGATTTAGGGCTCGAGTTTCAAGCAATGTCATCATGATCGATACTTCTAATACTTTGAAATTGGAGAATTATTTTTTACAACCACGGCCACGGTTCGACTGATTTATTGTTACCGGGGGTAAGGTGAGGAAGGTCCCTTAGGTGTTTGTCTCCGTGCATGTTTATGAGAAGCATATATTCCGCACCCTGCGGAAAACATTTTCCCAGATATAAAGCTAAGGCAAAAGGTACGTGACCAATATTCGCTTGTGATTTTAGAACACTGTTCTTTCGTGTGAAACATACCAGCGGATACACAACGGCTGTATATATACGATTGGGGTTCGGGGCTAGAGGTTATTCCTGAAAAATTGATACAAGCAAAGAGATGCCAGGAAAGAGAAGCAGACTTAATGGCCATTGCAATATTCAGAAGGCAGCGTCGCCGCTTCCCAATGAGAAGTGGGTTCAAAGGATGAAGGGATCGTGATGATCAGACATTCCGAGAATTCGTCGTTTTGGTTCTCGCCATGGACTACCCTCCGATCACGAAGAAAGCCAAGTGAGGGTCATGGGCAAGATTAATCTTCGGACGAACCTCTCCGCTCGTTTTGTAATCATGGTGGAAAGTTGAGTCCGAACCCGGACTTCGGAGAACGGCACAAAAAAGCAACGAAAAAAAAAAGGGACAAACTACGATCAGCAGAAAGATGTCTGTGCGAACTCTTTCGAAGCTCTGTGCAGAGGAAGCTGCAATTTATACCCAAATGTAGCAGAATCACTTATGGAGGTATAAACGGAAATTCATCGTCGCGGCATGCGAATAACGGCTGGAATCAGCCAAATCATTTTTTCATTGAAAGACTTGGAGGAGCACGTATCTACGTATGGTACCCATCACGCATTACAAATCGTGTCTCTGATATATCTACTTCTAATAAGAAAGAACAAATAAACCCAAGTGAAGTAGAATACACTAGAAAATAATAAAAAAATGCACGCCAACTCGATATCAGAATTGCTTGGTTTTCCACAAGCGATTAACCCTAACTCTCTGTCACTTTTATTACTAGCCTTTATATGACGTCGGTTTTTGGCGTAGGTAATAATTTTACTGGTTACCCTCCTTTCGCTACGTTTGTGCAATAACGTTAATGTTTCGAGTTGCGTGAGTTCGCCGGTGACAAAGAGCGCGATTCGAGCTTGCCTTAATATGCCTTCGTTTGATGGATGACACTGGTGGTTGATGTACGTATCATGTACAATGTGATGCAAGATAACTGATCGCTCGAAATATCTTCTGTCTCTGCGAGCTGACAGGAATATTATTCAAACAAATGTTGTACAACGAAATGGACAATTTTTAATGTACCCAATATATATTCAGCCTAATTCTACACTAGAGTACCGTTCTTTGAAACCGGAACTGTATACACAGATTATCAGGAAACGAGTGAATTTTTTTTTTTTTTTCTAACATCTCAGTTTATCGATTAAAGAATTTTTCCCAAAGATAGACGAAGGAGAAAGCGATATTCGATAACGTGCATTTTCAAAGATTTAACTAAATTTTCTGGTCAATCGGGACAAAGGCAAAATCACAAAAGAATACTGTTCAAAAATGTTTATCAAGTTATTATCGCACCTGTTACTTTTGATGAAACAGTACAGTAAATCATTGTAAAAATGAGAATGTCAGACAAATAGGAAAAAATCTGTATAAGATGTGTTCTATATTGAACCGTAATACACAGATCAAAGATTTGAGAAAATTTTTTCCGGATGAACTGCTCTTTTTTTCTTTCATTTCGACGAAATTTTCAAGTCACGAGTACCACTCTTGTCAGTATTCCTCCTTTGACATCGAATACAGTCAATTTATGAACTGATCAATCATAAGATTCAATTTATCAAACATTTCCCGATTCTCGCGCGGAAACGTATGCCCCGATTCATATACAGGTAAACTTTGAAAAAAGCAAGACAAACAATCGCGATGTTCATTATTTAACATAAAATTGGTGGGTTTTTCGTGAAACCCTAGTCTTTCGAAGGGCAATCACCTTTTTTCATCGTACTTAGAGATTACTGTTTTATCTTTTTCCCCTGTCTGTTATCCTTTGCAGAATGTTTGCTAATTATTTTAAACTATTGTGAATTGCAGTCAGACTCTGGACACGATGTGTTGTTGCTAATGAATCGCAGTCTCTTGTTGTAAAAAATGTTTGAGAAAAAAATCGATCGAAGAAACGTATCAGGATATTTTTCATAGCTGAGATAACACTTGAGAAAAATCATAGTGCCATCCACGCGTAAGTGCCCGTGAAAAAGGATGTCCCGAAATACGACAGTAATCTGTTTTGCTACGAAGCCACCTCTGGAAGGGAGTCAAATTGGACCGAGCTAATTGCGTCAGTTAACTGAAGCCCTTCGGCTGAAAAATATCTTACAATGATCCCATACTTTGTCGAGGGATCCCTTTCTGCATGATCGTCTTGGCGAATCCTGCAGGCACCGCCTACTCCGTTTCTATTTTCCTTAAAAAATCAATCAGAAACGACACTCTCATACCCCGAAGACACGGTGCGCTGAGAAATAAATTCTTGGGATGAAATTTATAATGTTTTTTTTTTTTTCTCGGGGGTTCGGATGAACGGCAGAGTTTAGCATAAGTGGATAAGTTTCTGTCCGGGAGCGCGCGAGCGCAAAAACACAATAAAGGGAACACGGGAGAGACTGAAAGGAAGAGAGAGGAAAGTTTAAAGCCTACTTCGGACGAGACGCCGTCTTGAACCCCTAAATTCCACCCCGTCGTTCGTGAACGAGAAATATTGGTCCGACATGGCATTTCGACGCTGTCAACGATGCGGTATCGTTATTTGAAAAACTTCATTCTCTACTTCGTTTCATGTAAGACACTCGCACGACAACTTCTTCGGGTTTATCTCGTCATTAGTGCAGAGCTACGTTGTCGTAAACGCGAATTCGAACTTGGAATACGTTGCCAATCTCTAGACAAATATTTTTAAAACTTCTTGCAGACGAATGCCTTTCATTTTTCGTAGGGTTTACTTGAAAAACTTTACTCAGTGTGAACGGGGCTTGACATCATGTGGACTATGACTATAGCTGGATAAGAAATAAGGGGGAAAGGTCTCGGGGTTTGGGGTTTGAGGTTTGATAAAAATTCACCCGAGTCTCGGTGACGTCTTTTATTACGGTGCTGACAAAAAATATTAGATGGCGGCTTACGCGTTATGTTTCTGTTGACTGTGTGACACACCGACTTAATAAAATTGACTAGCTTCACTCCACTCCCGACTTTTCCCCGACTCATATACTTTCGAAAGTTGTAAGGATTCATTTTGCGAAATTACAATACAGATGAGCATATTAATTTTGTTTGAAATCTGTTGGGAGGAGTTGAAACACCCCAGAAATAACTTTTTTGAAATCATTGGTACGCTTTGAGGATTTCAAATAATTTCAAATTATGTCTAAAAATCCCAGAAATCAGCTACGAAGAACTAACTATGAGTCAATGGGAAATTTCTTCACCGCCACCAAAATCTGACGTTAGTTCCGAACACCACATTTCAGAAAAATATATTACCAGTCATTTCTATCCACCAGTATACGGGCGTAAATCTGTTTTCGTTATTGTCGTTTTCTCACATTTCTCAAAACTCTGCAACTGTTGTTCAGGGAGAATTTTTCAGCGCTTGCAGGCGAAGTGGAGCACATGCACATCACTCGATGCACGAAACTCGTCGATCTTTTGCTTTAGTTTCTCTGTTTCATACCGTTCGACAACAATTTTGGAGGAAGCACGCCACGGCGATGGGGGTTGAACAAAACAGGAATAAAACATTCTAAATAAATAACGCGAGTCGGTACGCCGCATCGCATCGGCCAAACGCGACAGCACTGAAAAAGTAATTTCTGGTCCGTCTCTCAATCGCTTTCCAATCAAGCATGTGACACGATTTCGACATGCCTTGTCCAACGTGAAGGGAATTAAGCTTTACCTGAAAACTATTCAAGTTAGAGTCGACTTCTTCGTTTATCAGACACATCTGCGCTTAACGAGAAGAATAATTAGCAAATTTCACACAACAATTCTTCAACAAGAGCTATTCACAATTTCCAACAGAAATTTCACCACCGTAGTCTGAAACCTGCATATATTATCACATGCATACATACATACATTTGCTTCCAGACTAACAGCGATATATGTAGCGGTAGGCAGGGGTGCCAGAAATATTTCACCACACCAGGGAACTGGAAAACTCGTTACGGTGTTGTACTGTGAATTACTATAAATGATGATAATATCTAAAATAGTTATAGGTATGCACGGGTTGCTAATGAATCGTAATCGAACGCGAGTTTGTTTCGTCGACTTTTCCCGCCTAGTTAATTTTAATTTCTGGTTTCGATTCGTCAGCCTTGTTTTTTAGAAACACGGATTTGCTGATCGGCATTCCCTTGGAGTGCGCACAGCTTATGTCTGGCAAATAGGCAGCCCTTGGTCTCTTTAGTTCGTTATCAGGGGTGACTTCGTCGATAAAGTTTCGTACAGTCGGGTAACTTTCTGGCAGCCCTTCAGCGTGTCCAGCGCACAACTGAAACCACGGCAGTGCTCGATGAAGGTATTGGTTGTCACCACCTCTAGGAATATAACTGATGTCCAAAGTTCGTTGAAAATAAGTCGCTCTCAGGAGCGTCAAATTATGGGACAGAGAAGCTGTAAACAAACGTTATGTATGGTTACAGTATCCATGTATCACCTCTTTCGCTTCTGTGCTTCTCTGGCCTCTTTCCCTCCTCCGAACTCTTACCAAGCAATTTTTTATACTAAAAACTCGGATTCAAGCCAGGAAAAAGAATCGTTGAAAATCTATGACATCCGCGATTAATTCATTTTTTCCCCTTCCGAATGGAAGACTTTGTAACCATTCGAGATTATGTTTCAGTAGACATGCACGGGTTTATCCAAATTTGTCTTTATATGAAATAACTCGCAAACTGACGCTCGGAAGTACTCCGGCCAAAGATCTTGGACCACTCGGAACTTACGCTTTAATTTTGGCACAACTCCCAGGTTCGTGACAGTGACGGACTGCGTCACCTCCAGCCCTCCTTCCGTGACTACGAACTCGGTGATAGCCCATATAGTCGCTAAGGTCAGACTCAGATCGTTCTCACTCTCGCCAACCGTCAGGGACAGTCTCACATCGTCCAGAAGTACCTTTAGGAAGGTTGTTAGAAGTTCAGGACTCGTGGCTGACGTCGGTGACGTCATGGAATCCGAAGTAATCATTCTGGCCATCCATTCCTTGGATTTTCGCAAGGCGTATTTCGCGTTATGAATTTCTGCTCGTCTCGTGACGTCCGCTATACCTGCATCGACGTCGAATCGTCCTGACGGTATATCTCTGTGGACCGATACTCAAGCTGAGTTACTGCCAAAAATTTCATGCACTAAAAAATAGTTGTAGTCGACTATTTCAGGATTTTAGTTATTCGTTTTTTTTTCAACTCTATCGAAAAAATGTATACATTCTGCGGTGTCCCGGTGGTTCGCAACACGAGTCAATAATCTGAGTGTAGATCTACGTTCCGAAGTCCAATTTCAGTCGATATCGAAATGCCCTACGGAATTTGCAAAACCCGGGATACTTGGCCGCTAAGGCTAAACTGACATCAAGTCTATGGAATTCGCGAATTAATTCCACTCCGTTCAACTCCTAGCTCCTCAATTCGTTGATTTTATGAAGTGCGAATACCACGTGCCTAACCCTACTGAAAATTTCCAGGTAGAATCCACGGACAAATCCACCTGGGAATCCATGTGGAAAATCTATGTGAATTCGTATGATTTTCTACCCGAATTCGAAACGGGAAATCTATGGAATCGCATTTGAATATCCACTGAGCTGTAGGTGTACTCGGACATGGATTCCTGTGTATATAATTTTAGATGGAATGTTGTCTAACATTCCAATCTATATTCTTCTATACGGACTTCCCACAACACTCTGTGTAATTACACACGGATTCTTATATTTATTTTATCAAAATTGCATGTAAAATCCTGTGGGTTATATGTACTGTCTTACATGGATTACGAGAATATATCACAGCCATATTTTCATGGGAATATGTATATTTTTATGGGTTGTCCACGGCAGTCTGTGTTATTACACATGGATTTATATATTTATTTCGGCAGAGTTTTATGTAACAGCCGGTGGATTTCCTACGATATTTTTTATGGATTATAAATGAGAACTGCAAGTATATGTCCACGAGAATCCGTGAATTACTACGGATGATCTTATAGGAAGCTAAACTATATCCATTCGTATGTCTATGGATTCATCCACATAGATTTCGAATACTGTATTAAATCGAGAAACCATGGATTACTTATGCGAGTTCTGCTAAATTTGGTATAAAACGATTATGGGTTATCTAGATATAGATTTCCTATAATTCTGGCTTTTTAATGGATTATATATGATTCCATGGGATTCCATTTCAATTCATATCTTTTTCTATAGATTTTCACCTAGAAATTTTCAGTAGGACGAATTATCGCCACTAGCCTCTGCAGTAAAACGCAAAACTATTCTCACTCAATCTCGATATCAGTGGACACCGTGCGCTGAATATCAGTGCAATGAATTTGCACTCTGACTCAAATATTTTCTTAATAATCAAACCAAAAATTTGGACTAAAAATGATTCGAATCGCAAGAGTCTTGATAGTGATATTGATTTTAAATAAAATAAAACGCGGTTATAAATCGGTTGTTCTTTGCAATCAACACCCTTTACCCGCTGGGTCATCACTGTTCATTTCAACGTAAATTGAACTGTGTAATTGGAGGTGTACTATTAAATCCGGCAGTAAATACAGCGAACTTGACTTATTCACATTGAACGGATTAACAAGATCGAGTCACGCGATGAACGGAAGCATTCAGATCGATGAGGGTGACCTGTTACAGTTAACTGTTAGAATTACTACTTCCTTTCCTAATAAATGGCCGAACCCACTGGTGCTTCTTCCTGCCGTATTTTATTTTTATTTTCTTCTCGAATTTATTTTACCAGAACAGGATCCTAAAATGTTCATTGAGGTAAGAGCTTGTCTGACGATTCGATTAGCAAGAATCGCGAATGATATTAGTCACTTATGAACGCATCAAGAGACTCGGTAAAGTCTCGCGCAAAGTACATTAAAATTTTTTTTTTTTTTGTACGTGGTGACTCTACCGAGTCTCTATACAGCTGCGGCAATTTTCCGCGGACTGGGGGGATAATTGTTTAGACGCGACAAGAAAATCTTGTTGTTTTTTGACAAACCGATTAGCGGAGTACCGATTGTCCAATACTTAATACGTTCAGATCACCTGATAGGTGATTGTGGCCGTTTCGCTAGTAATTTCGTGTTCAAAGAGTCATCGAGAGATCCACCGAGGCAGTATCTCGACGGGGGTATTTCCTTGTAAGGAATCGTTCTGAAAGTAAAACCACAATAGAGTTTCATGAGAGTCATTGGATATTGTCAAAGATTGACTGCATGCATGTAACGAAAGCACGTCGGAGGCACGCGTCGAGGATATAAAAAATACGATAAAAAAAAACAAAAATCCATTGTATAACGCGGGGTTACAAATGCGACGATAACGCACCCTTTTTTTTATAATGGATATCGTCCTTTGTATTTACGCGCGGTGCATAAAGTATATATAGGTATGTTACAGTATGTACCGTCATACGTGAAACGTGAGCTCGATTACTTTCGACTGACTGCGCGCCGTGCAGCCGTGATAAATAACTCGTTCGCCTTTCTTTCTAATTAGAGATTCCGGGTATGAATAACCCCCCTTTAACGACATTGACGGATTTATATCACTGTAGCTCAATAGTTGCCAGGTAGATGGAACGCGCGATTTTATATCCCTGTTTCGAAAACAGTGAGAATAAAAATAAATACCAAACGAAACTATTGTTCGGTAGAAGAATGATAAATTTCAAAGTGGGACTGTATGGAACAAAAATCGATACATAGCGTTTTAAACTTTCGGTGGAAAATTTTTTTGCCAACGTCTATTCTACAGAAGAAAAAATTGAAAAAAAAAGAACCGTATGCCGATGTCAGATTATTTAAACGCGAGGATTTTATCAAGCTCGCAGATTATCAATCGATAAAAGTTGTCTTACAGTCGGTGCGAGACGAGAGGATCTTGAAACAATTCCGATTTCGATACCAATTCTGATGTTGACTCGTGCCCTGACGTGGAGCCAAAGCTCTCATACTCTCCTCCGCGAATATCGAGATAGTCTTCCCCGCCCAGGTCTTCACGCGACGCCTCGTCTTCAAAGGTAATAAAAGTCGCTTTTTCTATCCTTTCACATATCACATAGTCGATACTTGTGCCGCACACTAGGAATGAAAATTGCAATGGTGTGCATAGCCAACGTTTTTCACTCTATTCGTGAGATATTTTCATATCGCTTATTATCAGCTGCCTTTTATCGTCAACTGAAAAGCTCGAATGGAGCCTAGGCTCTTCCTCAAAGGCTTAAGGTAATAATCTGTCTAATTATCGAACCAGATTTTGTCGCAAATTTTCCGTCTTATATATCAGAATTGGTTAGATATTTTCGAGCCTTACGTACAGTGGTGTGACTCCGGTTTATCGCCGAGAACAGATACGTCGTCCGATCTATCGTTCCGGGTAGATACCGCGTCTTGACAAACGTGGTCATGGATATTACAGGGTTCGTTGTCCTGGCCGCATATCGGTCCGATGCAGGGCGCATCGTGCAGGCCACACATCGGCGGTATTTCATTATCACGACCGCACATGGAAGATGAATATAGAAAATCGGATCCTCCAAAGTTGAGGTTGGTTTCGTCGCGTGCGAGTCGAGTATTAGTAAATACTATTGGAAATTGTTTTTTCCGCATACATACATCAGATGATCGAAATTCGCCCGGCTCAGGGACCGAGTTTTCGACTATTTCCTGCCCCCGGTCATCTTTTTGTACGAATACGTTTTTCCCACGTTGTCGAAACGGAGGATACAGACGCTTTTTATCTCGCCACGATCTTGAGACCGTTTCCAGCACCTCACTTCGCTTGGTGTTCTCGTCATCGTGCTGATCGCTGTAGCTTCGTTCTTTTAATGGTCTTTTAACGAGTTTCGGAATATCCAACCTTATTTCCAACTTTGGAACCGAGCCGTCTCTCTTGTTGAGGCCATGTCTGGATAAAGACATTTTTTAAATTTACACCAATTTTAATTAGCGAAATATTAACAACAATTCCAAACGCGTCTCAATCCTGACATAAAATTATATGCAATTGGCATTCACCAAAGACGTGATACTTGAAATTTAGGTTAGTCTAAAGTTACCGTTAAAAAAAAAAAAAATTCTACGCCGTTTTGAATATCGTGGTAAATCAACGAATAGAATTTCCGTCCTGAACATTGCAGTATCAACGATACTCCTAATTGGCTCCCACAACGTAATCGATACCGTGGAGAAATGTCTATACAATTATTCATCGAGCACCTACGAGATTGATATACATATGTATATGCCTATATCTATACGCGCATCCGGCAAGTGTTTGAATCTCGTTACGAGATCTTTGTCATCGTTGGAAATCAGTTCCCTGCTAAACCAAACGCGAAACGTAATTTCCATTAGCGGATTTTAATCAAGCCACCAGTACGCGGCAGCTGGGTAACGGTATAGCCTGCGAATCTTGGAGCAGTCTGTTCGCGAT
Source organism: Macrophya alboannulata (assembly GCA_949628255.1). Taxonomy (NCBI): domain Eukaryota; kingdom Metazoa; phylum Arthropoda; class Insecta; order Hymenoptera; family Tenthredinidae; genus Macrophya; species Macrophya alboannulata. The sequence goes on from OX451209.1 coordinate 13,585,894, forward strand.
TTGAGTTCCGGATGGCAAATTCATCCCTTAGTCTTACAGCTGCTGGTAAAAGACCAACCGTCGACCGAGGCTCGGCAAGCAGGCGAAAGTTTCGAATATTAAAAAGCGAACCACAGTGATCTATCTACATTATACGTGGAAAAGTATTTGTGTACGTATATACCTAAGTTTTCGTATAATTTCCATTCTACTGTATAATACGTAATATGAAAAGGGCACGTATGAAGACGGATACTACGTTTTTCCACGGACGGTATACCTATATTGAAAGCAAGGATAGTATCGAAGCAAGCTGCTCTGAAGAAAGATCGTTAAATTATTTATGATAAAAAACAGACTATGCGATATCCATCGGACTAAAACGATGCTAGATTTTTCAAAATGCACAGTATCAATCGTCTGTCGTAAAAGACATCTCTCTCTCTCGAAAAAAAAACAAAAAACAAATGTCAAATTATTGCACGCGTGTGACAATCCTCCTGTTGCGTATATATAATCGTTGATATATATATATATTTTTTTTTTTCAAAAATGTATGATAATGTCGTGGTAAAAGTTTTCAATTGATACAGCGAGTTGGAATAAGAAATAAGTGCCGCGAGGCTTCAGGGTGCGAAATATTGCCATTAAGAGCTCTGCAAAGAAACTCGGTAACACCAGTAGCACACAACACAAGAGCAGCATTAAAAGGCTCATCGGTGTATTCTCTCGTCTCGTTATACTCCCAGGATCCCCTCCTCGGTAGGCCCTCGCTCAACGGAAACCGCAATACACAGTCAGACAGGAAAGAGTACTTTTGTTCTTGGATGGTAATGGGTGGCAAGTTGGTGTTCATTTTTACTTGGCAATCGGGAAGCACCTCAGCACTTTTACCACAACTTTATTAATATTGTTTTACAACACGAGTATGTATATTTTAATTCTTACCAACGAACGCTGCTAACAACGGTACAAAGAAATATTTCATCAGAGGCGGTAGCTCGAAGTTTCGCCAACTTCATATCTTCCCTTAGTAAAAATGAAAGAAAATAAAAGAAAAAAAATCAAAGCAACTTCACAGACGCTTTTTTTCATCTCTGCGAGTCAAAAATCTATGTGTCATTTTTTTTTTTTGCTAACAGATAGTTTTGCCAATTTTCTAGATATCACATTTCGGCAGCTATTTTAGCATTGATCCAAAAATTTTGCATGAAATTCACTACAAGAGAGAATATATGAACATTTCAAAGCGCTAAACAAGTCTTTTGAGTCTTTTGATTATTCTCAACCAATTTTTGTCGCACTAACAATTTGATTTCACGCATATTTAAATTTCGGAAATGATAATGGTGAATGAATAGTTGCAGTTGTATCTTAATGAATCAGAATCTACGCTGATATCGATAAAAAAAATATATAAACGTGATCACTATTCAAAAATTTTTTTATTTTTTCTTCTCCAGGGTTGAGGCGGCAGTGAATTATTTTCTTTTTTAAATGAAATATGAAAATACGAGGAGAAAAGTGTGCGTGACCCAATTCCAATCTGCATAAATTCGTCACGAATTCCCTTCACTAGAATTCAAAGGCGAAATACCACGAGCTTCGAGTACAAGCTACACTTGCAGCGATTCTCTGAAACGCAATAGCTATACTTATCCTCGGATGCAAAAACATTGAGACGAGGTCATTAATTTTCCTCGCTACTTTCAAAAATGTATTTTTTTGTTTTTTTTTTTTCTCCTAAAAAAGTATCGAAAGCAAATTTTGTAACCACGGTTTTTTTTTTTTTCTTAATTAATTATTCATGATCATTATATTAGTTCAAATTGGTTTCATGAGCTTTTCAGCCCCCGATGATGCTGAACACTCTGTAATAAAAAAAGTCTTTCGGGGCTCCTGATTTATAGACTTCAGAAGGTTCATTGCGTTGCTAAAGTCAAATGAAAAGCTTCAAATTTACATGAATAAATTTGATAAAAATCGTTTTGAAAATGAGGCAAAAGAACGAAATTCTGGGAAAAAAAATTCTGAATCCTCTCTGATCGTTTCGTTTGATAGAATGAGCAAAAAAAAAATGAGAGTAAATTGTAATAAAACTACTCTTTGATTTCGCTCTGCTGCTTTTTTTTAATAGAGACAGTGTGGTCTGCAAAAAAAAGAAACTGAAAAGATCAAAGATTTCAAGCTCATCTGGTACTGTAATATACAGCTGAAATAAGAAAAAAAAAACCTATTTAAATCGTAGCTAGTCAAGTCCGCATTTAATTCCCCATAGACATCCGCCACTCGGTAAAAAGCAGGAAAGATATGAGCTTAAACAAATGCACATCACAACAGACATTTTTCGGATTTAAAAACTCCTCTTATCCTGATCGCTATTCCGTGGATTAATGTAAAATGTATAAGCTCTCGGATGCTCGCCTGCAGGATACTCTGGATGCATGAATATAACGTTAAAAAGGTTTTTCCAGATGACGTATAGTTTTTACATCTAATTTAAAAGATCAAAGGAAAAGAGTGCTTATAATCGGATAAAACTTTTAAAATTACTTAGATATTCGTTGTGGAGATATTTCAAGCATATGAATAGAGATTCAACTGTAATTTGACTGGAAACTTTACTCGTGCAATCAGCTCGTTCTTCTCGCTTTTATGGAGTGACAAAATTCAAAACTCTCCGTTTAGATTTTGTTTGCCACTTAACATCCTTTTTCGGCTCAAAAAATCTATAGATCACTGCAGTTGATAGATTTTCAATTTTAGCCCACCGCGCCTCTCTCAGCCACATATACATATAGACGCGGATAAAAAACGAAAACCCAAACCCAGTGGGTTCTAGACTAAGCCTGCTTTTTATTGATCACATATTTGAAGTCTAACCCGAGAGACGCGATCTCTTGCGTGGGATGAACCACTACAATTTTTTTTTTTTTTTTTTTCACGTATTTCAGTTACGTATTTCAGCTTTCCATTGCATCAGCCGTACCTACAGGTATGAAATTTTGTACTAATTAAGAATTAGATTCAAAGTTTGTTGCAGTTTATAGCGAAAAGTCTAGTTAAACTATATCTGTACATAGCTGAGAGAAGCTTTCACACCAATCATGGACCTTACCTTACTCATGTTTCATCAGGTTCCATCGAGTTCCTTTTGTTTCTAGATCGAGCTTCTCCGTCGTTCAAGCTTTATCTCACAGCTTCGATTTATCGACGACGTTCAGACCGTTCAAAACCTTTTTCCCCGCGTCACTGAACACCTTCCTTTTAACGTAGTTGAAGCAGTTAAGACAAAGTGGTTAGCGAGACAATTTCATCTCTTAACGTAAGAGTTTACTCGAATCAAAGTAATCGACGGAGTAATATCGCCCACTTTTAGAATGATCTGCGTAAATATACATGTCTTTGGACATATTTAAATATTCGACCATATCTAACTGAGAAACTAAATGGGTAAAACTCGGAAGAGGCTACTCTGGGGTAGTTTTTGTATACAATCATCAACATCGTCAGAGTCTTATCGCTTTCTTCGACTGTGTCGTTTGTTTCTGTTTCCCTCGTTACGAAACGCGAAACGCTTCGATCCCCGCGGTTTCTGACGGGCAAACATTTTTTGCGACCGTTAAAGAAACCTGAGACCCGCGCCTGCATCGCGTCTTTCGGGATCTTGCAAAAGAGTTCGAACCCCAGGTCTCTGACGACCAGACAAAGTAACGGTCGTTGTGCTTTTTCTCTTATACTTCCGGTTCACCAAAGAACTAGAAACGCTATACCCGAATTCCTACAGTTACTCTTGGCTTGGATTCTTCTCGTCTCGATTACTTGCTATCCTTGATACTTTTTTTTGTCATTAAAGAGACAATTCCTTTGTCCGGTCAATATGCCATTATCAATGAAATTCCATCGATTGAAAAAACACAGTGTGTATCCTTCGTGATACCATTGTCACTATAATTCTATGAAGGCCAATTGATGATCCAAAATTTTTCACAACTGAATAACAATTCGTAACATTTGGCCTGCGTAAAAGATTCTCAAAAATATTCGCTATTTGGTGGAAAAAAAAAATTGACAGGCTGACTAAAGTATTAAAATCAACGAGCGTGAAATGAAATTGTACCTATAGGGAAAGATTTTACGAGTAGATATGATTTCAATTGTGTGGCTTGTAACGCAGATTTATACTTATACTTTGTTGAACGGATCACACGATGCCCCTCGTAATGTCACAGTCAATCAATTCGTCGATCTTTCCTCAATAGGGTAAAGTCACGCCGTAAACATCTCCACGTCCGCGGCAAGCTATCGATCAGCTATGGTTTCGAATTATAGCTCCGATGCGGTAGCGTACTTAGTGCGGCTTTTCGACTACCACCTACTTCGCGTTCCGTTTCCCCAACCTTCCCTTCTCTTCTCTTCCCTTAGCTACCTCCGACTTTCTCCTCCTTTTCCTTTTCCTCTTCCTCTTCCTCTTCCTCTTCCTCTTCCGGTTTCTCTCTAGGGGTTCGGAGGTAATAGGTTATTCCTACATTCGCAACCTAAATAATAACAGCTATCTACAAACGCGCCTCGCCTTCCGTCCTGGGCGCTACAACACAGTTCAGCCCTTCACGAGATGACGCTGCAGACGAGCAGGAAAATTAATGATCGAAACAAGCAATCGCTGAGGCTATTGTGCGTTGACCTCGATGTTACTCAACCCACTCACCAGTCCACCCGACCAACAGACCAATGTAACCATAAAGGCCTTCTCTGCAGCTACTGTATAGTCGCTATACGAATTAGGAACCACAAATCATACGCGTACAATGGTGAACCTGGACGCTATATTTCGGGTGATTGCAGTGCTTCGTGATTCGTTGACGTCGTTCCCACTTTTCAATGTACAGTAAATATCCCAAGTTTTTTTTTTCTTGTATTCCCCGAGAATTTCTTCTCAACGGTATACACGTGGCTACCAAACGCTCATCAGGGACGTGTAGTTGCTATATCATCATTTTTGATTACACCATTTTTCAACCGGTTATTGCAACCAGAATCTATAAGGTGCTTTTTAGACTATTGGAAATTGTGGAAACTCAGCGTTCTCAGCATAATATAACCAATTCACATCCGAAAAATAGGAGAGTATCTAGATAAAAAGGCTCACTATTACCTACCAGGCGAAAAATTTTACTATAGAATTATACTGGGATCTAAATGGCAGCCTCTAGGGCATTTTCAGAAAACCGTATCCCTCGACCTCAGCCAATTACGGTATTGCCTTCATTTCTTTCTGGAAGACTACATCGCTGCTGAGCTGCCCCAGGGTCTAGGGCTGCATATTGGCCTTTGAAATTCCAGAGATGACTTTCAGAAGCGGGCTTCGTCGAACCTAAAAACCATTCAACACCTAAGACCACGCTAATTATACTTTCGTACTTTTCAATTCTTGACAAATCAATGGCGATATTTTTTATTTCAAGGAAGTTAGCCTTCTGATTATCAATTTTTTGATACCACGAAATTTCTCTCGATAATCAAAGAGCTATTGAATCCGTATTGCTGTATAGACCCTTGCACTTCGAAATCCGAAACTTGTCATACAAAGTCAAGACGAAAATGATGAAAAATTGATAATGATCTATCTTGATGAGTTGTTTTATGTATACAGTGAACAATTTTTGTCATTAAATTGCAACAACTGGTCGAAAGCTTAGCTCAAGTTTCTCATCTACCCTTGAAAAGCAGTGGCCCGTTTTTCAGCGTAATTGAATGAGTATTTATAGAATTTTAGTTGAGGATCATCTTTGCAGGAAACTAATAATAAGCAAAGCTCCCTGTAAGTGCAGTAGGGGTCGTAAGAATTGATCGCGCGTCGTTTAGCCTTAATTAAAAATGGCCGCGTACTTCTCACCTACCTACTAGATTGCCTTTTCTGTGATAATGACGTCACGCGACGCCCCTATTCCGGCTAGGTGAGCCCTCCGCGACGTACAGCTGAACCTTTAGCTTCGTTGACTCGAAGCAGCAATTAAAAGCTCTTCGTGAAAACTCCGCCTTAGCCGAGGAGGTTCCTTGCAACCGGGTCGCACAGGCAGTAGGGTGTGAAAATACCACCCATCCCGAACTAACAGGCCACCCTGTCTTCTCGACTTCTTGCATGTGTTTGCTCCTCCAGGGTGTAAACCAGCTCGTGGAAAATTCGTAGAGTAAATCTTGCTTCTGTAAACGCGGTCGTGTTATGCCAAGATATTACATAAAAATATATACGCTTTCATGTGTGCGTGCCTATATGTTTCAGGGTATATATGTATGTATATATGTATGTACTATATACGTATGTACATTGTGGAAAAATTCGCCAGCCAATTTCGTCGCGGCAGGTAAGGTAACAAATATGGAGGAAAATTCATGTAGTCACGATTTGTTTACGTATGCCAGTGACGTGCAATTTTTCGCGTTATTTTTCTCACTCTTTGTTTAGTCAAATTTTCACTAATATTCGAAAACGTAGAAATCCTAGAGATTTTCCTTTGAATAATGATAAGAACTTTGGTCGAGCTTTAACAAATTAGTTTTTCTCCAAATGAGATATACCTGTACTGTAGGTACTTGAAACAGGTATCTCAAGGCTGTAACTTGAAGATAGACAAATTGCAAGACCTTACGAAGAACGTTCTCTCGTCATACTAGAGATTGCATACTCAAAGTGAGGAAAGTGCAATTAATTTTCTCATCAAGTTAAGCACATGAAATTAGACATGTATCGCATGTCGTTTGTCGCAGCCAGCTAAGCCTGGTGCATCTGCCATTTACACTGAACAACAAACCATCTAGCTTATTCGTGCGTGTCGTGCATAGACGAACAATTATCTTCGTGCAATGAGATTCGCCTCGGAATACAATCGTCGTAAAAATTATTAATATACCAAAAATTTCATAATACAATCTTATACAATCATTATATCACCGTTACAACTCTCTCCACCTATTTCTTGCATTAGAACGAACATTTCGCCACTGCGATAACAATTTTATTTCACTTCTATGTATATACACGTGTGTATAATTTATACAAGGCTCGGCCGATTCTTCTCCAATCCAATTCTCATTAAAATCACCCTTGACACAGTCAGGTTACAAACGATTCATGATGCAACAGTTTGATATGTGTTATGTACCCTGAGCAGTCTGAGGCCTTGAATTTTTCGATCTCTTTAAAATCTTCGAAATTATGGTGTATCGATGTATCGATTACAGCATCTGATTCATTCGATAGAGATTAAAATGAGTATTTTACATCGAAGATGATACCATCCGATGTTTTCATCTTCGATATTCTTCCGAAGCTAATATAGTTCCAGAGATACAAGCCTCGCTAAACCGACCCGGATGCCAAGTACACCGTGAATTACCCCGTCTAACTAACTAGTTAGTTATTAGTTGATACGCCCTGGCACCCAGGTGCATTCATCGGAAATGGCCCTTTGTTTAACTTACGCTAACATCTAAATGAGGCCGGGATCTAATAGCACCTAACTTCCGTTATAACGCGTTCACCACTCAGAATCTAAGCAACCATGAAATATAAACTTGTCCTTGCATATTGGATTGTAACGAACAATTAATGCTGTTCAAGGCAATAAATTTTTAGCTATCACGGTGTCTATCTAAACTATAATGCTGCAATAACTGCAGTACATTTGTTCCACTTTGCCAATAGCTATAACAAGTCAGTAAAGATTATATTCATTGGAACTTGAAGCTCAATTAATAAATCGATGATAATCTTTGTCGGCATCTTATTTGTTGATAGCAAATGCAATTTGCATCTATTATAAAGTAGACGTGGAACTTGTGATGGAGTAATACGCGAAGTGTATGAAAAAAGAAGAATCTCCGTTCCACTTGGCAAAGAACACAGCCAACCTCACCTTTGAGTGTTCTCAACGTTATACATGCCATTTTACATGCAACATGTAATAAGTAAATATCAAGTTACAAGCACATACGTCAAGAAGCAGAGACCCTCTGGTGTACTGGTTTAACTTATTTACAGCTTGCAAGGACGAGCTACTTGCAAGCTACGGGGTTCCTCTGGGACTGTCGAGACTCACAATATTAAGTGGCAGATGGCGGAGTGCAGAGTGCAGAATATAGGAGGAAGGTAAATGCTATGGGTAAGGAGTATAAGAGAGAAAAAATAAAAATGAATCAAAAAAAGAACTGAAAAGAGAATAGAGCGAAAGAGTGAGAGAAGAGAAGAGAAGAGGCAGCGCTTGGGCTGGTGTCAGAGAGTGCTAATTTTCTGCCTGACTTTTAATTCACCTGCAGCTACTCCCGGTCCGCATCACACGGTGGCTTTCGCTCCCCCCACGGATCTCGTCAGTTCGCAGTTGAAAGCTAAAGCGCATCTTATCAGCACGGGAAGCAAGTGACCCAATTAAAAAAAAAATCCTGTCACCCGCCTGATTATTTGCACCCGGTTTTTGGTTCGCGATTTACGATCCTCCTGCAACGACACGTCGATCACGTTAATGCTATTGAAAAATCTGAAATTTCAAGTGACTGAAATCGTCGTTGGATGTGGACTGATTGATCGAGAGATAACGTTGAACGACGTTCATATTCGTAAGCTCTAAAACTCGAACGTGCCGCACGTCAGACCTCCGATTTACGTGGAAAAGATTCTGAAACCACGTGTAGCTCGAAATTTTTGAATCCCTTAAGGAAAATAAATAGCACAGAATTTATTCCTGACTAGATGTAGCATGTATTGTGCAAAAAGAATAATTTTTCGACTACTCTACAAACGCCTACAACACATTTTACAATTTGAAAACTATAATTTTATTGAACAGATTTTATACGATTTTTTGAAAATTTAGGAAGAAATTTTGAAAACTTTGTCCCAGATGGGTAAATTACTCACCTTAAACGATATTTTTTATCAATTGAAATCGAGAAAGATTTTATACCTATAAAAATGACCTAAACAGGCAGTTTGTATGATAAAAAATATTGATTTGCATTTAAAGCCTATCAAAAAATATTTACCACGAATGAAAATTTTCCCCTTGAACACAAAATGTTTCATATAGGTTTGCATTCAAATGAATCTATTGTTGGTTATACAATCGCAAAACGAAACCATCAATTTCGCAATAGATTAAAAATTGTATAGTTCGAAGTGTGATCAATTTTATTTGCACAGAAAAATCCGGCGTCCTTCAAGTATAGTTTCATACTTGAAGTAGTTCGATATCACTTAATTGAAGAAATTATTCACGATTTATATTACCATCCAATTACCTCAATATCCTGTGTCTATAGACTTTCTTCGCTCTTCAAAGTTGGGATACCCTCTTAAAATGTGGTATCATAATTCCCTATATATACACACAACGCTATAAAAATCGTAGTGATACAAAAATTCCGTCTCAGGGTTCGTTTTCGTAAAACCAAGTGAAACGGAGAGATGAAAATTTTTTGTTGAGTTGTATTGCATTTGCGTTTCACTGGAACAGAATTAACCGAAACTCGTACCGATATTTCACTATTATTTCCATCAGCATCAGAAACAACTAGCTAGTAAACATCCGAACAAACAAATTTCAAAATGCAACGAAGAATGAACGCAACACCGACAGGATTTTGATATAGAAATTAAACTCCATATCCTGTTGCACGTGAAATATTTGCCATAGAAATATCGTGCAGTGCAGACAACGCTTCGTAAATATATACATATACACAGGCATACTTGAATTATGTGTAACATACATGCATACGCAACTATCCGTATGTATATAGATAAAATTATGCGTGGGATAGGTACAGAGATACAGCGATATACCTACTGAGCCAGAAACAAGGCAACTAGGGAGGTTGATGTAATTAAATTTGATTTAGCTTGCGCACAATTAAGGAGAATGAAATACTTCGGTGATGCGGGTCGAAATTTTGGTCCTCACCTCATTTCCGTCTGGCATGAACCCCTCGGGCCAGGGAAGGAATGGTTGATTTCTTCCGGTAACTTCGTCATTCAAAACTGTTGGATGAAGTTACATACAGTTACAGCAAACCCTATCTTACAGAGTGACGAGGCTCTTAATTCGGCTAAAGCGATTATTACGCGGGATTTTCTCGCCGCGGTAGTCACCGCAATGATTAAGCATTCGCTAACAAGCAGGGTAAATATTCCCTTAAAATTTCTGTTTAATTACCCTGACCCGCGAAATTCCATTTTCTCGAGAACAATTAAGCAGGCGTTGCACAGAGGTTGAACTTAACAATTTCGAATTCTTCCAAATATATTCAAGGGACGGTTTTTTTATTTTCTCCATTTTAATTCCAAAAGACGTATGGGTCACCCTCAATGTCCCGAGGGAATTAAAACGGAAACATTTAGCGCGGATGTGTCCGGCTTCTGGTCTAGGGTAAATCAGAAGACAGATTTGTGGGGCGCTTGGAAATAGCTGTGAGGTTGTCCTCCGGGCTAACCGAGTCAAACGGCAATCCGAATTCAAACTTGAACTAATCCAAGTTTAGCACAACTTGGTCACACCCGTACGGTGTAAGTTGGTACTTTGTCGAGAGACAACCGGCGAGGGGAGTTAGAGGAAACTAAGATTGCTTCGAGGTGAACGACTTTCGGTCTACTATAGGCTCAAGGAAGCCTTAAAAAAAGGGAGAAAAAAAATGTCGAAATTTTCTATAGGAATTCCTGTCGGGTACAAAAGTGTCCTATACATATCCCTGGATATAACTATAGCTGTAAGACTAGACTACCATCTAACCCTCTGAGATTTTAAGCCACACCATTAGGTCCTGGAAAAAATGATTACCTATATCAGCTTCCAAATTCGAGCTTATCCCTCGAATAGCATTAAGCTTTAGATGAGATCAAATTATCTCTCCTGCAGGAATTCTCTCTGACCCTTGACCATCGGGTTGCAAATTGGGGTCAGATCAGACGGCCTTACTTCAGACTAGAATTGAGATAACAAGTTTGGACGTCGGTTGGAGCTGATTGTGTGACAAACTATAGCTACTGGTTATTCAACTGCATCTACATAATATACCCATTAGGGTGGTCGTTAGAAATAAAAATTTTCGGGCCGCCCGCCAAATCAACTCCAAATAAATAAAAACTAATCGTGTGATTTAAAAAAAATTAAAGTATAGTCCAGATGTATCTGAGGCTTTCCAGGCTATTTTGACCTGGTCGTGACCCTCACCATTTGGTTTTATTTTTCTAATTTATCGGCCTGTATCTCATGAACTCAAAACGCGGCCATCTTCGGTATAGGCTTAAAAATGTTGTCTTCTTACAAAGAATTTACTGTGTGAATTCCAACAAAATCGATTGTGGCTAAGAGTGCAGATTATACTCAATCGAGCGATTACTAAAGTCCAACTTTTTCGAAGAAGTTCTAAGACTTTGAACATCTCGTTTTTTTGGGGGTTGCCCTACAACATACTAACAGCAGAAAGACATTAGAAATAGTGATAGTCACGGCCAGGTCGAAATGACCTGGAACGCCTCATATGATAAAATACATATTTATGTACAAATTCAAAGGATATTCATATCTCACATGTTCATGCGATAGTGATAATGGTAATAATACTGGATATTGTCACGCATTGATATATCGCGTGCAAAAATTTAAGCTCATTAGCTCAGCATTAACCACGCTTCTGAAGCTATCTATTATGAATTAGCGAACTAGAATTGATATCGAAATGAAATTGCAGCGATGCAAAATCGTGTTTCTCAGTAGCATTGTATATCTTTCTGATAGATATCGATAGGTCCAAAATCTTCACGGATGACCTACCGTTGATTAAACTCCTAATGTCGTCTGATTACGAACAACAAAAACCGTTTTTGCGCACATCAAGAAAAAATTTCAAATCATTAGTCAATGATAACGTACACGGAGAAACGTTTTACTTATTAGAACGGCGTATTGCATCTCTCTTTCGAGCGACGAAACTCTTAGTTAACGTAAAAGACGGGGATTCGCTGATGGACGGAAAATTAGTTTCGATGTGAAAATCCAGAGAGAGGTTCTGGTGCCCGTCTGCCTTGAGTTATCGAGCAGTAAGCGTCCGAGGAGCATTTAGGTACAATTACAGTTCTGTAGTATCCCAGTATGCCATTTACGGTTGCTTTTCGCATTACAGTTATTATTTTTTCCATGTCTGCGCGAATTTTTTAGCCTTTTCTTTCACATAGGTTCATCATTTTACAAGCATTACGAAGTAAGTGAAATAGGCGTGATAAATTTTTCTATAATTATTCGACGGACGTTAATTGATTCTCTGCAGATTTTAAAGTCTTAAAAGTTACCAGTCGGAAACTCCAGACCGCGAAAGTTTCTTACGCTTCATAATTAACCTATTTTTAAGTCTTGTCGCATAATTACCGAACAAAGATGACCGCTTTGAGATCATGAATCGGATTAATCGATTTTGTCGACTGCAGGCGAATGGAGCAGGATTTAAATTCCGAATTTTAATATTTGCACCGACTCACAGTTCTTAGAAAGAATATTTTCCCAAAAGTCTGCATAGTCGATTTCACAAACTTCGAATCGAAAAACACGGAAGGTTAAAATTTCCGAAAGTTAAAGATGCAGAAGGCCAAAACTCCGAAACTTGAAATTCACGCATGGAGCGTTTTGCACCGCCAATAAATTTTCGGAGTCTTGGACTCAGAGTTTTTAACTAACGGATCATCCGAATTTTGATATTCTCAACCTCAATGTTTCTGAAATTTCGAAATCGCCTCAAATGTATTCGAAATTTTGACCGTTCTGAACTTTAAAAATTCTAAACTTCAACCCGGTCCCAGGCGAATACCCCTTGTATATGTATATACCAATGCGCGCGTACCTGACGGTCTTTAGTCCGATTTTCCTATGAAATTAGCGATCAATGAGAAAATTAGCTCGAGTTTGACATCAGTTGAAGGGCTTATGTGTCGCGACGCCAGGCGTGACAAGTTTCCTTCATCTACCGTTTGCCAGTTTCTGTTTCTGGCTGGCTCGCTCTCATCCTCTTCTATCCTCCGTCCCCAAATGCTCTTGCTTCTCTCAAGTAGTAACCGCTCGTAGCTAATCATTAGCGAGATGATAATATTATCAGATGAGTCTAGTCTACCAAAGTTTGCCAACAGGAGAGGAGAGCCAGTGTGCCAAACTTTCATAATTACGGATATTTATTATGTAATTATCAAGTTCCCACTCCTCTCCTTCTATAGTGTGCTTATATCATGTCTGAAAATCCTAGCTGGATGAAATAAACCTATTGCTTTGGAAAAAGTTCCGGCCCGTTTGGTAGGTAGGTATTACATATAGGTATAGGTAGATGTACATACATACGTATAAAAATTCCATCCACCTTCCGTTTTTACCTCACAAAAATATACGCGAGTGTATAGATACGATATATAGCTTACGTTGTTATGGAAGTACCTATCCACCGTATCGTTGGAAGTTCAGACTTCATAACGAAGCACTGGGAATATCCAGAAAATGCTTTTCGCTAGATAACGACAGGCAGACGAGAGCGGCGTTATAGGATCGCTTCCCAGTTTCGAGATCAGAAAAAAAAATTCAAAATTATTTCTACTTTCTTTTCGCTGTTCAATACTGGAGAACGAATTACGCCATTATGTTATTTATAATTATGATCTATTCACATCGTTAGCTAAACATCCAAAATTTCATGCTGCAGCAAGTCTTGAAGCCAGTCGTATCGAGCCACGTTGAATTCACTTTCGGGAGTTCCGGGTAAGCAAGACGCATGTAACCGCGTTGCACATACAAGGCACCAAAACTTGGCAAGTTCTCTGCAGTTTCGTGTTACCCCGGAAGGCAGCTTCCTTCGGGGCAAGGCAAAAGCAATCTGAAATTACTTTGCGGTATACCGGTGCTGTTGTTTCAGAGGGTGAGACAGACAAGGATCTGGAGGGTCGGGATTGTCGCTAAGGCTTGAAAACGACCCGGTACCTTATGGCATGGTAGAATGCTAATTAGATGTGTGTATACATTATAATGATACGCATGCATTTATTTCTACTCATAACCGTGCGAATTAAACACATGAAAATTATGGATTATTTGATATCCAAAAAAGTTAAGCTACCCGTTGCAAAAACGTTATTTTTTCAAATTTCGACTCAGTCAGAAAAGAATCTAAATCTTCAGGAACATCTAGCCCGTTCCAGTCTGGTATAAGACGTCAGTTATTGCCTTTACTGGCCGAGGAAATCCAACTTTGCCTTGGCAGGACTAGAGTCAAAGCTGGCGGCCCGCTTCGCCGTCTTCTTTCAAATCAAATATTGGATCTTCAATTGGTGTCTGCCCTCTGAAGTCTGATGGCTCAGGTCGGGAATAGTTCTTTTCTATGTTCACTAGCCAACCTCAACGAACGATCATAAGTATTCTCCCCTTGGCAATCTACGACAAACTGTCTCAAGGCAGAAAATTGGAAAGCTCAAGAGTGCTTTCATCATTTTAACTACTAAGCCACAAAGACCTACTTCTTTTTGCCGGACTTTTACCGATGTTTGAGAAAACCAGTCTTACTTAGGCATACAGAATCGAGCAATCATTTGCCTATAATGAATTTTTTTTGCCATTGACTACCACGTGCGATTCGAGAAAGATTTATCAGACGTTGAAGATAATTTGGCCAAATTCTCATATCAAGTGTTTCTTCCAATTTACTATCCATCGGTCTTCGTCCGAAATAGAAGTGGGACCATCTGTGCACCAGATGCAGCACTAAATTCAGGCTGAAAGTTCTACCTCTGACAACCCAATTGCACTTATAAGAGATATAACCGATGACCAGTATAGAAGAAAAATTTTGATTAAAAGTTACTTTTTTTCACCAGCTGCGTAGTCTCCCGCTACAGTTCTGGCTTATAATGTAAACCGTGAAATTCCGATGAATTCATGGAGCATCATTTTCAGCTCTCAATCCCTTCCGCACAAATATTGATTTCATTCGCATGTCTGAACTTGTCTACCGTTAGTATATCAAGCGAAAATTAACTGATTTCAAAACAGTTTCATATATTTCATAAAACCGTGTGCAAATATTGATCCAATAACTCTCGTTTCCGAATTGAAACAGTTCGGATGGGTAACGTTTGTCCACATTTATTTTTGCAATTTAAGTAATTAAACTCTGCAAGAAAATCTTTCTGAAAATCCGTCAAACATGGCTACGATCGTATTTTCACATGTGATGAGATCCTGTTTCCTATTTCCCATAGTATTCCCTCGCCTAACAGAGTAAATAGAGAATATTTGCAGTGTATATAACCGTTATAAATGATGCTGACAGTCGTAGCTGGTTACAAATGTTAGAGGGTTTCGAAATGGCTACACCCTCTTTGGTCGGCAGAAGATGACGTGGATGGGGTGGGTGGGGGGGACGATATTATACGGGACGGAATATAGATACTAAGAAGTAAACGTAGCATATAATATTGGAGGGTTGGCCGGAAGGGGGAATAACAAAACGATGGTGAAAGCGTTTAACTTGTCTTCAACTTTATAATTTATTTCGATCAAGTATAAAGTCGGAAATGGTTTAGCTGAGCGAACAACCGAGATGAAATAAGAAGGAGGACACCGGTAGCACCGTTGGACAATTAGTCAAATTAATGCAAATCTAAAAGACAAACGTGTCATTTACATTACTAATTATTTCTACTTCATTACGAATAAAGTGCCCACAGACAGATGAAAATTTCTCCTCACTGTTCTCACCTCGATTTTGCATTGATCACCTCGATACTATTACGAGCAGTTGATAGTCTCCTTAATTTATTCGATCTGGTTGGCTGGTTTGATACTCGAGTCGAAATGCGTGTACACACGCCCTTGCTAATTGTAAACTTCAAAGTTCACGGCAATGTACCCAGATCTCGTTAGAACCAAATATCCGCTTACTCTGCTGTACCAAATGAAAGACCAAAGTAGAGAATTTGGAAAAATAAAAGGACCTGGCGGTACCTCGGATTCCACGATTTCGGTACTTTTTAATCATTTCTCACTCGTTTATTTGCTCATCTGAAGCGTGCCGGTTCAAAGCGAAAATCGTTTTTTTTTCTTTCTTTTTTACTCGAATAGGCTGAAATTCTCCGCTGAAAAAACTTTTTACGGTATGGTTACCTTGAAGGTAGCCAGGTCAAAAGAGCTCATCTCATATGCCATATAACTGTGTCATCTAACGAGCGCGTCCATGTTTTTTAATTCGTGAAAATTATTGTAAAAAAAATATATAGGCACACTTTTTTCATAGCTACATTGACAATTTTTGCTTTGCCTAATATTTGTATTATTTTAATAAAATGTGTAACTTTTTTTTCTCTACATTTTCTAACTTCTCGAGGGAGGAAATATATTTCATTCCAACTCCTATATAATTTTAGAATGAAGGCGAAATTTCAGAAATTTTTTTTTTTTTTTTCTTCTTTTTCTCCCGTGAATCAACGAAAACTTTTATAACTTCGCTTTGCACGGTTCAATTCGCTGTACGGAGTATATCTACTACGAACCAAATCTCTTATTCGAACTATTCGGTGTGAATTTGCAAAAATAGAAATGCTTCTTTTCTGCCCTAAAAATTTGACTTCTCTTCAGATATATTACGCACATTCGAGATGACACCCTTCAATTGCTCGGCCATCTGCATGATACGGCATCTGTTTTTTCGAAGGATTCCTTTAACGACGAGAAAACCGTGAACGATCCTGACAAACATTCATACATTAAAAATTCGATCCTTTCGAACTTGAAGCCGTTTTCTTGTGCAATGAATTTTCAAAACGGTGTTTAGCAAATGATACATATTCCTGATGTGTACCTATGTATTTATTTCTCCAAAGCACTCACTCATTTTGCCATTTGTCGCTGTTTGATAAGTTGTACGAATACCGTGAAGATTGGTCTGGGTTTTTGCGGAAGAAAATGTATGTGTATACGGGCATACATGTTCGGATGTATATAAACTTCGTTCTTATATGCCGGATGGCGGCGGGGTTGGGAAAAGCCTCGAGTGGCCAGGTGTGGAGATGCGAAGTGCGTATCCACTTGCCGTCAGAGCGTAACAAATCTTCCGTTCATGGAAGATACATAAAAAGAAAATTTATATAAAAAAAAAATATATATATCCCACCCGCAGATAAATCCTGAAATATTTATTGCCTATTCATTTGACGGTATAGGATGAGAATAAGGTATATACAATACAAGATGTCAAAATCGGTAAAATAAAGTTTGAAGAATTCTGTCAGTTCGTAAAATATACAATCATCGTTTTTCAAGGGCTTACATACGTAACTTGAAGCCTTCGCTGTACGGACCCTTTCACAAAATCGAAGCCCTTATCAATATGCAAATTAAACGCGTATAACGGACCCTGAAACTTCTTCACGTCCTCGTCAACAAATCCATTTGTACGAACGATGTACAGTTCAATGGAGTAGCAACAGATTGTATCGTAGTACGTGCAGATTGCAAACCACCCTTAGTCGGTTGTCTCCCAAAAATCACCATCTTCTCCTACAATCCAGCACCGACATTCCGAGCACGTCATGTCCTGATCTTATTTCTGTAACTGTATACATCAGCAACATGATTTACATGTACAGCTTTGCAAGTTTTACCGTCGTTAATGTTCACCCGGTACTTGTACTTATACTGATTAGAAAAAGGCAGAAATGGGACGTGTCAAAAAATGAGAAATCATCTACATATTCCGATGCTTAGTTCAACCAATTTTGAAAAATATGAAATGTCTAAACTAATGCGAAAGAAAGTTGGACGATTGCTGTTGGATGAAGTATGATATCTCCGGCGAATTTCTGTCGCTGACAGCGTACGGTGCTTCAGAGATAAAACAACTTATATCTGTCACTATAAGTAAGGGTTCAAACGATAGAACATGTGTGTGTGTGTGTGTAATTGTATTGCTTGTGTCAGACTTGTAGCCTCGAGGCGGTAAGCTATGATATAATATTAAATCAAATTCTCACCACAACGACAACTGTTTCGCAAGCCAACTCGCGGAGTTCACTAATTATGCAAGTTCAAGAATATGCAAACTTAATGCATTAGTTCTGGAGTTAACTGAATCTAAAGAATACCCGAAGAATTATTAAGTTGATAATTAAATCTCATTTCGGACTTGGTCGTTGTCCTATTGACTCTAAAACACACATTAGTATTACGATCAAAGTGGCGATGGTGGGTGGATTCTCCGTTGAGAAATTACATAGCTCTATTTATCGCTAACGACCCGCGACTTTACTTTTTGATAAGGAATACCTGAGAGTTAGATCTCGCGTGGGTATAGGCTCATGGTTCGTATTCGAAAGCCGAATTCTCATAACTTTCCTGGAAACAGGGATCCAACGCTAATTATCACCCAACAAAAGTGATCAATTCTGTAGATTGACAATGAGCGCTGATGGGTTAAATTGACGAGAATAATTCAAATTTATTGCCAAGAAGTTTATCTTTAATAAATCATTGTTTGGGACCATAAGACTAAATTCCTATCCTATTCGAAAAACTTACAAAAATTGTACCATAAATCAGTAGTCGCATTATCTCATCTACGACATCATATCCATATACCGTAGTATATACTCTATGAAAGCAAAAATATGTAAGTAAAACATATACCGAGAGATTAACGTGAAAGTTAACACTCAGTCACAGCCAACTCGGCACACTCCACGTTTTTCGTATTTTTTTCGCAGGCTGGCCATCCGCTATTTTTTTTCTTTCCGTTTTTTCTTTCGATTCTTTCCGATGTTCATCAATTTGACTAGAAATTAAAAAGAATAGCGCATGGCCAGCCTGCGAAAAACAGCCGGAAAACGTGGAGTGTGCCGAGTTGGCTGTGACTGAGTGTTAACTTTCACGTTAATCTCTCGGTATATGTACACATATGATGATCAATGACTGATAGCGGCTTGCGCGTTGCCTATACGGGGTACTACGCCCTGCAAACTCCGTGGACTACAACGTTTATTACTCAAGCTTCCAGCTCCGTGGAGACGTTCTAATTTACCCGCAAAACAGAACCCAATTCCTCTACCCCAGCTTACACGGCTCTTCCAGCTTCCAAGTTATTATCCGTGGTACCCTCGTCAAATAATCACTTATATAAGCTACACACTCCAAGGCCAAATGATTGGGGAGAGAAGATACCTGTATATTGGGTCCGTTGACTTGACGAGATGGCTAGAGTCTCTAAACTTGACGTACCCTTTGCCGTTAACGTCAAGTATCAAAAATAATTGCTCAAAATGTAAACCACGAGAACCCTTACAGCTCTAATATATTTTGGTTTCCTGAAGGTAAACCTGGTTGCGTTTCAATAAATATATTGCAAATCAAATGTGCAAAAACTTACACATGGATAATGGCTGCGGTTTTTCTTTACCGGATTTCTATCTTGAGGGATTCAAGGTTTTGTGTAAGATGTAGAAAAATAGAGAAGAATTTATTGGACCGTGTGATTAGCAAGGGCATCAGAAAGGCTTCAGAATCAGGTACACCAATTTTCTCGACCTGTACTTTAAGGTTACGGATCACTTTAATACACGAAAGCCCGTCACGCTCGCGGGTATGTGGCACGTTGAGAATCCCGAATGAAATCCGGGTCAGCAAAGTACCATTCGTGTTCCCAAACTCTTCCCTAGTCCACGGTGTCGTAGCCGAGGTAGGGCCGACCACTTCGCCCAGGAACCTTCTACGTAATGCATTAGTTAGCGGTGGTTTCAACTTTTGCTACTCCGTCGCTTGGCGGCCTCTCAGAAGTGAGTAATACCCTATATATCCTTGGTAAGGATAGGTATTCAAGCGGTGTTCGACCCGCGACGCTCGCTGGCCCGGCCACCTCGACGGGCTCTAAGGTCCGCGATGAGGTGTGGGAAGCTGCTTGGGCTCTGTGGACTGGGATCGGGCACCCCCAGAGAGGTAATTTCTCTTACGCCATCCACGTCTACCTCGGCGACCTTTCCGCCTTCAAACCCCGCACTCTAGATCCAGGATTTCGAAACTTCACACTTATACATTGTTCGCGTGAGCCTAGCTGCGGTGCTTAGGGTCCTGCTACGGTTGACAGCTAAGGTTGTTCGCGGCCGGTCATTTTTCAAAATCAACCCAAACACATGAACACTTCTCGAGCAGAGAACCCGCGGAAACATCACAGCGATTTTTACGATGGAAGTAGCTGTGTATACTCAATGTAGAAAAACTGTACTACCCTTGAACAACTTAGGCTCCATTCAAACAGTGCTTAGACCCGGAAGAAAAGATCCAAGAGATTCATTCGCCTAACTGAACTTTAGGTGTATTATTTTGTAAGTACGCCGGTTCATGGTGGGTATACTCTCTGAACGGTATTCATTACTTTTCAATACATATTTATAGCTGGGACGTAGTAGGTATCAGGGGAAAATAAGTCCCATGCAAATACACTTACCTCAACGAGGTATTGGAAGCGTGGCAATATACACCTACACTAAATACTGCAGTGATACATCTGAGAGTGTCTATTCCCGGAGTGAACTATACACATTAACGGGCTAATTTCAAAGTAGTGAATTTAAAATGTCTAGTATGCCGGAAATTCAAAATCCTGCGAGCATCGATGGGAAGAAATAATTTTTTACTGGTTTCTGTGGTACCATTTCCAATCATGCTTTCTTCTGCAGGAATTCTTCAAATTTCACTACGTATGTTGACAAAAGGTTTCAAATTTTCCTCAAACCGAATGTAAAGCAATTTCTACTGTCGTTGATATATCCTTATGTCACATTACAAGTTGATCTGCCAACTCGTCAGAAGATAGAACTTGTTCGAACGGAAGAAAAAATAACAAGTTTCCAAAAAAAAGTTGCAAGACATGATGCGAAAAGCTTCACGAAATCCCACACAACATATCACAATATCAAAATCGATGTTTCGGTCACAACTGCGATACTCTCGGTATGATTTCCGCTTAAAAAAAAAAAAAAAAAAAAAAAAGAAGAAAAGGAAGGGGGGAAACTAATCGAATAACTTTTTCCCTTGGCAATTTTCCGCTAAAGTCATTGTAACCCACATACGAATCCCTGTGGCACTGCACGATGGAAGGAAAGGCCATTTATATCTATAGATATATCAGGTATGTGTAGATGTGAGCCAAATGGGAAAAAGCCTGGACGAAAATAGGGAGAGAGCTGCACAAGTCGGGTTGCGTGCGAAAATCGAATTCACCGCTAAATAAATAAATATGAGATCTTGGTGTGACGCTAGGGACCCTGGCGGTGAGCTCAGGTGCCTGAATAATGCCTGCTGAGAGAAATATTCGGACAGGGAATGATTTGTTTTCAACAAATATGCTGACAGAACTTGAAACCGTGAATCTTTGCTCCACGGATGTCCAAAGATTTATGGATACCTATATTATTACGTCACACGCTAACTTGGCCCAAATTTCATAAAAGTTTCATAACTTAAGCGCTGCAGGCTATATGATCGCTATTACCATGCTCTCACAGATTTTCTATTATAAAAACCATATAATCTAATATCTTAACATTTGCCTTCGCTGTACATTCATCAATGTCCCGTACCAAATTGGAAAAGTCCATCGATTTCCGATCTCGATTTAGTTTATTTTCGAGTGCAGGTATAAAGACTGCAATTTTCTACCTCTCATTCGTCTCTTCGCTAGGCAAGTCGCCTCGCCACGCCATGAGGTTAGATAAGATTAAATACCGTTGTACTACGGAGTCACCGTTTCTTTGTTTTCTTCCATTTCCGTGGCCATAATCCGCGCCATTCCTTGTTCACGACCCCGGGAGTCATACATATTTAACTCACCGGACTCGCCACAACTGGGGTAACTAAGCCCATTCTTTTCTCTTGCCTTCGCCTTTTCGGGGTTTATTTTATTTTCTTTTTTTTTCTTTTTCTCTTCGCTTTTCTCTCTTTCTTATATCTTTCCCGTTTCTATCCACCTCCACCTTAGCTTCTCTTTATTTCATCCTTATATATCTTTTCCACCGGGTGGCAGAGGCCGAAACTAACGTCGGCAATGTCCTTTCAATTCGTAATCAACTAAGATTTGTCACACCCAAGTCGTAGGGGATGACACTGGGGGGTGCTCTCGTAAATATCAGTATACCTTGCGCCAGACGCTGTCCCCTACCTGGATCAATCTTACCCTGCAGTTATGTATCATACGTACGTACGTGGAAGATATCTCATCCGTTTGTCCAACGTTACTGTTTCACGAGATATGGAGACGAAGAAACCGAACGATTCTTTCTGCATGCGATTAAATCCAAGATGCACAATGACGATTCACTCTTAATGCTAATTCTTATCTGGTTTTGAAATTAACTTGATAATTTCATTCTCCTGTGGGTATCCCATGCGCAATGACCGGAAACGTTCTTAGTAGGATTCTCGTTGGATAAAATTATCTTGTTATTTCGTTTCAAGGATATAGAAAAGGTAAAAACTAGCTGAAGTTGGTCTTTAAATCGGTTGAAAATATCTAAAGCTTGTTAAAAGTTCATGAAGTGCTGCCCCATCCCTGAAAAATGTCTGTCTGACTGTCTGCGGTAACTATAGATCAAGGACGTGGCGTAAGGCGGATTTCCGCTATCTTGTTCTACACTACGGTAATGTTGAAATTTAATATCGAAGTATTAGCTGTGTTATTGATTGAAGAAAAATTCCTCCTATATCGCGAATTTGTTCATTAAATTCCGGATAAACATCCGTGCAATAGGCGTGCTTTATGTTCTTGAAAAGCTCCTGAGGTAGTACCTACCTCTCGACAAGATTACGGCTCCAACCGCGGTATACCACATTAATCATACGCCGGTTTGCCATATCGGTTTTTATCAAAAATAAATTTTAAAAAGTTTCGTAGACTTGGCTGAGACTTGAACGAATCCCATTTAAATGTTTGCCTTCGAGATCAAGGCTACCGAGACTCAAGAGTTCCGCCCTTCAACGTTTTCATCCTAATATGCCTCGGGTGAGCGGAAAACAGTGGTGAAAAAAAGCAATTCGGTTGCAATATTGCCAACAGAGTTCGTCTATACCGCGAGTCACGCAACCTGCAGCCCTATTGCTACTTATTTGAATATTATTTCTCTTTACGAATTTATGCATTTTTCTTTTTTTTTCAAGCAAAATCCGTAGCAATTTTTTCGTAAGAGGGTTATAGCTCGACCTGAAATTGAACTTCTGACCTTCACCGAACCCCTTTCATGCCCCATTAAACCTTGAGCGCTGCAGTATTTTCCTACAATATTTTACGACCTAAAATGGTTTGTATGAAAAGCTCCATTGATTTTTTTTTTTTTCTTTTTTCTCATATTCGAACACGTTACGTATCTGTCATAAGTTCGCTCGATTCAAAAGCTTCTTTGAATATTTGATTCGATTGGTTTCCTTTCCGATATCTGAATTTTTTACTTCCGGCATATCGCGTATACAACTAGTAAAAATAAATAAAAATACGTATTTTTTGGGAAAGTCTCTTACAGCTGCCGGTAATTCTTGCTAAATATCCAAAACATAGAAATAAAATAGATTCACTTGACAATCCACGAAATTAGTATTAGGCTTGATCACCATCAATTAAAAGTAAAAAGAATTCTTATTGAGTTCTGCAGGGCCTAGCTCATCGATAGGTATAATCGAGGCGAAGTTTTCAACTTCATGAAGAGTTTGGAGAGATATCTTATTCAGATATGCGGCAGAGAGCGTCTATGTTAATTACTAACGTGTGATTGCCAGAAGCTCTAATTCCACTGGTTATACGCGTCTGTACAGGCAAACATTAATTGAAGTACTAATTCAAATCACGGGAGATATTTTGATTCTCAAAATGTAGAATAGCTTCGGCGTCTTAAAGTTGAAATCCTCGTTCAAGCAGAACTGGTGATTCCTTTACGAGAAATGAGAGTATAGATCATTGGGTTTGAATTGTGACTCGGGGGCAGATATGAGACTGCTGCGATTTGTCAAATCGTTCCTTTTCAGTTCTCCCCGTTTTTAGAGGCGTCTGTTTCCCACTCAGAACTTGCGGCCTCGCGTGGAAGAGGCCATAATGCCTTTTTTCTTTGCTAAGTTTATAAAAACCCTCTGTGAATGAAGGAAACGATGTTCTTGGTGAAAATTTCTTTTCGCCTATACGAAATACGAATCAGTACAAGATTTTCAATTTCCAAATCTGTCTGATAGTTACTCCGAGAGCCAATCAGCTATTCGGTAATTTATGCAAGCTGATATATTTATCAAAGTTATTATTCAAATTGAACGAGTATGGTTAGATGGGAATTTCATTTCCGGACAATCCTACTTCCCTCTGTGTCTCGTGATTTGATTTCAATTAAACCGCCATCATCAAATCACCATTTCTCATCATCCACGAGGTCCTCGAAGTTGATTTCGGATAAATTAGTTCAGAATCGTCGTCGTAGTTGGCATGCAACAAGGACAGGTACATCAATGATCGTCTATCGATTCTCTTGATCAGCCCTGAACCCAGAATATATCAACGAACATAATGATGCCAAGAAAATCAAATCAGGCAAAGGCAGAGATGAACTACGACGAAATACGTTGGGCAATTTTCGGATACGCTCACCCACGGGCTACTCTGAGCTTGATACTGAAGAATTCCTCATTCGGCATACGCACTCCGAGAAGAAAAAGACGACCCCAGGCAATGCGTCAACATCTTTCGCAGACTTTGTATAACCTTGGCCGGTCGGAATCCCGCATATTCCATTCGGGCAGAAGCTCAAAATACGCACAAGGGAAACCAGGCTTTGCCGCGCAATTTCAATCTTCGTACTAAAGGATAGAAGCGTTTTTTTTTTTTTTCTTTAACGGTGTTAACTTGCGCTCGGTACAATTTATTCAATACCAGTCCGGCTACACGCAACAGTTTTTTTTCCTATCTCTGTAACTAAGTGAGTCGAACTTTTTCATTCGTGCTATGGTAATTAGCTAGTGATAAATATTAATTACACCTTAATTGCTTATTCACTGCTGAACTTTAATAACAGGATTCTTGTGTCAAGAACACCTTCGACGTATAATCCATATCGCGTAACATCAAAGCGTGCAGGCTTTGGTACAGTGAGAGGAGTCGATAATTACAGGTAAAGGTTAGGAAATAAAGTGCGAAGCGCTGAACGAGCTGGTTAATTTTAGGCCGTCATTAAAAACGACATTAACGAATGATATATTTTTACTTTTATGTTACAGGTGAGTCAAATATGAAATGAAGACAAACAAAAAACCAAACCAGGATACGTAGGTACAGCATTGCGTAAGTAATAGACGATTACAGTGTGAAGCAGATATATGTGAACACATATCATTTATCAGGTTATATATAAAATATGGGGATATAGGTATACGGGTATCACATGCACACGATTCACCGACCGCAACTGGCTGTCTATAAATTATTTGGCATCGTTCACCCGCCCACAAAATTCCTGTAGGAATGCACGATATCGCAAATAAAAAAAAGAAAAAAAAATGAAAACGCAAAACGTCCCACGGGCACTGACAATTATTTCAATCTCGTTTTTAATCGCCTAATGCCGATACTGTACCCACCGCTGTCCCGTGACATTTTCAAACGCTGGTTGAAGCTGAACGGAAACGACGAGCCTCGCGTGGGCTGTTTCGTATTTCCTCCGGAAATGTGTTCACTGGGTCCACTAATGTCCTCGCGCTGACCGGACCCGTGGAACACGGTTTGGTATGGTTTATAAGTCAGAAATACTAATTCGGATCAATTGGATTCCCAAAGTTTCAATTTCGCTACTAGACGGTTCGTATCCTTTCGAATCCACTGTATTTCCAAGGCAGTAGTATAGTCCACTAAAAGATCCCGCTTCTCGGGGGACAATTTGATTTTTAGATTTGGATATATCATGCATTCTGCGACCCTTTCTCAACCGTATTCCGGGACTTGAAAACTCCTGGTTTTGACCGTCGAAAAAGTCCCACCTTTTTACCGAGTAGACTCGACTGGTCGACTCGAATAGCAGATCGACGGTAGAATATACCAGCGAAAAATACTGATTTTTTTTTATTTTCTGCATCAAATTTTTTTTTTCAATCTATACATTTTTCATTCTCATCCCAAACGAAACGCCGCCCAGATTTTGAAACAATATTTAAATATTTACTGGTCACTTAACGTGTGCGAAATTTGTTATTTAATTCATCAACATTTTCTAAAGCCTTGTTATGTCCGGTGTGTATTTACCGTTTGAAATATTGAATGCGCACGAGGATTATGGTTGATGATGGATATTAATAAATCAATAATTCATTAGAAGTGAATAGTTTCAGGGAAGAATATTCAATTGTTAAAGTTGGCCCCTCAAATTTTCATCACAGTATTCCCTTAACAGTAAACCCTATTCATTAAATGATCCGTAGTTAATTAAACATAATAAGCAAGTGTTAAGTCTCGACGTTAATTATTACAAGATTGATCAAAGGTTAAACAGACATCTGCGTGAGGATTTGGATTGAAGTTGAATTGATTGAATAGGAGTAGAGCGAAGGATTACTTGAGGATTCAGTGTGGTTGAATTGAGATTGGAATTTGAATAGTTGATAGTTGATTTGACTTGAGAGATAGAAATTATTGGATTGAAGATTAAATTAGAAGTCATAAGATTGATGTTGGATTTGGAATTCGAATTACCGACAGGTCGTTGAAAGATGAATATTGACGTCTCGGAAATTTATCAAAAGTTCAAATTCAAAAATCATTGCGGAGAGTGACAACTGAATAAAAATTCGATTGTCCTTGAGTTCGAATGATATTACCAAAATTGCGAAATAATTTCTACTATGGTAATAAAGCTTTTGAATTAAGAGCTACGTGGATCTCTTCGAGCTGCATCTAAAAATGAGCCATAGAAGTTTGAATGGAAAAATTTAGTATCCGCGACGGAACGAGCATTTTGATAATATTTAAAATATTGAGGTTCCAAAATTCTCATTGCCTCACAAATTCCGAAAGTTTTAGTACAAACTTTTCTAGCTCATTTGCGGATATAGTTAGTTGGAGAATATGGTAAAACAGTCTGTATAACCATAAGCCGCCGTTTTGGCGATCCGATACCACAAGAATTTCAAAGTAGGTATACGAAGTATTTGGAGGGTGGCTAACAATTATATAACTATAATTATATATCCAGCACTTGGAACTCAATATATTTCACGAAAGTGTAGGTATACTATTTTGGCGCCGTGTTTGCTCGCCCAGGCCTCAAGCATAACCGTAAATGTACCGAAGGAGGACGAAGGAGACGATGCGAAAGATGGGGAAAATGAGAAAGATAGAAGGAGGGTGCGAACGCGGTTCGGATATTTGGTGATCCGCCGTCTGCGTGGGTGGGCCGGAGCATGGCAGGGAGGATTTCTAGTAAGAGATGATGATCGATGAAGGTGGTTGCGGAGAAAAGCGGTAATACCTTGAACTTCCGGTGTACGTAGTGTGAGGGCTGACAGAGCGAGGGTGAGACAAATGCAGGCCAGAATACAAAGTTAAGCAGAAATTTCATAGAGACCCACATAGAATTGGCCAGTACTAGTAATACGGCCCAGCACTGATACAACCTTAACTACCGAGCATCGATGTTGAGCATTGAACAATGTAAAATCCGCCAGCGCTATAATATTAATACAGCCCACTATTGGGTCAGCCCACGATTCGTTCTGAAGATATCGTACGACAAAAATTTCTTTAGACACACACACGCATGAGGACGCTTATCTAAAAATAGTCAGAATAGCTTCCTAGGAACCCAAAACGTCGAGATCTGATGAAAACTCGATTTTCGAAAATCGGACCGAAACCAATAACTTCCCTTTTTTTGAAAATTTTCAATTTTCATAGCGGGAAGTTAAAAACTGCTCAAACCCTGGTTGAATAGAATCTAAAAAATTTCTCATACCTAGCAATTGGATATGTAGGAAAGTAGGTATATAGCAGAGCAGCAGAGTAAATGTTAGCCGGACCCCAGATCAGTTTGAATTTCATGCTATATCATCAAGATAAAAAAAAGTCCGCGATTTTTCTCGGTTTTTACCCACAATCAGTTTATTGGCTGGGAAAAAAACGCCGGCTACGTTATCGGGGGTGGAATACTGGAAGTGAGTGGACATCTTCGAACTTAATCTTGATATTTGGCCACCAGTTATCCGAATCGGATATTTTCTATTGAACATTCATGGGCGTAAAAAAACGTTGGTCATATATTATGCGAGGAATCCTATCATCCTTTAACAGAATCGTTCCATCAGCTTCCACCTGGCTACATGTAACCCTCTCCTATACGTGCTTGAATATTTCCGCCAAACGACATCTGTTGGAACATTTGTTTCGAGAGGTGGCTTATCGTTGGCGTGAGAGGTTCGACTCTTTGCAAAAAAAAAAAAAAAAGAAAGGATAGAAAGTCGCGTGGAACTTCGAGGGTTAACCAGTTAACGTATACGGGACATTATCCGAAATGAATTATTTAGACCCCCTCCTCGAGACACTCAAGGTCCATCTCTTGCACGAACGTAAAACCCGCAGACTCCAGAGTAGCCATCTTTCATTTTGTTGCCTTTTATTTGTACTCATGAGTCACCGTTCAGAATGGTACTCTAGAAGTTGCTTGAAGTTCACCTATTTCAACGTATATAGTACCTATCCTTTTATATCCGCTGGTCTAAAGCTAGATTCTAGCTTTCTTCAAAAGTTTAAATCTCCCACCCCATATAATACCCTCTAAAGTCTAACGTGATCCTCTTCGGTTACCAAGAGCCTTTGCTGTGACCCGTTTAGTCCTGAAAAAGTTTCAGATTTAATATCGCGAGTATCCACACTTTTGTTCACGAGATCATCGAATATTTGCAAACAAGGAAAACTCAGAACAAGTTTGATAACACGTTCGAAATTCTAAGAAAACCTGAATCTATGTAATAATTATAGTGTCAGAAATTGCGTTCAAAAACCAATAAGTATGGATATCATATTATCAGATAGCGAGATATTGAAACATAGATATGATATTCAAATCCATATCCTAACATATGTGGAAGTTGATCAATGTTGTACGGGTTAGATAACAGACAGAACTCGGATACAAGCATACAACATATGGCTTAAGTTGTACACGTTTCTCGTCAGGGTGTAATTATTATCTGACGGTAGATTATTGCGCACAATTAGCCTCGGCCAAACACAATGCTTCATTAATTTGTTACAAGTTTAAATAAGTCTCTATATTTTCGGAGTTTCGGTAAACGCCTGATACTTGGTACTCATTAGGTACACGACAATTAGACTATTAGCAGATTTGACGATGAGAAAAATATATGAATTTGCGCTAAGTTCGTCGTTATGTTGCTTCGGTGAAATTTCCAACGCTGTAGGGAAAAAACATTTTTCATTGGCTTATTCTCGTCTTTCTAATTTACCCCGTCGCGTCGGATCGTCCCTCCTACCTACCCATTATACCGTCCTTTCTCTACCCCGTTTTCTCGAAAAAGAAATAAAACAAAACTAAATAAAACAAAAAATAAAGAAAAAATTCCCTCAATTTCGGGACTACTTCGCGGATTCATAATTCATCGCGGACCTGTTATGCCCCGCACGCTTCGTAGAGGTAATATTTCAAAATTCGGTACGGAAGTATTTTATAATTAACAGACACGCGTGTGCGGGGGGCATGCGAAATTCAATAAAGATTTATGTCGACGTTAAATGGTTGCGAGAACTGCGGGTGAGCGTGACTGGTTTACCGAAAACAATTAAATTTTCACTTTTATTTTTTAATTTTTTTTTTCGATTCTATTTTATTTTCTCTCTTTCTTTCACCTCAAAAGCTCTCAAACTCCTCGGGAACATATGACAATTAAAATGTATAATAAAACAATTAAATAGCTTTGTGTTTCAAAATCAAAGCCCGCGTATATCAAGATCTGAAACAGAAAGGTGGCTCGGAAAAATTTATCAACATATTTAGATCGTTCCGCGATGTATATATACGGGAAGCCTGATTCTTTTAAGAATTAATTACAATTATTAATTAATTACACTCTTCTCGTGCCTAAACAGAATTTTCCCGGCTTCGCATGCCTATACAGCATTAGGTTATACCATGCTTCGTTATTATTCAAATTATTATTTATTATTCACGGAGTCTTAAGTACATTGAAGTTAAATTACCATGCTTCAGATTACGCCCAGCCGACAGGCGATAGTCGAGATATTTAATCCCGTTTTTTTTTTCTTTTTTTCATACTAAGTAAGAGGGAATATCCGTCTTAAAAGGAGGTATTCTTTAAGGACCTAAGTGTCTTAAAAGAATTCTTCCGCAACCCGCAGTATCATCACAGCGCTTCACTAGTCTTTTACAGTACAATCTGGTAAACGTTGGAACTTGAGTGACACATCGCCTTTAGTTATCGATGCAGTCAAAGCAAGGGCGAAAATCAAAGGCTGCTTGTTAGGTCTTTGGTCTGTAATCCTTAGCAAAAACGAGTCTCAATGAAATGGGTAGCCGAGCGGTTTGCTGGAAAATTCATATGCAATACACCGGTGCTTAAAAAGTATTGAAAAATTTCGATCAATAAATAATTTGATAAAATTTATATGAAATGAAACTATATAATCCACTCTTCAACGGGTTTTACCAACCGATTGATCAGAGTGGGGCAAAAGCTCATGATAATAGGAAAATAATTGGCCTAAAGTCGAGGCTTTGAGGTCAGCAATGCAACGTTAACAAGCTTTGCGTATTCACTGCGCAGATAAAAAGGAACGGGCTTCGAGAGTACTTTGTCGGTGCATGTACTCATTTCGTTACTATCTTGTAAGACGTGCTGCTATCTCAGCTCTACGATGCTATTTCCACCCTTTCAGTGGCCTGTTTTCACCCTCGAAGCTCTGCAACCCCATCCTCAATGAAAGACCCAGACCAGCTACTCGCACTTCAAGGGGTAGCGACAACACTTGAAACTCGCTAAGCACTGTCAATTAATCGCGCAAGCGTCGTTTGTTAACGACGAGCCAAGAGTGGTCGTTAACGAGTAAGCACTATACGTATAGTATATAGTGAGCTGAAATCCCTACTTTATAACCATTTCGTTCGTGCATTTGTAAGTATACTCGTTCTGGAAGCAGCATCCTATGCGTATGCTTGGGAACATTTTCCCTAACGATAGACATGTCCCTAACTGTAGACAAAAAAGAAGAAGAAGAAGAAGAAGAAGAAGAGAGTAAAAAGCTCCAAAGTGGGGATGTGAATTGATAAATCTTTGAACCTAATCCTGAAAATGACACCAAGATAGATGGCGAGCATTGAACTACGCGTTACGTTTGAGATTCGCGAAAGAGGAGGACTCGATGGGCCACATGAAAAAATTCGACAATCAAAAATCTTGAACAAAAAAATGACGTTGAGTGCTCATTTTGTGACCAACTTTACTCATGTTCTAACGAAAATTTGATTCAACGCAATCCGTGCAGTCGACGTTGTGCACATCATTAATCAGTGATTTTAGACGGGTTTTTTTAATCACATAGTTTAACAATCATAGTTCTGGAGTAAGTGAAAATTTGTTAAAGGTTCGACAACGTACGCTCTTCCTTTATGCATACGAGCTTCGCTGTGAATGACACTTTTCCTCGCTTTTTGAATTTGATACAGCGTTTACTGAAGCTACGTGAATAGCCCATCGCACTTTAACAACATGTACACCGGTAGACTAGATTCTAGTAAATTTTCTTCTCTCATTGTTTGAATTCCACCCTCGAATTCTTCTAAAAACTGTTTCTTTTTATTGTTATTTATTTTTCCTTGGCCCTGTTTTTCGGCCCAATTCACAGTACGTTGAACACAACGACGTAGCCATTCTTTATAAGCCCTGAAATTATTTCTTTCTTTGCCTAATATAATCGAGAAGAACGTCATTATTTATACCGGCGAAGACACAGGCAGGATATACTTTAAATACTTCATAAAATTTCGGAAGGATCCCCGCGGAAGCGAGTTTGATCAAATTATTCGAAAAAATATTTCAGTTCCATTAATTGTAACGAACGTGTGTCTCTCAACGTAAAATACTTAGGCTATAACTATATAAAACTAGGATCCGAACTTGAATGGAGAAAAAACGGTTGACTC
The DNA here is from genome assembly GCA_949628255.1 of Macrophya alboannulata. NCBI lineage: Eukaryota > Metazoa > Arthropoda > Insecta > Hymenoptera > Tenthredinidae > Macrophya > Macrophya alboannulata. The sequence goes on from OX451209.1 coordinate 13,618,124, forward strand.
CCAGGACTTAATTCATAACCTCGCAGACATGTTTAAGACGAAAACAAAAGGAAGTTCAGATAAGTTAGTAGGTACCTTTGAAGCCTTTACCCCTTTGTGAGATACCTACCAAAACCTCTTCAGGACTTACAGTGAAGTACCTTTCAGAATCACAAGTACAGAAATGAAAACCGTTCATGACCTCTGCAGGGCTTTTAACCAGGTGATTTATGAATAAAAGTTGTTAGGGATGGCCAGAATATTAGATACGTTTAGGATGTGGACCCGGAGGGACGGGAACATCTATGTAAGCATGGAATACTTGCGGGTATCCATAGCTGGAGGTACCAGAGACCACAACAAAGAGTACTTAGTATCATGGTGGGGAAAGTGCTGACTTAAGTAGTGTGCCACTACGAACGATCAGCCACAGCTGTGTACGCACTTTAGGCTCTCAAACATTGCGGAGAACTCGCTAATAGCGGACGACACATTCGCCTGTGCGAACCTGCGAACTCACAGGCGAATGGTATCTCGTTACAAGAGCATTCGAACAACCTGTCACGGAAAATAATGGCCTGAAAGCCGGAAACTTAGCCAATAAAGTATCGACAACCCTTATCTAACAAAGCCAGCTTGTTTCAACAGTCCAAAGGATGTATTTGATATCCATGCAGAAAATGGTTTACCCAACAACTGACGTAACAGTAGAAATGTAGAATTTCTCAATCCTTCCTCACCCAACTTCTGTGTAGACGAATGTCAAAGCGCGGACTTTATTTTCTCCAGCTTTTTGAATCCTCAAAAGATGCAATTTTTGGCAATTTATTTGCTCTGAGTAATCGAAGTTTTTTCTCTGAAAGTTTTCCGTACGACATTACTACGTGTCCTAGTGGTTTGCAAGATTTAAAAAATGCACCAGGACTGTCGAGAATATGAAAGAAAGAAAGAAAATACAAAACTTTCACCGCTCTGCATGCTGGTAAGTGTATAGGTAATATAGTTGGGTACACAAAACAAACGGGGCACTCGAGTAAAAACCAAGTTTAATTTCAGAGTTGAGTTCCTATTTGAGTTGGCCAAGCGAGCTTTGCAAGTTCACTTTGTTAAAAATGTTAGTCCAAGGTAGTCCTTTCTCCAGCTGTTAGTTGCCTTCCACCACTCACCAGTTTGATTTCTTTTCTTTACAGACTCACAAAAGCTACGAAGAGCTCTCTCTAGTCCGCGGAAAACTTCTTTTCAAAAGTTCTCTTCGTCCCCTACAATGAAACCAGTGCAATTTAATTATCTTAGTATATACTGCTCTACGTTATTCCTCCGATGCCTTCCTCTCTTTGTCATCATCAGAGCTATTTCATTTCATACCTGAATGCACGTATGTAATAAACTTTCGCATATTATATTCTATGCATTAATAAGCACATGCTCGGGTGAATCCATACCGAATGAAATGGTTTGAAAGGAAAAATTTACTTTGACGTTTTGGGTTATTGTTTGTTTCCCCTCATGCAGATATAGATTTAAAAATTCAAAAGCCGCAATATTCATTTGCTCATATAGAATCATCCTAATCCCAATATTCCCAAAATTAATATGAAATGTATTCAATGCGGCATACAAAAATTTATAAAATCGGAACACACGCTCACCTTTAAAAGCTCGTACATAACCAGACACAGTTAGTGCATAGCTTTAAAAATAATCCAAATTTCGAAATTATTTGAACGAACTTTGAAAACAGATCTAATATTCTTGATTTCCAAAGACACGACTGTGTTTCGAGGAATTGGAGTCGATGCGTGATTTTATAGGAATATTTCTTCGAACTGCCTTATATTCTTGAAATCCGGACACTAAGTGAAAAATTTTTTAGAAGAGGTATAGTTTGTGTGAAACGTGAAAAAGTTTGACATTGTTTAAGTGTTTCAACTATAAAATTAATAACTGCTGAAATGACTTTTAAGCATAAGACATGAAACGTATGAAATTTCAGCTTGAATATTTGTTCAATCTTTAGAGGCGAGGAAAAATGTTTTTGACAAAAGCGTCACGGCTTTAAGTAAGGGTAGAATAGATGATCCGTGAAATGGATTTACGGTGTATGACAAATCTATCTTGAGATGGGATTTGATGTCAAGCATTTCCGCCGGTAGCCTAATAACTAGATCCGTTCTATATCTATAATATACATGCAGATAACATGGATATTGTATGTAGTACATACGTAGGTGGGATATACTGTGTTCACTTACGATAGGCACGTCTATTCGCATAGACAAGACACCCAAGATTATTATACTATTAGAGAAAATACTTGAAACCGAATCCTATATCTGGGTGTCGCGAATATACCTGTCTACTCAGGCGACAAATGGCCAGAGTTGGACGAACAAGTCCGCTTATTCGAAATAATCGAGTTCGATCTTTTTGCGACCTTGAACTCGCAGTTTCGAGGGGAAAAAGCTCCGGGTGCCGACTGGGAATCGAGGTTTTACCCGCGGCTGGCGCCTGACTCTAGTGGACCGAAAAACACGGCAGTTATGCAAAAATTATAGGTTTCACTAGACTAACAGGAGGTGTGAAGCTGTGAGTGCCCTCATAGATTTAGTAAAAAAAATGAATTATTATATCTGTTGTAACAAAGTGAAAGCACTACGAATATTACACGCGGTACAATAATTTTATTTATCTTATCTTTCCTTTTTTGGTGACACTACACCCATACAATAACTTAAGGAGATATCTTGGGATTTTTCACTTCCCGCTATGAAAATTGAAAATTTTCAAAAAAAGGGAAGTTATTGGATCCGGTCCGATTTTCGAAAATCGAGTTTTTATCAGATCTCGACGTTTTGCGTTCCTAAGAAGCTATTCTGATTATTTCTGGGTAGACGTCCGTATGTGTGTTTGTGTGTGTGGGTAAACAAATTTTTGTCGTACGATATCTTTAGAACGAATCGACCGATTGGAATGGTTCTTACGGTGATCGAAAGGGTTTATCAAGACTTGGATCTAATTATATTTTGGAGTCGATCAGTCGAGTGGTTTCATAGTTATTCGGAGAGTGGAAATTAAAAAAAAATCATGTTTTCAGCGCATAACTCCTGAACTGTTCGTGCAATTAGTCTCAAAACTTATTCAGATTTAAGTCTTGGATAGCCCTTTCGATTACGGTAAGATTTATCAAAATCGAATGATTAATTCAAAAGATATTGCACGACAAAAATTTCTTTTTTTGATAGATGTGAGTTGATTTTGAATCCCTCCCACAGGTTAACCGCGGGTTTCCTGAATTCTTTATTTTTTCCAATCACCGGTACGCTGTGAAAAAATATTCTATTGATTCATTTTTTCCACAGCTGATTACTTGTATTTGGAGATATAATTCAAAGTTATTTGAAATTTTTTCGAGCTTTGATTCACATAGATTTATTGCAGTGGAGACAAAAGTGGTTATCGCCGGGTACAGATCGTATCGTTATTCTAAACTTGTGAAAAAATTGAGTCAATACAATATTTCTTAAAAGCACACCATTGATTTACAAATTTTTCCAAGGTGTCTGTAGCCCCTCGAAGACACTCAGAGGTTAAAACGTTCTCGAAAATTAGCAGCAAGACTTGATAACATACAAGTGTATATTAGAAAATTACGCATTATAACGATAACGACGAGAATGATGTGGCTCAAAATCCGAAACAAAAAAAATTAAAAAAGCACAATTAATCTCTGAATCTTTGTAATTAACTTCGACGATCCTGAATGGAGATTTAAGATTAAAGCTTTAACGCACCTTCAAGTCCCATCCCTAAAATTAATCTCTCCGTCTCAAGGCAATCAGTTTCTTTTTCATAATTTGGACAAATCGCCACGTTTAATCGCAGCCCTTTAGCTTGACGCCTGATAACCCTCTACTACAAAAAAAAGTTCACAATAATTCAGGATAAATGCTTCTGAGATTTATACAGGCGTCTCTCGTTAGTGAAACTTGCAATTACAACAGTCAAGGCGTAAACCTATTGTTTCGAGCGCGTCTGACTCCCTAATTGGTGAAAGTTAGTGCACCAAGATATACGAGTATCAGAAATTATACCCAATATAGTTGGGTAATAGTTGAAGCACAGATCCTGCGCCCTCGTCGATATACGCAGTTGAAACACCTTCGATGGCTGACCACTGCAGACAAAGTCACTCAGAAATTGTAATAACTATCGAACAAATTGGATATAGTTATCTCAAGGTAGTAGAAAATAATGTGTCGGAAAATATCCCACCCTGGAACCAAGAGGCAGTTGATATGGGTCGTAAAAATAGTCAGGAAGGAAAGATAACCCAATTATCTGATGTTGCATGGCCTGGATTCGTTTTCGACGATTTCAGTGTTCGTATAATAGATACTATGCATTGCGGATCTTGGATTTCGCGTATCTCAATAATACCTGTATAACTTCATATATCCGTATGAATAATCTATGTTCGGCAAGGCATCTCCTGGGCGGTAATTTTATTGTTATCACAGCTGAATGTACCTACGTACTGCACCATTAATCATAAACCGTTTGCAGAACCCTTTCTCAAAAGACCGGGGGTAGTGCTCGTTGAATTTTTTAACGCTATAGGTATATAGACCGCGACGTGACGTGAGAATATTCTAATCTGATCATAAGTTATGATTCCCTGGAGCAGCCACCGATATCGAGATATACGACCGCCTTGATAGCCAAGTCGTGTAAGACAACTTTTCCAAACTTTGTATGCGGCTTCGAAAAGCGTCGATAAGTCGATCACTACCATAGATCTCAATATTGTACGTGTAATCAAAGGGTCATAAATACCCTCCATCTTTCAACGCCTGGATTATGTATATTATAAACCAAGAGATTATCTCCTAAAATATTACGATGTCATTTTCTACGTTCGATTCAATTTTTTTAACCCATCGTATTGAATCGGATTTATATGTTACTTTGAAATATCACATATGTTAATAACTAGAAATGGGGCTTCGGAAATCGTATCTCATCTCATACAAATATACAAGAACATTATGAATATTTTGCTCCTCTCTTGTTCCTCGAATCATTATTATAGACAAGAAACATGTTGATATATTATAGCCACCGAAACTTTTGTTCATTTCACTAAAATGCGAATGCCAGTAGGTAAGAAGTGCATAAAAGAGTTTGATGCAGAGTTTGAATAGTGTTTCAGATTTTTTATTTTTTTTTTTATTTTTTTCAAGGCACAGTTTTGATTTCAAAATATTGAGATTTCGAGAATTGAGGCTATACCGTCACCGTCAACTAAGGTAGACCTTTTGATCTCGTATCTTCATTGTTATTGCAAGCTGCAGCTAGGGAACATCTCCGTATTACTTGTCGTCGCTTTCATGCAGAAGAAGGTCTTAGACGTATACCTGTACGTATTCTCTACGTGTATACAGAAAACTACAAAGCCACTCTACCCCAAGAAATACAAATGTGATGCAGATAATGCGAGAGTTCACTAGGGAACATCTATTGTACGTATAATTTTCATTGAAAAAGGGATTCGTCTTCAATTTAGCAACGGAGCATTGAACATAAGTCTTTCCCACGCCGTATGACAAACTCTGCTTCATTTCTTACTATAACCAAACTGATAAGTAAAATCGAGTTAATTAGAATATCAGTTCAGTTATCGCAGTATACCTACGCAAAGTGTATAAATTCTTGACTGAAAATTTTTCTTTCATAAAGAGTCGTAAATGGTTCGTACAAATTTTTATCACCGTTTCCAAAGTTTTAGCGTCTTTAAACCCGATGGCCTCCTTGGCATTGTAATGAATTTCTGTAGCCAACCAAGAATGTGTATATACAGATGATAAAAGTTTTTTTCTACTTTGTGTTTGAGGCGTGTCGTCGTCGGTGTGCTCGCGCGCGGGTGGTAAGCAGCCAGCTTTGGAAGTGCGGCCCGCGTTGGCGTCAGCGTCAAAGGAAATTAAAGTATAAGGCGGAACCGAGAAAAAAAGAAGTAAAAGAAGAAAAAAAGTTTGCAACGGGTAAAGAATGAAAAGGGAATGTGAAAAATAAGTTTGAATAAAAATTAACAAACAAAAAAGGGCCTCAATGAAAGGGGGACGAATCGAGGAGAAAACTTTTCTCTGCACCTTGGTTCCGCCAGCCTTACCGGAAACTGAAAAACCGATGAGCGGACGTAAAGCAGACAGAAAGAAAGAAAAAAGCAATACAAAAACTAAGACACGGAAGCTATTTCCAAAGAGGCGGTTTTCACCGGGTCCGAAAATACTGCCAGTGACTTTGCAAAGTCCAGGGATTCCCCGCAAGCTCTATCTTAGTTTTGGCCACTGTAGAACCCATAAACCATCACTATACCATTCTACTAATCCTATTACAAAGGGTGTCAATACTGTTGACCAAAACGCGTTGAAAAGTTTTTTCGAGAAGACATGTGTTGTCAGTCGTTGATTTGTTTCCATTCGGTCCTTTTCCAGAATCCACGAGCTTTCAACTAAAAATCCATTTCGGGTGTAGGAAGAAAAATTCGCAAATGGGAGTTTGCGGAAAAGTCCGAAATGCCGTCCCAATATAGAATATATTCCATATATTTCTAGGCATGTTGTGCATACCTTCGTGATAGAAGCAGTGACTTGATTAGCGAACAAGGATCGATTGAGGCACGGGGAATGAGAAAAGAAAATGTGAAAAAACAAAGGATTTCAACTAATACTACGTAACGTGGAAAGGCGTGGCTGGAAGATGTGTTTCTTCGGAATTGGACTTAAAAGTTAGGCATTTTTTGCTGAGAACCGCAGAAACTGATCGGTACGGTCAGCCTGTATATCTCGAGGTGCTTTTCGGCTTTTTGAAAAGTTTATAAATTCAAAGATTTAAAATCAGGATGATGCTGGTTTCTGGGGTGGAAATTCACAAATTGACGACGCCAATGCTCAATGTGCCTTTTCAGGTCCTTGAAATCCGTTTGAAAATTTTTTCTATCCACTGTACGAGTGAAGGAATTGTTAAAATCATTTATTTACTCTAAGAAGGTACTTGGGCGTTCAAAATTATGGTAATACCAAATTATGCACAAATTACTTTCAGATTTTCTCCCATTGGAATATAAATCTGTTAGGGGATCATCGATTCGAGGGTTTCTACGTTCGCAATATTATTCGATTACCGCGACAAGCTCCGGAACTTGAGTTTCAGCGACGCGGTGAATTCCTGATCGTTTCAGCTCTCGAAACGTTACTTACGATTCCCACGACCGCATATACTTAATTCATTCGGAATACCAAGTAATTTCATCAATTTTTCCGAAAACGATGCTGCGTTCTATGTACATACAGCAGGGATCGGCAAAGCAAGTACAAAATCGTTTGATTTTGCTGCAGAAATTCTGGGCAATTCTTGAAATATAAATTCGCTGTACTCCGAGACAAGAAAAAAAATTAAGACGTGGACAAGAAAAGAATGGCAGTATAGATAAAACAGCGTAACATTGGAGATAGATTGTCAAAGTATCAAACTCACACTTTTTCTCGTAACCAACGAGACGTCTCGACTATCACGTATCTTTTTATTTCTCACAGACAGAAATTTGGGCAGCAAAAAAATCACACGATTACGTGTTACAGGGTATTTTTGTATCATAAAATACGGGTCTTGTTTTCAAAGCCGTTAAATACTTGCTCAACAGTTAATTAAATTTAAGGCCTAAATTAACCGGAGGATATATATTTTTTTTGTTTTTTTCAACGAGATGGATAACGACTCTCAGTCGGGTATAAAAATTACCTTTAAAAATTCGTTTGCTGCGCCCATGTTACAGAGGATTGTCAGTGAGGCAAATAACCATTAAACAGTTAATTGGATTTTTTTTCTTCTCATCTCTGCAGTTTAGTGTGAAAACAATTAACCACGTTCCCAATTTAACGATAAAAATTCTTCCGACGGCCGTTTATTGGACAAATTTAATTCCACTTTTAGATAAACATTTTATAATACCAAATTACTATGCAAAAATATACAGCAACAAATCTGCGAATCTAATTCAATTGCGTTATAAAATTCAGTTTAATCGTATATCGCTCTCGAGATAAATATCTCGCGGTTATGTACGTACATACATACATACATAGAACGTGGCCTTTAAAGGTGGCATATCGATCGGAAACGATGGATAAAAAAAAATTCCTCTCATCGCATAAACCAATTTTACGCAAATGTAAAAGAGATTTATACTCGTACGTTGAATGGACCAATGAAACAGCGAGGTGTTTCATGATTAACACTTGGTTAACGAATTTAAAAATACCCGAAACCTTCCCGCATTTCATAAGTTCACGAATTTTCACGAAAACTCTTCTTTTTTTTCGCTAATAGGTAATACCCCCCACTTAATCCCGGGGTATACCGATATGAAAATTTGTGTGAGCCTTTAACTTTTCATTAAACACTAAATACCTATTTGGCTGCCTGTTCCTAATCTTCTTATTTCCCCTTTTACCTAATTACGGAAAAATTTTACAGTTCTTATTATCAGCATAAAAATTTTGGCTTTTGCCGGAAGAAATATTCATCCATCCGATTTTGTGTGCACATTTATTTTTAGTAACGTAAAAATTCCGGAATGCATGAATTTAGATTAAAATCGGTGGATAATGAGGTAATTGGGAATCAATTTTGATCTTTCGCTGATTTTAGTGGCGTATACGAAATTGTATACCTACTCCTGAGTAAATTTGCCAGTTCTATAATTCACTTATTTTTTTTTTTATAAATCCAGTTCTCTTATTCACTCGCAAAACTGTCCGCTTCTGTTTGTATATTTCTTGGTAAAGCTTGATTCCGAGGTTACAGCGCTCAGAGTATATTAAAACTTCCGCCAGAGGCACCGGCAAAGATTACGACGAGGGCATTGGACTGCTGCAGACTTTAATCAAAACCGTTAAGAGAACGCGCCATGCCGAGCACCGGAGATTCAAGCTGCAAGCTTACTTTCTGAATGATATTATACTTAATCATAAGCTACCCTTGCGGCAGGCTGCCATGGGTGGTCGTCGCGACGGTCGTGGTTGCGGTCGTAGTGGTCGTCGGTACCGGGGCGTTCAAGCGCACAACGTCGCGTTAGGTTCGTTTAATCAGTGTCCCTTCGACATTCCCCCTTAGTCAATTTTTCCTCTCACTTCCTAGGCGTCCCTTTAATCCCTGAGATGTCGATGGTTCCGTAGCTTAAATCGGGGACAAGTTCTCCAAGGTTTATGGTACAAATCTGCTATGAAAAACTTCTATTTTACCTCGATCGCTATGTCCTCATCGTTTTGATTTTATACACGCCCTTAAATTCCATGGAGCTTCTTCTTCAAACAGGTGGTGGGTTTGGCGTTACATTCTCCTGCAGGCAGAGGATTCGCTTCGCCATTTTATTTTATCGTTCGTTTTACCGCTTCTCGTGATGACTTTTCCTTATACCTGCGGGTATATAGACATTGAAAAAACCCCGTGAATAACAGTCGAGAAAAACTAGTCCTTTTTTTTCTCGTTTTTATCAAACAAAAATCACGCGATTCGCAAAATCGATTCATCCGTGTTTTCGCCTACTTGATCCGAACTTCACAAACCTTTGATAACTCGGTTTCATCAATTTTACTACCCCCAGAGGGGCTTGGAGATTTGACGCAATAAGATCTCCATAATAGTTATAATCTTGTGCTCCACGAGCCGAAGTTAACCCTTTGCATTAACATCCCTGGAATATTTGTTAGACCCCTTTCCGGGACGGACGGAATGTTCTAATCAATGTTAGTATCACAACTTCATAACTATATCCACGTACGTTACACAGAACCACATCCCGTCTGTCTACGTACTGCTAACCACATATTTTGAAAACCTGAGGGATCAATTTTGACTCGCAAATATAATATCACTCTCATTTCCACAGAATCAACAAATCCAAAACTCCCTTTGAAATCCGAGGTAAATCTTTTGGCAGACATGAATCTGAGGATTAACTGGCTTATTTGCTAACAGCGTAGTCCGCTTTGTTCGCCTGCCCCTTCAACGGGGTACGTACGGTAGAAACAGCACGCCAAAATTAGCTAACTAATAGGTAACAGGCGACATACACGTGATACGCGTCCTTCCTGATGAAGCACTGTAGTTAGGCTACCATGTGGTTGTGTCTGGTCTGGAACGGTTCTACGGGCTGTGTTATCCGCCATCGGGATAACGAGGTGTTTTCGGAAATTTAAAAACTCCAAAACAAATTACATCCTCTATCGTCCACGGGGCTGGGCGCGATCCCACGCGTTAATTGCTTTCGGGCGCTAATTATTGTGACCTTATTTTCCCTGCGGCATGGGGGTAGGAATTACCTTCAAGAGCGCGGATACACAATGAAAAAGGGTTTCTTTCTAGAAGGACCGCGGAAGGTTCGCCCTGGAAGAATTTTTTAATAACCTGCCAGCCTTGTCGTAACAGTTCACTAGTCTTTTCAAGTACAAAGTCTGAGGACTCGGATCGAGAGCTTCTATTGCATCTGACACTTTTTGCTCTCTAATACTCCTGATCGTCAACCAGAGAACTTTTTGATGTGGCAATTTATGTGTTACAAAAAATTGATCAGTTTCAAAATCCGGTAGATCCCGATATGGATTACTCAATTCATTTTTAGATGGTAAAAAAAATTCTGTACTTCTCACAAAAGTTTTCTTTCTTCAAAAATGTTGGATCGCACTATGAAAGTATAAGTAGATCAGAATTTCTAACTTTTACCTGATCATTTCCTCATTCTTCTGTGATCTCGTTTGTAGGAATTCGCGGGTGATCCTGCAATTTCAATAAGACAATTCGAATAACGTTTATATGTTATGTATATACATATAGAAACCCACACGTCTGTATCCGGGTGAATAACAGGAATTCCTTCTCACAATAGTCAATTTAAATGCCACTGCCTTGCTTTCCGAATGGTTCGAAGATCCACTTAGGATCCGAATTGTTCTCCTTTCTATTAGGCGCCGTTCACTGAATCTTCGAGATTTTATGAGACGGTAAAGATTTGCGGAAAAGCACGATGAAAGCTATCCGGTAATCAGGAATACCCTGGCCTTTAGTCCCTGACACAATTTAGTTCCAATTACTTCGATATCGGGTCAAATCTGTACCTAAACCTCCCACACTTTGAAACAACGCTGATGACTTGCCTTAAAATTGAACAGGGAAACGAGGGAGGAGATTACCTATAGGTTGAACCAAGAATAATAATGAAGTTATTCAAATGTCACGGCTTACACATAAGCTTTTCAGAATTGGAGAAATTTTCATCATATTTTCCGTGATATTCATCAAATCAGAAATTCTGCTCGAATGCATGGAAGATGAACGGTCGACTGGAACTGAACCCAAGAAGCTCGAAGCAAAGTTCTTGTCTTCTAGGTAATAAGAATGCAGTTGTTTTCAGATTTCTGGCTGAGCACGTAGTCCTGCGGAATTGGGATTGTACAAAAAAATACCCCATCAAGGGGTACACATGTACACCTTGAAAATAAATTTGTTCAAATCACTGCTATTCTTTCTGGAAACATTTTATAGACTTAGTTTTTTTTTCACAGTTGATGATTACTATTTCGGGACATAGTTCATGCTTTTTTTAGATTTTATGCACATACTTCGCTGAACATGGATTTGGTCTACCGAAGAAAAAATCGTTATCGCAGGATCCAGGTCGCGTCGTTCATGGAAATTTCCTCAAATTTGGAGAGAATATTCTACGTTGATGTAATTTTGGACCAAACCAATAATATATAGAGATAAGATCTGACTTCTGTTATTCTGAGTACCTACGTAACAAACTTTTTGTTATCGTTTTTAAGAAAATGTCTTAGAATCAAAAATTTTTATATCTAAAAATGAAATTTGTGGAATATGATTGGTTTGGTCCGAAATCACATCAATCTAGAATATTTTCTCCAAATTTGAAGGCAGTTTCGAAAAACGATACGACCTGCTTCCTACGACAACCACTTTTTGTTCCGTGGACTGAATCTATGTTCAGCAAAGTACATAAAAATCTGAAAAAGTCATGAACTATCTATTAAAATAGTACAAATCAACTGTGAAAAAACTGAGTCAACAGAGTGTCTCCTCGAATTCTAGCTTCGATTTGAAAAAATTATTATCAAGGCGTGGTACCCCCTCAATGAACTCATAATTTACAAAAAGCTGTGATGTCGAAAAGTCGTTTTAATTTTTTACGCCACTCATTTTTGATTGGCTGTAGCAGAGTTGCAATAAACTAACCATTCATTCGTGGATGTTTTATAGGTTTTCTAACCACGAAACGTGCTCTTGATTTCGGGCAAAGATCATATTGCAGGTAAATGGAAAGGTCCAGTAGGGTTCGTTCGGGTCTATTGCCGGGAGCAGGGTACACTGTTCAGAAGGCAGTATTAGCGGATGGGAGAAAAAGCATATTGCGCTGAACAGTATAGCATATAGGAATAATTAAATATTGCAAATATCTTATCAGTCGAAAATGCGAATTTATTTTCCGACGAATTCGGGCATTGCGAAAGCTTTACTAATATCATCACTCGTAACCTGGAATATCCCAAATCCTTTAATTATCTCTCGTTAGATAATGCACCGAAATCCTGGATTCGAAAACCGATCTCCACCATTCCCGAATAAAAGATAAGCGCAGGGGATGGTCCTTGCGCTTCAGGGACAAAGTTAATTGCTAAGCGAATCGTTAAAGAGGGGCCGATGGAGTGGGCCATTTTATTCATCATAAAGTAGCCTCGCTTTAAAACTTTACTTTAATTTTTCTAGACGGACGTTTATAAAACTCATTTATTATCTTGCCTTGAGGGTAGGAAAATATATTTTACCAAATTTAGACGGAGGAACACTTTGCGGCGATATCTCATTCTCAAATTCAAATTCATCCAAATAAATAGCCAGTTCTAAAGAACAGATTTTCTTCTCATTTATTGAATTCCCATCAGATTTCCACATTCTCCATGAGTATTGCAGAAAGAATTGCATTAGAAAAATCTCGTCAATCGCATGAAACTCAATTTCGAACGCGTCAATATTACTTTCGATTACCCACCACGTAGCCGCGGATAGTAAAGTAAAAATATTCAAACTGCGAATAAATTTGCCGATGACATTCGACAGAAAGCGAATTTCCAATCCAAAGTTTTCTCTATATATACCTCCTACCAAACTAAAGGGAGTGAAACGGAAACACGATGTATCAACTAGTTTCCAAGTTGTCGGAGAGGATGATTAATACAACTACAGTCCCGTTTATGAATGAATTATTTCTAACAGACAAGAAAACTGCCTGAGAGTATTAATATCTCCTAGTCCTAGTGAAGAAAAGCGACCATAAAGCAGAAAAAAAATATGAATAATGGTATAGTATATTGTGCAACAAGTGCGGGAAGTTGGCGATTACTGACGAGTGTGAATTTTGCAGCACGAGCCGAAGGCGAGTGCTGCAATCACACGAGTCAGTAATCGTCAACCCGCACGAGTTACACATCCTATTTTATGTGACACCAGCATGGGAAGTGAGACTTTCGGTTGTAAGACTATTCAAAATCGTCTGATTAGAATAAGTTCGGTTCCTGACGCCACAACCAGCGACGCCACAACAGACCAAAGGGGGGTTTGGGGGGGGCGAAGCCCCCCCAATGGGGTCCGGGGCGAAGCCCCGGTGGGGCCCAGGGGCGAAGCCCCGGCGGGGGGGTTCGGGGGGCGAAGCCACCCGAGGCGTCATAAAACGAAATTAAAAAATAATTAAAAAAAAAATCACAAATCAGTCTGAACTAATATAATAATACACTGAGATAAAGATTTATTCATAGCTAATAAACATTTATTTACCGTTCTCGCCTTTTTCGAAACGAGATTTCAAACACATTATATATAGTCGAAAGGCAGCGGACGTGATCGTAGTCGTAACTCAACACGCCCGATGGCGCTAGTTACGCTCTAAAAGCGTGCGGTAATAAACATTAACGCACTGTTTTGCGTGCGGTAATGAAAATAACCACACGGTTTGGGAATCGGCCATTTGGCGCACCATTTTCAGCGCGCAAAGTCAAACTTCCCATGCGGGTGTTACATAAAATATTTTTCGACACGCCGGGCGCAAAGTTCGATTTTGCGCACGCTTCGCGTGCACAAAATTCACCTTTCCGCACGTTGCGTCGAAAAATAAGGTTCGATACACGTGCGGAAGAAACACTTTCGAACTTTTTTATAGAGAATTTGTGGAAATTTATCGCAAAATGGTACATCGATTTGTTTAAAACTTATCAGATTTTTATTAATTCTTCGAAGAGCGGTCACGGTAATGAGAGGAAGAATGTAGAAAAATGGGACCACGTAAAAATAATTTGCGTTATGAAATCCGCGGGCATCCAGGACTAAATCCTAAAAATATAAACAAACGTATAATGTTCCTACTATATATCAAACGAGATCGCCCGAGGCATGTAACTTTGTGTGTTTTAACAGATCTTTGAAATTCGGACCTGGATTCGGGGTAAAAAACTTGAAAATAATAATGATAATGATAACGGCATTAACAATATTAATTATACGGCAAAGGTATTACAAAGGAAAAAAAATTTTCTGCACCCAGAGGTTTTTTCTTATTTTATTTAATTTTATTTTTTGTTTTTTGCGTATCTTATAACTTTGCACTCAAGTGAATTTACGACTTGACATTTGTCGCGGAATTGGTTTATCAGAAAAATAAAAGAATAACGAAATTTTTGTCAAGTATAGAGCGTTGAATAAGATGAGGGGGCGGATGAGGCTCCGTTAGTGAAAAATATATACATCTGCGCGCAGATTTACAATGTTCCCGTACCAAAAGTCTGCTGCAGGCATTTCGTTGGACGTTGAAACTGGGCTACAGAACTGAAAATGAAAAAAATAAACTAAGAAGAAGAATAAAAAAAAATAAAATGCGAAGAGCAGCGTTTGATGGATGCTTTTCAAGTTTTTCTACGCTACAAAACTTTCTTATTTTCTTCAAAGAAGAAGATTCATACGTACTACGAGCAAGGACGCGCGCTCACCCACAACCCTAATACAAGAAACTTTCGACAGAGAGTTTGAAATTGGAAATACTTTTATGCGCACGTAAACGTTCGAAACATCCGAATCCCTTGGCTCGGCAAACTTCGCGGGGTGGCGATTCTGTGAATGTAATTTGTCAGTAGCCCGGTCCGTGGTAAAACGCATCAGGTCCTCTCGCTGTTCGCTCAATGAAGCAAATGACGATTTGTTCTACTTTCGATTACTCAACGACGATGTGCTATCACGTGGAAGAAGAATAATGAAATAAAATCAAAAAACATGTCACCAATCCCGTAAATTTTCACCTCGTTTTCATCAAATCTACCAAAAAAAAATATGATGTAAGATACGAGAATCTTGACATCAAGTTTTTTAGGTAACATTATGTAGAATAACGGTCTGAAACAGGACATCTGTGTATTATGTATCTTAGTCGCCACAATCCCTGAAAATGTGTTGAATTTTCCAATCCTGAACATACGCGTGGCCTCTTAAGACAATCGGTGTCACTTTGACGTATGATTATAATCCCTCTCCATATTCGTGGTACAAATGCTGTAAGACTTGTGTCTTAATTATATTGGATTTAATTTCTTTGCTACTGTACGGACGAGTGCCCAAAATCATTCAGCTATATGAATTAATTGGCAGGTAACATTTAAGTTCCTACTCACGTACGCAGAAGATTATTGAATGTGCCTCTTGGTGCGAATTTCCAGATCGTACGATTCGTGAAGCGTATGATACTCAGGTATTATCACCATGGCAGAAAAGAACGAGCAAGCCTTCTTCTTCTTGGAAGCTCTGAGACTGCCACGGCGAAATTGTGATAATGAGCTTACCTGAGAAGTCGCTAATTTTGAATATCCATTCTGCTTTAAGCGCGGTCTATAATTGGTATTACGAGCGTAGCCCAGATTAGAAAGAAATGAAAAATCATTAAATCAAAACTAACGAGAAACTTGAATTCCGTTCAATTTTTTTGCTCGACAATGCGAAAACAAAAATTACAGGATACCAAAGTCAATGATTTATTCAGTTCATCTGTAAAGTGAGAGCCTTTGTATTTAGATTCGCAGCTTTTGCCTCGATTGAATCCCTCGGCAAAAATATTCCGAAGGTAGATGAAATTTCAGATTATTGAGGCAAATATTGGTAGGATATGTGAATGTAAAGACAAATAGTTACTCAGACTAGTGATTTCGAGTAGTCTCCGAAATAAACTCGGAGTTGTGGTTTTGAAAGGGTTTGCTTTCGAACGTGTTATAAATCAATTTACCTTTGGCCAACAGCACCCTCGATTTATTCACCAATCAGAATGTTTCAGAAAGCTTGAAAAAAAAGCCAGCTTATACAAATTTTCGATTCTTATTCATTACTAGCTTATAACAGTTATCTAGTGCTTCGGTACTATTTTCGATGAATTTTCATTCTTTTGAACTGCTAGTCTGAAGCGAAAAATTGTTATGCTGAATTGCCGTAAGCGTAATGACTATATTGAATCAGTGATATAAAAATTTAGAAAATTGTTGCGATTGTGTTTTAGCACTCTGCATCATCCTAATTGGAAAACGACTCGAAGATGACGAAGGTTTGAGACGGGTCGCGATGCCATGTGAAATTCCCGATACGTAAAAATACTAAGCGAGGTCCCGGTGGGCGGAGAAAACCTGAAATATGTAATACCAAAGTTTCTCATTAAAACTTGTGGCTTCTGAACCTTGAAAGAAAATTTCATTTGAGTAAAAAATGTGGGTTGCGTTGGGATTTTATCTTTTCATTTTAATACAGTGAAACTGTAGCCGACTCACGGTAATTGTAGGACCTTATACGAACTGTGAAAGATAGGTATCATACCCGCCCCGAAACACAATTTGCAATTTCACCTGAACTTCGCAATTTAAAAATGCAGCGCTCAACTTTAAATCTATAAACGACCTAATGCGAAAGAGTCTTAATTTACTTCACTTAATGCTGCAGGTAATCAGAGCCAAGTGTACTTTCAGCTGCTGAAAATCAATGACGGTTCTAGGCCACCCTTGGCCCACTTCTGGCATCCGTTTTGATAATAAATTGGCTACAGCTTAGAAAACATAGCGACCCCTGTTTGAACCAATTTCCCCCAAACCTCGATTCACAGATCAGAATCGAACTCATAATTGCACCCTCTACGATCCAATAATTAATCGCGATCTGATAGTCTTCACAAAATTTTATTGTGCCCGGATCTCTCGCTCTCTGACACTTGAAAAAAAAATAATTGGCTGCGTAGAAGAATTGATTTTATGAGAAAATTATCTGTGCGAAAAATATCTGGGATTCGTTGGATCCGATGTGCATTTCTGGGGCTAACGTGTATTGGTGAGTAGACGCGAATGCTAGTCCAGTTCAACATACATATCATCCCAGGGCGCGAGCTTTCCTCGTTGCACTTCGGAGATGGCAAAAATAGAAACTCAAGTTTACCAGCGTTTTCAAGTTTTGCAGTTTCCAAGCTGCTCCATATACGATTTGATTTACGAGACAGGAGACTCAATCGAACCAAAAGTAGAAAAGATTTTTAGCCCAGGTCACGTATCGGGGATATCTTTATCATCAACTCACCTGCGATCGTCAATATACACGAGTCGAAGACAATACATAACCCGAATGAGTCTCGTTTACTACTATCGCTACGTGAATACCTCAAATATATAAAAAGCACAAAGCCATCAACCGGCAATGACGATAAATGAGTCACTTAATTCAGAACGAGGGCTCGCCGAGCTCAAGCTCAACGTCACTACGTGTTTTCGACGGTACACAAAGTATGAGCAATTTTATTAATTTGTCCGGCTCTGGAAAAGTCGTTTACGCTACCATCAAAATGACGAGGATTACCTCTACTCACTCCGTCAGACTTTACATTCCTCCCTTTGTCCGGTAAACCGAATAGAAACCTAGAGGGGTACATACATGATATGGGGTATTCAAAAAAATTTCAAGTCCTCAACCCTCACTCCAACTATTCTCAAATATATTCCCGTCTTGTAGCTCTAGAGACCTAGAAAAATAAATAGTGAATATTTTTGGGAATCATAAAACTTAGGTCCTGAAGTTGAAATTTTCTGGAAACCACTTGCTGCTGAAAGCTTCAAAAAAATAGAAATACTTTTTGAATAAATAATTTTTTTAGATACGTTCGGAACGATTGAATATTTAATTATTGAAACCAAACTTTGTACCAGAGAAAATTCCCGTCATCGATCCGTCCGAAATTTTTACACAAAATTCTGTATTGCAGAAGGAAAAGTCCAAGGTTGAAAGGTTTTTTAAGATGTTGCAGGAGTTAGGCCTGCATCGATTTTAGGAACTATAGCCATTCCAATATCCCGAAAATTCGTAATTCAACGCGCTCCGGTAAAATATTTAACGTCGACACCTTAATTTTTGAAATATGAAAAAATGAGTGTAAGTTATAGTGATTCCGAGGGATCGTTCTGCACATTTTCCGTCGACCGAGAAAAAATACTCCAGTATGGCGAACAATATTGTTTTCTTAGCGTGAGCATACTTATTTTGAAATCCAAATTTTTTGTTACATCCACGAACGAATTTTAAGATAAGAGATAAGATTTCATAACTTAGGGATTGAACCAAAGAAAAAAAGTTTTTTTTATTATATTTCTTGTAAGAAAATTGCCCGGCTGAGTACTTGCAAAATTTGGGCGTAGTTTTATTACACGGATATACGAATTCTTGTTTTTCATTATCTTAGGATAGCAATTAGCAAAATTTTGTTTTCAAGGAAACCAAAAAAAAATTTCACATATATTAGCATGTCTTTTCAAATGATTTCAAATCACCTCCGGCTACGACTGCGACTACATTATCTCATTTGGCACTTTGAAATCCCCTGATTTTATGTCATAGCAAATTTGATATTCAGCTAATTTCGAGCAAACAGCCTCGCAGAAAAATTCAATAGAGGTAAAAGTCTTTCTGCGCTAGCTACACGCTGTTTTCTGTACGTAATTCTCGAGAGTAATTCTGTTATAGTGCCAATTAACGGTGGCACCTCATTTATAACCATCTTCTTTATATTTCTCGTCCATATTAATGGATCCCGTGAATTTGTATCACAGTTCTCGATCGTTCGAAGCAATTATTTCGAATTTCTATAGAATTTTAATTTTTATTTTTTGGATTTTTTGAATCCACTGTATGGCACCACCTAGAAATAATTAGACCGTTTGAAGAATGAACAAAAAATGTATTCATTAATCCGAGCCGCTTGTTGTTGGATGAAAGTACTTGCAGTGATCTTGTAAATACTTGGAGAATATCGCAAACAATCAGACCACTTCAAGTTTGTCACGACAATTGTTATTCATGGTTGTGTTTTGCGAAATTGAATGATACTTCCGCAGTTCACCACAGTATTGCGCAGATGGCTAATTGAATAAACTCGCAAGGTTGAATTCTTGAGTGAATAACGAAATTGATTTGCAAAAGCGAAGCGTGCGGTTTATAAGGGCAAGATCGCTTTTTGGTGGAAACGAGCCCGTGGCAGTGGTTAGTAATATACTTCACGGAGGTAATTACTTAATTACAAGAGTATATTAGCCAACGCCACCCCTCGTTCGATGAGGTAGATTTCTAGCGGGGTGATACTCTTCGGAATACCGCAATAAAACGCCAATTGAATTTTACTGTCGCGTATAGCTGGCTGCAGGTCGATGAACAGAATTGATAAGAGGAATTCTTCCCTCTATTCACAATTTGCTGCAGAAATGTAAATTACTTTGGCGAGCAAAAATTCTTGAAAGGTACTTTCTTTCTTTTTTTTTAATCCCACCATTTTTATTCTCAAACCGGAGATCCGCGAGACCGAAAAAAAAAAAAATATTCCACACTATGGACTTCGCTATTTTACGCATCCCTTCGAAACTTCGAACGTTTATTATAACAGGTTTGAAGTTTTATCTATTATTATTGCAAAGAAACCTCGACCAATAAAAAATTCGGTGTAACTAATTAAAAGAGTTGATAAAAGAAGCATGAGCGAAGCATACATCCACTTAATTTAATTAGTACATAGCGTGTGCGCGTTTTGGCCCGGTTCATTCGACCATTGAAACTTTGATGAAGAAGGTAGAACGCGGAGTCTTTGGTAACAGCAAAATACGTGGCTAAAATAAATACAGTGATAATTATTGGGAGATAATTATTCAAAGAGTTGAAGAAAAAAAATGATCGAAACTAATAATTAACGAATAGTTCAAAATTAAGGAGTATAATGTATAGATTGTGGTGCATGAAATAAGAGCCTCGTGCTCGAGTATTTGCAGGAGAGGAAACGGGAAATTGAGAAATTAAAAATTGATACTAGGGCGTAAGTCTGGGCTCTTAGTAATTAAAGTTAAATTTCTCCGTACCGATATACCTAGTGACGTACGTGTGCTGTATAACTGTATATAATAATTCATACATTATACAAAATTCGGTGAAATCTGATTAGATTTAATGATTAATGAATACAAAAGTTCCAATGCCGCTTTACAGGGTATAATATAGACCCTGTATATACGTATACAAGATATTCCAAAATGACATACGAGCCGGATATATTCGTATACCCACTATATGGGCGGTAAAAGAGATCTACTGAGGATTTGTAGGCGTTTTCAAGGATGTAGCCTTGCACATGTTATCTCGTGTAACAAACGACGGTATTATTGTCACTATAACATAACGCGAGAAAAGCGCTACAATTATGTAGAATCCTGTGCGATTAGGGTAAGCTCTTGCTGGATAAAGGGTCCAATTTCTCTGGCAGTATCTCTCGGCCTGGTCCGCCTCATTGTACCTTTTCGCTGGTATTTATACGTGTGCATCATGAACGTAGGTATATACATTAGACCGGAGTGCAAAAAGATCAATTTTTGCGGATCGTATCGTAATAACGCGGGAAAGTTGCGTCTTGGTATCACTTAAAAATGTGCCAAAGGAAAAAATTTACAATCAGTATCTTCTGTTCCGCCAAACGCCTTGAAGTTTCCCGTTTTTTAACATGGGGTTTAAATGCAGAAAAAACCTAAAAACATCAGTTGGCACTGAAAAATTCATAAAAACTCGCCGGGTGGGTCGATTTTAGTCTCCCTACGCTTTTTCGAAGCAAGAAGAATGTAGCTTTCATTTGACGTATTAAAATTCAAAATACCTTTCTTAGTTTCGAAGATACAAGCGTTTTAAGAATGAGTTTTTTCGGGAAAACATTGAGACGAAGAAGGATTTCAAATCATATTCAAAATGAAAAAACAAACCATGAAAACTCTTTTTGATGAAAAATACTTTCCCAAAAAAAAAACTCATTTTTCCAGCGCTTGTATCTCCGTAACTAAAGAAGATATTTTGAATTTCAATACGTCAAATGAAAGCTACATTCTTCTTGCTTCGAAAAAGCGGAGGGAGACTAAAATCGACCTACCCGGCGAGTTTTTATGAATTTTTCAGTGCCAACTGATGTTTTTAGGATTTTTCTCCATTCGAACCCCGTGTTAAAAAATTCGGAACTTCAAGGCATTTGCCGGAACAGAAGATATTGATTGTAAATTTTTGTCCCTTGGCACACTTTTAAGTGATACCAAGAGGCAACTTTCCCGCGCTATTACGATACGATCCGCAAAAATTGACCTTTTTCACTCCGGCCTAATGTACATACATATACTTACATATATTAGCAATAACCGCCAGCGGAACACGATGATTCGTAATGTGAAGAAACAAGAAGAAACCATACAACTGACTGCATTGATTAATTTAGGGAGCTGTGTGATGTATTGCGAGGCAAGCCATGGGAGATGAATCGATAGATGCTAATCTGTCGTGCCTATTCAGCCTAATTAATTTATCTGTTACGCTATGTGGTCCGTTTCAATGCACCAACCTCAAATCAAGCGTTAACAATGATTGATACAAATGTCCAATGCTCGAGGTACGAGATTCAAATGACCATTGTCTTGAAGTGGTTATGTTCAGGATGTGAAAAAATTCTCAAAAAGCTTTTGAAATATCCGACAAACAATACTAATATATTATTAATTAATTAATCGATCAAAGTATTGTTTACCTCGACGCCGTTTTTATCGTCTTTTCCCTAGCACTTTTCATTACACTTGATCGCTGCTAATCTTCTGTTATTTTTAATCATTATAACAATGAAATGCCATTGTTACGTTCCCGCTGGCGAGGTAACTGCGAGGCCTTAAATACGGTCGATAATTCCGGTTCTTTCAATTATTTAAAAATTCATGATTAATTAATTGAACAATAAAGTATTTTTCACAATAGATTACGATCCGTGGTAATGTTTTTGACACCTCACAGTTTATTCATTGTCTATGTATATTTTTGTGCTTTGTATATACATATGTGCTCACAATTGTTAGTAGATTATAAAAAGCGGTATTCCATTTGTTGAAAAAAAAAAAAAAAAATGTGATTTTCATTTTTTCGCATTAGGATTTCAAGTCGATTTTGAAACGAATGACACGATTTCACACGATACGATTCTCAATGGTTAATGTTGAAGTAACACTAAAAACCACAAATCGGACCATTTGACATTTCGTTCATATTTCATTGCATGATAGTTCTCCCCTCAGAAATCACGAAAACAGTTTTATAAAAAAAATTCACACAAATTTTATGATAAGAAACGATGATTTTAATATCAAGACGATAGTGGGATTCCAGTTCTTTTTTTTTTTTTTTTCCAGAAGGATTTCAATATTCTATAGCAATAATTTCAATCAAAATCTTTTTCTTTATCCTTCTCAAAGTCACATGATTATATTATATGTTTGGGAAAATTGAAGAAAAAATTGTCTCAAACAAATTTTTTTTGACAACCATTGAAATAAATTCAAAAGCCTTCTTGTGAAAAAAAAAAATAGAAAAAGCCGGAATCCCACTATCGTTTTGGTCTCAAAAATCATCGTAGTTTGTCACAGGATTCGTGTGAATTTTATTGAAAAATTAGGAAAATGGAATTTCTCATATAGCTAAGGTAATCGAATAGAACAAAATATCTTTTTTGGAGGCTTTTTTCAGGTGAGAACTATCACATACTGAAATATGAAAAAAATGTAAAATAGTCAGGGTCACAGGCGGGGTGACTTCCCATGAAAAGCCCCATATGCATGTTTTGGATTATCTTAGAAACATAGGAGATCATACAACATGATCATACAGATGCCAGCTAATTCCATGCTCAAGTTCTACGAGCATTTGTCTTGTTGGCAAACGCGTATTGCTTAGCCTTCTTGCTTGAGCACGTACTGAGGTCTGAGCAAGCTAACGTCGCAGCGCATCGCTCGGCGTCATTTCCCTATCCTAGGTCCATAAGTCTAAGCCGGGATATAACGGAGCCATTAATCCTTCGCGGATCGACCGAAAACTGTACAAGGTCGCTGGGAATCTCTCTAGAGGGTTTTGGCATCCGACCTATCGCCTTGAAGTGAGAAAATTGTTTCCTTGCAATCATGCAAAAAAAATAAAAACAGATTTGCCTCAATTCTAAAAAGTACAAAAAATTACGTTGCTCGTTGTCTTCTTCCCATGCGATGCAGTTTTTCATTCGATAATATATGGCATGTATGGGGTTGATACCTGAGAATATAGATTCACAAGGACGAATTTGAAATGGAATAACTCACGGTGCCGAATGCGGGGGCGGGGGTTCCAATCACATTATTTCCACAGTTCGTTGAATTCGAACCAATAACAGTATTTTTATCATTTTCACAAGGAATTTAATATTTATGTACGATATAACGTTTCGGATTTGGATGTGAAATGTGTTTTGCTCTGTAGGAAAGAGCAATAAAAAGTTACCCACCGTTTCGAGACCAACCATGGCAGGCAAAGATTTTTCGGGCCCATTTTTCAATGATCGGTGTTCGCAGGTGCCCCACGAAAACCATTACACTAAATCTACAGATCGCCATAATAAGGTTCAACTACTCGCGTAAAGTAGAAGCCCGTATTACCACCCCCTGAAATTGAAACCCCTGATTAACGACCACGCCAGCTTTTACCGTACAAAATAATCTCCGGGCAATCTAATGATTTATTTTTTTATTTACAACACCACCAGGTGATATCGGCTGAAATCCGCTCTAATTATCTCTTTTAGTCGAACTCAATCTGACCACTAAACTATTGACCATTAGAGTTCAACTTCGAATACACGCTTCGTGTGTTTTCTTCCTAGATTGTAAACGAATTTTCGATAATGTATGCTTTGTAAATATGTACTTTTGGGGGAATTTCAATATACAAAAATGGCCATAACTTCCGAACCAATTGTTATCCCACATTCGAAAAGGGCTTAAAATTTTTGTATTTTCTCAAAGAATTTTGTGTAATTTTTTCGTGAAGATGAATCGTGCCCGAAGACATGAAAAATTGAAAATAGTGTTTAGAAATAGTTTTTCGAGCTTTTACTGTATTTAAAAAATTTCTGTAAATTCTTCTTGTGAAAAACGATACGAAGGTACGAAACTTTTGTCTCAACAACTTTTTCGAATAACCATCATTTTCGGAAATAGCACAGCTTATTAAAATATTGGAATATCAAGAAGGTCAAAAATTCAAAAATTCGTATCTCGCTTGCGAGTGAGCCAAAAAATTTGAAAAAATTCAGCAGTGTTTCTGTCGGCAAGTACTACGGCACAAAAAATCAAATCCAAAATCGGAAGTGGTGATGTACAGAGATTGGTCGAAATCACGTGGATTACCCCATATACTATTCTGAAAATATGTATAATTAGCCTACCACCGGCATTTCGTATAGGTAGCCTTCATAATTCGTTGTATTTTATGAATAATTCAGAAAAGCCAATTGAATTTTATGTATAAAATTTCACACACATCCGGAGTAAAACTATATATGTTAATCAAACTTGATGTTATCCCAGGTGCAGTAAAGTGCTGCTACTCGTTTCATGGTAAACAGCTTCGTATCATCTCCTGCTGCCAGGCACTTTGCGGGTCACAGATATAATACAGGGAGTGATGTAGGTCGACGCATGTAGTTTACCATACCCATAATAACTGGGTGTTCGTGAACAATATACCTTCACTTACCGCGGTTTATTGTGTACAAGTTTTAATGGGGTGGCTCGAGTATAATTATAAAAAGCTAAACAACGTTGTTTATCCTGAAACATCGTGTTTTCGAAACGAATGAAACCGAATGATCTTCGCTTTATTAGATGAAAAATCAACTCCCTTATCTGGGTATAAATCTGGAAGCTAATTAAAACGCCGCTGGCAGTTGAAGCAAATTCAAACCCTCTGGATTCGCATACAGAAAAAACAAAAACCAAAAAAACAACCCCAGGCTTTATGATCACCTTGTATATTATACATAGGGAAGGTTGGGTCGTAAACAAACTGAGCTTTACGAGAGCTTCGCTGAATCCTGGGCAGGACCGAACGAGCCTCTCCCAACCCCGTTTCCAGGTCCTTTGGGACAGCAAGGACTTGTACGCGTGAATCCTACGAGGCAGTCGCCAGGGGAGTGCCAAAGCGAGAGTGTGTATATATGTACTCAAGGTCCGACGAAGAACGGTACATTTTCTGCGATTCGTAAAGGTTTCATTTGTACAGGTTGGCTCAAGGGCCGTGTATGCTAACTAGTAAGCGAGTCAAGTATTGGCCGCCTATGACTGGTACGAAGCTGAACCAAATCAGCAAACACATCCCAATTGAGTACCAAACTGCATGAACAACCTGACAAGTCGGTTTAGGTAATTGTTCTTTCGATTGTGGCCGAAGGCTCAAGGTCGTATTACCTTCTAAACTCATCATGATATAATCAACTAATAAACTGAATTAAAGTAAATAACTAATTAAATTAAATTGATGGGTAGCCAATAAGCAAATATAGGTATATTTGATGGAAAACTGCAGCTGATCTCGACCTACTTAATTTGTTCGCATAGTTTCGAATTTGGTTTTACATTTTTTATATGATTGTACTAGCTCACAAATCGATGTTGAATTTTTTGCAGATTTTTTTTTTTTTTTAAACTCTTCGAGTTATTATTTTTTCAAAAAATTATCACTTTTGTGAACGTTGATTTTTTCAAATGGTCGTATCGGAAAAGCGGTCGAACTTATGAAAAAATGTGATAGATGTATAATGATGTCGTTTGAATCGAAGTTTAACAAATTAATTATTTCAAAAATATACGACATCTCAGAAGGTCATTATTCTGTCTATAAACACGAAAAAGTAAGTTTTCGTAAAATACGTCATAACTGATTCGACCGTTGATTTTTCCGTAAAAAGCTACATTCGTTAGAAACATTTTAAGACCCCGGACATAATTCCCGGACTTTTCGTTTACGAGATACATATAATTATTTGAAAACAATTCAAGCAGAAAAGCGAGTGAAAAACGGCCAAATCTGTTATTGCAATGCTTACATTAATTATTGGTCTCGAGTTTACGTACAATTTTATAGCTAAACTGCAGCATAATTTTTTTTTTTTTTTTTTAATCCCTAGGATCATCTAGAGGCAATTTCACTTTCCGAGCTGGTCCAATCCCACCGATTTTACCCCGCAGATTCAGCTCACGTGGAAATTCGAAATAAAATTGTCTGAGATTGTTTCATAAAAGTGTAAAAATACATAAATTCAACTATAATAGTTGTTTATAGGCTTTCAGATAGTTTGATTCGGTTCGATTGAAGCCGGGCCGTGAGGCCACTGAAAGTATTAATTAAGTACTGAGCAATTAATAGAATGAAGCTTCTTGTATTCAAATCTTAAGTTGACAGTAATGAACTGCAGTTAATACATTATTATTAACGTCCAGTAACTTATTTACAACACTTTCTAACAAGCGAAATTTCCAGTCTCCCGACCAGGATCCGTGTGAAATATTTTTGCTCATTTAATTTGAGGTTGGAGGCAGCGATTCCTAAGCTCGGTTACCTGATAATTGAAATTTTCAAAAGTTATGAAATTCTTGGACAAAATTATCGATTAGAGGTATGGCAGCAATGCCAATCTATAAATTACTCATAAGTTCGGTGCTCCGATTATTTTACATACGTGATACCAATAATTAAAAAACTATCTTTAATATATTTATGATTCTTCAAAAAAAAAATTCTCATGAACGATTAAGCTTGCTTTATTCAAAATTCCATGTCTTCTGAACGACTCGATGAAAGTGAAAGAAAAATTGACCTGTGTACTCAAAGATTCAAGTTCCTCAGATTTTTTGAATATTTTTTGCTACTGCACCTTCACTTTAAGATTAGCGACGCCTCTATCGCCAAAATGAGGAGAAGGTGAGCTGAACACAACTCGATGGCATAAAAACTGTGAGGATAAGTAAATCTGAAATTTATACCAAAAATAAGAAACTTTGAAAATAAATTGGGACAGAATTTCACCGTTCGCTCAGTTTGCCAGTGAGTTTTCATTCAGTTTGAGCGATTCGTTGTTTATGGATTATTGTACCAACGCCTATGCGTAGCGACTACATACTCCTTTATGTATAACAAGAGATTATCGCTATATACGTTATCCGAAATAATTCCACGAGCATCCAAGTATAGTACAGAAGTATAAAAAGTTTGAAAGTTTCGCTAGTAAAACGACGATTTATAACCGGAATGTGCGAGATCTCGCTCCATATCCTCTCAACATCCACGAGACGCCGTCATACGATGTCATTGAAAAAGCTCACTGATCATTAGTCATCGCCAAATGCGTTGTCTTGAAAAAATGTTTTACTGTAGTTCCTTGCTTTCAAGCAGCTTACACGATAAAAATGAACTGAAACTCTTTCGCGTCATACAACACTGGTCAAACATCCAAACCGATTTTATAAAACTCCATTCGTTCTTCGGACAAATATAAAAGATTTTCGAAATTGCATTCGGGATGTTTTGGAGTTTGATATTGAAGTTAATAGATGATCATTGCTCGCTGCATGATTTGTAAAACGAGGAACGAACTTATCGTAAGAATGGATTTCATCGTGTCGGTCATTTTCGTTGGTGTCATATTTTTTTTACAGAATTGCAGCAGCTGGTTTCTGTGTCGTGAAAATTTTTTGGGAAAATTGGTATAAATCCGACAGTATTGAGCAAACTTTCATTCTAATGAACCAACTATAACCTATCACCCACAATGTACAAAAACCAATTTACGATGCCAGTCATAGCAACGATGTTACTTTCGCATCTCGAAGATCTATGCAAGTCATGGTTGGCTCGTTGGAATAAAGTCCATTCGGTATAGTTATCTCGTCCCTCCTAGTAGACACCCTCGCGTTTTTGGTGGCAGTAGCAAAAATATGGGTAAACAATATATTTTCATTTTATTGCACGAGTATTTGCTCAGTATTTCAGTTCGTCTCTTCATAGCTGCATTAATTGAGGCTGTAAATTAACCATCAGTAAAGCTTATGGGACGAATTTATTCCCAACGAAGCAGTTTAGGATTAGTCACTGTTAATTACGTTTGAATAATTTATCTAACCTGCTACATCGTTCGTACAGCAATTTCTTTCACAGTTCAATATTGAAGTGTGATAGTGAAAGCATTACGGTTCATATTTTTCGGGTAAACATTTGAAAAAAAAAAAAAAAGAAAATAGCTCGCATTCGAAATTATTATTTCCAGCTTGATGGATGAATATAAGCGTGACGTAATATTTTTTCCCCATGGAAAACCGTCGGGTAGATCCATTGTGTACTTGGTCAAATATTTATCATTTTTCTTCCTTTTTTTTTCTTTCTTCTTTTTGTTGTTTTGTTTCGAAAGAATGCCCAGTGTTGTCTGAGGATAAAAAAGGGCCGTACTTGAGCCCTGTGAGAAATATGAATAAGAGAACTGTAGGAACAGGAAAATCTGAAAAGAATGCCAAAGAAATGAGAAAACAAAAAATAATAAAAAAAAGTGCAAAAACTGTCGGTACCAAAGCCGGACGCAGCTTTGTCTCTCATCGTATTATTTTTTTCCCCGACACTCTAGTTTTCACTCTCTCTCTCGCTCCCTCTCCTTCTCTGCGGGGAATTGAGATTTTAACTCTTGAAACCCGCATTCCGTTTTCCACGAAAGTCAAGTATCCTCGATGCCTCCCATGCTGGAATTAGTTTAATTAACGCCTCGACACGCGATGCCATTCTCTGATAATGAGTGCGAAGTTGAACGAATCGAAATCGATTGAACTCACCCTGCCATGGCAAAGGCACGGACTAGGGAATGGCCAAAAGCCGAAAGATGACATTCGGGATAGGATCTGTCAGGGTCGTTGAACAAGCATCCCTTCAAGAAAATCACTGACATCATCCTCTACCCCGCTCGGGCTCTGGCCTTTGGTCCGTTCCAGGGTTTCTTGTTATTTATACGAGGAATATGGGAAACGCTACGAAATCGCAAAAGCTACACTGGCACCCTAAGTTCACACCTACATCTACGTACACACAGCGATCCTCTTACACACGACACGAGATACGGGTTCGCCGAATCAGCGAATTCTGCCAATCTATTAATTTCAATAATCGTCAATCTACACGCTTTGTTATACATACGTGCCATTCATGATGGGTACCAAATCTACACGTGGCTGGAATGACCCCTCAAACACATAATATCGATTTAGCTGCTAACTCTTGACAGCTGATGGATAGATTCGCCCGTCGACAAGGATTGGCAAAAACTTTGAATTTCTGAGGCATTAGTGTCGTCAATATCATTTATACATGCCCGGAGACTAGGTATTATGATGAAGAGAGTGGTGTTTGAATGCCATTAACACTCTACTTTTACTTACACTTTGATCAACTGAGTGATCTTGAGTCTCAGAGCTAGTGGAGCTCGGGGTGGAATTTGTTTTTACCCAACGGAGGACGGGAGCAGTAAATACTCGTACATGTGTTTCCCAATGGCTGTTTTCTCCGCGTATGACAACGTTATAACAGAATCGAGGTATCCAGTTTTTGGAAGACTACACACATGATTTTCCGGATAAAGGAATTTTCCTGCCCAGTGGTGCAAGAGTCCGGCAACTCAGCGAATCTGGCCTTTACATCCCTCCATCCCCTGGTTCACTGTCGGGTCTCTTGTCCGATGTTCTATTCGCAGTCCCCGACACTATAGTTATGGGTATATGGAATAGTCACGACGGAATTTGTCAAAACGCTAAATCTGACGTTATGTCGCACGGTCATTTCTCTTTTTTATTAGAAAACATATGAAACCATCGGAAAAGTTTACCCATTCTGAAAATATCTCAAACGGTTCAGCATACAAAACTTTATCTTTATAATATATATATATATATATGCATTAAGGTGGTCCTTAAATTTTGGTCACATTCGAATTTTAATGCTCCCATTATGGCTAAAGTTCGCTCTGAAAAATCTGAAACTTGACACAATTCTTACATATGGCAGTAAGTGTTCCATGAAAATTTTGCAATTTTTGAACGATATAATTTTCGAAGCCACAGCGTACCAAAAAAAAAAATATCCCTCAATAAAAAAAAAAGTTGAATGCGTAATGCTATCTTAATAATTTACACTGTCCAAACAGCTATTTGAGGCTTTGGCCAGCTATACGAGTGGTATTTTCATTTAGAAAAAAAAAAATTGACATTGACGGTTTTTCCCATTAAATTTTGCACACAAATACCTGAGTTAAGGATCATCGGCCATGACTGTGGACCGTAAATCAAAAACTCGATGACAAACTGCGTTGTTGAAAATTAACGGACGGTCCGGGAATCAAAGCCGGATTCCCGAAAGCCTATGGAGTGCAATTGGACGAAAAATATAATCTCGTGCTGAATAATGTGTAAATAAAATACAAGGAGAGAAATCCATTTACGATATATATGGATGACCAAAACATTCTAGCGGTACTAGACGTTGACTAGGGTTTATTGGACTCAGATTCAGTTGCCAAGTCATCCGTCAACTCGTTCTCTCAAAATTTTTACTTCAAATTTCTACAATTAGCAACAAATCCAATAAATAACCCGCCATGTATTATGTATGTATGCATGTACAGTAAAATATACTTCGTACTGGTGTCAAAGTCAATTAGAATGTACAGGACATTACTCCATAAAGATTGACGTCCGATTGCACAAAGAAATAAATCTCATTAGTCACCGTGGCCAAATGAACTTTCAACATTCCAATTTCATGCGATGGATTTGACCTCCAATTTTTTTATACCTAATTTTCGTGATGAATAGTTGTTTTGGCAATATTGTATTTCCTGAATAAAGACCTTGCGACACTCGACGGTGTATCGTAATGACAAATCGATGGAGTGAATTCGCGGATGGATTTCAGCTGGTTTGAAAATAAATATGGAATATCAGTAGCGTAGACTAGAATTCGTTCTGAAAGGAATGGAACCTCACCCAAAGTGGCATACTGAAATGAAATACAAAAATATACGGAAAGCCAATGAACGAGTAAATATTTATCACACGAATCTAGACCTATACAGATTTCAACAGTGAGCCAAATATATCCTTTGTTCTCTTCTCATGCTCAAATACAAAATCCAACACACATATTTTTGCGTGACTTACATAGTTTAGAGAATTTCACCAAGAATATTATAATATCATCCAACGAAGAATCGTCTCAATCGATTTTCGCATAACGATAATCCGGTACAAATCAATTTCTCAAACGATTACTCGTCGACAATTGATATGCTTATAAAGCAACAAAGTGACTGAAGTCTTTACGACCAACTGAATTTATTGGCTGATGAAACTTTCAAGTACCCTATTACTATTATGTCCCTTCAAACTTCGCGGACGTGGATACACGCCTGTGTCACTTAATTAAATCGTCTAGCAGCGAGCTTTATGTGTTATGGACTTGATAATTGCAGTTAAATCTTAGTAGAATCGTATAGCCAATTTGTTAAAATTGGTCGAAACATATAATGCAGTGAAACTATTTGTATACCGAAGCAAACGTAGACTACCTTGTAGAAGATAGATACCCTATCATGTAAAATTTAGTGCTACCTATTGGAGACTAGGAAAAAATGAAAAAACTAAGATGAGAGAGTCATTCTTATCCAAAGAGAGGCGATGAACACATATTATATCGTTCTACTTTGTAATAAACGTTAATACGTTGACTAGTGAGTAGTTTTTGTCCTTTGCCTTAGCTACCGTGCTGGCTCCTAATTCATATCGTCTGCCCAAAATGCTAGACAGCAACGACATATGGCACAAGCGCTGAAACTTCCATCAGGAAACTTCCACTGGACTTATAACAATTTGTTGCTATTGGCAAAATAATACCCACATCTGGCTTTAGTTAATTAAGTAAAATTCATACCGAGTAACAAAATTCGTCGCAGTCCAAATGTTGCTTCCCGTTCATCAACTCGTGAGAAAAATATTCATCCGAGTATTGAGAGTGGATCAAATTTATCTGTAGCGAATAAGTTGCTACTTAGATTAACATCCGCGAATTCAGATACCTTTTTTTGGTGCGTTATGAAGATAGAAGGGAGTACAGTTAGCGAATTCTGTGATATAGCAAAAATGCTGATTCTCTTATTCATGTTCACAGATGGCATATCGAAACGCAAATGTATGAAATCGATAAGTCTGGGTATGCAAGCTGATAGATAACCATATGACACTTGTGAAATATGACAGCAATACTTTCCACTACCATAGCAAGGGACAATACTTCAACAATACCGTCCATGACGTACACAGTAACGGAACCTGTGATCATTCAAGCATGTGTAAAATATTGAAATCCCTCGAAAAGCACTTCGGCTGCAGAAGTGCATTACGTCAAGTACATTAATTCTCCCACTACCTAGAATAGTGCATTATTCATCATTTACCAATTTCTCAATGTTCCATAGTCAATTTTAAAATTGTCATCAAATTTTAACACGTCTTTTTCAAACTACGTGCTAATGTATACCTGCATTTTTTAATAACTTTGATGTTGTTAAAGTAACGGGAGAACTGCTGGACTGGAAAGTACCTACTTCACCTGTGCCATAAATGCAGCCCGGAGCCATGGAATCACTGCAACGTGATTTTGATCTTCCTGGCTCAATTATTCGCCCCTGTTCGTACTTCACCGGCCACAATCACATCAACCTTCGAGGTTTCTTCATACAGTTTGAAACTGAAGATGAATTTAGCAAGATTTTAAAAAATAAATCGATCAAGTAGTCCTTTTTTCAATCCTATGGCTCATCAATTTTCGGGAAAGGTGTGATCCTATACAGATATACATCTTACGTAAGGAACATATCTTCTTATGATTTTTTTTCGACAAAAATGAAAATTTGAATAAATAGGATAAAATTTCACTGTCAAGAATCATTATCATGGGATGGAAACCTCGTTTTTGTACATGATAGGGCAACTAGATTGACGTTTTGGTTGAATAATATTATACCTTGGAATATTTTATATGAAATTGAATCACCTACCCCGGAATCTCTGGTTCTTCCGTGTAGCAAGGTTCCAGCTCGTTAAGTTCATACCATGATGCGACATCATCCGGCCTTGAAATAGATTTATTTCTAAAATAATTCGAAAGCATTTCTCTCTTGATTTTATACCGAAATATTATCAGAATATTTATCAATAACGGTACGGAAACGTTACTCGCGAATTCGTTACGCTATTCCGCGTTTTTTTTTTTTTTTTTCAAAGTTATCTAAAACATAAAAGCACGGTGATGATAAAAAAAAGTATGTAATAAAAGTTCCGTGTCTTCAAGGCTATACAATTCCGCTTAACATCTTTGCGAAGTTAATTTCTAACGATATAAACTTAACTTTACCAACTATTTTCAATATTAAAACTTCCGATGAAGATCATAATACCGACGTCAGTTTACCAATAACAATATCTTTCTAGCTCAGTACAGATAACTTGAGATTGTTAATTTCTTACTCCACCTGACATTTTGTAAGGCTTTTCATATCGCAACCCGCTAGGATGGGAAATACTTATCGCAGTCTTCCGGCAACCTCGACGAAAACTTCTCCATCTGTACCACGAGCAATGCTATTACTGAATGCAGATTCGTTTAGTGAATATTTCAATCAAATATGAAATGTACGATTATAAAAATTGATCGGTTTTATCCAGTAGCTTTTGTTCGACAAGTTGCACGCATATAATACAACACAATGTCACGAGAGTCCGAATACCTTCGGATTTGTTAAAAAATTGTTGCCAATCGGTTTCACCGGTTAACGTCAACCTTAATTCGCGTTGATACCCATAAAACAGTTGACTGGCAAAATTCAGCTGCTGGATTATCTATAATATGTCCAGATGTATCTGGAGATAGCTCTACTGCACATGCGATCTGTCAGCTATGATACCGGAACGAAATCCCATGAAGAAATCAGTGCCAAAAAATGTCAATTTTACAAACGATAAAACGATAAAACGATACGATCAAAACTGTACAATCACAGAATCATTAATTGCTGATTAGGAGTGCAGGAAATCGTTGGATTGGTTTACCCTTCGCGGTTTTTACTGACGTTTTCTGCGATCGATTTCGCCAATTGGCACATACATAACATTATACCAGCGCGATATCCGCGATTTACAGGTTACGACATTATGAAACGACCGTTGGTGTAATCCGGATAGAAAAGCTGTGCACACTGGAGATATTTAAAGATAAGCTTAACTCAACTTAGCCTGTACATTAGGGTGTCCGTTGTTTCGGTCATTTTGGAATTTCATCCATCCTACCAAAAAAATATGTTCATATTCTGGAATAAAACAAATCCCTGCCAAGTTTGAGCCTAATCTGATAACGTTAACCCCTTCCCCAAACCATTGCAAAATTCACACCCAAAAAACATCGGTTTTTTCCATTTTTTTGTAACAAATTTTTTTTTGTTGGTTAAAATCGTTTATAAAAAATATTTTACCACGTAAGATTGATGTTCATACTTTCTATTAAATTAAAAAAAAAGTTCAAATATTTTGAAGTTCAAGTTGTCAAAAATCATCACTTTTACGGTTTATTCGGCTTCTATTATGATTTTTGACAACTTAAATTACAAAATACTTGAACTTTTTTGGAATTTCTTTTTTTCTACATTTAATAGAAAGAATGAACATCAATCTTACTTGGCAGAATAATTTTTTTGATCGATTTGAACCAGCAAAAAAAAAATTTGTTACACAAAATGGAAAAAAACCAATGTATTTTAGGTGTGAATTTTCAACAGTTTTGGGGTACGAGTTAACGTTATCGGATTAGGCTCAAACTTGGCAGTGATTTTTTTCCCAGTATATGAACATATTTTTATTTTTTTTGGTAGGATGGATGAAATTCCAAAATGACTAAAATAACGGACACCCTACTGTATACATACTGCAATATTATTCGTTTTCACAAGACATCTTTTGCCAAAATCTCTCGGCGTTTTTATGAATTCAAAAACAAGTTTCGATTTAAAAATTTCAAGACTTTTTAAAGACTGCATTCTCTTGTCAAACTAAAATAGCAAAATCGAGAGAAATATGTGTTTCGTTTCGTTTTTTACTCCCTCTCGCTGCGAAATTAATCACCTTACTCCACTTTTCACTTCAATGGAAATGATCTGTATTCCTACTTCGAATAGACTGAGCATGAATTCGCATAGTCCAACAATATGTAAAGCGATGTGTATCCGTTCAGGTAATTGGAAATTATGTTGTGACGATTCTGTGTTGAAGTGGCTATCTTGACGCGTTGAGTCCACTCTGGGATTCGCAACTGAGTTCATAGGTCCCCACTGTCCCTAGAGAGAAATAGATCTACTCAAACTGATTTCCAAATAACAGTTGGGCCAAGACTTCGACGCTGACTAGTCTGCAGGACGTTTGTTGCTTTTGATTCAATCAATTTAAAAATAAATTATCGTTCTTCTGTTTCGAGAATGGAAATTATCGAATTTGGGTCAAACTTGACATGAACAATTTGTAGGTACCTACGTAATTCTCATGTATATAATATAATTGCTGATTTTTTTCAACCTTTTTGAATATGTAAACGTAACAGTTTGCTGACGAGAAACTTTTAAGTAGCGACGAACTTGGAACCTTAAAAGCACCGGGTCACCCTTGCTGCTTAACGTTATTGAAACACTACTGCGTACGAATAAGCCGTAAAAACTTGAAAGTTCTTTAATTTTCATTTGACATTACTTCATTAGATTTTCAATATTGAAGGGTTTGGGTTCGCTGCTGGGGAACGAAGAAGTAAAAATGAATAAAAATTGTAATTTAATAATACGTTACTAAACTCGCCCTGGGACTCGTACTTCGAGTTCAATTCGTCTCGTGTTTCCTTACATCGTAAGAAACACTCTCACGGGACATGCGAATAGAACCTTCAAGTACCTGCAGCAAAGCGAAGTACTTACACTTAGTATTCACGATTTAGCAAAATAACCAGAAAATATGAATATGCAGAAATTTCGAAAGCCTTTGCGCACACGATGCTATATGACTGAAGATAAAATCAAACGATAGCTTTTCAGTTTAATGCATTAAAAATTTTCGCCGCATATCTGAGCTTCGGAATGTCGCGATCAATCACAAGCTCGAAGTAAGTAGGTACAGGGTACAGGAGATTTAAGTTAAAATACGAGAAATCGTAAAACTTTTATCTTCCTTTCCGCACAGCAGCAGCCTGAAACCCATATACCTACCTACCTATACATATTTTCGATCAAACTCGGAATTTATTTAACGATCTCTCATTTTTCGGTGACCCGAACGGTTTTTTTTTTTTTTTTCTTTTGATTTTTTAGCCACGTTGAATTCAATTCTAATCTTTTCACACGCAACAACTTGTATACGGTACCAGTAAAATCTTACAACCCTATTGAAAATTATAACGTTCGAAAATATGTATGCCCAGTGAAAGAAAAAAAAAAAAAAAAAAACTACCGGAGTCCAATTCTTTTTGATAAGGGTGTAAGGCAATAAAAAAAAATATTGGTACTCAAGTCGGGCGACCGTTATCGTGCGGGACAAACGTATATCTGTTGGAGAATTTTTATTTCTGCCCACGCACGAGAACTGTATTATCTATAGCATACAAATGGAAACATAATACATAAGCATGGAGGTAATGCATAACACTTTGGTGCATGTGGCGCCGTGCCCATAGCCATCTAGCCGACTGGTATTTTCATTTTGGCCATTACTTTTCACTAGCAGTTTAGTTTTATATGAAATCCAACTCCTTTTGATGTCACTACTCGTTATCTTCAACCAAGTGGTAAAATCGAATAAGCCGAATTCAAAAACGGGGGGTTTGCGGTAATATGCGTAAAACCCTCCGCACTAAACGTTCGTGATACAATTTGTGGAAAGTAATTGGAAATTTTCAGACAAAATAATAATAATAATAATAATAATAATAATAATAATAATAATAATAATAATAATAATAATAATAATAATAATAATCGTAATATGAAAACAAAGTAAAAAAATAATACAGTGGATCTGAACGCTGGGCAAATCCTATCAGACCGCTGTGTTCATTTTATACCGAAAGCGTATTCCCCCTTTTACTCCGCATTGTTACTCACAATTGTGTTAAAGTTTAACCAAAACGCAAATAACGATAATTTAGCCCCTGCAGTTCAAAAGATTATAGTATAGTCATAGCAATTTGAGTCTTGCGTCAGTGGTGTATAGAATTTTCTTCGGTTAATGTATATCTGCAAATATCGTATAAAAAGTGAAAATTAATTGAGTCATAAAACTGTAATCAGATTCGAGAGAGAAATTTGAATACCTATACCTATACTGTAAATGTTTTCGCGAAAATTTTCATTCATAAATCATGGAATTTATTATACATTTGAACGCGTTGTTCAGACCTTTGTCAATATCCTTTTATAAAATATTTATGAAGTGACCTACCTACATCTTTTTGAATTATTACGCTATACGAACATCAGCAAACTCGCTATCTCTGAGAGAGTGGAGGCTCAGAGACGTTATTTATAATTTGAAGAAAGAAGAAAGACGGAAAGGGTGGCTCAGTTTTGCCAAAAAAAAACAGAGAACACTCAGCTCACACTCCAAGTCGAATAAATCTCCGAATTTCGGTTCAATTTTTGTATAAAATTAAAGTGAGGTGAATTTCCACTGAATTTTACAATTTTGAACATTGAAGAAAACATATCCGCTCATTTGACCCGAGCTTCACGTACCAAAAAGTAGATATACACACCTGTAGAGCATTCCACGTCAACCATCTCTATCTCCAAAAAAATATATCGAATCGCGGTTGAAATTAGCTGAATTGTAGCCCCATCCAATTTCACTCTGTAGGTATAATACCAATTCATTTATCAAATGAAATTGAAACAAATACCTATATGTGTTCTCTTCACGAGCATTTTCAAGAGGAAGCACGGTGAGCTTTTTCCAGAATTATGCTGAGGGAAATCGGAGGACCTGAAATCCAAGAAAAAATTATATAAACATCTATCACACAAATTCAGGGTTATCATGAGGGAAAAAAGCTTTCCGAACCGCGCATTTCGAAATACGTTTATTTGAGTGTGGGAGGAGTTAGAGGATTCCGAATCGCGCAAGGACAGTTGAAAATTTAACACCCCATACTCCGTTAACCTTTTGCAATAGGGGTGAATGGATTGATAAAACTGAAGTCCGATAGGGTGACAATTTAGCCAATTTTGAACAGAATCTGAAAATATGTTTTTTTGAGCTGAGAACGGTTGACCTGGAATGCCCTATACACTAACACGTACTATCCAACCTACTGCCAGGATACGGGATCAAAGTTGTAAAATACATTCCTTCTGCCCATATCGCGTGGGTAATGTTACTTGAAATTCATGCAAATAGCCACGACTACGAGATACCGCAGAAAGTTTACCTAAATATTACACGCGGTGTACGAGCTGCGAAAAACTGGCCATCAATTTTGCGGATATCAAAAGGCAAAAATTATGTAAGTACTTTAAAGTGGGTCTTGGTGGCGTTACCAAAATTTACCAAAAATTTATTCATAAATTATCAAAAAACTGTTTCATGCCATTGAAAGGCCTCCTGCTGTTATTCAAATCTGAAAACCTGCAATTGGCAAGAAAAGTAGAGCGGTATAGAAAATTGGGATAAATTAACCGTAACTTACAATTTTTTTTGTCTTTTTTGCTTTTCTGATTATAAGACGACCCGAAATTTTTCTCGTCCATTTGACCGGAATATCGAGACAGTTTGAGAGTTACCTAACCGCAAACTGCTACACTATACAATTGAAGACGTGATATCTGAACAAAGTTTTGGCAAAAGTCAAAAGAGAAGAAAGAACGAAAAAATACGCGAAACGAGTTCCTTGGTTTTGCCAACTAATTCGGCTCACTTTAATCATCAAAGAGTCCCTGAAGATATGTGGGGATGACCAACCTCCGTCCCTGACCACTTGCTGGAGTCTCTTTCTGGTATACCTATTTATATAGGTTGTTTGATAGAATTGGCTGCAGCCGAGTGTCTACTGAGAGTACAAAAGCCACGGTCCAAGATCCAACTGTCCAATCAGGGCTTCGATGTAGTGAGAAAAGCAGAAAACAATCCTATCACGGGTTGAGCCATTTACGGAGCGGAAATTATCGAAGATATTCCGTGAAATGGGCGAACTTTATCATCGATTAACTTTTGCGATCTACTCGAATTTCGCGTAAACTCAAGTGCAATCTTTTTCAGCAAAACTATAAGAATAGACGAAAATGACGTACTTACATACAGGAATCTAAATTTTCCACAAGCGTCGTTGATACTTGCTGAAACTAGCCGAAAGGGAAAATTTTTTTAAATTCTTGGGGAAAGGTTTTCACGTTATGAGAGCTCGCAGGTTAGAATACAGCTTCGTAAATCTTCATCAAGGCACAGTGAGGTGGACCGGAAGCAGTCTGCACGGAGTCCATGTGTCGCTCGCTGAATCAGAGAGTCTTGACTTTGGACTGGAGCGCGAGGGAATATAAATAAACCGGGTAGCAGCCGTGCAAAGCACGGGCCAAGTGCCAGGCGAGGTTTATACCCTGGTTCTCGGTGGTGCCACAAATTCACCGTTTCCCCTTTTAGCCCATGACGTTAGACACCAAAACTCTGAGAACTATCCGACTCCTGGCACAGTCCATCTTAATTCGAAACCAGCTAAACCTGAATGCCCTATTCTCTTTCTCGTGAAAGTGTCGTATTCATTCTTACCACGTCTCGATGTATGAAAGCGATCCATTTTTTATGTCTTTTCAATCAAGAATGAAAGCCATTTGATGGAAAAAATTCTCAGGATACGAGCTACAGATGTAGCTAATATCTGTAATCGAAAAGGACGTTAAAAAATCATAATAATCAAGCTCAGACGATTTTTTGACAATTTTTGGAAGACCAAAAACCTTAGGACGCCTTAATTGGCATGGAATAACCCATAGACATCATTCCTGAATAAACATCCAGTGGGAGTCTTACAGCTTTACGTCACAACGCCGTGATATTATTCCTGTGATTCATGGGTAGCTCTGAAATCAGTTGTAATTCGGTCCTAAGATG
This sequence comes from Macrophya alboannulata, assembly GCA_949628255.1. Taxonomy (NCBI): domain Eukaryota; kingdom Metazoa; phylum Arthropoda; class Insecta; order Hymenoptera; family Tenthredinidae; genus Macrophya; species Macrophya alboannulata. The sequence continues at coordinate 13,658,854 of OX451209.1, forward strand.
ATTGGCAGCAGCTAATTATGCCAGAGCTATTAAGTCGAAGGATCAATCGACCACGTAAGTAGATGAATAGCGACTATTATCACTATTACCTCCGTTGTTCGGTTCTATCCTACCGGAAGATACTATCTGTATCCAATTAAGCCTCACATGCATTACATGCGGTATTGGAGGAGTAGGGGTACTTAAGTAAAACCGCCATTTTATCTCCACTATTGAGGATATTACCGAAAATCGTTCAAATCCGAAGCTTCATGGCTTCAAAAGGAACGGATAACATGCAAAGCAAACTTTTGACATCGACACTCATAGATACTCAATAGGGTGGACGTTGAATACTATCTCGAGGAGTGAAGCCTTAAGTTTATAGACAAAAAATAGATAAAAATTTTGGCCCCAGAGCGAGATTTTTAAAATGAAATTAACCCGTGCCGGTAAGGTCTCAAAGTTTCCCATTTAAAACACATGCATTTTTACGGATCTCAATTCGAAAATTCACTGTGAGGCCAATTTTAATTCAAAAAATTCCAAACTATGTGAAAGTATCAGGTATGTGTACTACTACATGGAGAAAAATCGAGGATATCATAGTGTTGAATCTGCTCATGATCCGACTCCAAAATAAAATTCTTGAGCATTTTGGTTCGGAGTGGAATCATGATCAGATTCACCGGTATGATATCCTCGATTTTTCTCCATGTAGTAGTACACATACCTGATACTTTCACATAGTTTGGAATTTTTTGAATTAAAATTAGCCGCACAGTGAATTTTTGAATTGAGATCCGTAAAAATGCATGTGTTTTAAATGGGAAACTTTGAGACCTTACCGGCACGGGTTAATTTCATTTTAAAAATCTCGCTCTGGGGCCAAAATTTTTGTCTATTTTTTGTCTATAAACTGTGGGGCTTCACTCCTCAAGATAGTATTTAACGTCCACCCTAATACTCAATGACAATTTCGAATATCTTTGAGTTTTGATTTCCAAAAACAGTTCAATCATTTGGATCCCTTTCCAGTTTTCAACTGCCTGGTCATACCTAGTATTTCACGATTAGACATGGCTTGTGGATTTGTCTTGATCTTGTCGAAACTTTTTATGCTCTGATAGAAACAAAAACTGTGATATCTCAGATAAACTGAATAACTTTATATACCTGATATAGCGTTTAGATTGTGTCTGTTTCGGTTTACAGCCATGAAGCCTTTGCCTGAAACATCGCTCCGGCACTTCCGAGATAGGAGAGTTAATAGAATGGCGAAACTTGAGTGCCTCACACTATGAACCTAACCATGAGTGGCAAAAGTTCTGTAACATGATATACAGAGGTCGGGCAATCAATTGCGTAAAAGTATATATGGCTGCAATGCATGGTGTTGAGAACTGCATAGGAAGGTCCAATATAGCGGTGATACACGTATGTACATATGCGAGGGATAGATTCGCTTTGATTCTCACCTTTCGTTATTTATCGTTTTATTTCCTAGTGTCAGAGGATGCGGTGCACTAAATAACAAAACCAATCGATACCTTTTATCAATTCCATTGGGAATATCGAAGAGCGAGTTGAGTTTCGGTGCATTTATTATGAGCAGGTGTATATTTTATACATGCATTGTACAGGGATAGGTACTAGCGAGTATGTAACTACTATCGCTGCTGCCTGATAAAATTACGTAGCGTTATAAGCCAGGTTAAACGGTTACGGAACGTGATTACAGAACAGTTTTGTTGATAATTGTCAATTAAAATCCCATCCGATATTCTCTGTACCTCGACAGGTGTATGTATATGAATATTTTGTACCTTTTGGGAATTTGAAAAAGGGTAGGTGTGTATGTACTATATATGCCTATACGAGCTCGATAACGCAACGTAACGTGGAGTCCCTGTTACTCCTCGCAGCTTCACATTCGGTAACTTATCTCCGAGGCGGGTCGTTAGTTCGTTGACGAGTTATATTACATCGAGATGACGAACCTATCCAACGTACAGTAACGACAGGCTTGACGTGGCTGTAACTTCACTTTAGTAGAATCAGCCGAGACTACAGATATACCTTTGGGCTTTGAGCTTTGGTCTAATAGCTTGGGAATTGCATCGAGATCAACCGATCTTCGAAGCGTTAAAAAATATAGCCTGTCATTAGAACGTCGTTTTGCGTTTAACAACCTGATTTGAAACTTAAAAAAAAAGAAAGCTTGCGGACAAATCTTCTTAAAATTACTTACCCTCAACACATATCGAGTGCAACCTCTGCAGGGCTTCGGAATCTGGTACAGAACATAGAAGAAGGAAAAACGGGGCATGGACAAGAACGGTGTTGGACCTAAGGCGCGCGTGCTGGAGTACCGGCTCAACGAAGAAGGGCATCAAAGTCTGAGAGCGTGTGAAAAGCTCAATTATCTGTCGTTAACCTTTTAGCATTTTCCGCTACGCAGCACGTCTTGAGCTTCACATTGCGCAAGCTTTGTTCTTTTTCTTCTTTCTTTTTTTTTTGTTTTTCTTTCCTTTTTTGCTACATGTGCAAGTGCCAACTGAACGACATTCGCGTCTTTGAAGTCGAGTATTTTATACTATTACTCCATACTCAGAATCTCCAAGAACCCCAACCCACAAGAGTTCAGTTGAAATTCAATCCGTCGCTATAATTACACACGTTCGCTTCAAGTTCATTACATTCTGTAGTAACAATTAAAAAGTTAAGTGCAATAAGGGTACATTCAGCCCTATCACTACGATCTTCGCAAGGAGGGAAAAAGGCTTACATTTCAACAATTTATTTTTCTCAATCAGTGATATTTGCTGTTACAGTCGATATAAGGTCTCGCTATCGTACCGCGACGAGACATGCCTGAAATGAAGAACGCTTCTCAGTTCTCTCAAAACGTGAAAATTCGCTGTAAAAAATGCGCTCATCGGATCGAACTCCTAAATTAATGAAATTCATAATGATCTGTTCAATCCAGCCTTGAGAAACTGTGTGTCTTCCGATAAATGGAAGGAATTTATCTTGAGCCACAGTTCAAATAGTTTATATTTCTGGTTTCAGGGTTGGCGTAACAACGCTTGGGCAGTGACTATAGTTTTCGCTCTCGGGAGTTGGATTGGTCGTGTGGGTCCACGACCTGCCGGTGGTCAATCATCGCTTTCATCGACTCGCGAGAGATTGGAAACAGTTCGACAAGTGCTGGCGGAAGTCCCCCTCATAGACGGTCACAACGATCTGCCATGGAACATTCGAAACTTTGTCCACAACCAGCTGGCAGAGTTTGAGTTCGACACGGATCTTCGCCAGGTTGTACCCTGGAGCAAAAGCGCCTGGAGTCAGACAGACTTGCCCAGACTACGCCAGGGTATGGTCGGTGGTCAGGTGAGTGATGGGAGAAAATATTTTATTCATCAATTAAATGGATTTCAGGAATATAATATCAACGCTCGAATACGCTCTGATTTCGCAATGGAGATAATGCCTCGTGTAAGGAACCAATTAAGAATGGCGTCTGTAATTATAGCTCGAGATAATAGTGGAGCTCTTCTGTAAGCCGCCGAGTAGTTGCATTCTGGGTGTCTCTTTTGTCCTTATTCCGAAGATTTATTACTGGATAAATCTTGAAACCGAGAATTAAAGGTGGTCCATTGACAATAAATTTTCCACCAGAGGTCGATAAGCCTGCATCTCTTCTAGCTGCCGTCTTTGCTGAGAGTTACCTTGCATTACAGAGCTTGCGCGGATAGTATCTGCTGGCACACAAACAAGACCATTTTAAAAGCTCTCTCTGATCCCGACCGAAGAGAATTCGTTTTTCCTTAAGCTTTGATGAACATTTCATTATAACATTACTTTGCACGACTGCGTTCAACGGATTAACTGAGTTACAATCATAAAGGTACACGCATAAAATGTCTGTCTACAATATTTCGAATCAAATGCAATATGAATAATTCATACATTTAGGTAGTTCCACTTTTTTTTCGTATCTAAGCTTGCAGTTTTACGTTAGTTTTAAGCAGAACAATCTTGACTACATGGTTAAACACCCAACCCATTAGCCAAACGTTGGCAATTAGCTGCGACGGTTGCTCGCATGAGATACAGCCAGATTTGGAGAGAATAAGAACCGTAGATAATGGTAGCTACTCTCATATCTGCAAACGTTTCAGTTTGACTTTAAAAGAATATATATGGAATCTCTCGCTACCTAAAAAAAAAAAAAAAAAAAAAAAAATGCTGTCGTATGGTAGATATGTATAGCCGAAAGATAAACGAAGATACAAGAACCAAGACGAGCACCAAAGCACGTATGTACTTCGTAAATATTGGACAAACATAGTCCAAGTCACGAACTCGCGGCATGATGCCAAATTTTTCTAGAGACGTGGGAAATTTTGGAAATCTATAACCATGCGGCGAAAAATAAATGCTTGAAATAATCGATACGAATTCGTGGCAAAAAGTCTGTTAAGAGAGTTCAGAAACGAGCATAGATAAAGTGACGATAAATTAAACACAAAAAGAATAAAGTAGTCACGTGAGATAGTTACAGAATTAGCTGTGCATAATTTACCCAATCGGGATCTATTTTCTGCAGCTACTAATGGAATTTTCAGATAAATATCTGACATATCTTGATACATAAATTCTAAAGATATATTCATTATGAAATTCCGATCTATAGTTTCAGCGGTCTGCTTGTAATAGAAGCACGGATCTCTCTGCGCTTCAGCATACTTGCTATAAGAAATTGATACTTGAACGAGATTTTCCTAAAGATGGAACAACGAGACATCTTCTCATATCTGGGAATCTGGTTTCTTTTCTTGACATCAATCTGATCAATTGTTCAATCCGAAAATATAGCCATACGAAGCTCATAGGTTTTTCCGACCTTAAGAAGACCAGTACAGCTTGGTTTGAGAAATTTGGAGTACTCCAAAATTTATTTATTTGTCAACCAAAGTTTATTTCACATCAAAAACAAATTTTCTTCGAATAACTTTGTCGTAAGGTTTCAGGCACATCGTTGGCCCAATTCAACCTCTTAAGGTCTTGCTTTCTTCGGACAGCAATTCTACATCCTATGAACGTCGGGATCGGTAAAAAAAAAATTCATGTGAAAAGTTACGGTCAATTATCCAAAATTTCCAATATTTAGACTACTAATTTGCAAATAACTTGGCCAACACAAAATTGTGAAAAAAATTCTCTCGTAACATGATGAGGATTTCTTTTCTGAACAAAATGAGCCCTCAACGACCTTAATCGAAACAACGATGTGCCCGAAACCTTACGACAAAGGTTTTCAAAGAAAATTTTTTTTTTATGTGAAATAAACTTTGGCTGAGAAATAAATGCATTTTGGAGTACCCCGAATTTCCAAAACTAAGCTGTACTGGTTCCCTTAATTCCTTTTTACCAAATTTAAGAGCCCATCGCCAGTACTATTTCTATAGAATTGAAAATATACAATTGATATCCAATTATTCTAGCCACCACAATTTTACTGGCAAGGTATATATAGTGTGTTTCCGCTAATTAATTGGTACGTTGAATTATAGTGTTGGGTATTATATTTTTTTACCGGGATTTTTAACGAGCTGCATTGAAAGCACGGCGTTACATAGTTATTTTGCACGGCTGAAGCTTTAGGCTTTGAATTGAAATGGAAATTCGTGTTCGGAGAGCACCGAAATCCAGTATTTCTGGTAGGTTTTTTTTTTCGATAAACTATCTTATAGGAAATGATAAATCCTCGAAGCTCACTCTCAGTCGTGAAGCGTATTTTGAAGAATTCGGCTGCACTGTTCGACCGGGATTATTGTCGACACAGCGATATTTCCAGTAAGACACCAGAAGAAAGCCATTTCAAACTGAAAACTAGAACAATACATTTCAGAGTTGAGAAAAAGAGTCATTGCGTCGAGTGTTATTCCATTAAAAAAATTCTTCTATGCAACGCTGCAAGTTTATCTCTCTTTATTCCACCACATCTATCATGCCTAAGCCTATCACTTTGAAAATGTTCCGGGCCATGAAACCTCAAAACTTAATAATCCTAACTTTCCTTTGGCGTTGGATTCCCCTTGAGTCAAAGCATCCCTATAATTACTTCATAACAGCCACACCGTATCAGATATAATTATAGAAATATGAAACTTGGGAACTTTCACATTATCATGTTTAACGATTTTTTTTTTTTTTTGTTATCGAAATAAATCGCAAAATTGTACGTTTCCGCGTATACATGGAATAGTGAAAACTTTATACAGATATTACAAACTTTGACTCATCCTTGACTTGGGCATCTGATCAAAAGAAATGCTGCCGTATGGTTGCATCGCACAAAAGCTACCCTAAATAAAAAAAAAAATGAAAAAAAAACTAGGCTACGATGAAAATTCTATGGCTACCAGCGTTTTGTTTACGTGAAAAACAAAAGGACACGTAGCAAATGAAAATATAACCTGAGTGATGAAGCTAACGAGGGCGTACTCTTCCATATTCCATGCACACGTACATTGAACGTAACGTAACGCAACATGCATACATCGCGTTGATTCTTCACATTATTTGCGAAAGCTTCCGAAAACTGGGTTACCTGATAAACAGACTTAAATTTTTCCTTTCGCCGAAGAACACTCGACTGCTCTCCGACTCTTATTTCCTTAGGAAAATGTAATGTGCACTCTATCTTTACTATCGACTTGAGCTCAGTATGTACTTTGCCGTCAATTCACACTTGACGATCCTGAAGTAGGTAAGTGCATGGGTAAAGTTCCATGGGAAATTTTCGTACAGTTTTATAGCAATTGAATAGAAAAAATAAAAATAAAAAAAAATAAAAAACTGGCCACCCGTATTCCGATGATCGATATTTTAATTACTAAACCATCCATGGGCGCAGACGATTTCGGAGAATAAATAAAAACAAATAAATAAATTAAAAATTGTGTTTCAAACCATCACAGTTTTGATAATTGAAACAACGGTAGCAATTACCTTTGTCCCTGATAAACTGAAACAATTTTGCGAATTTAAATTGCACCATCGTTATTCCCGTCCACTACCAAATTGTACAGGTAGTTATACGGGCTTGTTTCGTTGAGCATGAACATGTCATTAACGGGAGTGCGAAACAATGTACGAACAAGTAATACGGCCGTGAAAAAAAAATATGGGATTGTTATCGGTTAATAAATGATATAATCAGGCGATTAGAACAACAATTCAACAGATTTTTCGCAAATCTTTGACCCTGCGATCGCAAATTCCCGGCCGGTTTCTACATCCGGGTCAACATCCGTATAAAAAATATCTTCGAACTTTCACATATTTTTTCGTCCAAAATATTCCAAAAGTTACCGAATCGATGCCAAACGGGTTACACCGACGTGGAATAAATGTTAATAATCGGACACTGTTTCAACAACGGTATATATTTGCGATGAAAAGATGCAATTTATTCATCCGAAAACTCCCCGTGTGACATATGCGAATGCAAGGCAGAAGTCGGTAGCGGGATATAGGGAAGCCATTCCAGAACCCAGAATATGGAAAGAGCTGTCAACAAAGTTGTCGGAAGAGGAGCACAACGGATTATCCAAGGTGTGCACGTATGCACTGTCAACTTACGAAATATGTAGAGTAATGCAGGATAAATGTACTACCTGCATACGTACGTTGGAAAAATTTCATGCGAAGCTGAACGTTTTTTAAAAAATTTTATCTACCTTGGATTCAAATGTGAAATAGTTCTTTCGAAAGAGAAATAGTGATTTTGAGTTGTTTTGTTTTTTTTGCAAAATATGCCAATTATATCAACTCGTGAATTAAAGTAAATTTCGATTAAATTTTCTAATCTACCTCGAGTCGATGCTGCACCGCAATACTTTGGTAATTCTGTATAGCCTTATACTCGTTTCGATGATGTTGAAATGAGAACCCTGTGTCTGCAGTGCCTGCAGCGTAACGTAAGCAAGATTTATTCGGCCCGTGTATAACGTTCGCTGCACAATCAACTCAGAACACGTTTCATCCTACCGTTTCATGCGGCGATAGAAATATAAGTTTTATTCCCTTTTATTTATTGATTCGTTTGCAACACTTTCGATTTTCATTATTATTAGCAGGAACGTATAAATTCTACTTCAGGATTCCGGGCACAAGGAATATCGACGGAATCGGTACTGCAATTTGCCGTGTATATTTTTAAAGCCTGACAATCTATACTAACATATATTTCCGAAATTCATTCTGTTTTAGATTATTTAACGAGGAAGGTGATATCAAAATCGAATCATGGGTCGGGGCTTGTGATCAAATAACAAATCTGCTCTGCCTTTAAATTTGATGAAGCGAGAATATTTAACTGTTTTGGTATATAAAAACGATCGAAGATGAGAAATTTAACGATTCGGTTTCGAGTCGAATTAAAATACATTCACGCATATTAGACTGTAATATTTTTCCTTTTTTTTTCTTCTTCCGGTTGATTATCGGCTACAGCAAGCAGAATAATTTTATACCCTAACTTCATTATTCGATTCACGCTTGGACCTCTTTTAATTTAACTAACTAAGATCAGTCAGTCTTCGCTGCACGTAATCGCGCGCCCTTCAGGAGGCTGAGTGTTTTTGTAATTAGATTTCTTACATTCCGTCTTTTTTTTATCATTAAGTCGCACATCAAAGTACCAAGTCGATACATACAGAAATTCTCTCGTTTCTTCATTCGCATATTTCACCTTTCAACGACCCTAACATTGATTCATAAACTTTTTAGTCTCATACAATAAAAGTTTGACGATTATACCTTCGCAATAATCTTGCGAAAAGCTCGTTTCCAGTCCAACGTACGAAACAATTTGATCTATGTGCTCTCAGCTTACTAAAACTATGCTACGTAGTTATTAAGAGATACCAACCCCGACAGATATTGAAGTCTATTACATTCTGGAATGGCTCTTGCGTTTGCGTCTGCCTCTGTCACCTCTCGCGATAATCTGGCTTGGTTTCTATATCAGGTATATTACAGTCCCATCCCAGGATCAATGGGCTTTGACTATTGTCTATTGAGACTGATCCTATGATGTAAAACTTTGCACAATATCAACGAGGGAACTTGTCTCTACCTATAAGCTCGGATTTTCATCGTATAGAATTTTATTTTCGTGTTAATTGAAAGTGGGAGTAAATCCGAAGAAAGTCATTTGCCTGGGATAAGCTCAAGGTATTTCTATTCAAAATTAGATATTTTTTTCTTTATTTTCTCATCAGCAAAGTCATGATAGTCCTTCGAATTGGATACGGATTTTTTCTCGATTGAAAATATCTGCAAATTACATGATGCATGATCCTTGTAAGCGAGAAGTACTAAAGAAACTAGACTTTCGTGCAGAATTAACGTTTTAAGGTTTTCGTCTCAGGTTCTTGGTAAACAATGGCTCGTACGCAAGATTGCTGAAAACCTTGGGAAAAAATTTCATCCTAATTAAAAATTGTAGGCAGTAATAATTTTCCTTCATTTCCATCCGAGTTCCCGGTGTCTTCTTACATCTCTTTATTTACCCTCTCTGAACAACTTCCGCTAAGTGCAACGGAGGATATTATTCAAGTAAGGGATCTCACACTACCGAAAGACGAAAGCGAGTACTACAACCAAAGTACACTGACGTAAAGCTCTTTGCCGTTAACGCTGAACGATACAGCGCATTCAACAAAAAACGAAATACACGCAAAGGAACAACCGCACGAGCCATGCAAACGACGAAAAATAGGTAAAAGGAAACAAGAGCATCTGGATTCTGTGGTACCTCTATGTTTCCTGTATATTTTCGGTACACTCAAGTATACGTTGTTTTATTCAAGACTCCTTGAACGACAACGATTACTTACTCTATACTTTTTACTCGCAAGAGATCGCAGTTCACCTGAACCCCTGAAAAGAACCTTTTTTTTTCTGATATGTTGTAATTCAGTGAAACCATTGGCAAATCTGTTCAAAAGCTGTAGTTCCATGATGAAGTTTAAAATGTTTTTTCACTCCATGCTGCACCCGCGCCAATCACATTTCGTATGAACCGAAGATCTGCCTTGACAGTCCTTGAAGTACCTCTATTAAATTTTAATAACGCAATTTTAAGCTGAACTCCTTGAACTGAAAGAATGTTTGAATAGTTACACGTAGATCGACCGGACTGTTCAATCAAAGAATCGTGTCTTCGGATGAAAAATTTTCAGGTGCGAAGTACCAGGCGCCTTTAGATGAACTTTCAACGTCATATCAAAATCTTATTAACATCCCAGGAGATTCTGGGTCCCCTGTATTTTCAAACGTTTCGGTACATTTGACTGTCGTTGGTTAATGCAAATATCACACTTCTGAGACTCGAAGGTTTGTTTCCAATTTCTTTATCAGAGAGAAAAAATTTTGCGGGGCCCAATGGAACGAGTCAATCCAGTGCGGTACTTGAGACAAGGTTGTTTACGGTGATCAATAAATGCCTCTTCGTTCATTTAAACAACCGCTTTGTCCTACCAAAGAGAGTTTCGGAGTCGTTGAAACCGACGCGAAATTTCTGTGGCGAAATACTCAAGTGCCTTCGTTAATGAAAGCCTGCGGTCCAAAGTATATTGCTGACGTGTATCAAGAAGTACCGAGTACCCCTAAACCATGAATTCGTAACCTAAGGCCGTCTTGATAGCGAAAGCTGACAACCGCCTTTACCCCTCGACACAATCTGTTTCCGTTAGCGATCCCAGGTACTCAAGAAGCCAGGGTTTACCCAAACGATAAGTGATTGGAGATACCACAATTTCAACTGACGCATGACAGTTCTCAGCCCTTGTTAACGTGAGCGTTTCTGACTTAGATCCACACGGTCTTTATCCTTCGTACGTAGGTAACCTTAATTCCGTCAAAGTTTGGGTATTGAAAATAATTCTGGGGATTTGTCGATTTTTCAGTTCTGGGCCGCCTACGTACCGTGCGAATCGCAGTATCTAAATGCCGTTCAGCTGACCCTGGAGCAAGTCGATCTCATCAAGAGATTGATAGAAAAATATTCGCAACACATGCAGTTCGCCGCTTCGTCGAGAGGTGAGATCAGCTATTATTTTGTACCAATTTTTACACAATTTTGATTATGGACAAAAGAGGTTACAAAGTGTATTCATCTCTTTCAATAAAATTGCCTCAAAGAGTGCTAAACAGTGCCCAACTCTCGAATCACAATCAAGTGAATAGATAACACTTTCCCCAGGTGTGTTAGACCGTATTGGCAGTATCGGCAGACTTTCCCTGGGATATCAAACTGTGATTTTCGGAAAACGAGTCTAATTCGAAAAACTGTTAGTTGGTAAACTTTTTCGATTGCACAATTGGCACAAGTATTATAATACATTGCACTGATTTGACTGTTTTGAGAACTCGAAAGAAGCTACCGAAAATGCTCGTATCTCTCGAGTCTATGATTTTCAATTTAGGTCCATTTTCCTTCGACCTCTTCGACTGCAAGTCGCATTTTTATCCGTTTCCACCTTTATCAATTGAGGTCCCGTACCCCGTAGATCACGGTCAAGGGTGGCTAAGACATTCCAACGTTGTTGCTTCCCCTAGTCCTCCGTTGTCCCACCAACACTCGAACATCTCCACTTGGGAGGAAAACAGACGCTATATATTTCTCTTCTGTCAAGCCGACTTTGGAAGCAATCACCCCGCGCTCAACCCGGAAATTGAGAGGAATGATGAAAAGCAGATTTCGTTCAATAGGCTATAAGGTCAAAATCGCTACAATACGAGAGGCTTTGGCTATACTCAAAGAAAAACAATTAACATTGCAGATCCACGTGCAAAAGTAAAGAAACTTCATTTCTATTGCGACTTTTACACACGTGAAACTATTTTTTAGAAAATGCGTGAAATGGCATGGCATGGTGAAGGCTATGCAATTAAATCCGGCAATTATGTCTGCACAAAGTTAAAATTCCACATCGCGTAATTTTTTTTTGCCACAGTTCTGAATACTTCCAATATTTAACTTTGAGGATTCTTTTTCGAAATTTTTAGGTCAGGACTTCGGTAAAAGAGGTAGAAAAAAAAAATCCTCAACGGTGAATGTGATTCCCGCAGAGAGTACCTACATAAAATCTTCGATCTGGACATCGGAAAGCTTTTAACTGAAATAAAGAACATTTTCAAGAGTGTCTAGAGAACGATTTAACAGAAATATCCTTCGCGTCGAATCCTGTGCTTTTTAACTCATTTCGTTGGCGAACAAAGCCTCTTGGAAGACACCTTGTGAAGTTGTACATCTTTTTTTTTTGCAGTCGCGTTTGCCAATGAGAATATTATGAAACTTTAAAACTAATTGTTACGGTAAAGCAGAATGGAAAAATCAATAGCTTAGATATTGCAGGCCCAACTACGTAGCTATTGACTGTGGCCTCCGAGAGAATTCCTTAATGTATCACGTCTCTCAGCGCTATGATATCACGAACATTTTCGCGACTATTTCTTGGCAATGAAACATTCGGACATACCTTATCCAACGCATCGCATCGAGCGTACTTACCAGAGGTCCAACAGGGCAAGCGCAATCCTCTGCCAACGCCAGTTTCCTGACAAATTTACTTGGTTACCTTTTAAAAAGGGGGAAAGAGATCCTAGCGCCTAAGGGAAATCACGATATATTTTTTTCTTATTCCGAATTCCAGAAATCCTTGAGGCACACGGAAGCGGAAGAATAGCGTCCCTAATAGGAGTAGAAGGTGGCCACAGCCTGGGAAGTAGCCTAGCTGTTCTCCGGACTTTGTACCAACTGGGTGTACGATATTTGACTTTAACACATACGTGCAATACACCTTGGGCGAAGAGTTCCTCCGTTGAACAAGGCGACGGAGAGTCAGGTGTGTATAACTTAATATCAAGATTTCTCTATTTGAACGTTCATTCACGTAAGACCCTTAGAAATTACCCCTATACGAGTTGATATCGAGGCAAGGGAGAGAATCTATACAAGGCTACGAAACACTTCACGAAGGTAATAAGTGAGTAGGTATATCGCACAGGTATATAGGCATGTGTTCAAGGTCCTCGATTATTCCCACTAACTTCATTCCGTGACGCTCGAAGACCGTCAATCACTTTCTTCGAGGGTTCTAAACGCTACTCTTGATTTATGGATCAATCCAATGACTTAGCAACTGATTGTTACTTCGTACTGGTATAACGTAGATGCACCCATTTCGTTCATATGATAGATGAGAAGTCCGGATCTGATTTTCACAATTTTCGTGTTTCGTGAATAACTTACTATCCATAATTTTAATAAAAACAATCCGATGATCTGACAGATCTTCTGGTTTCACATTCGCGAATTTTTCACCTGGGGGAACTTGGGGGATTATCAAATTGTTTCTTAGCACTCTCTAAGGACGAGCAGAAATGATACGACTGCATCACGGGTTATTGTGCAGCATATTGAAGAATAATATTTTGTCGAATAACTCCCAAGAAAATTAGCCGAGGTGAGGGTCATGGTGAGAGCAGTTCACCCTGGGTGGAAAGTTTTGTTCAGTCGGTTGGGCTGATTATCGCATAGCATTAACAATACCCAGTCATAGTAACAGGAGTTGTAATTTTCCGTAGAACAACTTGATTTTGTATGTTTTTGAAACTAGGAACTAATAGAGTTGTTATAGTGAGGGCGTGCACAGCTTGTTAAAATGAGAATTGCGGAAATAGAAGCAGATTTGTATTCATTTTCAAGAACGTAGCACAATAGGAATATGCTGCAGGTAAATATAATGTTGTTAACAATATGGCGCTACACGGGCATCAATAATCGATATTTTTTACGAAATACATACAAGCCCGTGTAATAACCAGACCCTTACCATATATTGTACGTTATTCCAGAACTGTAGAGAGTATCCTGGATTTATTATTCTCAGAATTCCGATTGCAGTCGTTCGTCAAGTACACCCATTATTTGAATTTCAGTCTTCGACAATTTTCCAACAGAAATGTGGCCTTCGATCGCTCAGATATCGTAAATCGTATCGATTTAAAACTCTGAATATGTGACATACCAATTCATAATTCTTCATGACCACGAATCTGCCTCTATTTTAAAAAGTTCCTTTCGAATTCAGAAAAACGTGGATCTTCGACAAGCTCAAACCTTTTTTCATATTTTGACCCTATAAGCTTCTTCTGCAAATACACCCTCGAAATATTATTAAAAAATTAAAGTAGGCCGTTTTTCCAAGAATATTTTTCCTGCAGTACAATTTCGACTTCTAATTCAAATGGGGTGATGACTTTGTCTCGTTAAAAACGCATTGATTGAGCTCGCGATTAGAATTTAGCAATGCTTCTTGTTTTCGACTGAATTATAATTTTTCCAAATTTTCTATACACGTGATGATACTGAGCTTACTTTTATCCAAGAAGTTGATGAAGGGTATAACTAAATAAAAGAGAAAATGTCGTTAATAGCTAATTTTTGTAAATATTAACGTTAAAAAATCGATTTTTATTTTCAATTCCGCAGTGTAGCTACTTAAATTAATATTGAAAGCCGTAGACTGGTACAAATTCGATGAGTCAATAACCGCAAAGAGGGAAAATGAAACACACGCTGCAGGGTGCTAAGAGGCTTCCCTTTGAAAGGCGTCTGACTTCGGAACTGTGACGCCTTTTCTAGGCACAATTTACCACCGAGTCTTTCGACGGTGGAATTCTCTAGTACTCTCTGCCACCCTATTTTCCCTGCTTAACCTCAGCCTCGGTGATATTCTGTAACCAAATCTTCATCTTCACCTTCGGATAATCATCGATCTTTGGCTTGACTTTGATCAAGATACGGTTCGACTACTTCTTTGTAAGTGAACGAAGTTATATATAGGTATATATATACCTATATACTTATATCTTGATCTTAGCGCCGAGTACTTTTGATGGCTTAACTGTGAGGAACTCCTTAGGGTTTTCTCGCCTTACCGAGATTGGTCAGTCAAGTTTTCAGCAACGCGGAAGTTGTCGCTAAATTATAACCATTCGAGGAAAACTTTTCTCTTAAAACAAAAAAAAAAAATTATAAAAAACTGCGAACCTCGAATTCTCGTCGCCTAACAAAAGGACGCTTAATAGGTGCGACGATTCGAGGGTAATTTTGAAACAGCTCTCAAACAAAGAGAGTTTCAACTCTTCAACTCTGTGTACACCGCTTCTCTCTCTTGGTTTCTTTTATTTTTTATTTCTATTTCTATTTCTTATTGTTAAAGTGACGGATGGCAAAAAGTATGATAATAGGATAATATTTGAGCCAGCGCGTTTTGCCCGATATACATATACCTATAGGTATACGAACAAATTCAAACGTACGCAAAAATGTGAACGCGGTGATCCCTCGCGCTTTTTTTCTCACATATTCGTCAGTCGATAAATTTTTATGAAATGTTTCCATCGTGCTGTATCTCGCAAACCTTTGCCTCGTATCGTGATGATGTCCGTATACATGTACGCATACGCACATAGGTATATGGGACGACAACGCCGTGGTGGTCATGTACATACATACTTTTGTATATATGTCGCATACATGAGTCGATCCATCCCTGCAATGAAAATGATATGTAACATCACAACCAGTTGACATAATTTATTTTCATTTCCCCAGCCCCCAAAAAAATACCAAGTGATTACGTTTATTTTTCGGATTTTGTCTACCCAAGAAAAAAGCAGCGTCTTTCGATTTCCTCAATGCTTTTTGACATAGCAAAATTTTGAACTCGCGCATCTGATATATAAGAATCAACGCTGACGACCATATAATGAATAATAAATTATGAATCGACGACACGTTCAATGAAAAAACATGTTAAGTATTGCGATTTCAATTGATACATTTGTA
Organism: Macrophya alboannulata; assembly: GCA_949628255.1. NCBI lineage: Eukaryota > Metazoa > Arthropoda > Insecta > Hymenoptera > Tenthredinidae > Macrophya > Macrophya alboannulata. Next base: position 13,674,770 of record OX451209.1, read on the forward strand.
TATACCGTCTCCCTGAAAACTGTGGAAACCCAAACTGACAATTAACGCGAAATTAAACCGAAGAGAGACCAAAAAATCTAATTATAAATTGAATAGGTTGAGGTGTTTTGTAAAACCCTTGAAGAATCTATGGTATAGGTATATACAGATAACTGCTTTGAATCGGGGGAAAAACTCTTGACCCTTGGTATAAGGAAAAAAAAAAAAAAAACGGTGCTAATTATTCCCACATCACAATGGCATGATCTAAGGTAAAATATATTGTACACGTTCCTCATCAAATTGCGATATGCCATTTATTGTTCCAAACAATGTCATCTCCTCATTCTGAATAATTTTGAAAATTGAATTGCAATTTGTCTCATACTCAAATACCTTGATTCTTGTACCTCGAGGACAATCCTTATACAGTAAATTATTCATTTATTAAATCGTTGATCGTTGTTATTTGTTATCACTAAATTTATGGTATAAGGAGAGAACTAAGCACTCGTTAATTGCTATAGTTATAATAATTATGTGAATGATATTTTCATGGAATAAACTTGAAAACGTAACACACCATATTGTTCCATTGTTTCTTTGTTTCCAAAATTCGACTTTGGAGACTGCTTGAAGTTCTGAAAAGCGCCTAGAAAGGGTCGGCACAAAGACTCTTGCTTTTACTTTCCAAAGTACAAAAAGGTGTAATTTACTAATGAGAAGCTGTACGATTATTCAGAGGTCATGTTTATATCTTACATTGCGAATTCGTTTCTTTTCTGTAAATGATGATTCCTTGGATCATAGAATCATATTTTTCTATCCAATGCTTTTGATATCCTATTACACCCACGAGTCAGGGATGTGTTTCAAAATACACCATAAAGAATCTGTACGACAGTTTCCCTTATCTCCTGAAATAAAAGCTATTGTATGCTGAAGAAAAATTGTTTTTTATTTGCCCTGTAGAGATTACGACGAATTTCAAATCCATGCAAGCTTACATATTCGTAATACATGATTTTTTTTTTTTTTTGGTTTTTTCGTTATGTTTCAGGTGGAGGACTGACGCACTTTGGTAGATCTGTAGTTAGGGAAATGAATAGATTAGGAATGCTCATCGACCTGAGCCATACAGCCAGAGCCACGATGCGAGATGCGCTTGGAGCCAGCAAGGCACCCCTTATATTTTCCCATTCTTCGGCATTCGCAATTTGTAACTCAACGAGAAACGTACCTGACGATATTCTCAAACAACTGGTGAGTCTTCCCGTTATATTTGAAATATGATAATTTATTTCAATACTCTTAACGAGTTAGCCGACGGTTTCTCACCAATATAGTTATATCCACTACTCTCATCTCACTTTATTTTAAACAGCTTTCAAACCTATAGCGTTTACAAAGAGTAACGATGGTGAATAGGAATTTCTAATCATGCCGGACACAAGTTGCATGCGATTTCGTCGGATAGAGGACACGCTACAGCAATTTTATCCAAGTTTATAATTTTTTTTTTTTTTTTTAGATATCAGGATCATTGCAGAAAAAATTGAGACAAATGCCATGATCCCGAATTGCTACGTTGTCGATGAACTAATTGCTAGATATCACGCTTCAATATTCATGACTAATGCGAAAGGTACGATGTTAGGCTCCCCCATGTCCGATTTTTGGACATTGAGGAATTGCTATCGATTATTCATCGTTTGCTTATGGTGCTCACCCTTTATATTTCCGATAATACGATACCTCGTGATCGTTTCATCTAAAATTGATCAATTTAAGTTCATGAAATTTTATACTTTCCAAATTCGGAAAATTGGGGTCGATTAAAAACGGTCAAATTTTGGAAAATAAATGGAATAAAAAGCTGAAGAAACTTTCTTAGAATCTTCACGTTTCTCGCTATTTTCCAGAGTAGATCTCAATATAATTCTTTATCGAATCATGTTACTCTCTCAATTTGAAGATTCTGATCTTAAACGCGATTGGGTTGAAAATTATTTACCTCACGTATGCCGTATAGATAATAAAAAAATATCGATTCCCTTATGAACGGACTGTTATTCGGGGGGGCAACCCTGAATTTAGATCTGCAATGTTAGGGATATTTCAGCGCGCCTCAAAGCTCGATGAATTTTTTTTTAAGAACCGATTCCCATTCCCGAAATTCTTTGAATAAGACAGATGAAGGTGTCGTTTTCTCCTTTTCTATGCTCTCGGTTCATTTGGATGAACGAGATTTGATATTTTTCACCGCAATTTGCCGAGATTAATGATCTCGGAGGTGCAGATTAACGGCAGTCGCGAACGATGCACTTATATCCGCGACCTAATTTCTTCCGTAAATCAAATGTGCCTCGAATGCAACGTCACCCTTGTAAGTAATTGTATTAGGAACCGAAATGATCAGGTAACAATGAATACCTGAAACTTTTAATGGATTGAATGGGGTAGGACTTGATCTTGATCGCACGATTACTTAAACTTATCTTAAATAACGTAACAGCGCAAGAGCGTTGAAAGTGGGTGGAAAACCGAGACAGCGCACGTGTCGCGAGCCTTAAAACTTTCACCATCCATTACATCAAATTCCGAACAGAGTACGCTTAAACCCTTCTAATTAATTAATTCACGTCGGAAGTAGGTATATACGCGGGCTACAGTAAGAAATATTCTGACTCACAAATAAACGGAATCGATATAATATTAATAATATACCTTTTTAATAATGAGCTTAGGAACACGGTCGAAGGTGTTTCCGTAATCCATTAAACGGAGAATTAATGAAACACACATTCTACGAAACATGATCTCAAATGGAATGGAAAAAAATGGACCAAAGGTTAAAACCAGAGCATGAAATTTCCCACTCTCCAACCCTTGGCCGCCTACGAAGTGAAAGATAATTACCCAACTCGGGTGCTAGAGTCCTAGAGGCCGAAGTTTAAATGGTTTCAAACAATTACCACGGCCAATTTCTGTCTATTACCCAGTTTTCTACTCCATTAGAGTCTCGGGAAACCTTTCTTCTCTTTACTCTCCAGTCTCTACCTCTCGTACTCTCTATCAGTCCCGTGGACCCACCCTAAAATCTCCTAGAACCTTTCCGTTTGCTTAACGACACTTAATCTGCCTCCCTTAAATCCGTAGGTACATGAGTAGGACTGAAATATCTATCGAGTAGTTGGAATTCGCTGTTGAACCTGCGACCGCTCAATGCCAGGACCAAAGCATCGATCCGTTAGAAATTAGGGTTCAGGGTTCGTTTACGGTTCAACTAATTTTTTCCCATCGGTCTTACAAGTGCAGGCCTTCGAAGTCGAGTCTAATTTTCTTTCCACTCAGGTTAGTTAGCAAAGCAACAACGTTTTCTCTGGGACCTTCTGGTTTCGCATTTTTTGTTAATCGACGCGACTTTTCTTCCATAAACCGTAACGTCACATCAATAATTGTTTCAGGTCCATGAGGATAAGAAATGTCTTTTCTCCTTTTCGGCATATAATGTACGTCTATAATAATAATAATATAGTATACTTTCGTTCTGGGGCTAAAAGAAAAGTCCAATTAATTACAAGAAGACGGGAATAGTCGTCTTGTGATCACTTTTCTTTGTTCTTACTGCAGAGTATAGCATTAGCAAAAGAAAACGCGTTTCCACTTGCACCAGCAATGATTAGGATAAAGAACCGGTTAATCAGCGAATAATTGAATGACAATTCCTAATAAATAAAATAAACTCAATCTACCGTAAAAACTTCTGTTGGTTTGACAATTTTTTATCGAATTGTCGAGCATGTACGAAGATTTTTTTCGACAGATTGAGGCTTCGAACGTGCGTAATAAATTCAACAGTTTTATTCAAACTTTGATGAACAAAAAAAAATCTTATCCCGGTCAAGTTCGTAGCGTGAAAACGGAAAAGGGGTTTCAACCGAGAGAATTCCTGATTAGAACAAACTTCAGATATATTCAGTTGAGTATTGGAATAATTTCAGACAGGGGTGCTTGTCAGTTGAATATCTTTGGACCGAAATTTTTTTTTTTTTTTTTTTTTTTAGAATTGAGTAGACTAGGAACACTTTTTGTGAAATTACAGAAATATTGCGGATATCAATTTCGCGAGTGTTATCTACACTAGGGCGGTCCTCAAAGAGGTCATTTTTGAACTTTGATCGTTACACCCTCTAAAACTCTTCCAAATAGTTAAAAAGAAAAAATCCTGTAAATCTTTAGCTTTTAATATTAATTTTAACCCGACCCCCAATACAAGACGACAGAAGTTTTAAATATATATTTTTTAAAATCAAACTTTGAATTTTTATAACTTTGGCAATAATTGATGAAGAAATTTTGAAATTTGGTACCAATGTAGTTACTTGTTAGATGTTAGACAGTTATTTTCTTACTTCTAGAGATGAAGAATTTTTTTTTTTTTTCTCTTAATCCTGAAGTAGGAAAATAACTGTCTAAAAATTTTTCCAATGTGCCCTTTCATACATCATATAAGTAACCACATTGGTGCCAAATTTCAAATTCTTTCATCAATTATTGCCAAAGTTATGAAAGTTCAAAGTTTGATTTTAAAGAATACATTTTTTTCCATTTAGAACTTTCAGAGTCTTGGGGGCCGGGTTAATATTAATATTTAGAGCTAAAAATTTACAGGATTTTTTTTTCAACTATTCGGAAGAGTTTCAGAGGGCGTAACGATCCAAATTCGAAAATGATCTTTATCAGGACCGCCCTAATCTACACACAATATTATACACACGACTTATATCCCGAGGGAACAACGCTCATTTCCGCGCGTTTTTGTGCAATTCATCAACTCTTCGTATTCCCACTATACATATATAATTATTTTGAAAACCATATCGAAACTTTTTTGTAATGTAATAATTTTTTGAATATATTACGGATCTCTGATGTTATAAATGAAATCTTTCAAATATCAACATTTCCTCAAGCATTTACCGCTGTTTGCAATCTCGCAAGATTTCCTGATCCCCGTAATCTCAAGACTCCTAAAGCTCCTCCGGCGATTCTATACAGTCTACGATACGTATGTACATACATACATACATACATATACGTATACATGTATGCATCTGCGGAATCACGACGAGATAAACAATCGTAATATAACTCCGTTTGTGCTCTAAATTTAATTTGACGTTTCAGACATTTTTATAGTGACATACGTATATGTATGATGCTTAGTTAAGCTTAGGAGCTTTCAAACACTTTCTTAGCCATTTATCTTATGGGAATGAGATACCGCTTGAACTTTCTACCAAGTTACGGAAAGTAAACCAGATAAAATATTTTTCGGGGTTGGGATCATTTTACTCGATCACGTCTGCCAACTTGTCGAAACAGAAGAAAAGGAGATAAAACTTTCTACCCCCACCCCCTTTATATTCAAGATCCGCATTAGCGCGGAAAAAATTCAAAGCCATTTGCACGGATACGTTTAAATAATATTTTAACCTGCAAGTTGAACACGAAACGAGCCTCATTGTATTCCAGGCACATCTCGAGGTCTGATCCAGTTTACTTCTCTGACTTATGTACTGCATCTCTAAAGATATATATCTATACCTGTGTATCCACCTCGCGAAGGTAATATAGACCGTATACCTATATATACGTATAGTGCATTCGAGTTCACTGCAGTTATACAAAATACAGACTTCTAGCCGTCTGGGCTTGCAGAATAAACATCCGCAACAATTAGAACCAGTGTGAATCTAATTGCAAGCCAAGCCAGTCCTAATTAGACATTTTTATAACTCATTGTCGAAGTTGACTCTCTCGCTAGAAACTTGGTAAGTTGGGAATTGAGTTTTAAAAGACGTGGAAAAATTCTACCATTTCGTAAGGAATTGATACTTCCAGATGATGATCTATTGTCACAATCAATGCTCTTTTCTGAATCACCCAAGCGATTATTCTCAAATTCAACATAGAATCTACAAATTATTCGAGTTATTTCTATACCAAATTTCGTCGAGATCGGTTGACTGGTTCGGAAGTTATTCGACGTATGGATGAACTGACAACGTCAGGAACTTATAAGTGTCTCATTTTCTTGGGGATATCTAAGGCATAGACAGATATCCGATATTCGGGTGAAATAGGCTGAGTAGTTTCCTGTTTTTTGCTTTTGTTTTTTTTCTTTTGCTTTTAAATACTATTCTACCTTTCACGTTGATCGAGGAATACACAACTGCTTTCATCCCTGTCATGTGTCAATCTTTCAATGCAAGGAACGTGCCCATGCCATCGAGTGGGCACTCAAATATACCTGTAGGTGGAGAGTCGCTCTTTCCATAGGAAATACTCACTTTACATGCCACATACATAGCTTTTGGGTTTCCTTCAGACAACTCTTTTGTACCCCGCAGTCTAGTGGACATACGAGACACATGAGGCACGTGAGTTTACTTCTAACGTGAAAGTCTAATAGATGCCCGTTCCCTCCTCAACCAGTCGCAAATTTACTTTTCAATCCATTACACTGAACGTTAGAAATTCGAATGCAGTCCGAATCGTACTATTATTGATTTGAACCACAGGAAACCTTCCTCTGGAAGCGGTGCTTATTATCCTTTCTGTACCCTCGCACCGTAACGTGTCAATTTTCTGGATTTTCTATTCACCCGTGACTTTAGTCTAGCTTAATACCGAAAAAATTCACTACTAAATTTCACGGATATTATTTCGCCGTGATGTGGAAATTAATTTCGGGTGACAAAAACAGATTAATTACTTTCGAAAATCGAGACATATATTATTCTGAGAAATTTGAAGGAGGCAATCGTTGAACGTTGGAAATCCAGACAGCATTAACAGTTTAATTAAATTTTACGGTAACAATATACCGTGATGCTGAATTAGGATTCCGCATTCGTGTGAGAAAGAAAAAACTAAAAATGATAGTACTGCGAATATTACTTTCGCCAATCCACTCAAGCTAGTATAATAAGAATACTTTTTATGTGAGACGTACTAGAGCACTAAAAATACTATTCCGACCACAAAATTTACACACAAACATTTCACCGAATATTACGAACACTTTTTCCACTAGAGAACCATTGTGCACAGTGGTAAGAGTCCCATTTACGTCAGACATCACGCAGTAGTAAGAATTCAGTCGGCGCGGACCACCTTGTCATATACATACATGCGGCAACGATATTCGTAGAGAAATATTCTATAGTAGAACAGTGATATGCATATAAATATTTTTACGAAACAAAAATTTCTATTCGACTGTATATAGTAACAGAAACCAGTTACAATTATTTACCATCATCGTATAATCATCTATTAGCGTGCCTCCTAATTTAATGTTTGTCCTTTGATCAAACTTGACTATTACTTCTCTCCTGCGATCAATTATCGTTCAGTAAACTGATGAATAATTAGTCAACTCTGTTCTATTGTTGGATTACAGGCTGCCAACGGTGGGTTAGTCATGGTTACATTCTATAATTATTTCGTCAAATGCGGACCTCAGGCAACAGTCTCTGACGTCGCCGAACACATATACTACGTGAGGAACCTCATAGGGGTGGATCATATAGGTGTTGGTGGCGATTTTGATGGCATCAACAAGTAAGGGATCCATAATTATTTTGCTGATGTATAATGAACGGATTACATCGATTCACCTATACGTTGATATTGATAATAACCATATCCAACCATTTTCCATAGAACACCCAGAGGACTGGAAGATGTGTCTAAGTATCCGGAACTATTTGCTGAGCTTTTGCGAAGCGGGAAGTGGAACGTACTTGACTTGAAAAAAGTTGCTGGACTCAACCTACTTCGGGTATTAAGAAAGGTGCGGATAATTATAACGTAAAATGAACAAAGTGGCCGTCTATAAATAAACTGGTATATCGAAAAGTTCAAGTTCTCCTTCACAATCGCGTATACCTTTACCTCGTAGAGTTTCAATTTCAAATACATACTTTTATTACCTTCGTGAGTTGATTCTGTGAATCAACTTCGTTAAATCGACAGATTCATACCCGTTTGATGCCTTTATTGGGTACAGTGAAAGGTATCGTATATTGATCTGCTTCTGTCTATGAAAAGGGTTGTGGGGAATGATCATTTGCCGCGAAATGTAGGGATTGGCGTGACGTATGGTAAATGCCATTTGACATAGAACAAAGCTTTCACATATTGTGCAAAATTTTATTACCAAGATTATTTTATGTCCAAAAATTAGTCAAGTAATACAATAATTTGATTAAAAATCCGTAAAAGTTTTCGAACGCAGATACATCATCTTTTTTTTTTCAATTCTCGTAGGTGGAAAGCGTCCGCGACGACATGAGGACAGCGGGAGTATTGCCTGCAGAAGAGTTTCTTGATTCTCCAGACACGACGGGCAACTGCGCAATGGACCTGAACGCCGTACAGAGAGTTTTGGAAGTCTGACCTTCACCCTCCGAGGAGGCATCTGGGATGTGTTTTGTCGGCAACCCTGTGCTCGTGCTCGCTCTATGCTCAATTCTGAACACTTTGTAATCTACAATTAATGTCTCCGGCTCAACTCGAGAAATCAAAATGCCATTTGGCCATGTCTCTATTACACTTTCGAAAAAAAAAATGAAAATTCAAATCGATGCAATTATCAGCCGACACGTTAAACAGCTGTTTACTTGTTGGCTGGATGACTGGCTCAACCACGACGAACTCCTATAAACGCATTTTCTCTAGAATATGCGGATCCAAAAAGATAACCCTCGAATTGTAAAAGAGTGCTTCCAAGGTCGCCTACAACTGCAGGACATAACTTTCAGATACTCTTCAATCTTATATAACAAGGAAAGAACATTTGAAATGAAATGTGAACAAATCGTTAGAAAAGCATTCGTTTTTCAATCTGAATTTCATGATGTTTCGAAATTCTTTATCAAACTGATAAAATAGTGCAATATGTCAATCTGAAAGTTGAATTATTGCGACGAATTCATTACAGCAGTTCACGGAGAAATGGTTTCGAAGTATATATGATCTGTCTTCCGTGCACTGCTGCAGTTCCTTATAATGTCGAAATCGGATATTTCACGTCGATGAATTGTAATCAAAAGGTACCATCTCCAGTACTTTGCGTTACCTACATGAAATCAATCAAAGATCACCTACCTGTCTCTATAAAATCAAAATCAATAATAAACGAACCCAATTTGTACGAAGCAACCAGCTATGATTTAATTGATCATATCTGTATGTATGTATGTATGTATTATAGCTATGTATGTATACATGTACATACATACGTGGTTATACCCGCACAGGTATATCCACAAGCGTACTTCAAAGCAACGCTTACTAATTAAACAGCAACCGATTCCTTGCTATTCGAGGGGATATAATAGATATTCATTAAAACATCCCGTACTTGAGGGTTGGACCTGGCCAGTATCTAACGGTCGAGCATTGCCGAACGAAATGACGCGTGAATAAATAGCAATTCTAGTGTTTTCGCACTGCAGACCACAATGAGAAAAAGTCTGTGCAGTTTATCATTCGAAAATTCCAATCGGCTGAAGAATTTGATTCGGTTTCAAATCCGCTTATGCGAAATATATTGAATATAGTCTTCCTTCCATGAAGTTTAATTGAAGCAGATTTAATTCGTATGTGTTCTCTCAAATAATTGCCAGGTATTTTAAAACATATTTACCGCCGATTTATCTACGAAATGCATTTGCTATAGCTACATACCTAAATCGAACTTAAAAGCAATCACAAAAAGCAACCATTTTCTGATTTATTGTGAATCAGAGATCAAGGATGCTCTGTGTTCGGAGATATATGAAACCAGGGCTTACGCTGGTTCTACACTTTATTTTCCAGTAACAGATGAAGACCCAAATAAATTAACTCAAAGAATGTAATATTACTGATAAAAGTTTAACCATTTTATATTTATCTATGTTTTTCGCCGTTTAACTTTATGTATTAAGGTGGAGTTTAAATTGTGATCCAACAGTGGATAATAAATGTGATAAGTGTATAATACAAACTTCTAATCGAATCAATGATCATTGGACAGTATTGGTCGTATCACTTTCTGGCATCACTGAATTTTGTCGGCACGCAAAATATCAGCAAGAAAGTAATTTCAAGAATCTATAAATACCTTCAGAGTGCATTAAATACATTTTATGTCGTTATGCAGTATTAAGTGCAATAGAAAAGGAATAAGATTTCGAAAAATCGTTTTATTAAAAGACGGTCCCGATCCCGCAACTTTCCTACACTTACCATAGGAATTAGCTTCTCCAATTGAGAAAGTGCACATAACTCTGCAGCATTGGCTTGGAGCGTAATTAATATGCAGTACAATGCAATATCATAACGTAATTTCGACTCAAGACATTACTGCGAGAAACGTTGAAATGTATTTAATCCAATAGAAAACAGTTATAGAGGTTTGAAAGCCTATTCATTTTGTTTAAGTATGGATAATTTTCCAGTGACAAGCTCGATCCAAGTGAAGTAGATATACGACCCCTACGGGTTACCAACACGATGTCAAATGCCAATAATTAAACAACGGCATAGTTGTAAAAGAACTTGATGTAAACAAGGGAGAAGCGACGGTAATTTTAACGTTCTAGTTAAATTACTCTATTAGGAAACTATTACCTTCCCAGCACCAAAAAAAAAAATAAGAATAAATAAATAATAAATGCAACACCTCTATTTGCAGGTCATCAATATTAAATGGAACGTGATCTTTCGTTTTTTTTTTTTTTTTATTAAAAGTTTATTTATTTTATAATAAATTTTGAGATCTACTTGATGAGATATTATATAGGAATATATACCTGTATAGGTATATGTATATTTTAAAAAACTATTTATTCGATTTTAGATATCCAATTTTAATGCATTCTATTTAATTATTGAGACCTAATAACACCTCTCTGCGTCTCGTGTGCACTTATAACAATAGTACGTACTGTGATACCTTTGGCTTGCGTAATTTCAACAGAAAAATTAGCTGAAATTACATATAGCTAGACATAGGTATACCTATCAGGCTGAAATTGTCGCGTATGGACTATAATCCGCCCTGTATGTTTAGGGTGGTTAATAAATAGAGACTATCAAATACCGTTATACCTCACTGACGGATACTATAAATAAATGTTTCTATTGTACAATGTTTTATAATTATACCTACCATCTATACCCATCCTGGATGCACGTCGTTAATCCTTATGCCTAAATATAGCAAATCAACCAAAATGAATAGTTGAATATAATTTACGAGAAATATTTCTAATTAAAATGAATTAAAACCATTTAAGATTTCTTGAAGATAAATATATCTTCTGAAAATTAATGAACTTCCATAAAAGATGACAATTTATTTATTCGCAGTTTTTTCTCCCCATTTTTTTTTTTTTTTTTGGTTTACAGATCGGTCATGTTACCCGAAAATAAGACGATGATCGAACTACCGAATAGTTAATTTGTTCCAATATCATGCCTCTCCTATATCCCGTACAATGTTCTGTAGCTTTAGTTTCTCGAGTTTTCAGGATTAAAATGCATTCAATCATCGGCGGAATCAAACTGAAAATGATTGAAGTATACGAATTGCGTGATCGAAATTAACACGAATTAATGATAGGTAATTTTGAAGTACATACATACATTCAATTCAAATGATTTTTCCGGATTTTCTAACAAGACTAGATTAGTTTTTCAATATTTGCAAGAAAAATTCTAAATAATTCTTAACACATTCTTCTACCACGGTTTCATTCCAAGTAACGTACTCGAGAATTCCGAGGAAAAAAATCTGGAATCTTCATATTTGAAAATTTTCATACAATATTCCACGCAAGTTTACAATAACATAGAATAATTATGGAAACAATTCTTGAAAAAATTTTAGGAAAATTCCTTACTGCTCAAATCACGTCGTATAGTGTGTGTGTGTTTGAATCCTCTATAATATCTCCCTAAAATAATCAGACTATCATGAGCTCTTGTTTAACACAAGTATATCTTAGAAATGAGTTTATGTTGTGTACCGTATACCTACCTATACCATGTGTTTATTTTAACGGGTCACGAATTCTTATCTCGAAAACAAGGCGTTTTCGAGCAAACTTTTCCCAACAAAAGTTGTATCGTTCCAATGGGAGAAGATGATGGTATTTTTAATTTTTTATTTGGTGGATGGTTTCAAGGTTGTTTCATAGTATATTACGCACCTAGGGAGGGAAAGTAGGCTATCCCAAACTGTGCGTGAGATTGACCCCCGAGCCGGAGGCGAGGGTGGCAAGAACGCAGTTTGGGATGGCCTTTTTCCCTCCCGTGTGACGTATACTATTTTTCACCGCCCCCTGCATCGAAAAGTACGACTTCCCGTTCATGCGAAGGGGCGAAAGTCGTACTTTCGATGCAGGTGTGGTGAAAAAGTATATTTTATTAATACGTAATTTTATTGTACTTGAAAAATCAAACGACTTATGTATTATACATTTTTTTGTTAAACACCAATTTCTCGTGATATTCAGCTAAACAACTAGAGATTTTCGAACCTTTAAGAACATTCAGCCTTTAAACTATCAAGTTCGGAGAAACATTGCAAGAGGCAAAAATTGCGAAATTTCATGCAAAGAATCTTGAAGAATATTCTTTCAAAAGTTTTTTTTTTACAATTTTTTATTCTTTCAAGCAATTAAAGAAACTGCAGCAATAAAAAGTTATCGGAAAAAATTTTGTAATTTTTTTTTCTTTTCAAAATTCTTTTCATATAAAATTACGTACTTCTTGTCTCCTGCATTTTATCTCCAAACTTGATAGTTTAGAAGTGGAATGTTCCTAAAAATTCAAACATCTCTAGTTATTCGGCTGAATATCATAAAAATATTAGTGTCTCACAAAAAAATGTTTCAGACATACCAAAGGCGTTTGTTTTTTCAAATAGAACAAAATTACGTAATAAAAAATATAAGTTTCCATTAAAAAAGAAAAAAAAAACGAAGTTGACCTTGAAATAATCTTGAAACCGTCCACCAAATAAAAAATAAAAGATATCGCCATCTTTCTCACTAAAAACGATACAACTTTTGTGACGAAAAAATTATTGCTCAAAAACGCCTTGTTTCAGAGATCAGAATTCATAACGCGTTAAAATGAACACCCGGTATAATAATCCGACGTTATTTATGGAATAAAAAGTATCTTCATCTTTTTTCGATTGTAAAGGATTTGTTAGTCTATCTAATTGATATCTTATAAATTATCCCTGCACTAATGAGGGTGACTAATCTATATCCGGTAGCATAATTAAGCTCATTGAATTACAAGTTACAAAAAATTCTCCTTCCGATCTTAATTTATTTTTATTTAACATAAATAAGTATAACATTTGAGTTTTGCAGGTCTTTGAAAGCAAAAAAAAAAAAATTTTCATCGTTTGTGTTTTTTATGTTTATGTTTCTTCTGGTCTTTGTGCTTGTGTTTCTTCTTATCTTTCTTCAACTTTTTATCCTTTTTCTTTTCTATCCATTCACCTTGCGTGTAACTACCAGAGGCTGATACAGGCACTACGATACTTTTGAATACATGTTTCTGAGTTCGTGGCTGAGAGCTTATATCTGTGGGTACATCTTCTACATTCTTTAATGGTTTTGCTGGAAGTACCGGACCGTACATATCCGGCAGTATTTCCAGATCAATTTCTGCCTTAATTTCAACTGAATTTCCAGAGTCTTTTACATTTTCTATTATCACATCATCAGAGGCATTGCTACTCTGATTTGAACCAGAAGCTTTCGAAGTTTCATCCCCTTTGGAATTTGACGACATAGAATTCTTCGTTTCTATAAAATTAATCTTGCTGTTTTTCGAACTAACGTCGTTCAGGCTGTCTAAATCTAAATTAGCGAAGATCCCTCTCGGGGGAGAAGTGTTTCTTTGTACATTTAACTCCCCAGGATTTTTACCGATCAGAACAGACTTCAATTTCTCATCATCCAACTCTTCTTCTCTATCAGAATCAGAGTCCTCGCTGCTGCTCAAAAAAATTGCCTTGAACAAATCCTTCTTTTCGACAATTGATCTCACCAGAATCTCTTCTGATTCATTTACCGTGATTGCAGTAGATGGTCCGGGTAAATTTCTACCTTGATCAGAGCTTGGACTCGACTCCATGGGTTCTCCAATATAGTCTACATTTCTTCCAATCAAATTGCTTTCGCCTTCTAAATTCGTTAAAACGTTATTGCTATCATCTTTTACAGTTCCCTCCAAAACGTGAACATTTTTACCAAAAATTCTCTCATATTTAACTTCGAAGTTACGTTCCTTTGCCGAAACTTTATCTTTGTCAGCATTATCGCACATAAGCATAGCAGAATTGTTTGTCGCATGAATTGCTTGCGAAGATCGAGTCGGATCTAGCAATCCTTTTCTGAAACCATCTTTAGCAGATGTACTGTTATAATTTTCAGACTTTATTCCAACAGCAAGGTCAGTTGCACTCTGAAATGTTGAACTATTGTGCACAGATTCTTCTAGATAGTCGAAGACAGAAAATTTTGACTTTTTCTCTGTGTCTTGTTTTAGACAACCGGTTCTAGGCTCAGCAATGTTAAACCGTTTACAAAGAATGCTGGCAGGCTGCCAGTCGATTCTTAATCTCGTCAATTTGCCGAACATCTTATTTTTAGCTGCCTCTCTGAGTTGAAAATCGGTATCCTTAGTCTTCTCTACCACACTCAATGGATTTATATCGTCCTGATGCTTGCCGCTGACAAATCTATCGCTCATACTTCCCGTCAAAGGCTTATAAAGCCTTGCAGCTTGTTCAAATTCTACTCTTTCATGGTCCCTTTCCCATTCAGTCATTGACAAAGGTTGTATACTGTTAAATCTGCTCTTGTCTCCAGATTTTGACAACGCCAGAAACTGTTCATATCGTTTCTGCTTGTCAGGGTTCGCGACAAACGGTCTAAAAGTTGAGTTTTGATTTTCAGAATCAGAGTTATCACAAGATTCTTTTGCTTCATTATCCGTAGTTTGATTTATCTCTTTCAAAGCAGATTCTGGAGTATCAGAGATAGGTTTTTCATTCTGAACCTCCTGGAGAGATCCTGCATTCGCTTCGTCATTCAGACACAAATTTTCAGTACCACCCCTGACGAAATTCTTGACGTTCAGTTTCTCGAGCCAAGAATTCTTTGAAGTCCTCGAACTTTTATCTAGTTGAACATTTTTTAAACCTGGTAATGCAGTATTACCTCTCAAGTTGTTCACAGCTTGTTCCTCGTTTCTAGCTGTTTGTTCTCTGCCATGCAAATTCAATGTTTTAGTAATTATATTTGATATGACGGAAGGTTTTTTCACTGGTTGTTGGTCATTCGACTCATTTTCATTTCCAGTAAAATTCGAAACAGGCTGAACTCGCTTATCGTCCATAATGCAAGGAAACAAGCAACTCTCCCCGGAATGTTTTTCGATTTTGTTAGCATCCGCCGATTTTCCAGACTCACTTCTATTTTCGCTTGATAAAACTAGGGTAATAGGATTTGGATCGTTAATTATTCTCGCTCTATCTTCTGCCCTCAAATCATGCCTGGCAAGTCCTTTGCGTCTTGCATTCTCCAAGCTTGTGGATTCGATACTTGGTTCAAATCTACTTTTTCTAATTAAATGAACAGGTTTAAAACCCTTCGGCAATTCTGGTGGGTCAAAAATTTTTCTAGTTTCCAATCGAGTTTTTGCCGGTACAAAACCCTCTAAACATTTATTTTTCGATGTACCGGCTTTTTCTTTTGACCATCTTGATTTCTCTTTAGTTTTTGGCTCTAAACTAAAATCATATTGCGACATATCTTCTCTGGAATAAATGTCTTCGTCTTCGGCTTCAAAAGCACCAACTCCAAAGGCTTGACCACGAATCGAAAGTTTCTTATTTTTATCTTGCATCCTAAATGCAGTAGGTTCAAACAAATTAACATGCTGTGACAATATCGGTCGTTTGTCCAATCCGCTGTAGTCGATTCCGAAGAAATTGTCCTTCGGGTTACACCTTTAAAAAAAAAACATTTGTGAATTGTTAGATTCTAAAAATAATTACAGAACGGAGTGAAAAACGGGCTAAAAATGTATTAATGAATCCCTTTTTATTTTAGAGTCAATTTTAAGTTTGATATTCTACCTGAAGGGCTCATAGTCGTCAGGAGCAAAAGTGATGCTGCTATCTTCATCATCTGACCCAGCGGAATCAACTTCAATCATCTCTTCTTGCCCAGGTGGCAATGGGCAGCCATATACCTTAATTTTATCATTTTGTTGTTTGATCTTAGACTTTTCCTTTCTTGACAAACGGGGCCCAACACCCTGGCCAGGCTTCCAACCCATTTGCTTAAGTAGTTTCACTCCAACAGTTTCTCTAAGAACACAAAACCGAGTTTTATTTCAACTAATAAATGAATTTCATATAAATGTCTTTGATTATAGAGTGTTCGGCGCTAGTCTTGTATCAACATCTTTTCTCATCATTTATTACTTTTAGTTTAAGAGGATATCTTCCTGAACATCCAATACTTACTTAACGGGTTTTAAAATTTCTCTCAATACTGGAGTTCCTGGAATAGGTCCGTCCCCAGGGCATTTAAACCTTTCTCTTTTAGTTCCCTTTGTATCATGATCTGTGTAATCCGCAGTTGCTCTAATGGCGGTAGGTGCAATTCCAAACTGTCCCACATCTTCATCGTCCATAAAATCTTGAGGTCTTTGTGCCTTGTTTTCAGCCTTACTATTTCGAGAAGATTTAAATTGCTGGGGTCTCCAACCGTCCCGAGTACCAACGGTATTGAAATACCCAGCAGAAAAACCACCCGTAAATGCCCCATGAAATCTACGTCTTCCTTGTTCGTCACACGCATATTGATCTTCTATAGTCACTGGCTTTTTTCTTGGCAAATTGTCTGGTTTAAGAAAAGAAATTGCATTTATAAGAATTAATATAGTAATCAGATATCTATTTCTAAGTTTCTATGCTACCCAAATCCGAAAACTTTCAACAGACAATTGTGAAGACTTGTACACTAAAGCTTCAGTTACATTCCAGTACCGCATATTGTAACAGCACGTATTCTTGTGCTTTTTAGATCCGGACATAAATGTGTATTCTAGGCTCTGTGCTTTAGATGTACAATATTTTCGGGACTATGAAATATTTGCGACTTAAATACGTACGGTACTACGAAGTCAAAAATCAGCTTTATGATAACAAATATTATTTGACAGTAACACACCTTCGTCCAAGGGATCCAACGCCGTTCCGAATGTGACATAATGTTCATCCTCAGAATCGACCATTGCATCAAATATATGACAAAATCAAGATTAGTGTTTAATTAAATACACGAAGCCGCACATCGTTATAAATTGCGCGTTTTTCAGGTTATGTTTTTGCTGTCGAGTGTATTGCACGCATGTATGTGTGTGTGCATGTCACTACGGCGATCGGTAGATGGTAAAGAAGATTTCGTATGGCTGCTCATATGATATCAAATTGGAAATACCATGAAATTGATTCAGAATACGTATCTACAATTCCCATTATCATGATCGTGGCCCGAAATTTTCTAATCAATCAAAATAATTTTATCTCTAAAAATGATATAGGGTGAATAAAAACCTCGGTGAATAAAGTCTTTGGATTATTACTTTAATTGAAGTCTGATATAAACAGGTTTTATTATCATATAATGTATAATAGATGAATGAATCTAGACATGATTAGCGCACAGAGGTCGGATCAAATAAATTATGTATTAATTAAAACTACATCTACCTACGGTTTTGCGATTATTACTGGTGATTGAATGCCATTGAATTTAATAAAAATAACACCGGTCAGATATATGTATGATCGGCATCAAAGCTATATCGCTATACATACATATACCGATACATACACTGCAATTATGTGTATTATTAAAAAATACCAGAGGTGATAGTTGTTATTGTCAATCCTGTTAGAAAAGTTGGACAGATCACACAGCATATAGATGTCTATAATCTGCGAATATCTTCTATGCATTTTTTGGCACTACATCGTAATATCTATAGCTACTATATCCGATTTTATACTTTAGGGAAAGGCTAAATCGCATAAGAACAGCTAAGAACTTTTTTCTTCGTCAGTCCAACCAGTTGTTCATAATGCAAGCCATAAGTTAAAAGTTTATTATCGAAGAAGATATATTGCTGATTGCCGTTTGAATTCGAATCTGCTGTCACAACGTCCATGGACGTATACGTGATATTTATTGTACCTATCATCGTGCAAACATCTGTACCTAACTACTTATTGTATCATTATCATACGTATACTGTGAAGATATAAATATTTCGTGAAAAGCGATATACCGTGTTATAAGCGATCGTACAATTAGTATTTCTGAAACGCATAAGGCTTACATAACTGAAAAAATTGCTATAAAACTTGTTTGGCATAGATCTGAAATTTTCGAAAATCGAGTTACGTGAAGTAGGCAGTAAAGTAGAAACATGGCACCGTACGCGACGCTTGTAAATATCTCCAGGCTCCGGAGGATAGTTTCCGTACAAGGTAAGCGATAATTACCAAAAAGAAAAAAACAACAACAAATATAAACTGATTAAATATACCACCTAAATTAACTCGAGATCAAATAAAACTTCAACATTTAAATATAATAAATTTTAATACCTTAAAATTTTACCGAATTGTTACGTCGGTTTCGCCTGCATTGACAGAAGAACGCGCGTCGTAGGTAGCTAGATACTGTACAAATTGGTGTGATACATAATACTTTGCAATCTACGAAATAAGCAGCTGATTGTTTAACCCGATAATGTTAAGAATAAACATATAGTGCGGAAACCAAATTTTATTACGCTATGCATAAACGTAAATGTGTTGTTTACTTACATCATTTTGTGAATCTTGTGTAGAATCGTTAACGTTTGTGTAACATAACCTAAAAAAATGTCTACCGAGTTGATACAAGAGGCGAATATAAGCGATCTCAGCAGTGAATTTATTAGCGATTTGACTCAATTTCTGAACAGTGAAAATACCGAAGATGCTCTAAGCCTGATCGAAGATGAAAAATATTCAACGTGTCTAAAGGATTTTTCTTGGGATTTAATTCCGATAGTTTCCGGTTACCTGAACAGTTACAATTTGAAAAATAAGCTCAAATTGTTTCAATGCTGCGAAATAATTTTGGAAAAAATTGCGAGCCATTCGAATCCAGCGGAAACGCTTTTGGAATTAATCGAACAAGCCGAGTGTCCAGAAAATGACACAAAATTTTGCGCCATTTTAAAACCAATGGGAAAAACTTTGAAGAGACTCAAAATATCCAATGGCAGATCGTTAGAGTGGTCTATAAACACGATAAAATCTCACATAACAGAGTTACCACTTCCTGAAAATCAAAAGCTTGAAGGAGAAGAAATTATCCTACTTGACGCAGATCCGGCTGTATTTAGAATAGTCAATGTTTATCAGGCAATCTTACCATTTTTCAAACCATTTGTCTCAGAAGTATCTTTGCAACGTTGCGAAAAAGCTGCGTCTCATAATCGAGAACTTATTTTAAGTTCGTTGATCTCATTGCTTGGCAAACCTTTCTGTTATTTGGAACTCCAAGATCCAAAGAGTCTGAGAAGATTGCTTGCCGACGATATTATTGAAAGCGTAACACAATTGACTGGAGACTTATTCCGTTTTTTTAAATATGTGGAAAACAGAATGATGAAATCGTCCTTTTCTAAGTCTGAAATATCCACAGAAAATTCTGACAACAAAGACTATGTGGTTAGCGACGAACCGAACAAACCAATAGACTTGTTTGCACTGGAAGAAAATGTATCAGATCTAGCTTACGCTAATTTTTATTATTTAATTATTGGAATTGGTGTAGAAATGAAATCAGTTCCTTGCGTTTATCATCCGCACTATGTCTTGCATAGTTGCTTGTATTTAGCATCTTCTTTGCTGGAAAAACCAGAATATGTATTGATTTCTAAAGGATTAGCTTTGGCAGAAACAGCTCTTACTAAAGTCGACTTGTTCACTGTAGATACAGATGTTTTGGAACTTAAGGTCTACATGAACTTTGTTCAAAATTTAAGCCAAGTTATGATTTACTGCGATGCACGTGACCAGAGAGAGTTCGCTTTTAAAGTATTCAAACTTTACTTTAAAGTATTTACTATGGAAGCTAAGTACTTGGTGATATTGCACTTGTATGATGTATTCAATCATTCAGGAATACTGAGTTGTCTGACTAGCATTGCTAAAGATTCTGTAGTAAAGTGTCTTGAGTCAAATCCGATAGATAAAAGCTTTGCGGGTAAACGTATCGATGCTTTATTGACCAAAGCCTGTAAAATACCATTTTCAAGTTCTTCTGATTTGGTAGAGATTTCTGATGAGATAATTGGGAGCTTAAACTTTATCAGATTCCTGATCATTCGTGATAAAACTAATTTGACTGGTATTTGGGATTATACATTGAAACTAAAGGCTGATTTCCTACACCCTCTGAGAGATGGTTTGGATATATCTAGAGCTCACTATGAATTGAAAATAAAAGATCTAGAAGCACAAGAAAAAACAGATAAATCGAAAAGCAAGAATCAGGGTAAAAAATTGGATGAGGAAATTAGCATTACTGTAGGAGGGGAGACTCTGCCGACTATGCCAGTAAGAGAGAAAATCAATTTTTGTCGTCATGCAATCAACGCGTTTGATGTTATGGAAAGTATATTGATAAGGGTAAACGAATGCATCGATAATCACTCCATTGCATAAATATCCTCAGAATAATAACTATAGTCTCCTAAAATCTCTTTATTGAAATTACTAGTTCTCTGAAAATCTTGTACAAAATATTTTGTATCCTGTAAACTAAATCCTTTAAGAGATTTATTTCATATTAAGAATTATCTTTTGTTTGTGGTGAATGATGTATCAATGCTTTTTTATTTGATTAAGTATATCTGCGAGTTATTTTTAATTTTGTTTTGATAAAAATATAAAATACATGATGTAACTTTTATATTGTTCAATAAATCGTTGTAACTACAATCGGACCTTTATTTTGAAATATTTCTACTTCCTTTACTTGCATCACCAATTGTACTCTAACATAGATTTACATAAGAAAGATACCTTAGGAAAATTCTTTTTACTTCAATAACGACTATGGATTTCCAAATTAATTATCAATTTCTTATTCTGCTTTGCTAGACCTTATATTATAATTTCCCCCCATTCTCAGTCGTTATTTGAAGACTGACAATTGCAGTTTGTTATGAAATCACTTACAATGAAATCGCACATATCTATTCTCTGTTTTACTGTTAAATTAATTTCGATATCCTGAAATTTGTTGAAAATATTGCGGCGACTCCAGAATCTGTTGAGTTAAAGTATCTTTATCGGAACCTGGAACACATATGATTTATATTTAATGAAAAGCTAAAGATTTGGTCACAGGAATAATCAAATGCAATGCTAATCCTAATAAAACTTATATCACGACAGCTTTCAGAGGCTTCTGGACTTCAAATGTGGTGCGAGCTGATCATGTACAAAATCTTGCTATACAAGAAACAGGCTCCGAATCATCTGGCAATGAAAGCGATGGAGAATATGAAAAAAATATTAGATCAAAGATCCTCAATGCTGCCATGGCCTTTGTACCTGATCTAGGATGGAGCAAGCAAGCTATCAGCGCTGGTAAATTCAATGACAAAGTATTGCATAGTATGGGTATAATCGGTCAACCGACCAAAGTCATACATTATTCAACACACTGAAATTTCCAACAGACAAATTCTCATCCTAAGAGTTAAGGTGTCAATAAAAAAATGCACTAATTTTCTGAATCAATTTTTTTCAAGGTGCTGAATCCATTGGCTACCCTGGAGTTATTCACGGTATGTTTCCCAACGGCGGAGCAGATTTGGTTCTACATTTTTATTCAACATGTAACAAAGACCTGGCTCATCAGCTCAAGTCTGAGGCCTTAGCTATTAAGGAAGATTCTCAGAAGGCCAAGAAGTCCCCAGAAGTATATGTTAAAGATGCTCTGGAAACAAGACTGCGGATGTTAGTTCCGTACAAGAAAAGCTGGCCTCAGGCTATGGCTCTCATGGCTTTGCCACCCAATGTTCCAACTGCATTAGCTAATTTGTTAACAGTAGTTGATGATATTTGTTATTATGCTGGGGACAGATCGGTAGATGTGAGTATCTGAAGTTGATTATATTTTCCAAAACTGTTTAATTTGTTTCATTGTTAGGAACATTTTTTGAGACAATAATAAATGATGAGAGATTCTTTCATGCTTCTGTATGCCATGTAGACTGCAATAATAAATTATGGTTTGCAGTTCAATTGGTACACCCGGAGGATAGTTCTAGCTGGAATTTATAAAGCCACTGAACTTTACATGCTACAAGATAATAGTAACGATCATCAACAAACTTGGAAGTTTTTAGAAAGGCGAATTGAAGATGCTGCGCAACTTCACAGAGTCTTATCAGTCGCACCTGGTCCACCAGATTTAAATCAAGCAACAGAAGCTGCCAGTGCAGCATTCGTCACGGTGAGAAAATTTTTATGGCATTTATTGTAGAAAAAAAAAAAAAAAAACAATTTTTAATAGTGTTAAGAGTATTGTAAAGAACAATAATAAGTTAACAATACTGGAACCACAAGATTTTAAAAGAATTTAGTTTACTTGCTGTATACACCTTCAGTAATCAATTCGATAATACTTATTTAAAGAGAATATTGGTTTAGATTCCTTTTCTTTTTTTTCTCATAAATTTTTGACCAATGGCTGTAATAAGCATTTTTTCTTTGATTTTATAGGCACGTAATATACTGGGGCTCAATTGGAACCGGTAAGATTTATCTGCACAAGTTTTAGTAACGATAAAACATGTAATATATCTAACTTATTAATAACAGTGATAAAAATATTTCTATTATGAGTAATTTAATGATAATAAAAAAAAAAGATACTACTCATTGTATTTATTGAACATTCTCAATTGCATTGTTGTTTTCCATGACGATAAAAAGAAATCAAACACAGATAATTAATAACTTCACCACTATATTAATGCTTCAAAATGAAATTTCAGTATTCTAAAAATTACAGAGTTAAATTTTAGGAAAAAAATAGGTAATCACTATACCGGCCTTTGAAAGATATTCAATTGTGAAATATATTATATGCATACTTAACTTACATACAATGAATGGCATTATACTAGAGTACCAAAAATTAATTGAAATAGAGAAGAGTTGTAATTAATATTTCAAATAAATTACTGCTGCAAATTTTGTAAATATCCTTTATTTTCAACACACAACAATATTTTTACAGTATTTAATATTTCCGTACTATAAAAATTGCTGACATATCCAACACAATTAATGGATTCAAATAATTATATATTTGATATCTGAATGGCAGTAATAATATAGTGAACTATATGTATAACTTTGGATAACCGGCATTATTTACTTTGGGAATTATAGTTATTGTCATAGTAGTTATTCTAATATTTCCCTTAGAAATTACAAAAATTCGTAAATAACAATAAGTTTATTTATTTATTTATTCATTCATTTACCTATTTAGCTATCAATATTTTCACAAAAGAAAAAATTATTTGTGAGAATTAGGAAAGTATAATAAATATTGTATAACAATATATACATATGCATATTGCTATATAATTCTCAGATGTAAACAAAGATAGGAAAAAAAACGAATTTTAGCACCATTTCAAATAGTTAAAAAAATTTAACAACATATTTTTTGGGATGTCTCAGATTCTTCAAGTATTAGGTGATAGAGATTCCTACGAATTGTGACATTCTATTATACCTATGAAATTAATTTTAATCCGCTAATATCAATTTTTTTGTAGAAAAATATGCATATTCTCATTTATTTTTTAACTTATCTGAATCACCTCATCAAACTTACTACATATGATCCCCCCCTCCCCCCACCCACCAACATTCGTACTATCTTACAATGAATACAAGCTTAATAGGTATCTAGAGTATAATTATTAAATACAGCCGTTCGTGAATCAATTAAAAAATCAATAGACCAATTAATTAGGACTAAGGATTTGAATCGGTTTCTATTCGTTGTTACAAAAAAAAAAATTCAAAATATTTGATTGGTAGTAAGAACAGAATTAGGTTTTTTGCAGTAATTCGTTTTGTATTGACTCATTGAGCTGCACATAAAGTAACTCTTTCCACACATGCTTTTACGACTAGTAAGGTTTCATTTATTATTTCATATTTTAATTATTGACACTTCAGTCTTGGATTTAAAAAAAAAAAGAAAAAAAAAATATTAACAATATGATTTGTGGAGAACAATTATTTCTTATCGTGTTTCCAATCGACGAATGTTATTTGATTTTTTGAGATTTTTTTTTTTCATTTTAGATTCTATTTATAATTAATTTCCTTTTTTATTAGTGCTGCTCTTTCAAAAAATTTTGTTTCCTCAATCTCCTTTAATTTCTTTTATTATACACCGTTATATTATGAAATAAGTTTAACGGTGCAGCAAAGTTAAAATTTCTGCTTCCACTAAAGCATTAATCATTAACAAATGTACAAATGAAATTTCTTAACGTGTCTAAATTACTTTTTCTTATGTATACATATAGTATCTATGTATATATATATACAATTAGAATATTTATTCAAGTGTATCGACCCGTCTAACAGAATTACTTTACACCTCTGTGGGTAAAGCATTACAAATATATTTATATATATATATTACAAGTTCAACGAGTGCCTTACACATCTCGGTCTTATATACAAAATTGAGAACAACCATACAAGCTCCATGAATAATTTTTCCCTAATAAAATATTCATAAAAGTTTTCTTCGAAAAATAACAAACAGCAATAATACGTAATATATGTATATATAATTTATACGTATAATTGCTCCCCTAAATAGCTATATATAAAATAAGCTATAATATTTTCATTAGCGATGAGTGAGAATTCTCGTACCTCTAATAATGAGCCTCTTCTATATATCCTCTAATAGTTTCAGGCAAAGGAAGTTTGCCGATATTATCAACCCTGGTATTTTGTCTGATAACAAAACGACAGAGATATTGCAAACTTCTAACTTGGGTAAATCGACTGACCGGTTTAGTTAATCTAACTGGAAAAGCAGGATGTCCAGGATACCTAGGACGCGAATAACAGTACACAGCCGACTGGCTGAAATTCATTGAATGATTAATCAGAGCGACTACAGATGAGAACCGTTCACACTCTGGATGATAATACAATGAGAATAAACCACCGCTGTGTTCAACTCTGGTGTGGAGAAGTTTTCCAGACGACTTAAAGCTGAGAGTCAACAAATACCTAGATAAGAGTAGATTTTTAGTCCCATTGTATTTTTACCTATGTTATTACAATGGGAATCATTGATAATGAAAGATATATCAAATCTACCAGCAGTATTCATATCAAAGTCAATTGTTGCCCTATGAGTAATGCTATGACTAATCAAGCAAGCGTAATAAACTCGTGTATATATATTATAAACGAATGACAAAGTCTGTTCATCCGCAACGCAACTTTCTAGGAAATGATACATGGGAATGAGGATGATTTGAGAAACCGACCTATTTCTTTTTTTTCCAGAGTCTCACATTCAATAGTTACAATAAGGCGAAGTAAGATGATTGTTAAAATATGAGCCCTTAATATTAATATTTAGAGGTCGCTCATCGCTATTTTTTGTTTTCCATTTTTTTATCTCAAGTGCTAATCTACTTAGAAATATTCTGAATAGCTACTTTGGTTGAGAAGTGAACGCTCTACAAAGAAGTTTCGTGGTCTGTTTTTGTAAATCTAACCATATCCAAGTTAGTCATGGTTAATAACAATATAATTGAACACATAATAACTGGGAAACAGTTAGATTTATTGAAAAAGGCCAAGAGACCATTTTTGTAGATCGTTCAATTCTGAACAAAAGTAACTATGCAGAATCTTTCTAAGTAGATTAGTTCTTGAGATATAAGAATCTAAAAATGCGACAAGAACATTTTTCATGTAGTTTAAATGGAAAATAAAAAATAGCAATGAGTGACCTCTGAATATTAACATTAAGGACTCATATTTCAACAGGCATCTTATTTCACCTGACTGTAACTATTGAATGTGTGACTTTGAAAGGAAAAAAATAGTCGATTTTTTTTAATCATCCTAATAGGAATACTGCAAATGTTCATTAGGATAATGAAGACAAGGACAAATGATGCAAATTTCATATAACAAACACATGCTTACCTGTCTGCGGATGAATCCCGTACCAAAAATGCGCCGTCTGGTTCATTGGCTAGTTTGGTATCTGCCTCATCCCTCGAAATTGGTCCCCAATACCATCCATACTTACTAAGCTTTAACAGCTCTTCTGTTAAATTGAATTTCTTTTCGTTTCTACTTTCCGAATCAGGACTTAATTCTCCAGATTCTCTAGAGCTACTGGCCTGTGGTTCTGCCACATTACCAACACCGGATGATATGTACTCAGGCTCTTCATTGAGTCTGTCCTCTTCATCGATAGAATCGCTTTCTGAACTATTTTGAGCAATGTTTGAATGACAGTTATCTCCGCTTATACCATTTTGCGCGGTATTCAATTGACAGTTTTTTTTTTTATTTAAAAATATTATTGGCATCTGGTTTGTTGTTACTTCCAAAGTATCGTTCATACCGTAAGAAGGGCTTGATGGTTCAATGGTTTTAATCTGGATGTAAAAAATCGGAATATTTATAATGTAATTATATCACAACATGTAAAGAACAATGTGAAGTTTCAATTGATCAGAATAATGGATATGTTATGTCATTACCTTTTGTTTTGATTTACATAATTTCAAATCTTTTATATGAAGACGTTTTTTTATACTTCTAAAAAATCCGTTCGACTTTTCTTTACTAGTTTCGTTGAATTCCGCATCTTGAAATGACTTCTCGGTGTTACGAATAGCAGAAGACGTTACACGATTTTCTATGGTTTCTAATATGTTTTCAATGTCGTTTGATGGTGTGTCGGGACAAGCTGAAGAACTTCCAGATTTCTTTTGAAAACTATTCTTCAAGTAAGTCAAACTCATTTTACGAATTTTCTTCTTTCCATCGTCTACACTACTCGTACTAGCAGCCATCGCAGACGACTAATATCTAATCCTAGTATTATAAAGATAGATGATTTTTAAATACTTCAATATTTTTTATTAACTGATCATCGTTTACGTCTGTTTTTTATTTCCGATTTTTCATTCCGATGTATTCAATGTTTGCGGTTATCACGAATATACATCACCGCTGCTGTACACATGCAACATTTCCGAACAACTCTGAAGATGTAGTGTTTACGGGAATTTTATCAGTTGTTCCCAACCCGATCGTAAATTTATACAATATTTTCAAAGGCTCCCATATCCACGGAATTAAGCCATCGCTTTTGTTTAAACGACAGAACTCAAAGCAAGCTACATCATTGGTCACTTCAGTTCGTTTAGACCAATCATATTGAAGAATTTATTCTAAAGCCTGTTGTTTAATTTTCATTTATCGCAAAGTGGCGGCGCGAAGGACCTTGGAATATGAACGTTTCGCCACCTTGCGGAGACCACAAAAACCAATCATGTCAATACCCGACCACGAACTATATGAATAAAAAGAAACTCGTGAAGGCAAACAGCAACTTTGATTAATGAATAGGATATCCAAGGATATCCATCATCATACGCACGATTTTGTTAAAATCTGTGAACATGTGGGACCATTTGACGATGAAAATGATCACCGCTAGTCAATTGCGATGGATCTATGGGTTTTCTGTGTATAGAATTGGAACTGTTCATATTGCAACTACAATAGTGTCATTATTTATTTTGTATAATATTTTTATACGGGACGAGAGCTGGCTAAAATCTGTTGCGAAACGCGACACAGATACTTGGATTACCCGCAAATACAATATTCAATTTATAAATAATTGTACTTAAATAATGAAAGGCGATTATTTCAAACGATAGAAATTTGAAATGAGAAAGATTCATAATTTCATACGTCATCAACGACCCGTCAAATGTAGCCAATCAGCGATAGGAAGAAATACCCATCGCGATCTGGACGGTAGTTTTTCGAACTAAATACCGAACTTAAGTTTGCGAGAAAACAGTAGACAGTCGGAGTACAACATGGCGGCAGTTCTGTGTCATGTTCACGCGACGTTCCTTCTTATTTTGTCATATTATTAGTTTTTTCAAAGACTTATAATCGATTTATATGGTGAAAATAATGCTTGATCGTGTTGTGTAGTGTGTGAGTGTAAATTCTGTGAAAATGTCTACCCGTTCGCAGTTAACAAAGGATTTAAATGGTAGGTTGTACGTCCCATGTTTACGTTTAGAAATTTTTGGCACAGTGGTCGAAACAAACTCTCTGTTTGAAATCGCGGTTCCCAGCTATCTATCTTTCCTATATTTTTATCATCAATTAACGGGCGTTTAAGGATCGGGGTTATTATATGCATATATAACTACATAACGATTATACCTTACGGTGGTAAAACTGCATTGTCAACACACCGCGATTCGTAAAAATTCGCAAAAATTCGTCAAAATAAATTGACAGAAGTATCGCTGCATTCAAAAAAAATTCTGATATACCAAAGTGTTAGAATACTGTCAAACGTATGCCTGCATAACATTGCCAACAATTATTCGGTCATAATATTATTAAATATTCGTAAAGGCAAAAGTTGCTCAATTTAAATATATCCTTACTATTTTTCTATTTCACTACATTATTATTGATAAAATAACAATATTACATGTCATATACCTACATTATACATATGTATATAGTACAGTGTGTATTTAAATATTTCAATGTCTTCTTCGCACGAAAGAATTCAATTGGGACAAGTGACTCATCTGACATTCTTTTTATTTTATACATGTTTTTTTTCCCCATCTTTTCTTCTTTTATTTGTTTTTTTTTTTTTCTTCAAACGCAGAGATGCCTGGTGTTCCTCTTTTCATCGGGCGTACATTCATTCCTCTGATGTTTTATTGTTTGAATTTAGCTTTGTCTTGAAAAAAAAAATATATATACACACGTATACTACTATATTCTTTACCTATAGAAAAAGAAAAAAGAACGAGTATCACTTTAAGTGATTAAAGAGAAAAAATATTTTCGAACAAATTTTCCTCCAACTTCCTGAGAGATGAATTATTGTAATCGTTATACGTTTTAATCTCTCAGCTTTATCGATAACCATGATTATTGTTATTTTTTTTTTTCTTTCATTTTTTGTTCTATGATTAGAGTTTCTTAATTGTTATCTCAAACAACAATAATACACGATCATTGATATATATTTCATCATATTATCACACACAGTCTCAGACGTGTAATAATATTTTTTTTTACTTCGATCCTAATTGTGTGGTAACTTCTTGGGTTTTTTTTTTCTTCTTTTGTTACAGAATCCGTAAAGGCCTTGTTAGGCAAACACGTTAAAATATTATTGAAGAACGTCGTGAGGCTAGAAACAAAACAAGATAAACAAGAAAATCGTGTTCTGGTGAGTCTATATATTTTTTACGAAATAATCATAAATAAATACACCGGATTTTCATGTTTCAAAATGTTCAGGGATTTCAGGCAAAAATTTCTGAATACAAAAAATAAAAACACCAGGTAATATTCTGAATAAAACGATGAAAAGCGCCGAAAACAATTTTCAGTCACATTTTTTTTTTTTCTTCTCTTAGTATTATTACTCCAATCCAAACTCCAGGTTCTCATTCCGTTTCGTCGTTTCATCATAATTATCACGAAAATGTAAAAATAGACAAGAAAATGTTCAACCTCAGGGTCAACCGTATTCTTACCCCAAGCCACAATACACGTAGGTAACCGAAAAACCACCGTCTTTTAGGTGATCATATTTTTCTTACAAAGAAATATCTACCTGCGTGGAAAACGCGAAAGGGATCGAGTAAGCAAGCAAGCAAGCATCGTGAGGCGGCATACATTTACCCAATTATCCCTTGGTTAGGATAATCATTGATGTTTACTGACCACAAAAACTCAACTTTCCACGTCCTTGAGACGTTTTTCTATAACTTCGTTTTAGTAACCAGAGAAAAAGAATTTTACTAAAAACTTTTTTATATACATATTTTCGCTATTATTAAAACAGCAATTTTGAAGAGTAAGAAGAATTTTGTTTCTATTTATAGACACTTTTCCCCGAAGAAGTGTTATAACAGAGTTGGCTTATCAATTTCTGATTGACAATCGCGTATACGCTGCTTCTTTTTTAATCCCAACCACAAAAATAGGTAAGGTTGGGAATTTGCATGACTCGTATGTAACAAAGTATTTCTTCTGTTTGTTAAATATTTTTTTTTTTCAGTAAAATTGAATTAAAATTTATAATAAATCGTGAAAGTAAATTGATCAATTGTCAAAAACTTTGAGCATTATGAGTTTATTTCTTACAATCTTATATAATTTAATAGGTGCATCCCTTATTCGGATTATATTGAAAATCGAAATGTTTGATGATATGGATGAATTATTAAAAAAATTTATCTTCGTGGAGTAAGTCGTGTCTTACGAGACGTTGTTATACCTATGAATAGATATTGTAGGTACATACCTATACCTACGCACGTATATATCGAAAGAAAAATAAATATTAGTCACTTGTAAACGTGTCAGGAATTTAAATTTTAAATAAATCCATAAATACTATCATATAAGAGAACAGGATGTAGGTATACATCGTCGTTCAATTCTTACACACCACGATACTTATTTCTTCTGTATTACACCTACCTAACTATCTAGTATCTACCTACCTACCTGCTGCCTACCTCCTAGCTCCGGCGTGATACATACGTAACAAGAACAATAGGAGAAAAGATGTTAAATGGCTCGTGCGCGGGCTCAAAGTACACGTATACATGTATATACGTCGATCTTTAAGCACTGAACTAATACTAATCCTCAAAGCTTTAATGTTGGAAACTGGGTTTCTAGGGGCTTGGAGTTTTATTTATTTATTTTTATTTATTTTTTTTTTTTTCAATGGATCTGAAAGTTTGAAGTTTTACAAATGCATAATTATAAATGTATTGCTCGTCAATTGAACCATACGATCTATCGTCGATGATTTTTTAATAAAAGCGTAGAATTTTTGGATAGTTCGGGGAAAAAAAAAGAAGTCGACAAATAAGACCATTAAAAAAAAATTTTTGAACGACGCAATTTTTTTGTCTTCTAAAGAACGGCTCCTGTGCTTTTTTTCTCAACAAAGAGTAATTAACTATAACGTAATTTTTTTTTTTTTTTTTTAAGGCATCGTATATAAAATTTATAGGTACGCTCCTTTCCACGAAAAAAATATCAATGACGGAAAAATAATTAGGTTTTATAAATTGTAATATAAATAAGAAAAAAGGCAGTTCAATTGAAGACTTTGACATATGTCATATAAAGATGATATAGTATGCGTATGATGTATACAAATTTCCATGTTCTCAATTTCCGGAAACAGGCTGTGTGCAGCAATAAATTATAACGTCCAAAGTCTGCACTAATAGATGAACCGTCGAAAGTCCTGGTGATGACTGTATATTTTTATTTTTAACCTCGATTCCAATCCCCACCGTTAAAACGAAAGCATTAAATTAAGTATTCCGCAAATGTAACGAGAAATCTACGTGGAAAACGTAGCGAGTTTAAATTCCGTGAAATCGGTATTCCTATACATAAGGTACTATAGCGGATAATGTCTTATTTGCTGAAGGAAGTTTACACGTATAAGATATAGATACCGTATACATATTCACAATCGTTATCGTAAATACCGCGTACGTCCCTGGATTTTATTTATTTATTTTTTTTACGTTTCGAACTTTTCGGTGGCTGTAGAGCAAAGAGGAATTCTGCTTTAAAACTCGAATATCGAATCCATTTTTCGTATATATATACGTACATTTGCATGCAGCATATATTCCGAGACGTACACGTACTTATATATAGAAATGAGTTTCGACACGCACGGAAATGAATTACAACACGCGATAAATAGCGCAATGCCGTTATACTCATAATTCCCATTACTGTATTGTCGATATTAATAAAATTTTATTTATCATTTATCGTTTGATGTTAGATCCGAAATTCCCGGACTCGACTCTCGAGTCCCTTGTACCAATTCGTTTACTTACTTTAGAGCCCCTCTTCGCAGAGAAACTTAAATCAATACGGTATACCGATTACGTGTCTTACTTTTAGTATCTATATTTTAATACGACAACAAAAACGATATTCGATAAACAGAATTTTATTATATATCCGAATTCGATAATTTATCTTTATGGTGATATGCTCTTTATCGTTGCAGTTTCACTAATGCTGCACTCATATAGTCGATAAAACAAAAACAAAAAATCATATAATATTGACAGAACGGTCCATCAATTAGCTTTACCCAATCAATGAATTCTCTATCTCAATAGATTATCCGCCATCACTCGTCGTTAGTCGTGAATAATCCGTTTATCGAAAAATCAATGCTCATAGATCGTATAAATCGCAATTTCGAGTCACGAATTAATTTTCGCGTGAGATCTCGTTGAAATCAAGTTACCCCGGCCCAATCTATATACCCATATGCCTGGAGGTATTTAATTCAACAAAAAAATGAAAAGAATCTAAGTGCGTGATCTTGCGGTGCAGTATAACGATATAAGAGAAACACACTCAACACTTTCTCCCTTTTTGAGTATATATAATTCAACTTGTACCAATGTAGCAGACTTATGGTCAAGATTTTTTATTATCAAACTACTTCTATTTTTCGGTAGAGCTGCGAGAACATACTCGGACTACAGGGAGTAGTGAAAATAAATTTGCCAAAATTCTAGTATCGATCGGCCCACTTCTACCTGACATGAGTGTGGCACAATTTCCCCCCAGCCCAGCCTGGGGTGGTGCAGCATACATGGGTATGGATATAGGTATATGCGGCGGGGAGGTATAGCAAATGAGTATTTTCAAATATCGTTTAATTGGTAATCACTAAATTATAAATAGAAATTACTTTCAGCCGTGCAGTTTTTGATAGAATGGGATAAGATAAGATACGACTAGATAAGACGATTATTTATGATTTCCATTTTGATTATAACACCCGGGTGAGTTACCACCCGAATTACTGCAGAGCTAGCTCACGATTCCATGTATTAATTTGCTCGTTTTGAACCTAGGTGCTAATCAGTATTCGCCAATATGTCGCATGGCGAAATGAGCCAGGGACTGGTCCGTTGTTCTCTAGTTATGAACGTATATCTACGTATGTAGACACGCGTAAGCTATGTGAGTGAATTTTTATTTCACGTCAGGATTTTTAACCAGGTCATCTTTAATTGCACTTAATTTTTTACTTCGTGTACAAATTCTATTACAAAAATTCATGACTTTGGATTTTGTTTATCAAAAAACCATAAACAAAAATGAGAAAGAAACTGGTGTTTTTTTTTTTTTTAATTCAACTCTGTAAAATTGGAAGGAAGAAATAATTTCAATTCTGGTTTTGAACAGCCTGAAAAAGTGGTTTGAACAATTGAATCTTGAATATCGAAGTATGATATCAAAATTTTATCAGTTTGGAAGAAATTAGACAAACTTTTAGACGAGCATTAAGAAATACTCGACGTGCTTGGAACAGTGGTTTTGTAAGTAGAACGTGAAGAATGGGACTTATTAGTCGCTAGGTCAAACGGCCTTAAGAATTATCGAACACGTTATCGGTTGTCTCCTTGAAAATTCAAATCTCCATATGTATAGCGGCTTGAAATGAATCCTTTTGAAATCGATACTGTAATGTAAAATAACGTATAGATTATGTACCTCCACGACAGAATATATATGGCAAAGAATTCCCATTTCATATATACGCACATAAAAAAAATTCAACTAATACTCCACACTAATTCAGTTAAGTAAATACAATATTCAAATTACGACTTATACACTTACGGAGAAAAGTTTTTCAGTTCAATTTACATTATCCGAAAGCTTACAGTCCTCTCGTAATAGAAAATTACGTAATTTAACAAATTTTTTAACTGATGGCTGAAGCAGCTCGAGCGATTTTAAAGTCTGCGAATGGTCACATGCGATTACGCGATAGACCTAAAGAATAACTAACTGAGTCTGCGAATAGGAATCGATGACGTAATAATTTAATTTGCAAAAATTTACACATGTAATATTTACGTTGCCAAAATTATAGCATTTCTTTCGACTATTCAATTCTAATATTATAGGTACCAATCTATAGTATATTGTGCATGCGGTGCGGAATCACCAATCCGCACGAGTTGCACATACTATTTTTCTGAATAATGTGCGCAAAATAAGACGCTCCGGCGAGTGGTAAAGTAGAATCCTGCGGTAAAGCAGAACAATCGTGCGGAAAAGAGGTAGGTACTTTGCGCACACTTTACACGGCTGGAGAGTCGTACTTCGCGCATAATATTTAGAAAAAACTATACTGCACTAACGAAAATAATAAACATATAGGTATAGGTATATACACGTATATAACCATCGTTAGTTTTAATTGCGTAAAAGAGCTTGGTAATCGTCACGGATTAGCACCAATCTCGATGATTAATTACATCAACGTGACGGTTCGTTTTAGTCTGGAGTTACAATAAGCGGTTATTACACAAGAATCTATTTAACTGAAAGTATGAAGTGATAAACTCGAGGGGAATACCTACCTATATGCAATTCGGGGTATCATTTGACTTACTAACTGCTGCATATACAAACATGTAAAAAGCTTTCTGATATTCTGCAAACAGTTGAGAAAAAAAAAAAAAACTAATTTTTTTTATTCTGATTTTAATCAATCTTTATTATTTTATAGTTACGAGTTTTTCTTCTCATCAGTCTCTGGCTCTGCTTTCCACATGCCATTCGCTCATTATTGAATAATATTTATATCCGCGATTGGTAACCTTTGCGGTGCAGTGCGTCTATAATAACCTTGCGATGATTGATTCTTAACCATTAGTTATCATCGCCGGAATTTGCTTGAACGGATATTTCATCTTTGAAATTAATACCAACAGTCCATAATTTTACATTCCATATTCCGCTTTGATTCGACGCATCATTTATGTATAGGTATATCGATTTTTCATTTCTCGATAATTTAACGGATAATTAAACGTCTAAATTCAACATACTGCAGGAACCAATTTAAAATTGGTATTACGAGTTTTAAATTCGTGATAATTGAAGAAATACGAAGCGATTATAGTTCATGGCAAACACAGTAAAAAAAAAAAAAAAAAAAAAAAAAAAAAAAAAAAAAAACTAAATTTAACTCACGTACATTTATAGAGCAATTCGCCGATGCAAAAGTTTTTTTTTTGTCCTTGATAAGCAGGGCAATTCTCTTAGGGCATAGAAACGCATATTTCGAAAAGTTTGAAGCACCAAATCACAGAGCCTATACATGAACTTTAGTACTCGAATAAAGTGTGGCAAGCATTTTCTTTTATCTTTCGGTCGAAAAGCTTCGATTGAGTTTTATCGTATACGGTGCAGACTGTGATTTTTTACAGAATTAACATGATGTAATGTATCGTGATATAATATAACGTGCAGATATTACAACTCGTTTATACTTAATCCAGCAGTCAACGTTTTAGGGATTACGGTCTTCACGTTATGCGGTCATTATATTTATTGCGTATAGTACCTGTATAAGTATCCAATTTAATACAATCTTGAGATATACAGATATTACTAACGAATTTTATTTCGGTGTGCCAGGTTGGCTGGTTCACTTTGAATTATTGTTCGTCAAGAGTCTACAAATACATCATAAAAGAAGATAAAGAACGAGAGCAGGAGAAAAAGAGAATGACAGGAAAAAGGAAAGAGAGAGAGAAAAAGAGAAACAAGAAAAAATCTTGTAGGTTTTTGACGTCCGGTAAAACAATTTTTTTTTTTTTTTTTTCGATTGCAGGCATAAGCTTAGAGAACCCTGAAGTTAGTCATGTGTCAGTAGATTTGCGAACGTAGTACTCATACAAAATTGGCATTTGCCTTTATCCGGACTATTTTTTCAGTCCGATGGCCGGGGCTTTTCAATTGTACAAATACATCGCGGTCTATGTCCGGAAAAATTATTATTGAAAACTGAATTCGCATCCTCCGAAATTTCATTTCATTATTGAATTTGGTCATATAATACATGCGAAAATCGGCGTCCCATGCACATCATAGATTCGTTCAACAAATATCTCAACTCATCTTGAAAATCTATCAAAACATGTGCATTTTTTAATAAATTGATTAGATAGGTAATCATGAATAAACGATTGTATAGAGTCGGACTGCATCTGTTTTCGAACTTTTTTTTTTTTTTTTTTTTCTTATCCCGCTGAGAATGATCGTTTTGGTCAGGAAATTCACTCTCATTTGTCCGAATATGTGCAGCCGAAAATATATTCTACTGGTGAATTATCGATTTGTCTATCCAATAAGCAAACCTTTTATAGTTTTTTTTCTGACAATTCAACTAGACTACTACTATTTAATGGAAAACTGTTTATTAAATGGTATTCCTCAAATAACTCGACCTCTTTTATCAAAATAGAAATATTAATTATCGATCGATAGTTTATTTGAAAGAAGAGATACGACCGATTGAAAAACCGTAGGAAGATTTTTTTTCATTTCTTGTTCCTTGAGAATTTTCGAGAACTTGTAACCCATTTGACAAAAAAAAAAAAAAGAACGAGATATATCGTCCTTGTATAAATAATAAAAATACCATCGTGATATCACGTCTATTAATTTGTACGATCACTGGATTATAGTCTCTCGCGTGTCAAGGATATCGTAATTGCAGTTTTCTTGCACGTTGGTTAGAAGCAGACTTATATCCAGAAAAAATTCAATTCAATACATCACAGCATGATCATCGATAAAAAAATTTCAGAATCTAATGACTTGTCTTAAAAATTATTTTTTTCGCAAAACGGTTACGGAGTCCCTTTTCGGAGTATCACTATATAACCTGATCTACTACTCGGCGAGTTTCAGTGAAATTGGATAGGTTTCTAGGTAAAATTAGATTCCCCCAATTTATTGAAACGAGAAAGACTTACCCCTATGTACCTATAGCAGGTATAAACACTCCTATAGAAATCTAATTAGCTTCGAATTGTTACATGCTGAAAAGTGAGCCTGACTGTAACGCTGATGAAGAAGTTAATTCGATAAAGTGAACCTACATCAGTTCTAGGTACACACTAACAGTATAAAACGACATCATTTTTCTCTCTACTCTGTGTTATCGTTTGAATCAGAGCATGCGATTATATAGCTTCTGGCTAACGTTTTAGGAGTTAACACAGCTTAATTCGAGACTGCTGGGTTCCGATGGAGGAGGATATTTCTGCACATTTGACTCACTATATGTATACACCTATATATACACGTTTAAACATTCCAAATTAGAAACTGAAATACAGGCAGCTAACACCTAAGTATCGGTTGGCTGCTCAAGTACCCGAAATTCTTACATTCAATTTTATGACTCATATGGATGTACACATAGATATACCAATTTATTGTACAAATATATATACATAGGTACATGGGTTCGATTCTATCCATATATACACATTTTTTTTTCTACTTCTGCGTAGAATTTCGTGATTATTTAAGCGGAAATTCTATGAACTATCAATTTAACCAGATTTCACAGTAAATTAAAACCGCTGTGGATAGTTCTTAACAGATCAATAATTCGCGAAATTAGAGCGTACATTATAGCGATAGACGATTATACAAAAGAAAATCGATTCAGAGCGATCGGTTTAATTAAAGTAGGTATGTGTACCTACCTATTTTGATTCTATGTATATACGTATAACGAAATGGATAATCGATTTGAAGATTAATCGATAGCCGGTGGATCAGAAATTAATTTGCCTTGTTGGAATTGTTTGAAACAAAAATACTGACGTGGAAAGAAGCTGCGCTTTGTACAGATTTTGACGATTATTTTTTCAGATACGATTGTGCAAAGAACTGCATTATTCGAAATTTTTCAAACGCAGTTTTTCCCTTGTCTTTGAAATTGTCCAACCGGTAATCCTTCGAATTTTATTTTATGTCGCTGGAAGTAAAGGAAAGAAAATGAACTTGCATATATTCATTTTCTGTGAATCATTTCTCTAACTTTCATTACGTTGCTGTAGTTACACGACTGCAATAAGCAGTTACTTTTTTTTTTTTTCTTCTATTCTCGGTTATTTTCTTCCACCTCGCATGTCTAGCAATGAGAAATAATAACACGTCTCATACCTACTGTACACCTTGGTGTACACTGTAATGAATACAATAAGATCTCGTTGTTGATAATATTCCGTTTCTATATAGGTATAACCCGCTTTCACACTTTTACCGCATTAACCAACTAATCAATTTACAAGTCAAGTTTCACGCTGTATGGCAATCACAACCAACACACACACGTATACGTATGAGTAAGTGTGATGATTCATGCACCTACGCTGGAAAATCCCGCTGTCTTATTACCCTCGTATGCAATTTATATAAATTTATATTCGTTGTATGTATTTGTATTAAGGGGGCATAAACACGTAGCAGGGTCAAAAATTAAAACGATAATTTTCGGGACTTTCTTCTCATGGGGAACTTTTGGAGTCATCGGATCAGGGTTTATCAAAAAAATCCGAAAATTATCTTTCCATGACCCTGATAGGTGCAGTATATTAGGGTGGTCGTCAATAATAACAATTTTCGGGCCGCCCTCCAAATCAACTCCAAATAAATAAAAACTAATCGTGTTATTTTTTTTTCAGAATTTTATTTTAACATTTAACTCTTGACCACCGAGGATGAACTTTTCCATTTCAAATGAACGGCCTTTCGCGGTCTTTCCAGTTATTATTTCATCATAGGACTAACTATGGACCTAAAATTTTTAAATTCGTATAAATTGGTCCACTAGAATCTTACTGTGTGCAAAAAAATTTCCACCCCCCTGCCATTGAAATTTTGTATGGGTTATTCCATGCCAATATATAATGATATAATGCAAAATGTGAAGAAACCGGAAACCATAATCGGGAAACATATATTTTCAATGTTTTTGAGCAACATTTGATGAAATGGAAAAAAAATCATATTGGCATGGGATAATCCATACAAAATTTTGATGGTAGGGAGGCGGAAATTTTTTTCCACGCAGCAGCATTCTACTAGACCAATTTGTGAGAATTTCAAAATTTAGGCCCATAAATAGTCCCCCAATAAAATAATAACTCGGAAAGACCGCGAAACCCCGTGCATTTTAAATGGAAAATTTCATCCTCTGTGGTCAAGGGTTAAATGGTAAAATAAAATTCTGAAAAAGTTACACGATTAGTTTTTATTTATTTCGAGTTGATTTGAGGGGGCGGCCCGAAAATTTTTAATGTTCACGACCACCCTAGTGTATATACCCCTTTAAACTCATTTTCGTTGATATATGCAGACAATAATTAGTTTTTCCGAGCTCATAAAAGCTTATACATTTTTTGAGGTTTTGTGGAAACGATGCGTTCCAAAAGGTCGAAATTCCCAATTCTAATATTACCGGTTCAAAGTTTTCAGAAAGGGTATTTCTCCGAAAGTCTCCATAGCAAATTTCAAAAACTTCAAATCGAAAAATACCGAGGGTTTAAAATTCCGAAAGCTAAAATATCCGAAACGCCGAAACTTGAGATTCACGCATGGAGCGTCGTACCCCTTCAATTAAATTTCCGGATTCTTGGATTTTCGGTGTTTTGGACTTTCCGAGTTTTCAGCTATCTGCTAAAACTGAATCGTCCCGAATTTCAATATTCTGTATCTTAACGTTTATGAAGAATTCAGAATCGTCTCAAATGAATTCGCAGTTTGACCGTTTTTAATTTTTTTAATTCTTAACTCCAACCCGGCCCCTAGCTAAATCAGACTCGTCGGATGAAAGATTTTCTTGCTGGGTTATAATATTCTATTTGAATCAAAGTGGCGATCAATATACGATTCCGTTTTAGCCCTCGGAATTCTCGGCGTCAGAACGTCTCGCAATTAGAGGTAAAATTGAATAGACGACTTACTAGAGGCATAGAACGGCCTCGATAAGTTCAGTCACATATAAGATATATACCCCCGAAGAAAATCAGGTCGAGCCCCGTCATTCTGCATTGTGAAATTCTGACTCTGGCAGCAAACAGACAACCCCAACCGGAGAACAGAAGAGACAAGAGCAACCCCTGTCAAACTTCAACGTCGAACTGTCGTCTAACTTATTTTACGTTTTCCTTGAACTGATATAATATCATCTATGATTATGCTAAGGGAATATTCTTGGAGGACCAATGCACGCTGAAAGAATTCCTGCTCCTGAAGCTGCGAAAAATCCTGGAAAGGATCATCTTCTTTTTTTTTTACAATTTTTGCAAACGACAAAGTTCTTTTTTTTTACTCAAAAAATTGAGATATCAGAAAATTATCCAATCAGCTGCTGTAGAGATTTTTTTGTGAACAATCGGACATCAAAAAGTCTAAAATCCAAGATGATATTGAACAGTTGCTCTCACTTTCATTGCATCTAATCATAAAATTCGAATTTTTATTGTATTTTGGGAAGACCGCTACGTGGTGAAGCCGGGTTATGTACAAAATTTTTTTGAGATACACCAGTCCGTGAAAAATATTTCCTGAATTTATTTCACTGCACTGCAGTTCAGGTTCTCAAGACACTGGTAACTACTGTACATACAAGTACAACGTGGCGAATTCTTATTTTAGGTGTTTGAAAAATGTAGGGCGGTCGAAGCGTACTGCACTTCTGCAATACGTAAGTAACTATATATAAGTAACGTCTTTGTTTCGTTAATCGGATTTTATATAGAAAGTAGATATGCATTTTCATTTTCCCCGATAGTTTTCTGAAGTATTTCCTCACAATTTTTTACCTCGGATATACAAAAAAAAAATAAATAAATAAACGAAATAGAGATTATACTCGGAACAAGTAGTAAACGCTCGATGATTTTATTCCGCGCTTGGTTAAACCGCAACTTACTCTCCCGAAGTATGTAAAAGTTAATTTTGCATTAATTTGAATAGCTTATAAAATAAATTAGGTCACATTCGGACGTTAATTACTTTTCTATTAATCAGCTCACCGCTGCACGTCAGAATCGTCTTACACAGATACGAGTATTGTACTTGGTATTAAATGTTTCGCATTAAGCCGCTACACCATGTAATTAAATTTTACAGTTTTCTCTTCTTTTTTGTTTTATTTATTTATTTTTATTTTTTGAATAAATAAAACTCTTCGGCCGTTCACCAAATTGTTCTTTTTTTTTTTTGGACAGCTGTGGTATACGCTTCTGCATGAATAACAGTGTGCATACGTAATTTAGTTTCTACGTAAAACATAAACTGGTAAAATAAAGAAAAAAAAAGAGAAAGAAAAACGAAAACAAAAGTAAGTATAGATCGATGATGGTACATCTGTATACATCAGCTGTCTGTATACATATATACGTATATGTACATAGGTAGGGTATATAGTGTGTAAAGGGCGCCGTGTTGTCGCGACGTACAGCCTGTATTTTCACTTGTACATTTACACTTTGGTATTAGGAGTAGCAGCTAGTAGGTATGGGTCAATAAGTAGGTACTATATGCGAAGCAATGCGCGTCAGCAATAATCTACAAGTAATATAACACAAAAATGGGGAAAAAAAAAGCTGATGGTAATATCACTCGTATTGTCTTCTCGTGAAGCACACTCTGTATCCGTATGTATAGCGATTAAATGTTGAAATTGCAATACCGCATTAATCGTGCGATTAGTACAGAGCATATTTAGTTTTTGTCGATATACCGTGTATCAGCCCATACAATTCACTATACCCATGGATGAATTTTTCGACATTTCGATGGAACAGAATTTTTAACATTTTTTAAATTTTGAAGATTTCTTTGAAAACGCGAATGTTCAAAGAGTGCAGAATTCGAAATCTGTCATTCATTCGTATAATCGAAGAAACAAAAAAAGAATACTACATATTTTGTCAGTATGGTTTTGATGTATGGTTTTCAAAAGGAATATTTATACGGAATTTTGCATGACGTGCTAAATCCGAGATAAAGTATACGTAGAACTATATTTTTCGAAGAATAAGTCACCTTCGATTTTATTGAAAATCTCACACGATATTCCACGAAAATAGATGATCATTTCAATACCTCGCGAGAAATGGCGGATTACATCGTTCGTTTCAAAAGTTTGGTTAAAAATCACCAATGTATAAATTCAATGTCAAGTAAAAATATTAATATTTAAAGGTCGCTCGAGACTTGAACAAAAAAAATTCAAATACACCTTCAACGGTCTTGAGCGACCTTTAAGTATTGATATTTTGACTAAAAATTTCAGTATGTTCCTCCACAACCCACCCAGAAAAGATTGAATTAGTGAGCAAGTGAAGAATATAAAAGAAAAAAAAAATCGATCTCGTTGAATTTCGACATTTTCAAAATTCTTGAGCGACCTCTACGAAATTTTTAATTTAGCTAAAATTTGGAGAGGGCTCTTAAAATGTATCAAACTAACAAATTTTCATGTGAGCTTGAAAAAAAAGGCGAAAAAATATTGCCACCCTAATATAGGTACACATATACATGCCATTTGCAGATATTATCGCCACGATTACAATATACCGAGATAAATGCTCTCAAGTATTACCTGGTTCGTCACTGATTTATATCTCGCCACTATTCTGTAATAAAAAAATGTGGAAAAAAATCATGCTAGGCTGTATGTGGATCAATATACTTTTACGTAAAAAGTCTAAAACAATATCGAAGACCCTAAGGGTTGACTCGACCTAGATGAACTGATCTGAATAAAATGCCCCAATTATTCCTGTTCTGGTGGGTTTTAGAGAGAAAAATCTAAAAATATCGAAATTTTACTCTGAAAAAGTAAACGAGCCAGTCAACTGGTCAACTAGCAAATCCTCGTCGTCTAAGCAGTTTCCGCAAGTCAATTCTGCGGCAATCTTCTTCCGCGGTGTTCAATCGCCCGAAGCATCTTATGACCCGGCCTCTGCACAGCGGCTTCCCTTTACATTTGCTGTACCGGAATGAAAGTCATCGATTATATCGTGTCTCGGAAACAATTAGCCACGAAAGTTACTTCCAGGTTATTAACCGGAACGAACGGTCACAAAGACAGACGCGGACTTCCTCACTTGTATTCACTTTTTGGACGGTCATCGCGGACATATACAATTAAATTTGTATGTATAGTAGTTATAGTGATATGATATAGTTGTACTCCGTTGTATAGCTTCCTGTACAAAAAGCTGCAATCATCAGTATCGTAAAACAATGATAAGATAATAGAAAAATTAATAACAATAAAGCTCAAATTATCAGCTATAGAAATTTTCTGCTAGCTACCTTATGCGATGATTCATTGCCACTCGTTGTTATATATATATTTACTGAAAGTACTCGTCGTAATGTGTGATTGATAACGGTTCGCTGAGAAAGAAAATAAAACTACGACCGAGTTTACAGCGTTTTACTCCGCAAGAGAGATATCGAATTCTAGAATTGTTCGGGCTGGTTTTCTCAGGGGTCAAACTTTTCCGATTACTTTTCCTGAATGCTAATTCATTGAGTATATTCTCTATACCTATAACTTATAATTAATTTTTTTTTTTTTGTTGATCGAATGCGGCTGCGGAAAACGTTATAGCACCGCGTCTTGCTAGTTGACAAACACGCAAACGTCGCACGTTCACAGTGTGTGAATGTGTGTACGTATATGCCTACTACAAAGGGCTATTACTAAAGTTTTCAGGGTTCATGTCGCCTGCAGCTGAAGAGAAAGGTTGGCATGTAGACTCCGCGGACCCCATGAACAAATCCTCCGGGCCGAAGCCCTACGTCCCCCATAAGTACTCTGGTTTGAGAATATACACACATACAGACTGCTGCTGTAGAAATAACCTTTTAGTACCGTGATATGCGATTCGCGTCTGGCCCGAGAATCAACCCTGGAAGCCCTTTAATGCGAGCGGGTTATAAGTCAGACTGATAAAATCACTGTGCGGAAAAAAGAACTGAGACTTGACCCCCCTCAGACTGTACAGCGGGCACGTTAAAACCTGCTTTAATACTGAAGTTCTTATCGACTTCCTTCTTTAAATCATTTTAAACGCCGAGGTATTATAGGCGGAAAAGTGAATTCCACATTTATTTGAGACTTAGAGCTTATCAATTTTCATTCTTTGATGCGCTATGGCAACATGATCTCGTGATTAGGTATTAAAGTCAATTCGGATTATACTTATTGTGTCGCATTACCCCTCGTGTTCAAAAAAGAACAGGGCAACAAGAGCAGTTGAAAATCACTTGCAGTGTGTATTCTTCCTATTGAAGAACAAGTCGAGCATTGTTTGATGGTAATTCAGTATTATAGGAAGCTCAGACCTCGGAGCATCTTGAGAAGACTTTTCATTACAAATCAGATGAATCCCTGTTGC
The DNA here is from genome assembly GCA_949628255.1 of Macrophya alboannulata. Taxonomy (NCBI): domain Eukaryota; kingdom Metazoa; phylum Arthropoda; class Insecta; order Hymenoptera; family Tenthredinidae; genus Macrophya; species Macrophya alboannulata. Next base: position 13,719,605 of record OX451209.1, read on the forward strand.
GAAGAGATTTATTGCGAACGAGTACCATATTTTGTTTGAAAAACTGCCAGTGATCGATGTAATTATGTTATTAATGGATTTCTGGGTATATAACTGGTAAAATTTTTACAACCATCAATACTACTCGCTGTGCAAATTCCAGTCGTTGTTCTTTCCAAGGATTTTCGTTATTTATATGCTAATATATACGTTTCGAACTATGACTAACGAAAAAAGCTATTAAGTAATCGTTAGAATCCTGATTTATAATTCTGTGTGTATAATATTTTGTACAGTTATATGGAAACAACTATATCAATTCTGTCGCATATATGCATATACATATATCCTCGTAAATATTGCAATATATATTCATGTTCAGTCTGCGCCGATTTTGGAACGGCGCTATCGTTGCTTGCATCATTCTACATATAACGGTGTCAATTATTATAAACAATACTTCTATACATGTTTAGACTTGAAAAACTTGAAGCAATATCTATAAGTCGTGTTAATTAAATGTGAATTGTCGACTTTGAAGCATATAGATATACAGCGTTATGTTACGTGCGTGTAATTCTCAATTACGATTATTTAGTCATAATTTATGCTCTCCTATAGACGACTATTATTAATGATTATTAACACTGGAGTATACCGAAGTAGGTATGTATTATGATTGGTACAAACTGATGGCTGAGTCGTTTAGTCGTGAAGATTTTTATCTTCTAAAAGAACAATCCAAATATTATTGTACGAGTTATTCTTATAATCTGCAATTCCAATCGATCATTATTAAATATTATTATCATTATTATTATTATTATTATTATACAATTTTGTTCGCAGAGTTGAAAATTCTAAAAGTATAAAGTAATCTGTAAGGAATTTAACGCACTTTTATATTTAATTTTACAAAGAGCAGTGAAAATTTCATGTAATATACATACGAACGTTTTGTTGCTCATAAAATCGGACGCGAGATTACAATTTCACAACGTGTACGATTATTATTATTATCATTATATTTTTTTTTATCAACATTCACGGAATTCGGCATGTTTCAAAAACAGATTCATATATGAATTATGGCCTTCCACTCCTCAAATTAGTCGATTCGTTTATAGATGAAAATTGAACCTTTGAGAATTCTGGGTTACTAGCGAAAATTTTCAAAGGGCCGGGCGCTCGGGTGCAGTGATAATTTTCCCATTTTGATAAAACGCGCTTTTTTCCCGAATCTTACTTATGATTATAATGCCAAAAGGAATTGTTAATATATCTTTTCGTCATTTTTCTACGAAATTTATTGAAGAACTTATGTGTAGAAACATTATCAGTGGTTAACTTTATCAATAAATTTCTTAGAAAAATAACAAAAAAATAGCATTTCGAAGAGGATATATATATGTATGTTGAGATTTATGATTCTGTTTTTCGAACAACGATCGACGATTTTTGTCGCAGTTTTGTGAAATTGAAAAAAAAAAGGATTTCGTTGTTCGTATTATTTGATTGAGATAGAACTCAGTTGAGTAAATTAAATTAAAAGTTATAGCTCTCGTTGTTAGCCCTTTTTGGAAAATCAAATGTCATCGTAAAATCGCAGACGGTGTCAAATGATATAATTTATCATTACGATTATGTATTTTTTAACAGCGGTGCAGTAGTAGGCGATTTATCGATTATATATTCAGCTATCTGTCCTCCGATACGATAAGCCGAAAAAAAACGAATTGCCCTTTAAACTCATTAACAATGTAGCAGGTGGACTTACGTCATCCAAACTTTTTGTCAAATTGTTCTTAGAAGCTATTAACTTCTTGTTAGATAACATTGGCGTATGTCGTTTAAGATAAATCGGCTGGAAATATTTTAGTCATTTAAAAAAAGCTGTTCAAAATTAATTCACATAATTTTAACACTTCCTATGCGTAACGAATTATTGTTCTTTTTTCAGAGATGCAATATTTAAAAAATCGTTCTCTTCATACAGTTGATTAAAATTCATGTAACATGTTTTTCTATTTTTTTTTGTTTACAGGTATTTTCACCATGCCGCCTATTCCTTCTATCAGCCAAAGTGCCAACGAGGGTAAGTTTTTGGCCGTTGGATCATTATCCCCCAATTTTTCTCTCAATAAACTTCAATTCAAATATTTCTTCCAAGTTTTACTTCCGGTCTGGGAATTATTCAAATGATTCTATTTTTATTTTTTTTTTTCATCAAATGATGAAAGGTCATTAAAAATACTGCCCTGAAACATTTTTTGTTGGACATATCCTCCGCAGTACTAATCCAAAAACATTTGTATAAGAAAGAGATTTTTCTATTTCCCTTAAAATTCTCGTGCACATAGGATAAATAACTATAAAACTCAGACACGTGATGGTTTGTTTGTTAAACAGATCGACTGCCACTTCCACTATTTAGAAATTACAGCTGTGGAGTCAAAAAGAGGAAATCAGTTGAGTCTAACTGTAGGAGACAGAATTTACAGCTTCACTACAATGGGTGGTGGAATAGATACTGCAGAAGTAGACGCTATGATAGAGGCGTTGCACACTGCGATCCGCAATATTTTTCCAACCGTACCTCTCAAGTAAGTTGTCCATCTATTTCTCAGGAGATAAATCAGTTCTGTTTATAGATTATTAAATCTACAAATACAGCTCTCGTATTTTCTGAAACTAATGATTGATAATATTCTTAAAAGGAAGCTAGCGCCAAATAATATTTACTAAAGTTCTATCAAAGAAATTATTAAATATCTAAAACAATTTTCAGTTACATAATACGAAAAATAGACGTGATACCAGCTAGCAGGCTGCAAAGTATAAGAGGCAGTGAACTGGCGAGAAGTACAGAAGCTACGAGGCATACAGGTCCTTGCGGTGGATTTTCTACCCAATATGCTTGCATGTGTGATTTACACGGAGTTCCATACAGAGATGAAGTCGCATGGGTAAGGGAAATGCAATATTCAAGTTGAATTATTACTGCGGAAGTAGGTAGACTGTTGCATTATACAATTAAGACTTCATTATGTGTAAAGCAAGTTATTGAACTAAGATTTCAATCTGATATTGTTATTTATAGTTATTACAATATGATTACATGATTTTAGGATGTCGATACGATATACTTGTCCCATGATACACGAGAGTTGAACCTCAGAGACTTTGATCATTTGGAGCAGAAAGATTTGGTGCCAATTATTTCAGCATTAGAATATAACACATGGTTCACTAAGTTAAGAGCCTCTCACATAAAACTAAGTCACGAACCATTAGAAAGGCTACTGCATGTGATGCGAAGATCTTTGTCAATTCAAGAAATTTACTTAGACAATCTAGGGTTTAAGTGGTAAGTATCTTTCATTCTGTATTCTAACCAACTTATGTAATTCAAGGTATTTATTGAAACAAAAATTATTTTTCTTTATTTTCTATTTCTTTTAATGTCTATTTAATATTCACAGGGATTTTGCTCACAAGTTATCGATATCTTTGATATCAAATACAAATACTATGTTGCATACTATTGACTTGTCAAATAATATGATAGAAGATAAAGGTGAGTTATTGAATTTTAACTACAAAATCGAAGCGTATTGTAAAATCGTTTTCATTTACTAATATGTTTATTATTTTTTGATATATGCATTTTTTTTGTCACGCTATACTTATAGTAAACCTTACGTCACTGCTTTTGTAAATAATTAATTATTGATGTTTTTAGTTTTTTTGTTTTTTAGTATTATTTTCGTACATATATAATTTAATCCTTATATTTAAATGATTTTGAACCCGTTAATTGACAACAAAGATCTGCCTTTTTTTCACAAATAAATAATGTATTTAATTCATCATAGATCTATATCCTTATATTTTACTTAAACAAATTCAATGTTCATAAAAATAATGCACAATTTTCCACGTTGTTCTCTTCACATAGATTTATCATTGTGAAGGGTCATATATCCAAATAAATAGATTATTCCCGCTACTTATCAAAACATCGTATAGAAAAAAATAATACTAAATTTATTACGCTGCTTTTTATACATGCAATGTTCATACTTTTATAGGAGCCTCTAGCTTGTGTGGGATAATAGCCAAATTGATGCAAGGTGTGCACAAATTTTATAGTAACTAATTATTATTTATATCACTATCATTCCTCAAATAGCTTCTCGTTTTATACACATTTGACTTCTCTTCTTTTGTTTTCCCCATTATTTAAAAAGCATGCATTATTAAAGTATGGCGCACGCAGTGTCCAGTAGCTATATTTAATTTGAAGACATGAGTATAGAGAGCATGAACTATTCTTTCAATTCGATGAAATAATGCATATTCTCATTATGATGATGCCCACTGTTGAGGAGTGATGGTTGTTTCAACAATGACGTTACTCCAAATTTTACTTCAATCATCACATATTGTACCTATATGCCTTATTTCATATTGTGCTATTCTATACTCGTGTTCAATTCTCGGAATATATTATATATTCATATATTAATTCCTAAGATATATATTGAATAAAAAATAATTGGTTGAAGGTGCTACACACTTAAGTGGCCTAATGGGCAAACTCCCAAAGGGATTACAAAAGTTGAATCTTGCCCATTGTGGTCTGACTGGTAAAGGTATCAATCAAATTGCACATGCATTGAGTCTGAACAGAAGCATGCCGACTAGTCTTCAATACTTAAATCTTTCTGGGAACAGCTTAAAAGATGACGTCAATGTAAGTAGAGTTTAGTGTAATAGTAATTTTTTGTATACAGAGGTTCTAAGAATTAGCTCAATGTATGTCTTTAATAATTCGATACAGATTTAATTATACAAAAATTACGTTTTAAATCTATACCTTTGTTCTTTATACCCAATACAATTATGCGTATGTGTTTTACAGAATTTGTGCAATTTCTTAGCACAGCCAAATAGTTTAACTCATTTGGACCTTAGTGGCACAGACACAACATTGGAATGTGTAAGTTTTCAGTTTTATATCAATACTCAATGTAATACATCTATTTTAATACATTTTTAGATGCTAGTCTGACCATAGCAATACACACTGATCCATCTGCCGTACTTCACACTGATACACGATGTTAAAATTCATTTTATTCACTAACTCTTTTTCTCATAGAGTTTATGAAGGTCGAATAGTGGGAGATTTTAGTCCAATTGATTAGATCAGATTTGCTCTTCGGAAGTGAAGAACTGCTGAGCATAAGCAAAAATTACCAATGTTATAATCGGTTAATTAGCGCAGAGATCGTGTTTGCAGAACTCTCACGGCTAGAATAACAGGATAGGATGAACACAACAAGATCAAGATGATAAGGAGTCAGAAATCATTGCTAGTTAAAGATTGCGACCTATGATAATGTGAGAAATTTTAACGAGATACCAAAAGCTGTAAATTTGATAACGTTATTTTAATAATTTGCAAGGATTGGAATGTTGTCTCCATGATAGCTTCTGTCCTCTCACTACTCTTTGGTTTCTGGTAGTTGTCCAGCGTATGACAATGTGCTGGCTGTACAGTTGAATTCTTAAAAAATTTATGGCATGGTGGATCACGTGATGTTGATTTAACTGTAATCCTCAGAAATATATTTGTAGGCATTGTGACTAAATTGTGGTATTTAATAAGCTGTAGAAAAATTCCAAAAATCGAAGCTAGAGGAGTAATCAATTTATTAATTTTCTAGCTGTTTGGTGCGCTGTTACGAGGGTGTGCAACAAATCTTGTCCATTTGAACGTCGCTAGAAATTCCTTTACAAGCAAAAAAACCAAAGAAATACCGCCAAGTTTTAAGCAGTTTTTTACCGCCACATTATCTTTAAAATATATGAATATTTCATTTTGTAAATTACCGTTAGAAGGACTTAAACATTTACTGCTTGGCTTGGCGTGTAATGAAAGCACAGTTGAATTAGAATTAGATATGAGCGGAAATAATTTAGGTTCTATGGGTGCTCATGTGCTGGAATCCTGCATTCATGGTGTACGGTGTATCTCGTCATTGGATATTTCAGATAGTAGTGAGTATCGTTCTTAGAGATAATTAAATACAAACAAGCTCAATGATCTTTTTATATTAAAAATTATGTCTTTCAGATATGGATGTCGATTTGGCGCAAGTAATAACTGCAGTGAGCAAAAATAAATCTATAAAACAATTGTACATGGGACGGAATACAGCTGGCATGAAAACTAAACATATAGCTGTTGTGATGGAAGCATTAGTTACAATGGTGCACGAAGACGATTGTGTCTTGCAAGCTTTACATTTGCCTGATTCTAGATTAAAAGGCGATTTATACAATTTGATTAATGCATTGGGGAGTAACACGTGCCTACACACGCTAGATATCAGCGGCAATCAGGTAAATATGGCTATTTCATGCCAAGAGTTTCTCATTTTCAATAAAATCCAGCTAAATACCGACATCTAAATTGTTATTCTGCCTTCGATGTACGATATTTTCAGATTGGTGATCCTGGTGCTCGTCTCTTAGCAAAAGCATTGCAGATAAATAATCACTTGAAGAATATCATTTATGATAGAAACAATATAACACTTCAGGGATACAGTGACATTGCATATTCATTAGAAAAGTAAGTTGGAAAGTGAAAATTTATCTTTTATGCCTCACGATTACTATTTCAAATCCCATAAGCTATACATGTACTTGTCGTTATCACCTGTATTATTTTTCACGTCTATTACTAAAACTAAAGTTATGTAAAATGTTTGATCAACAGCAATTACAGTGTCAGACATATGCCATTTCCAATATTTGATTTGCAACCATGCATGAAAACATCGGCTGAGAAAACGGAATTACTTATGAAAAAAATTCAGGACTTGTTGCAAAGAAATGTTACACCAAACAAGTATAGTCATGGTCAAGCATTCCGGCTACAACAAGGATTTTTGTTAAGTTCTACCCAGCAAATGGTGGACAGACTAGTGGTGCAAACACAAGATACTATAAAAACATTAGCTGCGGAAAGCTGTGATGCTAATAATGACATCAATTATGCTACAGGGTTGATACAAGATGCTGATAATTCAAAACAGGTGAGATCAAACTATTCCGCTCTACTTATATACTTTACGTATGAACTTAAATACTGAACAACTCTGAAACTGCTTTTTTGTTATAGCTTTTGCCAAGATTACATGAAGTTGTCACAAGGAGAGATGAGAGTAGCCCAATTGAAATCAAATTAAAGGACACAGCTGATGAGATTCATAGAGTTGTTACTGGGTATTTAGAGGTAATAATCGAGCAACTTGATCTGTTATTCAAATTTGACAATATAAATCAAGCATTTTTTTTCTATGAAGAATACATATTAATTTTCTTAATGATAGCCTGATTTTAATATTTAGGGCTCTAATTTTCAAATAGTCGTTTCTTTTCTGACTTTTTTTTCAACCATTTCTCAGTTATTGAGATTACTTTATAATTTTTTTATTTCTCGTCTTGTTATGACCAATTGGCTTATAGGGAGCCCTGACTATCACCTTTGCTCAATGATTCATCTAATCAAGTATATTTTGCAGGATTCTTTGGACAGTATGTTAAAATGTGCGATGGATCAATGTCCGACAGTTTTAAACCAGACAGTTATTAGAGGAGACGAAAGTGAACCGATATCAGTTGAATATGACCTCAGAAGCAGTTGTAGGGAGAAGAATCAAATCAGCGCTGAGTTTATTCATACTACAATCTTTGAACAAGCCGGGACTGATATTATAAACAGAGTCAAGTAAGCTCGTTAACTATTTTTCATTAAATTTGAACAATTCAAATTTGCTAGGGAAAAAATTACGCCGTTAAAATTATAACAATTACCTACATTAATTGGAATGAAGTAATTGTTCACTACAGAACATACAGCAGCTACTGTATCTACAATACCATTATCGTTTTTTTCGTGAAACTAATTACTTTAATGTGTCTCTGTTTTTTTTTTACACAAAGATATTATATATTTAAGTAATCCGATTTTCAAGATTAGATTAATTTAATGTGATATATGCGTATCGTAGTATAATTTTATGATACACATCGGTCACTCGCCAATCACTCTTTCAGATATTAGATAGATAAAATGCCTTCTTTGTTATCGGAAGCCATTTCTGTACTATCAGTTATTTGTGCATCACAGTTAGAGATATCGGCAGTAAATAATATACAGTGTCTACTACTTGACGAAAATTTTTCATTATATACAAGAGTTTTTATTGTTGAGAAAAAAATTAACTGACACTCAAAAAGAATGTGAAAAGTTTCGTCGAATAATTATTCTTCTATTTAGGAACGCATATCGTTGACAATTCTTTAATCTGTTATGGTTTTTTTTTACTGATAGCTGTAACCAAAAGCTTTACCAGGCATAAATCAGATTCAGGATTTTATAATTTAATTCAACCAGTCAATAATCAACTTTGGTCGAAGTCTTCGGTATATTCTTCTTATATTCAAAATATAGTTGCCATGTGCAATTCACGACCTTATTCGATAGCCATCAAAGAAATTTGTTCAAATTCTATTTCTGGTAAATGCAAATACGTTACGTTGCAATTGTAATTCACTCCGATTGAATGGCTTACTACAGAAAAGGAGTCAAGTCACAATTTTAACAGTTTTTTAACTAATGGCCAGTCATAATAGTTTTTATGTAAAAGTACCTTAGTTAGATGAATATCAGAGGTTTTACCACGCAATTTTTGGACTTCACTGACTCAGGTCCCTTTGTGTAATAAGCAATTCGATTATTGTATCAATAAAATATCTGAGCACCTGTCTTATCATTGAATTTCTGTTGTAACAGTGAATTGAACTTAGCTGTGGCAGCTCATGTATCAGATAGAATCACCGATGAAGTAATTGAATCGTTGTCACGGAGCTACAAGACACTGGTTAGTGACAATTATCAAAAATAATCATGAAGTAGTGTTACTCACTTTTTCTTGAGATAATATGTTTATTTTATTTTATTTTTTTGAATAGGAAATTTCTTCATACTATTCGAAACGTTTCTATTAAATACTAAAATTTCATCAATTCATGAAGAATTTTTAATTTACATCGACATTGCCCATTCTCTGCACTTTAACGATTTATTTTACAGATTGGTGACGCCGGATGCAGAACTAGAAGTAGCACACCGGATGTTTTAAGATCAAGCGGATCAGTAAGTGCTGGAGTCAGTAGCATTGGAGGAGTTTTACTAAAGCCCACTGGAAGAACTAGCTTGGACTCTGAAGAGGAAGGTGCCGCTAGTCTATCATTTGCTGATACCATCAGTCAACGATCAAGTGATCAATCACCAATGGTAAGCTCACACTCATACAGCTAGAAAAATCGATGGTAATTATAACTAATGTGTAGTGGCGTGATCATACCGATAATTCGTTAATAAGGAAAAAGGAAATAATAATTGAAATCGTAGTTGTGTGAAGATAAATACAAAAGATCTTAATATCCATTTAAAATAATGTATGAAATGTTTTGCTTCCTAATTGCTTACCAGAAACTGGAATATCTGAATTTGGTAAGTATACAGTAGGTTCTTTATTTTCATGATACTGAAGCATTTTGAAATTTTTTACAAACTCAATTTTCATCACATTGTAAACAGTATAAAATTAAGCCAATGATCAGTTAATCTAGAAATAGTCAAACAGATGCTTGATCACATTTGTGAAAATAGCAAGTCAATAAATTCAGTATAGACAATTAACGGAGAGTAGATGAAATCAACTTGAAATAAATGTATCAATTTGTGTGACTGCTTGTAGCACACATAGGATTCTTTGTACGCTGGATCTTCGACTAGAATTGATTCCTTTTTTACCTACTACACAAGTATACAGAATACTGATAGCATGTATTCACCTGCGATGTTTTCTCTTGCAGGCTACTCCGCATTTATCTAATAAACGAAAGAGCCTGCACGGTCGAAAACTTAGGCCAAAATCTGTCGTGGATTCGGTTGAAGGTCTATCAGCCGACGATATACCAGATTTATTGCCATCACTGCCTAAGTGCCAGGCAGAAGGTAATTTATGTTACAGTTATGAAATTTTGACACAATCCCAGAAATTTACCAATTTTCAAAATTTTCTTATTCATTCAATGAAAGATAACTGGTAGCTTTTGATTACAATCGGATACCTATTGTTTTTATTGTGTCTGTATCCGATGTAGTTGAACAAACCAAATGTCAAATTTTGATATTGAATAATTGATTAATCCAGTCAGTCTCTCCAATTTATTTAAATCAGGAAAGTATGTCAACAATCAATAATAAATTATTCCATTTATTTCAGCAATATCCGAAAACGAACACTCATTGACAGAATCACTTGACTCTGTGTCCGAATTGCCGAATACAGTTGGACAACAGTTACAACATTTAGTAAAATCAAGACCTAGAAGAACTAAGACCAGAGCTCCAACAAGACCTATGTTACGACCTGATCAACTAGCCGATGGATTGGCTATTGGCGAAGGACTCGATACCTTTTTTAGGCCAACTACACCTACAACACCCTTAGTATCTCCTACAAGTGATGACAGGTAAATTGAAGAAGTATTACATCGGTAATGCGATAAGACATTGTATAAAATGCATCAGACAACTGCAATTTGATTCTCAATAGTCACACATTGTATAATTTGTGTTAAATATTCTTAAAAATAATTGATTTATAAATTTTTTTTTTTTCAGTTCCTTACACACATTTCCAACTGACGGAAGTCCAAATTTGTCTCTGGCGAGTCATAAAGGTGTAGCCCCTGATGTGAAAATTGATGGTGATAAAAAACAAGGTCGAAGTTCTCCGATGTTGAAAACTTTGCTGGAACCAACACCGCGGTCAAGATCAACTGATAATTTGGAGAAATTTTCACCGTTAATTGGTCGAAGATCTCAGGGAGACTCACCTTTGACTGCGTCTCCACTTGCTCGAAGAAATACAACAGAGAGTGCTCAAAGTCATGAGAAATATGAAATGAAAAAAGATATAAGTAGTGGTAGTATTAAAGACGGGTTGATAGATGTATCGAAAAGGAGTACACTGCCCATTGCTAATTCAACTTGTCAAAAAGATGACGCGAGGAGTTTAATACACTCTGGAACAACAGGGAGCTTCAGAGAAGGGATTATCGATAATGTGAAAAGAAATATTAATAACAGTAATCAGATTCCAAGAGATTTTGTCTCTGAAAATGGTAAAAAGAATGCACCGTCTAGTAGTCTTATAACGTCTGTTAAAGAAGATGGGAAAAAAACTGTTACAAACACAATGATCACATCAGCGACCAAAGAAGTAGATACAAAAAAGAATATTACAAAACGAATATCTATTGAGGATAAACCACTGAGTCCAGTCATACCTGCAGTCAAATTGAGATCTACTGGCTTCGATTTACGAAGTCCTACCAACGGAGGAGGTCCAAAAAGTCTCGGGGCTGAAGTCTCTAAGTCACCAATTTTCAAACCTATTAATAAAGGAGAAGGATCGTCGGCTGGTGATCTTGCAAAAAGTGGAAATCAGATGAAAAACAAACCGGCACCACCGACTGCGCCAAAACCAAGACCATGGAGCATGGCTACCGATAGGAAATCTGGTAAAATCAAGCTTTATTAAATACACTGTCGCGATTACTAACAGATTCATTAAATCTATATAATCTATATATCTATATAATCTATATATCTATATAATCTATATTTCGAAAATGAGCCCGAAAAAGTCCTAGAACTATAATATCATCAACAGTTTATAAACACCACTAAGAGACCTAGTGAAATAAAATGAGTATTTGTAGTTATAATTAAGCGCTGAAAACTATCTTGAACATATTATCATAGTACATACATAATTCTAATGCATTTATTAAATCTTTTTATAGGTGAATTCAATCTGTTAAGTGATGGCTCAAGTCCTAATACGTCGGCCGGAAACACACCGGATTCTGGTGATGCATTAGACGAATCAACTGACAGTGGTGTTAGCGGACCGGCATCCCTTCCACCAACATTATCTGGCAGTAGTACTGCAAGTTCGTTGAGTAATACTAGTACAGAAAAAAGATCTGTGCGAGAGCTTGCAGCCAGTTTAAATAAAGTACAGACAGATAAGAAGGAAGATGGTGAGTAGTATAGTACCCTTAGATTTTTACCCGTAAATAAATATACGTTATTTGTTCGTTTTTTTTTTTCACTTCAGTTTTAACTTTTTCAATTGTGATTCTAAACAAATATGAAATTATTATTATATCATAAATCGAATGCATGACCATTTATCAGTTACTTTTCTAATTCGTGTATCACACATAGAAAATTGAATTCCTGCATCAGCTGAGTATTCATGTTTTTGTTGCCTCTACTAATAGTGTGATTTTTATTTCATACCTATGTATTATATAAAATGTAAAAACCATATCGGTAGAAATTATTTAATAAGGCTTCATCTGGATAGAAAAGTTTTCAAAGTATATTCCGAAGCAAATGTTTCCTGCAAACAAGATTAACTCAACCCGAGTAATAAAATAAGTTTAATTCACTAGAAGTGAAGAGAAAATCAGATATTCATGACACTAAAATACGATCCAATCAAATTTTCGATGATACAATGCAACACTTATTGCAGTATGAGGCTTATTTGTATATCTACCAACTAATGCATACAATATTACACACCAGTTCTTGTTTATCATTTAATGTCACTTGTTTGTTGAAAAAATGCTTTTTCAATTATTTTATGTGAAAAAATTATAGCAAATGTGCAACAATTTTGAATAGCAAGCTAGCTTCGTACTCTAGCAGGTTAATTTTTTTTGCCATTATTCATCATTTCAATCTGCTAATTCCATTATTTTTATTTATTTTTTTTTTATTTGAAGAGAAAAATCATTACTAATTTTTAAATACATGTATGCTTGTGCATGATTGATCTCATATTCATTAGTTTGGCTGTACATATCATTTTAGAGCATACAGTGCCTGCAGCATGGCGATCAGTGCTTCGACGCTCAGTTGACCCACCAAATGTACAGGTATTTTTGTTTTCATTTATTTGAATTATTTTTTAAGTTCAAATTTTCTTTACGATATATCGTCCCAGTACTAATTATTTATTTGTAGAATCCTTATTTTTTTTCAATGTTTTTTATTGCATATCATTATTTGCATTTATTAAATGTTTATCGACAACATAGGTAATATTTTTTTTTTTCTTTATGAATGATGCTCGAATTACCAGAAAAGTGTCTACACTTTAATTATAACATTCTCTCGAAGATATTGTTTCTCAAAGATCTTATAAGTAGTGAAAAATTTTAAATGATTATTTCTAATGTTTCACGCATTTATTTACCTATTTATTTAAAAAAAGAACATTAAATTTTGAAATTGTGATCACCTAGGTCGTGGAAGTGGAGAAAACGGTTGAAGAAAATCACGCCAATCCAAAGCTTCGTCGTACTTCAATGTTACGTGACTCGAACTTTAACTATGACAACGATATCGTTGACGTTTAGCAGCAACTAGTAATTAATAACTTAATGATTAATGAACGAAAGTCGAATTGTAATCTTATTAAAACGACGTACCGAATGCGGATATAATTAGTTATTATTTTTATTGTTTAATACTTATTTAGGGTATTGAAAAATAAAATTGCCGAATACTAATGTAATTATTAGTTTTCTTCTTTATTTTAATTTTTTTCTTCTTTTTCGACTATAACAATTTTTGGTGTATGATAACATTTTCCACGAATTCACCTTGAATGCAATCGAATGCAATATATGTTGTATCTTGTAGTGAAATCGAAGGTAAAAATGATAATATTAAGCCCCCTACAGGGAAAGCTTTAAAGAATATAAACGTATATTTTATTTATTTATTTATATCCGTTTATTAATATAGTATTATAATCAGAAAGTTTATAGGACAGACGGTGAAATCGTGTTTAAATGTTATACCATAGATTTTAAACAGGGAAAACTAATGTTTTAAATTGGTATTCGGCATTAACTTCATATATGCTATTGAAAGATTTCACTAATTACCTAATAGAGTACTGTATTATATAATATAAAAATCGAATTTATTCCTTAAACTTTAGTTCAACGTTCTTAACACAAATTATTGTAAATATGTCCAATTTTTTTTTTTTTTTTTCTTTTCTTTTATTAAGTTTTTATTAGTCTGACAATCTAAAGATTTTTTAAAAAAAATCAATTAAACAGCAGAGTATATATCTGGGTGTTTCATATTTATTTTAAGTTATTTCTAAGCTTATATTCCATTTTTGCATTTATTGTGCCATATGTAGATCGATACACTTAGGGCATTTCACGTCAGATAGTAGTCATTTTTTTGATGGTCGACTTTTTTTTTTTGGATTTTGTTGAAAATTTTTTTCACATTTGAATGTATTAATTTCTTCAATGTTTAAAAAAGATGAAGTTTTTTTCATAATAATTTTTATCCTCAGCTGGAATACTGATAGACGTTAAATAGTTAGGGAAAAGTACAAAATTTGGAAAGCAAAAAATTGTGAAAAATCTTCCTGAGGCTTTAAATTAATATCAAACATCAATTGAAAGATTTCAAGTCTACGGGTCTCTACACTAATTCAATTCTCATAAAAAAATAATTTCTTTTACCAATATTCACGTTAGAATCATTGAAAAATTCCTCATAATACTCTGCTATGAATTACGAAATTCTTTATTTCTATGATAAATGGTGCCTATTGTAGTTAAACAAAGAAGATAAAAGTTCAGAACAAGTGAGGATTTTTGATGCGCTGTATGGTGTAATATTACAGAGTAATGAAAGTGAGACAGTCCGGAAAGAGGATAAAATATTGTTGAATGATACATTTGAAGAAATCGAAAAAAAAAGTCGACGAGTGAAAAACGATTTAATTTATGGAAAATGCCCTATATTCAAATTTTATACACCCATGGTTTCCAATCAAATTTATTGGCTGGGCTGGGCCTCTCGTTTAATTATTGAGATTATACACGTGATTCATGATTATTTGATGGAAAGTCTATCCTGTTATTTAATCAAAATGATTTTACAATAAATATTTGGACATACCGATATCGGATAATTACAGAGTTTTACAACGCTAATGGACGATTGAAAAAATAATTTTGAATCACCCTGTCCCGTTGCAATAAATAAGTAAATAGTTACCAAGGGATTTCTTATTATTATACAATAGAAATATCTCCTGCGTGATCATGTTTTCTGTCAGCAGTTATTTCATGCGGATATTTTTCTATTGAAAATAATAACTATTGCGTCATTGACATAACTGTATGTACATCGTAGCTCAGTCAGTAGATTGCACTTATAAAATCGAAATAGGTATTCTAATGAAAATAACAATAAACAAGTTAATCAGTAAGGAATTGCCAATGTATCTTTCATCAACGTTACGATGTACGTTTAATATCCAAACTTTTGGGGATGCCAAATTTTTCGATAGTTATAATTAAAAATTATTCGGGAAAATTTTTATGCCTAGACGTTTAATAATTGAATTTAGATTTTTATCGAAATCATTAAGCTAACAAAAAAAAAGAAAAAAAAACATTGAGGTGCAAATACTTTAGTTAATTTCTTTGATTATTGCTAATTGTTGAAATTTTTTACAAGTATCGCAGTTTCTACAAACTTGCGTGTCTGATATGAAATTAGAGTCAATATTAGTTAAATATCTAATTAATAGTTTTCTGTTGTAATTTTGTATCTTTGAATGTTTGTACTGTGCGGTTTATATGCTTTTAACAAAGATAATATCCAGTTGAGTGCCTAAACACTGCAATATGATCGGTAAATAGGGAATCAATCAACTTTTTCTCCGAAATACGGCTCTCTTGGATAGTTATTAATTCTAGCTAATAATTAAAAGTATATGATATAAGACGGTGTAAAAATGATTTTGTTTACAGAAAAATTCATTTTT
This sequence comes from Macrophya alboannulata, assembly GCA_949628255.1. NCBI lineage: Eukaryota > Metazoa > Arthropoda > Insecta > Hymenoptera > Tenthredinidae > Macrophya > Macrophya alboannulata. Next base: position 13,735,624 of record OX451209.1, read on the forward strand.
ATTTCATTTTATTTTATTTTATATAAAGACAGTCAATAACGTATTTCTTAAAATAAATTCAGTACTTCGCACACAGCAGCAGAATTGCAAAATATATTAAAATTGATAATTATTTATATTTTTAAAGTTTTTCCACAAAGTTTAAAAACGAATAATCTGTATTACGAATGCCCAAATTTGTGTACATTTCTGATCAAGGCAAAAAATAATATGAAGTACATATAGGAATATATATTATATATATTTAAACAATTAATCCCTTACTAGTTACAATTATCAATATCGGTAAATTGATCAAATTGAACTAGATCCTGTCTATTAGTATCTAGTCTTGATCTAAAACTGATTGAGCAAATATGATAAAATTCGATAACTATAAATGAAACTTCATATACTAGGGATTGCAGCAAAACTCTGCAGTATTAAAATGTGTAAGAATCAAACTTTTCATTTAACGATGGTAAAAACTGACTCAGAAAAAGGTTTAAGAAAAATAAAAATAAAAATACTCTGAACTACTGTTGAAAACAGTACGCAGAGTTTCACTCGAATCTGTGGAGTTTGGGGATCCATCCGGTACGAAATGTCCAATATGCATTAAATGATCAAGGATTTAATCAGAAAATCTTCTTCATGTAAACTTTTCGTGTTATTTAAAAAAAAAATCAAAGTTTTCTCTACCAATATTACGAAATATTGTAACAGATATATAAAACACTTGAACTATCCTTTGCAATATAATATAAAGTTTTTAAATTGGTTCAATTAAAATTACAATGTGATGCGTCATTCGTTGAGGTTCACACGTACATTTCGGATGAATAATTTACTTTATGCAAATTGAAAAAAAAAAACAGCAGTATTTTTTGCTACGGATTTCTTACGAAGTTAGAATCATGTATTGTACATACATAGATGAAAATCTATTATATTATTTTCTAATTCTATTTACATGAATGAACATCTAATCGCCAGTTAATTAACCCTCTGCATAATAATCAAGGTTGTGAATGGAAAGAAAGAATTTGATTAAAATAACAATAAGAATTATTCGTACAGGTACTGTATATATAACATGAAACCTTTTTTGGTATAATGATTGTAGTGATGACTTATCGGAACTATACCTATATTTAAGTGTAGTATTTTAATGTTTACTTTATTAAATTCATTATTACGAAGCAAAAAAGAGTTCTGAATAAAAACTTGTATTACAGAGAGATATAAATTGACACGTAAAACGGCTAAATATGAAAGAAAAAACTGTTAAACTTCCAGTTCTATACATATATCTATTAAATTTGTTATTTACTAATTACTTTGTGCCTCGACATGATAATATTTTTTTGAAAGTTATTATTTTTTAATTTATTATTATTTACAGTAGCTATATTAACAGATAACTGACGTACTCGTTGAAGATGAATAGGTACATTCATTGATAATGCAATTGAATTTGAAAAATTGAAATCTGATGAAACAACACTGTGTGTATGTATACCTATGTATGGATATACATTCGGTAACTCATGATGTATCATTGAAATACCTAAATTGATGTAACAAGGCAGGTAATTTTCATCGGGTACGAATCCTTCCATAACGATATTAATAAATAGGTACATATTATATTGAATGAAATTGAAAACTACATAATTGCGAATATGCATGTATAATTTTAGTAATTTACGGATAACATTCGCATAGTTCAGCCGAGTCAGTATATGATAAAGGGTAGATAATTATAAGAGAATATAAAAACAGTTCATAACTTTAATGATATTAGTTAAATACTAAAAATCTTGTATATATTCTAATTTGCTCTAGTACATTCCCTGTATTTACGTCACGCTATATTTAAGGGGTAATCTCGCTCAAGCGGGAAATTTTATCACATTTCACCGCATTCAACGCCTCTTGAAATTATGGTTTTGATATTTTATGGTAATGTGGGTGAAACGGGGTGGAAGGCTATTAAATTTATTGCAATGTCCTCTCAAGTATACCCCTGCCACACGAAAAAAACTTGTCCTTCATTCCCGAAAAATGTTTTATGTTTTTTTTTTTACCTTCTGCAATCTTAAAATGTGCCTGAGAATAGTCATTGGCAATTGATGAGAAACTGAACTATCCCAAGGTGCTGAATTCGGTGATGTAGACACAGAAAAGTGTCGCGCTTGAGCTAGAATACCTCATAATATTACTACCTAATATCGCAGTATAATCAATCAAGAAAATAAAGACTCAAACATAAATAATTGATCGTTTAAATCACCTCTTACCCTAAAGCAATAGCGTTTCTGTGCATGTTTCATGTGCGTTGCAGATTTTTGGATTGTGAATTATGAAATCAAGTTAAACAAGAATTGGAGCTCATAGCTCAAAAAACACAGTGTCGAATAAAGCAAAAAAAATATGGAAAAGTATTTTAAATATACCTATGTTGATCTTTGTTCGCACGTAATATGTCTAATAGGGGTGAAAGTAAAAAAACAATTCGATACTTCCGTTCAATTGCAGTTTAAAAAAATTTTCTCTTTCGGATAATATTGTGTGACAAGTTCAAAATATTTTTTTGCAACTTTCTTCGAATCCGAGTTATTCGGAATTTTCTTTTCTTTCGATTCGCCATGGTAGAAAATTTGCCCAAAAATTGTAAGCTTATCGAAAAATAATCGTTTTGTTTTGTTTTCTTAATTTTTTGTTTCGAATTTTTGGAACTGTTATTTTAGCCAAAATAAAAAATTGATTATTCAATGCCAAAAATCCGATCTTGTTTAGATGGATAAAACCTACATCGCAGGGAAGCACGGGTTTAAATTGATAAAGATATAACTATGAAGAATTCCGTCTGGCTATCTTCAACAATAGATCGAATCCATTTAAATGATTCAAGACATCTCACCTCATTATTTCTAATATTATTATAGTAAGAGGTGATAATAGACGAGATAATCACTAGACTTTCTCGTCTTTTATCGTTTCATCCCGAATTTATTAGTATATAATTTCCAATGTAGTTACACAATATTAAGTTCACGTTCATCGAGGCAAAACACGTGAATTTTCACGAAGCAGTGACTTCTTTTGGCACCTGAATGTTCCTCATGAATTCAATGAATTTTCAGGCTTCGGTTTTGATGTGGAAGTGCTCATACTCCTCCGAAAAACTGCAGAATTGATTTTATTCTACACTTCTTTTTTACACCGCGCTACTTGGCAAAACTCTTCAAATTCGCAAATTAGAAGTCTTCAGAATAATCTTCAAACTTTTCAAACAAATTAAAATAAAAAAAAATTCCCAGAGAAAATAAAATGAAATAGACAGCGATTAACAGTAATAGACATGCACGAAATATATAAATTGTTTTTCAAAATATCATTTATGTAATTAGGAAAAATATTACACACCGTCAGTAATACATAGTTTGAATTTTTATTGAAAATGTTATTCGTTTAGTACGATGTAGTAAGTAGTTATTACTTATTGCTGTAAGTTTTATAAAATAAATAATATATTTTCGTTTGTCAGGAAGATAAATTTTCATAACATACGTAAGTAACAATCATATCTTTCTAAATGACAACTGTTTTCATAATAAGCAAAATAAAATAGTATTTTCTTTTTTTGAACAAAAAATAAAAGGCTCGGCGATATTCTCCTTTATTTATCTTCACTGGCTATCTCAGCCTCTGCATTCATCTTCGCATCATGTGCCGGCTCAACCTCTTTTATCGGTTCTTCCTCTTCTGCTTCCGGTTTTGGATCCGCTGCCACAAGAGGTGCCGCATCAGCAGATTCCTGAAAAAATATTGTCATCTCACTTTCTGTAATTTCAAAACTCACTGTTTCAACTTAATGCAAGATAACGAAATACTGAGGAATAAATATTATTATACGTATGACCAAAAGATTCGGAGAAAGCCAATAAACTCCAGGTTTGAGAAACTTGGTACGAGTGGTGAAAAATGATAATAGGAATTCCCTTCAGAGTGTCTTCACCACTCAAGTTACAAAAAGATACATACCTTTTTACCAGGTTCCTTAACTCCACAAATTTCCAACAAATTGTACTTTTTGTATTTGTAGTAATGGGGAGCAATCGAAATAAGACATACTCCGCGTATCACTTCTACAACGACAGCAATTTCCGGATTTTTCAAGTCAGCTTTATTGCCCGGATTCTTTTTTGCAATAATATCAGCCAATTCTTCAATAACATGATTTCGTTGGACGTTGTTATTGCTGTGCCGACTGAAATCGAAACATGACACTAAAATATTTTTTTCTTATTCATAGATCCTCCTAAGTACATTCGATTTAAATTTATCCATTCCTTTATTTTTCATCATTACCCTAACCAATTCAAAAACTCTTTGTAGGAGTCATGCAGTGATTTCATTATATCCTTAAGACTAGATTATCGATTCAAAGACCGTTACTAGGTCTTGAAATTCACGTACTTGAAAACAATGGAAAATGTTTTTGGCTCTTGAGTAAAATATTTTCCAAGTAATGGATCCGCTTTTGATTTTATATCGTCCATTTTTGCTTTACAGACGAGTTCAACAGGCAGCAGCCTCAATAAGAACCTAGTTCGCTGTTTCTTTGTTTCGTCTAATTGACGGATGATAGTTGAGACGAGTTCAAGTGGATCAGGGACAGTTGTTCTTATAAAAACGACGCTTTTTACCCCGGTATCAACGACCTGCAAATGTACGGAATTCATCGTATTATGTAGAGGTGATCAACGCTTTTGGAAATGAAATACCTTCTGCAAGTTGATGAAAAAGAAATGTTTACTTGAAAGCGGCGTAATGCGGCGGGTTTCTTAGATTCTGCCTTCAATTCCGCTACCTCTTTGTTCAGTGCTGTAGAAATATCCTCCTCTTCTTGGTCTTCTTCATCACCAATTTCCGGTTCTTTTTCGCGCCAATTTTCTGACGCTTCTTTTGTTGTGGATGCTTTTTCGTCCGACGTTCGAGATGATTTCTAGATAATTTATGAATTAGCTAACACGAGCGTGTGAACAATCCGCTTCAAAGAATCTCTAGAATACCAAATGTAGTACACATGCCTAATAAATATAGTTTCAAACGTATTCAGAGCCATATAAGTTTGTTTATTAATTTCGGTATAGACATTCGGAGACAGTTATAATCATGGCAGGGAAGTTATGGGGGATTTTGAATTATAAATGTAAAGAAACACTGACATAGTTGAGCTTTCATTTTGAAAAGTTATTTCGCGCCATTTTCATACGGCGATATGCGCCCGCAAGTAGGCAACCCCGCGTATATAATAATAACAAATCTACATACATACGCATAATAGATGCACAATAGATATTTGTTTGTTTACGTTTATAGTGACAAAGTCGTGTAAGTCGTATGACACTTATGATAGTCTTACCGTTTCGGGACCGTAAAGATTATATGCGAATTCTGAGAGAACGTTGTAAGCCTCGCGTACGCAGTCCTTTTCGTGAAAATTGCACGTGCAGAAAAAACCTTTTATTCCCGGTTCTAGATTGTACTCTCTTCGCTTCTTCTGATAATTGTGATTAATCGAAAAATAATTCCTTTTACGTTTTTGGGCATCCATCTCAAAGTCAATGTATTCAATAAAATGCGATCAACGTTTAGTGAGCTTGAACTTCGTCGACGTCTCTCACAGGTTATGTTATATTTTGCGCCCAACGTGAAGTATGAACGGCGAGGGGGGCAGCACTCGAATTTTACCTTCGTTCTCAATCACTCGGAAACACATGTTTCCCTACTTCTCGCAACGCCCGAGAGATGGCTCAGCACGCCGAAAAGCTGCAAGATCTATACCTCCCATAGTTAGCCTCTCATCGGGCTCGGAATTAATTCATTATCTTTGCAATCGTTTGTCGGTCGTTTGTTGGTGAATGATAATCCGGACGTTTGTCGGTAATCCGTTGATTAGAAAACAATTTTTTTAAATTAGCCTAGGGAATTATTTTAGTTAGCCCCCCATCGTATTACTTTTGATCCATTTTGACGTTAATCGATGTAGGTATGTAGAATCGTTTGTTGGTGATTAATGGACCATTTTCACGAAGAAAAATTGGATATTTTCCCAATAATCGCAAAAAAAAAAATGCAATCTGGATATCTTCTTCCTTTTCCGAGGCTTATCCCTTCATCGGCGGTAGCCTAATTCTTCTTCATTTTTCTTGGATTAGGGACAATGCTTTGTGGTTTAGAGGCCCGTAGTTTAAAGAATTTTGTTCCTGGCCTTGTCCCTTTATACCAAGTCCACAGGCTAAGTATTCTTCTTGATATTTGGCTTGTTCCTTTCGTAGTGTCAGCGCCAGTGAACGCGATGAGCCCTATGACGAGTTTGACAGACATCTCGGTAGAAATATTACAAACGCGGAAAAGTTGTCGCTTAGATATTAAACAAGCAGTACCTATGTGAATTTTCAAACTTATTTTATTTTATTTTATTATTTTATTTTATAAGTATTAAATTATTTTTTTCTGGCATTTGAACCACTGACATGACTGTCGGACAAAAATCAAGAGAAAAATCTCTGTCCGACACAATGTAGTTTATATTATAAGAACTTGTGTAGCAGTAAGAAAATAAAGATATACTCGATAATTTGCGATGCGTATAGGTATGTGTATTTACTTATCTGAAATAACTACATTTTGTATGTGTACATACCACATATATTGACAATAACAAATATTGTATCGATGCTGCAGAAATAAATTCCCAGATATACCTATCATTAATTACTTCGTTATTTTCCACTCTCCCCTTCCTGCCGCTCTTTATTTCAGGTATTGAATGAGGTAAGTGAATTATAATAGTCGTAAGAAGACACGGCGTAATTTTTCGATTTACAGCAATTTTAAATCGAAAAATTAGCTGCGCCTGGTAATGATATGATTGCATGCAATAAGGTCCCAATTTTTCCCGCCAAAAATTTCAGCACAGCTCCTCGGGTCAGATGTTCTCCTGATACCAGGAGCAATTTTCGACTCAAAGCTTTCAAAAAATTCGAATAACTTAAGTATACAGAGGCTCGCATAGAGCCACACAGCTATACAACTACATGCATGCTTGCTGTACGCTAAAATTTTCCCGCCAAAAATTTTCAGCACACCTCCTCGGGTCAGATGTTCTCCTGATACCAGGGGCAATTTACGACTCAAAATTTCAAAAATCTAAATATTCTAAGCATAGAGAGACTCGCATAGAGACATATATCTAGACAACAGCATGCCTGTTTGCATGCACACTGTCGGTGTTTCCCGCCAAAAATTTCGGCACAGCTCCTCGGGTCAGATGTTCTCCTGATACCAGGAGCAATTTTCGACTCAAAATTTCAAAAAATTCGAATAACTTAAGTATACAGAGGCTCGCATAGAGCCATACAGCTATATAACTGCATGCATGCTTGCTGTACGCTAAAATTTTCCCACCAAAAATTTCAGCACACCTCCTCGGGTCAGATGTCCTCCTGATACCAGGAGCAATTTTCGACTCAAAATGTCAAAAAATTCAAAAAAGAAAGACACAAGCCCAATATCAAGAAGAATACTTACCTGTGGACTTCGTACAAAGGGACAAGGCCAGGAACAAAATTCTTTAAACTACGGGCCTCTAAACCACAAAGGATTGTCTCTAATCCAAGAAAAATGAACAAGAATTAGGCTACCTCCGATGAAGGGATAAGCCTCAGAAACAGAAGAAGATATCCAAATTGCGAAAAACTACGGAATTAATTTTATTCTACACTTTTTCTTAACACTGCGTTGCTTTGAAAAACTCTTGGAATTTACAAATTAGAAGTCTTCAAAATGATCTCATAGCTGCTCAAACAAATTAAAATAAAACAAAAAATCCCGACAGAGGAAATACTGACTATAAACAAATGGACCACGAAGACGTGGCGACAGTGAATAACACTAATAAGCATGCTCGAAATGTATAAGATGTTTTTCAAAATATCATTTATGTGATTATAAAAAATATTATACACGGCCAATAATACATAGATTAGATTTTTATTGAAAATCTTAATCGTTTAATATGAGGTAGTAAGTAGTTATTGTATTTGTTGCTGTAAGTTTTATAAAATCAATAATATATTTTCGTTTGTCAGGAAGATAAATTTTTATAACTTTTTATACTATTAACTAACTATTTTATAATATGTAGTAAGTAGTTATTGTATTTGTTGCTGTAAGTTTTATAAAATCAATAATATATTTTCGTTTGTCAGGAAGATAAATTTTTATAACAGAAATAAGTGACAATCATATCTTTTGGAATGTCAACTGTTTTCATAATAAGCAAAATAAAATGGTATTTTTTTTTTTTTTTGATCAAAAAATAAAAAGCTTGGCGATATTCTCCTTCATTTATCTTCACTGGCTAGCTCAGCCTCTGTATTCATCTTCCGTTCACGTACTGGCTCAACTTCTTTTGCCGGTTCTTTCTTTTCCCCTTCCGGGTTTTGAACCGCTGACACAGGTGGTGGCGCCACAGCAGGTTCCTTAAAAAAATATTGTCATTTCACTTTCTGTCATTTCAAAACTCAGAAGGTCCAGAAAACACGTTAGAGTATAAATTGTTTGAACTTGATGCAAAATGACAAAATACTTTGAAATAAAAATTATCATAGGTATGACAAAAGGATTCGGAGAAAGCCAATAAACTCCAGGTCTGAAAAGCTTTGTAGAAGTGGTGATGACTGATAATTGGGATTCCCTTTAGACTCCCTTTAAACTTTAGTTTTCACCAGTCAAGTTACAAAACATACAAACCTTTTTACAAAGTTCCATGAGTCTACAAATTTCTCGCAGATCGTACTTTTGGTATTTGTAGTAATAGGGAGCAATCGAAATAAGACATACTCCGCATATCACTTCCACAACGACACCAATTTCCGGATTTATCAAGTCAGGTTTATTGCCCGGATTCTTTTCTACAATAATATCGAAGAGTTCATCCAGAACACGATTTCGTCGGAGGTCGCAATTGCTGTGCATACTGAAATCAAAACGTGACACTGAAATCCTTTTTCTCTCACATTTTTTCATCTATTCTCTGCTCATAGATCCCCCTGAGTAAATTCGATTCAAATTTATCAGTTCCCTCATTTTTATCGTTTCCCTGACCAATTCAAAAACTTTTTCTACGGCTGGAGTCATTCAGCGATTTCAATATAGTTATGGCTAGATTATCAATACAAAGAATGGTACTGGGACGTGTAATTCACGTACTTGAACGCAACGGCGAATGTTTTCGGCTGATCCTTAGTGAAATATTTTCCAAGTAATGGATCCACCTTCAATTTTATATCATCCATTTTCGCTTCACAGACGAGTTCAACGGGCAGCAGTCGCATCAAGAACATGATTTGGTCTTTCCTTGTTTCGTTTAAAAATTTATGGACGATAGTTGAGACGAGTTCAAGTGGATCAGGCAGATTTGTTCTTATAAAAAGGACGCATTCTACACCAGTACAGACGACCTGCAAATGTACGCAATGCATCGCATTTTCTAAAGGTGATCAATGCTTTTGGAGATGAAATAACATCAGCAAGCTGAAGAAAAAGAAATGCTTACTTGAAAGCGGGTTGATGCAACGAGTTTGTTAGATTCCGCCGTCAATTCTGCTACCTCTTTCTTTGGTGTTGTAGAAATATCCTCCTCCTTTTCTTGGTTGTCTGTGTCACCAATTTCCCTTTTTCTTCCGCGCCGTTTTCCTGACGCTTTTTTTGCTGTTGATACTTTTTTGTCCGATGGTTGAAAAGATTTCTAGATAATTCATGAATTAGCTGACATGAGCATGTGAACTATTCTCGTCAAAGAATCTCTAAAATACGAAATGTAGTACACTATATCTTACTAAAAATAAAATCGCACACAGCTGACTAGGAACTCATTGTGAAGCTGAAACTTCAAGCTTTATTTTGAATATCTTGAAGTGAAAGAAAAATTTTTTGAAGGAACATCTTCATAAGTCACACCCGATTGGTTTGACGGGATTCAACTTTGAGAAAAACTTTGATAGAATAATTTCAAAAGAAACATCTTAAAATAGACACTCGAAGCTTCAAGATGATACTCTGGTGAAGACTCTGCGTGCTTTTTTGAGAAAGATACGGGGTTTTGAATTTCGTTATTGTTTCTAAGAAAAATGTAGGTGTTTCTACGGAACTTTCGAAGAGTGTAGTGAACAAATCCGCATACGCATAAATGCATACCTATACGCACGCACATGTGTGCTCAACACTACTAACCGATAGATAAATATATGTTTACATTTGTAATGACAAAATCATGATAGTCATACAACATTTATGATAGCCTTACCGATTCGGGACCGTAAAGCTTATCTGCGAATTCTGTGAGAACGTTGTACGCCTCGCGTATGCAGTCGTCCTCGTAAAAATCCCAGTACGCACAGAAAAAACCTTTCATTCCCGGTTCCAAATCGCACTCTCTGCGCTTCTCGTGCCATTTACGCTTAATCAAAGCAGATTCCTTCCGCTTCTGGGCATTAATCTTCCGTTTCTGGGCCATCATTTTCCGTTTCTGGGCATTCATGTTAAAGTCAATGTATTCAATAAAATGCGATCAACGTTTAGTATGCTTGAACTTTGTCGGTGTATCTTACAGGTTATATTATATTTTGTACGGACGCCGCGTAGGGACAACGGTACAATAACGTATGCCAGGGAAGAGGGAACCCCCGACACCTAACCACGCGGTCCCAGAGTTAGTGAATAACCCATACGTCGACGACCAATCAAATTTCAGGAATTTGAATTCATCCAATAGGCGGCGAGCCAAAAGCGCGGTACGAAGTGAATAGCCCTCAGTGTTCCTAAACCTATTTCATGTCGACAAGTATTCCGTAATTTTGCGATCAACGTGGATTCGTTGGTGTTTTCTGGGATATAACTGATCACTTCCCTTGGATCCGGACAATGCTATTGCTTTGTGTCTCTTACTAATATCTTGTCACCCCGTGGTTCCCATGAAAATGCGGCGATAGAAACACATGAGGCATAGCTACTTTCCTTGCGGATATAATATGAAATATCAATCAATCAAACACATGAGCCATCTGGTAGCAATGACGATAAGAAATGTGACTCTTTGGACGACTTGTAAAGTCCTGTCAACTTTTATATTAACAATGCCAAAAGCAATTAAAATTTGTTAGATTCCGGGATGCGATAATAAAACTGAAATTCGAAATACTAACACTTAGTCCGGGAGGTAGCGTCAAATTTCACCGGACCATTTTACCGAGGATGAATTTTTTAGTGAAGGCTTTTGTTATACTTTTGAGCCAAAATATCCATGTTAGCTGGACCAGATCCGTGACTTAAGATTGTGGGAGGCTGCGCATCTCGTAGGGAAAATAACGATTCTCGGAGTATTTTACTGAAGGTCATAATTTGCAGTTAGCTATATGATTAAATTATAATCGTGAAAAAGCATGTTAGCTGCATAATTTCTGTGATTTAACTAGTTAGCTGCGCGTATGAATATGTAGGAAAAATTTTGAAAATCGGACCATTTTACCGAGGCTGAAAATTATATACTGAATAGTAATCAGTTTGAAAATAATAAAAAATCATGTTAGCTGATGCTCAGGTTTGATTAAACCTGTTAGCTGCGCTTCCTTAGTCAGTGCGCGCTTGGACCATTACTGTGAGCGCTGCTCCGATTCACTTCAATATTAATTCATTTTCAACATCCTTTTTTATTGTAATTCATGATAAGAATAAATATATTATATATCAACATCAGAACGATGAAAAAAATTGAATTATAGATTGATAAAAATCAATCGATTTACGGTTATGGTATTATTGATATTTTGGATTGCTATACTCAAAATAAAATGTAAAAACTTCAAATTTAGAATTTTTTAATGTATAAAAGCTGCAAAAATATATATCATATATACATTTATATGAACACATCATAAATGTATATCGATTAATTTAAATTAATTATTTTCTTATGATTCATCAATCGGAGTCGGAATCGTTTCCGTCATCCTCTTCAGAGCTGCTATCTGACAGTTCATCGATGTCAGGATGTTTCTCTGCTTCCTGTTGGTCATCATTTACGGAATCTTCCAGTGTGTCTAAAAATAAACATTATTATAAATTTTCAATTTGTATTTAATAGCATAACGGACAATTTGAAACAATACCTGTTATTTCAGTGGCAATTTCATCGATCCGAGGCAATTGATCTCCTTCAAACCAAATGAAATTGTATTTGTTATCTTCTTCTTTCCATCCGAATTCTTTTGGAGATGATAGTGTCGGTATGCTCAGGTGGGCGTTGCTCCAAAGTTGAGCGATGTAAGAAGTTCGTAGAATTTGCTGCCTTAGCTCGGACTTACATGGAGGAAGCATCGACCCTTCAAAATTCTGATCCAATTTCAATACCTCATCTTTATCATTAAATTTGTATGCTTTCATGAATGTTGCAGCACGGGAAACATTTATATCATTGATCTTATTATGTCCATATATCCGGCAAACAAATTCTTCAACCTCAGAAAAATCGTAATCTTCTAAATCCTCGACAGATAGCTGTGATAAGTTCATCAGCGCTGAAATATACTTTGGCGATTTTCTCAGCAAATGAAGCGGCTTTTTCTTTCCTTTTCTATAAAAAGCTGGATTGAAATCACACCCAGTCAGAGCATGAAAAGCTGGAAGAGCTTTGCACAAGCTTTCTCCTAAAGTTTCATACAGCTTCGTGACATCAACGTATCTGCGATTATTACCAGTCCCCACTAGAAACTGAATATGCAAGTTTCCCTTCAAAGCATGCATATTTCCAAGCAATATAATCAATATATCCGTGTCTGAACATCTCACTGTAACCTTTCTATCTAGATCTATCTGGCATATATGATATATGATCTTAGTATCAGCCTCTTCCTGCAATGGGCACGAAAGCTCCTCTTCTATAGTTTTTATAACTTTGTTGTCAGATACAGTGAATTTCAGACAGGACTCGTAATTCACGAATATATTTTTGTTACCGATAAAAGCAGCCATGTAGTCTTGTGACCAATCATCGCAGAGAAATTTCACGAGAGCATCTTTGAAATATATGTTTTTCAATTCATTTGAAAAATTTGAAGGACGTTTTTGCTCTGGTCCTCTTATATCAAACTTATTCCCATGTATCCGTCCTCTCAATACATGTTCGCTATCTTTGATTGACGGTGTGAAATAGCGATCAAAGACGATCACTATTTCAGATGCATTGCTCGCTGTAAATGCTTTCAATATTTGTTTGGAGATACTTCCAAACGTCAGAGGTAGATCTTTCATTTGATGAATTACAAAGAATCCATCGAAAATCATGATGTCACATACCTCACACGTGTCGGATACCAATTCATCTTTTATCTCATTCTCCAAAACTTTGAACAGCACAGATTTGTCCGTCTTACATATTGCACCGTCTACATGGCACAAAGATAGCGGTATTGGTGTCAACGGATATGACAACACCGAATTTAAATCCAAATTTTTCTCTAAGGATAGTCTGAGCAATTTCCCGAATAGATTACGCTGCATTTTTATCTCAATAACTTTTCCATGCATTGCTATTTTCTTCTTAGCCACAGCATCAACGAACGTGAGGATTGAATTTTTCTTTATAGGATTTTCAAACCTACTTTCATCTCTACAACATTCTTCAATGAACTTATCTCGCTGCTGTTGTCCTAAATTAGTTGCATTAAGCAAAAATTTCTCTATTCTTTCATTAACTGATTGACCTGTCGAAATATTATAGAGTGAATTTTTGTCAAGATCATCGGAGAACGGATTGATGTTCTGTTTGATGTGTGTCATGAGATTTTGTAGTTTTGCTGAATGTTTTTTTATTCTGCTGATTTCAAGGTCAGCTGTCACATCTTGATTTTTTCGCAGACCTGCTCTATCCATCACGTGGCTAATAATAGAAGATCTTATACTGTGACTCTTACACCAACGCTGCCGAGCTGAGATCGTATTTGTCAAGTAACTTATACCAGTTAACTTATTTGCAGCGTCAGCGTTTATTGTTTGTTCGAGTGTTAGATCGATTGGTTGTCGCGAAAATGGTTTAGGAGTTCTTTTGACACCAAAAGATCCTTTTTCCAGCTGTAGTTCCAAGCCAGGGTGTGTTTGTTCCACTTTTATAAGTTTTTCATGGTAGAGTACAGTGTATCGAGAATAGTTTTGCTGATTAAAACAGAAAAACATACTCCCGATTAAAGGTAGTACGTATTTGAGAATTTCAAAATTGCCTAGTCGAATACCATAATTCAATATCAGATAATAATCGATGTATTCGACATACATCATATAAAACTGTGCAGTTTTTCCATGTTCTCCAAGTAGTGTTTTGGTCCTGTAATCTTTGTATTCATCAAGAATCTGTATTATTCTTCTATTTTCAATTTTCGGATTAACCGATTGAGTTTTCGTAAAATCTACCAAATAACTCTTCAAGTCATCGTTAATTTCGATTTCACAAATAGCTAAAAAGTTTTCGAAGTGGAGAATTTGTAGGGCTAGTGATAATAAAGGATGTAGTTTTTTGCAGCGATTGAAATGTTTTCCGGTAAGGAAAGTATTAACTGAACCACTTGCTAATATTTCGCTATTCACCATAATGTTAGTTATCCCACATCCATCTATAAATTTCCCTACAGCTTTGAAGAAAGCCATCATCACATGAAAAGTTCCAACATGAATAAATAATCTATCGAATTTCGGTTTCTCCATACTTTGAATTTGAAGAGCGATTTTGGCAATCGCTAAATCGTATGTTACTTCTATATAATCCATATGACACTCCACCGCCGTTTTCAAAGCTTGATGCATTGTTTCAAGAACAACAGCATTATTTGTCGGTGAAGAATTTATTGTTGTTAAGTACGATACTTTCTGTTGAACGCTCGTATCTTTGTGTATCAAACTGTTAAAACCAACCCATGCTGGTGTACCAGGCAATTTTGATTGATGGCACATCATCCAAGTATGAAACAGATTTCTCAATGCTGGAACAATATCATCATCATTTGCTCGCAGATTACTATGAAGATCCAACAACTTTTCTTTGTACTTCGGTTTTTTATTATACGGAGCTAATTCAAAAGTGACAGCATCTAATGACCGTTGTCTTTTCCTCGATGGCCCTGCAGGTAGACTCTGTTCAATATCGGAACTTTGCGTATTTGTAGTGTCAGAATTTTCCTCCAGTTGTGAAACATCAGTTAAATTTTGAAATATTATTCCAACTGTGTCATGTAGCGTATCTTTGCCAGTACTTGTATCCACATGACGATCAAAATTATTGAACGCAAGCCCCGTTTGTAAATTCGGAAGACGTACGATATCCTCCGGGCAAATATCTGATTGAGACATTGAAGACAACGTAGCCTCCGTTTCTAACTCTTCAAGCACTGTATAGCTGCAGCAATGTCCAAGTCTATTAAGTATATTAATCACTTGTTTACTATTTGTTAAACTTTTCATAGTCATTCCTAACGTTATGTGCTTTGATGTCTTCAATGTTCCATTTGATACTGCATAGATCAGATCTTCGGAAAACGAATTGGCAAGTCGTTGCTTCATTTCACTAATTCTTCTTCGAGCGCTTGTAGATATCAACGTCGAATAAAAATCTCTAATTATATCTGGAACAGTGCATTCTCCCGATATCAAATTTGTCGCTGTTACTCTATCAGGTAATGATTTTTTCTCTATCTTGGTGATTTCCGATCGTAAGATCATCGCTGCTCTATTGAGAATATCTCTTTTCTCGATATTATCGAGACTACTCTTCAATAAAACTCCACTAAATGGCTTGATTACTTTTTTTTTCTCCAACGAAACAATTGCTATTTTCCTGGGAAACAATGCTAATAACCTTTCCTCCAGATCACGAATTTCAATTACACCTACATAATTTGGCAGCTTTGTTTTAACATGATCGACGTACATTGTTTTCAAAAACGTTAAAAAATAACACTGTCCCAGTCTTATAACGTTTTCTTCAACGTATTCAGCAACAACATTGAAAGCACTTTTATGAGTATTCCTATTCTTATGCCACTCGGATTTCTCACTTCGCTCATTATCCTTGCTGATTACCTGGTTGTGAAGGGATCTTTTGCAGTGTGGGTGATAATATATCGCCTTATTCAGAGCTTCCTGTGTTGACAATCTGTCCAGCAAGTCAGTGTTTTCACTATCTATCGCGTAAGATTTCAAAGTCCTTATGGTATCTTTTTGACATACAGACAAAGGTTGATCCCGCCCCTTGATTCTCTTTCTAGCTTTCGTACAAATAATGCACATACATCGTTGTGATTCATTACTTTTATCATCTGTAATCTGTGATGTCAAGTCATCGCTTGAAATTGATTCATCGTCATCTTTCTCTCTCTCAGATTGCGCTACTTCCATTTCATCGACGATTTTTTCCTGAGTAACCGAGCTTTGACTAGAACTGAAAACATTATAAAATTGTCAAGCATTAACAATTTATAATTTCTAGATTTTCATTTGAAAGAACAACATTATAATGAAATTAATCTTGAAAAATCCATTTATTACCGAACTATAAATATATATTGCAGCTGTGATTGGAAAAATTTAAGAGTACAGAGAGAATCTTTCTATGAAAACATCCATTTTGATTAGTAGATTATATTGACTTTTAAAACAGAATTAATTCTACTACATTGGAAACTCAAAGGATGGAATCAAATAAAAACAAAATTTATCGATTGCACTAAATAAAAAAAAATGGTGTTCTCTCCATTAATTTTGTTGTCTTACGCAATTTTTACCAAATTAAATTGCTATGATTATGATACTCTATTTACGTTTCCCCTATTCAAATACATCTATACTCCAGCGATACTAATACTGGTCAAGCAAAAAATAATTGTCAAACACTAATATCATGTACATCTACAAATACGAAGGTCAACGCGCAAGCGAAAAATCCTGGTGTATTTATCTGCGTTAAATTGTCGTGTGATGTTGACGGGCGGGAGAGCGCACACATACATAACTAAGATAATATATATCGAACAGGCTAGACAGCGCGGCGCCTCGATTATGTAATATATTGAAACGAAAATTTAAATCTCCATTCTAGTACACTGTCAGCTGAGTCATAAATATGCAGCTACATTCGTAAATGAATTTTAGAAAGTAATGTTAACAACTACAACAGTCTTACTGAATTTAAAACTACAATACTCCAAACAGCATTTGATGAAAAATAGCTGGGAAATCTGGAGTTTACAGAGCAAAACAATATTTATATATTCATATATGTATTTATGATCACGCCAATAAAACGTACCTATTATTTGAAAAATAATGCAATAATCTATGAAAAATACGGAAACGATAAATACTCTTCTTATGACTGTAATTACCTCGGTTCATTTGTCGTTGATACTTCAGCTCTCAAGTCACAAGTTTCTGTTTCATCAGCATTCGATTTTGATTGAGACTGTCTGTGTTTTGGTGGAAGAGCACAAAATCTTTGGTAACAATTTCGATGAAACGCATGATTTTCTCCAACTTTTTCCGGCAATAGTACATCACTTGATGCTAGATGGTTTTGCTTCCGTATTAACAATACACTTTTGCACTTATTTAGAGTAATTTCACTGAGTTCAGTTAGTGGTTGACTTTTTTTCGAACAGAATATACAAACTGGCATCGTGAATCACAACATCCGAACAGTAACAAGCTACACTAGGCACTGCTATAGTGTTATATAAAGCGGTTAGAAGCGCTTCAATTTCGGAGTGGACAGATGTTTGGATACAGCAGATGTTTTTCGAACGTTGTGTAGAGAAGGATCCAGGTAGCTGACCTTTGAGGAACTCCGAAATTTCCAAAGAATGAGATTACGACATATTATTCTTTTAAAAAACATAGATTATAGTCAGGAATCGACTGATTTTTATCAATCTAGTGTAGATTTATAGTGCATTTATCCTCATTATATAAAATAAAAAAAAGGTTGGTGAAAATAATTTGGGATGAATTAATACTGGAGTGAATCGGAGCAGCGCTCACAGTAATGGTCCAAGCGCGCACTGACTAAGGAAGCGCAGCTAACAGGTTTAATCAAACCTGAGCATCAGCTAACATGATTTTTTATTATTTTCAAACTGATTACTATTTAGTGTATAATTTTCAGCCTCGGTAAAATGGTCCGATTTTCAAAATTTTTCCTACATATTCATACGCGCAGCTAACAAGTTCAATCACAGAAATTATGCAGCTAACATGCTTTTTCACGATTATAATTTAATCATATAGCTATCTGCAAATTATGACCTTCAGTAAAATACTCCAAGAATCGTTATTTTCCCTACGAGATGCGCAGCCTCCCACAATCTTAAGCCACGGAGTCGCGTCAGCTAACATATTGTTTCCTCACTTTTAGAGAGAAAACTGAGGTATGAAAGGATGGATATTCTCAGTAAAATCACCCATGAAAATTTGACGCTACCTCCCGGACTAACTGTACCGTTGAAATTTTACAAATTTCCAAACGACGGTCATTTCACTCCTTGGAGAAAGGATAAACGCGTGCGGTGGATCGACGCGGTTGGAATAAAAAAGTTAGAGTTGCAGTAGTATCATAACATATTAGTAAATCGAATCTTTTCGCATTTATAAGAATGTTTATAAAATTTCTAGCTACAGCTACTCACGTCGGGCATTCTTATTTTATGTTATTAACAATGATGGTTCTCCTTGGCAGCCGACAAAGAATACATTGATTTGCAGTGCGCATTTTGTGGATGAAGAAAAGTCCGACAATCCACTCGGGCCCTCTTACCTATCGACACTATTCCCAATTTCATATGGAACTCTTAATGTTTCAAAATCATCAGCTAGAGTTGTGAGAATTTTGAGAACAAAGGTATCACAATTAAGGCCACTCAGTCCAGTTTAGATTTTTTTTCAATGAACCAAGTCGATTGAAGCAGCCTCTAGAAATTTTCAACAGAGCTTACAATTAGTTATCGAAAAATTGAATCTGAAACTGACCAAAGAAGAAAACAAAAAATATTGCAAATTTTTTGTACAACCGTTATGAACGGCCGACGATTTCAAGAATAATGAATCGTCAGTTTTTTTTTTCTTTAATGTAGATTGAAATTTATTTATCGTAAAAATGATTGGAACAAATAAGTAAAGTTGAATGATTTATTTTACATGAGCATCAAACGCTTGTTTGATAAATATTTGACTTATTCTTAATATGACTGAAGAGATATATCACCGCAATAACTATAATATATAAAATCGGTGTTCCATAAATTGACTGTAAAAAAATGTTACTTGACTCTGATATTCTTCGCATTATTTTTAAGATTCGTCAATTCCTTTCATTCTCATAAATGGTTTTTAAAATCTTTTAAAATTGTATCGATTACAATATATGTAGTTCAAAGCATAGATCATCCTTACGATGGCACAATGTTAGAATTCAAGAATTCACAAATTGACATATATGTATTCACGAACTTGTTACATACATGCCAAAAATATCACTACAACTACAGTCTACCGTTTCAATACTAGATCAAATTTTCTCATTAACTTTGTTTTTTTTTTTTTTTTTTTTAATTATCCGTATATTAGTATTGTTTCTTCAAGGATTTTGTTTTTTCCACACTTTCTCTTTACTGTGAACATGATATATCCGCATTCTGAATTATTTTCAATTTCTAAAATTATGGACTGTAGTCTTAAATATCTCTAACATTATATTTCAATGCAGAAATAAAGCAACTTATTCTGCAGGAATAACATCAATAACATCAAGCAGTCTTCTTTATTCACAATGTTCCACTTGCTACTCAAATCACTATCTGTTATAAACACAGGAATCATTCAAAATTTGGCAGCAGCGTGGTGTGCAAATATCATTTTCTAAAAATATAAATGAACGATGCTTTGTTGTGACATAAGGTAATACCCGAATCAGACATCGAATATTACACAGTGCATTATATAATATGGCAACAAAATATTTGTATCTTAAAAACAAGATCTTATGTTTTTTTCTATGTTTATTTTAAGTGCTCGTACTCTATCCTCAGATAGTCAATCTGCTATTAGATTCTAAATTTTCAAGTGAAATGCGAATAACTTTTACTCAGAACGCAAAGTTTGATGGTTCAAACAAACCATTATGCTCTAAGGAGCTGGAAAGTCATTCAAAGTGCAGATGCTAGTTCGTTCTTTTGCATTATTCTTGGCTGATCGCACAAACTTACAATGAATTACACAGTCTATATTGAGCCAATGTTTACATGGCAAGAATTTCTTTGGCGAGCCTATAAAGCTGTTACCAATATTTACACACTAGCATGTGATATTTCAAGATTCTCAAACCAGACTTTTTGTTTCAATATGGTATAGACTAATAACAATCAACATGACATAAATGAACACCAGTTAGTATACTGTTCTATGCATCAAGCAAAGTGTACAACATAATTCAATGTGCACGATGAACATTGAAGCCAGAAAATTGCCAGCGCCTCTCCATATTTGCACCAATCCCAGATAACTCTTGTTTGAAAACTTGTGGAAATCTCTGCATCAGAGCTTCTACTTCGTTTGGCCTCAGTCCAGGTTCCATCTTTTGTAAATAGGACCATACGTAGTCGACGCTTGCGCCGAATGGATGAATGTGTAAAAAAGTTGCTATCAAGCCTGTAATATTAATTAAAAGCGCGATGTTAATGAAACGAAACAACAATACTTCAAGTAATAAAGTACAATTTCGATTTTTTGATAAATTAGCTATTGGAAATATTTGTGAATTTACAAACTGGTGTTCCTCACCAATTAATTTAGCATCTTTTTGATTAACTTGCACACATCCAGGCAGTAGCATCGGCGGCTTTGGAAGTCTTGGTTCTTCATTGACGTCGTCATCTTTGTCTAAAGTTATTATTTCACTTTCAGGAGGATCGTCCTTTTTAGTCGCGTTTAACTTCACTGTTAAGTCTTTGATCTTCTGATCATCCTGTACTTGCTGTTTCTTCGACTGCATAAGCTGCTCTTGCATTCCTTTCAAAGTTTGTTGTAACATTTTCATTTGTTTGTCCTTTGCATCAAGGTCTGCTTTTGTCTCTGATTTCAGGAGATCCACCTGTAATACATTATGAATATATTTTCCGTGTACTTGTAACAACATTTTATCAGATATAAAATCGGAGACGTATAAGGGCTCGTGGAAAGTCCATATAGGTAATAACAAATTCTCACGAACCTCATTTTTGTAAGCCTCTAGTTGGCACCGTAAGCTGTCATTCTCTTCCTTTAAATTTTGCAACCTTTCAACATCGTCATTGGTTTCGGATTGACTGCGCGATTTTTTGCGCTGCGGTTCGTCCTCGGAATCGGAAACATCCATTTCTCCTTCTCCTTCCATTAAAGCCTCTTCTAGCTGCACAGCCTTAATTTCCTGTCATTAAATTTCGTACAATTCAGATATGTATACAACTTCAAGGATTCAACACGTATTTTTACGATCACTGGCATGCACATCCTACAACTGAAGCAAAGTACACTATTTAAACTATCGACTTGTTTGCTCTACGTAACTGAGCAGTGAAATCTAGCAGTCAGTATAAACCGATCAAACTTATTATTACTTTTACATTTTTACTCATTTTCCTTCGATTACATTGATTATTTTTAAATGACTTGATAAATTATGATTTCAATGAGCAATCTTAAGTGTATTTTGCGTCAGATGATACAGGAGAGATATAATTCTTTTCTGCACTTCAGAGTTTAGACAATATTCTTAATGTGATACCATCACTAAGTGGGTACGGTTTTTTCTGTTAAATTTATTCCTTTTTTTAAAATGATATACAGGGCAATTGGCCTTGGTTTATGTCTTTGATTAAGTTTTTCAAGACTGTTACAGTTCTTCTTATGGCTTGCAGGCGCTACTAGTTTCTAGCAATTATTCACCATGCTTACCTCAACGATGAATACAGTAATCTGCTGGTTATTATTCAACTATACATAATTCTGAAGTACAGAAACAAATATACTTCTCAAAGAAATTTTAAAGTAGTTTTTCAATTCATCTCTCTGGTAATCCGTGCCGCTTGGTACGTGATCAGCCTATGATCCGTGTGTTTTCCTTATGGTTCTGAGACCTTGAGCTATACCATTATTACCTTCTATGTCTGATATCCTGCGATTGACCGACTCTGAGCTAAAAAGTTTACCTTCTCATTTGTTAGCCAATTGCCAAAAGACAAATATGTCATGTGGAAAACGTGTCTGACTGTCTGGCTGTCGGTAACACAAGCTCTTGTGTTATCTCGCTCCCACTTACCTGCATCTTGTATGTTTTCAAAGATTTTTTGTTTTTTTTTCTTTACGCTAATGCATTTAAGACCGCGAAAGAATGCATTTCATATGCATTTCATGATGAAAGATTCTGTAGTTGAATTGGTGAATAGTTTTTTTTTTTCAGAATGAAAAGCTAGTGTCCCTTTCGCACGAGTCAGTTTGACCAAGGCAATGAACTGTTAGGTATCGATTGATATATTTCTAAAAATTATCATTTTTCTTAAATTTTTAAATAATCAGAGTAAACAACTATTTGCGAATTTCAATCAAGCCCGATTAATTTTTTTTTTTAAGTAAATTTGGCTCTGGTTGAAAGAACACAAACATTATTAAAGATTTTGATACTTAACTGAAAAAAAAAGGCAAAACAAAAATAAACGGATTCAAATTAACGAGAAATAGAAGAATACATATCGGTTTCTTGAGTGTACCGATTGAAATTTAGTTTAGAGCTATACCATCATTTGTAAAGTTTGATCAACAAGCCTGGGCCAAACGTCTGATTATTAAATGTTAATGAGGTAAACTAATTGGGACACTAGGTATGTGAGTGTGAGTGTAGTTACATACCGAAGACTGTTTCTTCCACATTTCAATATTCTTCCTTTGAGCCTTGGTGAAGTGGTCCCAAACCTTCTTGTGACTTGCCGCCGTGAACACACGTTCGATCTGACTGACTGTTGATGATGCGGGTGTTGCATGTCGCATACAAGAACACAACAAATCCTCTATTGTACACCCTACTTTACTCGGAAACTGACATTTTATACTGTACTGTATTCATTTAGTTGTACTTTGTTAACAAAGGTATATCCAAAGCCAATATGATCGCAGAAACAGAGACTATTTCCAGAACCTTCCGTCCTCTGCTGCCACAATATGAGAATCTTTACCTAGACCTTTCAATTACTTAGCACGCTTCATATGCCACAAATATTATGCAGAGAGTGTCATTATACCATGACTCACGTGTAGATGGATATACCAATAAAATGTTCGTAATTCAAAGATTGAAATTAAAGATAAATATTTTCAATTCTTGGATTGTTTATATGACTTGTGAATCGTGCTAAGTAGTTTTTTTTTTCAAAATGATGCTTACTTCAAAACATAAAAACAGTTTTCTATATTTGTTGTACGATGTCCGATAAGTTCCAATGGAATGATCAGTTGTCACCAATGTTGCTGTTAAGTGTAATAGAATAACTTGATAGTATTTTCATTAATTATAATGCCTTGTTGCACATATTTTCGAAGTCCTCCCTAGCATCCGGTATTCCTTGACGAGGTATAGAGATCTGATTCAGGTAGTTTCAAACCGTAATCTATGAGATTTTTTAGCAGGATTTCAAGTGTGTTCATTCTTGCTAATTGTGTGTAACTGAAATACCAGAGTGTATGTAAAAAAAATGAAGAAAATTGCTTTTTGATAGAATATGTAAGTAATACATCGATGAATGAATGTTTAAAGTAAATTTATATTATGCAAATAATGATTTTCCACTGCATAGACCACGGTATGAAGCTGCAAAGAACGTAATACCCAACACCATTTAATTCTTAGCATTGCCAAGCATGCAATTCTTAAATAGTTCTCTATTATCTAGCAAATTCAATTTTTTCGTAAACTGCACATTTGATATCCGACGAGCAGAGGGAGACTAAAATCAAAAATTTTTTCATCACCCACCTTATGATCTCCTAGGCTCTTCAACTGTTAAAGTGAGTCACAACTAAGCTAATCGTAATAGTGATTGCAGAACTTATTCTTAATATTAAAGACCAGAGAATAACGTAAATCAATATTTAAGCCACATCATTAATATTCCATTGAGAGAAGATAAAGTGCAACCTGTAGATTTCTTCCTAACAGAATGGAGATTTTCATTTCTCAGGCTATTTCATACGGTGTATCATTTATCCGAAGTTCACCACTTTCTTATTTCATTAGACATATCTAATATTTGCCAAATTTGGTCGATAACACGAATAACACAGCTTTTTGTAATTTGAAAACATCTTATTATACATGTATCTTTTAATCCTGAAGAACCTTGTTAATTAGTGCCAAATTCTCTCTCAAAAGGTATTTTTAATATATTGAAAATTTCATTTCCAGTTATGATCAGTCTAGCTAACAATGTCTTTTTTCAAAGATTAGCTCGCCTTAGCAAGTCGTTCTTTTGTACAGATCACAAATAGTAAACCATATATGAGATGTCATACAAGCGAGGAAAGAAAATTTTCTCGTTTTTAGATGGCGCTTCTTTTCGAAATCTTATGATGCACCTTTGTCGATGGATAGAAATTGTATCGATTACAAGACATAAGTAGCATATATTATTTGTTCAATCGGTTACTCAAGTAATAATTGTCTCATTGACCTTTGTTTAATTCTACACCTGGTGGGAATACGTAAAATTATGTTACATTGTGTCTGGATAAAAACCGACAGAGCGTGTTACATAACTGGACACTTACCAGGGAAATTGAAAGTTCAGAATCGCATTGTGTGTGTGTGCAATATATGTAATAATGAATTATTTAACAGCAAACTTACATTGTATCAGCAGGCCCTGCATCCTGCCCTTCATTAACTCCTTCGCTTTGTGGAGTTCTTCCTCGTAAGATGCCTTCTCTGTGAGCAGTCTGCGTACGTGAGAATTTGTCGACTGAATCATTGAGTAGAACGTGTTGGAATTACGCTTCACACAGTCTCCGCGCTCCAACCAAGTGACAACTACCTGTTGTATTAATCAATCATCAATTAAAAATTATAACATTCGACCAACATAATTGCAATATTATTCATTTCATTCAATGTCCTTTCTTAATTTGCCTAAAAATTATCGTCTAAAAATTAAGTACTAACTTGTACTGCTTTCATAAACGAGTCATCCTGCTTTATCTTTTCACATATGTTGGACGCTTCGTGATCTGTATAATGGACCACTGGTGGTGGACTAGAAGGGGGCCTCTGCCTTTCTTTCTCTACTCTTTCTCTATGCCTTTGCTCTCTCTGTAGCTGTCTTTGTCTACACTCCCATTCGTACTGGTCATCCCTTGCCTATGGAAATGTTTAAACCATGGTGTGTCTTCAATGGTAATGAATTATCGCGTTTTTGAACATTTATGAAATTTCTCAAAGCTAATTTATTACTTCAGTTCAGTTTGCTACAAATTACTTGATCAAATTCACTGAACCGTTACTGACAATCTGAAAATTTCAGTTCTTGACAACAAACCATGAAAATTAAAGTCAATTGTCTAGATCTATGTAAGATTAATTGATTTTTACAGTTTACATCGATGTTTAAAAATCATCGAGAACTGAACTTTATCATATCAAGGGCCAAGAACCGAAATAGGTAATAGTAACGAACAGACGATGTATTATATTATGATTACAGTCCAAATGCAATAAATGTTTCAATATCTACCTGCGCAAAATCAACATGAAGTCGTCCAGTGTTGGCAGCATCTCCGCTGGAACCGAGTCTAACTCTGTATCCAGAAAGGTAGATAGCTGCATCAACACTAGCTTCAAGAACGAATCGAATGTGACAAAAATTCTTCTTAGAAAGTCTGAGAGTAGTGATTTCCCCACAGCGTTCAAATATCTCCTGAATAACCGCCTCGGTAATGTTCTCTGGTAGGCCTGTTAACAAACATCAAATCTCGCTCAATCTTATCCTGTGCATGGCCGGACATTAGCTGAATCAAATAAACGCGGTCTAATACCTCCAACAAAAATAGTTCTACAACCCGGAGGTCTTTCTCTTGTAGTTGGCGGCGGAGCGTTTGGATTTGGTGGAAAAAGCGTGCAACTTTTGCAATGTATCATTTCTTTAGTCCCTTGAGGGCCTGCAGGCGGAGGTGGTAATGCCCCAGTCATAATCTGGGCGGCAGCATCGGTCATAATTTGCTCGGGACCCAACATCTGGGCTCCCAACATTGCCCCATCATGTGGCATCATTCCCATTCCCATTGGCCCATAACCATGGCCCATGTGATGCCCCAGAGCCATCTCACCCATCATAGGACCCATTGGACCCATGGGTCCCATTCCCATCATAGAATACCCCACTCCCATGCCCCATACTCCTGTTGGGGGATCCATTTGGGGTCCAACATTTGGTGTATGCGATGTACTGCTTGTGCTAGTATTAGAGGATGGCATTTCACCGCCATTGGTATTGCAGTTATTGTTGTTGCTTGTGTTTGAATTGTTGCGTTCTTCGTTACGACGCTCGTCTCTCCTATCTCTGTCATTTCTATCCTCACGTCTTTCTCTTTCACGCTCTCTTCTGTCACCGCGATCACTTCTCATCCTGATGATAAAAAATTAAATTATCAAGTCATCGAAAAATATTATTTTTTTTCCAACTTTTTCATGCTAAAATACACTCTGGAGATTACTGATTTTGCGATTGAGGCTCATTTAACAAAGCAATACAGCATTATTATCAGTATGTGTATTAGAGTAATTCAAAAAAATTGCTTTTTTTTTCAAATTCACACTTTCAATCGCCTATTGAAATATGAGCTCTTAACATTATTATTTAAAAGTTTCTCATCCAAATTTTCCATTTCTCATGCATTTAACATGGGAAAAATTTTGTTTGTTACTTCTGAGTTTTGTAACTCGCCAACGGGTGAACATACAGAAATACCCAAGACATTCTTTTGTAGGGAATTGAACACTCTGCAAAAAAGATCCTTAGTCGTCATATGATAAATCTACTCGTTCAAAAGTTATTCTTTACAGAATTACATTATACAAAAATATTTTTTCAAATGAAAAAATATAATGAAAAAATTTTTTTCCTACTCTAATTAAGCATTGAAAAGCAACTTTATACAAATCAGCGTCATTTCATTGATTTTTTTTGTTAATGTAACAAATAATTCTACTTTAAAAGAAATTTTTCCACTAAAAATGAATTTGTAAAGCCGTTAACTATTAAACTATTATGTTTGTTAATTTTCTGATAACACTATTTAATAGTAAATAAAATGTGCTACAAAGGAGGTGCTATGACATTTTGTAATAAGTTTCTCTGGTTAATCTACAAAAGAGTTAAAATTTTATATAAGTTTAACTTTGACATTGAATAACTTTTGAATGAGTAGATTTATCATTTGAGGACTACAGATCTTTTTTGCAGAGCGTTCAATTCTCTATGAAAATATATCTTAGATATTCCTGTATGTTCACCCGTTGGCGAGTTATATAATTTAGAAGGAACAAACAACATTTTTTCCATATTAAATGCATGGGAAATGGAAAATTAGGATGAGGAACCTCCAAATATTAATATTAAGGGCTCATATTCAAACAGGGATCTTATTCCACCATACTGCAACTATCGAATGTGTGAATTTGAAAATAAAAACAATAGTCAATTTTTCTGAATCACCCTATTCTGTATAACGTGGGATGAAACTTTTTTCACCTTCTTCCACCGTCGCGATTTTCTCTCTCTCTGTCCCGCTCTCTGTCCCTGTCTCTCCTGTTGTCACCTTTATCGCTCCTTCTATCATTACTATCTTCTGTACTCTCCCTGGCCATTGGAGGTTGATTTTTATTTGTACTAAACTCTAGAGGGGAATCGTTCATCCCTGGAATTGCTATTGGTGGTGGTAAGGGTGGGAATCCTTGGCCCATTGCTGACTGAGCTGTCAGCTCCATAAATCCTTGTGGTCCAGGTATTGGACCTAGAGGTCCCATTGGCCCCATTCCTGTTATCCACGTAAGACAATAACAATCGTTATGCAATCATACTTTTATTGTAAATCTTAAATGCAGTCGGGAATATTTTACAAATATTGCTCTGCTTAACTTTCATCGGTTTCATTCAAATAACGACGTTAATTTCAGTGTAAAAAATGATGACAAAAATTATTATGAAATAAGAAGCAAAAAATAAATAAATAAATAAATAAGTTTGAAAAAATTCAATTTCTTCAAATTTTTAGCCGGTTTCTTTATTATTGGCCAAGGACATCTGATAATTCGAATTTCAAAGGTCACTTGTTTCCACAAAAAGCAGTTTCTATATTTAACAGGGTTATCGTGCGAGAAGATTATCAGTTGCAAATAATTAAATTTTTTATTTTAAATCAACGATTTGAATTACGTAATTGAAATAAATTGCCGAATGAAATTGGCGCCTTAAAATACACGACGACGTGGATGATAAACAAATCAAAATATTACGCTATTTTTAATTTTGCTATTGAAGGTTTTAAACTGGAAAATAATATAATATTGTGAAATTACAACATCTCAGATGAAGTTTTATTACACAGTAAAATTGAAAATTTTTTTGCGTATTAATATTCAAAAATACTTGACGTAACATCTGATTAACTATTTCGAGTTAAATAGTTTAATGGTTAAATTTTCTTACCCATCGGAGGCATTGGCGTGGTTGGCATCCCCGGAAAATTATAAGCCATTTTAATGTGACTTTCAGGTTTATGTGAATCAAATTCCTTGTTATTTCGGATAAGACATAAAGAGGAAAGAAAATGTAACTGGCAACTGAGCGCGTGGGTCGATACGAAGCATGAAATTTTTTCTCCCACGCCAATATGGCAGACGACAAAACTAATCAGAGTGCGGGGTGTATAGTTGTTTTTTGTTAATTGTTCGTTTACACGTTTCGTACTGTGTGGATAACGATGAAAGTTAATCAGCACACTCGCATCATTGGCAAAAATGTGATTTTAATACCGTACAAAGAAACGCACGTACAAAAGTGAGCGAAAATTCTATATCTTTTAACGCGGTTGCAGACAATCTTTTACATTTCGCGCATGCGCAGTGCGCACTGGAGGCACAGCTTGCGCGCACACTGTTGAATCGATTTACGTATCGTTGGAGCGATTATATCGATTGTTGAAGCGCATAAATACGACGCGTATTTTTGAATATTATGAAATAGATTTCCCGCTTCGAAGCTTTGCAGAGATCGAATCTATACACGTTGCACAAATGCTTTAACTTTACAGATATCATGAATGGATGCAATCGCCAGAACTACAGCATTTCACGGCCTCCGAACCGCTGACATTAGAGCAAGAATATGAGATGCAAAAAAGTTGGCTCGAGGACGAAGATAGTAAAATACTAAATTAATGTTCTAATTAATGTATAAGAAATCTGAAACTGGCTAACTTGTCGTGATTTTCATATTTCTAGAATGCACCTTCATTATCTTGGATAAGAATCATTTCGATACCACTAATAACGAAATAGGTAGGGCATGCCACATATCTATATTTTTTAAGTCCAGAAAATAAAATTTCTCAGTCCGTGAATTGGTAATTCGATTTTTTAGACGCGATGATTGGAGATACGAATCTTTTTTTCAACAACTCGGAAGATCAATCTATCGCTGAGGCAGAAATTATGATAGCAGATAATAAATCTAGGGGTAAAAGGATGGGGTGGGAAGCTATGATACTCATGCTACGATATGGTAAATATCCAAGTAAATAATTGTGGTATACAAATCGTTGAAGAAAATATATTTCAATCCTAATTACGGTGTATTTATTTGTACAGGAATTGAAAAATTAAAAGTAAAAAGGTACGAGGTGAAAATTTCGATGGACAACGAAAAGAGTATAAAAATGTTTGACAAACTGCGATTTCATGAGGTAATAATAATTAGCCTCGCGATTACCTATGCTATAAATTTTAGGTCAAATAATTGCACTTTTGTTTGCAAACAGGTGGGAAGAAGTTCAGTTTTTCAAGAAATCACCTTCGATAAGGAATCTGAAGAAGACTGGCTGAACTGGTTGATTTCCGAAACCGCTAACGCAGTACGCGACGAAAATTATGAATAAAAAATATTTTTTTTGCGTTATATACATACCTACTTCCTTGCATTGTTTGATTCATTTACTCCAATCACATCCTACAAATCCCGATCGCATACTCCCACAGTTTGTGATAACACAGTGTCAAGCTGATAGAATTATGATAAGCTAACTCCTCTACGTGAATTGTAAATAAAAAAAATTATATTGTTAATGAACTGAAATTTATTGATTCTCAAAATCCCACATTAAATCTTCACTCCTTTTCTAGTTTCTAACGAGGAGAAAGATTGCTAGAATTGCTACACTGCATATTTCATTTACGTTTTAAAATTGACGTTTTTACGCTAGTCCACCATAGGTATGTGTAGATCCAATGTCTAACCCGTTTCCAAACATGTGTCTATACGATTCGAGATAATTGAGCATGTGAAAAATGTACGCTTCAAGCCGTATATCTTATCAGATCAGTATAATGGCTAGAAGTGTCAGCTCTGTGTAATCAAATAAGCTTCACTCGAAGATTTAGATAGTTGTGAATAAAGTGAATTACAGATACTGAAAAGGAATTCGGTGGACATTTTTTAATTTATTAGACGTGAATTTAAATCCGAATTCTATTCTAATAATTCTTGTTTCCACTGATTTGAACATGTATACGATAATACTCTCGTTTTATCAATTATCATAAAATAATGACACATTTAAAGTGATCTACACATGTTATTGGTCGTGATTGAACCGAAGTGGTTTTAACAAGTTGAGTATCTGGCTCCCTAACTAAGTTCGGTATATGCTAGTATGATGGCATACGTAGTTTGTTATACCGCAGCTGTATAGTCACTATTAAAATATATTATTCTAGCATTCGAACGAGAAATGTCATGTGAATTGACTTTCGAATAATTTTTCAATCAGTCCAGTCATAAACAAGTAGAATCTTCGAAAACAGCAGTGATAAGTCTTTCACTACTATAATAACCGTAATAATAATGGTATCGAAACCAGTGTGATTAAATAATATACAGTTATCAGATACCTGTGACATAACACATAGGGTAAATTTCAAGTCGTTTAATAAGATGACCTACTGATTGTAATTGTAAAGTGTACAAGGGTTCAAATTTATGCGCTACGTGAAGGTAAGGTGATCTAAATACCAATGCAATTTGATATTTAAATATAATCATGATTTTTCAGATATTTTATAGAACGCTGCATGTGTCACTGTGAATATAATTAATATAAGTCTGTATGTGACCCGACAAATTTTTTCCTTAGCCCTTAACAATGTTTTGTACCTTTGTACTTCAAGATGTATGATACTGATCAACTCTGAAAATTGTTTTTTCTTTAAGCTTAATTCTTACACGATTTTAAAAATTCCTATAAACGTGTATATTAAACTATAGTTATAAATATCAAGGTTTGTCTATCGGAGACCTTGATTTATTATCACTCAAACAGAAGTTTATCGTATTATCTATCATTCGAAATTTAATCCAATTAAATTTTCGAATTAAACGTGCAAACATCTCTGCAGGTTCTGGAGATAAAAATCAAGCCTCAAATTCGATGATAATCGAAACTTTCTACGAATAATAAAAGTAAAAAATTTTGAAATACAAAAATGCGAATGAGAAGAATTTTCGAAAATTCTTAGTGAACGTCATTATAGGTATATGTATAACGATTCAAGCCGCAATAATTAATTGCTAGTAAAATCAAAGGTGCGAATTGATGAAGCCAATTCTTTTCAAATTTTAAATATAATAACTCGATGTAGTTTGCGAGACTCGGACAATACATACATCAACGTGTCCACATAAATATTATTAAGCTTTAACTAGCTGATTGCGCCACACCCACGCTAGCGGTCAGAAATATAACTATAACGGTAAAGCTCGTCGAAGCACGATGCTTCTCATGCCGCTTGCAAAAAAGGTATTTGCTTCACCTCGCTCAATACATACCGCGCAGCAACAGCTTGCAAAAGAACGTTCGAATCGTGAAGCACGAATCGTATCATAAGATATTTGAACGCAGCTGTTTCGCGTTCATGTATGAATGAAAGCCCATAATATATTATGACACGATACGATATTCGTTAAGCATTTTACTATAGAACGTTTGATCAATCAATTCGTCGATAAAATGTAAATTGACATGAATTAAGTGGGTCGTGACGGCAATAGTGAACATTCGAGCAAAATATTGCGAATCGTGCTTCTGTCAATATAATACATATATTTAATAATGCATTCATTGGATTCAAAATTAAAGCAACGTGTTGTTCATCGGGTAAGTTTGTTACTGGAATGGATTTTCCTGATTAAACTTCACATTATAACACGCGTTGGTCCCATAACTATATTATAATCTATGCAGAATATTATAATAATATTCAATGATAGTCAACTTTATTCTGTTGCAAGAATTGAATCGAATGATTCTGTTCGATAAATTTTGAGGCGAATTCTCCTTGTATATGTATGCCTATAAACCAATCTCTATGGAGTAGAGAAAATTTATATCTACCCCGGAACAATGAGTCCAATCATACGAAATACGGAAAATAAATTTATCCACGTCTTTTACCCAACGCTCAACTTTCCATCCAAGATATTGGCTTATTGTCAGCTTCGACTTCGTCACCATTTATTGTCCATTCAAATAAAATTGCCGCATTGCGGTATTCTCGGAGGATCAACGGACGTAATGCATTACGTACCAATTGCTTCCCGTGAACTTTTTAATGCTTATCAACTGCAATCCACGTCATGACTGTATATCCAACTATATTAAGTATTGATGAAAAAAAATTAAAGAGAATGGGAACGAATTCAGTTTGCAATTCGCGAATATGTGTCATGCCTTGAATTTTCAGATTGCAAGTCCATCACAGTTTCAAATTCTATTCAATACTCAATTCTTTTGAATCCAATTCAGCGGATTTACCATCTGTTGTTTCTTGTATTGCAAAAAAAAAAAAAAAAAATTCTGTCGATTCTTTCCAATTCGCATTTTGGAATTGAATTAAAACTACAGCAAGGGCGGAAAAAGACTCAAAAATTTTGAGGAAAAAGCCGAATATTTTCAACTCTTTCACTCTGGATTCTTGAAAGAAAATAAAATCAGACCCTTGCAATTGTGATTCTTCAAATATTTGGAAACTTTGTTCGCTTACAGTTTGCTATTTTAACTAATAAGTACAAATCGCCGTTGGTTTTATAGGGTCCCCATATACCGAGGAGCTGAAAACGACTGATAAATTATAGGACGCGGTCCAGCGAGGAAAAGTGCAGTGAATCCTGCAGTTTCGAGCGAGAAGTCCCTACAGCTGGGACTACCGGGATATGAGTATTTCATCGACAGTAGTCAGACTGAGTACACTGCCTCGGAGAAGACCGTTGGTCTTCAATGCTCTTGTCTACGGATCGCTGTATACGTCAGCCGAATTTTTCCAGCAAACATGGACAAAAAAGTACACAGTAAGTTTTTGATTTTTCATTTTATGCGTCGAAATTGATATTTTTTTTCGGAAAAAAAACGGCTTGGTTGATATTATTAATTGAATATTAAAATTATATACCTATAGAAAACACTAAAACAGTTTTAAGAATTCGCTGTGAAAGCTCTCGCGGTTGAATATCGCTGATTTTTGTGTCATTATTTTTTTTCCCCCCTTTTCTTTTTTCACGTAGTTAAAATCGCCCGACGAAAAACATGCCCCGGCAATCATTGCCGACTGCGCTTACGCTGGGTCCTCTTGGCCCTCGGGGCCCTCTGCATGGCCCGTAGCGTTGGTTCAGAAATTGAATAAAGTTTTGGGCCTCGACCAGGACGCAGCCACGATTCCAGGAGATTACAATTGGGCTCAACTTAAAAGATTTGCCATCTACGGCTGCCTTTTAGCAGGCCCAATCCTACACGGATGGTAGATACTATAAAGCTTATGATTTTGTACTTTTCTTTTTATTCAGTCATTTATTTATTTATTTAATTATTTTCATATTTCCTTTGACATCTACAAGTTTCGCTCTCACAATCAGCACCGCTTTTTGAAATACGATACTTTACGTATATATCCCACTCTCACCGCATTATATACTTATATAGATACGCTCAACGATCTTGTCTTTGCAATCTTCGAAATTCATAATAAATAGGTATAATAAACATTTTCAACCTTGAGATATCGAGAATGCTTAGAATCAGATTGCAGCATGGGCCATATTTTTCTAAATTTCCATATATACTAGAGGAAACACGCAGAAACTTTATTCCGTTATTCAGATAACAGGTTTATCCCATTATTTTGGTACTGGTAATATAGGTATATACATAATAATATAACGTATAATACATATGTATATGTAATAATAATTTTTAGTCAGCACTAAATACAGTACTTATTACTACAATACGTTTTTGACGGCACTAGGAAAGGACTCGCTATATTATTATATACCTACGCTATAAATAGTCAAATTTCTTCGAAAAATCTGCTTCAATTGATGCACATTTCATTTTTTTAACACCTGTCAAACTTTATTCATTAGGTGTTCGTTATTAATTAGCCACTCGGAAACTTTGTCCGTGTTTCTGTATCTACATATCTATAATTACATATATGCCTATCTACAGATTTACATTCTAGATATTATACGGCGGAGCGCGCGCGATCTTGACAGTCGCGTCAGAGACGCGCTCGCCATCAGAGGTGGGATTCGCGCAATTTTGTACTAGAACATCATTTATCAATCATGAAGATATCGTCAACCCCCAATTCACAGATCCAACGCAAATCATTATCAGCTTTAGTAAAAAGAAAAAACAAGAATTCCCCAATTATAGAATACCGAAATATCTATGGTATATTCCTTATACCTGTACATGCCTTTGATTATACTTTGTGGTATAACCTGCTTGCATATTTTGAGTCTATGATTAATTGTTATACTGCACTGGCTTGAGTTCAAATTTTCGAGATAAACTTCGAACACTTTTTCCTGTAGCAGCCAGAATAATTCAGCATACCCGCCAATTCTTTAATGCTCGCGAATCGATCATCTCTTTCAGATCTTGAAGCGTGCTTATTGCCTGAATTTTGAACGCTCCTACTATACCTATCACCCCTTCAGAACCAGCTTTTACGAATTTCACGTCGTCCTTTGACAACAACGAATTACAATATCTTGCACACAGCTATTGAAGGTTTTAATCAGCGCAAGATTCTGCACCGATTTCATATATATTAACGATTATATACGAGCGAATGAGGAAAATGAAGGAAAAAGTTGTCTCGGTTTTTTAAATGAATATAACACATGTCTTCAATTTATATACCGTATGAATGTAGAATCAATATAACTAATTGTATAATAATTAAGCTATAAAATCCAATGATATTATATCGACTTGCAATAAATTAACGCAACTTTATATTCTTTAACTGTTTTTACAAACGCTGAAATATATTGTGACAGCTACATATTGCACGCTGCACGCGGATGGCCCGAGACAACCTATCCTACTTTTATAGCTTTCAGGCTACAAATTTATAATATTAATATCTGCACTGATTTTACATTTACTCATATGAATGCATAAACTGTATGTATAGTATTTACATACATATGTAT
This sequence comes from Macrophya alboannulata, assembly GCA_949628255.1. NCBI lineage: Eukaryota > Metazoa > Arthropoda > Insecta > Hymenoptera > Tenthredinidae > Macrophya > Macrophya alboannulata. The sequence continues at coordinate 13,771,563 of OX451209.1, forward strand.
ACATCCATAAACGATTTTCGGAAGAAGGTGGTATGTACTGTAAACTGAAATAACAATTTGTTGAAAGGTACCGCTGGTTGGACATGGTGTACAGCGGCAATTCGAAACAAATAGTTTTTAAAAAGCTGATGGTGGACCAGTTTGTATTGACGCCAGCCTTGCTTGCCTTCTTTTTCGTTAGTTAGTATACATTAATCACACCTAAAGCATTTGAATATTTGGTACTACTAAAAGTTGCACCACATTATGTTTGAATTATATCTCTTTAAATTACAGCTATGAATCTTATGGAGGGAAAAACCGACATCTTGGCAGAATGCAAGGCAAAATTTGTTGCCACCTTTGGGGTAATTATACATCAGCTTGAATAATTAACTATACTTTTATATTTGCAAAATATTTTCAAACAGATAAATTAAACTAGGCTATTGTTCGCCCGAATAATTTCGATATGACGTTTAATTGATTCGGAGATTATATACTATATCTAACGTCGTTTATTGTATTTGTTGAAAGATTGCCTGCATTTATTGGATTCCCGTTCAAACCTTGAACTTCATGGTTGTTCCTTCTGCTTTTCGAGTGATCTACGTTGGGGTTGCCGCCTTTTGCTGGGTCAATATTCTTTGCTACGTGAAACGACAACCACCAGTAAATGACGAAGAATACAACGCGAAAAAGCTGGCCTAAGCCCCGCTGAATTTTATTCAAAAATTATCAACAATCAGACGGTATATGATAATTCTTGTTATAATTCTGTAATTTTCAAATCTGATTTAATTCAACGCATAAAATGCTCGCAGATAATTGTGGATGAAAATCATTTCTTACACGGTCAATTATATAATCATGACTTTTAATATTTGAACTCCTTTTTTGATTCCGGTTCGTCTCAATTTCCCTATTCACGCAATATTTAATGCAACGTCTAGCTTGACCTTTGGCCGATCAGTAGATTGATCAAAAACTCAGAAATACAATCTTTGGAATGAAGATTTTAATAAATTACTTCTGAACATTCTTGAACCAGCCTTTTAAAATAATTCACTTCGAAAACTTATATCATACGTATATCCTCACAGCTCTGCCTATATTAAGTCTCTAATATTTTATCTAAATTAGGAAAACCCACTCAAAATAAGTGACAAATAATATACTTCGACTAGGATTACCTATTTTTCTAATAGATCGAGTGAACTGCCGCGAAATCTAGGTCGAGTAGCATTTACTGGAATTCTTATACTATAAGTATTGTTTTTTGGATAATTAGAATAATTATAGGCTCAAAAAAATACGTCGTATGGTTTAATTATAATTATTGATACTCTTCGACTCGTACAGATATATATCTTATACATATATACGTTTAACTGATCAATACGATATTTGTAGTATAGTACCGTTATTTAAAAAGTGTAAATAGATTGTACAGTACACATACATCATTTTCATTATTGGGAGAATAATTACTTAACGCACTCATATTTATCACGCATTCATAATTATTCTAGCAATAATTTCTTTTTAAATTGGTTTAATCCCATACCCCTTCCTTTTTTAAAACTATAATTGCTCATCGTTGGACATCTGCAGACATACTTATATTCAGTATGAAAATATTTAATTTTCAACAGAAAAATATTGTCTTTTTAGGTATATTTATACCTCATAGGTAAGTATACTGATCGAATTTTATTGAACTTGAATTTTCGTATAAGTCGGAATGTTGCGAAAATTTAGATTCGAATCCACAGACGGAAATTGGAAAAAAATACTTTATTAACGAAAAGAAATGAGAAAACCAGATTTGGAGTAAGTTAAACTACTCAGCAAAATTGTATGATCCATAACTTCTAAACGAAAAGCGGGCCCAAATTCCGCATAAGGTCCTAATATTAACGTATCATCGGTATTCAGTATTTCACTCGAATATTCAAAATTGGTTCATGTAGCAGCCTATGCCATTAAATAGTGAGATTATCCAGTGAAGGACATTTAACTAATCTACAAAGACTACAAACGTAAGGAATCTCTTATTTGTTTATTCAAACTTATTTCCTACAATAACGTGAGAGATACGAGAATACCAACAAATGCTCCTATATTTAAAGGATACCAGCGTATCATACGACGGTGTTAGAGTCAAAACCACATCAGTATTGTAGCAATTCTTTAAATGATAATAAAACTGTGACAAATAAACGAATAAAATACAATATCTATTCATAATATGAAGTACAGCCATACTTCACCCAATAATAGTTTGAAAAAATCAATATACATATTACTATATTAGAAACGAGTAACTCGCTTTGATTTAAGTAGTCACTCACTAGTAGCCATTAGCCAGAGCTGTAATGGCGGGTCTACGATGTGTTACTACTTGTAAACATTTCGTTATTAAATAAAAACTCGTTCTAAGTAGCAATATTCTAATTGTTTTATCGTGAAATTTGTATAAACCAAAGAACGAAGATGGGTCGCAGATCGATAAACACCACGAAAAGTGGGAAATACATGAATCCTACGGATCAAGCCCGTGAGTGGAAACCACCATAACCTCTAACTTCAGTATCGCCAATTTATTGTAAAAGTGTAAACAATAATACATCGATAATTCGTAAACTTGTTAACAAATTACCGGCTATCTCTATTACAGGTAAGGAAGCTCGTAAAAAGGAATTGAAAAAAAATAAAAAGCAACGTCAGTTGGTAAGGGCTGCAGTTTTAAAGGGCAAAGATCCGGCTCAAATTATAGAAGAAATGGAAAAAATAGATCAAATGGGTAAATATAATTTTGAAATTTCATCAATTTCCCACATCAAAAATGTCTCTTTCGTTAAAAATATTGAACTATTTTCATTTTACTCAGAATACAACGTCATGCAGCCTCCGCCATTGAATGAAAAAGTTTTAAAAGACAAACGAAAGAAGCTCAAAGAAACCTTAGACCGAGTCTTAAAAATGTATGTAAGTATGCGATGTTCTATTTTGAAAAAAAAAAAAAGTCACAAATAATCAACCGTTGCAAGCGAATAGTTGTAATATTTGATAAGAATTAACATTTTTAGCTTGAAGTAATTTTTTGTTTTTGCCAAATTTTCTTCCATACACAGGCAAAGGATGATCAAGAAAAATGGACAGAACTAAAGGAACAATTGATACAATATGAACGACGTAGAATAGATTTGGTCACTTACTTTGAGGCTGTAAGACACGCTCAGCAGGTCCAAGTCGACGAAATACCACTTCCTTCGGCTGGTGGGGATGTGGCAAGAATTTATTCTGGTATAAAAAAAAGCTAGAGCTTTCTATTTTGTAGTTGATAATTATCTTAGTATGGGAATTGGCATGGAATTGTTTTTAAGAGTCGTAAAACCCTGGAAAACTCTTCAACTTTATTTGATACCTTAGAATGTTGAATATTTTTTGAACATCAGCATAGAAATACTGGAAAAAGGCTGTAATCGATAATATGAAAGTTTTGACTCTTAAATTTCTCCAATCTTGAGATCGATATTCAATGATTAATGATATATTGCTGTTGTAGGAGCTCTAACGTCGCAGATTCCATTACCTGAGATGCCACAACCACCATCACATATTTATCCACCCCATTCGCATTTCATGCCTCATCATCATCCATTGATGAATATTCCAATACCACAGAGTATATTAAAGAAGACTAGTGCCTATTCATCAGCTACATCGACTACCCCTTTGCTACCAATAAACAAAGAACCTCCTGGAGTGCCACCGTTTCCTCCACCAGATCTTTCCAGTGATGATGAAGAACCGGTTGACAAGGTGATATTATTATTCATTAAAAAATTAACACATTTGTAAAAAAAAAAAATAGTTATTATTTCAAGAAAATGACAACAAAGTTATCAGTGCTCTCTAATTCAATCCAAAACTGCATATAAGAATCAATGCTGTGAATTATAGTTACCTTAAAACTTTATGTAACATCTTGAAAACGTGTAAATGAGATTTCAAAAAATTCATTTACATCATCATTAGCAAATCTTGTATGTATTGTCGTTCCAACAATACAGTGTTTTATAAATGTCTCTCTTTCCCATTCATGAAGATTATTTTTGTTACTCATTTTATAGAATAAGGACTCAAATCTGAAGTCAAGAACGATTCGTTTTGCCGATGATAAAGAGGACAGAAAAACTGAATCTGATATAAAAGAAAAGGAGAAAGAAAAGGATTTAGAAATACAAAAGGAAAAAGAAACGCCGAAAGTGAAGCCCACAACTCTCCAACAAAAGATGTTGGCAATGGCTGGACAGGACATTGATCAATTCATGCGGGAGATGGAAGTTGTGCATAAAAAAAGAGAAACAGAACGAGCGCAGGATTTGAGTGCTAGACTAACGTTGTTGGATGCTGATGCTAACTCCAAAGCTAATTCAAATGGAAAATCTGACCAGGATGAGAGCCTCGAACCTCCTGGATTGATGGACCATCCTCCGCCACACAATCCACATCATCCTCAGCATCCACATCAACATTCGCTTCCACCACTCGGACTGCCACCACCGCCACTCCTATATCGTCCACCACCACCACCTATGCATGCTCTTCGGATGCCACCACCACCTCCTCCGCGTATTGGCCTTAGATTACCACCAGGTAAAAAAATATCCATTTTTCTAAAATTACCTGTGTAGTAGGTAGTGTAATTGATTGAATACGTAATATTTGGGACAGAACATTGCTTCAAATCCACTAAAAAATGAATCAAGGGCTGTTGCTGACATTAATGCGATAGTAAGAAATACGAAGTACAATTATTTCCAGCAAGAGTATAGAACGATTTTGAAAATGATTTTCATTGCTCTTGGATAAACGATTGTTTTTTGATTCAAGGTATTATGTATTGTGTATGAAAATTTTTCCTTTTTCCTATAAAAACTTGATTGTCTGGTTTTCAATACCAGTAATTATAAAGAATTTGTTTATATAAAATCTTGCTGAATTATGATTACAATTTCAGGTCCCCCTCCTGGCATGCCCCGTCTATTAAGACCAGGACCGCCTGGTATGCCACGAATGCCGCCACCACAGATGCAAATCCCGAATTTAACGAGCTTAGCGAATATGACGAATTCCCAAATTCAAACTCAATCAACTGCTGGGTCTCAATCTAAAACCCCGAATGTATTGTCAGCTGCACCGCAGTTAATTAATAGAAAAGATAAAGACGGAAAAAGCTCTAGTACAATTGAAGCTAAACCACAGATCAGAAATTTGGCTGCAGATATTACTCGCTTTTTGCCAACGTCTCTTAGAGTTAAACGAGATGATAAAAAGAAGCCTAGTTCTATGCTTAAAATGCCTGATCGAATTCCTGAAGCTCAACCTCAGCGGCTGGTACAACCGAAAACAAAGGATGATGCTTACATGCAGTTTATGCAAGAAATGGAAGGATTACTATGAGCATATAATTTGTATTTATTATTATATGATATTAATTAATGCAGATTTATCAGAGCGGTTTGCGATTAGGATTTGTAATTAAAAAATAACGCATCTCAAAGACTTCTTTTGTCATTATTTGATATTCTATTACAGGATAAGGTACGAAAAAAAACGATCCTTCGTGAAATGATCATTACGCCAATTTTTTCTTTTTTTTTTTTTCAATCTGATAGTCTTCGAGTTTACAAACTTGCGCGCGTTCACGATCCTTGCCCTGTATACAATCTGTATCATTTTTATGATGATTAATTACTGTTTTTCCGTATATTTTCTGCGCAATATGCGTATAAGAACTGATATTTATTTCCAGAGTTCAACACGTGGCAGTGGACAGATAAGCAAAACATACAAGTTATTGATGTTGCAGTGTTTTGTTGGATTTATTATACATATGGCTGGTGGATTATGATGAATCGATTTTCATACTTTTATTAGACATTTTTGAATAACCGTATATTTTTAATCATTGTCAACAAATTTTAATTTCATTTTACTTTATTTCTAATTATTTTGTAAAATTTCTTTCGTTAATTAATAATTTGTACATAAATTACATACCTATATTATAATTTTGCTAAAAACTAAGCATATTGTTATAGATTTCTTTGCAGATATATTTATTTTTCAATCATTCTGATCAATTTTTGATTCTAAATAATCTAGCAAATCTATTTTAATAATGATGAAGAAGAGCAGAAATAAGTTAAATTGATAATGTGGGTATAACATTTATATGTATTATTATGGCTGGGTGGGTTATTATAGCTAGCTGGGTAATTATCACATAAGGGTGTAAAGTATAATTACGCCCGTGTTACGAACGATATTTTTCGATGCAGTTCGCGTAAAATTTGATTTTATCTAAGCAGAACAATTGGTAAAATCGGATTTTACGCACATTGTATCGAAAAACGTACTCATGTGGTACATGAAGTAATTACAAGAATAAAACAATTATCTCCCGGACTCGTCTGATAGAAATCCCAACTTCACATGATATTTCCCTACAGGATGATGAGTGTGATGTGATGATAATTATTTCACAGGACACGAATTATAGAATGATTACTGTTATTTGTTACAAAATTACAGCTTCGGTTTGTTTCGATCTTTCCGGATAATCGATGAAGAATTAATTAATTAATCATCTATAAACTACCTGCGAAACGATTGATTTCGAATTTTAATTTCGTGACAAAATTGTATCTAACTATATTTCAAAGCTACTTCGACATCAAATCCGATAATAATTGAGGTTAATGAGGAGCTAACGTCACTTAAATTCCCTAGGCGGATTTGTTTTATTAATAATTATTAATTACTATCAAACGTTGGGACTTCGATATCAAACATCTAGAAACGATTAAAAAAAAAATTAACTTATTCGTGTTAATGAGGGGTTAGTATATGGAGCTGGGGCAGCTCCCAAGTTAAACCACCTGTGCCTGATTTCAGTTTTTAATCTTATCTAATTCTTATTACACCGTGGTTAGAACATGACTACTTCTTCCGATCCTTAAAGCTTATCTCCTTGATACTGACTAGTACGCTCTCGCGGAAAGACGAATAGTAGTAAAAAAATAATACACTAAAGCGCCGGCTAGCGGGGTTCGGGGATAGTGTGTATCAAGATGGCTGACTCTAACGAAAAGTTGTTGGCAGAGCTCCTGAAAAAATCTGGAAATAACGCGTGTGCTGATTGCGGAGCTAAAAGTGAGTAGAGTATCTGGCTAGATTAAAATACTTTACTTTAAACTTATCAAATATAGAGATAAAATATAAACGGAAGTTAAAACAGTTCTGTTAGAACAAATGAATTTAGATTTACGGATGCCAATGCGTGTGGATTCTTAAGCTTATAGGCGCCCGTCTACAGTCAATTGTCAAATTGTCACGGAAAAAAATTAGAAAAACAAATCACTAAGTTAACATCCTTATTAAGTATTTATCGCACTTGTATTGTTACACAATTAGTCACTCGTATTTAGTTTCGTGACGCACCCACTTACCAATTTTATACTCTCAATTGACATTCCTATTGGTTTACAAAAGTCCGCTTACATACATAGAGGTTTTGCAGTACACTATTGGAAATGCGCAGATATTTTACTAGGACAGTAGCGGAAATCTTATATACGATTTTGACTCGTATCATTATTTCATTTAGTTAATGAAATTCATTTTTCGTTTCATTACACAATTACTCTGACAAATGTAATAATTTTAAATAAAATTTTCGATTACATGTACTAATCATACTTGTTAGTATTCCTACAACGCAATAGAAATTCGTTAAATTGTATAAAATATCATGTTTCAAACACCTAACCATTATCATTCAATATTAATAAACATTTCAACCTTTATTCTCACTCTACTCATTTCAGAGTTTGTCTAGCTCAAAAGTAACTGCTAAGATATTATTAAGACTTGATATTAAAGTTTTGTTTCATTAATTTGTTATTATTTGAAATAATTTAATAAAATGAATTTAAAAACGTTCTTATGTCATTCAACTTATTGGGTCACATTAAAAAAGTCTAACACAGATTTCTTTGCTTACTTATATCCGTTTTCTACATTATTCTCAACTATCCTATATCTTTATAGACCTTTTCAAGCAGGAATAACAATAAAATAAATAAGTTAATAATGATTAAGATGAAAAAGCTTCGAGTTGATCTCAAAATTGGGTAGTAAGAATTCAAACTAAGGCAGGAGCAGTATTTATAATATTGAAAATCTTGATGAGAATAAACAGAACATAGTACAAGACGAAGTATGTTGTTTCAGTAACTTTTCTACATCATTTTCTCAATCACCGGTTTTTCCAGAATGATGCATGCAGCTTGTTGAAGATTTAATGTGAAGCAATGTTTCTTGGAATGAAACTCAACCTACAGCAATATCATTTCTTACTACATTATTTCATTTCCTTTTCACCATTCTAGCAAATTTTCTTAACAAGTAAAGTTTCTTGAATGAAACTTTTATCTCCTAGCTAAATACTACATAAACTACTTAATATTGTAATTACAGATCCAGAATGGGCTTCGTACAATATTGGCATTTTTGTATGCACAAGGTGCGCCGGTGTGCATCGATCCATGGGTGCACACATATCAAAGGTAAAACATTTGAAGTTAGATCGATGGGAAGATTCACAGGTAACCCGTGTTCGTGAAGTTGGAAACACTGCGGCAAAACTTCACTACGAAGAGCGGGTACCTTCTTGTTATCGAAGGCCAAATCAAGATGCACCACAGTTAGTAAATTTTTTTAAATTAATAGAACAAAAATCGCTACCCAATCAAATTTGATTCGCATTTTATTAATAAGAATTAATACTTATTCGGCAATGAATGATCTGTTTTTAAACTTGTTATGGAAACACATCAGGAAACTGTTGGTTATTTTTAAATTGATATTAACAGGCTCTTTACATATTTTAAATTTTACATATTTCATTAAATTTCGTCAAATATTTGTCATTTCAAGTTTTACTAAAAATATTTACCCCGGACTCAACGTTTTTTTTTTTTAAATACTTAGAACCAGTAGAGAGTATAGGGGGGACAGCTTATCAAAAGAGGAAATGGTTTGATACCACAAGGCTTATACGGATAGTCAGAAGCTTGTTATGTGCTATGAGTTGGCTCTGAGATTTACACGATTTATTATTTATAAATAGATTATATACTTTCATTATAAAACATTCCATATGTCGTCATGAACACATTAGATTTGTTTTAAAATCACAAATTATAGCTTCAATTTCAATGCAAATTGTAATTCAAATATGCTTGACGTCTGATTCAAATTGTAAGAAATGAAATGTAAATAAATGAGGATGTTATTCATGTTGGGTTTTCTCAAGTTTTAATAACAACGAATTTTTTCAAAAGGATATTAGTAGAGCAATGGATAAGAGCAAAGTATGAACGGGAGGAGTTTTGTCATCCGGAAAGGCAGAATCACTATGTTTCTGGATTCATGGAAGGATTTCTGATGAAACGAGGAAAAGAAGATTCCAGATATCATCCACGAAAATTTGTATTATCCGAAGCTGAGGACACCCTGAAATATCACGTCAAAGAGAACAAGGTGAAAATAGTTTAATTAGGTAATCATAGTGCAGAAGAATGCTAGAATAATTATGTGACTCTAAAAACCTTATTTTCTATTGTATTCCATCATCAGATCGGAAATGAAATTCTTCAGCAATAAATCACATACAGTTTATCAATCTTGTTTGTTTTCTGTTTTTCAGGAACCAAAAGCCGTTCTAAGGATATCTGAATTAAACGTAGCATTTGCCCCACCAAAGACGGGGATTCAAAACAGCCTCCAAATATCATTCATGAAGGACGGTAGCACAAGACACATTTATGTCTATCACGAAGAACCAGAAGTTATCACAAACTGGTATCTAGCCATAAGATGCGCAAAGTTACATCGATTGCAAGTAGCTTATCCGGGAACCTCGGAATCCGAACTTCTCTGTCAGCTTACAAGAGACTTTGCAAGAGAAGGATATCTGTGGAAAACTGGTCCAAGACATTCTGATGCCTATAAGAAAAGATGGTTCACTCTAGATGGTCGGAAGCTAATGTATCATGACGATCCAATGGTGAGGCTAAATTCCTTTGCTCTTTAATCTTGAGCTTCAAGAAATCTGGCGAATATATAATCAATTAAGTAAAATGATCAATTCAAAATTATTCGAGCTCGATACCATATATTTCAATCACACTCTCGTTATGCTATTTTATGTTTCTAAGTTGAATTTTAATGCCCATTTATAATCAAGTGTCCGAATTTTATCTGTCATTGTATTTCTATATCATCATAACAGGATGCCCATCCAAAAGGGGAGATATTTTTGAGTCATACTTCGGATGGATTTCGAGTGAAACTGGGAGTCCCAGCGGGTGCTAAGGACCAGGGATTTTCATTTACTCTTGAGACTCCTGATAGGAGTTTTTTACTTTCGGCTCAAAGTGATGACGATAGATCACAGTGGATGAGTGTTATTCAACGGGTAATCGAGAAGCCATTGACTCCACAAGACGCATCGAGTTAGTACCATGTTTATTTAATATTTTTTTTTATTATACTTTGATCAATCCAATCAATTCGATATCAACAGATATAAAGCATAATGGTAAATAGTGTGTTGAGATACACCTACTTATTTCTAATATTGTCTAACTTTGATTCTAACTTTTTTATTATTTACGAAATTTTACAGTAGCATCACGTTTGGTAAGAAAACGCACAGCAAGTGGGACGATGAATATTTTTTCGTCAGTAAGGTAGGGCAGGACCCCCTTAGGTATATGTCACAATTAGTAAATACTGTTAAATAGGAGATCGAATTAAACTAGTGATAATATGAGTTGTAGTTAGGTAAAGAAAATAACATTATTTGATAAGGTTTTCACATTTGTTACAATATCTCATAGCACAATGTTGCATTATGATTTTATTGTAATATGTATGTGAAAATCTTTATGTACAATTCATCTAACCGGAGAATAAGTTTGAAATAGATAACATTCTTTTGCTGACTATTCTACTCTTCATCCGATCTACATCATTTCAATAGTAAAAATCACAAAACAAAAAAAAAAAAAACAAAGGGGGGGATACAATCATTAGAGTTCTGTACAACTTTTTCTCGATAACGTAAAAATACTGCATGTAATTTATAAAACTCATAAGACTGGTGATGAAACTATTTTAATATACAGTATCGGTATTGTTTTAACTTGGTCATATCGTCAAAAGTCGAAATACACAAAGATATAAATGCTTTTATTGCTTAAAGTATGAAATTCAGTAGATATCTACGACTACATCATACAACTATATCTGCATTGCAAAATTTTACCCTAGCAATAACATGCAATATAATAATAGATTAACGACATTGTAAATTATATATTTTATTTATCAAAAATAATAATCACTCGTACAATAGCTACGACATAACAAACTTAGAACAAATTTTTTCACTCTGAAACATTTTCGTTATCATTTGGTTTTCATATTCATTCATTTAAAATTCTATTCAGGGACCCCTTCATATTATTCGAAGCAAATCTGATTTTGGCACGTTCGGTCTTATGCCGGAAGGTAAAGTTTTGTCTGAAATATTGAGAAAATGATTTATCAGACATGCTCGGCAGACCCTATACTTTGAAGTTTTGAATAATTGATGTTGTGACAATTTTACTGTGTCATTTATATAATATGTAATAATATACAAAAGTTAGTTATTAACAGAAGATTTATCGATCATAAATACCTATAATTTCTCAAAAATATTCTGAAAGTATGATGATATTCATATATTTACCTACAGATTAACATGCATAAATACATTATCATCAATCACACTACAATATTCGTTTGTAATCCGTTATACTGAACTGTTGACAGTTCATGAATTTCAAACAATACAAATACAACTGTTCATTATTTGAAGTAAGTTAATGGCTACTGTTAAGGAAACGTGATGTGTCCAAATAGACAAGGTATATGGTGAATCGTTTAGATAGATTTAAAATCATTAAACAGATCAAAAGCAACGTTTTGTAATTTTATCGCATAATTGTCAATTTTCTATATATCGAGTATCATGTTTATTATGCCAAAGCTTCAATTAAGTATTAATTTTTCATTATTTGCACTATATCTGCTACACGAAATGTATGTATTTAGATTAACGATAGATGGTTAAGAAATAAGGTTTTATTTTTATCTTCTTTTTTTTTTACATAGATAATGTGTAGTTTATTTTTACTATTATAGTGGATACGTGCATCTATATTTTTTTATAGTCATTCGGAAATTTATATTGAATCCGTATTAAATGATAAAACTATCGTAAAAGAGAGAAATATGTATGATATCTTTGAAAGGACATAATCTTTAAATATAATAAATTCTGAACATGGAACAAAAGTAGAATGTAAGAATTTTTAAGAAATCGAGCTTATACTTTGAAAGGTAAATGTCAGATGAAAATAATTCTGCCTCTTGTAAGAAATATATTATGTATCGCATAGTGGTTTCAAATTTGCGTTACCGATACGTATGTATGTAACCCCATCCACTTTATATCTTGTCTTTAACTGTATATAAGTGATGAATTTTTAATTAATAGGGGCCTATGATGCTGTATATTCTCGCTAAAGCCGTGTTTACACTGATATAAAAGAAATTTGTAAAATAAATTTCGACGGCTCACACCCGTAGGATATAAAATAAACGACTGAACTATTCTAAAATCTTATTAAATAACACATAGTTAGTATATAAAATAAAGAAGCTGGATTGTAAAATAAATTTAAAAACTACATCAATAGAGTAAAGTATAAGTGCTGAATTCAAAAACTGGAATGGTACTGCAATTATATTATTATTTAACATCAGTGCTTTCCTTATTACCTATATAACTTTTCATTAAATTCATACTAATTCAAAAAAGATGATTTCTTTTCCAAAGAGACTTTATTTTTAATCTCTGTAAAACTCAATTTATCAACTGTTTTTACTTAATCTGCTTAAGTAGGTACAATATATTGTTGGAATAATATTAATGAGTTAAGTTACAAACGGAAATTAGTTACTGAAAATAGTATAGCTACCTTACACTTCATATTGTGAATATGTAATGTTATTGTATGCAGATACTCAATAAGTTATTTTATATATAATTATTATAAACTTCATAGCAATACAGGGACGATGCTGAAAAAAAAAACCATCAAAATTCTATACCTCGTTCTTATGTATTTACTTTTTTCTTTAACAACGCCAAGAAAGAAAGAAGGTCAATAGAAACTTTATGATACCGTTATAAATAATCAGAACTCATTTTTTGTGTTAACGTATTATATCTTTTATTTTATTCATTAAATAACACTAGTTGTATATACATATTTCTGTTAATAATTGTCATACTTATGAGGCTAAAATTTGAAATCTTTATCGCCATAACTTGCTTCACTAAGTAACAGTTCAACTGCCAATTGTATAGCAAGGAGGCTTATATTGTGTATATAGATACGGTTAAAACTTTAAATATAAAAATATAAAATTGGCTTTCATACATTGAGTCTAATCAATGGTCATTTAAAATTTTGTTCAATTTCATCCATAGAAGCTCTAAATAAAAGCTAACAAATATTCAATTTTTGACAATAATTTGCCCTCGTTATAAATAAAGACTTATTGTCCGTAGACCCATTTAAAAAGAAAATTTATTGTCCGAATGACCAGAGCTGAATTTTCACAGGACTACGAGCGTAGCGTCATTTCATTTCTGCCTATTGTCAGCATGTTTTCAGCATAAACTGGCAATGGAATTCGCATAATACGACGTTGCACCAATTCCTTTATCATTTTTGGTACGTGCCGGCCATGAAATTCCCATCTATAAATAAAAGTCAGTTGGATTAAATAGGTTTTATTCATCTTTAATCCTAAACGGCCTTTAGAATACAGTAGACTCTAGATAAATGGCCATCTGACGGGGCTAGAGGAGAGGAAAATTCTCAGAAATGGCCTATAACCAAGCGCCCCCTCTACTCAAGTTACGAGTGCGCCGTCAGGCGTGGTGCGAGAGAGAGACATGCGCGACAGTGGCTGCGCAAAGCACGCCGGCGGCTTGGCGAAGAGTGTAGTGGGGAACAGCATGTTAGTGTGTGTGTTTGTACGTGTGGAGGGGAAGCCACTCGCTTGGCCATATACGAAATGGTAATTTATCTAGAGTCTACTGTACATATTTTCGTACTCACTTGATGTCGATATTTTCATCCTCTATTTCTGGAACTAACTCAGTACATTTCCATGTTTGATTAACAAACATAAGTTGAAGTAACTGAGTACTTGGTGGGTCGAGTCCGAAACATTTATCTACATATTCTCCCCGTTTCTTTGCTTCGGTAAAATCTATTCCTGTTTTTCTGAAATGAAAAAAAATACACAAATTTATAAGACTGTTGAAAAGTAATGAAGTTATTGTGACAAAATTAAATTTTCTAATGATCAGTAATTTTTCAATATTAGATTATTATTTCTAAGTAAAATTTTGTGATGAACTGCATAGGATATTTATCATAAAATCAAATTTGCGGAACACAGTAATACGGACATTTTGAATTGGCCGGAATAATGTTAATTATAAAATCCAATACAACCAAATAATAATTATTACCTAACTACAGGTGCTAAATCTGTATACGCAGGGGTTTTCAAGATGTTCTCGTTGTTTATAGTAGCTTGTTGTTTAGCCCACAGCAGTTTGATCAATGATTTCAGATCCTTACCCGACAATTTACCAAGTTTAATATCACTATATCCTAAGGCTTCTGCCATTGCTATTAAATAGTCAGCACTAACGGTTTTCTTTGAGGTAAAGAAATGTTTTTGCCCATTTAAAAATGCGAAAAATACAGGATATAATCGTCGCTTTCGTCGTTTTCCTGAACTTGTATCCTTTACTGAGACAAATGTTATACCGTCATGCGACGTAACTCTTACATCCATTCGCTGGACATTTCTTAAAAATGATGCCGAAACTCTTTGCTCAATTTCTCTGTCAGATTGAACACCAAGAGGGGTAATTACACCACGTAATTCATAACAAGTCCAAACTTTTTGAGTCGAGTGTCTGCTAATATCTGTTTTAAGTAATAGAAAGAAAATGTTTTGAAAATATATTCAAATAACTTTCCCGATTGTAAAATTATAACACAAGCTAATACAAAAAATATATAACTCGAGAATTTTTTTTTATAAAACAAACATGTTATAATCTGTTACATGGTATTCTACGTAATTTATTCTAGGCGTTTGTTTCTTTAGAGATTTTGGTGGGAATAAAAATCACACAATTTACCAATTAATTGTAGACTTGATACTCGATCTCTTAAATCGTTGTCTCCAATTTCTAAATCCTGTAAAAAAAATTATCAACTGTTAATTTTGGAATAGGTATGTTAAAGATGTTGAAAGAGAAATAACCTTTGGTCTCCAGTTTTCATCGATAGTTTTTAATTCATGTATTATTTTATCTAGTTCGTGTCAATTGTACGACGACTCTGAGTATGAGAGCTTCCTGCGTTCAAACACAGTGTCGCTAAGTGAATATTATATATCGTTTGATAAATGAAAAATTCAAGTTTCATCAATTTATTTGAAGATCATGTTTAATAGCAAGTGCGCTTTTATTATTACTGTTTACCTTTATCATTTGCTCTATAACGTGAATAGAGGCAGAAACTGTAAATTGTTGATGATGCCTCATCAATGACGATCTTAATTTGCTCCATGTTATTTCAGGGAAAATAGGCAGCACCGCTAACTCCAATTCCTCAAATTTGAACCTTCCGATTATTTGTCGCAGTTGAAGTCTCACGTGACCAGTTGCTGTAAAAAAAATATAAAAAACATTGATAGGTCCTTTTTTACTTAGGAAAATACAGACTAGTGTAGAGCTCCCATTACTATAGAGATACGTTGATGTATACGGAAATAATTAATTGCTGATTGCATGTAAATATGGAGTATTAAATGTCATTCGCAGCTACTATAATTTACTCCGAAAAGTATAAATCGTAGATAGTCACATATTCAATAGAAGAAATAAATTAGATAAATCATTGAGCTACCAGTCCTCATGCAACATATCTATATTTGAACGAAACAGACGGAGCAAAATAATAAACACTGATATGTAACTGACGGTTGACCATAACCTATGATTAGTGAATAATAACGTTTTATGACTGAAAATTTTAACCTGTACCAATGTATAGCTCACTAGACTTACCTGACGACATTTTTCTTCGATATTTTTATAGTCTTGATGATTAAATAGCAGTAAACACATTAATAATTGGTATAAATAGTTTAGGATAAAATGTTGAAAACTTAAATTTTAGTTGTTCGGCGTCACGTGACATCGCGCAAGCGCTTGTGGCGCGCCTATTTGTCAGTAATATACAAAACTGCCGCCAAATTTATTTTTTACTCAAAATTGCTAAGCTTCAAAACTTATTTTACTCATCATGTATTTTTATATAACAGTTTAAAAAAGTTTCCGCTATACCAATTTAATGGACAGTTAATGACAATTCAAAAAACAACATTCTTTTATTACAAAATTACAGCTGTGACGTACACATGTTGTCAGTGGTAGGTGGCGCCATCATATATCAGTGGCCCGAAAGATGACTTTTCGCTGTAAAATCAGTGAAAAAGGTTATATTATGATAGGTTAGGTTATATTCACGCATTTACTCCACACGTTGGTTTCATGTTGCGTGTTACAATGTGATATGGTGGCTATTTATTGTATGTATAAATAATGATGCTTTAAAAAAAGGTGAAAGGATGTTTGTACTGGCAGAATTTGAAGACAATGTCCGAATTCGACCATGGATGTTTAAACGTAAATTAAACGATGCTATCGCCGATGAGTTGAATAGAAAACTAGCCAATAAGGTATTTGGAATCACTTTAGTCAATGAAAGTGAAACAAAAATTCGCGACAACATTTTCGTTCTCTTTCTAATTTAATTGAGAAAAAAATCATCAATAGTATTTCATACAAATGCAATGACCTCATTACATCAACTATAGGCATACATGACTTCCATGCACTAAGTAGCTTCAATCAATTGAAAAAAAAGAATATGAATATACATCAAGTTGATATTTTAGGTTTATCACAACGTAGGTCTCTGCATCGCCTTGCATGACATAACAAGCATAGAAGATTCTTACATTTTCCCTGGCGATGGATCTTCTCACACAAAAGTAGTCTTCCGTTTTATTGTATTCAGACCATTTGTGGAAGAGATTCTTGTTGGAAAAATTCGTAGTTGTAGCGCTGATGGAGTACATGGTAAATATATATATCTTTTTTTAATCGTCTCCAAATTTATCATTGAATAATGAAATTCAATCTTTTATAGTAACTCTCGGATTTTTTGAAGACATTATCATACCCCCTCATAAACTACAGCATCCTTCAAGATTTGATCAAACTGAACAGGCTTGGGTTTGGGAATATGATACAGGAGATGGGGAGAAACACGATCTATTCATGGATGCTGGTAAGATTTTTCAACAGTCTAATTACATTTACCAGAATTGGTAAATGTAATTGGTCAGACACATGGTTTTTGTTTTGCAAGATGCATGGTTTTTCTTTTTTAAATACTAAGAATAAAGAACAAGTAGATTACTCAATTTTTAACAATGTTCAACTCGATTGCGAAGCAGCAACCAAACTGATTTCCTTCCTTTTCATCAGAATTGACTATTGTTATCTTTATAAACGATTTTTAATAGTGTACATACATTAGGGTGGTCGTTAAAACAGCGATGTACGAATTTACCTAAATGATTTCACTCCCTGATTTGATAAGGAATAAACAAACAAAAATTTCGAGCCAAAGAAGAGCTGCCTGTAGAGACAAACATCTTCTGAATCAAATAACATTGGATTTATCCACTTTTCCGATGATGATTTTTTTACAGCGTCTGATGAATAGTTGAAAAATCGCACATCCACACAAATCTTTTGTATATCGATATAGGTAGATCAGAAAAAAACAGGAGACCCCTAAACTTCGTCCCAAAATCAGACGCTGTAAGAAATTATCTTTGGAAAAGTGGATAAATCCAATGTTATTTAAATGAGAAAATAGTCGTCTCAACAGCCGCCCCTTCTAATTCAGATGGAGGGTTCAAGTTTGGCTCAAATTTTTTTTTTTTTTCCTTTTCATTTCCTATCAAATCAGGTGGCGATCATATCAGTGAAATTCGTACATTGCTGTTTTAACGACCACCCTAATATACATGAGACAGGAGATTTTTCTAAACAGAAAATCAATTGAACTAAACTTGCACAACAAAATATTTTTGATATCATTTGTTGTCACAATATATCTATCTGCGAAAGTATTGAATTGTAAAATACAATTTTGAATAATACATGAATTATAATACTTTTGTATATTTTTCTTTCTAGGCGAAAGTATACGTTTCAGAGTAGTTAATGAAACTTTTGTTGAAACATCACCCGTCAGCCCAGCTATTACGACTGAAACGGTTGAAAAGTCTGAAGCGAATCTCACTTCGCCGTATACTCTCAGTGTACGTATACGTTATTCGAATAACTATTCTGTAATGATAAGTAAGAAATTAAACAAACTTATTGTAATTCGTAATTTTTAAATGTGCCTAACGCACTAATCGATAGCTTGTTGATAAATTATTCGTTTTAAATCAACGACTTGATAAGGGTATTGATAATTTCTCGTTTCTGTTAGAATCTGAAACATTTAGAATGGATTCTCATCGGTATTGAAGCAGAGATATTTCTTTCAGAAAATAAAATCATAGACAATAGAATTTTCTTTGTTTACAGGCTGCTATAGATGAGCCAGGTCTTGGTCTCCTCACATGGTGGGAGAATACTTAAAATTGTAAAAAAGACGAGGTTTGGATGGTGGCAAATTATGAAGTAAGAAATAGCATTGAATATAATAAGAGATCATGAAATTTGTACAATACTTTTATTTTACTTAATATCGCACTCTATTGTTGTTTAGATTTTTATTCATCCTTAAGGCTAATTACCCTATCAGCAAAACATTACAAATTAACACAATACATAATGTTTTTCATTTCAGAATTTTAATCAAATGATTAATTTAATCAATTTGTTTTTTTTTTTTTGTGATTTTTGTATAGTATATACAATTTTCGTGTGTGTGTGTGTGTTTTTTTCCTTAAACGTGTAATCTCCACGCGAAAAATATCCTCAGTATGCAAACATTAACTTTTCTAATACCTATCTACTTTTTACGTCTCATTTTGTCACAAAATTTCCTTCCATTCACTTTAATCAAACCCTTCAATTGAAATAATTTACTTATTAATTAATGTTCATCCAGAGTTTTGCGTTATTTCATTGTTACAAATGTTTCATTGAGATAGAAGACTTTGGAGTAGAATAGTTTGTTGAAATCATTAAATTTACATATTTGTTGACCATACGTTTGATCATGATTGTAACTGTTATAACAGAGATAAAATTAAATACTTATAATTATAACTTAAAAAATTTCTCACTTCTGAGTATTACCTGTTACCTTAGTATCACTATTGCCTGAGCACTCCCCTATTGGTAAACTCGCATTTACAATTAACATTTAATGATTTAATAATTAAGTAAAATTATTATATTAGCAATATTGATCACACAGAATACCGTTTATCAATATTATCTTAACGTCATCAATGCTAATGAAAGAAAGTTGTAATCATAGCAACGGGGGGAATCTTATAACTAAAAGATACAGTTACCATTTAAATTTGTATTGTGTATAAAAAGTCACTATTTCTGTTTAATTAGTAATTAAATAATTGATAATTTTTTTTTTTTCATTTGACTTTTCATACGTAATACTAACTTTTTTTTGTTTACTTAGATTTTTAAGTTGTGGGTTGAAGGGCATTTATTAACGCGGTTTGGAATGATTTTTTTTTTAACATTGTGCCTGCTAGATAGCTTTCTAAGGTGATGCATCTCGGGCTTTAACATTTTTTTTTTTCTTTTTCGTTTTTTTTTCTATGTAATAAATATATTAGAGCAGGTAAAACTTGGCATTGCAATAGTCATAAATAGAAATAAATATTAAGCTGAAATTTTTAATATATCACAGTATTGACTATTGGCTCCGCTGTATGTACGTGTATCTAGTTTCGGAACACATAAATGAAAAATTTTATAATTACTTTGTACCGATGAAATTTTTTTTCCGGCATTATTTATAGAAATAACTTTTACGATTGGGACTCTTCACTTTTAAATATCATTAAACTATTATCACACGATCTTTATAAGGCAACGAAAAATTATCAATAACAAATAGTTTTTATTTATATAAATTTATACCAATTTAAATTACCTCATAGAGATCGAGTATAAAATTCGCATTCATTATTTTATCTTGCATTGCCAAGGAACACCCAAAATAGTATTGTGTAAGAGTATAGAAAAAGAGTGCTTGGATGCCTGTACGACAGACGTGGTATTACCTCAGCTGACAAAGTATCCGTATATTTTGGTCAGTGGTATATTTTATTTGTTTATTTATTTATTTATTTTGCATTGCATTAAGAAATTGGAATAAAGACAATCGAGTTATTCTGTTAGTTTCAATATAGCAGCTGTATAATTATATAATACAAGCATTATTGATGGACAAGCTAAAGAAGAAACTATTATTTAGTAAATTCTTATTTTTTATTATTAAGGTTTTTCGTTTTGTAAATATTTTTAGATATAATATTCAGCACTCTTTATCCTGTGTAAACTCTTACGTATTGCTTTAAGAAAAGTCTTAAGTCTTGATACTACCTCCTTTTTATAGTAGCTGCCAACTTTCAGTTATCCATCTATAATAGAGTGCCATGCTTATATGCGACATTCAGAATGACTAACATTGAAGAAAAAAAAAAAATTCAACATCTGAACCAAAACATTGAAATCGATTTTACATTTTAAGATTCAACATATACGAATCTCTTCCATTTACTCAATTATCAGGCAACGTGGGAGGTGCTCTCGCAAATAGTCAAATAACTCGCGTGATGTTCCTGGGCAGTTGGTTAGTTCTAGTTCATGGAGATGTCGCAATTGTATCAAGCTGGATAAGCCACTGCTGGTTAATAGCGGACATCCTGTTCAGAAAACATAAATAATTAATAAACACATTTTATATTGTTCGATATAATTGATCGAGTGATCTATTACTTGGGATTAGTTACCTACGGTGTTAACAAGTCAGTGAGATTATAAATCATTAATTTTCTGTCACAGAAGCTTTACTATTAATGTTATAGATTTTATGGTCTATAAATTTTGTGCAATTCATTATTTTAAACTAAAAGCATACCTGCAACAGAAAGTACTTGTAAAGACCGCATGCTGCATAGATGCTGGAGTCCAAAATCTCTTAATTGCAAACACCATCTCAAAAATAATGCGCTTAAAGAACCCATCGTAGAAATGTAACCAACGCCAATGTCAGTCACATTTACACATCTGAAATATGAGTTCTCATTTCTTATACATGAATATAGTACACATTATTTTATATGCATTTAGTTTACACTAGTATACGATAATCGAACAGTTATTCAACATTGTGGCAAAGTTTAAACATGTGAAGTTAAGCATTTTGGATTATCGCTGTGTGTAATATTCCGACAATTTCTGATTGCATCTCAAGTTGTTATGAAATAAGGTCTAAAAGCAGAATAGTATTTTTATTTGGCCAGTAAAGTAGTTTACAGTATGCTGGCACCAACTTCGGATAAAATTTAGTCAACTATGTATAACAACTATCTGAGTGCGGCATTTCGTATATTCCCCACAAAGTTTTGGACTCTTTCCAATTTTATTCATAAAATTTGATGTTAGAGCGCCAGTTGGTAGAGAAGTCTGGGATTTTCCTTCACATTTTTATTTCTGATTCCTTCATAGATATAGTGTATGTAAAAATCTTGTTTAAAGTCTTTTTGTTCTCGGGGTACTTTTGGTCACCAAAATATTTTGAGAAGGAAAAATCTTATCAGTTATTGAATATCTCTTTCTAACAAATTTTTATTATTCACATTCGCTTTATTGTTTTCATGATAAAAACCGTTTTCCCAAGTCTCAGTTCTCTATCTTAAACGTACGTTTACTGTTTATTCTATTTACATCTCGTAAACAATTTTCTAAACCACAGCGCAATTTTTTTCTTTTTTTTTTTACTTATAGAAACATTGTTCGGGTAAGATATCATGATAAAAACAATATCTATTTCAATATAGTGAAGCATGACAAAAAATTGTAAATCAGTTAAACAAAGTAGATTCCTAGTAATAGGCCTTGCCAATGTCACTGAAACTTATGCACCAAAGACTGAGATGCACTTAAAGATTATTAATAGATTGCAAACACGCCAATGCTTATCGAGAATTTGTTTATTAACAAAGCTTTTAAGTTGTCAACAAAATGGATTGTCATCAAAGTCTTTCCAGGAAATGTTTAATGTACTAACACAAGATAATATAATACAAACACATATTTCTCAAATTCATGGAATCAAATAGTCTGCTTTGAATACTTTATTAATCTTTAGACGTCAAATTTTCCCTTTTTTTTTTTTTTATTCATCTTTTCTCACCTGTCCAATGTAAGTTCTTCCAAGACATTCAAATCGCAAGCGATGCATTCCAATGATGCATCTGTGATTCTGGGGCACCAACTCAAATCCAGAGAACGAAGCCTTGGCAAATTTTCTGCTATTAATTCTACCCCATCGTCCGTAACTTTACTACATCCAGACAGCGAGAGTACAGTGAGGTTGGGCAAAGAATGTACTGAAATGAAAATATTCGTATTTCTTAATTTCACAATTTTTTTTTTTTCTGATTTGAATCTGTTCTAACAGTTATGTTTTTATGAATTTGATTGTATGTTATAGACAAATCCAAATAACTAATTTACTGGAACTGATCACAGAATCTAGCAATTGATCAATCTGGGTATCGATCTAAAGTCCAAACGATATAAATAACAGAGACAGGCCATTGTCCCCAAGCTACATAGCCCGACTTGACGTCTGACCTACCGTTGAAAGCTTCAAGTTATATAAAGCTCCTTTTCTTCTTTCTAAATTTAATACTAAGCCAGTTTTGTCTCGGATCGTTTTATGTAACAGTTTACCCAAAAATGGTGTGGAAACCCCCGACTCTAATTTATCCCATCGATATAACAATAGTGCAGATTGAATCATAAGCACTTTCCAATAATGGTATCTACTTATATAATTGTGATGATTGTAGCTAAGGCATGGAATTAGTAGAATTTAATTATACGTTCCTAAAGGTCCTTTGTCATATGAAAAATGACTATTACTATTATTTGCTTGGTCCTTTCTAATTTGAATTGGGAAAATCTTTCCTGATTATCAATTCATATAAATCATACAATTTATTCTTTCTTTCAAAATATTGCAAACTCATAGTACTGCCCCAGATGTACAAGTAACAATATTACATGCAGTAAACGCGACCTATGTATGATCTCTAGGTAAGTTTAAAATACCAAGCAAATAGGATACAGAGATTTTCGCACGTTCTTATCACCTTCGCACCGGTCAAGGCATATAACATTGCGTTCTAATTTTTAGTTCCAACATTCCATCGGTATAATTATACATAGGGAAGTGTAGTATGATAATGATACGGTTTGTGTTTTCAATCTGAGACAAGGTAGTATGCGTACAATATTGTATCCAAAATGAGTATACAGATAGTGGCAAAAATATAAAAAAAGTTCACGTGACGAAATATAAATATAATTATTTATTAAATAATGAAAGAGAGATCACGCTATTTAAAACTTCAGTATATGTATATAAACGTTGTTTTATATTGCATATCTATATCTTCTTTAAGTTAGGACGATAGAGTACAAAGTTTGCCAAAATAAAATTAACGCAAGATATAGTTTTGCGCGCATTCTTAAAGCGCTCGGTAATCATATACGCTTATGTGCATAAAATGCATATAGGCTTGCAGAAGCGTTGCATAAGTCGGTATCTATAAATACGCGTGATGACAGTATTTTATTTTTTCACGTTTTTCACGTTCATTTAATTATTTTCATTCATATATGGTCTGATTAAATTATGCGTATGTCTGCAGTGATGATATAAAGCACGAAAAATAACTTCGGTGTTGAAACTATTCGCTATAATAATCGCTTTTAAGTAGTTTAGATCGGTCTCTACCTATACAAGAGTTGTTTGAACCCTTTATAGTGTTTCAAGAACAAAGATTTGCGGTCATTATGTGTAATATAAATTGATAAGTAAATGTTGTTTGACTGCAGAAATGAAAGCAAAGATGAATGCTCTGTTTCATCACATTTTACAATTATATCACGACTTATAATATTTCTGCGTAAACGTACAATGGTAAATGGAGAACAATTATTGTGCGTTTATGTATATTGACGTCAATCTTGTTCTGATATCAGTAGCTATTTATGTAAAGATTTACTTACCAATATTAACAACACCGTGATTAGTTAATTCCCAACAAGATTGGAGTCTGAGAATGCTCAGAGATCCGCTTTGCTTGGGACTAAAGTACCCAAGGGCAGCGTCAGTTACGTGATAAGCTTGCAGTGAAAACTCGTAGAGGCTTGGTAAAAGTTGAGCTACAGCACCGACAGCTTCATCCGCAACGTTAATGCAATCTGATAAAGACAACGAGACTATTCTTGGTGTCAAACACGCCCAAAGACCAGCTTCCGTTATTTCATTGCAGCCGGCCAATTCAAGTTCGAACAGTGCCTGAAAACGTAGATAATAATATTATAAAAATAATAATACCGAATTATTATCGATCATGCATGGGCTTTTGGGATGAACTTGTTACCTAATGGTATCTTCGAAAGGCAGGTTTAACCGAGTGCTAATTAGTTAAGTACAGACTAGATTTTTCTACACTTAAGACTTTTTCAACTGTGTGTTAGTACAAGATATTGAGTGCTCTGCAATTATCGGTGTGATATGTATCTGTGCAGCCAAAACACTTTACTTAGCCACTCATTTCCGATCTATGTATGTTATAAATATAGAATCGTGTTGAGTTGAATTGTAGACAGTTAAAACGAGATTCACATCATATATTACGGAATGGAAGTCATATTTTTACCTGCAAATGGTCCAGCAAGGCTTCCAAGCCTCTATCAGTCACAGCACAGCATCTCAGAGACAAGGAATGAACGTGTCTTTGCGCAAGAGGAAAGCTATGCGTTAGTTCTAAAGCGTCTTCGTCGGCTGCACCCAATAAAACTAATGAATGAAATCCTCTTCTCACTAAGGATGCGTAAAGGCGAGTGCGTGAGCTAGAAGCCATAACCCGGGCCTCGCGACATCGCACTACCGGAACTAAACCAGCCCAAAGTCGCGGTCTGGCATAAAGAACATCCCTCCATCTCGAACAAACCTAAATTTTTTTTTTATCATCTTTTTATTTAATCAATAAATCTTAATCATATCTTCAATATCGATAATGTTAATGATGAGCATTCGACTTTGTGCGGTGTATATGTTTATCAAAATTTTAAGGCTGACAAAAATCTATAACAATTATATAATCGGTTATAATTAGTAAGCAGGGGAGAATATTATAGCTATGGATACGCGTATAACAGAATAGATGAGAAAAAAGAAAAAAAAAATCTGTTTGTTTTCTCATACAACATTTTTCACACTCTTGATTATACACATTGCCAGTATACAGTGGAAAGACCTTGATAAATTGCTTATTGTAGCTGTGAACTGACGATTGTAACATGTTCTACGCTGGATTGCCGATAAAATTACTTGAATGAGATATTAACCAGATACCAATATTTATTACAGAATAGGTACTGTAGATGAAAGGATAAAGATTCAGTATTTAAGCCGTGAATTTTCAGATTTGTAACGGATATAATTTTCGGAATATTTTATTCAACTAACTGCTAATCAAGTTTTAATGTAATCAGTTTTAGATTAAAAAAAATCAAAAAAATCAGCCACGTAACGTTGACAGAAATTGTGCAAAAAAATTTACACAATTTTTGTTTTCCTTTTGCCCAGCTGTTTCACTATGCAGAAATAGCCAACCCCGGTTTACTCAAAATTGACATAATTTATCGCGATCAATTTTTTACACAAACTTCTTATTTGAAAAATACAATTACTTTCAAGCGCTCGTTGAATCTGCCTCGGAGATATCTCTCATCTCTTTTCGGAGTTAAGAATTTCCAGAAAACTTAGAGATCGCATTTATAATGGCAACTGCACGATTATGAATATATCAGCGCGCATCCCCGCTCATCTTTTGCTTTACATGACAAATGTTTAATTCAAGCACCCACCTGGGCTAAGACTCTCCTTTCACTGGCGTTGAAGTACAGGAAGAAACGTCCTAAGAAATGGTCATCTTGTACTAGTTGTTCCCATGTGGCTGGGGGTGCATATCCTCCTGTACCACCGCTGGCTAGTGGAACATTTTTCGCCCTGTTTCGAGGCATTCTGCCCCTATTTGCAGTTCCATTATTCAATCCCTTATTATTGCCACCGCCGGGTGTGCCACCAGACGTAGGTGCACCCCTGCTCGGTTTGTCAGGGGTGGTATTCGCGTTGGACGTTTGTAAATTTGTATTTGTGCCACCACCACCCCCGCAAAATACATTGGTGACGCGTTCCATGACGCTGGTTTTTCCCCCGCCTGTAAGAATTTATAAACAAATACTAATTGTTCATACAATAAAATTATATCTTCATTTTTTACGGTCTGTACGATCTCGAGTCTTATATTAAACGGGACAGCAGCTTATTCATGATACTCAATGTATATAACAATTGCTCATAGATAGAATTCAGTTTTAAACGGATCGAGATAATTGACAAAAAATTTGAAAAAAAAGCATTTCCATAGGTACTATATTATGTACTTCAAATTAAAATAATTTAAACAATCATAGTAGTGATGTAGTTCATCGAAAATGGGCAAAGACTATACGTGAAAATTTATATGGCCTGTAATATCCGTATACAATATGAAATTTTGTCACAGCTTATGCGTATGTATTGATCAAGAGTCGCGATGGCAGATTTATTTGATCACGTGGGTTGACGTTTCCGTTTTCGTACCACGTCCTCCGTAATTAACTAGGTATTAAAAAAAATATTGAACCCTTGGGAAAAGGCATTATTGACGCGGACAGCGGGAAATCAATCGAACAAAATGCAATAAAATTTTATACAATATGATAACTAACTGCGATTCATTGACTTTTATTGATTTCACTGCAGCATTTGTGGTCTCATAAACGTGTCAATAAACTAATCAAAGTATCCGCGTCGCATTCATTGAATGCCATTTAGAAAGCTTCCATGTAACATCTCTCTATACGCACGTGAAGACTATCTGTTTGAAATAAATAAGAAGCCATTATACTTCAATTGAAATGTTGGTACATATTTCATATAATTCTTATTAGTTGAACTACTTTGCAAATAATTGTAATACACGATAATTATGTGGTTGAAATTGAGTTACGATGAAATAACAATTTTTCTTGGTAATCGTGAAATTTCTTTCGTAGAAAGAAAATTGATTAGACTGTGATTTGTTACTTTGAAGGTAATTCCCAAATCACAGTACTAAAGAAAAAAAAAAAAAAAAAAACATTAACGCCGTTCGTATATAATAATAATTCATTATGAATCGATAGTCTAAAAAATTAATTACAATTTATAATAAGTGTTTGGAGAAAATTATACTAAATATATATACCTATATTATAGGCGGTATACCTATATCAGAATAACGATCGTTACTTCTATTAGAAAATAGCAAGGAACCACCCGAGCCAGAGTCAAACTATTTGAATATTGGATCCGTCAGGAAATGAATATATGTATATTAGACGAATTACAAACCATGATGCTTAGAAGCGCGTAGACCCAAGCCGTTGATTCTTTTGGTTAATTCGGCGCTCGCCCTTTCAACAACACCTTGTGCCGATATCGAAGACATTCTCTTCAGAATAGAGTCGCACCTTTGTTATGTGGCTGGTTATAATCAAGAGTAACTAGCATTTGTGATCTTTAAATCTGACTTTAGCATATTTATTTGAATACGGATAAAAATGATATTATATAATAATCTACTTTGAATAAGGTTACAAAAAGTTTTTTTTTTTTTAAATTATAATATGTATTATTTTAAAATCGATTTAGCGTAACTATTAACTTTTGTTGCGTTTAATCTAGTCTTCTCTCATAAAGGCTTTCATAAATTTAATTAAAATTGACCAGGTTTCATTGTTATAAAATAATAAAAAATTATATTTAATTGTTGCAGTATAGTATATGTATTAAGTATATATGTATATTGTAAATTTTATATATTCTCGATAATATTTATGAGATCAGTGATTTTTGATATCTCAGTCACCGATATTCGGCTTCACACGTTCAACTTCTAAACATACGACGTATCATATCACTGTTAAAGATTATGATCGAATCTCCGTTGTTCACTTTTTTAAATACAGGATTAGAAAAATTAAAAAACAGGCGTTATTTTATTATTACAATAACACTAGGAACAACAACAATAATAATAATATCAATGATAATAATGATTATAATAAGTAATAATGTTAATTTATTTTTACGATAATCTGGTTGGAGCTTGATTGAAAAACTGAGAATACTGCTGTTTAAAAAAAAAAAACAAAAAAAAAACACCTTACTAAGCAAATCAATACCGCAATACGACACTAGTTAAGGGTTTAAATGTTTGAAAATTTAAAAAAGATAATCTAAATTTTGAGAATTTTTAACAGATCTCTAGACAGTTACACTCTAATCGAAGGAACATTTGTTTCGTTTTATATTTACATCGTTTTGTTTATAAAACTTTGCGTTTTTTTCAGTTTGTAAATAACACGTCGAGCTCAGCCATTGACGGGGGTGGTTTAACTTATACTGAATCGATATCCTTGCTGAACTTGTCAGGCCTCTCCCCACTTTCAAGCTTAGCTATGCCAGCGCGCGGCGACGACAGCGCTACGCCTAGCGATAGACAACCCCGTCAACGCATAGATATTATTCAGTCTGCGATTTATGTCGATCTGTTTTAATATTTGATTCATACTATACCGTTTACTGATCCGCTACATCTCAGATTTTCATTGATTTATCAATGTACTTACGTTCTATTCCGATTATCAAGATTTCCAACTGCGCGGATATACCTATATTTCATAACAATCGTGCTCTTGATTCATATCAAATGAAATTCATTTGATTTATTCTTGCTAGTTGCCGCAATAATTCAGTGCGTATAAGATTTCGAACCCGCAAGCAGACGTTATTCGCATGTTTTGCTGTCATATCTATGACTGCAGCCGTTCGACTATTTTATTAATACAACTTTCCGCTTATAATTATGACCTAATATTGCTAGCGAGAAAGTCAGTCATCGAATATTACTTTTACTGCCTTCGCTACTTTCTGTACGGTAATCACTGTTCGAATTTACCACTTTGAAACGACGATCCATTGTTACGCAAGCGCGGTGCAATCTATTTGCGCTTCATTAAGCTTGCCACTTTTTAAATGGTGCAGCCCCTCGATTGTTGCAACTTATAGCTCTGCAGCCGTAGACTGATAATCAATCTTTAGTAAACGCTGCAGCAGTCATGGATGCTATTAGATATATTTGGCGGCGAATGAACTCTGATCCCTGATCTCGAGTCTACTTTTTTGCACCTCGAAAATGTGTAAATCAGGTGTATGCTGAATGCTGATCTTGTTTATATATTTTTTTAGCTACGCATCCTTAGCTTTGCAGCTGTGGCACGAAATTTTTGGCACGCATAGCATCGACCACTTTGTCAAGCTTATAGTAAAATTCTGAATTTCGAAAATATTCAGTCGATATCTGGGCTCAAAAGAATACCTTAGTCATTTAGGGTGTGCACAAAAGCACGAGCAGGAAGTTATAGTGTTGGGTAATTGATATATTCATTGACAGATAATTCTGTAGTAATTTGTAGTCATATGACACGAAATAATTTAGACAAGGGAAACAAACATTGTCAAAATCATATCGGATGGATACTACCGAATGGAAGGCCTTACTCCAGCGTGTGTTACAGAGTGAGGCGAATAGAGTCGAAACACTGTCTCCCGAACTGTCTATTAGTATGAGTTACTCAACGGCAATACTCGCAACTATACAGGATCATTCAGTTTGATCAGTCCATATTATTAGGATGGATTCTTCATGAAAATCTAAGACTAAATGCTTTTCATCAAAAATTGAAAGAAGCGAAGTTTTTTTTTTTTATTAACTATTTATCTATATTTTTACCATCGATTAGCATCGGCATCTAATTAACGTCTCCGTCGACGATCGAGTGTTGTATACATGACTCTACATGCCGCTCATGCCTTCAACATTAATTGATGCGAGATTAAAATTGGACGGGAGTGTAAAGGATTGTCGCATTAAAAATAAATTCGGAAAATATATTATAATTTTGTTCACAGGTTCAATCGACACACATAAATAATTGTTGTATAGTATTGAATAAAAAGCTAATGGAAACAATTAGCAACACACAAAAACAATTTGCAGTTAGGTTGTTTCATAGTGTTTGAATTGCTACGCAAACTGTAGCTACCATTCGAAAGTATTAGTTCAGAAACTAAAACACAAAAGGTTAAACATTGCTATATCGGAGGCATAGTATTTTTCACAGTAACAGTATGAATCTTACGTTGATCTAAGGTAGCGTCTTATCTTGGTAGAATCTGCTCTAATCTTCTCGGAAAATCAATATACCTATAGGTAGAATCGATTTTTTAAAACAGGATATAATATTTATGTATCATATATTCGTTATACCTACTTCAGGTATATTCGAATTTGAATTCCTGTCCTACGGAAGCCCGGTCGAGCAAACTAGTCATAATATGTCAGTCGATAAAATCGGCATTTACAGACATATACTGTCGGTAAAATCAACAAATACAGACATACACCGTTGACTGACGTTCTATAGTACGGTGTAGATAGGCTTCTACACTCAACGCTCCCGTAGATATTCGTAGGGAAGGCTACGGAAGCCCGGTCGGGCCAACTCACAGTGACATACTATATCGGTCGATAAAATCAGCATTTACAGACATTCACTGTCGGTAAAATTAACAAATATAGACATACTATCTTTCAGATACCAAACTAATGGTTCCACTTATTTCGTTAATTGCTAAAGTTTCGCGTTTTTTTATTTTTTAAATTTTGTTAAAATTGATGTCAAGTTATAAGAAAAACACACACAGTCGGTCTGCCGAATGCGGCCGACATAATATGTCTGCCGTGGATTTAGACGCCGCATGGGGGCGCAGACAGTGTATGTCTGTATTTTATGCACTGATATCTGCACCTGCAGTCGCGGGGTCAGTGACCCTCGTGGCGTTGAAGAGTTCGCATGGGGGTTGCTTTAACGAAATTCAATATGAACACTCCGAATATTTATTGATTAACAATAGAACCATAGATATGTATACATACCTATAGGTATATGGTATTTATATATTTTTAATACGCATATAAATGTAAATGCTTTACTCTTATCGTATCAGCTAACTGTTGAACCCCGTGGAAGCACATATCTGTGCTTGGTACATCCATACTCACAACTTCTGGATATCAATGGCGTCAGAAGTATTATCTGAAAGTCGAGTTCTGGGAATAAGTTTCGTTATAACCGTTGGCGAAATCTATACATCTGTATACATGTATCAATTATAGAGACAAATATTATTATAATATTGATGTCGATTGAGTGAAATGGATAAAACGATTTAGAATCATTTCTAATTGGCTTACATTTTTTTTTTTTACCTGTCTTTAGATTTGAGTTTAGAGAGTATTGGTTTTTGAGTATACTTGAATGTACTCGGATACATTTTGGAACAGTTTATACCTATAGAATTATTGTACTCTGGTTCTCGAAGAATGTTGATGATTAAAAAATAAGAAATCTTCATCTTTGTGCAATCCAGTTGCACATTATACCTGTTTAACTGTAATTTATATCATTTCGTAATAACCCTGTTTCAGTAATATTGAACTTGGACTCGTGCTCTACATACTATGACTCAATCTTCGGCTTTTGTTGTTCACCTTATGACGGTGGTCAGCATCTGCGGGATCAGTTATGCCAGCGTAATGAACAGGCCCCCATACATCCAGTACTAACTCGGAATGTTCGCCAGGATATTGTCGTACAATTGGTAAGACGCTAATAATTTTTATTTCAGTACCTGAGATTCGGGAAACTAATTAACCCATCCGTTCATGTAGACAACAATTAGATATCCTTCCTTATTAATTATTATACACCATACTACACTTGGGTAGGTAAAATATGTAATTTGTTGTATTCGTATATTAATATAGCTGCTGCAATTAATATTAAAACGTACATTGAAAGGGCAGAATAAATTCAGCATCCTACAGTGCAAGCCATTCGAGGATGACGGCAGTCTTTGCAGGGACGAGAATGAACAATTAGGTTTCAACAGTTTGACAGGAGAATCGAATTATCCGGATGATTAATCAGCGGATGAATAATGAACGTCAATAAATGTATAATGTATAGACGCGTATAAACTGCAATATTTAATGTAATTAGAAACTAAGACAACTAATCAAAACCAGCTTTCAGCAAATAATTATTGCCAATATACGAACATTGATATATTTTGTTTTTTTAATCTAAATTATTGATATTAAACTCAGTTTATTATACGGCATATCAAAATAGCTGCATGCAACTACCACCGCAGACATTAATTTATGAAGCTAGGTATAATAGAATAGGAGATGTTGAAAAAAATTCAATACTGCTTGCCTGATGAACCATGTCTGTATTATTTATACCTGAAAAATAATAAAATTTATTGCTGAAATATACGAAAATTTATTTAGTTTCAATTTCCTGTCCGTCATATTCATCGTAGAATAGTTTTTTTTTTTTCTTAAAGTTTGTTAGGTAAAGTGGGATCAGATCAGATTCAGAAATTCTAAATTTCGTAAGCGAGAATAAGACAATAGCATAGAGACACATCTATACGAATGCGAGCCTGCTCAGATGTACACTCAGAATTTTTCCCGCCAAAAATTTCAGCACACCTCCTCGGGTCAGATGTTCTCCTGATACCAGGAGCAATTTTTCGACTTAAATTTTCGAAAACTCTCAATTTTGTAAGCGAATGAGACATGCAGAGAGAGAGAGAGTCACATCTATACGAATGCATGCTTGCTAAGACATACACTCAGGGGGTTTTCCCGCCAAAAATTTCAGCACACCTCCTCGGGTCAGATGTTCTCCTGATACCAGGAGCAATTTTTCGACTTAAAATTTCGAAAATTCTCAATTTTGTAAGCGAATGTGACATGCAGAGAGAGAGAGAGAGAGTCACATCTATACGAATGCATGCTTGCAGAGACATAGACTCAGGGGGTTTTCCCGCCAAAAATTTCAGCACACCTCCTCGGGTCAGATGTTCTCCTGATACCAGGAGCAATTTTTCGACTTAAAATTTCGAAAATTCTCAATTTTGTAAGCGAATGTGACATGCAGAGAGAGAGAGAGAGTCACATCTATACGAATGCATGCTTGCAGAGACATAGACTCAGGGGGTTTTCCCGCCAAAAATTTCAGCACACCTCCTCGGGTCAGATGTTCTCCTGATACCAGGAGCAATTTTTCGACTTAAATTTTCGAAAACTCTCAATTTTGTAAGCGAATGAGACATGCAGAGAGAGAGAGAGTCACATCTATACGAATGCATGCTTGCTAAGACATACACTCAGGGGGTTTTCCCGCCAAAAATTTCAGCACACCTCCTCGGGTCAGATGTTCTCCTGATACCAGGAGCAATTTTTCGACTTAAAATTTCGAAAATTCTCAATTTTGTAAGCGAATGTGACATGCAGAGAGAGAGAGAGTCACATCTATACGAATGCATGCTTGCAGAGACATAGACTCAGGGGGTTTTCCCGCCAAAAATTTCAGCACACCTCCTCGGGTCAGATGTTCTCCTGATACCAGGAGCAATTTTTCGACTTAAATTTTCGAAAACTCTCAATTTTGTAAGCGAATGAGACATGCAGAGAGAGAGAGAGTCACATCTATACGAATGCATGCTTGCTAAGACATACACTCAGGGGGTTTTCCCGCCAAAAATTTCAGCACACCTCCTCGGGTCAGATGTTCTCCTGATACCAGGAGCAATTTTTCGACTTAAATTTTCGAAAACTCTCAATTTTGTAAGCGAATGAGACATGCAGAGAGAGAGAGAGTCACATCTATACGAATGCATGCTTGCTAAGACATACACTCAGGGGGTTTTCCCGCCAAAAATTTCAGCACACCTCCTCGGGTCAGATGTTCTCCTGATACCAGGAGCAATTTTTCGACTTAAAATTTCGAAAATTCTCAATTTTGTAAGCGAATGTGACATGCAGAGAGAGAGAGAGAGAATCACATCTATACGAATGCATGCTTGCTGAGACATAGACTCAGGGGGTTTTCCCGCCAAAAATTTCAGCACACCTCCTCGGGTCAGATGTTCTCCTGATACCAGGAGCAATTTTTCGACTTAAAATTTCGAAAATTCTCAATTTTGTAAGCGAATGTGACATGCAGAGAGAGAGAGAGAGAGTCACATCTATACGAATGCATGCTTGCTGAGACATAGACTCAGGGGGTTTTCCCGCCAAAAATTTCAGCACACCTCCTCGGGTCAGATGTTCTCCTGATACCAGGAGCAATTTTTCGACTTAAAATTTCGAAAATTCTCAATTTTGTAAGCGAATGTGACATGCAGAGAGAGAGAGAGAGTCACATCTATACGAATGCATGCTTGCTGAGACATAGACTCAGGGGGTTTTCCCGCCAAAAATTTCAGCACACCTCCTCGGGTCAGATGTTCTCCTGATACCAGGAGCAATTTTTCGACTTAAAATTTCGAAAATTCTCAATTTTGTAAGCGAATGTGACATGCAGAGAGAGAGAGAGAGAGTCACATCTATACGAATGCATGCTTGCTGAGACATAGACTCAGGGGGTTTTCCCGCCAAAAATTTCAGCACACCTTCTCGGGTCAGATGTTCTCCTGATACCAGGAGCAATTTTTCGACTTAAAATTTCGAAAATTCTCAATTTTGTAAGCGAATGAGACATGCAGAGAGAGAGAGAGAGAGAGAGAGAGAGAGAGTCACATCTATACGAAGGCATGTTTGCTAAGACATAGACTCAGGGGGTTTTCCCGCCAAAAATTTCAGCACACCTCCTCGGGTCAGATGTTTTCCTGATACCAGCAGCAATTTTTCGACTCAAAATTTCAAAAATTCTCAATTTTGTAAGCGAATGAGACATGCAGAGCGAGAGAGAGAGAGAGAGAGAGAGAGATCTAATCGAATGCATGCTTGCTTAGACATACACTCAGAGGGTTTTCCCGCCAAAAATTTCAGCACACCTCCTCGGGTCAGATGTTCGTCTGATACCAGGAGCAATTTTTCGACTTAAATTTTCGAAAACTCTCAATTTTGTAAGCGAATGAGACATGCAGAGAGAGAGAGAGTCACATCTATACGAATGCATGCTTGCTAAGACATACACTCAGGGGGTTTTCCCGCCAAAAATTTCAGCACACCTCCTCGGGTCAGATGTTCTCCTGATACCAGGAGCAATTTTTCGACTTAAAATTTCGAAAATTCTCAATTTTGTAAGCGAATGTGACATGCAGAGAGAGAGAGAGAGAATCACATCTATACGAATGCATGCTTGCTGAGACATAGACTCAGGGGGTTTTCCCGCCAAAAATTTCAGCACACCTCCTCGGGTCAGATGTTCTCCTGATACCAGGAGCAATTTTTCGACTTAAAATTTCGAAAATTCTCAATTTTGTAAGCGAATGTGACATGCAGAGAGAGAGAGAGAGAGTCACATCTATACGAATGCATGCTTGCTGAGACATAGACTCAGGGGGTTTTCCCGCCAAAAATTTCAGCACACCTCCTCGGGTCAGATGTTCTCCTGATACCAGGAGCAATTTTTCGACTTAAAATTTCGAAAATTCTCAATTTTGTAAGCGAATGTGACATGCAGAGAGAGAGAGAGAGTCACATCTATACGAATGCATGCTTGCTGAGACATAGACTCAGGGGGTTTTCCCGCCAAAAATTTCAGCACACCTCCTCGGGTCAGATGTTCTCCTGATACCAGGAGCAATTTTTCGACTTAAAATTTCGAAAATTCTCAATTTTGTAAGCGAATGTGACATGCAGAGAGAGAGAGAGAGAGTCACATCTATACGAATGCATGCTTGCTGAGACATAGACTCAGGGGGTTTTCCCGCCAAAAATTTCAGCACACCTCCTCGGGTCAGATGTTCTCCTGATACCAGGAGCAATTTTTCGACTTAAAATTTCGAAAATTCTCAATTTTGTAAGCGAATGTGACATGCAGAGAGAGAGAGAGAGAATCACATCTATACGAATGCATGCTTGCTGAGACATAGACTCAGGGGGTTTTCCCGCCAAAAATTCCAGCACACCTCCTCGGGTCAGATGTTCTCCTGATACCAGGAGCAATTTTTCGACTTAAAATTTCGAAAATTCTCAATTTTGTAAGCGAATGTGACATGCAGAGAGAGAGAGAGAGAGTCACATCTATACGAATGCATGCTTGCTGAGACATAGACTCAGGGGGTTTTCCCGCCAAAAATTTCAGCACACCTCCTCGGGTCAGATGTTCTCCTGATACCAGGAGCAATTTTTCGACTTAAAATTTCGAAAATTCTCAATTTTGTAAGCGAATGAGACATGCAGAGAGAGAGAGAGAGAGAGAGAGAGAGAGAGTCACATCTATACGAAGGCATGTTTGCTAAGACATAGACTCAGGGGGTTTTCCCGCCAAAAATTTCAGCACACCTCCTCGGGTCAGATGTTTTCCTGATACCAGCAGCAATTTTTCGACTCAAAATTTCAAAAATTCTCAATTTTGTAAGCGAATGAGACATGCAGAGCGAGAGAGAGAGAGAGAGAGAGAGAGAGATCTAATCGAATGCATGCTTGCTTAGACATACACTCAGAGGGTTTTCCCGCCAAAAATTTCAGCACACCTCCTCGGGTCAGATGTTCGTCTGATACCAGGAGCAATTTTTCGACTAAAAATTTCAGAAATTCTATATATCGTAAGCGAATGAGATATGCACAGAGAAAGAGAGAGAGAGAGAGAGAGAGAGAGAGAGAGAGATAGATAGATAGATAGATAGATAGATAGATAGATAGATAGATAGATAGATAGATAGATAGATAGATAGATAGATAGATAGATAGATAGATAGATAGATAGATAGATAGATAGATAGATAGATAGATAGATAGATAGATAGATAGATAGATAGATAGATAGATAGATAGATAGATAGATAGATAGATAGATAGATAGATAGATAGATAGATAGATAGATAGATAGATAGATAGATAGATAGATAGATAGATAGATAGATAGATAGATAGATAGATAGATAGATAGATAGATAGATAGATAGATAGATAGATAGATAGATAGATAGATAGATAGATAGATAGATAGATAGATAGATAGATAGATAGATAGATAGATAGATAGATAGATAGATAGATAGATAGATAGATAGATAGATAGATAGATAGATAGATAGATAGATAGATAGATAGATAGATAGATAGATAGATAGATAGATAGATAGATAGATAGATAGATAGATAGATAGATAGATAGATAGATAGATAGATAGATAGATAGATAGATAGATAGATAGATAGATAGATAGATAGATAGATAGATAGATAGATAGATAGATAGATAGATAGATAGATAGATAGATAGATAGATAGATAGATAGATAGATAGATAGATAGATAGATAGATAGATAGATAGATAGATAGATAGATAGATAGATAGATAGATAGATAGATAGATAGATAGATAGATAGATAGATAGATAGATAGATAGATAGATAGATAGATAGATAGATAGATAGATAGATAGATAGATAGATAGATAGATAGATAGATAGATAGATAGATAGATAGATAGATAGATAGATAGATAGATAGATAGATAGATAACGTTTATTATGCCGTGGCCTAGGAACAGGCCGAAGAGCAAACGAATCCACAGAGTACAAGTATAATGAATACAATAAATAAAGAAAACAGAGAATATAAACATAACAATAGTAATTCACTTGGGCAGTAGTTTGCATAATGATATTCTTTAACAGCCCAGTAAAAGTTCCTTAGAGACTAGCAAATAACAAGAGTAAAACAGAACAAAATAGCAGCAAAATAGTGATACAATAATAAATATAGTAGTAAGATGAAAATAAAATAGAGATAAGATAAAAATACGAAGAGGACAAAACAGACATGGACTTGGCGTGATGGAGTAACCCCGGAAAGGCATCGTAGCAGTCACGTGTGCTACCGCACAGCCCGGGGACACTGCATCCTCAAAGCATGCCTTGATTTAAAATATTTGAGCGAAGCAGCTAGGAAACCGTTCACTGCGAGACAGGTTCCTAGGCAATATCAAAAAGAAAACAGAAAGAAAAACTAATGTAAACAAATATAAACTTATAATCAGCCATCAAAGCCTTGGCCTGATCTCCACAGTGGCACAATTCACCTCCATGGACATAAGATGCCCGAAGAGCCTCATCTTGAAGACCTCCACTGAGGATGAGTCCCGAATGTCTTGGGGCAAGCCATTCCAAAGGTAGATGGCTGAAAGGAGAAAGGATTTGCGGTAACAGGACGTTCTAAAATTCGGGATGGCAAACTCTGAGGCCCGACCAGAATCAGCAAGCCTGGAGGAATGACGTGTATTTGGGTCCGGATCCAGTAACAATTCACGAAGATAGCCAGGAGAGGAAGTGGCAAGGACCTGGAAGAGAAAGGTGCCAAGGAAGAACGCGCGCCGACCCGCAACCGAGAGCCAACCCAGCTTGTGTCGAAAAGGTGTGATATGGACGTCTTTCCTCATGCCAAAGATAAATCTAATTCCGGCATTGATTAATCGCTGCAGCTTAAGGTTCAAGTAATCTGACACCCCTTGATAGACCAGACAGCAGTAATCCAAATGTGGAAATATGAATGCACTGATGAGCCGCGCCCTCACCTGCGGGGAGAGAGCCTCACTATGATACTTCAATTTATGAAGGGAGGCATGGACTTTCCTCGAGATCTCGGCCACATGCTTATTCCACGACAGATCAGCAGTTATGTGAACCCCAAGATTTTTAACAGAACTAGCATAAGGCACCACCTGACCATTTATCAAAACGGGAGGCAGAGCCGAGTTCTGCAACTGGTCCAAGTATTGCGAGCTACCGAGAATGATTGCCTTGGTCTTAGCAATGTTTAGCTGAAGGCCGTTATCAATGGCCCAATTTAGAATGGCGTCTGCATCACTATTTATTTTGCTAACAGCCGCCGCGACACTTCTGGGTGTTGTGTGCAAATAGATCTGCAGATCATCTGCGAATAGCATGTGCTTCGAATGCGCAAGCACCCGACCAATATCATTTATAAAAATGAGAAACAGCAGAGGGCCAAGGACGGAGCCCTGCGGCACACCTGAGTAGTTGGCCAAGAAGCTGGAGTGGTTCCCCGAAAGATCTTGTACAGCCTGCGACCTACCCGATAAATAAGAATGAACCCATTCGACCACTGAGCCGGACAGCCCATAGCGTATTAGTTTAGCTAGCAGCAGTCGATGATTGATACTATCAAAGGCCTTGCTGAAGTCAAACAGCAAAAGTATCGTGACACACCTATCGTCTATAGCTTTCCTAACGTCATCTAATACCCTGAGCAGTGCTGACTGGGTACTATGGAACTTCCGAAAGCCCGATTGAGCAGAATCGAGGATGGCGTTCTGCTCGAGGTAGGGCATGAGCTGATTTGCCACTACGCGTTCCAGAACCTTCGCAAGGTGAGGTAGATTAGCGATCGGTCTTGTATCGGACTCAGAGCTAGGCGGATTACATTTGTTTAAAGGCACGACGTACGCCTTTTTCCACAGTTCTGGGAACACCGAGCTAGATAAAGATTGGTTGAAGAGACGAGCTAGGTGAGGTGCTAGAATGGCTAGATGGTCCTTTACGTGTGATAGCTGAATACCATCGGGACTCTGCCCACGCGATCTAGTAACATACGATGTAAGAATACTGAGAACTTGCTGTTCGCTCACCGGCGCGAACGAGAACTGGGACCGAACTTGGGATATCTCATGCATGAGTAGGTGCTGTAACTCGGCTTGGGAGCAGGGTGGATGAACGCTGGTAACGGAGACGTAATAGACGTTCAGCTGATGAGCATCAAAATGATGCAACGGAGAGGACTTTGCGCCACTGGAAGCGATCAGGCCCATGCGCCTCAACTCAGACCAAATGTTCGCGGGATCTGCGAGCCTAGAAAGCCGATCAAGATAGTAGGTAGCTTTAGCGGTTTTAATTTCGACTTTGATATCACGCCGTAGAGTACGGTATTGGCTCATCAATACAGAAGAGTTCGCGCGCTTAGCGATCGTATACAGATTATTACGAGACCGGATACGCTGTCTGA
The DNA here is from genome assembly GCA_949628255.1 of Macrophya alboannulata. Taxonomy (NCBI): domain Eukaryota; kingdom Metazoa; phylum Arthropoda; class Insecta; order Hymenoptera; family Tenthredinidae; genus Macrophya; species Macrophya alboannulata. The sequence goes on from OX451209.1 coordinate 13,812,414, forward strand.
TCACCGGTGTGAGCCAGCCAGCAGGAGGCTTTCTAAACTCGCGGGTCACCTCAGGCGCGTGGGCATCAAGCGTACTTCCTATAGCTTTACATAAAGCTTCTATGCCAATACCCGGGTCATCCCCAGTAGCTAAAAGGGCAGACGTGACGTTAGATTCGAGGTCATCAGCTAAGGCTGTAGTGATACATTTACTAAAGTCTCGAAATCTCTTCATACGGCGCTCTCGACTCGGGACTGGCAGTTTATATTGGAATTCAACTAAATCATGCCCTGCAATGAAAGGGGTTGAAGACTTGGCATACGAGCAAAGTTTGTCTGCTGAGTCAATTATAGCGACATCAAGCCACGAGTCCGAGTGGGCCGTATGATGGGTATCCCCATACGGAATAATATACAAGGACTGACTAAACACTAAATCTCTGAGGTAGTTAGCCTCAAAATTATCACTACTTAAGTTACAATTTAAATCGCCCGTTATGATGATACTACCATATTTATGAGAGAAGCTGGCAAATTTGTCAAGAAATCCTTCTAGAAGAATGCCTTTAGGTCTACGATAAATTGCTGAAAACAATATCTTACAGTTTTGGGCGCTGACCTCTAAGATAAGAAACTCCGGCGAGTTAGAAAACAGGGAGGGGGAGGAAGCTAATACTTTACATTTGAGAGAGTTATGAACATAGACACCTACTCCACCACCCTGCTTTCCCGATCTGTCGTTTCTTATTAGGCAGTAGCCATCTAGGGCTACGAGTTGGCTCAATATATTACTATGGAGCCAGGTTTCTGATATGGCAATAATATGGTAGTAATCACCTGTAAAGAAATCCCTAACCTGATCAATATGGCCCAGGAGCGAATTTGCGTTAAAACTAGCTATCCTAAGACATCGAGCAGTAGAAGCTTCCCGTGTAACGGCGAGCTCCGATCCGACACTTACTCGAGCACCCCGGGCATGCAGGGTATCCCTATGAAGTCATGTATCAGCCGTGAGAAGGTGAAGATCCGCTTCCGCGTTGATGACAATGGGCTCCGAGGTTGCATACCGCTTGACATGCACCAAACCTTTCATGACCCAGACGTAGCGATATCCTCGCTCTTTGGCATACGACCGGACTTTACCCAGGAATTTGGACAGTACTGGCGGCAGGTGCTCATTGACATACACTGGGGTGTGTGGATGCTCTTGTGGGAGTCCAAGTTGATCTGCATAGATAGCCCCTTTGGCCCTTTTGGCGGCAAGCATACGATTTCGGAAGTGAGTCGAAGCAAGTCGGACCAAGATCAAACGAGGTTTGTTCGCGCTTAACGAGCCCTTTATCCGAACAATTTCCAATAACTCGGTAGGAGGTACATTCACCGAGAGAATGGCTGCAACTGCACGAAATATTGACGGTAGATCTTCGTTCTCTGCTTCAGGGACGGCAGCGATTATTAAATCTCGACTCAGCGAACCACGCTCCAATGCCGCAAGCCTATCCTTGAGATCTGAGTTTTCCAAGGTAAGACGTGAGAGCTCCTCAGCCTGCGTTAAGCAGGTACCCTCTAGGTCACCAACCCGAGTAGCAAGCTCTTGATTCTGGGTAGACAAAGCTACGACTTTCTCCTCAAGCTCAGCAGCAAGTTCCGCGGTAGAGCGCGATAACGCCTCTACGCTGACTGATAGCTGGTCTACTTTAGCCGGAAGCGTTGACAGCCCGTCAATTTTTGCAGTAATATCGGCAGCTTGCTGAGAATGAGCTCTCGAACTGGCCTCCACTGCTGCAAGCACCATCTCTAATGTAGGCTGCGACGGTACTCCACCCTCAGTCTCTTGGGTGGTAGCTACGGTGGATGAGCTGGAGGAAGCATTTGTCCCTACTACAGGCGCTGCGCTAGTACATGTCTTACATTTTGTACGCAATTTGCCTTTAAAAGTAAACTTCGTGACTCGACCGCAACTGGGATGAAAATATCCATGACATATATGGCAGTACACATAATTCACTACCTCCTTTTTGCAGCCTTTGCAAAGTTTAGGTGGAGAAGGCGGCGATTGAGTTCCAGAAGCTGCTGGAGAGGCTGAAGCAGCTGACATTTCGATAAGCGAGGAACAAAGAGGCTCGTTACAAGACAAGGAGAGCGACCACGGCAGTTAATCGGTAAGAAGCGTACAGTGTATTGGCACGCGAACTAGGATCAAAGTTCACATCAGTGTCAACGATAAACACAAAAGTTGACAACACTAGGTCTGAACACGACACACCAATACACCAGCACTCACAATAGCAAAGGAAAACTAAGGCACTTGACTACCATTAATGATTGCGGATCTCCAAGAGATTCAATTTATGCAGAATATGCAGCCTGCAGCACAAACCGATCGACCGCACTGACACCGGAGGTGTAGCTCCTCACAACTTGCAATATGACCACAGACGCGGAGGCAATCGACTTATGATAACTAGAGAAATTAATTAAAGTTAAGAGAGCGAAGTGTAAGACGTGTCTGTTTAGACATAATCTCTAAGCACACCCCTCTAGATAGATCTCTAGATAGATAGATAGATAGATAGATAGATAGATAGATAGATAGATAGATAGATAATTTATTAATGTCCATGGCAATGTTGGACAAATGATACATAGGGGCGAGACGTGCGAAGATACAATAAGGAGTAAAAAGTAAGCGTACATACAGTTGAGTAACATAAAGTAGAATAAAACATAGAATAGGTAGAATAGGTAGAATAAAATAAAGTAAAGTAGAGAGAGGGAGAGAGCGAGAGAGAGAGAGACACATCTTTGGAGGAGAGCTGTCTGTATATTCTTCAGTCAACGTTGGGAGGAACGATTGCTAGGATGGCATTTGGATTGGATAATATAATAAAGTGTAGAAATAAATAATTTGTTCTCAAGTTTTTTATTTGCGATAAAATAAAGAAAAATTTCATACACAATTGTCTATTTATTACTATTTTAGAGTGATCATTGAGAACTCAAGGCGTTGCCATATTATATTCTCTTACTTTGAAGTCATTGACTTATGTAAAAGGTACGTAAATTATTAACTTAGATCCAGCATAAACAGTTGTCGATATAGTATTGATATTAGCGTAGCTGAGTTGAATTTCTGAATCATCAACTCATGAAGTTGAAAATCTGAAAAAGAACGAAAATAATAGTGATAAAATCTTAATACTAGTAATCTTTATTCAAGTCTATAGGTATATGAAATGATATTTCATATACATTTTTAAAATACATATCATTCATTATTATTACTATTTTTGTATTTAATTTTTTTACGAATTACTGAGACCTTTCTTTAATTGTTATACTCTTAAGTATTATCTGAAATTCAACTCCTAACGAGCGACTGTGCTTTAGAGACTTTTCGAGATTCCAAATCAACTTTAAAACTATCGATTTACAATTTAATATTCTGTTTGTAATTCATCCCTAAAACATTTCCCTAGATTCAAATTATTGTGTACTTTTCTATCTATTTCGAATTTCTTTGCGATTTTGGACCCACCTTCAAGACATTTTCATTTTTCATTAAATCGATCAAGAACCATTCTTGGAATTTCCGTTTTACCTCAATTATATCGATCAATTTTTTCTCGTATTGGCATTTTAAGAATAAGAATTTCTTCAAAAATTCATCAGGAATCAAAAATATTAATAGGAAACAATTCACATGGAAGAAGAATTAAAATATTTACATCTCAAATCTTATTGATGATTTTAAATAATTTTTCAGGAATATTTCTCTATACTTTTACAAGGACTAGACGTCAAATTTTTACTCCAAAAACATCGGCTCTACCTTAACGATCAGAATGTATTTTATGCAGGTGAATGGATAACATAAACCACATATCAGCTCGTTTAATCCCTCAAAATACCCCTGTAATTTTAATACCTTTTATATAGTATAAATCATCCGTTCGATTACCAGCAAATGTAATTGCAGTATATTCACGGTAGTTGTATTATTATTAGTATATAAGGATGACAATTGTTTCAAGTTCTTTCGCCGACATACAAGTTTAGTAAATGAAACTTGGTTGCGTACGTTTATTAAAAACATGTACGAGAGATTATGTTTGTAGAAAATTTAGATTTTTCACGTAGTTATTCGTGGGTAGCCATAAAAAATACTTGAAAATGAACAATTTCTCTAATTATACGAGCAAACTTTGCTCGTAACTATCGAATTGTTACTTAACTTTATTAATTGAACGACATAAGTATCGAAGTCCGCGACGTGTATAATTTGCCATCGAAAAAATACATTTAGCAAGAAATTCAGGTAACTAGTCAAGAGAAATCTTACTTTGTCAAGGAGCACGTTGGTCAATTACTTACAAAAGTCTTCTACGTTTGATGGACCCTTGTTAGTGGACACCTGTCACAGGAACTCCTCGCGTACGGCGTAACCACTATCTCGCCGCGAAGTTCACTGAACCCGGAACACCTGCGGCCCTAATCACAAATCAACTTGACGCAAATTGACCCTCGCGCATGCGCGAGCTGCCATATTGAAAGTTTGCGTGACGTCATCAGTCAGTTTAAATTCTGGCGGAATCAGCTCGATGATAACTAATTTATAAAAAAATTGAAAAATAATAAAGTCACGGGCCAACTTTACATAGGTATTTTACAGACAGTGTATGTCTGCAAATACTGATTTCATCGATCGGATAATTTAGGTATTAGAATTTAAATATTGAAGAAAAAAAAAAAAAACGGACTACGACTTTCTCTTCAGGGGAGAGAATAAACCAAACGCTTGTTATCTTGTTTATAATAACCTTCAAGGTTTATTATTGTAGCTCACGATTATAGATGCAAGTATGGTTAAATGAAAAAGAATATAACAATATCTGAACAGGATCTACGACATCGAAAGTATAATAAATTCATATTTTCATACTGTGGTCCCTTTCATATCTGGTAAAGTTAAAGAAAGCAACATCTAATAAATCGTGAAAGAAACGATTTATAAACTATGTGAATATTCCTAAAGAATACAGCGTTGAAGACGTAAAGTTGAATTTTTAAAATCGTGGACGTAAATAATAATTTATACACATTGTAACTGCAGTCAAGCTAATAGACAATCAATTAGTGTCTATAGGCATACATCAATCAACTGATCGTAAAAATGATACGAATCGTTTTGACAGATTGATTCAAGCAGACAAGATTGTTTAACATGTTTATATGTATGTATGTACAGGCCATGGCCCAGAAATTGTGTAGATTATAGTATCAGAATCCAACAGTATCATCCGAACGCGCGAAAGCATCAATTAATAAGACTAGAAAGACAAATGACATGGGTCGATAGGAATAAAAAATGAATAAAACAAAATTGAACGGAAATTGATCGGTCACTCAATGTGTGTAATGGGTATTTTTTTTTTTTTTTTTTTTTTACAGAACAATCGGAAAATTCTCTTTAAATATAGTTTATCAACCGATTTCTATATATTTTCATTAATATAAAACGGAAATTTAACTCGTGTGAAGGTTAAAGTAATCCTGAATGTATGTACCAAAAGACACATTTCACATATCTTGTACAATATCTATGTTGTACATAATATGCATTTATATGTATGTATAATATGTATAAGTATAATGTAATTGTAATTAATATATTTTTTAATTTTTTTATTTTTATACTCGTGTGCATAAGGAACATTTATTTATTTCAACAATATTAATTTTTGCTTCATATACTCCTTACTGCATTATGCTCCATTGTGAAAAATATTTGATCTTTAAAACATTGTATGCGATATTGTTTTGTTTTCTTTCTTTTCTTTTTAAGCCGCGATAATCATAACATAATTGAAATTAAATAATCAGAAAATAATAATAATAATAATCATAGAATACCTATAATATTCAGCGAAACAGATAATATTTATAAATGGAATGTAAAAATCTCAAAAATAATAATATATTGATCAACCTAATCAATTCTAGACAAAAAAATAATACTAAAAAAACAATACCAACGTTTATAAATATCAGAATGCAATGTAGATTATGCACTGAACTCTATATAATACTGGAACGAGCGCAGCCTATCTCTCTCTCATCTGGCGGTGAGAGAGAGATAGTTGTGGTTGGAGTTGGTATGCTCTTGTCGCACCGATAGCGACTACCAGCGACTATGCGATATAGTCTACTACTATATAGCATAGTCTCTGGTAGTCGCTATGAGTGCGACAAGAGCGTACCAACTTCAAGCACAACTATCTCTCTCTCACCGCTTCTCGCGTAAGGGATACATAGGCTGCGCTCGTTCCAGTATTATATAGAGTTCAGTGAGATTATGGTAATGATTTGAACAGTCAAATTTTTCAGATCGAAATTACCTCGGTAAGTAGTTGGCAACAATTTTTTCTTTTTTTTTTTTTTCTTTTGTTCTTTTTATGTAAGATTCAATTATGACAAAAATATTTGAAACTCACATATATCCGTCGCTGTGATAATTTTTGATTATAATTTGCCACTCTTAGTTCAAAAATCGGGATTGCAATGATCGAACCAAATATTTCAAAACAATGGTAATAACACAGTTGCTTGCCGCATACATGCAGTGAACAGGTTTTTCTTTCTCTCGCTTTAGCAGACGGAGACTTGATTTTATTATTAAAGTAACATAGCTAATAGTTTATCCAATCACCAACAAATGCAGGTGATTATTGTTATTTTTAACATCATTTTGCCTTATTTTCATATTTATTATATTTACAAAACCATTCGCGCGCTGCAAGCCATCGATAATCTTGTCGGCATATTATTTATAATAACAGGCTGTTTCATTCACATGTGTAAAGCTATCGAGTCGAATAATTATGAAACAAGGGTGATAAAACTTTTGAAAACTCATAAAACATCTATATTGTCATGTGTAATTCAAACATGATTGAAACAACCTTTTGACATTGTAACAATCGCAGTGGTAATAACTATGAAACCAATTATAGTCATTCACAGCTACAAACGAAGATAACAAAATAAATATGATGGTTTCTCACAGCGGCCCCGACGTCACCAACGTAACAAATCATACAGTGTTCATATAATATAACTAATTAGATCACATTTTCGAATCCTAATTAATACAGCAACTAATATTACAAAATAAATGTATATAATTCATAGTACAATAAAAATATAGGCTGTGCATTTTTTTTTTTTTTTTTCATGTTTTCTATGAACCGACTTTCCATACAGAAAAGAAATCAGTTATATAGTTCATAACTCGATTGAAAGTTGTCTAACAAATCTCCAACTTTCATTTAGATTGGCATTTTATGAAATATATGATGTGACTTGATTTTATATTTATGAACGATAATGTAATTTATGATTTATTTCCTTTCTATTTCACGTCTACTATGCACTATAATTATAATGATTTTCATTTTTTGATTGATAGTTTGTAAACCAGTTGCCGTTAAAGATTTGTTTCGGAGACTGAGAATTTTGTTATTTCATATAAAGCTTGATTATGTTAATACTCAGCAAAATAGAAAAGGAAAATGAAAAAAAAATGAAATAAAATAAAAATAAAATCGATAAACAAAGATCGTAATAGAATTATATCACAACATTCTAAGGTTTCAACGTTTATTTCAAGTTTTTTTTTTTTTTTTTTATTATACTCGGATAAATTAATCTTTACTACAAATGCAGTATAACTCCTCTCTGTTGAGGATGATGCGAAATTTTACAAAAAGCATATATAGATGAAAAACCAAACATTCAATAGGAGTATAAATTAATATTAAATCGAAATTTAACGGTTTTCAACTGTACCCGTCAGATATTTTTCTTTTTCGTTTTTTTTTTTATAGCCAAGTTTAAGTAAAATTTCAAGTAGAAAAAGGATTGCTTGTATTAATCTAATAGCATTACTAATTGAAATATGATTAAATTCCATTTCAGTCACCCAATATGTAACTACATGATCAGGCACAACGAGTGAAAATAATGAATTGCTGTGATTGTTAAATGATAATTTGATTGTATGAAATGCGAATACGCTTTCCTGATGCAGACTATCTCTCCCTAAGCTTTTTGTATTATTAAAAGTAGAAATACATATTTTATTGTTACTACATTTACGTTATTATATTATATCCGGTAGTCAGTCCAAGGCAAACATTATCCGCAATTATAATATAGCTACTATTTCGTATCGTAGAATTGATCTACCTATATATTACTTTCTTTTTAAAAAATGTATACTTAACATTTAATATAATATAATATATCTCTTTAAAATATTTACAATCAATACTATGGTACAGTATTATTAGTTGTTTTTGTGTTAGTTTTTATAAAGGCAATTATCAATATAACTAGTTACCATTAATCGTATAATAATAATATTTCATGTAATAATTCTTTACAATATTCACTTCCATGATATATAAATATATAATACACATTAGGACATTATCACAGATTAACACACGAATAACTTCACAAATGAAAATGTAACACCGCGTCTACATCAGGGACTGTTATCATTAATGTTTATATAGAAACAAGTTATTGCTAATGCGCCGTAAGCTACACGAATATTCGCGTACAGAACAACCAACGTTTTGGCTTTTTTTTTTAATTTTCTACATCGAAAAAATTGGGCAACAAAATGATGGCCAAATGACAGTGTTACACGTTCATTGATTGTAAGAATTCACTGTATTAGCCTGTGATATTATTGTGTGAACTTGATAGTTCCATATTTTACAGACCTTCGCTAATGACTTGCAGAATAAATAAACTGCATAATTTTAACAACATAAAGTATAACAAAGAAAATATCTTTTTTGCACGATAACAACTACAATATTTTACGTCAATCATTTTCTTTGTCTCATTTGTAGAAATTTATTATCCAACACTCTTTTAACGCAATTCCAACTACAGCGTATAACTATTGATGCTCGTTAAGATTTGATAATAAATCCAATACAATTTGTGGGATTCCATATTTTTGCCTAGCCCAAAAGTTATCTTTAGAACACTTCCATGTTATTAATAACTGTTCACAATATCAGTAATATGATGAAGTAGAATTTACCGATTAAGCAGAATAGAACGCTGCAAGTATTGTGAAAAATTATTGAACCGAGATTCATCGCTAAAAATATACTTATTAATTGCATTAAAGAGACCAGTCTTTAAATGTTTCGAATTTAATTTACCAATCAAAATAATTCTCTTACTGAAAAATTTCTCGTAAATCATTTTTGCCAGTTATTACAAAAGCTATAATTTCTTTTAACAAGTACAATATTCACAAATCACTGAAAAGTCACAAAATAAGCTAATCTAAAAGCGTAGACATAATTGAAGATTGCGGAAAAAAGAGTATCGGATATTTAGATAAATATAATCAACTCACAGATTAATGGTGTCTAGAGTATTTGAATTTCTAGTTGCATTTTCTTTGGGTGAAGTGGTTGCAATATTAACTTGTTTAGAGACGTTGTTTGTAAACGGCATGGCAAATCTGAAATCTGAACTATTCGGCAGTTTTCGCATTATTTTACCAGACGTGATAAGACGGCCAAATCCTTCCTGGTGAGCAAACGCATAACCAGAACGCAGTGATCTTCGTGTACGACGTGTAGACGGTGTTCTCATAATATCCTGGCTTTGGCGCGATCGCAATTGGGCCAATCTTTGCTTCAGTCTCACTCTGTCTGACAAAGTGGGTCTAACGTCTATGAAGAAAAACCTCCAAGATAATACAGGTATCACCAGTATAATACACGTTATCACAGTTGTAAACCAAAACGTTGCTTCAGACATGGCCTGGAATGAGAAAATGTCATTAATTTAATTATTTAAAAGAGAAAATTTCATCAAATATTTCATCACCACATTGATATTCAAGAAAATATTACACGTGGAGATGAATTTGACTAACTTGTAATATTTCAAACGGTATATAAAATAAGTCAAAGCTCAATTTAAAATACTGTATTTAAAATGTGCATTTAAAAAGGCAATTCAAAATACACACCATAGTCAGACTACCGACGTAACTCCCATGGATAACGAAGTTATAGAAGTAGTCCAGTATGAAGTACCAAATGAGAGAGCCCCAAACCATTATGTGGTTAAACACTGTCCAATAAGATGTATCAAGGGCTATTTGAACTGTTACGACTATAACTAATATCGTTGCTACCACACTGCCCAGCAGCATGTGATCAGATAGTACATAGCCCTTCGGCGATACTCCATCCTTGTAAGTTCCTGAAAGATGAGGAAAGTGTTCATTGTATCGATATATTATTCCAATTGTAAATAAGAAAATTAGGCTCCCTAAAGTGCTAAATAAATATTTTCATATTGAATGTTATAAGTAAGATACATCAAAGCGACAGTGTAATTGTATTTTATATCAATAGTAGGAGAAAATCACTGCCTAGTGTTTGAATTAGCAACTTTTAGGGATACCTAAGCTGTATACGTATAATTGAAAGCAAAATTATGTTTTTCAATACTTTGAGCGAATGTTAAGGGCACTACAATTGATTAAGAAATTTTACAAGAATGTCAATAGAGCCAACGCATGTGGAGATGAAAAGAAATCTCAGCTACTGAATATTACACTGCATTCATTTCATTATTCACAATAATTCAATAATCTCTACTCGACGTATGTTTCAAGTTATTATTTTATGTATTTAATAGGTCGATATAATTACCGTATGGTACTAAGAATAAAACACAGCTGGCGAAGAACCCGTGTATCGCACTCCAGCAAAATTCTTTCTTGTTGAATAGTAAATTTTGGTGTCCAGGTGTATACAATTTCGGATATAACAAACTGTTTTTATCGTTAACGTCTTGGTCAAATATACCAATCGCCAGTACAGGCAGGGATGTGTAAAATAGATTATAGACAGAAATATACATCGGGTCAAAAACAGTCTGTAAACAAAAAAATAAAAATATATATGATAGAATATTTAACATTATCATATCAATATATAAGTTCAATCTATCTAGACCGATGATACTTAATTTATTAAATAATATCAGATTTAGTTTGGACTCAGCGTCTAACAATGCTCAACTTAGGGAACGATTGCTCAACCGAAGAAGCTTATAGGACATCATATTCGCCTTACTATCATCATTTAAGAATTTGTCAACAACTGATATGAAACAGACTATAATTTGTCAAGTGAGATATTTCAACTGTAAAGATTTTTATGCTCCAATTTAAACGTTAATATCCTCCACTACATTAATATGCCAATTTGTTATGTGCGTGATAAATCTTTAATAATAGCCAGGGTAAAATTATTATACAGCTACTTGAGCATCTAAAGCTTGTAAATTAATTCAGTTTACAATGTTAAAAAGCCCTTTTTAACATGATATGAAGTAAAGATTATTCAGAATTGATGTACTAGATAAATAAAGGTCTTGTTAAGAAGGACAATATAAATAAATTTTCTTAAATAGGTAATAAACAGATAAATTTCTATACGTATCATAGGATATATCTTACCTGAGCACTGAAGCCACAGAAGAAAGCAAACCAAATGTGGCATAAAGTGAAGGCAAAATTTTTGTAAAAAAAGTACCTAAGGAACTTGCACATTCTGTAATATGACCACCTGCCATGGACGAGTAATAGCCTTTCTAGGAAACGAAATTGACCTATAGAATAATCCGAGGCTAAAACAGCCTGCATTCCTTCTTGCCCGCTGATACCGACACCGATGTGGGCAGCTTTTATCATCGATACATCGTTGGCTCCATCCCCAATTGCCAGGGTCACTGCCTTTTTAGATTTCTTTATCATTTCAACTACCATTGCTTTCTGAAGGGGTGTCACTCGGCAGCATATGACAGACTTACCTATATCATACCAAGATAAATAATAGATTAAATTATAATCACAGTTAGTACTCAATCATTTTAAATATCAATCGATGGTAGACTTCAAATTCAAATGTATATGAACTTTTTTTTTTTTTTTTCTTAGTGTCAAAATTGATTTGAGAGTTAAGAAAAATAATATACTACATACTTCTACAGCTATTTTATAATTCAACTTACAGTGCTTTGAAACATCCAAGAAGAGTTGCTCCAGTTGTGGGTGTAGAGCATGCACTAATGAGTGACCATTGATAACAATTGCAAAACCTGAACTTTCTGTTTGTTCAGGTTCCTCATCTCGGCTGGGATTGTATTCCGTCTCACTGCTGCATTTTAAAAACAGAATTTTAGAGTACAAGGTGTCCGATTCATTTTCAGGAATCTTTTACGTCTCAAATGAGATCACGATCCATACTTTGTGTACTAAGACCAATTTTTAAATTTCATTGATGTTTTATTCATAAAACTAGATAGTTTGGCTGCTTCTTGAAACTAAATCCACATTATATCAAGTATTGACTCCATTTAAATCAACAAAAAAAAGAAAATAAAGAGTGAAAATTGAAAATTAAATACTAAACTAGGATTCATCAAAATATTTGAAGTACATTCCGACTCAAAATATAGATCTTTAGTAATTTTTTTAATATCTCAAATCTAATGTTACGGCTAAGTAAGAGGATAATAAAACCATAGCTCCATGACTGGTCATTACATAAATGATGGAATTCCAAAATCCCAAAATAAATGATACGAAAATAGAAGAAAGACAAAAAAAAAAAAAAGTAGAGAATATTGTATTAGATAAATAAAAACGAGAATGCATTATATGTGTAAGATACTTTGATTATAATATTCATCCCAAGAATTCCCAGATCCAATTATAGCAAGCTGAAGTATTATACTATAATATGAAAACGAATAAACATATCAGTGAATAGAAGAAAATTAGAAAAATTTTGGAATCCAGTATAGATTGCATCATGGTAATAGTATCATTAAAAAAGAAATTCTACAATAAACGTCAATATATACGTCAAATATCTTTAACACTAAATCATATCCCAAATATTTTCAATCTGGACTAGAAATTATCATATTCCATAATGATAAATGTTATTACACAATATGCACAGTGCACAATATAGAGAGTGCACTGTAGTCATTTTTTTTTTTTTTTTTTTAAGGGTATAAAAACATGACATAAGCAACGTATCATCATTATGTTCTTAACTTCTTACCGATAATTACGATTAATTATAAGCAGACAGAAAGAGAAGGAGTGAGTATCAAGCATTTAAATAATTAATTTAACATTTTCTATATCAGAATAAAATTCATTCCCTAGTAGGATGTTTTAGGCGTTACATACATACGTAGCACACAAACAAATAAATAATTAATTCATCGATTAATTTTTCATTCAATCTAACTTTTCAAAAATTCAATTATCGTCTACCGATCCTATTTCTATTCTAATTAATTAAAAATATATATAAATTAAGAAATGAATTATTATTTAATTATTACCAAACTCAACTCCGAAATAAAAGCTAATCATATTTTCAATTATACAGGATGATTTTTTTGAAGATCCCCAGGTCAATATTTCGAAGACTAATCACGATACGAAAAAAATACTTCGGATGAAACTTGTAGGGTATCGAGAGGAAAAGAACATGGTGCAGCAATATTTGTAGTAGATGGAGACGCCAAGGCCAGAGTGAGGTCAACTTTGTTTTTTTTTCAATGGGAACCTATTTTTTTCATTACGTGATTTTGTTCTACTTAAAAAATCAAATGACTTTCATATGAAATATTTTTTCCTGAGACACCAATTTTTCCTGATATTCAGCTGAACAACCAGAAATTTTTGAACTTTTAAGAATATTCCACCAATACACTATCAAGTTTGATTGATTACTCACTTGATTTTCTCGCTTGATTTTTCGAATAGAACGAAATTATACGTAATAAAAAATACAGGTTTCTATTAAAAAAAAAAAACAAAGTTGACCTTACCCTCGCCTTGGCGTCACTACCTACTAAAAATACTGCTGCACCATGTTCTTTCTCTCTTGATATCCCAGAAGTTTTATCTGAAGTATTTTTCAGTTCTGTGATTAGTTTCCGAGATACCGGCCGGGCGAACTTCGAAAAAATCACCCTGTATATGTATATTCAAAACTGCATTGCACAACATCAATAACAGCTGTTCATAATTAATTAAATCAGATCTAAATTTTTACGACTATTTTTTTGTCTTCTCCATAGACTGTAAATTGAAGTAATTATTGCCTCGACCACTCTCTCTATGATTAAAATGCCCTTAAATTAACCTCAGCATCGATATTGTGCAATGTAATCAGCATAACGGACAAGGGGAAACATCATCGCACATAGAACATAAATTAACTGCTAAGCTGATTATAAGAGGAAATAAATAAAGTTATATCATTGAAATGTGTCGAAGAAAAGAAGATTTCATTATAAAATAAAATCCAGGTTTATAGAATCACAGGAATTATTGAAATTTTCAAAAAAAAAAAAAATATATATATACCTATATATACCATGTATATATATAAACAAATAAAATAAAATGAAAAGTTGATTCATACTGTGTTTGTAATGAATTGTGGATGAAGATTAAAGAAAAAAAATAATGAAAACAAATGGCTTCTCTATTATTCTTATCGTTATAAGTATTCAAATCCATTGAAATAACAATAAAAATAAGTGAAATTGCTCAACAGTGCTAGAGAATTAGGATCTACAATATTATGATCTTGCAGAAAACTTGGGGTCACATAATTTTCTGCAATCATTTATATTCATCCCATGATGTTTATCCTAATAAGAAAAGTCTAATTCTTGAAATCTGATACCAGAACGCTTGAAAAATTGAAAATCCACTTTCCGTCTAAATAAGGGATTATGAGACCAGAACTTAAAAAATGTATTATTGTATCGACCAGATCTAAATTTCCGTAAATGAATGCCCTGAAATCAGATTTCTAGACCTTGATTCTCCCCTAGTTAGATAATTATAATAGATAAAGCATTACACAAATAAAACACGGTGCCACATTCAATGTGAAATAAATTGTAAATGGTTAACAAATACGTTAATCATTATTAGAACTGTAAATAGTAGTATGTTAAAAAATCATCAAGATTGTGCTCCGTCTCTTTCATTTGCCTGACCTTTCCTTGTCCCACCTGAATGTGACAATGGAGAGTGCTGGTCTGCTCTGTTGATTAGATGCAGTCTTAATTGCCTCCTGAAATCTTGTTAACTGAGCTTCAACACCGTCGTAAGTAGTTGCGTCTACTATAAAAACATCCGTCAATTCATCAGTCAGCAGTTGACAAGAATAACCGATATTGATTGCAGTCTCTGGAATAGTAAAAATGAATGACGTGTATTAATTTATTTTCCTCAATTGAAGAGAAACCGATGTTTTTTTCCTCATAATTATATGATGCATAAAAAATTGATATCACTTGTTATTACCAAGCAGTATATGTATATGCTAAAAAATTTCGTTCTTTGATTAAAAGAGTTTATTTTTATTACCCTGTTTGTCTCCTGTGAGAACCCATATCTTAATCCCAGCCAATGCCAAGTTAGCGATTGTCTGAGGAACTCCGTCTTGCAGCTTATCCTCAATAGCTGTGACCCCTAACAAGGTCATTCCCTTCTCTATCTCTTCATAAATTGCGTCCAATTTATCATCTCTGTTTTCGATACTGAGTGCAGCTTCTTGATGTCTCTGTTTCCAATTGTTAAAAAACCGCTCGTCTAGATCTCTTACCGATAAGCAAAGAGTCCGAAGACCTTCGCCAGCAAATTTATTCAAATGTTCCTGTGTCTTGGCTTTTATATCTTCGCTACCTTTTTTCAATCTTTCGTATATCACATTATCCGCACCTTTGCAATATAATCTAAGCTGTCCGTCTTTCCTTAAAATAACAGACATCCTTTTTCTGACATTATTGAAATCGAGAATACACAAAAGCTCATATACTTCGCGATTCCCCATTACTTCAATGGTAATACTGTTCGGTGATCGTTCTTTGAAAACAAATCCAAAGTTTCTAGCTGCAGATACGAGTGCAGCCTCGTCAGGTGATTGCGCCTGATATTCTAGTTTGCCACTTTTTTCTTCAGGCATTACTGTGTGACAAAGCGCAAGAAGTCTGAAGAAACTATGAACATCTTGATTATTATGCTGTACTGCTTCCAACAATGCTCCATCATAAAACTTGAATTCAGGTTCATAGTTTTCATTGAATGAAAAATCCAATGGTGGCGAGGTCTGTAAAATCGTATAATATATCAACTAAAATTGTTCATTTTTATTCCTGTATCATTTGACATACAATTAGTTGAAGAAACACACAATTTTTTAACATTTAATAGAAAATAAAAGAAAAAAAATTATTGAAAACCCTTCAATATCTAAATAATCGAAATATTTGAAAAGATTTACGTAGCGTTAAGAAGTGAAGCGAAATAAAGACTCAAATTTAATAATCTTTGATTAATAAAGAGAATTATTGATAACTAAGTCATAATTATAATCAAATACGGAAAAAAGTCGTTAATATTAAGGATTAAACTCTTGATATTATGATAGCCTTGACAATGGCCAGGGTAACGTCAAGGTAAAATGAGATTAATTAGATATTCGTCAAAGACACTGAGTTTTCACAATATCTATAATACAGTTAAAGAGAGAGAAAAAAAATGTTGAGATTTCCATCTGTAGAGAAAATAAGACTGATTTTGATAATTATTTCTGCACATTATGTAAAATATACGACAAAACAAACAACATGCAACACATAAGCAAATTTTCAATGTACATTTTGGAACAAAAAAATAAAAATAATGTGATATCATAACACAGAGAAGATTAACAGTGCACGAAATATTACTAACAACAGTATTGATTAAGAGAATACTTGGAGTATTTAAAAAAAATAAATGAGATATTAAAGATCTATGGGTCTCCTATCTATCTAATCGGATATGAAAATGTGCATGGAATGATAAAAAATTTGTCTATCAAAGAGATCAAAAGAAAAAGAAAACCAAAAGTATGCCATATCACTACTGTATTTGACTTAAGCATGCATACTGAAGTAGTAGGTGCAGTTCTAAGTTGGCCGTTGATAACGGGTTCCGGGGTTGTGCTCGATATTCTGTCGGCTTGCTCCAGAAGACGTGCGTTAACGCCACTAACTGGTGAATAAATTGGCCGGACGAATTCTTGTCCATTCTTCCATTGAACTCTTGGGCTCTGCACAGCTCTATCTGTCTACATGCAGCACACACATGCTAAATAATATGCACAAAAACTGCAAGCTCAATTGAAGACCTTGGCAACCAAAGTACTCTCAATACAATACAATACTTTACTTAAGTTTACATTAATTTATTTTATTTTACGTTATTTAAACCCCATGTTTTATGCATATGCAAGTATGTGAGTGTTGTAATAATTTGAGGTGATAGTGTGAGCGATTTGTAACAGTGTATTTCGAAACTTGAGATTATTGAACGGATTGAAAAAAAGTTTTAAAATTTCTCAAACTTAACTTCTGGGGGATTATGTGAGTTTTTTTTTTTTTTTCAGTTGCCGATTTCTTCAATGATACAAACAAAATCTGTGCATGTTTGTGAATTATAATGTGTATTCTTTACACCAGAGCTTTATCACTGTGTGATATTAAATTGTTTATTCTGTGCCCTGTGATAATAATGTGTAAAGTAAATTCTGAAGAAAGTTTCTAATTTATCAAAAATATCAGATTGTTCATTTGAAATTTTTTTTACTATATTTATTCAATAAATTCACCAGGTGTGTTATTTCATTATATCATTGTTCTATGATCAATAATATAAATCTGTATATATCACATTAATAGTGTGCAGTCGTTATAAATGTGTGATTAGAAATATTGTATTAATGTTATCTGCAGTTTTGTGTAAAACATTCTTAGGTTTTTTTCTGCTTTATTCAAATATATGCTGAGAAAATAAAAACTTCATTTAAACACATGCAGATAAATTTTTTCCAGAATTAATGGTATTAAATTGTATTAGATACTGTCTAGGCTGTCCAAGAGGTTTGCTAAAGTAAATAATAAATCTTAAATCAAAGCGTAACAATTTATCTAACGTTCAAAACAACCATATGAGAAAAAAAAAAGAAAAAAAAATAACAATTTGAAAGCCTAATTTCTTCGATCCTATTTGAGATATTTACTCAAAAACTGCATATACAAGGGTAAATATTCAATAAGCAACAATGCAGACATAAGCATAGCGTCTAAGAACTTACACGTACTAAGAAAATGACGTATGAAAAAAATATAATGAGAAAAATAACTCACTTCACTTAGCTCGATAACTTCTCCCGTAGTCTCGTCAATAATATCCCCGTAACATTTACCGGCGACAGAACACTTGTTAAATGTCATTATATTTTGTGTCAAAGTTCCCGTTTTATCTGAAAAGATATACTCTATCTGTCCCAACTCTTCGTTGAGCGTTGTAGTCCTGGCCTTAGCGTGAGTATTAGTTGGAGCATAGTACATTTCTTCGTCCCAATTAATTAAGAATGATTGAACGAACCTAATCACTTCAACACTAACGTATAAACTGATGGGCACCACTGTGTTCAAAACTATTGCATAAGAGAAGAAGACTAGTAACGCGATAACTGTCGCACCACCCAAAGGCTTGCTAGGCACAAGCGAGTCCCAGGGCAAGTACAGTTGAAAAAAACGGCCAACTAGGCTCTCCCAGATGCCACAACCAATCATACAAAATAAACACATTGATAATAAAAAGAACACTATTCCGATTATTAGAAGATTCAGTAGTCTGTCTATTGAAGTTCTCTTAAACTTGGTTTTCCCTGAGTTCTGCATTAGTTTTGTATCCTTGCCAGCAAAGATTACTACCCCGTAACACCACTGGGTATTTCGTAGAATGCAACCCCGCAGGATTACTTTGTCATTGTCCAATGGATATCTAAAAGTAGCGTTTTTAATTAGATTTTTGAAAATTTTTCAATGTCACTAAAAGGGTATCATATCATGTCGTGGAAAATAATTTTTTTAAACCTCTAATACGTTTCAAAGAAGTATTGTACTGACTCAGTTTTTTCACAGATGATTACTTACTATTACTATTTTGAGACATAATTACAAATTATTCGATACTTCATGGACTTTGCCTCGAGTAGATTGAGTCTACCGAAAAAGAGTGGTTGTCGCAGGGTACAGGTTGCAGTAATTGCATTAATCAAAGCTTTTTCAAATTTCGAGAGGATATTATAAAATCATGTCGTTTCGGAGCAATCCAATAATATATAGAGACAAGGTCAGTGTTCGATTGTTGTGAGCTCGTAACGCACTTTTTCTCTCAATGTTAACAAGAACAAAAAAATAAAAAAATGGCTTGAAATAAAAAATATTCGTATCTAAGAATCAAATTCATCAAATATCATCGGTTTGACCCGAAATTACATCAATTCAAAATATTTCCCCTCAAATTTGAGAAAGTTTCGATTAATGATGCGGCCTGGATCCTACGACAACCGCTTTTTCTGCAGTGCAATCAATCTACATAAGACAAAGTCCATGAAATTTAAAATAATTTTGAATTTCGTATCAAAGTACAAGAAATTAGCTGTGAAAAACCTGAGCCAATAGAATGTGTTTTTACAGAGTACCAGTGATTTGAATAAAGTTATTTCATACGCGTATATTACCCTCTTTGAACTAGAGATAAGTTTATGGAGAAATTGAGCAGAAGATGTGAAACATGTTCTTTTGAAATTTTTATTAGTCCTTTTCCATCCAAGCCATCGAATATTTTCAGATTTGAACAACTAGATTTTGAATAGAGACTCGAACATGGTTTGCGGCAAATTTTCTAACGACTTTGCAGACCTGATGATAAGAGTTAATGACTATCATGTTGGAAGGAATATTATTTTACCTTTTTCCTCTCCACGAGAGTACGCCTTCAAATTTATTCAGCAAATTGTTTGGAGTTTCGCAAACAATTTCACCGTCAAACTGGCCGATCAACTCGTTGTTGTCCATCATTTCAGCAGTTTCTATCAAGCACTGCCGGCACTTGAGGTTTGTTTCTCTATAAAGGATAAAACAGAAATAATATTACGGCATTTATTTTATAAATCTGTAAACTATTGTTGTATTTTTTTTTTTGTTTTTTGCAAACCAAGACTTTTTTTCAAGCGGTCAAATAATCCATAAATTAAAAATAAAATAAAAAACTTCTCTTATTCAACTGACCCATCCAATTCCGCAGTCTCTATATAACACAGGCCATTCGGTTCGCTGGTTGATAACAGAAGCACATCCGCGGCAACAAACTGATCGTTTTCCATTCTGATAACATCGCCAACCTGGACCTGGGCCCATTTCTCTTCTTGCAGGCTCGTACCTCTTAATGCTTGCGATCGCCTGTTGTTAACTTGTGAATCACTTGTATGTCGTTGCTAAAATAGAACAAATCATACTATGAAATTCATGATAAGATGTAGTTGAGTCTGTTGCAATAAGAAAACCATAAATATTCAATTTAATCAACACACAAACTATACCTATATTCGTTTGATTTTGTTACTTGCACATCAACGGATGTGTATAATGTATACTTACAAAATCATCGTAGGCATCTTTGACAGCAGTGAGCATAAGCACTCCAATCAAGGGTATGGCTGTGGTGATAGGTGTGAGCGAAGATATAACAGGGATTACTTGAAGCACCAGCAAACATAGAAAGTAGAAGTTAGCTAGCCGCTGGAATTGCTCGAACAAATTCAGCGGCAAAAACGTCAGAACCGAATATTTGGACGTCTTAATGTAGTTGTTCTGTTGAAAATGAACCAACATTAGCTAAGGATCAAGCGATTTCACACATTTTTTTTTTTTGGTTTCAAGAGTAGCAATAGTCTTTTTACTCCCATGATCAAACCATGCATGAAAATTCTTTCGTTAAAGACGTTTATTTGTTCTAGTAATTGATCGTTCTAGAAAAATTAAAGGAGTATATTCAAGAGCACTTCCACGTCGAAACCGAAGTCCAAAAAAGTCGATGCTCAGGATATTCTCACAGATTTTTTCCCAAAAACTATGACTCAAAACAAACATTTTCAGACCAATATCGTTGCAAATAAAACGATAATAATAATAATTAAGGGACTTATAATTTTTTTTTATTGATGAGCAAACATTTTTTTACATTATCATCAATATCTCAGCCGCCTTTAAAGCTCTAAAATTCACGTTTTGCACGTCAAAAGAATCTGAAAAAACCTCTAAAATGAGATGTCTTGGACTCAATTTGCTGCTGTTTTACCAGTTTTACACGACAAAGACTATTTGTTTTTTTTGTAATAATTATTGACTCGGAAAGCTCAATGTTAGAAAATCTCGACTCGTCACGAAATTTCATCGATTTCATGTCGAACATTTGGGTGCAAAAAAAGTCACTTTTTTTGTGTAATTTCCAAGGTAATTGCACAATTATCATCAATTACCCTATTGGATCGTGTGTTGTTCAAGTTCAACGAGGCAGAACAACCGAATTATTACGAAAAAGTGACTTTTTCTTTGCATTCAAATGTTCATCATGACATCGATGAATTTTCGTGAGGATTTGAGATTTCTGAAAATTGAAGTTTTCGAGTGATTAATTATTAAACGAGAAAACACTGTCGCATGAAATCGGTAAAACCATTGCAAATTGAGTCCAAGACATCTGCGTTTAAAGGTTTTTT
Organism: Macrophya alboannulata; assembly: GCA_949628255.1. Classification (NCBI taxonomy): domain Eukaryota; kingdom Metazoa; phylum Arthropoda; class Insecta; order Hymenoptera; family Tenthredinidae; genus Macrophya; species Macrophya alboannulata. The sequence goes on from OX451209.1 coordinate 13,834,169, forward strand.
TTATGTTCTTTCAGCGTGTAAAACGTGAATTTCGTAGCTCTAAAGGCGTCTGAGATAATGATGATAATGTATAAAGAAATGTTCATTCATCAATGAAAAAGTAAAAATTTTCAAAAAATCATACCTCCCTCAATTATTGTATTTTTTTTTTGTGACCAAATTGGTCCAAAAATGTTTATTTTGTGACACAGTTTTTGCAGAAAAAAAAGGGTAAAAATATCCTGAGCATCGACTTTTTTCGGGTTTCGATTTTGACGTGAAAGTGCTCTCGAAGAAAATGATAATATGATAAAAACCAAACTATCCAAAGTATAATCTGAAGTTTATTAAATAAAGATAAACTTAATCCTCACCGCATAGTGAAACTGTGAGTTGTACTCGCGATCATTGGCGCGGATTCGCCTCTCCGTCTCTGTAACATTAAATTACGAATATTTTAATGATGTGCTAAGAAAAGTTGAATTGTATTCCTGCAGGTTTCAATTGTATCTAGGAATAATTGGTACAGCTTTATGAAAGTGTGTAAAGCGATTGCACGAGTATGTGTAAAGAATATACATATATTCACCACGTTCACATACCAAACTACTAACGATATACCTACCAACTAACAATCTATATATATGTATAAGGGAGTATGAAGGATTTTTATAGCTGCCCCTTTTAACAGCCGCTCTATCGTTTTTGCTCAGTAGTGAATAAATAAACAAATAATGAGAAAATATAGCCAACGCTTTAGCGTGGCACTGACCTAAGGACGCTTATTGTAACGGAGACAATGTTGTTAAATATGCAAGAAGGACATTCAAGAGCCACGTACAGCGTGGTTAATTTCATATGTATAATAGATACCAAGAGTATCGACAAATTATAATAGAACCGTTAAAATGAACTTAACGTACGTGCCCCATAAACCGTGTAACAACAATTGCAGTCTGTATACCTAGAGTCAAGCGAACGAAGTAAAGAATAAAGTCACCAAGATAACCGGGTTTATAATTAATTCAACGAATTTATATTTTATTTTTTTATTTTTATACAAGGCGCAAATAGATAGATCGTCCTCAAATTATCGATTGTGACACATATAGCACACGCCGAATAGGTTTATATTATTCATATAAAATGACCTACCGTATAATCTGGCTATCGACAACGTTAATTTATTAAATCCACGTAAATTCGTGCATGGGCAGTTTCGGTACTAAACGGCGATATTTATTTATAAAAAAGCCTTTGAACCGGTAATCATGAACCCAAAACTAACACTTATCGTAAGAAGGTGTGATCCGCAATCCAAATTTACGATCATAACCTGTTTATACATACAACTCAACTAATTGGATCATCTCCGCAGCTATAAGTCAATAAAAAAAAAAGAAATAATAATTCGATCTTTATAACTGGAGTATAATTGTATTGCGCAATGACATTTCAGTCATTCCCACCACATTATCTCATCATCATAAACGTTATAAAACGTTCCCCAACACTGTAGCCGCACGTACCTAATCGCATCAATAGGTATAATAGATTGGTATATATACGTATAAGTCGCACTTCTTATCTACACGATGGACACACGCAAGTATTCGGTTAATTCACGCTGTTTACATTATTTTCCTCTATACAAGCGTGTTAATTATTTATAATAATACGTTACGAGCATTGTTATAAGTATGTAGGTAAAAATGTGATAAAGGATAATAGGGTATGTTCATATACACATGTATAAGGTAAAAAAAAACTCCTTTATCGATTCAATTTTCTGGATCAACGATCATCGTATATATTGATCCAGATTGACTCACCGCTAGAAAAAAATGCGGAACTTCGCCCGATGCATTCGGTTGCTGGCGGGGTGTTCGGCGGCACTGATGATGAAGACGTTGGGGTTTGACGATACCTACTGGTTCCCCTCCATACAACAAGCTTCTCGAGTACAGTGAGTAGGGATTCTCTCAGTGAACTGTGCCTCGTGCCTCCTAAACTGCTCGAACTATCTCTTTTCGAACATTCACCGACCGGTTCAACTTCGTCCGATGATGATGGGAGATTCACTATTATATGGGGGGTCGGTGTCAGTTGTTTGCCTTTGGATCGCCGCCGCTTCCGTTTCTTCTTCCTTTCGGATGAGCCCCCCCGATCGTCGTCCGGATCCGGTGTCGCGACGTCATTACTCGTCGTCCTCGTGTCACCTCCACCTCCACAACCACCGACAACGGCATCCCTCACCTTCACCAACGATCAGAGAGAGAGCGAACGAAAGGGGGCATAGAGAGAGAGAGAGAAAAACGATTCGAGGCTAATAACTGGCGCCATGGGCTAGGCGAGACATTTGACGCCTCGGTTAAAAGGGTATAACTTTCGGATAGGTCGGTTTGCTCGTGTTTATGTACACATATAGGTATAGTGAACCGTTGTTCAATTTATTACGGATAGGTAGGTATATTTGACCGCGCGGAGGCTCGGGTTTGCAGGACTAGGCGGTGCGGGTACGTTTTCTCCGTTTTAATCAAACCTCCAACGAGTGAATGATGCCAGTTATAAGGTATAGATACACATATGGGTATATAACATCTTACGTTGTTTAACGCGTTCTATGTATACTAAAATCCGACGTTGAGAATCGTTTGAGAGCTTTACCACGGGCAAGGAAACAGTTACCAGATCAAATTCCGCAGACTTAGTAGCCCGTAATAGCGGAGTGAAAAAAAAAAAAAAAAAAGATATAGACACTGTCCAGATACCCGAAGTACCGAGCCTCCGCAAATGAGCTCGTCTTAGATTAAACTATACGTTATATGGTTTTTATATATCAATTTGAAAGAGGGTCTCTATAAAATTTAGCTTAAAAAATCATAGACGAGCTCACGTTTTTTTTTTTAGGACAACGTTTCAAGTCTCCGGAGTTTTACAGCTCGTAGTAATTTTATATCGTTACCGGAATATTCACGCGGATTTATAATTTAACATGAAGAATTTTTTAATTTTTTTTTTTTTGGCAATATTTAATTTAGAAAGATTTTCGAAACAGTTCCAGGTTGTTCTATTCATTTTTGAAGGACTCGTATTTCGGAAAATTGTTAAAAGAGATTTTCAACAACCCAATTCTGTTGCAGAAGTAAGTCTACTACTTCTCCGACAAATTTTAAAATCCCATTTTTTCCTCTATTTATACTCTTTCCAAATCCATAATCCGATTTTGCTATAGTCCAATATACCGTATCTAAAAACTATTTCGAGTTATTTCTGTACCAAATTTATGTTAAAATCGTTAGACTCGTTGGAAAGTTATTCGACGGCTGGTCGAATGAAAAGCTTGAAGGATTTATGAGTATTCAACTTTATTCTTGGAAGACGTAATTAAAAAAATTTACTTGTACAAACGATCAGCCTTTCAAAAATGTCCCATTTGCCTTTCTAAGGCGTAAATACTGCCGTAAAAGAATTTACCTCACTTGAACTTGCGTATATATATCAATAAATGACTTAATCCCCGAGCTTATTATAGTCCACGGCTAAAGATTTTTATTGGTTTTTATTACAAAATTTTCAGTGCTATAAATAAATATTCGATCAAAAGTAATCGTTGAATGCTACAGTCTAGTCTGTAAATGTTAAGAGGAAACTGTTCAGAGGATTGCGGTGTATAGTCTGGAGTTCCGATAATTCGTTTTAAGATATTTCTATCTGAGCCAGACTCCGTAGTTCTCAGCCGACTTATCAGTCACCAATAAACTGCCACGTAGAAGATACCCAGTAATTTAGTGAAAGAAAATTTACTACGTGTCCCAAGGAATCGAAATCTAGATTCTATGACTTTTTACTACCGAATATATTTTACTTCAATTTCGGGTATAAGTGCAGTGTTTTATCTTTATACTCGAGATACCATCGCGGGCTTGTCCGCAGAAAGAATCTTCGACCATTCTGTACAGAGCGAATACAACAAAAAAAAAAGTTAAAAGAAAAGATATTGGAGAGCGCTCATCGCGTAAAATTTTTAAAAGAATTCTGCGGACTGACATTCAAAAATGTTTGTGACGGAACACTTATCTTTCGAAAAATATTGGAAAAAAAAGATTATTTTTCATGACTTTGAGGCGATTGAAAAAGTTTGTTGATCCAGTTGGCCGACATTCAAGAACACATATTATCTTCGAGAGATGAGAAAACAAAAAAAAGTGATAAATATCGGAATCTTAACCCGTAAAGTATGAGGAAAAAATAAATACGCAATTTTAGTATGGATATAGTAAGGTAGGTACGCCTATATCCTATAAGCCAAACTACGAGCTGGAGAACTCCGAATAAACCAAATTCAGTTTTAATTATATTGGGACACATGTTGAAATTTGACAAAAAAAAAAAAACTTGAAAAAAAAGAAAGATCGAGCTTTTGTATTAAGTGAGCTTATTTGTTGTTGAATTGATCTCTAAGGGAGATTTTTACCAACCTCGAAAACCTCGAGTTCCAACGTATCCACCTCTGCGCTCATCGCTATACCCCCTAAGCTACTGTTTCCTCCAGAGCCAACCACTTCCACGCGGCACTGTTATTGAACCCGTGACAACGGGATTTAACCCGGAATTACATAGTTCTCGGTGAGTTCTCAGCCGACAAATCATTGCACACACGAGATCGAATGATTCATCTCATCAAATAATTTGTAGCGGCGTGGTAATAGCAGTGGGTAAAATAATTAGTCCTTCAGCAGAATCCATGCTTTTCTCGACGATCTGCACCTGTATTTTTTTTTTTTTTTTATAACTTTCAATTGTTTTAGTTATAAAACTGTAGTGCTCGTTTAAATCACTTCGCTACCAACCCCTCGATCCACCGATCTCATACATCCTGTATTCATTTTGGTATAAGTTTTAGTTATAACACATAATATGTTGGCAAAAGCGCGTGTTAAAACCAAAAATCCTACGAAATTGAGAACAGCCCTTCTATATTTTCGTTTAATACATAAATTTTCCCGACTATATATGTATACGTATATGCCGGAAACTTTTCGAATCAAACTTTCAAAGTGAATAACAGAATTGAAATTCAAGAATATATATATATATATATATATATATATATATATATTCAATCGCTATGACGAGTAATCGGATCAGAATTTTGACATTTGAAGAGAAGCTATATGCGGGTTTTCAAACAAATCGAAAATTCAACACCGATAAAATTAAATCATTTTTTATCGACTAGAAAATATTTCTACATTTTATCTATTAGAAAAAAGTTTTCTTCTCTAATTTACGCGTACATTGAATTACACGATCAAACATGTAGATATAATATTTCCGGAACAGACTGTGTTATATGATAAAAAAAAAAAATGACGCGAGCTTGTAAAAAAGATAAGAAGCAAAAGAAAATAAATAATTGCTCGTAATTAATGACGAGTATAATCTTTACTGTTAATTAATTTGCATTTATCATTCATTCATTCATTCATTCATTCATTCATTGAATAGATATTAATACCCTTATAAGCGTTCTCCCGACGTATAGAACCACGCGGTCGTGTCGTCTCGTTTAACCTCTCTACGAGGAACTAACTTCCTCGGTACAAAAATATTGATTCGTCGTCGGTATATCTGTAGGTACATAGTTTTTGATTTTACAAAAGTTGTGTACACAGTACGTAGAAAATAGTCGATACGCACGATATCTCACCCCGTGAGAATTGTTCAACTGACAGGTGTAAAACGCAGTTTGTAAAATCAATGCCCAGTGCATTCAGAGCCGGGCGGGACGTATTGCGATGCGATGCGTTGCGATGCGTGCGCCTGAATGGAATCGAAACACGGTCAGGTCCGATCTGTTACGGTTTTACTCTACTGCTTCCCCCTCCCCTTCCCTACTTAACACTCAGCCTCAGACAGAGTCTGCAGATGAGAGACGATCACGCGTAAGAAAACTTGAAATGATGTCTCACGGACAAAAATATTTCTCCAAAAATAATAAGCCTGAATAAAACCGAGCCTTGAGCCCTCGATTTCCTAAGAAAATCATTCCAAGCATTGAATTATGTAAGTTTTATAGACCAGCTTGAGTCAGCTGGTCACGAGACGTACCAAGGGCAAACGGACGTCGATTTTTTTCAGGAAAAATTGTCTTCGATCTAAAATTAAACGTCCTTATTGTTTGAGCGTTCTTGAAAATATGTATACCATATATTTTTTCTCGTTTGTTTCCTCCAAATAAAACAACGTTGCAGCCCCGCAGATTATGCGGCCATTGTCTGCGGTCGACATGGACGAGTTAAATCGCCCAATAAGTCTAATCAAAGATGGTAGATAAGACCCGGCTTTTAACATCAGCTCTCTTAGTCATTTATTAATTGATCTGAACTACGGATAAACACAGATAAGAAGAGTTAATCGTATACGATAGTAAATAGGTATATATAAATTTCTCGAACGCCTTGAAGCGCAACGCGTATATCTTCAACTCTTACAATATCATTACACATAATACGCTTGAATTTCTATTATACTTGAAATTATTCTCGATTAACTTAATGAAAATGTCCGAAAACTTAAGAACGAATAAGAGAAAAAGAATAAAATAAAAAAATTCACTCGATTAAGGTCTGTCTTCAACATATCCGTATTATTGTTAAATAGAATTAAGCAGTCGTAAGATTTTGCACATACCTATGTATGTACATATGCGAATAAAGATATACACGTTAATTGTATAAAACCGTCGAGTGGTTTAGGGTTCAGTTCGCAGGCACGATATTAATTCCGTAATGCTCTAAACGAGACTATTAGAGGCCTCGGCTAAGATAACGGCTAAGCTGGTCTAAAAATAATCGAACATGACGGTATTTCGGTAGACGAATCACGTTGTCCTACGGTATTACGAGTGGATATTTAATTCTCTTGAGAATAAGAACGAGAATAATAATAATAAGAAAAATAAAAATAATAATAATAAGAAAAAAAAAAATTTCCCCATTCCGTTTAGGTATTATTGTTATTATTTTATTTTCGAGTCGCGTCAAGGTTGATCCCCCTCCGGTAGGGGGGCGGGGAGGGAGGGGGGGGGGGGGGATTAACGATCTGCAGGTGTATAATTTTGTTAAATGTAATAACGAATGTAGGTTTGACGTTGTAGAAAATTCTCCATGTCTGAAACTACCTAGCACCAGGCGTTAGGCGTTTTCACACAGCAATCGATATAACACTTAACGAGAAAATTTTCTCCTCTAAAAATTCTACACATACACACACACACACACACATACACATACGCAGCAGGAGACACATTCACTGATATTAAATGATATTATTTAACAACACTTTATATCGCCCGTAGACCACCTCGTCACAGGTCTTCAAATTTTCCGCATTATAAGGCGCATCACCTGCAGCCAGGCTACTCTGTCACATCACTATAGGTGCCAACCACGACGACGAGATTTTACGGAAACCTGCGGGGGCGTCGCGGCGGCCGCGGCGTGACTATGGTTTCTAGGCGTCGCCGTGTGGCGCCACCAGAAAGAAGCGACCCTCAAATAGCGGGAAATATTTGAACGAGATATATCATTTGAAGTGTATAATTTTCCCGCACATTAAATTCGAAATATCATACACAGACGTTTCCCAAGGTTTTGTTCATTATTTTATTTCATATATTGATAACAAAATGTACATATATGTATAATACATATATTTATAAAAAAAAAAAAGAATAAAACCGTTCATATAATCGAGATGATTATTTCATTTTCAGACTTAATTCAAGGTGCAGTATTTTTATGATATATGTTAACCCGATTTCAACTCCCCCGCGATACAGTAAAACAACTTATTTTCTTACAGTTCAGAAGACTTTCAAGTTTTCTAAGAAAATCGAACTTTTATAGTCACGCACAAGTAATTTTAAAACGTTCGAATTAGTAGTCCGAATACGAAAATTATCGTCGACTGTGACCAACCGTAGTCAGTCGCATGTCAAGCATATTAAGTATAGTAAAGCACATTAATGCTAATATGGTTTATTAACTGACAATACGAAAACAGGCATGAAAAACTTTCAAACGTATCACAGTTTGGTATAATTTTATTAAAATATATAAAGATGCAATAAGTATCCCGTGAATGTTCAATTCGTCATACTGCAGTAAGTATATCAACGCGAAATCAACTACATCAGTTCGAATTTGTCATATTATTTGTTTCAATTGATGATTTTTTTTTACAAAAGAAAGGCATTGCAAATTCTCATTAAGATGGATATATGCGCATGAATCGATTTGAGAATATTTTAAATTCCGCGACCGGTATTGAACAGCCAGAAGTTTGATAAGATCGAATCTGTTATAATACTTCATCGAGGGCAAAGGACTATAGACACCGTGAACCACCGGAATAGGTAGGTATATACATAATTGCAAGCTGCACTCAGACTGAAGAGTGTGAGAGCACGAAGAAATGCTTATTCTTGGGTTTTCGTTGTCCGTCCGCATGCAATCGCGATATAAGTGCGTTTAGCTCGCGTGACAAGTGTTCTGGGCAAAGGTTATGACCTTTTTATTTTCACTTCGGGGTTGAAGAAAATAGCCGAATATAAAGAATCTCGTAGAAATGCGATTTTATATGTAAGTTACAATAATAAAACAAGAAAACGTTTTTGACGGTGTTGAACGCCAAAATTTTTAACAAATATCGAATCACTCCGTTTCGCGAAAACTAAAAAAAACAAAAAAAAAAAAAAAAAAAAAAAATCGATCAGTCTGGAAAATACGTGAGTATACTGATCTTGAAATCTTGGAAACAATTTTCGAGATTTTTTGTACCGTTTATTTTATCGATTGGTCGAGTCTTCAGCGAATCCTTCATATATAATTCCCGGCGCTAATTTGTTTGCTATACAATTTGTACTGCAAACGACACAGTGATTTAGAGGGGAAAAAAAGAACGAACATATACTTTTTGCAATGATATTCCAATTATTTAGCAATTTTTCGAAGTAAAATATTTTTGTAGCAGCCCGCGGCTATAACTACTTTAAAATCGATGAAATAAACGTATACGAATATTCTAATTGAAAAGTTGAAGAAAAAAAAAATCAATAAGAGGGTAAGGTTTTGGATACAAGTCAAGATACATAAAATACGCTCTCTTTCCTATCATTACATTGGACGCGAAATACATCCCTTATACACGTGAAATTTTCTTTCTTACAGTTAGATTTTATCCGCAGTTCATTTACACACAATCGCATGATAAATAAATATAACTTATTACAGGTATAGTTATTATATGTACCAATTATAGTGATTTATTCAATTTATTCACCTGTATGACTCTAGGTATAGTATCTTCCGACTATATGTACAACAATTAGGACAAATTATTTAAAATAATATAATTTTGTATTATGTGTCCCTATAGATTAAGAGAGATCAATCGCTGTAGGTCGTTTCAGAAATTAGATACGTACGGCAAGTCGATGTCTTCTGTGTAAAATTCTGTGAGCATTTTTCACTCGTCAAAATCAAGTCGATTAATTTGTTGTAACTAATTATTAAAAAAAAAAAAAAAAAAAGAGGAAAAAAAATTTATAAAAATTTATAGAAGTTGAGAAAACGAAAGAGAAAAATTGCATACATTCGGATAGAAGGAATTTTTTTTTTTTTTTACTATAAAATTGGACGATAGAAAATTAGTTTAAAAAATATTATTGACACAGATTCCTCTCTGACGATTGAACTCCCTTAAGTCTTTATTTTATGTACGTGGTGAATAAATAGGGGCGAGTACAGAGTACGTTGGACCAAATGGTAAATTGGACTGTTAAAGTTCGGTGATTTAAAAAAAAAGCAATTTCTGGATGTAGTGTATTTTTTTGAATAGGAATGTTTGGAGAATTTCGAGTACTGATGATACCTTTTTTTCTAGAATTTTCACAATTCAGGTAATACTGTCTAAAAAAAATTGCCAAAATTGAACGGTCCAATTTACACAATGTGGTCGAACATAGTCTATAATTATCTCCTAAAGAGTGAAATTTTTGTTTTTTATCAACTCACCTTCCATAGGACGCGTTGCGGCGCTGCGTGACATATTTTTGGCCCCGTTAAGACGTTATTACAGGATTCGGTCGATCTTGAGGAATCGCGTTTAACGGACGGATCGCAGATATGTTGAAGGTATAAAATAAACCCTCTCAAGTAAATTCTGGGGCAGTAAGAGAGTGTCGTAAAAAATGCTTCATCAATTGTCTCGCTAATATTCCGGGTAAAAAACTTACTATAAAATTTATCGATATAATTATTACTCGGGTCTAGTTTATGAAAATAATTATTTAAATTGTAACCGGCACTGCCCGCAGTGCAGACTTTTTCTCTCCGTACAACGCGGGGGTTACTCTCCTGGGTATAAAAAATTCGATCGTCTCCTGGACGATCGGGGTATAGGCACAAATTGGTAAATCGGGGGCGTTTATCACGTGATTTTAATTCACGGCAGCTACGTTTCCGCCAGGATAATTTAATACAATCAATTAACGTTATTGGGGATGCAGATAATTCCCAGGCTGTCGTTGCTGCAGGGGTTCCTCCAACAGTTACGTTGGATATTCGGCGGCGAGGTAATGCACGGGTATACGACGAGGGGGGTTTGGGGGGTGTTTTGGAGGTGTCCATGTGGTGGGGTAGCTGGTCACCTCCCAAGTATCCCTCCTACCCTGACCCTCTTTAGTTGGTCGCCCCAGCTCCTAGTTTCAAGTCTCCGAAGCTGCAGATCTGCGTCGTCGCTTAGAGCCGTAGCCTCCGCGCTAAAAACAGAAAATTGAATTATTGGTTAGGATGTGTGATTGTACGGAAAGAAAGGGGCATAAATCAGTTTTTACATTTTGAGGGCCGGGTGGAAGTTATGAATTTTAAACGTCCGAACGGTCAATACGAATTCATTGGAGACGATTTTGAATTTTTGGCACTGTTCAAAATTTCAGGATATTAAAATTCGGAGAGATCGGAACGCAGATAGTTTAAAACTCAGAAGGTCCGAGAATTCGAAAATTTCATGGTGGGGTATGACGCTCCATGAGTGAATTTCAAGTTTCGGAGTTCTGGCCTTTCAGATGCTTAGGCTTTCCCAATTGAAACTTCGGTATTTTTCGAGGTTGGGTTCAAGTTCCGAATTTCAAAAATCTCGAACGGTCCAAATTTAGAATTTCAATATTACCGACTCACGATTTTTAGAAAGAGCTGTGTTTCCGAAAACTCCGAAACTTTAAATTCACACATGGAGCGTCGTGTTATTAAATTTTCGGAATCTTGGACTTTCGGAGTATCGGATTTTTGGAGTTTTCAGCTGTATGGATTCCGATCTTTCCGAATTTTGAAATTCTAAAATTTCCAAAAACTCGAAATCGTATCAAACGAATTCGTAATTTTGACCGTTCAGAACTACCTATAATTCGGAATTCCAACCCCACCCTTAAAAAAAAAAATGCAAAGTTATTAATCATACATCAAAACTGAGTAACTAAAATAATTCTCAAGGGCGAATAGCAGTGATTTGGAACCAAATTATTCTCAAGGTGTATATTAATATCCCCTAAACTACATTAGAACCGAGCCTGAGCTCTCAGATTAAAAATTAAAAGAGTGTTATATTTCTGAAACAATTGAAATTGAAAATACTCATTTTTCATTAAATAAATGGCAAGAAAGGGGGTTGTAACACAAGATAAATATGTCGACGTTTTCATCGGATATAATTGATTTTTTTTTTTCGTGGAGAATCAATCTTCCTCGTATTTCAGACGTAGTGCAAATATTTTTCCGTATGGTTTTGGCATGCAGGTAAAATTTCAACCCCACTTTTCAACAAAGATATTATACCTACGTAAGAACAAATCAATAAATAAATAAATAATGGCAGTAATATATTAACGAAAGTAAGAAAAAAAAGCAGATTTAAGAAAAACAGCAACTATTTTATTCACATTCGACGAAACCCCGTTTTTGTCGAGTTGAAAGATATTGATTTTTTTTGTTTTTTTTTTTAACCAAATCTTTTTTTTGCGTGTAGAGATGTGTTCTATCTATTGGTCATGCGAGCATAATAAATGAATGAGTTCACAGCTGCCCTTATATGAATTATAATCGCAAATTTCCGCGTGTAGAAGTCGGTACATTTCCTATTTTTTTCAACCGTCTAAATTCACTATTCATCGAGATCGAAACGTCGTTACTATCCCCGGTATCTTTTATTTCCTTAAAAAGTTGCTCTGTTGCCAATATGTCGTAACACTAACACTATATAACTTCGCTCTGTGGCAATTGTTAGATTATCCTTATAGCCCGTAGCAACAATCAACTTCTAGACTTAAGAAAACAAGAAGAAAAACAAAAAAACCGAAGAAAAAAAAATCGTACTAAAATCGCTTTACGACGGCCCAACGAACTGAGTGACACTTAAAGCAGTAACTACACTCATTCGACTGCGTCGTAACCTTGGAGATCTAGCGGCATCGGGTCTCTAACCGTTACGAACATAACGATTTTCATCGACCCAAAATTAAACTCATCAATTCGGCACACGATCATTATTTTATATAGCCAATAAATTGATTATTCATTAACAAATAATGGCCGGCTCTTGTTCAACGGATGGTCATTACTGTGCAGTGACAATGATCAGCAAACAGGAAAATAAAATCGCAACAATGACTTTGACCGGTTTACAAAAACCAATGAATATACTTTCAAGTTAATTCTACCACAATTTTCATTTATGTCGTTAATATCTACTAATTTCAGTTTTTTATTTCATTTATTTATTTATCAAAGCCACGAGGTCTAATCCAAGACTACATCAATAGTGTAAGCATATGTCGTCATACGACAGACGACACTATAACGAACGTCATCACTATTTTTACCTAATAGCTAAACACGATTTACGACGTTAAAACAACAAAGTTTATAAAAACTCACGAATCGAGGTGTTGGGATGTTGAAATAATTGAAAACGTTCCGGCGAAAATCTAATAGGATGACGAGTTTGTTAAACCTTTCGAAAATGGCAGTTATTTATATAGTGACGAATTTCGTTTCGGAGTGACCGTATAGCATAGGTTACGTATATCACTGCGTTTTTAGAATGATCGAATTGAAAAAAATTTTCTCAAGCCTCGTTCACATTTTTTTTTTTTTTTTTTTTTTCAGAAAAATTTTCAACACAGGTGTAAAAGAGCCCATAATACAATGAACAAAGCAACCACTCTGACATTGAGATGCTCAATCGAGGATTTAAAGCAAAAGAAGAGAAGAGCCTCTTAAAAGTTTCTTTTTCTTTTTTTCTTTTTTCTTTCCGCATAGCTACAGACATTCGCTAACACATAACTGTCAAATCCTTGCAGAGACAACGTATATAAAAAGAGCAAAAAAAAATATATATAAGTAAACGGTATCAACAGTAATTAATACATCGCCTTCAGAGCGATAAAACAATGCAACGAAATCTCCGACGATAACTTTGGACCCGGATGTGGCAGGAGCCAAGATATCCTTAGACGCCATTAGTCAGATAATGTTAAGAGTTATAATTATACGAATATGATGGCGTTATTCAGGGAAACTTAGATTACGTGTGGTGCTAATTAGCGTATTTTATTTCTAATTTAATTACCTGCAGTAACTGCAAGCAATGAGAAAAACTATAACTTTCAATGATTCCAAAAAGTTTGAGACTATTATCAAATTCTTTGTTATCTACGTTGTCGATGTGGGCAAATTATTTTTTATTTTTTTCATCTGATCAGATTTGGTTTTTGGGAGGGAATTACCTTGGACGAAAAGAAAAAAAAAATTCTTTGAATGATTCTCTCGCACGCGATAAAACCAATCACTTTTCGACTCGCGTATACAAGGCTATATACCTATACGTCTTCCAGGGCGTGTCCTAGCTTCTTTCTTTACATATCTACGTCGTCCTTATCGCAACCTATAACTTCGAAACGCACCCAGCCATTATATTTGCGTAGGAAAATGAAAATCTTTTGCAAAATATATTGTATATGTTCCGAATAAAATTTAACGCTTACTGTGAGAAATCCTTTGTACGTTGAAAGCTATTCGATGTATTATAACATCGTGATTAGACACGCAGGTAATTGACTAGGCAAAAAAAAGTTCACCAACTTCAATCGGTTCCTCTCAAATCATTGTTCTGACATAGCTTTGTTATTACGCGAAAAAAAAATCAAAATGGAGGAACAAAAAAAATTTTTTTTTGATCAAAGAAAATTTCATTTTCATTATTATGTTGTTGACAAATCGTTGGAACAGGTCAGCGATGAAACAGTTGAAAACTAATCGTGTCCAAATTCATTTGCATGAACACGAGATCCTAGACTTCAGACATATATCCGGAAACAGTTCGAAAAATTTGAAACTTGTATAAAACCAAACAAGAGATCCGAATGTTTCGCATTCTGAACCACAGTGCTTATTAGTTACTCACTACTAGGTATATATTGGCTTTGTATAGTGGACATCAAAAGTTCACGGCTAAAGAAAATATTGACCGAAAGAATAATAGCAGGTATTAACAGTAAATAATTGAGGCACGTTTAGTGTCGTGTACTAACGTAGGTCGTGATGGGTATGTATATATGCGTACCTATATGTACTCACAGTATATAGTCCGTACCTCATGCCATTTCACCGGTGAATGGATATAGATTCTTTGCAAAAAGCTAAGACGAATATTGCTTAACAAAAATTTCGAGGGATCAGTAATTTTCGAGTTATAGACGATTTGAGTTGGCCAATCAGATCTCCGTGCAGCCAGGGCCGACACATTTTCTCGCTTACATAAACCGGTAGAAATTTGTTTTGTTTCAATCGCACGGACTAGTTCCGGGCACGAAAATCAACGTCAAGGTAATAGAGTCTAAATTCAAAGTATCTGAACATGCGGAGTGCTGATGCAATAGAAATTTTTGCTGGATTCTGTAAGGACGACGATGCGCCGGCCCTGGCGGCGTGAGTGACAAGCTATGCGTTGATTGGTCAACTTAAATCGTCTTTAGCTCGAAAAGTACTGATCTCTAGAAATTTTCGTTAAGAGATATTAGTCTTGGATTTTCATTAGGAATCTATCCTTGTTATTGTTAACATGGTCTCAGCAATTTTCTGAATTATTTTTCATTAGAGTTTCACCGTTTGTCAAGGTGACGTTGAAATTTTCAATGAAAATCCGAGACATTTTTCGAGGCGTTCGTTAGGGATTAATCTGTACTGACTTATTCGGGTTCGTAAGCAAGAAAAAGCGAAAATTCAAATTCAAATGCAAATGTTGAATAACTTTACACATAAATTTAAAAAGTCATTTAAATATGTACATTGAAATCTCATGCGGTACACAATCGAACGTAACTTCAGGTTGATCACTTTAGGTCCGTTAATCACACTCCATTATTATACTTTCTTCCTCGTGGAATTTATTTGTACATTATTGGCGTTTGATGTCAATAAACCGTCGGTTTTATCGGTACTAAATCAAACCGAATCAAAAACTGACTTACGAATCATAAGTTCTGGTAATGTTTGAATTAATAATCATTCATTACCAATAAATTCTCAATTTTCTATACTGCGAATCGAATACCTAATCTATGATTGGCCAATGGCTAACAATACATACAACGTTGTTCCGCCACGAGTATAGCTGTACAGCAATTTGGCTTCTATCGATTGCACAATCATCAAACTATACTTATACCTACTTCGTATAAATAATATTATTGGCACACATTGGTTCGTACGAGTGTTCCTTATTGTCTTAACATTAATTCTTCCACTACATGGGATTGTAATGTTTGAAATCTATTCTTGAATTGTTAAACAATCCTCATAACCCGGCGGTATCATATCCACATGCGTTTTACCGCAAATAATAAGCCTTCCCAAGTTCGAGTACGATTCTTGAACTTACAACTCCCGCATTTTTGTTCATTAAACTATTAAGAGATCGTCGTGTCAATTAAGTGGCAAAATATATCGTTAAATTTTGTAGAAAAATGATCTGAATACTTATTATACGATTTAGCTGCAAATTCTGAACAGTTTTTTTTTTTATCAACTCTGCGGATGCAATTGCGGTTTTTGTTTCCGTGGTGATAACAGTCCGTATCGTGTAAAAAATTTAATTACCTACATGTATAGATTTTTGGACTGCATTCTTCAATGGTGGCAGTTTTAAGACTTTTCTGTTCATTTATTATTCCATTTTTCAATCTTGAATAAGTATATTGAATAGTAGTATAAAAATAACATCCGGAATATAATTGAAAATTTGGAAAATCAGAAGTATTACACTCAGCTAGTAAAACTAAACACGCCATTGTTAATACAGGAGCAGTTTATCAATCAAACCGAATCAGTCAATCCTGTAATTAGTCGTATCGTCTATACTGAGCAATATAATGAACTCAATAAATCTGAAATAAATACATAAATCAATGCATAAATTGACTATTTCGTTTTTATTTTTTTTCCCCCGACTTCAGAATTTCTTAACACAGCACTTTACGGGTTATAAGCAATAGAGTACTAGAGTTAATTAATGTTTACGTATATACAACCCATATTTAAATACCTCTGATTAAGGCAAGAGCACCTTAAACTGTTTTGCAATGCTATCTAATATACTATTTACGTAAGATTACATATTTATATAGGTATTTACTAGTTAGTACGTGACGGAAATTGAAATGGAGAGGAAAAAAGGGGGGAAAGAGAAATAGTTGTAAAGATTTAAAAGCCTCTTCTACCGGTTCTTATCAATTAATATATCCCTGTGTATTTTTTTCCCGTCAATCATCACTTCGGAACTTTCAACATTCTCTTCGTCAAACATATAATACGGTCTCTTTCCTGACAATGAGGCGATTATTGATCGCGGCAAAACCATATCGGTCAGTGTATAATCACATTGAGTCACAGGTGAGCAATGTATATACACCTACCTGCACATAGGGGACTGCAATGAGATGAGTGAGGGGAACGTACAATCACTAATATCACGTTTTGTTAATAATCCACAATTCGGATTGCAGCCATTCATTCGAGTTACGAATATTCAGATATATTATTTTCAATTTTTATCTCACTGCACGTTGGAATGAAATCGTAACCACCAAAGTTGCCTTGTCGTCAAGTATCTCTCATTGTTATAATATGTAACCCAATAGTAACATCCGCCGGTTGGAATTGTAAGAACTGCGGTGCAGTTGCCAATAAGTCATACTCATGCAACGTCAGCAATGAAATTCTCATCTAAGATAATTGTTCAACGTCGAATGAAATTCGTTTGAAAAAAATCATACCTCAATGACAATGAATTTACTTTGCAGTGATTGCGTTCAGCCTCTAACTCTTGCATGTTATACGATGACTATACCGTCTCAAAGTCTCCTTGATTTATGGATAAAAATTAAAAGTGGCGATATCTGCGTTTGAATCCTCCACTTCTTGATTGTCTTATAAGGTGTCATATCTGTTCTACTAATTCACGAAGACCCCGATCCTATATATTCGATAATTGCTAAAACGCAATGATTACAGATCTAAATTCTAAACAGAAATAGACGATAGACTAAGAAGTATTGAACGCGGTCACGCAGCTATAACAACCCGTGCTTATCACGAATGTCCAAAGCCTTGGTTTCGTATTTAATAGAATTAAACCTCCGATCTTATCATTTTTTTTCTTCCTTTCGTATTATAGTGAATTTCGGTGAATGTCTAGAGTAAAGAATCTTGCAAGGTGAAATTCGGTACTTCCTACCGATGTTACGCTTGTCGCTAATATACAGCCATCCGTCATTCCGCTAAGATAATGAAAGAAGTGGCGCCGACGTAGATGGGAAGTCTCGTTAGATACGGCTGAGCGATCTCGTGCCATTTTAGTGACAAATTCAAGCGGTAATATCAACTCGACGTAATCAGAACGGTCCATAAACTTCTCGGCTATAATGGTTGAGAGCTGCAATTGTACATTTGCGGAACGAATGAATGGAAGAGTATTCTCATTTGAGTGGAGCTAGAGCTTGATTAATGCGAGTCTCAAAGATTGATCAAAGTGTTGATTTTAATTTTGGTTCTTGAAATATTTGAATTTTCAACGATTTTCATTTCGCGTAGATTCATACTCGTCATTATACCCTGCGTCTTGTCTTGTACAACTAATTCTTCGCGTACATATAGATATAGTTAAGAACGAGATATACATATACCCGTTGCTTCCCACATACGCTAACCGGATGACAGGAAGTCAAGCTGCAGGATGTGGACTGATGGAATGGCAACGAGCAAAATTAATCCAATATATTACGCATTTGTTATATGAACAAATGTCGAATTTATATATAAGTACTGTTGTTATACAAATTTCGGGACCGGTTCGAAGTTTCGAGTTTGAAAAGTTCCGATAACGGTAAAAATTCCGAATTTTAATATAACCAATTCATAGTTTTTAGAAAGAGTATTTCCCCGGAAGACTGCATAGTCGAATACAAAACTCTAAATCGGAAAATACCGACGGTTCTAATAAATTCCGAGGGCTAAGCGTCCGAAGTGTCAAAACTCCGAAACTTGAAATTCACGCATCGAGCGTCGTCCATTAAATTTTCGGATCCTTGGACTTTCTGAGTTTTTAGCTGTCCAGGTACATTCCGACGTTTCCGAATTTAAATATTCTGAACTTTAACATTTCACAAAATTCGGAATCGTTTCAAATGAATTCGTAATTTTTTTTCGGGACTTTTACGCACATATATCGAACGACGGGAATATTTATCAAAATAATCCCAACAAATTTTTAGTAAATTTGTATTCAACGTATATTTTTTCAACTCCAGAGGAAACATGAAGTAACGAGAAGCCGTTGTTTTTAGATCGTTCAAAAATTTGTACAAATATAATATTCTCAACATATGAGCTTATAAAGCTATAACAAGAATGAAAGACAATGGAAAATCACGATTGAATTATTTTTGTTGTCAAATTGTTATATATCGTTAAGGGGAAATGAAAGATAAACTCGAGTCATCTAGCGGATTTCTCACCGTACTAAAACAAAATTCAACGAAAGCATGTCCGAAGAGCGTCATTTTTTGGATTTTTGAATTTTTAATCGAAGAGCATCATGCCCTTCGTTTAATTTTCATTCATCGCTGATATTAATTTCACATCAATCGGACATGCTTTCGTTGAGAAAAGGGGGTTGAAAAATATCAAGTAGAAGAATCGTGTTTTAGTACGGTATATTGTATTACGGTGATATTTTTCAAACCCCCTTGTCTCAACGAAAGCATGTCCGATTGATGTGAAATTAATATCAGCGATGAATGAAAATTAAACGAAGGGCATGATGCTCTTCGATTTTCAAAAATCCAAAAAATTACGCTCTTCGGACATGCTTTCGTTGAATTTTGTTTTAGTACGGTGAGAAATCCGCTAGATGACTCGAGTTTATCTTTCATTTCCCCTTAAAACTAATTGTCGCATTAACCGAATTAAGATTATCTATTCAGAACAGCATACCGTGTATAGATAAGACTCGAAATGATCAATGTCACTGGTATAAACGTTAAAGATTATATTCGTATACGGCATATATAGCATTATTTTGCACTCGGTGTGCGTACAGCCTTAGATCGAGAGAACTTTGTCGTGCGTAACAAGGCCGAGATGTTAATTGAGTTAACGCTTCGTGCGTTGATATATATTGTGTGCGGCAGATATGTCACGTGTGCAATAATTCACCACCGCGGCAATATCTCTAACCCGCCAGAACGCGAAAATATCTCCAGGGATATAGAAAAAAAAAAGAGATAAAAAAAATCGTTCACCCTTAGATTTTTCCTCTTTGTACTCCCCCAAAAATCAGAAGAAAAAATGTAATTATAAAATACGTATATAATTCTGAAAATCTTCTTACAGTTTCGCACTTTTTGATTTATAACGGTTTGCCATTGCGTTGTACACGGTTTGAACATCTTTCAAATGATTGAATGTATTTAAACTAATAAATAGGCACGTCGTTCATTGATCCTTACTAAAAATAGTGTTCTTCTTTTTTTTTTTTTAACTTATTCTGAAACAACGACTACTAGGTTCGTCGATTCGAGTCTCAAGCCTTTAATCTTGCGGGAGGTATGGAATTATTTGTTCCTTGAACTCTGACCCGGCGTGAAATTTCAGTACCCGGACGATACGTATCGTAAATTAAATCTACAGATGAAAATGCCAGAAAAAAAAAAAAAAAAAACAATGACTATGAAATTTCCGGCAGAGTCTAGTTTCCGAATAAGAAAAAAAATTGAAAATCTCCGAATGAATTAGGTACGTATTCCGAAAGCTCTGCAGTTTGTCCTAATTTCACTCGAGTCGAGTCGTAAAATGGGATTTCCAAGGTCGTCACCGGGTGTCGATTAAATTCACATAAAGCATTGCCGTTTATTTTTTTTCTTTCCCCCTTCACTCTTCAGTTTGCCGCATACGTTGTTAATTACACGAGGCACTTACGCTATATATATTATATATACTTGCATCAGAAACACCAGTGTAACGAACAAGTTATTAAGGGTTTTAAAGCTGCGACCCTGCGCGCATGGTGCGAAACTGGGTCAACCCAAGCGCGGAGCTTTTACTTTGATTAAAAGGTGCGTTTTCATTAGAACCGATGCTGCGATAGAAAAGTGATCGCCCGCCCGTCATTTAATGACTTAATTTACCGAATTATACACACTCCCCGTCAGTAAACTCAGACACTTAATTTTACAAATTGTATAGGTACATACCGAGACAACTTATATGCCCATTAGTCCATCGGTTGATAACTTATAATTGGGTTACTCGACCTTTCATTGCACAAACATGTTTACGATAAATTTTGTTTTTCAACATACATATTCGTCACAAATTAAAAAAAAAAAAAAATCGCCAATAATTTATATGTTCAAAATTAAAAAAAGTAACATTTTTTGTTTTAGGTAAACTCATCAAGTTTTTTACAAAGCTGTAACGCTAATTGGCTCCAGAATTTTGACATCGTCAAGGTCAACAGCGTTTCAACATGCGAAACGAAATTTCGAACTTAATTTTTCTTTTTGTTTTTTTTTTTTTTCACTTCATTTACAACGAATGAAATTCTTAGATTGTATTTGATTGTATTGATTGTATACAAATTTGAGGATCAGTTATAAACGGTTAGAAATTTCTATCCAATTATCGGCACGATTTTTAACCGCGAAGAACAGTGTATCCAAGTAAACAGAGAATCATCTCTATGTAGGTATACGATTTTAGTAAAAATTTTTAGATAATTGTCCGATCGGTGGTGTCAATTGAGTTCTCTCTTAGTTATGAACATCGGTTGGTAAAATGCATTGCAAATTGTTATGGAATCGCGTGAATGGAGGATTGCCCGGTGGCCGTGGACGATGTTTATATCTACCTATATCGCGACAAATGGTCAGCGCGATCGACGAGAAGATTTAAATTTAGAACCGACGCCATAATATACAAGAGTTCAAGTATCCTGTTACGAGACAGAAACTGGCTCTCTAAACATGATCACAGTCGCAAACGATGACTGGCAGATAGAAAAGACGGCTCTTATCGTATTATCAGAGATTGTTTTACAATGTGTCGGTTGTATACTTCAATAATATAGTATGGCGGGGAAC
Source organism: Macrophya alboannulata (assembly GCA_949628255.1). Lineage (NCBI taxonomy): Eukaryota > Metazoa > Arthropoda > Insecta > Hymenoptera > Tenthredinidae > Macrophya > Macrophya alboannulata. Next base: position 13,855,908 of record OX451209.1, read on the forward strand.
TAGAGATATTATATAGAGATATGTACGTACTACATACATGCCTGATGCATTAAAACGAGGTGGATATGTATACATATATACACTTTCCTTATCATTAGCATATATACGTATGTACATTTATACACATATCGTGGAGAGAAAAAAAATCGACGAAACAACTACAGAGCGGTATGGAGGTTGCGTGAAGACGTTGGTGCAACTGCATATGGAAAGTTTCCCTGGTGAAAATCTCTACTCCGAAAAATTTCTATGAAATTTTTAGGAAAATTGAAACATTTCATATAGCTTTCAAAAAAAAAAAAAAAAAAAAAAACGAGATTTTCGTAGTTTTCCACAAAAATTGTAGATTTTCATAGTTTTTCATAGAAAATTGTAGATTTTAGATATTTTTCGTGTATAAAATTGTAGGTTTCAAGTGTGTATCGTAAAATAAAATTTGTTGTTCTCGTCGTTCAAACCAGAAAAGACTACTGCACTTTCGTACGAACACCTACGAACATTTTCGAAATTTGCCTGAAAATTTGTAGAACTATTTTCATCTGATGCAGGATTGTCAATTTAGAAAACTACATGTAAGAGAACGACGAAAAACACATTAGTTTTGTTCGTACGTGATGTGAGATCACGTTATTATACCTACGTAGTAAATTTACCAAATTCACGGAATAATAACAAGGAATATTATGGAACAACAACTTTGCCAACGGAGGAATTTTTTTCGCGGATAAAATCGTAAATTTAATCACAGTCGTCACGACAACTTTTCGCTCAACTGCCCAAACGAGTAAACTGAAAAGAATGAATAACAACAAAAAATTGCTAATCAAAATTTTCAGCGAAATTCGCTTTTTTTTATTCGTAGCTACAGACCAGAAGGAAGTATAACTTTTTCAACAGAACTAAAATTTCGAACAAAACGAAAGACTTTGAGAGAGGGAAAAAATAGTTGATCCAGTTTTATTTTTTTAATAAATTTTTACCATTTTTTGATCATTTTTTTTCGTACCGTATCCCTGATTAATTCATATTAAATTCTGAACTTTCGTTCTCTGAAGGCGCAGTAATGCCGTCGAATTGTATTATCAGTCGGTGCCCTGGCTCTAATCGTCATGTGACCGTTAAGACGTAGTGAGAGAGTGCATTAGCACTAATCTCGAAAGCCGATTGGTCTGGTATGCACCAAACAGTATACAAACCATCAGCTATTGAAAAAACATTGTAGTTTTATCCCGCAAGCCGTAGAGCACCGTTCTACCCCGCGTAACCGTGATAATTCTGATTAAGGCCCATCCCTAGTCGCCCACCTCCTTTTTGCCGAAAAAGGGGCGGGGGAGGCACATCTCGATTATTATCCGGGCCCAGGCGTCGAAGACGCAAAAATAAAATGCAGAGCGGCGATTCTATTTCAATTCCAAACACATACGTCCGAAAATATGTTTGTTTTATGTGAAAATAGAGCTGCAGCACCGCTTTTAGATTTGTCAAATGTCAATTTCCTCGGCGGCCATTATTATGTAGCTGTACGCCGAGTTTCGCTTGTTCGGGAGGTAAGTGGCGCCACGAATATATTGCTCCGACGCAAGAATAGTACACTAAGAGAGTGATATCCTTGGGTCCGACGGTAAGTGTAGGAGTCTGTGGGCAGGACGCGCTTGGTATTCTGTGGGTAAGACCGCTCTGGCAGGCCGCCATGTTACACGGTGCGTGATCTCTCCGACTCACCGATCGATGTAGTCAGCTGTCAGTGATAAAGACACGCGGAGAGATCACGTACCGTGTAACATGGCGGCCTGCCAGAGCGGTCTTACCCACAGAATACCAAGCGCGTCCTGCCCACAGACTCCTACACTTACCGTCGGACCCAAGGATATCACTCTCTTAGTGTACTATTCTTGCGTCGGAGCAATATATTCGTGGCGCCACTTACCTCCCGGACAAGCGAAACTCGGCGTACAGCTACATAATAATGGCCGCCGAGGAAATTGACATTTGACAAATCTAAATGCGGTGCTGCAGCTCTATTTTCACATAAAACAAACATATTTTCGGACGTATGTGTTTGGAATTGAAATAGAATCGCCGCTCTGCATTTTATTTTTGCGTCTTCGACGCCTGGGCCCGGATAACAATCGAGATGTGCCTCCCCCGCCCCTTTTTCGGCAAAAAGGAGGTGGGCGACTAGGGATGGGCCTTAATTCCGACCATCGACCACCGACGAACCTAATTAAAACCATCGACTACCGACGAACCTAATTAATTACTCGAATCCGAGTTTAATTCGCAGATTATGCCCTTACAGCAGTACTCTCTTGCGGACTAAACGCAGCGCTATTTTGTCACTTATAGCTCTTAGTAATCGATCTATGCGAGCGGAGCAGAGTATCAAAAACAGTGAAATCGAATTTTGCGACAAGTTATTCAAAAAATTAGGAAACATGAAATAAAATAAAAACAGTAAGAAACGTTTGGCTATTATACTTTTGGTGGTCATAACTGTGCAAAGACTGATGTTCGTTTGCAGACACATTTCAAGTTTCTTTTTCATATAGATAGGTACATAGATTTTTAGAGAGTCTAAAAAATTATATCGAAGATGGTTTTGGCACGCGACGATTAAATTGTGTGAATATATGTTTTTGATTTTCATGAGACATAATCAAATATAGATGAAATTATGAATTTAGTTTCGGTGTATTTTGATATGGATTTGATTAGAAACTGTATTTTATAGGCACACCGATTTCAGGAAGGACTTCGTTACTTTTGATAAAAATTATTTCCGTTTCTATGTAAATTTAAGGGGTACATACACGTTGAAAATAACCCTTTTCGCAAGAAAGCGAGGCTTTCAAGAGCCACTATATTGTCTCAGTTTTATAATCACAGTTGATGATTACCATTTCGACACGTACAGTTCATGATTTTATTCCGATTTTATCTACTTCGCTGAAAATAGATTTAGTTTACCTAAGATAAAGCGGCTGTCGCAGGGTACCGGGTCCGCATCGTTTATCGAAACTTCTTCAAAATTCTGAGGGAATATTTTACATTATTTGTGTATTTTCGGACCCCTTATGACCAATAATTGTCTATAAATTTAATTTTTAGACGCATGAAGAGTTTTCATTTCAAGATATTTTTTGTAAAAACAATGAAACAAAAAGTGTGTTACGTGCTCACGATAATAGAGGCCAGATCCTATCTTTATATGGGCTTTTCCATGCGAACTGACCCGGTCGCTGACCCTCGACATTTCTGATTTCTCCAGTTTTTTATTATTATTTTTTTATACGCTAATAGGCGATGAATGAAGAATGTGAAAGATCTTCGTCTGATCCAAGGATCAGAAGAAGAAGACGAAGATGCGTCGATTCGCGCGTTGAGCTTTCGCTCTCTCGGGCAACGCAGGAAGTAAAGATTATCATATAGCTTCCCTACAATTTACAATCACTGATTGCAACGAACTGCGAGTTTTTAGATTGAGTCTCAATTTCTGCATAAAACAATTAGATCTTTTTTGATGGGTGGGTTTATTATTTCACGTGTAATGTTGTTGTTAAACGCTTCTTTGCGTCAATGATGCGTAGACTCTGATAAGAGTCGAAATACGTGACACGCCCACACTTTACGATGTAAAGATAAAAATAAAAAAAAATGATAATAGTAATAATTCCATTTACTCGAATTTAACATGCTAACTCGAACTCATTTCTCGTCAATCATCGGCTACCTAAAGGACAATCCGATTGCCTGCTCCGTTTCGGAGATATTCGCGAAAATAATTATGTCGGTAAAAGTCGACTAGACCATCCCCTTAATCGAAGTTAAACGAATGTAATGTTTCGTTAAATATTCGGAAATACACAACACGAAGATGGATCGTGATAAAAATCTGAAAATTGATTCACGTTCTTCGTTCATCGTCTACTGTCATATAAAAAAATAAAAAAATGGAAAAAATAAAAAATGCCGAGGGTCAGCCACCGGGTCAGTTGGCATGGAAAAGCCCGTATGTTATCAGTTTGATCCGAAATTACATCGATGTAGAATATTCCCTGAAAATTTGGAAAAGTTTTGATGAACAATGCGACCTGTATCCAGCCGCGACAACGACTTTCTCTTCACGTAGATTGTATCTATGTTCAGTGAAGTACGTAAAATCTTAAAAAATAAAAAAAAAAAAAAAACAAGAATCATGAACTGCAGTGTGTCAAAATAGTAATCGTCAACTGTGAAACAAAACTGAATCTGAAAAGTGTTTCCTCGAATCATACCGTATAGCTGCAGTGATTTACAGAAAAAAATCTTTTCGAGGTGTATTAATTATCCCCTTACCAAAATGCAGTCGAAACAAAAATATGATTTTCATAAATCATGGACTTTCTGGTTCCGATCCTCCACTCGTCATAAGTAGGTATATACGCATATGTAGAAGTGGCAATTACTCACATGAAGTATGCGGTACAATCAGAATATAAATATATACGGAATAGGAAATTGGCATATCTCGCGCGAACAGACAATACGTTATCATTTGTAAGCGTCACGTGAGTACTTCACATACCTGCGAATTTCCAATAAATAATGATAAAGGGAAAAAAAAGAAAAAAAAAAAAAACGAAAGAAAGAAAGAAGAAAAAACGAAAACAAGTCGTCGAAAGAGTTCGCGTGTAACGCCGGCATTACTGTATAGTACATATATGTATATACCTACTCGGCGTTCGTTTCATTACTTATAACATATATATACGTATACAAAAGAGCCCTGGCCATGCCGCTACGTCAGAAGAACCTATGTGATATTATAGGTACACACGGTGGCGGGGATCAGTCATAGAAATTTTGAAATGAAATTTTTATTCTTTCATCACAAATTGTTTATTTCAATTATTAGCAAAATTTTGGATCTGTCTCCTATATAGAGGGTGAGTCACGAGAAACTCCGAGAATGGGAGGAGCTTGATCGATGAATTAGGCCCTGCAGCTCGATACGCCGTGCTCGTAATTCAAATTTTCAAACAGCATTCTTTAGCTTATGAAATCTACTACAACTTTTGTCTCTTGTTAATTTCTGTGAGATGATTTTTCATCGAGCTGCAGGGCTTAATTCATCGGCCAAGCTCCTCCCATTCTCGGAGTTTCTCGTGACTCACTCTGGATATTGCAATGATTAAAAAGATAAATAAAAAAAAAAAAAAAAAAGAAAAATGAACTAAATTTTTCTAACAATATAAGCCGAGTTTGGACGATATACGTATAGAATTTTTTGTTTTATTGTTTTTTTTTTTCCGAAAATGTACAACTAGGTCTGATTTTGCATTTCTTTACGATAATTCCAACGTTTGTTGAATGTATACGTAGGTATGTATGTATGTATGTATGTACATACGTATACGTATACGTATGATTTAATTAATAAGCCGTAATAAATAAGTGTCAGAAAATTTACAGTGGAAGCAGCTGTAGGTACGAGTACCTTTATGTTAGACGAGAAAGTCATGACTGAGTATAGTGAGTAAGCACAACATATTACACCGTATTATACGTACAGGTATATGCATACGTACGTATAATTATCAATTTGGTGAAAAACTTTAGACAAGCGTTTTAATCTCGCACGACAAATGAACTCGAATAAACCGGGTTCAGCATTATTTATTTATCTTTTTTTTTTTGGTACGCGTAAAGCGTTGAATCTTTGGACTGTGGCAACAAATCAACGTTACACTGTACCTATTCTCTCTCTTAGTTTCTCCCTCTTGCGGGATTCATATGCAGGTGGCGATATTCTCTCTCTCTCTCTCTCTCTCTCTCTCTCTCTTCTGGTATTAAGTATGCAACGTTACTGCAGCTGACGATATTCACCTGTATATTTTATCGTACCTACAGCAGGGTATTAAACTTTCATTGAGTGTTTTTCACACACTTGCAGTTCCTCTTTTTTTTTTCTTTTTTGTTTGTTGTTATTTGTTTCTTCTTTATTTAAACTGAACTGTTCATATCTTTATATAAATATATACATACATATTTTTGCAAAAATATGAAAACTAAAATTCGCAACCAGAACAAAAAAACAAAAAGAAACAAAAAAAAAAAAAACAAATAAAATAGTTTTTTTTTTTTTTTTTTATTCCGTTTTTTTTCGACTTCTTTCGCACAATCTCGAGTTCCGTATTTCACCCCTTTCCTTTTTTTTATATCATGATTAACTAACTAAATCTAAATCCTTTTCGGTTTACTCGCCGCAGTTATAATTCCGTCGTTTAGACGGATATGATGTGCGAAGTCGTTGAACGCGACGCGGCGACTATCCTCGGCTATGCGATACGGCGCGGCGCGGCGTCGACGTCGTCGTCAGCGTCAGCGTCGTTAGCGTCGGCGTCGTTACGATCCGTTCAGGTGCTCGCGTACCGCTCGACTGAAGTCTTCAAGCAATGTGTATCGAGTGTATGTTATACATATACATATGTATGTTATATATACGATACCCCAGCGTCGCGACGCCTGTATATTATATACCGTATATATCTACGTTTGCACAATCAAAGAACCGATGCTTCCGAATCGTTTCCAAAATTATATACCAACGGATCAAAAGAATAACTTCATCATTTGTTCATACCTTCGCAATTATACCTACATTCCCAGAATTTCATTCGCGATGCACACTTCTTAAGTTTTACGCGCCAGTCGCAAGACCGCGCCAACTGCCGCGACGCCTATAGGCATGACCAACTCATATCATCGTCTATATCGATGTATTATTATACAAGTTGCGATGCTGGCGCGAATGGAAATGAAAATATATGGAGATTCGATTGAGGTTCGAAAGTAGTTATAGTTATCTAGTTTTTCTTATCGACTATTTTATATCGAAAACCGATTTTTTTTTTTTTCTGTTATCGTTATTTTGGATGTGTAGTAGGTTTGTGTCCAGAATCGGGTGGTCCTTGTTCAGGATAATTTGTAATCTCAACAGTTTCCACCCCTGAATCGGCTACAAAACGATAGAAAACAATCTTCGAAAAATTTCATCTTAATTTTGTCTCAATGGGAACCCCGTGTCAGTGTTTTGACTTTTAGAGTCAAAACACTCAAAATTTTTAAGATTTTTGCTTCACAATTGGGAATATATGTACAATACCATAACGTGAAATAAAAATCTTGATGCTCGACGAAGAGTTTAAAAATCTAAAACAAAAATTAATCATTTGAATATGACTAAAATTTGATTGAATACATAAATTCGTTGTTTTAGTATTAGTTACATCGATATCGTATAGATCTAGAGAAATTTTGAATATTTTGAAGAATGGTGAAAAACAAGTACATACTGAAAAAAAAATCGCAAAAATCAATATATCGATAAAAAAAACAGAAACAAAACAAAAAAACGTTCTTATTGGAACAGGTTCCCATCGAGATCGAGGATTCGAACTTTGCACAGATTTTTTTCTACGTATTTAAAGCCGATTCAGGGGTGGAAACTGTTAAGATTCAGAAATACCCCAAATAAGGACCACCCCATAAGTATAGATGTTTGCGTATTGGTTACCCATCATATACCCATCAATTCATATACCCAACAATCTCCCATGCAAATGATCAAGAATCATATATGATGATGAACTTGGAAGGAAACACGGTCCTAATCCTTACCTGTAATTGAGATAACAATTACCCAAATCAACTGGTCAAGTTGTTCATGCAGTTTGGTGCTCTCTACAATACCCCGAACAAGGACCATTTTAGTCCTGCAGATGCAGCTTATGCGGCGATGCTGAAAGGACTTCTTGACCGACCGAATTCAGTCTGATTATAGCTGGGTATCGAATTAATTTGTACAAACTGACCGGAGGTATAATGTTAAGTCAATTTTTGTTCCGGATTTGAGTCGTACATCATAATATTTTGGTAGGATCTTTTCCTATAAGTATAATGAATCTTACACTCCTAGTGCGGAGCAATGCAAAATTACTATACCTGCAGGTATAGGAGCATAAACTAGGTATATTCTTCTCGGTTAGCAGAAAATGTGTACAAAAGCGCATAGCGGCACACTGAATTCTTCGAACTTGACATGTTTTGATAATTACTAAAGCTGTGCAGTTCTGATAAGATAGAGCTAAACGTATAGTTGCATTTTGCATGCAACGCGGGATGCTAAAATATCGAAATTTTTTCATTTTTCCTCATCTACGAAAATGAAAAGGGTAGATGTGCGAAAAAGTTGATTATCGTAACAAAGAATTGTGATATCGAAATACCGTTTTAAGTGAGCTACATACTTGGCGGGCACATTAGGCACTTTCTCCAATATTTCTAGCGCAATCATATCCTTCTTTTTATCTGCGTCTTGTAAATCTGCATTCAAAGATCACGGTGCAGTGAATTCAAAAAAAAAAAAAAAAATTACACGTAAACCGCAAAGCAAATACTTCAAGATGGAACCAAAAGACTCGAAAATTTTTTATTGATCCACGATTTAGAACCTGAAAATTGTATACTTTCCTATAATTCTCCTCGATTTTGAGTTTCAAAACAAAACTCGCTATAATTTGATGAACCCAAGGTAATAGTGATCGAACATTGTCGTCCTACGAACGAGTTGGATTATTGTGTCTGTGATAAAAGTGAGACATGTTCACTTTAAGATCAGATTTATGGGATTCTGGGCTATGGACCACACTATCAATGAATCTGCTCTACTCTCCCTGCAGTTCTTAACAGTTATTTCCGAAAGCTCGTATATAAAACAACTTTATATTCATCTAATAAAGGCATTGATTGAAGCCCTGTAATGTAAGAAAAAATAACATTACACTTGGTGTTTGCGTAGCTATTTCCTATACGGCTTCAATTCCATCCCACTAACAAATGCTTACGAGAAAAAAAAAAAAAAAAAAACTGAAACGAAGGTCGAAGGACCCTCGAATTTCTGACCATAAGTTCGCGAAAAACTCTTACAGAACGTATATAATAAAGAGCTTTCTAAAACTGGAAAACTCGGGTAGGTATTGGTTTAACTCGAAGCAAATTCGAAGGCCACCGACTTGCCTTTCGTCTTACTCTTCTCTTATAACCAACTTCCGGCCGCTTATACTTCCGGCTGAAACTATTGCGTGCTCGGAACGGACCACTACTAACACAAATCTCTGAGTCTTATGTACTCTCTAGCCTCTGGCCTCGAGGCAAAGAAATACAACAAGCCATCGACCTTCTCATTCGTTATTCTGAACAGAGAATAAGTACCCACCTGCGACCTTAAAATTGACGAATTATCAATGCTAACGGTCAACGATGATTCACGAATTTTTTTTGTTTACAGTTACTGTAGAAAAAATCGCGAAAAAGTCGTTTTTGTACGCCATAATTATCGCACTCGTATTAATTTGGTAAGAAAAATAGACATTTCGATAAAAGAAAAAAGAAATCACTCTGTCACATGTTTTGAGATCATTTTGAACACCAGAACGTATTTCGATTAGTGTAACATAAATCTTTACGCGTACAGTGTGATTACAGAAACACGGAAAAGCCGTGACCGCAGTCAATCAAGGGACCACCGCAAGTTTATCTAGCTAACGCTCGTTTGTTCTCGTATATCGGTACAGTACAGTAGGATTAGAAATAGCTTTATCAACGTAAATTAACCGTTCCTATATACATACATTAGTATTGTGGACTGCGGTAAATGTGATCTAAACCAACTACGTAACGTTCAGAATGGATACCTGATACAACGCGAAGAGTCTCATCCGCGTTAACTAGATATTATTTTCTCAAGAATTTTAGAAAATTTATAAATTTATAAATTACCCGAGGGAATAATAACGCGAGGGTTTCCTGATGCCCTTAATACCGATGAAGGTAAGTTTGACATTTCGAAAAATGTCAAGCCGCGGCATTTGTCACGCCGCTTTTCCCAAACAATATTATGTCACTATTATATTACTGTTATTTCTCACCTTGACACTACCGTTAACACGTATAATTCTAATGGCTGGTTTTATTTGATTCAATAATTTTAAAACGTGGGCAAAAATATTTTTGTCCATATTTCACTTTCACTTTATTTCTTAAGGTCTTTCATATTACACTGTCATTTCATGTATATGAGAATTATCGTACTAGACATCAATGTATAATACGTATAGGATGTAGAATGGACTTCACTCCGGACTTCGACTAGAGTAACAATTTTCAATTGCAATGATTTTTACATCCATTGCTGCAGCATTACTGGAATCGTTGCCGCTGCTGCTGCAGCTTTTTACGTAATTTGACGTTACGTTAAGTTACGTTACGTTATATCCATAGATATATTACGAACAGTATTTACCTTGGGAATAGGCTAGCAATTTACTCTTTCGATATACCAGAGTTAATTACTGTTTTTTTTTTTTTTGCTGTTAGAAAATTCTAAACATATTGAATATTGCAACTGACTCGTGCTAATTGTTTTCTAAGACGAGTAAATTTTCATTCAAGACAATAATAGGAGGATTTTAGAATAATTGAAAAAAATAAAAGAAGTCTATTCAACTCCGAAATGAATTCGTCAAAGTATATTAGAAGTACTTGTCTTTTTTTTCTTCGACGATTCTTTACGTTAATAGAGCTGCTACTAGACCAGCGTGAAAAAAAAAAAAAAACCCTGTATATGATTGACGATGAAAAGTTTAGATTCATTTTATCGCTGACAAAAGATTCATATGTACACAATTCTAACAATAGAATTGAGTCAGACGTTTAGGTTTAGGATGGACCAAACGTATATATGTGGACGATTACGAAATACAAGTGTCATATATCGGGAATTCAGGTCATAGTATAGAATCGGCATAGTTAAAGTATCGAATCCGAATAATAGACCCCGAACAAGTGGACTGAACTAAAGTATGGGCCACGCGATAACACGAATTATGTAATAAGGAGAGAGGAAAAAAAAAGTCGTTGGCAGAGTAACAAAAATTCGTCTTTACGTCCGACAACATTTCGAATCAAAAAGCATACAACGTTTATCAGTCGTCGCTTTTACAGAACAAAATAAAGGCGCTTATTTATCGCATACGTAAAAGATTTTTGGTCTAAAAATTTGATTTGGCTATTTTTTGGCATTTTCATTATTATTGTTATTTTTTCATCACTTTTTTTTTCTCTGTCGAGTCTTAACTGTGCGAAACACTCGATCGATTATTTAAACTCTAATCAATTGATAAAATAAACTCGATTATTATGATCGAGCTTAAAATTTGTAAATGATTAGTTAGAAAAGTATGAATTTTAAAGAAAAAAATTATAATAATAATAATGGCTGGAATCGAACACCCTGTACATACAGATATTCCGATTCGAATGACAACCAGCTGCAGTTATACATATTGTAGATGGTTCAAGTTCAACCGCATTGACCGCTGCCTCGATTTACACTATTAAAAAAATAACCGTTGGTTTTTTTTTTTTTTTTTTTTTTTAAATAAGAAATAAGCTAGTACCGAAGAGTTTATCGCGTCGATATAGAATCACTAATTGTAAGTAAAGGTGTAAAAAAAAAAATTATCTTCCATTTTACAAATAAAGAAAAAAAAAAAAAAGAACAAAATATCGAATCGAATTACCAAAAATCCCAAAATGCCACGAGAAAACAAAAAAAAAGAAAAAATTGGTGAATTAACTTTCGAACGATTGAAATGATTCAACGAAACTTGTTCGGAATTATTGGATAAATTTTGGAATCAAGTATGGCGCGGGGAGTGGGGCTGGGGGTTGCAGTAGGGAGTCCCGTCCTAGATGACGGTTTGAAATTTCATTGCAGCATATAGCATGTATAATTGTATGCACAGGAATCGCTGTAAAACTATACTACAGTCTTTTGCTATGATAATCAATTCCTTTTAATTTTTTTTCCAAGTATTTTATTAATTATTAAACAAAACAAACAAAAAAACTGAAATTTGGTGGACACATGGACAACAGACCAGACTTTCCGGGTTTTACCCTTGACCTTTTCGTTCGTCCGTTCTTGAATCCCAGACAAATCGATTAAAAGACATTATACATATCCAGGACAGTGTCGAAAGACTGACGTGGTTCTGAGCCGTGCTGTTTTTGTAATCCGATCTAATATGATACGTAGATGGAAACATTGTAGACAGTGTATCTCTATGTTTGCACTCTCTCTGAGATCATATTTTTTTCTCGCATAATTGATATATATATATATATATATATATATATATATATATATATATATATATATATATATATATATATATATATATATATTGCAGTCCAGACGCTCAAATTTTCGAATCCAGACACACTTGAATATTTTCGAGATTTCGTTAGATTTTAACGCGCCACCGCGAGGTCTGCACAAGGAAAAGCAACCGCTCATTCAACACCAGAAATCATGATGAAATATTAGTAATTAATTACCGTGCGTACTGGATAGTAATTAATTAATGAAACTGACAGTGATCGCGTGTTGAGGTAATGAAAATCGTATCTGTTGTTAGTTTCGTTTGTAAATTTCAGCCGCTCGTTATTAATACCGCGGCTATATAGCGATAACAAAGACGAATTAATATAGTTTGGTCAGTCCCTATACAACACGGTGAAGCCGAAGTATTCTGACAAATTAAAATGTAATCAGGAAATAGAAGTTTTTAATGAAGAACATACATTTTTACTTCTTTTTTTTTTTCTTTTTTTCGTGACATTTTAATCTCTCTTACAAACGTGTTCGCTCATTGCTATATTTAAACCTAAGGAATTTTGTCGAATTTTCGTTTTTTGTTTTTTTTTTTTTTTCGGCCAAACTTGTACGCCCTATAATAAGTTTGCATAAAGTTTGAATCTTTCGGCTGTTTCTATTGTGAAAGAGAAGATTAAATTTCTTTTTTTTTTTTTATTGATCACCCGCTAGACGACACCTTAATTATAGGAACTAAACATTACAAAGACGACATCGCGTCGGGCGTCAGGTTGGTTCAGGCCAGGGCAGGGGACGAATTTTATTGATGAGCTCATTCACTTTTAACAATAACAAAAAACTGAATTTCGTTAAGCTCTCTCTGACTTCTATATTCGTAGATGATCATTGGCGCGTATCTATATAATGTATACAGATAGATCTCCTGTACCTCGTTAATTGATGACAAATTATATACAACAAATTTTTTTTTTAAATCGAATGAATTGCAAAACAAAAAAGAAAAAAAAAATCGATCCCCTGAGTGATTATTCTCGACGACTAAATATGGACAATTTTTTTATGACTCAAACTTATAATCGTGTAAAATTGTAAATAACTGCGATCGTACATAATATAGTAGGTATATGAAATATACAAATTGTTAGTATATCTCTATCCTCGATCAGCTTACTGCAATTAGCAGCATTATCTACTGCAAACAACCCTGTTGGTAATTAATCGGTCAATTGGTTGTTTTTGATAAAACGACCAATTTATTATCGTTAGAATTAAATATTTCGTAGGTATATATAGAGATAAAGGCAGAACAATTAACACGATATTAAATATGGTGGAAAGTATATGATTTTCGAAATCTGTGAGAGAAAAATGGTTAAACATAAACATAAACCGTTTCGGAATTCCGTGCGTACCCCTTCGAAGGAATTTTAAATATAACTATATAACTATAACTTAACGGCGGGTAATCTTCCAGATCATTTGCTTAAATCAGTAAACTCTCTTTGTTCGAAATCTTCGATCGCGCGCGCTCGACGAGAACCAGAGAGGCAAACAAAATTCTTCTTATTATATCTCGAGGATTCCTGCGATTATATTCGTCAATTTTCACCCCCACGCCTCATTTCGCTTCACCTTAAGAATATTGAGTTTTAATTAATTTTTTTTCCGAGGGTAATTGGGGTAAGAATTCCGAATGTCAAAAATATAGAATGACGATACTAATTCGAATATCAAAAGAACGAAAATTCAAAATGTAGATAAGCAATGTATTACGAGAATCTATATGGCAAACGAGGAAAAATTGAGTACAGGAAAAATGAATTTTTTCAAAGACAAATATTGAGAATGTACAAGATCGGGAGGGACTACAAAATATCGAATTGACGAAAACATCGAATATTTCAAGATTTGAACTGTTCGAATTTCAAACAGCAAATATCAGGAAAGGTTAAAACCCCTAATTTATTAAAGCGAAAGGCCAGAAACTCGAAAGGTCAAAATCTCGATTCGTATAAACATATAAAAAGGCCAAAATAGCGAAAGTGCATGAAAGCATGAAACCCTTATTTCATGTATTTTTTGTTTCTAGGGTCTCGCGAATATCCATGAGATGATAAGAATACAAATATTTCAGACTCAGATGTTCCAAAATTTCGACCCTTCTACATTTTGCATGATTATAAGTTCCACTCTTTCCGAATTCTTGTTCTTGGCACGTTTATACACCATAATTCGGCGAAACAGTTCTTCGACTTAGTCATCTATCGAAAACAAAAATTTTGAACCTATAGGTATTCCGAAATTTCAACCCCCACCCCTCGGAACGATGCGCAATATTGACAATCGACCTTTCAACAACATATGCAACATACTCGTACATAGCAATGCATGAGAGATATGTAAATCGTCGGAAACAAAACTATTACTCAACGTATTTCTTAAAATAAACTCGAAGAGACTTGCTAATAATCTGGTGTGATTAACAGATGTAAATTTTCATGTTTGCAAGAGCGAATCTCGTCTATATAGTTTATTTTCCAACCGACGAGACGACGACCACTCATTTTTCTCTTTCTCTGCATTCATCTCTCTGTTACAGAGGTCGGATGCTGAGTACAGCTACAATGCGTGTGTGTCTGTTACAGACATGTACGTACATCACGTATCTCACAAATACCTATATATCTGCATTTACGCAGGCGTAAGAGGCTACGTATGAATTCTAATTGCAAGGCCACGTGCTTAAAGACGTCTATACATGTAGCTAATCCCAAGCATCCATACGGTAACAGCGAGTCTAAACTCTAAAAGATTCGAGATAGGCGTCTATTATGCGCTGGCACAATAGATATACATCTAGGTCTGCCTGGATTTATTAACCGGTCACCGTCTGACCGTCATTAAACGAGCATCTTAAACGTTTTTAGTAGAGTTTGTGACAACATTCGCACAACTCTTCGGCGCCCAACATAATTTTACTCATCAGTTCTACAAATCCTTGAAATGATTTCAAAATGCTGAGAATGATATGTTCTTTCAGAAAACTAGAAATCCTAAATGACCCGAGTTTAATTTTTGAATATTTTTGCACGTTCGAAAGGTTTGTCCTCATTTCGCTAAATCTGCTGATTGAAATATTTGAAATAAATGATACAGCTGCGAATGGTTTTGAATTTCTCAAGCTGAAATACAGTGCAACACACGATGTGTTGTTTATTCTCTTGAAACACGTCTGATGTAATTGTTAGCGATCAAACTAATCAAACGGATCAAAATGATCAAACTGATACATTAAGAAATAAACAGCAAGCCGCAGACATAAATTCTCGACTGCAGTGATCCGTGAATTAACTCTTCATGCGCTGCAGTGATGTGCGAAGAATCTGATCTTCTCATCGTTCAATTTTTGCTGTCGTTTTTTTTTTTTTTTTATTGACTTTGAGATTAAAATCGTGAAGAATTAAACCCTGAGTATACATATTTCGCTAATAGAATAACTTGGTGTAGGTATACCTGAAAGTTCAGAGTCCAATAATTTTGTCCGAAAAACTCCGGAATGTTTTTTGAGTTCCAAAGGGTCAAAATTCATTTACCTACGACGATTTCGAGTATTCAAAATCGTTAAAGTTCAGTATATTTAAATTCGGAAAGATCGGATGCAGACAGCTAAAAAATGAATAGAGAATATCTCATAAATTTATTATCAACTGTCGGGTAAATATACCCTTTCCAAAAACTGTGACTCGGTGATATTAAGGTTCAGAATTTTTACCGTTCGGAACTTTTAAAATTCGGAACATGAACTCGGCCCCCCCAAGAAAAAACGGAAAAACTGTTTAAACAACTCTCATTGATTCACACCAATTATGAAAATGGTCTTTAATTCCCGTATCCACAATTTATATCGTACAAAATTGTACAATACGTTGCGTGTATCGCAACCACATGAAGATGAGTCGTTGTTTAACGTGATAAAAATTCCGTTAAGTATGACGTGTTTCGTGTGCACGCGACTCATCGATCCACCTCATCCACCTCTTCTGTCTGAGGATACAATTCTTTGCAAATGTATGTAGCAAGCAGACCATTTATACGTATATATGTATGAATGTATACGTAGTTGCGAGGAAAATTCTTAGGGTTTATAATACAGCTGTAAGTTTTAGGGTAAACTTTTACACCCGCGTTAATGTACATCCATACAGCGTAAGTCATTCGAATGTCAGTACAGTCCGCCCACGTCGTCGCGACGACGCCGGTAGTACAGGTATGTGGCCAAATCGCCCACGACGACCACCCGCGATGACGGCAACTCAGGCAAGGGTTGGGCCACGGTGAGATAGGCTAAGGGTGCGGCATATCATTCCATTTTACTGTGCCTTTCTTCATTCAATCTAAATGTTAGCTATAATCTTTTATATAGACCAGTGACCTTTCTTATACCTCGACTTACTTATAGGAGGCCTAGCCAAAAAGATATCGCTGAGGAGATTGGGGAGATTTATGTTGTGAAATTTCTTATTGTTAGAAAACCATCTTCGCGAGTAACAAGTCCTAATCTTACTCCTGACGACCTTTGGAAAGTCAATTTTTTACGTCTTACCATTAACGAGATAAAGGGACCAAGATGAAGTTTCGAACTTTAATATTACCAACACAAAGTTTTTAGAAAAGGTATTTTCCCGAAATTCTATATAGTCAATTTCAAAAACTTCAGATCGAAAAACACCAGGGGTTCAAAAAATCCGAAAGGCCAGAATCCCGAAACTTGAAATTTAAACATGGAGCATCGTGCTTCCCATTAAATTTTCGGATTCTGTTGGACTCGGAATATTGGATTTAATTTTAAGTTTCGAGATGACTGCATTTTGATCTTTCAGATTTTTGATATTTCAAGCACTTTAACGTTTCTCAAAATTCTAAACTGTCTCAAACGAATTCGTAATTTTTACCGCTCGGATCTTTCGAAATTCGGAACTTCAACCTGGCCCCGAGGTGAATGAGCTTTACTTGTATTGTCTTCTATTATTGTATATGTGTAACGATCATGAAGAAGATCGATTATAATATTTAAACTTGACCACCGCTTACAGCGATCTGAACACTTACAGACATAGGTGTGTCACATGGCAATAAGATGTAT
Organism: Macrophya alboannulata; assembly: GCA_949628255.1. Taxonomy (NCBI): domain Eukaryota; kingdom Metazoa; phylum Arthropoda; class Insecta; order Hymenoptera; family Tenthredinidae; genus Macrophya; species Macrophya alboannulata. The sequence continues at coordinate 13,873,271 of OX451209.1, forward strand.
TACAGTACTTAAAGGATTACCTAAAGATTTTTTTTTCTTCTTTCCATTCGCTGCCCACAACCAGGAACTTAGTACAAAGCAATATTAGATAACACCTCATTGTTTCACCGTAACGCATTTGTAAACTCGGTCGAGGTCACAGCGGTTGGCCTATTTCGCATGTGTCACTATAGTGAGAATTTCTCGATTGAATGGATCCATTCCACGTAATTAGATAGCTTATAAGAAAAAGTAAAAATAAAAATATTCGCTGAAAAAATTTAAAAAATTCTCGGTAACCATATGCTTCGTAAGCGTCTGCACTTTGCAGAGCTGCAGTATCATGATTCGTTGAACACGAGTTACGTGTCGTCTAAGGCACACTTTCGATCGTATAATTACAGCTTAAGTTTTCTTGGTGCAGCAGCCGTTAACAATCTTAGTGTAAGCTTCAGTCCGATCCCTTTTTCCTATTTTTGGAAGTGAAGCTTTTACTATCATATACCGGGTGATCATTCTTCTCTAGAAACCGTATAACGCCTCAATTTTTCATGGTATAATATGTGGACTATAAATGATCATTATGATATCGACTGTGTGTTCATACTTACTTTGCCCCACCCTTGCTGACGCGTTAACATCAGCAGAATCGAAGCGCGGGGATAGAAATAGGATACATAATGTATAATGGATCGTGGCTGGCCTTCGGAATCGCATATGATAAGTTGAATTTTCGATAATTTCGAAGGTTAGTTTTAACAATTCGATACCAAAGAGCGTTTTACGACAGCATCATGTTCACTGCAAATCGCCATATTACATCGATAATCTGAGTTATAAAAAATGCAATTGATGGTATTTTGTTCTGCAAATTCGTGTCACTTGTTCTATCGATATTTGTCTTTCACTTTTTGAGATATGCTGATGCAACTAAGAGAAAGAATTTTACTCTTCTCGACCTTGAAAGTTTTGCGAAAAATACCTCGTGAGTTTTGGGAGTGAAACAACTTTACTGCTGATCAATAAAACCACCGCGAAAACTGCTATTGCCTGTTGAACATTTACTTGTTGAATTGTTAGCACTGTTAGTATGTATCAGTCGGGCATGTATAGACTATGTTGACAGCAAAATTACGTCATAGTTTGAACCTCGTCATCTGAATTTTGTAATATCAATTTCTATCCAATAACGCCAATGCTGCAAGTGTGAACTGCTTATTTTATATGACAAGTGGGATAAATCGGGTGTGCAGGATGCGATTAACCACACATCGTGTATCTTGTTCCAACGTAATATTTTGCAACGTTTCCAGATCTTCAAACGAGTCTTCAAATCAGTAGAAAAGATGACGAGAAGGTAAGATAACGACGCGAAAAATGAATAAACAAATAAAGTACCGTATAAAGGATAACTATCGATGATTATTGCGCGAATATATGAAGAAATTTGATAAAATTGACCAGATTTTTGTCTTTCTGTAATTTTTTTTTTTTTTTTGATTCAAGAAATTTATAAACCATTGCAAGATTAATCGTCGCGTACGAATATGCCGAAGGTATTTACTTATTGCGATAATTCTATTGTGTTCTTATACAGGTCGCTATACTACCAGAACTGTAACAACAATTGGTGTTATCTGATATAATCTTATTGTTAGAATTGGTAGATCTGGGTCACCATTATCTATACTTTACTTACAGGCTTATACCGAGTCGCGGTTTCAATTATGCAGGTGACAAACTACAACAATTCACTCGCATTTTAGCGCAGAGTATATAAATTATAGTCATACGTCCACATGGCCAAACCACTTTATTTCAGCGGACCTAATCAGGGATACCTGAGGGACCATCATATACCCAGAATTTCTCGAACGCGTGGAAACGCGAGGAGTAATTTTTTGTATGGATTTCGTCGATAAGCAATGAAGCATTTTCGTTGTCGATGGTCAGGCGGTAGATGTATATTCAGGATGTTGAAATTCACATCTTCGGGGATTGTGACAACCAAGCTAAATAATACACAGATGTCCTGTTCCCTGCCTTTATCCTACGCAGTGTCACTAACAAATCTTGACGTTAAAAACCCTTGCATCTTACACCATGTGGCCACCAGCATGGGTTGAAGTGAGCTGTGTAAAAAAGACGTAGGTTCATTGTTGACTTGATAACTAATCAACCGTTAATCCGATCGCGCCATAATTTTTTGTATTTGCAGTCGTCACACTTAGGTCTAGTGTGGACTAGAAGATCTTGAAAATATTTGTTCGTTTGGCTGTGAATAAATTCGAAAAAATTCAATTTTTTGTATTTTGTAGTATATGAACTTTAGAAATTGAATATTTTTTGATAATTCTAGTCCATGCCAGAATCATATCAATATTGACTAAGCTCACGGAGCCGGAGTCAGATTGGACTGAAATTGGTCTCGAAGTTACGGTTACGGTCGATGGTTACCCTATATCATTTTTTACAGAGTTCACTTCAATTTATGCTGGTGGCCACACGATGTAAGATGCGAGGGTCTTTGACATTAAGATTTGAGGGTGAGACTACGTAGGATAAAGAATAAGAGAGGATATCTGTGGATTACTCACGTTAGTCGCCACAATCCCCAAGAATATGTGTCTTAATTTTTACATCCTGAGCATATATTATGTACTACCTTAATTTACGTGTACTTTAGCATCCGACTTGAAGCTCTGCTGGTTTTTGTAGGGATTAGAATGAATTATAGTATTACGCAAATGAATAAAAAATGAGGATGATAAAAGATTGTTCTAACATCCGACACGTAGGTGTGCATGTACCAATCTGTAGTAAAACCAATTTGCCGTTTCGTTCATTTTCAATTAATCTCAACGAGTAACCAAATATGAATACGCATTCTTCTTCCGTGATTGATACGAAACTGAAGGGCCATTGACCTCGAATTCTATACTCAAAAGCAGGTGTCGAGGATCCCGAAAGAGAAATATATCTAGAGAGAGAGAGAGAGAGAGAGTGTGTGAGATGAGAAGAGAAGAGGTAGAACCGTTCGTTGTTGAATCACGTCGGTGTGGTCTGCAAAATCAGGCGTCTCGACGCCCACACTCACTCGCCAAAATCAAAAGCATTCAATAAACAATGAGATTTCTGTTCTACCACTCTAAGCACAATGTCTACTTACTTATTCGAAGGGGTTTGGCACTTTGTAAATGAGAATTTTTACAGCGAAGCTGTGTTCAAAAGTCGAAAATAAAAAAATAAAAAAAATCTTTACATACGTATACATAAAAGGAAAAAGTGAATATTAAATTCAACGTGCAAAACTTTCTACAAGAAACGATAATAGATCCGTTATAAAAAATAAAAAAAAGCTGGACCCGCAGAGTGTCTCAGCACTTTGGAACTTCGTGCGAGCATCGTTTTCTTTAACGATAACTGACAACCGGCAATTCGTTTCCATTTAAGCGTACGGATATCAGTGACAGCAAAAAAGCCCCGCAGACCTAAGAAACGGAAGCGTAAAATGATTTCCTTCAAAGCTCGACCGGCACCACACCCACTTTTATATTTCACCCTTAGCTATACACGTCAGAGATATAAAAAAAAAAAAATCGTGCTGCAAAAAGAAACACGGTCATTGCCTCGGTCATTGTACATTTACGTCTCATAAAATCTGTTTTAGATTAGAAGATTTTGAAAAAAAAAAAAAAAAAAAAAAAAAAGAAAAATTCTTCAAAGTCTAGTTAACTTATTACATTTTACTGCAGTTTTGAAAATCCTGCGATTAGATGCAGTGCAGAATAAATGAAAATAACGTTACACACATATTTATTCTTGAGGGAAACTGGTGCAGGCGAAGTTAACCCGCATAGACCTGACGAGATAAGATAAAGAGCCTACTTTTAGCGCACTCAGCTATTCAAATATAACTTCAAATATAGAAAATATATTCTATATAGAACCGGAGAAGTTTACAACATACTAAAAACTCGGAATTTTCTAGGCGAATAATTTTTTTTCTGTGTGTCATTGTTAGAAATACGCAGGTGAGTAGGTGGAAAAAAAAAAAAAAAAAAAAAAAAACGACAGGCAAATTATAGCGACGCTACTTTAGCATTGTAAGAGATTGATTCGTTATTTGAACGCCTTTATACATGCACTCTCATTCACAAGGTACAGACTATCAGTAATAAAACTTATCGATTTATCGATAGATGATATTTTATAGAGAGAATTTCGTACACCGTGTATAACGTCGAGGAAGGAACAAATAAAAAAATAAAAATAAAAAATTGGACAAAGTTTGTAGGACATAAAAACCTGATTATTCCAGTTATTGTGAAATGATACCAACATCGTATATGTATATAGTAACACTTGTTTTATAATTTGATGTTTCAAACCTGCTGCGGAGTTGAAAGCAATTGCATATATAAATATTTTATTGCATAATTCTGAGTCAATATGCGAAGGTAGATATGTGCTGTATGTATATCGTATGGACGTAGTTATCGTTCTAATTAAATAGATACACTCCGTGAAACGCCCATCACCGAACGACTCCCACGCATAATGTAAAACGCGGAGATATAATAAAATTATACAATTTCGTCGAACTCCACGCCTTATGCAATTAAACGCTTCATTCTCCAAAGTGTAACAAATACGCAAAATTATATACCCTAGGAGATCTTTTACGTGTCTTGAACTCCCTGGAGAATAAATGAATCGTAAAAAAAATTTGAAATCATTCAATCTAATTTCCATCAGTTATACTATATCCATTAATCATCGCAAACTGATATGTCCGTGGACACTCAACTGTAAAACGAAACTTCCTAAGAGGTTCTATCGAAGTGTAGAGCTATAAGAACTGGTCTTTTGTACTTCTAGACCAGGATATACCTACGTCAAAACGATATACCGTGGGAAAGGTACAACCGGAACGTATATTTTTATTGGCCATAGCTACTTCTTCCTTATAACTTGTCCTTGGATTTGTCGGATACTGACCAAGAGCTACAACAGTGTGACTGTCCCGTTTTCTTTTACCTACAATATACGGTACGTGAGTTTAAGGTGGAAAACGCAGGTCGGACAGAATTGACCGTTACGATGGGTGATAGCGCTTGCGAGGTCAAAGCTTCCCATTTATACTATCAAGACGGAACAATTGTACCAGAAATTTTCCGTTCCTTTATGAGACGCCTATAAACACTGAAGCAGCGTTGTAAATGGCCGGCTAATTTTATGGATCGCCTTTAGAGATTGGAAAATCGAGAATCGGCTATCTACCTACGTCATACAGTTCATCTAAAGTCAGCAGGTAGGTATATATACGGAGTTTTACATCGAATATATTACGGTTAATCGATATATAGTAACCCGGAAGAACTCGCTGAAAGCTTTTCAACGAACTACGGTGTACCCTCGAACCTTTTGCAAAGGCGATTGCAACGAACCAGGCGCCGAACCTATGGTGAAAAAATGAGTAAAAAGAGTTTCCTATCTTCAAATTGTATAGACCGTATAACCAGGATCGTACACTTCTGTATATTTTAATTTCGCAATCTTATGAAATACATTTGCAATCTTTATCTTTCGGCAATTTTTATAAAGATACAAATGAAACGTAGATTTTATAACTCGAACGATAAATATAAGGATTATATAGGAGTAAAACTCTACAATTAATTACGAGTGCAGAATCTGGTACTAGCCGAGTTGTGAATATCTTATCGCGATTGTTGTAAATTTTACTGTACTACGATACATGATGTAATTGTTTTCATACTTTTTATCCAAGTTGAAATCGAGTGAAATCTTTCGAACCTTTTTCTTCGAAATCGAAAGCTTTTACGATTCCATGAAATTATTCGAAATATTTGATTTAAGAAAAAAATCGATTATCGTCCTTCGAGAAAATACTACAATAATTTATAGGAGAAAAGTCAAGAACTTATTGTACTTCCTGATGAAAGTAAGAGTCGCAAAAAATATGCCATAGAAAATACCTAATTTATATACATAGGTACAGAAAAGTGCTATACCGCCCTGCTTCCAACGCCTTTTTCTTTACAAACTTCCGGACAATTTTATGGAGAAGAGATATATACATTCACGAAATGGACACCAATTCAACCTCTCGAATGAAACTTTCACCAAGGTTACATCTGCAGCTATAATATCTTTCTCGCACAATTTAATCCCGAAAATTCAGCCTTGAGAAATGAAGGTAGGTATGTAGAGTTAGGACGCGAAATTTATTTTATCAAAAATCAGTCATCAAAGACAGGGGTTTGTCCTGTTCATCGGATAATACATTATAAATATAATCATACACGTTTTATCAATTGATCTTTACCACAGAATCAACTCAGGTATCATTTGGCTTGAAATTCTGATTCTGATACGATTTATGCCTACCTACGCTTGAATAGCGCGCATTTTACCAACCGTAAAGTAACGCTAAAGAAAATTAATTCGCCGCGTTGGTGATAATTATAATTTCAAAGATAACTGACTATAAACTAGTGCGATTCTAAAGCCTTGGGATTTCTGCGTTCGCGTTAAATTATCCGATAAAAATGAATAATTTTTCTGCATATTATTAGATGATGGTAATCGTGAGTTGAATTTATTTTAATGCCATAGTAGATCTATAGCTGAAGATTTTATAGGAGTCATTTTTTTTTCATTTTATTTTTATTTCTTATTTCAGAAAAGGTAAACGGGAATCCTAATGCAGCAAACTTCGAACGATCAAGACAGATAGCCGCTATTATAACAACTCTTTCTGACCACGACGACAAACCGTCAGGTCGCACTGGTTTGCTCGGAAAATGGTCAAGGCCTTAGTATAACACGATTACGTAAAATTGATTGACGAGTTATACGGCAAAAAGAGGGAGAGAAGAGAGAGAGAGACAAAGAAAGAGACTCTACGACCTCAATCCGTTTCCTCGCCCTTGCTGGTATAGCGAAATTTTTCGCAAACCAAACTTTGCAGGGCAGAATATTATACCGTGAATTTTATCTTTCCTCAGATTTCTTTGAAATTTTGATGAAAAATCGATTCATTTATCAGTGTCCGAAAAACGTGGGAATAAGCTTCGAACTAGTCGACTGATTGAAATTAAATTTAGTAAAGGAATGTACCTTGAATAATTTTCAGATTTATTGACTTTTAGGAAAATTTGGATATCTACACCAGACTCTCAGAAGTTTTGTTTCGTTATTTTATTCGTATTCAAAGTCGGCATATTCGCAGTAAAGGTAAAGGTGTAAATCGAAGTACATACCTACTTCCAGTGTGGAACTATAGGACAGACCTTGAACACGGTGGCTATATAACTTGTATTATTCACTGGTATCCCTGTAAATCGATTGCTATATATATGCGATACGTTGTAAAACGAAATAGTCATATAAGGTTAAGATCACGTTACTACTACATAATATACTTAGTAGTACAGAGATTTTCACTCGGATTATAACGAATGAATTAATTATTCGTAAGCCTTTGTAAATAATTTGGGTCAAAACACTTTCTTTTCAAATCCAATTCATCGTCTGTATATGGCACGCCGTTTTAACTTTTAGCTAATTTTATTTATTTATTTATTTATTCTTAACTCAAATTGTTGGAAAAAAAATGAAAATAGAAACAAAAATTTGTTCATTCAAGACTAATTAGTACACTACGAACTATATAGTGACAATATAATTATATAAATTAATGTTATAGCTCGCTTGTTTGAAATATTTGAAAAATATAAATCACGCAAATGTAATGATATTGTCTTCATTCATTTCCCCTTATCGAAAATCAGATATTAACACGGATGCATCCACGCGTCTTGGATTAGCGCACGAATGAAATTATTTAGTATGTGTAACACTTCTTCGGAAAATTTTATTTGGAACAGGAGTAATGATACTTATTCAATTTTTATTTTATACATAGGTACAGTTAAAATTTCTGAAATCTAGTTGTTTTTAGTCGCTAATATAATCAAGGCATATATGTATATGTATGTATGTACATACTTCGCGTAGCTGCACGGGTATGACAGACATTATTTTAATAATTTAAATAGCAAAGAACATGTTCACTAAATTCGTGTAATTAAGTATTTATTATTCAACAACTTAGTCGTCACGACGACAACTCGTGAAATTATACGTCTATCACCTAGAGACACGGTGCAATCTAGGTCACGTGGTTATCGCAAATAGTTGGTACACGTAAGGCAGCATCGCGGTTATTACTTACTATATTATAACTATATAGTGACGACGCGTTGTAACAGCTGCTTGCAAGCCTTACTTAAGAAAATTCGTTTTCGAAACTGATTCCATTACCGAAGAATCGAATTTATGTTATTAGTAACAGTTCTTGAAGAAGAGAAGAAAAAAAAGACGTTTCAAATTTCCCAAAATGTGAAAAAAGTTTAATAATTTTCACGACTCAAATTTACCGCGATGAAATCATTCGAATGATACTTTTAACTTTTATGCCAAAACGTGCGATTTTTCGATGACGAAGCAAAGTTTCTTTTTTCTCCGTTTTTTTTTTTTTCTTTAAACTCTCTTTTTTTTCAGATCATTTTATAACTCTTCCGCTGCTGCTGTTGCTGCTGGTTGTTACTGCAGTGCGTCCGCATATCGTTTATACGATTCGAGTAGCGTTACATAATTTTCTTGACTTGACGATAAGCAGTTTGCCCGCGTTGTATATGTAGTTTGGACTGCCGGCAACTTTCCCTTCAAACTCTATATATACATACTAAATAAATCGCGACGATATTTCTACCCGCAGGTTTAATACGCAAGAATTGATCATACTTCAATGAGTTTTATATCACCTCATTATTATACTGTTTTCACTAAAATTATGTATGTAACTACCCAAGTTTGAAGTTTAGCGAAAATCTGGAATAGACGGCCTTCCAATACTTGGCAAAATATTACGTTGAACAAAGTTTAGATTCATTATAAATGACAACTGGCAAGATATGGATGATGCAATTGACCACAAATATAATTCAAATCTCCGTAATCGATAAGAGAAATATATAAATAGCGAATAATTCGCAATGTTGTTAGTAATTTATAATCAAAATCTTGTAATTCCACACGCATCGAGTGCACAACGTTGCGTAACTCACACTCCATTGGCTTTATACGTATTCTATACTTCAATATGAGTTGTATGAGTACCCTGACCTTTCTCGCATATATTAATAAGGTACATTATTTTATTCGTTGTGGTAGGTAGAGAAACGTACATACAACTGTATAATAACATCTTCAACTTTATCTGCAGAGATATCATTACCACGCTTTTAATCAGACTCTATAGATGGAACATTTCGACTTTTTTTCCGAGTTTGATATTCAATCTTTTCGAATTTGAATTGTTTTTTGGATATTCATATATTTTTATTGATTAAATGAAAAACTAATTCAAGAAACTGTGGAATTAATATTCCACCACGGAAATTAACGTTTCGATTTGCACTATGGTGTTAGGCAAGTTTTTTTCGTCAGTGGATGACACTCAATTATCGCGATGGCTACCTCATGTCAGAAAGAACAATCAAATTTCTACCCAAACAACGTATTACTGTCTTATGGAATGGCAGGACGTTCTTACGTATCGGTAAAATTAATTTTCCTGCATATTTACTACGCACCGACTATAGGTGGTCGATTCACTGTTATTCACTCGTAAATTGATCAAATTTTGGCCTGGAGCCATGCGAGAGTGAAACTATATCCGAACCCGTCACCCGATTCGTTTATTTGCCCATTCTTGTGTGCGGAGTAGACATACAGTCATCAGACGTATACGAGAACTTGTATCAAAGTGTGCGTTAAGAATTGTTCAAACTTTCATTTTAACAGTAGATTACGCGGCGAGAACGGTTCCTCTTTCAATCCATCATGGTATATATGTATATGTATAACTTAAATTTAGCACTACATCATTCGCGATACAGAAATGTGTACAAACAAACAAACATCCTCGATTTAAAGATCGAACTAATTAGCATGTTAAATATTGGACGTGTATCTGTAATGCGTTGAAACTAATAAGGAATGAATCACTGAAATTATTTCTTACCATTATAACTATAAATCGTGATAATTGTTTATCGAAAGCTTATTAGTAGTCTGAAATAGCAAAATAAATATTTTTGAATGAACGAAAATAGCATGGCGTTAATTTATTACCTCGATCTAAAACCTAGTTAGGTGTAAATACCTAAGAATTTTTTTCTATCTCAAGGAAAAAAAATACTGACTAATTATTGCGGCATGCTACAGCCTTAATATCCAGCCATAGATGATACGGCCTGCGGGCAGTTTGGGTACACTTGCACTCAGTCAACATGTTATACGGTACACGCACGCGGCTACACTATCAAGTTCAGCGGTCATTTCTCCTTTTAGTCGCAACCGGTCACGGACTGATATCAATGGTCAATGTCAAGGTTGATTTAGTTGGCCGAAAAAAAAATTGGCAATCGATTTATTAAAAATGATCCAGAGATTAGGAAAGATCGCAAACTTTTGAAAGATGTATTATTAACCGGAGGTGTGCTGCTACCGATACGTGCGTCACCGTGGGTAGAAGGATCGACTATGATACGAAATAACAAAATATGAAATAAATTTGTAATATATTATATGACATTTGGCATTTCGCCTACACTCAGCGCAAATCACTGCTACTAAGGATGTCTGTATGTATGTAGCACGTAGGCAACAGGCGAAATGTGTACAAAAATATAAGGATAATCCGAAGATCTTATAATCGATTTAATACTAAAGAAAAAGTTTTTATATTAGTAGTATTATGGAGATTATTACTTATAAATATTTATTAATTATATTACATACCAACTGCAGCCGCTTCTAATCGCTAAATACGAGACACTTTGAAAGAACAGCACGGACGACATAACCCGCGCACTGAAATACACCAGCCATATTGTTTACTGGTCCGTATCATTTCAGCTGTCCATAAACTCAATTGTATATATCGAGACACACGCCGCGCCCTCTGTGTCAAGATGAGTAAACCTCAAGCGTTATTCCCGCAGCGTGCTCAGTCCGCCAATCGACTGTCGGTAATATTTTCAGTCAATGGGAAAAGGGCTATGAACTTGAGCGAACCGAGAAACCATCTAATATTACAATGTTGATCAAAAGACTCAGTAGAGCCTCGCGCAAAGTACATTGAAAATAAATAATTATCATCGTGACTATTTATCAGAAATGGAAAAACATAAATAAAAAATGTCTGTTTTACAATAATGATGTAGATGTTTACACTATGCTGTATAATTATTGTAAACTAAACGCTCCGATAGAAATGAAAAATTTTATGTCGCTTTAATTTAGGATTCAATCCTGTTCCACAATAAATGTTTAATAATTATATCGTCTTTTCGAATTTTCAGAATAAATTCAGTTACTTTGAACTCGTGCTTCAAACTAATAACGAAATCGATACTGAACATGGTGTGGGCCTTTTTAGAAGTAATCGACTATATTTAAATTAAAATAATATATTTATCATGAAAATTTAATATCTTGAGAGAAATATCTTCAACTAGTTGTGATGTATAACATGCTACTTTAATTTAGAATGAAGTTAACTATCTTTCAGAAGTAAGTTATAATAAATTGAGATAATGAAATTGAATAATAAAAGAAAAATTTGGAATAAAAATATAAAACCTTTACTATAATTTATTATTTTTAAATATACCTATGTTAGCTTATAGTTAAGGGATAGGAGAAGGCTGAATAAACATGAACATAATATAAACTGAAAACTTTTATTAGCTGATCAAGCATAAATGAAATATCACATTATGGTGAAAGCACTAATATTAAAGAAAGTAAAAAAGACTTGTAATGCTATCAATACTATCAATTTTTTCATCGTATCTTATAAGCAAGATCAGATATAGGAATTATCAGTCTCGACCCTAAAGACATCCTCCACGAAGTCGGAGAACCAAGTGAAGAGTAGACTCCTTTTGAATGTTATAGTCAGATAAGGTGCGGCCATCTTCCAGTTGTTTACCAGCAAAGATCAATCTCTGTTGGTCTGGAGGTATTCCTTCTTTGTCCTGAATTTTAGCTTTTACGTTCTCAATAGTGTCGGAGGCCTCAACTTCCAAGGTGATGGTTTTGCCAGTTAGGGTTTTGACAAAGATCTGCATGCCACCACGCAGTCTTAGGACAAGATGAAGTGTCGATTCCTTCTGTATATTGTAGTCAGATAAGGTGCGGCCATCTTCCAGCTGTTTACCGGCAAAGATCAACCGCTGCTGATCTGGAGGAATTCCTTCTTTGTCCTGAATTTTAGCTTTTACGTTCTCAATAGTGTCGGAGGCCTCAACTTCCAGGGTGATTGTCTTGCCGGTCAAAGTCTTAACAAAGATCTGCATACCTCCACGCAGCCGAAGAACTAAATGGAGAGTAGACTCCTTCTGAATGTTGTAGTCTGAAAGAGTGCGGCCATCTTCAAGCTGTTTGCCGGCAAAGATGAGACGCTGTTGATCTGGAGGAATGCCTTCTTTGTCTTGAATTTTTGCTTTTACATTCTCAATAGTGTCGGAGGCCTCAACTTCCAAGGTGATTGTTTTACCGGTTAAAGTCTTGACGAAAATTTGCATACCACCTCGCAGACGGAGAACGAGATGGAGGGTGGATTCTTTCTGAATATTATAATCAGACAAAGTGCGGCCATCTTCTAGCTGTTTTCCTGCAAAGATCAATCTCTGCTGATCTGGTGGGATTCCCTCTTTGTCTTGGATTTTCGCCTTCACATTTTCGATCGTGTCAGAGGCCTCGACTTCAAGGGTTATGGTTTTGCCGGTCAAAGTTTTTACAAAAATTTGCATGCCTCCGCGAAGACGAAGAACCAAGTGAAGAGTAGATTCTTTTTGGATGTTGTAATCAGAAAGAGTGCGGCCATCTTCTAGCTGTTTTCCTGCAAAGATTAATCTTTGCTGGTCTGGTGGAATTCCTTCTTTGTCCTGGATTTTCGCCTTTACATTTTCGATCGTGTCAGAGGCCTCGACTTCAAGGGTGATGGTTTTGCCGGTCAAAGTTTTTACGAAAATTTGCATACCACCTCGTAGACGAAGGACAAGATGCAAAGTTGATTCTTTTTGAATGTTATAGTCAGACAAGGTGCGACCGTCTTCTAGTTGTTTACCAGCAAAGATGAGACGCTGTTGATCTGGTGGAATTCCTTCCTTGTCCTGTATCTTGGCTTTTACATTTTCAATTGTGTCCGAAGCCTCGACCTCCAGAGTGATGGTTTTACCAGTAAGAGTCTTAACAAAGATTTGCATTCCACCTCGAAGACGAAGAACCAAATGGAGAGTTGATTCCTTCTGAATGTTGTAGTCGGATAAAGTGCGGCCATCTTCTAGTTGTTTTCCTGCAAAGATCAATCTCTGCTGATCTGGTGGGATTCCTTCTTTGTCTTGGATTTTCGCTTTTACATTTTCGATCGTGTCTGAGGCCTCAACTTCCAAGGTGATTGTTTTGCCGGTTAAAGTTTTAACGAAGATTTGCATTCCTCCACGAAGACGAAGAACCAAGTGAAGAGTGGATTCCTTCTGAATATTATAGTCAGACAGAGTGCGCCCATCTTCTAGCTGTTTTCCGGCAAAGATTAATCTCTGCTGATCTGGTGGGATTCCCTCTTTGTCCTGGATTTTCGCCTTTACGTTTTCGATCGTGTCAGAGGCCTCAACTTCGAGGGTGATGGTTTTTCCGGTCAAAGTTTTGACAAAAATTTGCATTCCTCCGCGAAGACGAAGAACCAGGTGAAGAGTAGATTCTTTCTGGATGTTGTAGTCAGAAAGAGTGCGGCCATCCTCTAGCTGTTTTCCGGCAAAGATCAATCTCTGCTGGTCTGGTGGGATTCCCTCTTTGTCCTGGATTTTAGCCTTTACGTTTTCAATCGTGTCAGAGGCCTCAACTTCGAGGGTGATGGTTTTTCCAGTCAAAGTTTTGACGAAAATTTGCATGCCTCCGCGAAGACGAAGAACCAAGTGAAGAGTAGATTCTTTTTGGATGTTGTAATCAGAAAGAGTGCGGCCATCTTCTAGCTGTTTTCCTGCAAAGATTAATCTTTGCTGGTCTGGTGGAATTCCTTCTTTGTCCTGGATTTTCGCCTTTACATTTTCGATCGTGTCAGAGGCCTCGACTTCAAGGGTGATGGTTTTGCCGGTCAAAGTTTTTACGAAAATTTGCATACCACCTCGTAGACGAAGGACAAGATGCAAAGTTGATTCTTTTTGAATGTTATAGTCAGACAAGGTGCGACCGTCTTCTAGTTGTTTACCAGCAAAGATGAGACGCTGTTGATCTGGTGGAATTCCTTCCTTGTCCTGTATCTTGGCTTTTACATTTTCAATTGTGTCCGAAGCCTCGACCTCCAGAGTGATGGTTTTACCAGTAAGAGTCTTAACAAAGATTTGCATTCCACCTCGAAGACGAAGAACCAAATGGAGAGTTGATTCCTTCTGAATGTTGTAGTCGGATAAAGTGCGGCCATCTTCTAGTTGTTTTCCTGCAAAGATCAATCTCTGCTGATCTGGTGGGATTCCTTCTTTGTCTTGGATTTTCGCTTTTACATTTTCGATCGTGTCTGAGGCCTCAACTTCCAAGGTGATTGTTTTGCCGGTTAAAGTTTTAACGAAGATTTGCATTCCTCCACGAAGACGAAGAACCAAGTGAAGAGTGGATTCCTTCTGAATATTATAGTCAGACAGAGTGCGCCCATCTTCTAGCTGTTTTCCGGCAAAGATTAATCTCTGCTGATCTGGTGGGATTCCCTCTTTGTCCTGGATTTTCGCCTTTACGTTTTCGATCGTGTCAGAGGCCTCAACTTCGAGGGTGATGGTTTTTCCGGTCAAAGTTTTGACAAAAATTTGCATTCCTCCGCGAAGACGAAGAACCAGGTGAAGAGTAGATTCTTTCTGGATGTTGTAGTCAGAAAGAGTGCGGCCATCCTCTAGCTGTTTTCCGGCAAAGATCAATCTCTGCTGGTCTGGTGGGATTCCCTCTTTGTCCTGGATTTTAGCCTTTACGTTTTCAATCGTGTCAGAGGCCTCAACTTCGAGGGTGATGGTTTTTCCAGTCAAAGTTTTGACGAAAATTTGCATTCCTCCGCGAAGACGAAGAACTAGGTGAAGAGTTGATTCCTTCTGGATGTTGTAGTCGGAAAGGGTGCGGCCGTCTTCGAGTTGTTTTCCTGCAAAGATCAACCTCTGCTGATCTGGTGGGATTCCCTCTTTGTCCTGGATCTTGGCCTTCACATTTTCAATTGTGTCGGAAGCCTCAACCTCAAGGGTGATTGTCTTCCCCGTCAGAGTTTTCACGAAAATCTGCATGTTTTATCTGTAATGGTTGAAAATAGGCTTTAGAAAAATATGATTAGTGTACAGAATTTGACGCGATCAATAACTGGCATGTTTTTACAAAATGGCGGATGGCAGACGCATTACACGTACAAAGAATCAAACGATTTTCAATGCAGTCGTGCGAAAGCTAAAAAGATACCCTATTTCGGTGAATAAATATCAAATGCAGCAATAGTTTCGATGAAATTATCCGGTACAGTAAGTTTAAGTTGATGAATGTAAGAGCTGCGGATTCTGATCGATGATGGAAAACTAAAATGGCGAGGCTTTCGACAAAGGAGGGTCAAAACAATCTACAAAGGAAAGTCGCGATCAGACGAGGTCTAAAACTTGGAAAACCGATGGAAAACGAATTTGGAATATTTACCTTTTTTCAAACTGATTTATAACACTATTAAATGCAACAAAAACTGCACTATTTAAGAAGAACTTGAGTAAACTGTACCTCACGGTTCGGCGTTCACTTTGTAACTAAATGTCGGGAGAGATGCCCAGCTGCTATTTATAGACAATCGTAACAAGGAAGAAGAAGCACGTGATTGGTGAAGTGACCTGCGCGGACTTTCCTATTGACTTAGATTATGCTGCGTCACGTACGTATTGATGATGTTATGAACGGTTATTGGCTTCTAGCACAAAGCAGATTCCAGAATATTCTTCGTGGGCCACGAGTAGAAATACATCCACGACTAGATTATTGTGAGATTTATCAGCACCTCGTCTATATTATTATTACAAATTTTTTACAACTGAAAATTTAACAAACTATTACCAAAGTAACGAAACGATTCTTAAATTTTTCTTTCGGTCTCCCGTAGCGGGAGACTAGATGGCACCACGGAGAATATTTAAAATAACAAAATAATAAAACATATGATACATTAATTTATTCAGTTTTTTCACTTCTCATTTTATGCTATGATAATCACGAATTGTTGAATTCGTATAACTTCCGGCAGAATACCTTGCACAAAGTATTTTGATTTGAAAACTCAGCCGGTCTAAATTTCCGAGCATGCTTTTCACAGCATAGTAACAGTATAATTTCCACCGAATAAGCATTTATTTTCAGATGGCCTATAAGTTACCAGCAACTGACGCAACATTCAGAATATTAGGTCTAAATTGCGACATGTTGCGACGAAGTTTTTATTCAATTATTATCATCTTTTCTTGAACGAATTTTCGGACTTTGGAATTCCGTTAACTTTTGCAATTATCATTTTATCGTGTTATTCATTTCGTTTTCTGATATGATGTACATTTTCAATGAATTAATCTCTAGAACTTATCTACATGATATTTTAATTCGTTCCGATATCCAATGGAAATAGAATTTATCGTAGGCCTTGAACAACTGTTTAAATATAAACAGTTCAAAGAAAATCGCAAACAAGGCCGATGCCAAGGATCGTAACAAGATATTCGTAGAAATGTTTTCATTCACAAGGCAGTTATTATTAGTGGCGTTTAGAAATTTTTCCTCGGTCTGTTGAAACGTTCCCTATTTTTTTTCTGAAGACGTCAGTAGACGTTATACCTATACTCTACCAATGAATTATCGCTATTCACGATAATATAATTTGAAGCCTGAAAAATGTGTATGTATGTATGGACTTACCGTTTATTTTTCTAGAATCCACAAAATTGCAAAGCAGTGCTTCAGAGAAGATGACGAAATATGATGCAATACTATGACTAAAAACATACATGTATATACTTGATTTCATGCTATCTACAACTTTGATAACAAATAATAACGATAGTCCTAGAACCGCTTTCGCGGATGATCTCATGGGTATATTGAACTAAAATTGTGACGCAGCATGGTAATGTATGAGTCACCGAACATATACATAGGTAGGGAATAGTTACTTGTAATATGAATAATGAAAATACTATCAACATCGTTTAATTGTTCATTTCTTTACATTTTAAAATATTAAATTGTACGGATATGAAAAACATCGCAGTTGTTTACAAGTCAAAACGGACCAAACAGAATTTTTCTCTGCGTAGAATGTTATTTATAAATAACACTATATTAGGACCATAGATAAGATCCCAAACTTTCGCCAAATTCGTACACACCACGTGGAATGTCTAACCGATAAGTAAACAAACATGTTATCAGTTATTTTCGGGCTGACCTAAATTTTTCTGCAATTTTTCATCACATTCCAAAGTCAATAAGCTGTTGTGAGCTGAAACGTCATTTGTTAGCTATATTAATGTAAAATGCAAGTTAGGTTTGTATAATTAGTGAGAAGCATACGTGTCTCTGAAATGTTAATACATACGTGGACGAATCAATAAATAGAATTTAATATGGAGAATGGAAGAATTTCCTGCTTTTTTATAACAAGTATTTCTTATATTGTATAACTCGTAATCGTTATTAGAGATTTATTTATTGATACGAAAATGAAGACAGATTGGAAAGGATCTGAATGAATTACACAAAACAATTGTATTTTTCTTATACATTATCGTTTTATTCAATGATTTCGAAATACAACGGCAACGTCATACACGTCAGATAAAAGTTCATAACGCAGGCAATATCGATGATTCGAGATACTGCAAGGTGCCAGTTTTAGACACAACTTCTACGTTTAAACTTCGTTAAATCGGTTGACTCGTGCAACTGATTTTTTTTTTTTTTTCATATAAAGTGAATGCATACATAATAAATTATGTATGAATACTTATGTTAATTTTTTTTTATGCGAGGAACTACGTGTCCGCCAATTAATATAGGTATATCCGTTGTTATACATCTTAGTACAATGTGTTTTTTTAATTTATTATCTGTATTCCGTAAGATTACACACACAACATTCACAGGAGTCTGTTTACAAGCTACTTCTACGCTTTAAAACTTCATAGAACCTTGAAATCTTTATTATTATCATACTTAAACTGAAACCGTTTTCATTAATTGTGACTTCAAGTAGGTATATCTAAATAAGTAATCAGAACTAACAAATACATTAATCATTTTCTTTCTTCTTTCCATTTTATTTTATTTTTTTAGGAAAGCCTAGTGCTATGGCTAACTATAAGTATCAATTGCGTGTTTTAGAAATCCCCGAATTTTTTTTTTTTCGACTCGACACGAAATCCACACCTGAGAGTCAATCAATGATTCTTGCTCGCGACGAAACAATTTCCCCAAGTCATAAATAAAAACAACTGAAATTATTCAATCAATGAAGAGTCCAGTTCAGTCGTTAATTAAATTACGAGTTTACGCGACTCGGAATAAAAAAATAACACTGTTTCGAAACGAACGAGAATCACTTTACCAGTCATTAACTGAAATTAATTCATATACATATATCAGTTAAGCAAATAATGAAATGGATTTTTTCTTTATACTAGAAATATGGCGCGCTACGCGCGCTCTTTTGATTGTTGATTGTTTTTTATTTTCTATTCATTTTGTGCAATAACACAACTGACATGAAGTCGGAATATCTTACATGAAGTCGGCAGAATCAAGACTTATTTATCGAAAACCGATTAAAACCCATCTACATATGAAACTGTCTGCTGGGTATAATCGTATACCGCGAGACAGTCTAAAAAGTCACTTACATGTATATTATCCATTTTTCGCGACTCATCCCCGGTGCTATTCATAAACAGGCTATTGATATTAGATGAAGAAGAAAAGAAAAAAGTTCTTTCTATCGTTAAAAATCGATAGTTGATAATTATTTTAATTTCAAGTGAAATTTTTTTTCATCTTTCTGTCAAAACTTATTTCGTATCCGTTTCCATCTTTATTTCTTCAGCTTTTTTGTCCTTCTTTGATGCCTCACTGTCAGTTCCTTCGCAGTTGCTATTATCACGTCTACGTTTACGCGCAAAACGTCCCTTGTACTTTGGCGGTGGAAGTTGCTCCATACCAAGTACCTTGTGGATTTGACGAAAAGCGACCAATCGCAGCGCGTACTGTGCCGAAGAAGTTATGTCCTCTCTCTGCTGCGCAGTCATGCTTCCTATTGCGTCAACTGGCTCCTTTTCGCACGGGTCCAATAGACCTGGTGAAATAACTTTAAATTATTGGTCGCGATTCAGTCGGTGTGACTTGATGTGCAAAATGCGAAACTAAAAGAACCTAATTTAGATAAATTTTTATAAAATTCTGCAGAAACTTCAACTGATCATTAATCAATGTAGAAATAAATTCAATTAAATTCAAGAGTAACTTTAATAGTTTTCAGAATTGATTTTCTTCTGGGATTCGGAAAGGTTTTATTTATTTTCTGATAGCGTGTATTAATGTATGGATAGAGATCAGTTTGCCAGATCATCTTATCGAAGCTATAAATACCACCAATAATACAAAGAAAACAAAATACTTGTCTCAAAGTTCATTGAATGGTTGTACAGCACGATCAGTCTCGTCATCGGCTCATCATTTCTCAATTTGAATAGCAAATAATATGCAGTATCTTTTTTTAAATTTATACCTGGACTTCCTGGGAGTAGAATTCCTCCTGCTACACATTCCAATAATCGTCTTAGTGCTTCTCCTGGGCTCAAGGGTCCTCCGGCGGTGCTGATTACCTTTTCAGCCAGTAACTCCAGTGCCTGACAAAATGATTTCAAATCTTAATTGGCTATTGACATTTTTTGAGGATAATATCATGGTGAAAGAAATAATAATTTTTCACCAATGGGATAGTTCAAAGTTCATTTTTTATCTGATGTAATGTTTTAACAGATCATATCCGTATTTCATTGCAAACTGTAAAAACATAACTACCGGAAAAATCGAGTAACTTTTCAGTCTTTTATTTAAGATTATAGAAAAGATCAGAGTCTACAGATTTAAAAGATAAAATAGTACACAAATAATCATGATTTTAATTCAGGGGATAAAGGAAATTTATACAATTTGTAATCAGTTTGATTATTTAGAAATAAATAATCAGTTTGATAATTTGTCATTAATTTCATGTGTCTCAGGAGTTTTTTAGAAGCACGATTTGTTTAGATATCATGGAACTAGTTCGGGTAACATTTGAGATTTCAATTTGCCAATGTAACTAACATATTAGCTTGAATCTTAGATCTATTTGATGGGTTAGTTCAACGTAAGTAATACAAACCCATGCATTGAGTGGTCCCCAGGTAGGTACTCTGTTGCAAAGATCACGCATTATGCGAATAACCATCACGCAGCTCTGGAGGGAGGTAGCTCTAGCCTGTTGAAAATGGCATTAATTTGAGATACTTTAATTCTGTATCCAGGTGAAAAACATTATTCCATTTGGTGAGGCGAGAGATAATCCTAGCTTAACTTTGTTGTTTTTATTGTTTGTTTGTTTTGCTTTGTGTGGGCTTTAGCTATCCTCCCAGCCTCGTGTCCTATATATCCTAACTTTTTAGCCCATATCAAAATTACCGGGTGTTTATCGTGTCTTGAAATTAGACAAACTAGATACCTACTACAATGGTGTCAACTATGACTTACAGGTGGCACAGAAGAACCAATACAGTTGTTTTCTTCATTTTTATTTGTATTTTGATTATTTTTTTTTTATTAAATCAAATTTACTTTATAGTAAGCAATTTCTATTCTAGAAACACCCGGTACAGTTATGACGCAACTGTGTGTTTGTGCTTGTCTGTCTTAACATTGAAGAACTGTTCATAATTTTCTAAAAAAATTAATCCAGTTTTAGGTATCGTGTACCCAAAATATAGCAATTTAATTAAAAAACAAAGTCGATGTATAATATTTGGTCATTTTCTAAGACAGACCTAGAACAGACTCAGTCTAGGCTACGATTATTCGGTTATTATAATTTATCCAGAATAATGAATAAGCTTATTCGAAAAGCATTCCTTTACCAGATAAATAAAATAAATAAAACTCCATTTATTATTTTCTTAATAATTTAACTGAATAATTATCCAGTCACTTTACGAGCAGTCTCCTATTATTCTGGATGTTGCCGACCAGAGGCGTAGCAGACATAAATGTCCCTTATGCCGTTACAGTGACAAGTAGTGACATTTATATACTGCGCAGGCTTCTTACCTAACACAGACTATCTGTTCGCATTTTTAATGTCAATTATTTGTGCGATTTTGCCAAACAACAAAGTTGTCAAATATTAATAATGAATATTTTTTATTTTTAATTATGGTACGAAATTATTAAATAAACTAAATAGACAGCAATACTTAAACAACAAAATTCCCAAGTATTTTACAAGGGAACTTTATAAAACAGATTATACAATTTAAACTGGGAATTGTTACATCAATTGATGTGTCTTTAGCAAATAAATAATAGAGTTATAAAAAAGAAAAAGTTATACATCATTAAGAAGATATAGATATCTTCGTTGCTTGATTCTAAAAATTAAGAATAAGCAAAAAAAAACGAAAAATTGTTGTTAATGAAAAAGGTCTTGTCAATAGCATTGCTGCTTTTAGGTCATTGTATCGTTGATTTAAAGTGTGTCTATTAAGACGTTAATGGCAGACTTACAAAATAATTAGACACTAAATGCGAGCAAAGAATCAGTAGCCAGGCCAGTTGGTTTCCAACAGTTATAAAATGGTAAAATAAAATTTTCACAAGGCTGGAAGTTCTAAGACTGCTCTTTTATGCCAGAATTTAATAAATACTGGCAGGCCGCGGCGCGCGCGATTCGCGAATAATAGAGAAAAAACAAGAAAACAGCCGCGAATTTCGCTGAAGTGGCGTACTGAGTTTGAAACTTTGAACTGAGAGTTGATTGATTCAAACCTGAAACCACTTGGCATGCCTGAGTGCAGCTAAAGCCTCCAAACACTTAGCCTTGGGAAGTACGTCTGGTGGGTCTGGTTTCGGGGCGGCAGTCGTCGCGGGCGTTGTTTGCGGTTGCGCAGCTCCCTGTTGCTGCTGTCCAGCATTCTCTGAGATCCCAACAAAGAAAGCACAACACGCTTAGACAACACTTAGAGTGTTTGATCATGCCCAGCAATCGGGATTATCCCTCCATTTCATTGCCAACTCAAGTACAACGACTCGATGGCTCTTGAGACTCGTAATAGTCCAAATTAAAACAGGTCTAATCAAATACAGTATAGTAATACTGTGACACTTTCCCAGATAAATGTTAAATAAAATTATTTCTCGTTGATTTCGCTCAACGTAAATTGATAGTCTCGTCCCCTTGCGCCAAGGATTCAACTACCATATGAAATAATAATTATAATAATGAAAGTGTCCCCATATTATTTTATTACGGTATTTGTTCTAATGGAGGGAGAGGTGGTCACATGGTTCACGCATGATCAAAAAGTCCATAGTTTTGAGATTGCCTCAGCGTTGTTTTTTCGTGTCCTAAAGCGTGTCCACGTATGAGGGAATTGTTTTAAATATTGTTTTCTTTTTTCTTTTCTTTTTTATGCATTCGATTATTCTGTAACGATTATTAAAAAAAGAAAAAATTGTAAAACGGACTAGTGCTTCTAAAAAAAGTAATACCGAACGAATGATAGCGGTTTGATCCTTAATTTGCGAAGATTCGAGATTCTGTATAATATTATAAATATATCATCAGAATATTTAATCCATTACTAAAATTCAAGAAATATTACTTTCAACGACATTCATAAAGGCGTTACTTAGGAATAGAAGCTGTAGTCGTGGACACACTAAAACGCAGCTTTAGTTTTTTTTTATCTTATTTTTCCCTATATTCAAAACTAAAAAAAAATGTTAAAGTTAGACTGTAAATTCACCGACGACCCCGAAGTCCTTGGCTGTCAACGGCATCCTCCTAAGTGCTTAAAAAAAATTCACAGAAAAGTTTTTTTTTTTTTCTTATTTCCGGGCCATGAAAAGAACAAACCAAATCGATAAACTAACTGTGTGTGTTGGCTACAATGAAAAATGATGTAAAAGAAAATAATAATAATAATAAAAAAGTGCTCGCGTTGTGGAAATTATTAATGAATATATATAAAAGTTATCCTTTTCTTGGCCTTTGCAAAGATAAAGGTAATAATATGACTCACCGGCTGGTGCTATCGTGACCTTAGGTGTCTCACGCATCAGAGGACTGGTCAATGTCACGCTTACTGTTACCGAACCACCAGACACTGTAAGAGCTGCAGATTCTGGATGTTTTCCAACGTTGTACGTATCCTCAGGAGCAACAGTTTTCAACTGAGTAGGTAGAATCTCGGCTACTTTGTTCAACAGTGTTCTACAAGAGAGAAAATATAAATTTTTAAGATAATAATTCAAAGAGAAAGAATAAAACATTAGTCTTGCATATAATTCTATTTGATTGTTAACGTGTCATAAAAAAAATAGATATATATATATATGTAAGGTACTGCATAATTGTGATAAAAATTAGGGTGGACTCACTTCGTGGGTTTTTCAGCGCACAAAACAACTAGACAGACGTGATTATCTCCAGATAACAAAAGTCCTTTGGCGAGATTTCCCACTCGCATAACACCGCGTAAAATTCTTGAATCTTCTTTTTCCTTTTGAAAAGAGAAAAGGTTTCCGTCGCTTCCGTCTTCTTTTATCGGTGTTGGGACCTGTTTTTTATCACCTTCCCCTTCTTTCTTTACGACAATTTCTTCCTTGATAGTCGGGGTTGTTGCAGCAGGAGTTACTGCAGCGGGTGCAACAACTACGGCAGCTGGTATCGGCTTCTTACCTACGAATTTAACGTAGTTTTTTTTAAATAAAACACACCCTAAATATTCGATCATCATGCATATTAAAAGAATCCTTCAACTCACCAGCCTCAGCCAGGGTGTCGGAAACAAACTTGAGTGCCTTCTCGGTATGAGAAACTATCTTTTGAACAGCCTGTAACTCTTCTTCTTTGGGGTATATGGTTGAATGATGTGATAATACATGTTTGTCGTCCGAAGATTCAGGGCGTCTTTGTGGTCCAGGGAACATCATCATCGGTGGAGGTCCAGGGAAAGGTCGCGGTAACGGAGGAGCACCAGGTCCTCGCCCGTATCGGCGATACCATTCGTAATATTCGCACTCGTCTTCATATCGACGCCTTTCTTCCCAGTACAACATTTCCTCATCCATCATTGGTCCCATCGGCCCAATAGGACCCAACTGATTGATTTCTTCCCTACGTCTCATGTACTCGTCTCTCATTTGCTGTCTGCGGAGTTTTTCCTCCAACATTTTCCGCTGTTTTAGACTTGGCTTCATATCGACTACTAAATCAGGGTTCACTTTCTTTTTGTATGCAAATCTGTGCCGTCTACCTTTCATGTGCATATCTTTGGCATTCGGATCATTAAAACGACATTCGCACAGTTTACAATTAAAACTTATGATTTTACCATCCTCTGATTTGTTCTCTTCAATATACTCTTGACCTACAGGTTGAATGTCTTTCTCGTCAATTGCAGCCTCTTCGCTAGCGTCATCGGCTACAGGCTCTTCTTGTTTAACTTCGCCAGTTACTGGCGGTTGCGCAACAGTGCCCAAATTGCCTGCTACAAGATGAAACAAAATTTAGATCATGGATATCAGTGAGAAATTTTATTATAATACCTATATCGAATTAATTTTTTAAATCAAAATGGTTCATTTTTAGACTTATTAGTACAGATTTTTCTGCGCTGTGAAGATTTCTTAAAATTAAGAAGTGGTAAATGAAAATCTCTACTTCTGTTAAACTTGGTGAAATTTTCATCCGATGTGAAGAGTGCTCATAACAATTTTCATCAAGTTTATTATTACATTGAGTTTTTCTAGATTTTTCGAAACTCCAAATACGGAATGAAATTTCGTTCCATAATATGGACTGGGATACCTGAACTTAGCTAGAAATTATACAAATTATAAGCCGATAACTTACATGCGACAAAATTAATTTTAGGTGTCGCGGTAACTGTTGCCTTTTTGGTAACGGTCGCCTTGGCTACGGCGGCAGGCTTGGGATTGAGTACTGTAGGGTCTGCGCTTGGTATAGGTTTTCCCAATTTGGTGTGAAGTTTTACAACTTTTTGATGCTTCGCTCCTCGGATGTGGGCGGCGTAGGCGTCGTTACCGGTACAAGTAACATCACAGAGCTCACACCGAAGAGAGTTTCCAGCACCACGAGCTGGCGGCTGTTGCGGCACCTTCAGAGAAGCCTCCTTCTTCTTGTGCTTCTGACCTTCCAAATGTTCTCGATAAGTCTGCGGTCCAGCACAGCTAATCTTGCAGACATCGCAGTAGTGGAGTTGCTGAGGTTTAGGTGTTTGCTTGGGACGCATGGACTTCATCGCTCCACCACCGGCCCCGAATCCTTTCCTTCCATAACCCTGCCAACCTCCAGACTTTTGGTTAGTTGTGTTGCTGTTTGCGCTCTGTTGGGCTACGTACATGGTCGCGGCGCTATAAAGCGCCGCATCGTAGCCGGAATACGTTGTACTCGCCGTTTCTGCAAGGGGAAATGAATATCCGACCTCAAATTTTGAAAAGGTTTTTTTTTTTAACGAATCGTGAAGACCAACAAACTTAAAAAACTATTGTTGTGCTTGTTTAATCAGAGAGAAATAGAAAATAGAGATAAATTTAAACGCGATTTAAATCAGCCTTGAAAGTTTGCTTGCAATATAAAAACAATGATCGTGTCTGAAAGGCTTTACATAAGACGAAAGGTTGGGAATGCAAATAGCTATCCAAATATCGGCGATTGTTTAGCCGTAGAAATTTTACTCGCCTCAGAACAAAAAGAAAAGCAACAACCAATAATGTAACATATTTTATTTTGTTTATTTATTTTTATTTTTTTGTTTAATCTGAATTGACACGTGCTTTGAAGGAGTCAAGAGATCAGTCAGCCAAATCATCTTTATTGTACAACAGATACAGCTAATACCATAAGAAAACAAAATACTTGTCTTCAAAGGTGATTAGTAGTACTGATGAACATTCAGTCTCGTCATCGGCTCATCATTTCTCATTGTTTAATACTCAGAAGAATCTATGTATTATTTTGTTATTTAAAAAATTGAATATTTGCTAGTTGGAAAAGACTCTGGTCTTGCGTAACAACAGCATTTTGTTTCCCACATGTGAAAGCATTAAATGTTGAAGTGTAGGAACGGTGATTTGAAATAAAATAAATTACCGATACCCACTCTGATGTTTCGACTGTTTAAATCGCGAGCTTCACGTCCTCAAAAATAAATAAAAAATAAAAAAAATATATAAATAAAAAAATTATAACAACCTTGCAGATAAGTACAAAAAGTTTGACAATTCAAATCATCTGACAATTTGATTCGGCGGACCTACGTGATTTACTAACAATGTCGTAGCCCGACAAATTTTGCTACCAGCATTTACACACTAACTTAATAAACTAGATAAAGCATGTAGCGATATTGCGAACAACATCGCTATATGCTTAAAAAATTCTTAATTCTAATCAGCATGCAAAGTTAAATAACAAAAATTCACATTCGTTGTTTGTTTACTCTAGGCAATCGAGCAAGCCACTATTTGTTTGTGCCAAAAACTGTATTTTGGAATGATCGATTGCTAAAAATATTACAAAATGTTAAATGGACGAAATTTTTCTATCAAATAAAGTAACAGATGCGAATAAAAAGACAAAGCAAAATTTTTATAATCTATTAAAACGAGCAGAAAAATTACTATTCCAAATAACAAATTCCACCAATATTGGGGTTGAGCAGAAATCTACGTATCATTGCTAACGTCTGACTCTTTATTACGTGACGAGTGAAAATATTTCAAAATATATAAATAATCAATAGAGGACAAGTAAAAGTTCACTTTGACTTGTCCTAAAAATTTTCATACAATTTTTTTCTTCCACACAACAACAAAAAAACAAACTATTGAAAAAGCAGTCGCAACTGCTTAATTTTCTTTTTTTTTTTTTTCAATTCCTCAGGTAAACTGCTCCTAGTTCGTAGAGTGCTAAAAGTAACCAATGAATAACTACACATGAAATTAAAAAGGTGTATTCACAATGCTCGATATACGTAATTTAATTTTTCTAATTAAGGCCATACTGGAATCCATTTCAATACATCCAGAGGCAAATTGGCATGACCTCAAAGCAGGAAGATTTTCTTTGCAACTCGGAGCTGTGCAATTCTCTTAATATAAGACTGAATAAGAGATCTTTGAATTCTACAAGCATAAAGAATATAAAAAAACTTGGCAAAAGTCAATATGTTTTTAAACAATGCGGTGGCTAACCAAATGGACAAATTATAAAGTTGCAGCGTTTCCTGTTTTCGGGCCACTTTTGGTTCTAACTAGAATTATGTCGCACAGATTTATTTTTAGAATACGACTAGAATAATAGCATGCAAATATAATTATTACTGTATATATTTCAGTTTTTGACATTTTTTTTTTTTTTTTGTGCCTGTAGAATCAAAATGCTGTAATATCGGGTGAGATTAGAAACTGTGAATACCTTAAGATAGTGAATTTAAATTGCAATAAATCTTGAGGGAGCCAAAAAAGCTTAGCTATCGAAAAAAAAAAATTATTATAGACATTAAGGGAGCCCAATTTAAAGCTCCATCAAATTTTGCTACAAAAACTCAAAGACTTTCTTCTTCATCACCTAAAATTTTAATTTCCAACTGAAAAGTTGACCTGAAGTCTGATAAAGAAATATTCATAATTATTTGTTGAATTAAAAATGTTATTTTTTCAATCTAGGAAAATTGTCATTTTCAATTTTGCAAACCAATAGTGCAAACAATTATATATGTATAAAAGAAAATTTGTTTTTGAATTGCCTGTTTCGCTAAATCAGATGCATTTTAGTAGAATAAATGGGTTTGAAAGCCAAGCCTGGAAGGAAATAAAAATTTTACATTTCGAAAAAACTTGAAATTTTCAAAATGAACAAATAAAAGAAAATAAGTTAACAAAATACTGAAAACAGTTTGCTGTGAGGGAAAAAAATCTATTTAAATATACATATATCAAAAGGAGATCGTCATTTCAAGTCTACTTATAATGTAATCATTGTAATAGATGAACAACTGTATCACTCAATCAGAATTCAATCAAATAATAAAACACCCTAGTTGCAAAGTAAATTTTCTTGCACTTGTAGTAACAAAACCAGACTTCCGTATCAATGAAACGAGCTCCGTTACAGCCTTCAACACAATAATCATGAACAAAAATAAACAACAATAACACTTACTGTTGGTTGCTGTAGATGCAGTTGCTGCTGGAGTAGCAGGGGCTGTATATCCAGTTGAATAAGTGGCGTTTTGCGTAGGATTAGACTGTTGATAAGCAGTGCTGGATGCCTGGTAAGTTTTTGCTTGACCTGTCGTCGTCGCTTGACGTGCAGTCCCTGTGTAGGCACTGGTTGTACTATATGCTGGCTTTGCAGCCTGATAGTGAGTCTCAGTTGTTGTATAGGTTGCAGGCGCAGCTGCAGGCTGTTGATAGTATGTCTTTGTAGCGTCGTATGTAGCTGCTGGTGCTGCCCGACCGTATCCGTAGTCGTAAGTCTGCGCTACCGTTCCCGCGTTTGCTACTTGCAACCAAATTATCCAAGTTCAAGATCAAGTACTCAAAAATTACGCTATATTAACCAAACAGCGTAAGTGTAGGTTCCCGATCCGAAAATGCCATTTTAAAGTAAAGAACCAGGTTTCTACAAATCTGAATCAAGGTGTTTTGGTTTTTCGAATCAAGGAATTCTCTCAAGACGTCATAGAAGTTTTATGGATTGTAAATCATTTTAACTGACTCCGTAGAAGATGGTGCACATAATTCCAGAGTGATTTTCAATCAAATTATAACAGGGGTTGATCAGAAAATGAAATAAATTTTTTTTTTAATACAACGTAATGATTAAACGTCTTTTAAATCGATGTGAAACAAACAAAAAAAATCCGCGAAATACTAGTTTGAGTAGACCCGGTTTTTTTGTTAGATCAACTGGCCACATGGCCTTTGGAGCAGACTGAACTAATTTATGTGCAATAACCGTGATATCTAACTAAGTACATGATACAAATGTACGAGAATTTTGGATGGAATAAATATGACAGCTGAGATTACTTACCGGCGTACGTCGTGCCGGTTGCGGCCGCGGCTGCAGCGGCTTGATAAGTTTCGTATCCCGTAGCAGCGGCAGCGGCGGGACGTTGAGTGTATGTAGCTGCTGTGGCTGCTGGTGTTACCGCGTATCCCGCCTGGCCAGTTTGATAAGCGGCAGCGCTAGTTGCACTGTTGTAAAGTAATTATTTAATAAGGAAAGTTAACGATGAAAGATATGAAATACTATGAGTTTTAGTAATCCCCTGCGTTAATAGTAACGGAGATGATTCGTTCGTAGTCAATATCGCTCGATGGACGACGCTCAATGTTTTAATGGCGGCCCATCACCGGCTACGCTACGCGTCCACTGAACTTTTATATGAAAATTATAACCCTAGACGATGATATTAACCCGAGTCGATTATCAATGGCGTTTACTAATCACTTAAGATTTTCTTTAATATTATATTTAATCGATTTCGTACCCATATTGCGTTCCACCGTGTGTAAAACCGAAATAATTGTTCTGAGCCATCCTTCCTCGTAGAGTATCCCGGAAAGAAGGACAATGGAGGAAGTCGCTGGGCGTGCCACAGATTTGATCGAATGGCGCCGTCAACGAGAATACTACCCGTGATTCGCTCGTCCGCTAGAACCTTACCCGGCGATAGTTAAATTGACTACGTAACGCGGTACCTCATTGGCCATTTCTTCTAAAGCGAAATGAAAACCGCGTGTCAAGACTACGCGCGCGCGAATCAAGACAAATATCAAACAATCGTGTGAAATTTAATTAAACGGTTCAAAAGATCGTATAGATATGAGAAAAAATCTACTTCTATTGAAGAATTCTTCGCCTTTAATTAATAATTGAATATATTAGTTTCGCGTTATTCTTTTACAAGTAAAACTCCGGGAACCCTGCGCGATAGAAACGGACGCAGTTGCCGGTACGCGTGCGTGATGATTTGCGATGTTTGTGAAATTGCTAGAAGACCCTGTAGTGACGGATGGGCAAGCCCTCTACTGGATGCGGATTGGCCGTCGCCATTAGTGAGACCTCCGTAACAAAATCAATTAGTTAGACGGAGACAGGCTCACCGTTAGAAAGAGATAGAACGACTGTTTATCCGACAAATGGCGGCGTATTGTCCCATCCCTCGGTAGAGGGTTCAATTGCGATTAGTGATCGCGAGGCGCTCTCTAGCGTCGGGGAATGAATTATTCCAACAATTGTCAATTACCGATGCTTTGAAAATTTCATAAAGTAATATCGTTTGTATATTATAAGCGATGGGTTATCACTACGTAATGTACCGGGCTCTAGCTGTCTACCTGTAACAATAATTATGCCATTATTGGCTAAGCCTGCGCACAACAATCCCATTTTATTATTTCCCAAGTTTCCGATCTTCTTCTAATCATTCATCTTATTCACGGAAAAAGAAAGTTTAGTCTCTGATGTCATCCTGACAAATTTCGTCTGCTAGTTGAAGTATTTGTATTTCTCTTTCTCGTAATGTTATCTCGGTCGTGTTACATCCTGGTTAACGGAGACCGTTTTCTCGGTTTGATATCAAACCATTACTCACTTCGACAACTCGCCTAACAGTAGTAAAAGGTGTGGTTATACCCTAAACTCGTAAAATGTCTCAAATTTTACCGTGCTGACAGAATTAACGAATTACGAATAAAAAATCAGTGCGGATAATAAAGAAAAACTGTAGCTGTACCCCGCGCTGCGAGAGGTACACAACGAGATGACTACAAAATTGGCTAAAGCCCAACATGCCAAGTATTTTCAAAGGTTTATACACCTTTTGCCAAATCAATTGGCTATTCACGATTCCATCAGGCTAACCATCGCCTTTTTCGCATTATCCGGTCTCGACGTATTGAACACTCTCGATGTATTAAGTGAACAAAAACGTTCCGAGGCTATAGAATGGATATACCGTCTTCAAGTGCGAGGAGCAGGTCCTAGGTCTGGATTCCAAGGCTCTACATCTCTCTCAGCAGAGGCTAGCAACTATCAAAGTGGTCATCTAGCCATGACTTACCTTGGTTTAGCCTCCCTCTTAACATTAGGCGACGATCTCAGCCGTGTTGATAAGAAATCTATAATCGAGGGAGTTCGTGCTTGTCAAAACAAAGACGGCTCATTTGCAGCCACTTTAATTGGCAGCGAGAGCGACATGAGATTCATATATTGCGCATGCTGTATCTCAGCAATTTTAGACGACTGGTCAGGCGTCGATAAACTCAGAGCTATAAACTACATCACTGAAAGCATCGTGAGCCACCTTATTTTTTAATCCTTAAAATCAATTGAAGTAACTCTTTACTTATTCTGTACTTTCTTATTAATGCAAGGTTCATCATGCTTGTGTTCCTTTGTTTAATGATCATTCAATCGTTATTTTAAGTCCTATGATGGAGGGATTGGCCAAGGACCCGGGTTGGAGTCCCATGGCGGTAGCACGTTCTGTGCAGTAGCAAGTCTGTTTCTTATGGGTGAACTTACGAACGTATTGAGTGAGAAACAGTTACGAAGATTAAGGTATTGGTGTCTGATGAGACAAGTGGGTGGTTTTCATGGACGACCTAATAAGCCTGAAGACACTTGCTACAGTTTTTGGGTTGGAGCTACTCTGCAGATATTAGGCGTTAGACATCTCACAGATGCCACTGAAAATAGAGCTTATGTGCTAACTACACAGGACTCGGTTTTGGGCGGATTATCTAAGTTTGATACTTCTGCCCCGGACCCTTTACACACATACCTAGGTGGGTTTAGAATATCACATATATCTACATGTTTTTCTCATTTAAAGCTGCTATCTTTCTGAGCTACTCAGAAATAAAAATTTTGAAGTATGATTGAGAAATTTTTTTCTATATTCAAGTGGATATTGCCAATGCATACGCATCATAGATTTGAATGCTTTTTAAGAATGATGTTTTCTCCTGAAAATTATTAAATTTTGAATCATGATTTAATTTTTCCAGGACTTTGCGGTTTAAGTCTTCTGGGAGAGCCTGGTCTACAAGCAGTGAATGCCGCCTTAAATATCTCCCAGAGTGCCTTTTCCCATTTAGAAGAGATACATAAGACATGGGCAGGTGACTGATTCCTACGTCGTATATATAGATTTAAAGAATAACGAATATTGAGTAATCATTATGTTCATATCAAGCGCACATGCCAAAGCACATTGAAAGCGCTACTGTTCTATATTTTGGTACAAAAGACAGATTGATAACGGAAGGAGCACACCGGTTTTAAGCTATGATAATAATATTTACATCGAGCTATAATAAGGCTTTGTTAAAATGATGATATTATGAATACCAACGACACATTTTCGGTCACTCTCATGTTTCATGATAAATGTCTACCACCGCCATTCCGTATACTTTTTATATCATACAATTAGTGTAATTCGTAATTATTATGTATTGTTTAAACGGAGAAAGGAATACTGTATACTTGTCAATTAATATTGTCACTGTTATTTAATTAAATCTAAAATTTGGTTACCGAAGATTTATTACATTATTCTACTACTCAGACAATTATTCCCGGTCGAATAGTATCAATGTTTTAAATTGATTTCAACCATTAATTCTTAGCAAACGATGTTACATTGTTCCGTACAGCTGAAATTTGAAATTCTAAAATGCAGGGCATCCAGTTTCAATGATATTCCTAAAACAAAGCTTTTTTTTAACGACATCACGTAAATGGGGTGTATAAAAAGAAAACATAAATAGGTACTTTTGTTCTTAATGCCTGACTCCTCAATTCTATTTTTTGTTCTAGTTTAACAATAAAATCGAAAGTCCCTGAACCTAAAATCTGAAAGATGTCTCAATCGGCTAGGCAATTTTTTCAATTTCACATTACGTTGCAACAGAAAATAATAAAGACTTCTGTTAGAATTAATAAAGTGCTTGTAAGTTTGAAAGTTTAAGCTAACTTCGTCAGTAGATTTTTAAAACAATATTTCAAAATAAGCATATTAGAAAAGACATTTTGAGCATTTCGTCGCTTTCTTCAAAATATTTTTACGACGTCTTATCGATAAGTTGTACGCGATAGAAGAATATATTTTTTTTGCAATATATATCCTTTTTAAATCTAGAATTGATAATTCCCGATATTCTTGCAAACTTCTTTATCGACATTCAGAAGACATTTTAAGGATATTGGGTTACCGATATTGACGACGACCGATAACTGTAGGCTTACCGACAGAGTATACGTCATTGTGAAAGAAATTCGAGCAGTGACGTAATTTCCCTCTCCACATCGTTGGATTCCATGGTAACCGGGGAGGGCGGCTGATCACAACAGACGACACTCGACGACTGCCGTAGTGACAGGAGAGTTGAGGCTCGTCGTATTCACGATAACATACATTAGAGCTAATGCAATAAATTTATACCGCAAAGAAACTAAATAAATAAAAATAGATTCACGTGTATCTTGCTAGTGTTCAATTACGTGATAAAGTATTGAAATTTAAGGATGGTGTTTTAAGGACGAGTATCAAATAACAATAATTCTCAGGCGGGAGAATTAAAGGAATTTTTTTAACCGGAGTCTGGGTCGCTTATTTGCGACCAAAATTGCAACCGAGGTTAGTGCACGTTGAATATTTAAATTTTAATACATCATAATAACAAGCTTGGTTCAAGTCAACGATTACTGACAATGACCCAGGAAATATTTTCATTTTAAAACTACGACGCGTGTTTTTTCCCCTCTTATTACAAGTCGGACAAGGAATTTCCGATACGATATGCAATAGTTTTCTTGAAACATACATATACGAACGTAATATACGTAATAATAGATTAGTCATCCAGTTCAACATCGACTGATGATGCGTCAATGCAGTTAACATAAAAGTTACGATTAGACGTAGAGCAGCTTTTCAACTAAAGAAAGAAGTCTAATCGTTTCATCACAGGGTTGCGGTTTATAAAATTAATTGTAGTTTTCACAATTTGCAATTCTTTAGAAAATAAGCGTTGAACCAATTACAATAATTATCAAGTACTTTTAGTATCCCGGTAAAGCGCGAGAGTTTTTCACTTGAGGAATAAGAAGAAAAAAAAAAAATGAATCAGAATAAACAATTTCAGGCTCAACATGCGCCGTTTTAAATACGAACTGCAGTAAACTAGATCCTGAAATGAATGAATGAAGTAGTTGTTGCCGGCTGTTCTCATATGCATGCAATTAGGCGGCAAAAACGCGACATACATTTTCATTACTTTCACTATATCTTGTGTACTCGTGATGGTCTCTGAAACTTTAACAAAGAAAACCTTGTTCGACTAGACTCACTCCCTCCCGCCCTCACTTAACTCACTTTAGAGCGTTAAATTTCTAAAAATTTCTCGCGATGTACTGAGTACGCGTACGTATACCTATGTTAATGTGTTTAATATATCCACGATTATAATATAAATAACGCTAATTAAAATATAACAACGCGCCCGCGACTGTCGCGCATGTTTGAAAAAAAAACTTATCCTTGCGCGTATAATACCTAGAGCTAGTGGCGTCAAGTTTTTTTTTTTTTTTTCTTTTAATTTCTGACCGCAGATTATATCCGCGATTAACTTTTTACATGGTTAATTTCTCTGGCAACGTCCTCGCGCCGCGGCTATTCCGGGTTTAAAATTCAATTCAATTCAATTTCAAGGTAATATTAATATAATTTAAGTTCTATTCGTTGTACGTGATGCAACGCACATGCATACGTATGATATATCGCGGCCCACGTCCGTCCCCAATTATACATATACGCAAAACTTCACTGCAGTATATATCAGCTGCTTTTTCGTATACCTACCTATACGCACCTTTAAAATTTGTTTACTTTAACTCAACATGACCGCGGAGCGTTTCCTTCCGAGCACGTTACTACGTAATTCGATACATCGCGGTTGCTCACGTATATACCTACGCGTGTATGCATTTAATACTTCCATAGATACAACGTAGGTATATCCATAGTAACCTCTTATACCCGGTTATAAGGGATGTATTCGCAAGACCAGGTGGAGTAGGGTGTCTTTTGAAAAGAGTTCGAATTAACGTCGAGGGGTTCTTAACAGTTGCACAGCTGTCGGTATCCGGCAACAGCTGCATCTTGGCCTCGTAGGATGTATGAAGTTATACGCGTATTATAGGTAGAGCTTGTACGACTTCGAAAGCGCAAGATGTTAGACGCTCGGCGTTATTCTACCAGGCGTTAAATGCTCTTCGAGAAATTTAATATCTATGCTCTACATTCTTGCTTGCACAGGCTTCCACAAACAAGATTTTTTTCTTCTATTTATATTCTTCTAGCTAACCATACACGTTACAATGCCGTACGTAATTCAATTCCGAATTATCTCTTTTTTTATAACACGAGGACGTAATTCACGTACATACATATATAGGTATATAATATGCTGCCATTAATTATATACAGCTACTAATTATTCTTGCCGCAGGTTATTTCTTGCCAATATTTCTTTTCAACTTTTGCACATCGCTTTAAATGGACGCGTATAAAATACACGGATTCTTACACATATAAGTACCTACATACACACAAATAACAAGACGCCGTATGTCATGGGTGCCTAATGACATAATGAGCGTCTTTCGTTTGACTGCCTCGATGTTCCTTATACCTATCACTCGGTTCTGAACACAGCGTAAAGCTACTTACAAGCCTACGTCTCTGCCTTGCCTCGTGTCACGTTATTGAAATATTGGAGGCGATACGATTAACTGTACGTCTTAATTCGTTGCTGCTATTTATTACAAGAGGTACGTATAAGTATATCTACGTATAATTAAATCAGACATACATATACGGTTTAGGCCGCTATATATATTCGAGCGAACCGCGGTTGTCCCACTTATTTTCATATCAAATCTTTGCCGATAACATAATATATTCCGGCAAATATACATCGGTAGAATATTTTCAGTGATAAGTGCAATCTATAGGAAGAGGTTTCCGTTCCTAATTTCATTGTTACAACAGTTCGACTATAATAGAACGATAAGAAAAGCGTTAAACATACGTCTTTATACATATTGTGTTAGTCATTAGGACTACAGATTGTCATAGCTATGACATATATTTTGAAATGTAAGTGTCTTCCATTTTCGGAGAGTCGGATAAATCCATTTGAAGTTCTTCAATAGTCCGATTGTTTTCAATTATCTGTGTTACCAAGAATTAAATTAGGAAAAGGTATAATTATACGAATGGTGGTTAGCTGTAAAGGTTCGCAGTAAAATTTTATTTGGTAAAAATCGATCCGGAATGAGTTTTAATTAGACTGATTATAATTATATAAACCGTAGCTCTTTTTCATCCAAGTATAATATAGTCAGTGTTGCGTGTAGTATTGATTTTTAGCCCTAGGAATAAAGGCGTTGCGTTACACTTTCAGTTTAGCCGAACAGATAAAAAAAACTACACTGTACCTGCACTCTTCATTCGAGTCAATTCAATTCAATTAGTATATTGTCATGTGG
This sequence comes from Macrophya alboannulata, assembly GCA_949628255.1. Taxonomy (NCBI): domain Eukaryota; kingdom Metazoa; phylum Arthropoda; class Insecta; order Hymenoptera; family Tenthredinidae; genus Macrophya; species Macrophya alboannulata. The sequence continues at coordinate 13,910,310 of OX451209.1, forward strand.
GAGACACTCGCACGCACAATGCTGGCTATTTTATTGTTATACAACATGGCCATGGTAACGTATACATGAGGCAATTTGCACTCCAATAATACCGACGAAAATTCACATGTAGTCGAATGTAAAACTTTAATTATGTCACTTCCGATCTCGGAACCTTATCATCAATTCGATGTATTATCCACGGTATTTATCCTGAAATTCAACGATCGATAATGTTCGAGTACGTATATTGTGTAATATAATTAAACAAAATCGATCAGTTCTTTAAATTTTTAAGCAGCGTTAAGTGGACTGGATTAAAGTTTAACTGCAGCACAATCGACGCAGGATATAGAAACGTCGAGATTTTAGTTGCGGTTGCAAATTCGTATTGAATCCACGTCGTGTATGGATGGTAGTAGGGCCACCGTGCCGCCCGAGCATACATACTTCTGTATGCACTGCACAACGTCCTCGAAGTAAAAAGTTTTATTGAAAAAATATCGAGAAAAGTTCCCCCATTGTGTATAATACATACATATATACTTATTCAAAAACTGTATTATTCAATTATTTATACAATCTTTACTAACAATTTAGTTATTTTCAAGAAAACACGTAATTCTACGATTTTTTTTGTCAACCAGTTTTTTCCTTACGAATAATAGTTTCTTTTGCTACAGTCGTTTGAACAATTGATTTTTTTTCTTCCGTTTTTTAATTCTGAGTGTGGGAAACTCGTGGGTCTGGATACAGAAAAAAAAATGATTACATGCTTTCTCCGATGAGTACCTTTGAAGAAAAAAATCGTATCATTCGTACAAGTATTAATACTTTCGATCATATACACGAGTTGCTGAAAAAGGCTCTTCTTTTTATTCCGGAAATACCTGCTGCATTACATTCATGGCTGGTTTGACAGACTTTTTTTCTATTCATATTTCTATTTCTTATTTTCATCTTTATTTTATTTTATTTTTTTTTGTTTCATTTTACTTTTTGCCAGGGCATATGTATATTGGGATTCAACCTTCGTCACTTCAGCCCCCGGCGATCAAAAGTTGTTCTACTAGCGCGGAACGTACGTCTTGCACAGCAACTTATATGAAACGTTCATATGTACGCTTTCGTAGGACATGTAGCTTCTTCTATATACAGTTTTAAATGCGATATATTTATTAAAAATGAACAGTTCTAGATATATCACTAGTACCAAGCGATCTCTCAAGTTGCCTCGGCGGCTTACTTAATTATAACATAACTTTCATGAGTTATTAGTTAAATTCATTTCACGCATGGTTCGAGAAAATAGTCTTCCAACCATAGTTCGTTTATTTGTCGAATTGCAATTCCATGACTGCGCATTCATTTGTAAATATTTTTCTAGCTTTTATTTTACTTTCTGCTATCATTCATAGAGACTCGAGCACAGTTTTGAAGTCCAAATCCTTATCAATGACGTATCCCTGCAGTGTAAGCACTTAGTTCTATATAAACTCTCGTTTAACCGACCCCGCGCACTCCCCCGTTTGGTTCACGTAGTTTATCGGAAACTAAAGAGATTTTGATAACTTGATACATCCATCGCTTAGGCCTTCGGTGGGAAATATATATTCATATCGGTTTCGTATCCAGCATACATCATCTGAGATTGGATATTCCAACGTCCCGATACATGCCTGCTGTTCGCATAAATATTCTGTGTCAATTTTATATACTGCAGGTACACTTCACGTGCCTATAGGGCATAATTGCCATATGGTTATGGAATGTTATTGGAAAGGTGAACTTGTTACTAAATAATTCTAACGAATTGACATGTAATTATACCGAAAAGTTCAACTTGTATCATAATTCATACCGTAAACTTATAAGGCGTAAAGGCTGTCCTTAATTGTCGACGAAACGTGCGTATCACTTTAACGTACGTGTTGTAGGCATACAAGATCTTAGGGAAGAACTAAAGAAGTACGTACCTACTTTATACCCGGTTCCCTCTTTTCTTTTTTCACGTACGTTATATGGTGTCTTGCAGCCTGACGCCACGTCGCGACAAAGAAAAGATCTGTACAGTATTTCAGTCGTGTCTCAAGTGGCTTAATTGTGTATGTATGTGTCATAAGGATGGGAGACTCGAGATACATGTGTGTATCTATGTAATACCTATATATATATGTATCAAAGATAGAGAAGAACCCCCCCCCCCCCCCCCCCCCCGCAGAGTTTCTTGGCAGATCGGTCTTTGTCTGCCAATTCTCATTGACTAGAGTAGTTTTGTTGATTGTCTCTGCACGTTTGAGCGTTGTTTGTGGGTACAGTGTAGATTAGATATACGGTGTATAGTAGCCGCAGATAGAATAGGAAGCTAAATCCGAAAGCGAGATCGGAGTACGAAAGTATGTACATAAAAGTATAGTGCGCATATGAGTCAGTTGTGGACAATTATTCAAATTTACTTATACAATCAGTGAAGCAATTATAGATGGTAAATTTGCTCGCGTTTGTTCGTAGTACTGATAATGGATCATTGTCGCAAATAATGTGAGTAATGAGACCCGTCAATCGTGTCGAAAAAACTCGAAACTCGAATATTATTATAGCTCCACGAGGATGCATAATTCATTACATAGGTATCGTATATTTCATAATTTGATACATGACGACGCATCTTTTACATTAAACTGGCGTGTACTATTGCATTCGGGAATCGGTCCGTCCAAAATATACTTGTGCCTTGTGCTTTCGAAAGGTGATTACCACATTTTCGGCACTCCTCGCGCGTTTCTTCACCGAAATATTCGACTGATGTCCTCGTCAATTTATGCGAATGAAGATGTTGCCACGCAGTAGGATCGCGAAAATCGATAGTCCTATATATACCTAAGGGTAGGACGATGCCTAGCTATCAATACTATGGAATTATCAGTATATACTATCTACCTTCGTAGCCTCATCCCTTACACGATTCTTAGCAATAGGTTTATACAAGGTGCTCTCCATTTCAAGTCCCCGGAGGCGAATATCTCTTTTTACTGTAGAAAATCTAACATTTATTTTCCGAGAAACATTAGGCCGGTTTTACAGGAGGTATAAGATGAGAAACGCAGGTGTATTTAACAAGGTGTTCTGTTTTTCGTACAATGGACCATTACTACGCCAGTTTCGTCTTTCTTTTATTTTTTTTTTTTACATAAAACTCAACTTTTCATATCATTTCAGAACTCGTATTGGTGCGACGAATAAGAATAATTTTACTTCCGCTTTTCGGAAGCCGATAACTCATATTATGGTTAATTTATTAAAGTGTCCATAAAGTTTTACCTTCTCATTCGCAATTGACATTGATGATAATCATTGATTAACTGATACGGGTGGGGTTAAAAAAAGATGCGTTCCACTCATGTCATTACGACCCCGCTCACCTTGATAAAACCGTGTAATTTTTGTGAAGGAAATATAATTTTAGATTTTCAGCAGGTGTAAAAATTCGAACTCCGTGGCTCTATTCAAATATTATACACTATTGTGATAAAATGCCAGTTTTCTGAACTGGTCAATGTAACACTAATATTATTTATTCATTTATTCCACGTATGTATTTCTTCGAGTTTCATAAGGCGACATGTTATGATCATCCGTTCTTTCTTAAGGTAATACCATAGCCATCAAGGAAGTTCGAGAGGTCGGTAACCACGATATTACAGTTTTCTGAATAATTTGAAATCTAAGATACTTAAATCAATTTGTGCTCCTACGGTCAATCATTCAAATGCAAAATGTCATAACGTAAGATAGTGACATTAAATTGTAATCTTGAAAAAATTTAGTTTTATTGTGTGATCCTGAAATACATACTACTGTACCTACATGGCGACTCTGACTTCAAGTTGACATAATTTGATTATTAACAAAGTTTGGACGGTTTAGACGAAATGTAATGAACAGAAATATCGATATTACTGCGTTTCAACCAGAAATAACAATATAATTCGGAAATCTGTAATTGTCGGTAATAAATCTGTAAAAAATATCCGTTTCTTCCTATTCCAATGAACATGACTGTGTCAATATATGAAATTTTGTATAAATCGTTCAGTGCGTTAGAAAAGATTGTAAAAAAAAATTGAAAAATCGATTACGCAGATAACTCGGACTTCGTCGTTGATCGCATCGTCAAAATTTTTCTCTCAATGTTCATCCTTCCTTTATACGCAGAAGATAAATATATCGGGTGTATAAGCTTGTGAATACCCCGTCAACTTCGCCAGCCACCCTTATCTACGCTACTGTAATACACATAGATATAGTATACAGTGTATATAGGTATATACCTAATCTATATGCGCATGTATTATAACAAGTCGTTGCGGACCGATTGTAATTCTTTTCTTTTATTTTGGTATTATTTTCGTTCTAGCTGGCGTGGGGCACGGCAGTTATGGAGTTACAGAGCTGGCTACTTTACCATCTCGTAGCGGTCACCGACTGCAATCAAGGTACGCCGCTGTGTCCTTTAGAATTCTTGTTATAAACGTTGTGCTATGTATATGTATATACATGTTTGTACGTATTACGTATACACGTGTGCATATCTATAGAGAGAGTCAACGTGTCCTTCATTATATTTTTGGATTATTTTAATTTAATTTCTGTTTTCATTTACTTTTTTTTTTTCGTTTTTTACCACGTTTTTATTCAGTCTTCATATATCGACCCTGGAATCACGAATAAATTCTCAATTTCACTGCCACATATTTGAATTTTATTTTCGTTTATTATACAACTGTCTTCATTTTCACCTTTTTATTTTCAAAAAGCTTAAAGATATACCTTGTCGCATTGAGTTCGTTTGGTTGATTTGACTGAGTTTTGGACGCTCCGTGACACGTTTTATCATCATTCTCACTTCGGATTCCGTTATCAAGAGGAAACTGCGGTCTACCAATGTTTGACGGTGAGTATATACGTATGTATAATTGTATTCTTGTACGATGCGGTGTTCATCGTTATTACAGTACTTAGTGCCAAGCGTGGGGCAATTTCGTGATTTTAGTCATACGTATTACCATATAGTATATATATATATATATATATATATATTTTCGTCGAATAAATGTGGTTTTTACTTGAATAACATATACTTACTTTTCCGGTAATGACAACAGATCATCATTGAATATGTGGTTCTCAATTACTAAACAGCAATAAGTCGCCTAGCTACGCTGTTATACTTCATTTTATACTTTCCTCTTATAAAAGGAGGAAAAAATCAAATAAAAATTATCTAATAAAACATCGCAACAAACTTGATATATATACGTTTATCATACATACACTCATTCTATTTCTGATTCATTCCGCAGTGACAGCAATTAAATTATATCACAATCGAGTATAGACCTACATTTCATTTCGTTAGAATTCATTAGCCTAAATGACAATCATTATATCGGTAACTCGAATAGTTGCAGAAAATTGATTAACGGCTAATTTAACGTTATAAGTGATAAAAAATAAACTATAAGTTTAAATTTATACAGTGATGCAGCAGTCTGCAGCTTCGGGTGCAGGGGTATTCCCGGCTGGGAGTAGCGGTAGCAGAGCTCGTGACTTGGGACTTAGGGCTCAAAAGAAAATTTTGGGACGTGTCGTATCAACTGGTGCAGGTAGATCTCTGCTGATCGATGACGCGACTACATCATTACTCGACAATCTTTATAAACTAGCGGAAAGAGCAGCGAAGGGTAATCCGGGTTTGGACAAAAAACAACCGGAGAAACTCCTGAAGAATATCGTCAAGTTGTCCATTAAGGTGAGCAAAATAAAGTCAACGTGACTCAATTTTACGAATCAATCCCATCGTCAGCTTTTTAGCTATAGGTATATAGGTATTTATTTTTTTTTTTCGAACATTCGTTTTTTATTCAATATACATATATTAATTCGCTGAATCACGAACTTGAGATCAAGAACATCGCTAATAATAATAATAATAATCACACTGATATTAATTATCTGCACGAATATGTAAATATATGTCTAATGCCATATTCCGTGACGTCTTTTAGGTATGAATATATGTGGTGAATATTTATTTATACTTGCAAAGTTGTGTAGTGGTAGTTTTAAGAACAGGTTGTTCAACTTTTTTTGTTTTTTAATACGAATTCATTTGCTTACAGATCGGACTTTTGCAGCGTAATCATCAACTGGGAACATTGGACGAGCCTAAAATCGTAGAGATCAGAGCATCGCTAAGAGCGGTGGCTATGGCCGTAGTTTCTTTCTACGAGTTGGAATTTAGCTTTGATAAATCTTACTTGACGCGATCTTTGGAAAGGTGTAGAACGGCTATAATGTCGTTGATAAGTTCTCACTTGACGGATAAATCGCAGGACCGTTGTGATCAAGTATTTGACTTTTTGACCCATCCAGAGTTTTTGGAAGCTGTTTTTGGACAGAATTCCGAGCTCAGATCAACCCTTGGACTTTTGGTCACCGATATTAACAAAGCTCTGGATGTTGGCCATCTTTGATTTGTAATATAAAATTTTTTGACCGTCCGAAAAATGACCGTAAATTAATATTCTACGTATAGCGGTGAGAGACGAAAGGAGAAAAATTCACCTCAAAGGTGACGAGAATGAGATAGAGTAAAAGAAAATGAATGAACGACAGAATTGAAGAACTCTGTACAAGTTATAATGAGAGATTATCACGCCCTGCGGCTAAGCTTCGCTAATTGTTGATACTCGCGAGTATAAACGTATTTTGTATTAGTCAGTCCTAATAATTCACCAAGTCCTGAGCACTGAGCGTTTGTCATTAAATTCGCGTTCCGTATAGTCATAAGGCAGTGCCAGAAGCTAGTGTGATATCTTACGTAAATGTGCTCATTTATTTAATATGCAATAACTATGGAATACTCCGTTTATTATATTTTATTGTCGGATAATATTTATTCACAATATTAATTAAGTTAGTTGCATGCACTCGAACAATACCAATTATTACTGAACCAAAAAAAAAAGACGAATGTGGAGAATATAGGAGGCTCCCTTCTTCCCAACTCATGTAACTCGGTATTGTGGAATGTTCCAAAAGATATTGATTTACTATAATTATAACTTTACAAGTCGAGGGAACGAACATATCAATGCGTAGAGGTATGCATTCCTTGGGAAATTTAGCTTAAATTTTTGTACATACATACATATTATACATTATATAATATTATGCGTATCTGATCGCACAGTCATGGAACACTCAAAACTCACAAAACTTTACATATAATATACATCAATCTTTTCGACATTAGGAGGTAATTAATATTGGGTCAAACCCCCCCCCCCCCCCATCACTCTCATACATATTTACACTTTCAAAGTATATATTATTCAATCCCTATATACTCATATCATTGTCGGTGATGATTTAAGTGGAAGTAAGGAAAATATCAAGAAACACAATTTTTTACACAATATACACCCACTTTACACCTTACTTTAAGTAATAATTATTAACGTAATAAAACGTTGTATTGATATACCGTTAATAAATTATTTGTAAACATTAATATTTAATGACAGTGTTTCTTCTTTTTATGATAACGTACTTTCCTTTGTTTGTGAATTTTTAGCCAACAAATTAAAGTAAATGCAATAAACTTTACGTTGTTGGAACTGTCCACATTATTAATCAATATATTGTTCAAATGAAACTCATATCTCGTTCGGATTGTGAGCTGGAATATCGATATGCCGATGTTTAACGGCTTATTGTGCCAATTGCAAAATAATTAATAATTTTCTGTTTTTGGACTTGAATAAAAAGGCTTCATACAGCCGGTATCTCCGAAATTGTTGATATCACGGAAAAAAATTCGATAATCGAAAGTCGAGTTACCAAGAGAATTCTTTCTGAATGAGAATTAATGTAAAATGAAAATTATTGATGAAGCCGATTCGGAAAGTACTATTGGAAATCTACAATGGGTTCGTACACGTATATTTTCAATTGAGTTTTTTGCAATAAGAGGCATTCCACGTAAGCTAATTAACATCAAGAGGAAAAGGTGTCTCAATTCACGTAGAAAGCCTTATATTATAATTGTATATTTTTGGCTAACTTAAGATTCTGATATTATATCCAAATCAGTTGAGAATCACAGATAGTGTAGTCTGACATAAATCTGTAAATTATAGATAGAACAATGATTTTAAACAAGAAAGTTGTAAGAAAAGCTTTCTAACTAAGATTACTCGGTTCCTTTCCATACTGCTGCATAATTTCCGTATAGATTGGCAGAAAGTGGACCTCCAGCTGTGAATAACCGAGTTCCAGATGCGTCGTAGCAGTGTGTATATATCGTCGGTGTGCATTTCATATTTTGGAAACCATCTATGTATTCTTCGTCAGGTACCTGCTAAGGATTTCATAAAATTATTTCAGATTTGATATCATTAAAGTATAGGAATTCAAAACAGCTAGCTTTACATAAATGTAACAAGTACCAAATTTTCGATAGTCTCACGACCTTTTGATAATGTAACTCTATTTTTCTTTTGATGAATTCCATGTCGTTTTGGTAGAAGACCAAAAGTATGACTCGACTCGTTACACAATGAGATTAATTTCGACATAATATACGACTTTTCTATTCCACAAAACCGATGGAGAATTATTAATATTTCAACGCCATATCCTATACTCACCACGTAACCTTTTGAAGCCTTCAAAACCACGGTTTCATTTGGGTTGATAGAAGATTCTAAATACTTTTGTGCTCTAACATCGTAGAAGAACAGCTTTCCAAGTCCTGTGCTAATCGTCAAAACAGATCCTTGAAAACTAGCCGACCTTATACCACAAGGCCGATGCCTGTTGGAGTATGAGATCGTTATTTCAGTGATTTTCTAACAATTAGTGGTCGCATAAGATTTTTAGCGATAAGAATACGAAACAGGCATTGAATTTGACCACCATCCCAGAGACAGGTCTATAATTCACACCATATCACAAAATTATTGCTCAAACAGCAATTCGAATGTTAGACTTGAGGTGCTGCAAAATTTGACAAGCAGCTCGATCACGGCTACGTAACGTTTGCACTCAGATGATGAATGCTCATTGATCGTATACAATTTTGTACGACAATGAATTGATTGAGTAGTCTTGAGAATTTTGGATAACTATGAGTTTCATTATTCAACTAATGAGCAACCTGGAGGGTATTTCTTTGATTGTTTGCAACGTTCTGGCATCTAATAATAACGTGTGAGAACGACATCCAATGGCGTAAACTTTGTCATCTTGAACTGCCAAGCAAACATTTTCTCGAGTGGATGGTGTCTTTTGTGACTTTTTCTGTTGAAACGTTTCGGCGGACCAAATGTGTATGAACCCATTCAGAGAAATAGCAGCTATTTCGTTGTGAGCCTTGTTCAAAGCCAGAGCCCGAACCTTGTCAGCTGGTTGACATTCTTTAACACATACAGGCTCAATTAATCTGTCAAAACAATTTGAAGAATCAAATGAGCTGTCCATTTATTATTTTATACACGAGTATGTATTAAATGCTAGTACTGTTGAATGTGTTTAACAATAAAAGAATAATTTACTAGAAGAAACAAAAAATAGCTGAATGTATTTTACTTATGAGTCTGGATGTCTGCTTCATTCGGAGCATCTGCCAAGTCGTTATCGATATACCATAGCGACAGTTTGGTGTCTCTCGATCCAGAAACTAAGAATTGATCGTCCAACCAACACATGTCAAATACCCAGTCTCTGTGACCATTTTCTCCCATATAAACAGGATCTAAAGTAGGTAGTCTGTATATTACTATTTCATTGTTTTGTCCTCCCGTAGATAGTAATGTTCTGAATTTAAAGAAAGATCTATTATAAGTCTGTTCACTCACAAGCAACGAAAGAAGAAGTGCGCGTTCACGTATATGTGAACGTTTGTGACTAGCGATACTTATATGAATATTCATTCAGGTAGTCTCCATTCAAATTATATAGCCCTATGTCGTCATTGCCAACAGCTAAGAGAATACGGAAAAAAGATTTCCTATCTTTTTTAATAATTATTCCGAAGTAATTTGACCACATTAATCTCATTTCAATAATTTGCCTACATTCTGCCGAACAATCAAAATATTTCAAACTTCTCATGCCAAGGAGGCATTCCGGCCATTATAGGTAACGGAATAAATGGTTTTTCTGTGCATTGTTGAATATAGGTAATCTCAAAATTTGTTTATTCTCAATCCACATATCCTTTCTGAACATTTCAAGAGCTCATGACATTTTTCGGATTGATTTGTTATGTGACAATGTTTAGAAGTAACCAATAGAATTATTTGTTCAGACACAGAATTAATTTTTTCAATAGAATTCTGCTTGAGGAAATGAGGTTTTTAACTTAATTAATTCTCAAATATCATGAAGAATCACAAAACTCGAACAATATATGGGAGACTGAATTCAGGGTGTCCAGCAACTGAGCATTTCACAATTTCCTGGAAATCCTAGGTTTTCCAGGGCAATATTTGTCGTTTTTCCAAGGTAAAAAGTCTAATATGTATAAATACAGTTTGGTCAACTAAGCTATACTCCAAGATTAGTCGGCTATAGTAGTTATTGTCAATGCACCACTTTATCGCTCGCTTTCATGTAGTTTATTAGATTGAGCGAACACCAAAAAATATTTATAATCAAGCTCGGTGTTAGATCAGCGCGCGCAAAGAATTCATTTTTGATTATCGAATTTAAATACAAAATTTGAAATTTTCAAAACTTGAGCAAAATTCTCTGAAAATTCCCTGAGAATTCCCTAGGTATTCCAGGTTTCCCCCGCCACTGGATACCCTGCAGTAATGTGAAAGGGCTTCTTATTCAAACGCTGTTAATCATACTGTCCCAATGGTATTGATACAAAAATTACTGACTGTACTCATAAGTAAAGATTTCTCAGTGGTTTTTTTTTTTTTTTTTTTTTTTTGTAAACAGATTATGGGATGTGAGTAGTTAGTCGATTTACTACATTACATACATTTACTGAACATGTAAAATATATTCTGTCTTTTTATACCCAGATTTCAAAGAGTACTTGTTAGGTAATTTAGTAGCTATTGAGGGGCATTTTCCTGCTCCAGTTGAAAGACATCGATAAATATGGGATTCAAATGTGTAGTTTCGAATAAACTGACCTTGAGGTATTCATTCGTATACAATGAATGCCACCTTGTAGATCAGGAACAGCGGTATCAGCTGGATTTGTTTGTTGTCCATGCAGCAAAGGTATTTGATCGAATGTTTTTGTCACTACGTTATACACCATAAGCTTACCGCATTTGGTACCAAAAATGACTTGGCTATCGCTCAACCATTGAGAACAAAATACCTTATTCATGTTACTCAAACTAATTGGATATTCCTTGAATAGTTCGGGCGTTATCATCTTACGAGAGGGATACTCCTGAACAATTTCTTGCGTATCTTCGGAATTCATTTTACTAGTACAAGTGTAATTGACAAAGTCGGAAGTTCTGAAATACTCTTCTGCGACCCTAGATTCTGCAATGATCAAAATTATAAAGCATTTTGCTATCATTCCCATGGTATTTAACTAAACTTTCAAATTCTAAATGACCATCAAATTCAGCTGCTCATCCTCACCATAACTCTCAAGAACTAAGTTTGATTTTATTAATTTCACATTTACCGAAAGCCTTCTCCGACGTGGCTGATGCGTTTAATCCTGAGTTTATTCCGATGTCAATAGGGTGCTGATTTTCGGACTCTGCACCTGTTTTGTTGTCCTCGTTTTCAGTGATCGGACGCAACTCGCTACTGACTTCTTTTAGGTCTCCTTCCCTGACTCCCGTCTCACTCTTTCTTTTCTTGTGTTTGCTGGGCCGCCCCCCAAATCGTTTGCAAATAATTCGGAAGAATTCCCTTGAAAATTTCGGCTTTTTGTCTCAACCCTAAACCCTCCCGCGAAGGGGGTGAATATATACACATTTTTGCAATGCTTGAGATAAATATTTAATCGCGCGGCTATTTATTTGCAAAACAAGTCTGTAATTGCGAGAAATAAGTGGACATCGATGTTCCAACTTCGCAAGCTATGGGGCATTCTATTGTCAATTGTACATACATACTAGTGTGGTCCTTATTTACGGTGTTTTTGAAATTTCCTTCGGACAAGGTGGAAAAAGTCTACAAATGAATTCAACAAAAAGTACCCAAGACTTGGAGTCCGTAAGTCAACTCAAAGTACTGCCTACGAGCAAAGCCTAAATCAAATGGGAAAATTAGCTGCCCTGTAGGCAGTACTTTGAGTTGACCTAATAGACCCCAAGTTTTGGGTACTTTTTGAATTTATTTGCAAACCTTTTCCACCTTGTCCGCAGAAAATTTCAAAAACACCGTAAATAAGGACCACCCTAATACATACATCATTTAAATCTGAATTCTTTTGTCTATTTTGCTAAAATATCATGTCGAAACTTGACAACGAAACATAACAATAACGTTTTCCTCAACTAGTAGCACCGAACCCACTAATTTCTCCGAATTACGATTTATTTGCCAATCAATAGCCTCGCGATGAAATGTTTACGGAAAGCATTGCAAAAACGATTCTATGTAGATTTTAGATGGCAAAATTCGTGCCTTGTTGAAATATCTAAGCGATTTCTTTTAAACTATTTTTAGACGATTCGGGCGGGCGGCCGTTCAAATATGCGTCCACACCGTACTGCACTATGTATCAGTGGTAGTGTTTGATTCTGACCAGCATGAAGTTGCCACCATAGTCTCTTGTCTCCTTCTATCCATCGTGGTTACGTAGACAAGGAAAGAGACAGAAGACTGTGGTGCCAACTTTATACTGGTCATAATCAATCTCGTCAAGTATACATACCTGTATCAAATGGTCTAAAATACAAATGGATCGGCATGCGATTATGAAGTAACATGTTTCACATACCTATACGTATAAAATAACCTTATGAATGATCTCAATTTTGCAATTATGTAGTCTGTGCTGGTCACTAATGGATTGTGTCTTTGCAAGAAAACTTTTTCGAAAGGTTTATCTGCGCATAAAGTAGTGCGTTGACTAAAGAATACTATCGCGCTCTACATATCTATCGATACGGCGTCGTGATCGAGGAGTGTTTGTCGCGACAGACAGAAAATTTGCAAATTTTGTGTTTTGGTACTACACAAGGTTTCGTTATTTTATTGTTAGATGATTTTTTTTTCGGTTAAAGATTATAATTAACCCGATAACGATACAACATCAATAATTTCAGATCGTATTATGATCCCAATTATCCTAATGATACAAAATTTCGAAGTTATTGGTTGGAACCATCTCGCGATACTAATACGAATACGACGCAGAAAGCAAACCAAAAAGTACTTTATATGACCGTGGTGGTCGCGGCAAAAGTAATTCGTCCACTCGACCGCGAGATAGCGATGTCATTCGGCATCCCGTTGGCGCGAATAGCCGAGCAAGGATGTCGTTTTCAAAAATTCCTGACCACTAGCTTTCGAATAGCTGTAACTCGCTGAAAAAAAAAATCGTAAAAATACAAAGCTCTGGATATCGGCTTTCGTACGTTTCGACGAGAATAAGATGAAATAAAATAAAATGAAAATGGTTAAAAGAAAATGAATGAACGGCAGAATTGAAGAATTCTGTAGAAATTATAACGAGAAACTACCACTTCCTGCGGCTAATAGCTTTGCTAGTTGATGATTCTCGCGAGTATATAAACGTATATTTCGTATGAGTCAGTCCTAATAATTCACCAAGTCCTGAGCACTGAGCGTTTGTCATTAAATTTGCGTTCCGTATAGTCACAAGGCAGTGCCAAAAACTAGTGATTGCTTACGTAAATCTGCTCACTTATTTAATATGCAATAATTATGAAATACTCCGCTTATAAAAGTTTACTGTCTGATAATATTTATTCATAATGTTAATTAAGTTAGTTACATGCACTCGAACAACACTAATTATTACTAAACCAAAAAAATGATAATGAATGTGGAGAATATAGGAGCTCCCTTATACTTAACATGTAACTCGGTACTGTGGAATGTCTTACAAGATATTGATTTGGTTTTATAACTTTACAAGTCGAGTGAACAAACATATCAGTGCGTAGAGGTACGCATTCGTTGGAAAATTTATCGTCAATTTTTATATATTTTTATATACATACATATTACAAATTAATACTATGCGTATCTCACCCGGTTATGGAACACTCCCAAAATGTTACGTATAATACATCAATCTCTATGACATTAAGAGGTAATTATATCGGGTCAAATCCCCATCACTCTCACACATATTTACACGTTTAAAGCATATATTCAATCTCTATGCTCGTATCATTGTCAGTGATGATTCGAGTGGAAGCAAGAAGGAGAAACAATCCATTTGCAGGATTGTTTCCTGCATGAATGACATAGATACATCGAATATATGGATCACAGAAATCGACACAGAAACTAAAGTCAGTCTAAAGTATAAAATTATAAAATAACGTAAAGTACTGGGCCTTCCCTATTTTGTGATATAAAATCACACGTCTCTCCAAATAGAAATATTATGAAAATTATTTTTCACTTTCTTTTGAATGATATATTCTAATGTTGCTGCATATCTTTGAACTTTGTATAAGAAATCTAGTGGCAATAATAGCTTTCAAGTGCTGAGATTAAAAAGAAACAAAAAAAGCAATGACTTAGTGGTATATTCGTGTTTAACTGCAGTAGCTATATAATGAAAAAATATATTAATACTTGATCTAATCTTATAAAATGTTAGTTACTACTTTATCACATATTGCCGTTTAATTATAAAAATTATCGATGAAACCGATTGGAAAAGTTCTATTTGAAACCTGCATGGGTTCCCACGCGTATATTTTCAATCGTGGAGATTCTTGTAATTCATGTAAAATATAATAATAGTGTACTTTTGTTTTACTGAACATTTCGATACCGTATCAAAAGTTGAGGGACCACAGATAACGCACTCGCTGACGCAAGTCTGTAAATCGAAGAAAGTTGAATGAACAGCGTTTTCTAATTAAGATATCTCCGATCATTGCCATAGTCCTGCATAATTTCCATACAAGTCGGTAGGAAGTGGACCACCGGCTGCAAATAGCTGAGTTCCGGATGCGTCATAGCAGTGCGTAAATACCGCGGGCATGTACCTCAGAGTTTGTAGATCATCTATGTAATCTTGATCAGGGAACTAATATGGATTTCAGAAAATTATTACAGATTAGATACCGGTTATAGTTTAGGAATACAAAGACCCAGCCGCATGATCTGCATGGATCTAACGAATACCAAATTCAGGATAGCTAACCTTATGACATTTTGATAATGCAATGCAATTTTTCTCTTGGTTTTGGTAAAAGTTTTGGTAAAAATTGGCAATGAATTACTTTTCACGTAGAAAACTTTTTTACTTGAAAAAAATCGGGTGCAGGAGGATCATTAATATTTCAAAACGATGCGTATTATTATACTTGCCACGTAACCCTTCGAAGTCCTTAGAGTCACTGCGCCGTTTGAGTTGATAGAAGATTCTAGATACTTTTGTGCTCTAACATCGTAGAACATCAGCATGCCGTATCCACCCCCGATCGTCAAAAGAGATCCTTGAAAACTAGCTGTCCTTATACCACAACTGCCATCCCTATTGGTATATGACATCGTTATTTTAGTGGTTTTCTAGTAATCGATTGACATTTCAGCGATAAAATAGAAAAAAAAAAATTACTGAAAAAAATTAGATTTTAATTTTTTTCACTATGTTCCACCGATTCGAAAAAAAAGAAAATATTCCCGAGTATAAAGGAGTACAAAACACGTCTTCGGTCAAAATTTGGTTATTGCATGTCTGAAGGATCATACACAAAAAAATTATTTCATTTTTATTTATTTTTTGAAAAATCGAGTTTTTACTGTAAAATCGGAAAAAAAATCCTTGTAGTGTATTTTATCCCTTAGTACTTGGAAAAAAATTACCCTTCATTAATATTTGTCTTTACTAATAAAATAATAATATTTAAAAACCGAAAATAACGTTTTTTTTCGATATCTCCGAAAATATTCGACAAAGACCTAAAATTTTGCATGAATTTTTCTCTGTTTAGTACCGAAAAAAAAATTCCTCGTACGTAGTTTTAAAATGCTTACCCGGCTATACCCTTATTGCTAAAACAGCTCGCAGGGAATTGGTATTTGAATATCAGACTCGAGGTGTTGGAAGATTCGAAGAGCATGAGCTTGATGGCTACGTAATATCTGCACTTCGATGATCAATGCTCATTGAACATGTACAATTTTGTACGACACTGAATTGATTGAGAAATCTAAACAATTTGAGATAGCTATGAGTTTCATGATCAAATCAATTACCAACCTGGAAGGTATTTTGTTGATTGTTTGTAATGTTCTAGCATCTAATAATAACGTGCCAGAACGACATCCAACTGCGTAAATTTTGTCATCTTGAACTGCCAAGCAAACGTTTTCTCGAGTGTATGGTAGCTTTCTTGATGTTTTCTGTTCAAACGTTTCGGCGGACCAAATGTGTATGAACCCATTCAGAGAAATAGCAGCTATTTCTTTGTAAGCCTTGTTCAAAGCCAGAGCCCGAACCTTCTCAGCTGATTGACATTGTTTCACGCATACAGGCTGAATGAATCTGTGCAAACAATTTCAAAAATTGAGTTACTAGCTAGCCGTTAAGTTTTTATATGAGCAATACCGCCAATTAAAGGTAAACGATCAGGTCCCAAAAATTTAATTTGGCTGCAATTTCGATATGTTGTCAGGTGTACTGAGATTTGAAACTCCGCAAAATTCCAGACCTTCAGATCACACTGTTCACGAGATACACGTTGATCAATTTTTGCATCGTCGCTTCCGTGGTGAAAAAAATTTCTATGAGAAACTATACGAAAACTTTTACGATGAACTACGAAACTTCTACGATTTTTGAGACAGTATTTTTTTTTTTTTTTCTAAAATAGCGGCCCATTTTACTTCACAATCAGCTACTTTTCAGCTCTGAACAAAATAATTTAGATAAAAAACACTTGGAAACAAAAATTTTTCTCGTAAAGATTAAGTAGCCGCATTGCCCAGGCTGATAATTGGTCATGTTTACCTACACTGTCCGAAATATGGCCACTTTTCCAATTTTTAGAGATGATTGAAAAATTTTTAATTTATTGAGGAGTGAAACCTTTTTTTTCTCTCATATCTCGGCACACCTGACAACATCTCAAAATTGCAGCCAAATTAAATTTTTGGGACCTAATCGTTTACCTATATAATTGGCGGAATTGCCCATGTGTATGTCTTATTCGCTGATACCATCGAATGACAATAAGAAAATAGTTTATCCAAAAATAAAAAAAATAAACAATAGTGATAATCATTTTACTTATGAGTTGGGATGTCCACTTGATCGTCCACAGAATCTGCCAAATTGCCATCGATATGCCATAGTGACATTTTGCTGTCTCTTGATCCAGAAACTAAGAATTCATCGTTCACCCAACACGTATCAAAGATTAAGTCACTGTGGCCACCTTCTCCCATAAAAACAGGATCTAAAGTAGGTAGTCTATATATTGCTATATCATTGCTGTTTCTTGCTCCCGTAGATAATAGTGTTCTGAATGTAAAGAAAGATCGATGATAAGTCTGCCCATTCACAAGAGAGGAAAGAAGACATGAGAAGTATGATCCTAAAGAATACTTGTTCGTTAATTTAGTAGCTGCTAAGGAGCATATATCCGCTCCAGTTGAAAGATATCGATAATCATGGGATTCAAATGTGTAGTTTTGATTAAACTGACCTTGAGGGATTTATTTGTACGGAATAAACGCTACGTTGTAGATCAGGGACAACGGCATCAGATGAATTTGTTCGTGGTCTATGCAGCAAAGATATTTGATCGAGTTTTTTTGTTACCACGTTGTATACCATAAGCTTATTGCATTTGGTACCGAAAACGATTTGGTTATCGCTCAACCATTGGGAACACAATATTTTATTCATATCATTAAAACTAACTGGATATTCCTTGAATAGGTCGCACGTTAACATGTTGCGAGCTCCGTACTCCTGAATAATTTTTTGCGCATCGTCGAAATTCATTTTCTTTTATTCAGCGCGAACTTATTCGACGGAGACGAGAAAAGTTCTTAAATACTGTTCCTCTTCCGTCACTGATTCCTCTTCTTCGTCGCTAGAATCGTTCAGTATACCAAAAATCTTCACGCTTTTCTGGTCTGCTAATTTTCTCCAGCCGCAACGACGCTTGTCTAACAAAAAACCAAACGATGGGTTTCACGTGGTCGATTTTACATTACAATTATAATTTGAGGTGATCGTGCGGGTGAATGCGAATGACGACTCACAAATTTTAAATACAAATTTCATTTGCAAAAATGTTTAATTTGAAGAAATATTTATAGTGATTAGAATGTTAGTGGTGAGAAGTCGAACTGCTCTCTAAGAAAGTGGGTGTAAGACTGCAGAGGCCTCGGTATGCAAGTAGGCAACATGCCGAAAAGTAATATTGGAAAAAGATTGAAAAGGTTTTGGAAAGAATGACAAAGAGGACAGGAAAACTGAACCTAGAAAAAACCCGATTTATGGTCGCCAGATTTTATATGGCCCTGCGACTCTGGTCGAAGGCTACGCGTAGCCTTCCAGGTACTGCAGGATAGGGAAAAACCCGACAAAAAGTTCGCAGGTAGAGGAATTATGAAAAATAGCGGAAATCCAAAAACAGAAAAATATTTATAATTTTGTATCTTTGTTCGTCAATATCTGTCAACATATCATGCAACATACACAGGGTGGGCCAAAAATGACCGGACCGATTTAAAATGTGAATAAAATCCGAACGCGTCGACCGATTTTCAGAAACTTTATTTTGCTCGAAACTAGAGAAATACCGAAGCCTTTCGTTTCGAGTTTTAAAATCCGAAAAATCTTCATTCTCTGCACTGAGATACACGATTTTGAAGAACGAGGTTTGAAAAAGTCACTGGAAGGATGAAAAAAATTAATATTAAAGAATGTTCAACTTAATTTGTATTCTAAATTGTGATTCGAAGTTTGATTCTGAATTTTAGCAGTTCTCCTAGATTCTATTCACATGAAATGAAACGTTTCTTGTAATATTAGGATCAGAACGCGTGTCTTGAGATGAAAATTCTGTTTCCAGCACATTATAGAGAAAGTCCACTACCAAAAAAGTAGGCTGTAAATGATGTCGAGAACTTAACCAAAATTAAAAAGCTGCGTCAAGTAAACGATCTGAATACTTCAGCCAACAGTTAATCAGAATTCAATCAGAAACGTGACTGACCACCAGGCAGATAAAACGAACATTTTCGAGATTTTTCTAGACAGCGTTACGACTGACTATTTTAATATTGGCGAATTACCTATAGAGCATCACATTTTCTTTTTTGTCAATCGCATTGATCATATGAATTATGAGAAAATTTTGAAAATAAATTAGTCTTAAAATCATAATTTTTTATGGAAATTAATTTGAACATTCTTTAATATTCATTTTTTTGATCCTCCAATATAACCCACGTAAATTAGTTCTTAGGCTATTACTATCGGTCGTTGAAAGAATACCAAAATTAGCTACTCATATTTGCCAGCCTTGTGATGTGGTCATTTTCCCTACCAGTAGGAGACTGCACGCTCTTCGGCCTGTGCTGCAGGACGGATGCACTGCAGATAATGCAGCCTGGCGGCAGCTGCAGCTATTTGACCGGGACATATCGGTAACTCGCTTACTGTGTTATATCGTCAAACCCGTATATTTCAAGTTTGGAAAAATATAGCATCCATTTAGCAGAATTAAATTATCAGCTTGAACTAAGAAATTGTTCAAAATCAAATTGCAGTCAAAATTCCGTTGCAACGTGCGCGAAATACGTTAACTTTGGACTGGAATTATTGAGACCATTTATCAAGAGAGTCTTGGGACAAACGGTGTTAGATATGCAGGAACTATCCCCAGAAACCTCAAATCAAAATTGCGTTCTTCGATCTTGGCCAGCTTTTTGCGAAAATTCTCTAGCGTAGAATGTTGCGATCAATGAGTGTTCCTTTTTGGACTATTCGCAGAGTTTTCGGAAGCTGTTTTCGGAGATATTTCTAATCTGAGATAAACCCTTCGACTACTGGTCAAAGATATTAACAAAACTCTGTATGTTGGTCATCTTGAATTCGATATATCAAAGTTTGATCGGTGTGAAAATAATCGTAACGCAACCCTATAACGAGTGGTACCGTAAGAGGAACAAAATTACCACAAAAGTGACTAAAGAAAACGGCAAAACGAATAAAAGGAGATGAATAAACGGCACGACTAACGAACTCTGGAACAAGTTATCAAAGAAACAACCTCGCTCTGCGACAGAGCTTCGCTACTGGTTGATCCTCGTGAGTATAAACGCGTGTTTCGAATTAAAAATAAATCCGTCCCACTCTAATCGTTGACAAGAATGTCAAGCGAAAGGTGATCATCGAGGATTCGGTTCGCGACGTTTGGAGTAAACAGTGTAGTTCCCCTGGCGTATAATACGTCCTATCGGTTGAAAACTACGAAACACGAAATCAGAGAGTGCGGAATTGAATATTCGTAGCTCACAAAGATGACGTATAAATATATCAATCTTTTCGACATCAGTTGTTGGATTTCGGGTCTAGCTCACGGGTCACACTCGATTGATTATGCATATATATTAGTAGACGAAAATATAACAGTTTTGTACACCAAGAAACAAATTATTATACACTGACCTTACACGTTACTGTCAATTCGCTGCGTGAATTTGCGAACTTGAGCCGTACTATGCTGGCCAACCACTAGGTGCCGATACGATCGTGAAACAGATTCTGTGACGTAACCGGTACTGCGTGTAGCGAGATGGATATATCATACGATTACCGAAGAACCGTGAAACGGAAGAAAAAGATACGTCACTACGCTATCCCCACTTTTCGGTCGATTCATTCTTATTTGACCCTCCGACCCGGCGCCAAACTTAAAACGAAGCAAACCGGACGCCCACGCAGGGGAAACCAGAAAGCTAATAATTTATTGAAGAATTTGAACTTCTCCAAACGATATACATATAATTTTATGACATAAAAGATTATCTTTTTAGGCACGATCGTTGAAAAACGGAGTGCCCTATACATTCGCCATCGCGAAAAACGTCGGATCGAACAAAAATTCTCAAACCATATTATAGGGAGCACGTTTTGATGACTG
Source organism: Macrophya alboannulata (assembly GCA_949628255.1). Lineage (NCBI taxonomy): Eukaryota > Metazoa > Arthropoda > Insecta > Hymenoptera > Tenthredinidae > Macrophya > Macrophya alboannulata. The sequence goes on from OX451209.1 coordinate 13,931,666, forward strand.
AAAGTCGTTTTCTCAACGAAAACTACGAGGCAGAAAATTTGGACGCCAAAACCTCACGAAGTGAAGTACCTTGTGTCAGGGATTCATCTGTCCTGAAGAGATTGGCTGAAGAAGGTTGTTCGCCTCATTCTAAAGGTTGTTTGTCAGATTGCTAAAATATTATTCATTGCCTAATTGTACACAGTTTCTAATTGTTTCTAATTCTTTTATTTGCTTCCTGGCATACAGAGTAACAGTTTCGGAATATTTTCGATAGAACCGTTACAGTCATATGTTGTTAACGCTGCCCCTACACAAACCCTTTGACGCCACGAAGGTCATTGACCTCGCGACAGGTGCCTCTAGCCTTCACAGGTTCCCCCTGACCTCTGTGCTCCGCGTAAGTACGGAGGTTCAGTGAAGCGTTTTCTCATTCAAGTGATTAAGTATTTGGTATCGCGGACATAATTATTTTCATAACGATTGAGAGAATGATAAAGTTATATGGGTATTCAATTGAATTATTGAAAGTATAGTGATTATACGAGCCGGACAATAATATCCATAATTGTGGTTCAATTTCTGACGAGAGATCAAATTTCTTCAATAACTAATTGTATTAGAAACCAATTTGGCTATTAATCACTTGACGCTGCGAAAAAAGAGATTTCCTGCCTACCCCGCGCCTCAAACCAAAAGCCCTGCAGCGAACGCGAAGTGTGTTGTATTAATTTGATAACACACATGCATCGTTCCGCACTCAGTTTACGCACACAATCTCCTGAATACTATACGCGGAAAAACCTGCCGCGATTGGTATCCACGATTCTATACGAATTTCGATAGGAGCAATAGCTAGGCATTTACACCAACACAAACACTCCTCTTCACGCACACCGTGGTAATGAAAACTCACCGTTTTCATATATTAGCTGATGGCTGTAGGGAAAGAACGGGTTAGTTAACAACGGCCTCTCTGCTTACACTAACGACAAATCCTCGCGTGAATCGGCAGATTAACCGAGGAATTTCATATCGTATGTGAAACTCACCACTCTGGATATCTGGATACACGGCTAGGTCTTCAGGAACGATGAATACGTATATCCAATATAATCCTTTGATGGGGATGAGAGCTAGAATGGGACACTACACTGCGAATATATTATATATGTATGAATATCATACGGTGCACAGATTTTAAAAACACTTCACTTCCACGGGGGAGGTCAGGGGGGGACGGCGGCAGCAACTCCAGATGAGAGGGTTGAATTTAGGGAAAACTTCACTCACTGCTTGAACTTTTATTTATTTAATTGGCTATGAGATCTAGAAGAATATTACACTGCATTGCGAATGTATTATATGCGTATGGATTCCACACGGTGGGCAGAATTTTAAAACACTGTATTTTCATTATGCATTCAGATGATATTAAATATTATAAAAGGCTTCGTTCTATTGCTTACTACTTATTTTATATTATGTTCCATACCGCGACAGCTCCTCACTGGCACTTTGCAGTACAATTAGAAAAAAGTCTACCGCTGGACTCTAATAAATAAAGTTTTTATTCCGATGATTTTACTATGATATGTTTACGAATCGAAATATAGATATATATTTTTATGACAATGGAATAGAAATTTTTACTAACGAATAAATAATAGAAAGGACGCTGAGCATCGTGGTGCGCGCACGGCTGCATGTAAACAAACTTGACCTTGACACGAATTTTTATTCTTCGGCGCTTCGACGAATTATTATTTCTCTGTTAATTTCGTGACTATTAAACCTATACATTCAATATACCAACCATTTTTTGAATGCAAAAATTTCGACTAAACTGAAAATTAATAATGCCGAAGCTGTAAATTATAGTGTTAGAGAGATTGACCGCACATTTACGTACTTAAGGGGGTATTTCGAATTTACCGTTCGAGTGCATGCGTCAACAATCTTGACTTAATAAAATCTTATTACCTGGCGATACAGCGAATTTGATGAATACTTTAAAATTTCACAATATTTTTTCACGATATCTCTGAACATTCTCTGCCATTCGATAGCGAGGAGGAAATCCTCTGACTACAATAAACTACAGAGAAAACTTTTACCGGGGTGTGAATTGTCACGCTCGACACCTCGCCGGCACAATATGGCCAAGTTAATCAAGTTATATGCGGATCTCACGAATATAATCTATACATTTACTAGCCGACTCTATTGACTTTAATCAACACCCGAATTAGTTGTACTTACGATAAATTCGAACACTAGCCGTATACACGCGTTGATAAATCGCCGCTCTAATTTAGATTCGCGTGAGGAGAGCAAACGCGAACCTGTTGCATCCCCCGTCCGAAGACAACTGACTGGCGCGCAGCGGAGGATCATGGGTGGTGTTACGCTGCCCCCACTGATAGATGGTAGCACGTCGCGATAACCTGTGCGTATTGTATGCATTTTTGTCGGGCAATGATTTGAGGTTAAGTATCAAGATACACAAACGAGGAAACGATTTTAGCGAGATGTGGAGGGGGCGTCGTTTTTACCGTTGCCATTATGAATGGCTTTGCAGATCTATGGTAAACAATAAATAAATTCCATATCATAAACTCGGGATCTCGAAAACGATCATATACGTATGATATTATAGGACAGGGTTATAGGGGCAGGACAATTCTACAGAGAAATATTTTTTTCAATCACTATTTTAGAATCTCCAATTGATAATCTGTAATAATAATTATTACAATTTATTATGTAGTTTGATTATCGCGCCTTATAAAATAGTCCGCTTCGAGACTCAATTCACCGTGGTCCGCGTAATATTTCCCATAATCACCCGCGTAACGCGGCCACCGGTTAGTTGCCATAGGCCAGGGGATGCAACAGGTTCGTGTTTGTTATCCCTTCGCGCGAATCTAATTTAGAGCGACGGTTTATCTATAATCAAGTATTCCGGATTATCGTGAGTTTAGCTAATTTGTGCGTTAATTGAAGACAGTGAAACGGCCGGTAAATATACGAGTATGTAGATTATATTCGCGGTGATCGCGATATTCGTCGCGGCTGCTTAGCCTTTGTGTCGGCAAGGGATATGGCAATGGTAAAAGCGAGGCCACCTCCACATCCCGCTAAAATCATTCCCTCGTTTGTTTATCTTGATACTTAACCTCAAATCATTGCCCGCCAAAAAATGCATACAATACGCACAGGTTATCGCGACGTGCTACCATCTATCAGTGGGGGCAGCGTAACACCACCCATGATCCTCCGCTGCACGCCAGTCAGTTGTCTTCGGACGGGGGATGCAACAGGTTCGCGTTTGCTCTCCTCACGCGAATCTAAATTAGAGCGGCGATTTATCAACGCGTGTATACGGCTAGTGTCTGAATTTATCGTAAGTACGACTAATTCTGGTGTTGAATAAAGTCAATAGAGTCGGCTAGTAAATGTATAGATTATATTCGTGAGGTCGGAATAAAACTTGGTTGTGTTGGCCATATTGTGCCGGCGAGGTGTCGAACGCGACAATTCACAGCCCGGTAAAAGTTTTCTCTGTAGTTTATTGTGGTCAGAGGATTTCCTCCTCGCTATCGAATGGCAGAGAATGTAATTGTTCAGAGATATCGTGAAAAAATATTGTCAAATTTAAAAATATTCATGAATTTCGCTGTATCGCCAGGTAATAAGATTTCATTTTAAAGTCAAGATTGTTGACGCATGCACTCGAACGGCAAATTCGAAATACCCCCTTGAGTATATAAATGTGCGGTGAATCTCTCTAACACTATTTACAGCTTCGGTATTATCAATTTTCATTTGAGTCGAAATTTTTTCATTCAAAAAATGGTTGTTATATTAAATGCATAGGTTTAATAGTCACGGAATTAACAGAGAAATAATAATTCGTCGAAGCGCCGATAAATAAAAATTCGTGTCAAGGTCAAGTTTGTTTACATGCAGCCGTGCGCGCACCACGATGCTCAGCGTCCTTTCTATTATTTATTCGTTAGTAAAAACTTCTATTTTATTGTCATAAAAATATATATATTTCAATTCGTAAACATATCGTAGTAGAATCATCGGAATAAAAACTTTATTTATAGTGAGATGGAGAGTGAAGAGGTAGACTTTTTTCTAATTGTACTGCACAGTGCCAGTGAGGAGCTGTCGTGGTATGGAATATAATATAAAATAAGTAGTAAGCGATAGAACGAAGCTTTTTATAATAATTAATATCATCTGAATGCATAATGGAAATACAGTGTTTTAAAATTCTGCCCACCGTGTGGAATCCATACGCATATAATACATTTGCAGTGCAGTGTAATATTTTTCTAGATCTCATAGCCAATTAAATAAATAAAAGTTCAAACAGTGAGTGAAGTTTTCCCTAAATTCAACCCTCTCATCTGGAGTTGCCGCCGCCGTCCTCCCTTGACCTCCCCCGTGAAAGTGAAGTGTTTTTAAAATCTGTGCACCGTATGATATTCATACATATTCAATATATTCGCAGTGTAGTGTCCCATTCTAGCTCTCATCCCCATCAAAGGATTATATTGGATATACGTATTCATCGTTCCCGAAGACCTAGCCGTGTATCCAGATATCCAGAGTGGTGAGTTTCACATACGATATAGAATTCCTCGGTTAATCTGCTGATTCACGCGAGGATTTGTCGTTAGTGTAAGCAGAGAGGCCGTTGTTAACTAACCCGTTCTTTCCCTACAGCCATCAGCTAATGTATGAAAACGGTGAGTTTTCATTACCACGGTGTGCGTGAAGAGGAGTGTTTGTGTGGTGTAAATGCCTAGCTATTGCTCTTATCGAAATTCGTATAAAATCGTGGATACCAATCGCGGCAGGTTTTTTCGCGTATAGTATTCAGGAGGTTGTGTGCGTAAACTGAGTGCGGAATGATGCATGTGTGTTATCAAATTAATACAACACACTTCGCGTTCGCTGCAGGGCTTTTGGTTTGAGGCGCGGGGTAGGCAGGATATCTCTTTTTTCGCAGCGTCAAGTGATTAATAGCCAAATTGGTTTCTAATACAATTAGTCATTGAAGAAATTTGATCTCGTCAGAAATTAAACCACAATTATAGATATTATTGTCCGGCTCGTATAATCACTGTACTTTCAATTGAATACCTATATAACTTTATCACTCTCACAATCGTTATGCAAATAATTATGCCCGCAATACCAAATACTTGATTACTTGAATGGGCAAAACGCTTCACTGAACCTCCGTACTTACGCGGGGCACAGTGGTCAGGGGGAACCTGTGCCCGTATAGGACGCCGTCCGCCACGCTATCGAACTCTTTGCTTCATGTACTCTATATACCTATACTATGACTTTCCCGTTTCCACGATCATAATCTTCTGACTTTATTTCGTTGAATCCGAAAATATGACCCCCATGAACTTCCAAACACATACCGTTATCACCAATTAGTAGGGATCTTCATGATATATTGCAGCGCACTCACAACCGTCCACAATTATTCTTAGAATTAGTTTATATCGACTTTGAAATCCGATGAAGTCGATAGGTATAATTATTTCCACCCGCGATAACGGGAAATACTCTTCATTGCGGATGATGACTTTATCATAAATATACTTATAAAAATGTCCATCAGGGTGTCCGTTATTTCCCAAATTGATTTTTTTCACTTGGGTATGGTCCAAATCATTAGTTTATACCCTGAAGACAATCTTGGAAAAAGAAAATTTCTGTTAAAGTATCATTGACCCCTGGCTGTATGACGATACGTTTCCCATCTGATTAACATGGGATTTTTGCACTTTTTAGACTTTCATTTTTTTTTCGCTTACCTCATCGAATATTGTCGATTCTACTACTATTCTGACCTATTCCGATGGAAAAATTTTTACATTGGTGAAAAAAAAAATTTCACAAGTTTTGAAGAGGTCAAAATTTATTTTTACTGTATTTTTCAATAATTTTCGAATATTTTTGAATTTATTGACTTTTCGATGCTTTTTATCTATTTGAAGGTTAAATTCATGTTTTTATACGTTCTCATTACTGTTTCATATAAATTTTGAATTGAAAAAATTTGTCATCTCAATTTAAAGGTTGTAGGTTTAAACATCAAAGTCTTGCAAGAGTTGACCTCACGTTTTTATTTTTTAATAATTCCCTGTTTGCCTACAATAATTATTGTATATAATTGGTATTTGTATACATCTCGAGAACGGTTCGAGGCATTGAAAAAAATAATATACGAAAAAATTGATGGCAAAAAGGGGGACTTTATGTGGGCTACATGAAATTTAAATTTATCAAGGCACGTCAAGGATAAGGTCAGCTTTGTTTTTTTACGATGGAAACCCATATTTTTCATTACGTAATTTTGTTCTACTTGCAAAATCAAACTACTTTCGTATAAAACATTGTTTTGTGAGTCATAAATTTTTTATGATATTCAGCTGAACAATTAGAGATCTTTGAACCTTTACGAACATTTCACCTCTGAACTATCAAGCTTGGAAAAAAATTGCAAGAGACAAAAAGTGCGTAATTTTATGCAAGATTGATAGTTTAGAGGTAAAATATTCCCAAAAATTTCTATTTATGTAGCTGAATATCATGAAAAATTGGTGTCTCACAAAAAAAAAAAAAAATGTTTCATACGAAAGTCGTTTGATTTTTCGAGTAGAACAAAATTACGTAATAAAAAATGAAGGATTCCATTTAAAAAAAAACCAAGTTGACCTTGATATCCGTGAGGTGCCTCAGAATCATTGAAATTTGACATGCGGCCCAGACAAAGTCCCCCTTCGTGCGATTAATTTTTCGTATAATTTGTTTCAATGCCTCGAACCGTTCTCGAGATATTCGCTTGTAATACTTTAAAAAACTCACCTTATATATTGTCTAAATGATACTCACATCTCGTTCGTATTTTGAGCTGGGATCTCGATATGCCGTTCTTCAAGGGCTTATTACATGCCACTCGGAAAATCATTGTTAAATTTCTCACTTAGCTGTTTTTTGGAATTATAGACAAAAATATTAATTCGAACGAAACTTTGACTGTTTTATAATCACTGTATGGTGTTCCACGTGCGTGCAGAAATAAACATCAATTCAGGTGGCTGGCAGCGTTCATGATTTGGAAATTTGAAAAAAAAAAAAAATACAAAATATATGGTCAATAAGCCAATATTTATATCATTTCCTTTAATTTCCATGACTGGGATAGGAGGTCGAGATAATGAGAGTCAGGAGTGATAAATAAAAAGGTATAAGGCTGCTATATTATCTTGCGAAGAAGAGCTTGAAATATATTTACAGGTCTCTGTGTGTCTGTATATATCTACATACATACATAATTAAATACATATTTGTGTGTGTATAAATATATATATATGTATATATATACATATATAATTATGAATCACATAATAATAAACTTATGGTGATATAGTTATGTCTAAACAGTTTTTTTTTTTTTGCTCAAATTGCACGGTGGTCTGAAACATAAATAATAATGTGAATTCTGTGAATTGTTGCGATCTCACACCAAACTCACTAAAAATTAAAGCTACCTAAATAATAACAGTATGTATAGCTATATACATAACAGATTCTCTACAACTTGGAATATCTAATTCGTTTCTATTCTAAGGACGAATCATTAAAATAAAATAACTAATTACAAACTTTGATGTAATTATGCAAATATGGCATAGGTATGTAAAACGACGCAACATGTGACAAGACTATGATCAGAATTACCATTTTGATGATATACTGATTTATCTTGATTACCATTTATACACGCACACACGTACACGCGCGCGCTCACCCTCTGCCAAGTCATGAATTATTTTCGAATATTTTCACCGAACGAATAATTCAATCATTAAATAGAAAACGAATAATAAAATTAATCGGCGAACTTGAAAAATTCCGTAAACATGAGTTTTAACTATTGTCATACTTTTAGTAATGGAACATTTTTGTTTGTTTTGCATTTTTTTTGTTTTTTTTTTTGTTGGAAGTAGTAGATAGAATTATAATACGTATCTTATAATGCTAAATCAAGTAATTTTCACTGGTACAGAACAAGCAGTGTTTGACAAGATTCGACAAAATTTTTGACATTCGAAATGGCACCCATGAATTATACGAACAATTAGGAAAAACCACATTTATACATTCACATGTTTCATACTCAACATTTGTTACCATTTTTTTTTTTTTTTTTCACACAATTTATTTTTTAATAATACCTAATGCATGTAGCCAAGTAATTTTTTACCTTTTGTTTTATAACTTTTTTTTTTTATACAAAGTGGCCTTTTTCGAGAATAGAAATGCAATGAAAATAGTTTCTCAGGTCTAGGATACAATTGCATTTTAAACTGACATCACAAATCTCACCACTTTGTACTTTTTATACGAATAAGATTTTTAAATAATCAACCACTCCCCTCAAATAACGATTAATTATTAATTACATGATTATTTTATTTATTTATTTTTTTTTTTTGTTTTTTTTTTCATAATCCTTGGCATAAGCATAATGATAATATTACAGGCTTACATAGTATGAGCTTATAAATAATAGCACAGACAGTCAATTGCGTATAATCCAATGTAACCAAAGACTCAGCAGAGCTCATACGGTCATATAGGCGAGGATCAATAGTTCAGTATTCTGTGTAAATTTTTTTTTGCACAATTACTATGCACAGTGAATCATAGAAAAGAACACTCACACCATAGAAATGTTATTTCAATCAAAAAAATGAAAACTAGTTTTGAGCATTTTGTTACTAGAGCCCCCATACTCTGCTTTTAGTAATACATTATGGGTTTTTAGTTATTCAGTTCTGCACTTCAGTTGGCAAAATTCATCCAAAAGCTTAACAACTCTGTAGGTAATTTACACAAATTCTTATAAGGGAAATAAAACAGCTGCTTGAATTGTCCCGAAAACAAACGAGTCAATTTTACAAAATGTAAAAATATTTATAGATTTTCAGATTGTATTCTTGTATTTGGCATAGTACCCATACTTATTGCTGAGAATTAATTAGTCGTTTTACAGGGTAATGGTGACGAAATATTGTTGAATATTTATAAAAATGAAAAATAAAAACCTTGACTCAATAACCTTGGTACAAAAGTGGCTAATATCTCAACAAAAAAATATTTTGACGTCAACTATTTGGGGCGTGTCTATACAAAAATTGCTGAAATCCTGAACGGAAACTTTATTTTCAGTATAAAACAAATCGTCAAATCAGAAACCGTGCTAACGAGAAAATGATCTCTTGCCGGAATGGACTAGGTAACTAATATGGATTACAGAAAACCAGTACAGAAACTAAGACCAGTCTATAGTGTGAAATTTTTCAAATAACACAAAGTACTGTAAATTCCCTGAAAGCATGAGTTGTAAAATCGTAAAAATGTAGGTACGGCTTGTTTATTCTATTCAGATTGTCTGAGCGTTAAATCACAAATAAATTCAGAACTATAAACATTCATTTGCATTTGTCAACTGGATTGTAAGAGCGTCGTGCCGTTGTTTCTCAAATGGTTTTAGTTTGAACAATCGCTATGACTCCGAATAAAATAGGCAAGCTCTACCGTGTACACACCAGTTCATTTATACATATCTTCAAATAGAACGATAATGCAAATTATATCTGTCTGTCTTTGAATTATTCTCTAATGTCACTGCATATGATTGTTGAACTTTGTATGAAAAAAAAACAATTAGTACTAATAGTTTTCAGTAAATTTCCACATGCGGTTCAATAGTACAATTGTATTTTTTCATAAGAGTTCATATATGTGGCCGTTGCAGAACTAGTGGGGGTATTAATTCCGAAAGTCCAAAATATCCAATTACCGATATTTCGAATATCAAAAGAACGTTAATTCAAAGTGGAGATAGAGAATATTTGACGAAAAATTTTAATAGACGAGGAAAAATTAAGTACACGAGAATGGAGAAATGAATTTTTTTGAAGAAAAATATCGAAAATGGTAAAAATCGCGACAGTCTAAATATCGAATTAGTGAAAAAATCGAATACTCAAAAATTTAGACCGTTGAAATTTTAGAATAGCAAATTAATCAGGAAAGGTTATTATTGGCGATTGATATGAAACAGGTTTGATTTTCTTTCCGTTCTTCATGTGTCGCATATCTGAAATAAAAATCTACGAAAATTATGAGACAGACTACCCGATTGTGTCCACGGTATTCAATGGTTATCCGGATTCCTCAATTGCCAGGAAGGAAAATTTCGAACAAGGAATTTTCGGTAAATCACAAATGATGCTTTGATTCAGCCACGACTAAAGAAAATATGATTATGAAGGAAGTAGGCTTGAAGCAATCGGAAATACTCAATTTTCGTTTGAGTTGAGATTAAGCTGCTGTATAAACTCTTCTTGAATACTTGCAGCTTGAAGGTTTTAAAATTTGATAAAATAATATAGATAATATCTTTACGCACATACGAGATATTCCACAGAACTTTTAATTTTTCGGATACCGTATAATACCGATGCGTTTAACATGTTAGCATATTGAACAAATGTTTTTTCAATAAAGTAGATGTTGAAGAAAACCGTACAATAATCCTAAGAATATTAGCAGCAATCATAATAGCAGATAAATTCTAACACATGTGTTTTTTTAGTGACTTTACTTGGCAACTCTAAAATTTTTCTTTCTTTTAATGCTTATAGCAAAAAAAGGTCTTCATTGGAACCTTACAAACATTTTTTTTAGATGAACTTCTATATGCCTAATTTTCAAAAACGTGAGCCCGAATATTAAAAAAATTAGTGAAATAAAATTAAAAAAAAAAAAAATCATGTTTTTAGCACATAACTCCTAAACTGTTCGTACGATTAGTCTCAAAACTTAATCCGATTTAAGTCTTGGATAGTCCTTTCGATTGCCGCAAGATTTATCAAAGTCGACCGATTAGTTTAAAAGATATTGCACGACAAACATTTCTTTTTTTTTGATAGACATTAAATATAACTCCTTAAAACCTAGAAATGTTGACATTTGACAACTAACTAATCTTATAATCTTCTTTAATGTATTATAAACACAACAGTATCAATTTATTTTAACGTATTTAACACATAGCGGGAAGTTTTAGGGTTGGCCCACAGGTCAACCGGTTTCCTGATTTTTTCATAGGTCAAAAGTTAAAAGTTCTGTGGAATATCTCATATACCTTCGATGATTTCAAAGCCTTGAATGGCTAGAAAAATGTGTGGATTATCGGACTGACAAATAATAATGTCAACTTGTACAAAAAATTGAGTATCCTTGATACAGAGCATGCATAGTATGAGCGAACGAGGTGAAATTCGAAACATTGGACATTCTGCTATATATTTTGAAATTTTTACCCCTACCCGTGCAAAATCTCAACTATTCAACTAAACTGGGGTTATGGAATAATTTTCAATCACTCACTCACTCACCCGGTTGTATGATCATAATTAGATAGTAATATGCAATGAAGTGTTGAGTTTTAAATAAGGAATAACTTAGTAGTATATTTTTGTTCTATAATAGCTGTATAATGAAAATTAATTAACAATTGCTAATCTTCTAAAATTTCAGTTGGTACTTTATTGGATATTACTGTCAAATTATGAAGAGGGTTGGAAAAGCCGATTCAAAAAGTACTGTTCTGAAATCTACATGGGTTTCTACGTGTTTATATTTTCGCTGGAGATTATTAGAACATGGAGCACTTTACGTAAACTGACCCTCACCAATGGGAAGAGGTGTTTCAATACACGTATAAAGCCCCATATAATAATTGTATATTCTCGTTTAACTAAACATTCCGATATTGTACCAAAAGTTGAGGTCCACATATAGTGCAGTCTGACATAAATATCTGTAAATTGTAAATAGGATAATTGTTTTATCTAAGAAAGTTGCATGAAAAGCTTTCTAATTAAGATAACTTGGCTCATTGCCATAGTCCTGCATAATTTCCATATAAGTTGGCAGGAAGTGGACCACCGGCTGTGAATAACCGAGTTCCAGATGCGTCGTAGCAGTGTGTATATATCGCCGGTGTGTATTTCACATTTTGGAAACCATCCACGTATTCTTCGTCAGGAAACTGATAAGGATTTCACAAAATTACTTCAGATTTGATATCATTAAATTATACGAATCCAGGAGAGCTGGCTTTACATAGTTGAATCAAATACCAAATTTCTGATAGTCTCATGACCTTTTGATAATGCAACTCAATTTTTTTCTTGATCAATTCCATATCGTTTTGGTAAAAGATCAAAAGTTTGACTTGACTCTTTACACAATAAGATTAATTTTGACATAATATACAACTTTTCTATTCAACAAAAACAGTTGGAGAATCATTAATATTTTAACGCCTCGTATTATACTCACCACGTAACCTTTCGAAGCCTTCAAAACCACGGTTCTATTTGAGTTGATAGAGGATTCTAAATACTTTTGTGCTCTAACATCGTAGAACATTAGCATTCCAAGTCCTGTCCCAATCGTCAAAACAGATCCTTGAAAACTAGCAGACCTTATACCACAACCGCTATACCTGTTGGCATATGACATCGTTATTTCAGTGATTTTCTAACAAACAATTGTTACATAAGTTTTTGAGCGATAGGAATATGAAACAGGCATTGAATTTAAGGACCAACCTAGACACAGCGCTATAATTCACTCCATATTGCAAAATTATTGTTAGAACAGGTCGCAGGGAATTGCGATTTGAATGTTAGGCACGAGATGTTGCAAAATTTGAAAAGCAGCTTGCCGGCTACGTAGCGTTTGCACTTAAGTGATCAATGCCCATTGATTATATACAATTTTGTATGTCCATGAATTGATTCAGTAGTCTAAAGAATTTGAAATAGCTATTAGTTTCATGATTCAATTAATGACTAACCTGGAGGGTATTTTTTTAATTGGTTGTAACGTTCTGGCGTCTAATAATAACGTGTAAGAACGACATCCAACTGCGTAAACTCCGTCATCTTGAACTGCCAAGCAAACATTTTCTTGGCAGGCTGGTAGTTTTCTTGATATTTTCTGTTTAAACGTTTCGGCAGACCAAATGTGTATGAAACTGTTCAGGGAAAGAGCAGCTATTTCTTTATAAGCTTTGTTAAAAGCCAAAGCTCGAACCTTCTGAGCTGATCGACATTCTTTAACACATACAGGCTGAATTAATCTGTGAAAACAATTTCAAAAATTGAATTAGCTGGCCATTTATTTTTTCACATATGTTTATGTAGTAAATGCTAAAACTGTTAACTATGTTTGACGATGAAAAAATAATGTATTAGAAGAAAGAAAAAAATAGGTGAATTTATTTTACCTATGGGTCGGGATGTCCGCTTTATCCGGGGCATCTGCCAAGTCGCTATCGATACGCCATAGCGACATTTTGGTGTCTCTCGATCCAGAAACTAAGAATTCATCGTCCAACCAACACATGTCAAATACCCAGTCTCTGTGACCACCTTCTCCAACGCAAACCGGATCTAAAGTAGGTAGTCTATATATTGCTATTTCGTTGCTGTTTCTTGCTCCCGTAGATAATAATGTTCTGAATGTAAATGAAGATCGATTACAAGTCTGCCCACTCACAAAAGACAAAAGAAATGGTTCACGGTTCACGTATATGCAAATGTATATGGCTAGCGATATTTATACATATGAATATTTATTCAGATATCCCCCATTCAATTTTGTATCCCATCTCTTTTTCATTTCTAGCCGCAGAAGGAATACCAGAACAATGTTTTTCCATATTTTATGAAATTAACTCAGAGAAGTCTGGCCATGTAGATGTGATTTTAATACTTTCTCTGCATTATGCTCAACAATTGAAATATTTCAAAATTTTATTTCCAGGAGACATTCCCAGTTACAGTATAAAGAAATAAATGATTTAATGCTGAAGCATGTGAAATATACAAGTGGTTGCGCATTGTTCATGTTGAGGGGATACACACACCTCAGAGAAGAAATACTCAAAAATTTAGTGATAGAAATGCATCTTGACTTACAATTATTGAAATATATAATGTATTCGAATTTTGGAAGTGAAACTTCATATCGCGTGGTAGGCGTGAAATGAATCTCGGATATAACGAAAATGTGACGGGTACATATATATGTATATATACAGGACAATCCTTGCCAATGACAAAAAAAGAATAAAAATATAGGGCGTTCCTTGCCAATGACAGAAAAATATTGTAAATATACCCAGGCCGAATTGAAATGAAATGCACTGTATGGAATTGTTGTTTGGCAATGTATAGGGCATTCCTTGCCAATGACAAAAACAAAAATTGTAAATATATCCGAATCGAATTAAAGTTTCACTTCCGCCACACGGAGTCGCGCTACCCATAATTTTTTTTTTCCTCAGCATACTGAGGAGTATGCATCCCTCCAAGGTGAAAGATATTTATACATATGGGTGTTAAATGTGTAGTCTCAAATAAACTGACCTTGAGGGATTTATTTGTACAGAATGAATGCCACATTGTTGATCAGGAATAGCGGCACCAGCTGGATTTGTTTGTCGTCCATGCAATGAAGGTATTTGATCAAGTTTTTGGGTCGCAACATCGTATACCATAAGCTTATTGCATTTGGTACCAAAAACGACTTGTCTATCGCTCAACCATTGGGAACAAAACACCTTATTCATATTATTTAAACTAACTGAATATTCCTTGAACAGGTCATGGGTTAAAATGTGACGAGAACCGTATTCCTGATTTATTTTTCTCACATCTTTTAAATTAGTTTCTCTAGCGCGAACGTAATCAACAAAATTAAAAGAAGTTCTCAAATACTGTTTTCCTTCCGTCACTGTTTCCTCTTCTTCGTCGCTAGATTCATAGCATACAAAATCTTCAGGCTTTTCTGGTTTGCGATTTTTTTCCAGCCGCAACGCTAATCTGAAATAATAAAAAAAATCAAACGATGGGTTTTAAGTAATAAATATTATTTTAAAATGATAAATAACAGATCTGATCTCAGAGATGTTGCTCTAAAAACAAAAAATTTCAAATAAAGTAGGTCAGGCAAAGATTTGGAAATCATAGTAAGACTTGAGTTTGTTGTTGTTTTTTTTTTATCTGTTTGTTTTGCGTTTTTTTTTTCTTTTTCGTTTTATTTTTGAGCCAAAAACCAGTTGCTTTTTAAACTCTCGTCAAATAACATGACGAAATTCTTTGGATGAAGTTCTTGTTTGTAATTGTTTATTTTATTGCAAAAACGTATCTTAAATTATCGAGAAACGAGGTTAAAGAGTAGTTCGTAATATACTCCAATCAGAGATCAGATTAAAGAGCCAATTAAAAGATTCCAATTCTTACTTTATCAAAGTTATAAATTACGAACCAAACGGGCTGTTTAAAAAGGGATGCAAAATATTTTTCATTCCGTATTTAAATATAACGGGTATTTATAGTTTGATAAAAAGTTTTTTAAAAATAAGTGTATTTAATTCTTATCTACCTTCGGGCTCTGCGTTCTTCTAAACGCGATCCAGTCGCACAAGGAGGATGTCGACCATAGACGGGCATTCTTTGTGTTTCAGCCATTATTATTAGTGTTATTTACTTTATAAAGAATAAATATAAATTATTTGGACTTTTAAATGATTCACAGATTCGTTAATAAGTCGTATATTATTATGTTAGTAGTTAAATAACGAATGATAACATCCATCAATGAACTTATTGAGCTTTTATTTTAAGGTACGATGTTGAACTGTCGTACCGAGTTATTGCATCCACTTTATTACGCTTCGCGTAAAAAAGACAAAAAAAAACTGTTTTATTTATAAATATATTAAACTCTGCCAAACGATCGTTGGTATTAAACCCGTGAAAACATAAGATAAGTTTGAAAAATACATGATAAACCAGTAGAATTCTTCACTGTATTAAACTAACCACCGCCATCTTGGGCAACCCAACCATACATACTGGGTGAGCAATAAATAACCATTCTTATTTTACCTTTTGTTTTCACTCTCGTACTCACTTTGATTTCAATCGTAATTAATGTATGATCATTGATGTGTACATACGAGTTATCGAAACGTTACCACCGATAATCTATACGAATAATTTTAAACGGGTGTGTGCTATAGGATTTGAATTTAGTTTTTCACGTTATTCCGTGTCCTTCAATTATTAGTTTTTAACATTTGTAAGTTTGATTCACGGATTCTCATTTAGAAATTAAAAAAACGTAGAAAATTTTAGGTATTTTCACGTCCCACGTATCCAAGATCCACTTTAAAGTTCATTCTTCTGGTTATTGTCTAGTTTTTTTATCACTCCAAATAACGGGTATTTGAATTGCCATGTTTTCGTACCCCACCTCTCAATACATTAGACTTCTGAACGAACATGGCTTCGTTTAAGAAAACTAATACAAAACTGTTCGCTAAAGCGGGTCCGGAATTAACACCCGATAATATTTATTGGAAAAAATTCACGGTAAGTCGTTTTCTCGCATATCTATCTCTCTGACTTAAACTAAAAATACAGATTTATCTGAATCGTTTTAACGTTGTGTATACCACGTGTACGGGATCTAACCTCAAAACGCCGATCTGACATGTCGACGATTTAAAAAATTATCATTTTCACTACCAAACCTTAAACTTTCTTCAGAATTTTCGAACCGAAAAACGAAAAAT
Source organism: Macrophya alboannulata (assembly GCA_949628255.1). Lineage (NCBI taxonomy): Eukaryota > Metazoa > Arthropoda > Insecta > Hymenoptera > Tenthredinidae > Macrophya > Macrophya alboannulata. Next base: position 13,948,416 of record OX451209.1, read on the forward strand.
TCTTTCCGTTTTTTTTTCACAGCCGCCAGTTTTGGTCAAAGAATTTGGTCCGATTGATTACATAGATTTTTCACCGATCGAACCTCATTACTTTGCCGTAACATCATCGGTCAGGGTACAAGTATATAATCCGATAACCAAACTTGTAACAACAAATTTAAGTCGATTTAGAGAACAGGCTTACGGAGGTTCTTTTCGCAGCGATGGAAAACTGCTGTGTGCTGGTGGCGAAGAAACAAACGTTAGATTATTCGACATAAACACAAAGAGCTTACTGCGTTTATTCAAAGGACACAATGCCGCAGTGCATAGAACATTCTTTACAAGCGATGGTATTCGAATCGCGTCATTTTCTGACGATAAGACTGTGGCACTATGGGATATACCCAGCGAAAAACAGCTAATAACATTCAATGAACATGATGATTACATCAGAGCCGGTGCAGTCAGTCCTGTTTCTCCTGATATATTCTTATCTGGTGGTTATGACAAAGTAGTTCATATGTACGACACTAGAACAAACAAGACAGTCTTCAAGGTCGAGCATGAGGCTCCGGTTGAAAGCTTGCTGTTTCTTCCTTCTGGTGGAATTTTCTTGTCCGCTGGTAAGATAGAATTGTTATTCAATTTACTGTAATCCATTTCTTTTTTTCTTTCAATTAGACGTTAAAAAAAAAAACGTGCATGTAGCGTAGTACGTACATTAGAAGTGGAACTTTTTTGTCATTGGCAAGAAATTGGAAGAATTGGCATCTCATTCGACTTTGATCTGTGTATATTTACAATTTTTTTTTTATTGGCAACGAATGCCCTATATATAAATTATGTGAAATTCTTGTAGTCTTGTGTATTAAAACTTAAGATTCAAAGTTTCACTTTAATAAAATACTTTAAAGGTGGCACTGAAATAAGGGTATGGGATGCGTTAGCTGGAGGGAGATTACTGGCCAAAGTATCTCAGCATCACAAAACAATAACATGTCTCAAACTGGCTTCAAATGGTCGAAGGATTGTTTCCGGTTCTTTGGATAGGCATGTTAAAATCTACGATGCAGGCACCTACAAGGTTGTTCACACCTTGGATTATCCCAATGCAATCCTCAGTGTTGGAATCAGTGTAAGTAACTGAGGGTTACCTATTTCACAGTTACACTGTAATACTGATTGACGAAGTGATGCTGATTCTTTATAAATATAAGCTTCTAGTCTTTTCAAAGTAATTCTTACCTTTTCAATCATTTTTACCATCACTGTTCTTCTTTCTATCAGGCTGATGATGAGACAGTAGTAGCTGGGATGGTTGATGGCTTACTATCGGTGAGGCGAAGGGACACAGAGGTGAAGGAGACCAAAATACAGAGGAAAAAAGTGTCTTACAGATACGCGGATTTGCATTCACGTGTTTCAAGCACAACGGATACTGTTGTACAGGAGGAAACTAAAGAAATAATGTCTAAACAGGATATTTTCTTGAGACAATTTCAGTATTCCAAAGCACTGGATAGCGTTCTATTGACTTTTGTTGTGAACAAAACACCACATGTTACAGTTGCCTTATTACAAGAACTTACAAGACGTCAAGGATTAAAACAGGCCTTGGCAGGACGAGACGGAAAGTCGCTGGCATCCATTCTTAGGTTTTTAATACGATATATCGGTAATATTCGGTTTGGAAGGGTCTTGCTACACGTTACCAGCGTTCTAATGGGTGAGCATCGTTCTTTTTCCCTGATAAATATGGAAAAATCTGTAAAAATTTCAGTTAATAATGAGAAAACAAAAAATTTTATCTGAATTACATGATCCCTCGCATAAAAATTTGAATTGTCTTTGCAACTTGATTCAGCATTTTGTCTTGTTGTTGTGATTGAATGTACAAGTAACTCGATTCAATTAAGAATTGGGTTTCGGATTTGATATCGTGAAGCATTTTTTATGTTTCAAATTGTTCGCTATGTTGCAGATGTTTATGAGGAAAGTTTAGACGAATTAACGGACGAGGCGCGTTTAATGTTCAACTTATTAGCCAAGAAGCTAAGAGAAGAGGTAGAATTAACGAAATCTTTTCTGGAACTGCAAGGAGCTTTACAAATGTTAGTAACTGGTGCTGAAATTGTATCCTCGGTACCTGTTAAGGAACCTCAATCTCTAGGACCATCGGACGCAGCTCAGAACAGCCACATTATTAGTCTTTCTATATAGGATAATTTCAATCACTCATTAAATGTACAGTTTTTAATAAAACCCAAACTACAATTTTACGATCTTATTCAATAGCCCTGTAAATCATATTTTGGAATTGTATCGTTACTTTCATAATTTTTGTTTAAGTTTTTTTTTTTTTTTTAACATAAAGCATTGAATCTCCAGCATTAAATGGTTTAAAATTTTTTATCCATCCAAACAAATTATGGAGAAAAAAAATGAGGCAAAACTGTGTTAAGAATATTGTGAATTTAATTTAGTATTATCATTATGATCTAATACAAATAACTTTCTATTATATTATCAGTAAAAAAATTCATTCTTTCTTGAGGTATTTCTGCCAAGCAGCAGATGAAGGTGGGTCAGGCATTACCCAGCCAATAGGAATAGGTGCACCCAGCCCGTCACAGCTGATATACTTGTCCCACGCGGCTCTTAAAAGAGACAAAGGGATTAATTAATAAATGAGTCATTATGAATCTCAGTTATAACTGATGATTTCGAGGAATTTTTGAAATATGAAATACCTAATGGTAACGAATGCATGTATATTTCTTTGAAACGAATCTACAGGTGGTAATTTTCGACCAAAGAGCACGTTCTCCCAATCGTCAAAATTGTTTCTTTTCTGTTTTTCGATTTTTTGCTCATTATCGGTCTTCAACATCAGCTTCAAGCCTTGCTCTTCAATAGAATACTCTCGATCCATTGCTGTCCATTGCTCAACCAATTTATCTGAAATTTATTTTTGAATAATTAGTCAATTGATTATATGCATATAAAGAAAGCATGAAGCTAGGAGGAAATAGAATAGGAGATAATAAATTAGTACACACGTGAATTTAGAAGTTTTTAAACAATATGAAAACCCAGCTTCGTTGAATAGATTTGAATAACTTTGAGAATGTAAGTAATACTGAAATTACCAATAATATTGCTAAACGCTTCATCAGCAGCCGTAGACAAATGTTCTCCCCTTGCTCTGGCAATGTTGACTTGAATTCGTCTTAAATTTTGCAACTCGTTCAACAGTGCTAAAAATTTTTTAGCATCGTTCCTCCTGCTCCTTACCTCGGCAAGTACCATATCAGCATCTTTTCGCATACTGACTTCCTGTTTCTCTTTTTCAATTAAATCTTGCTTGTCTTTTATCCAAGCATCTGCATTGGCGTGGAGTTTGATCCTTCTTTCTTCAGCAGCCAATTTTTCAGCCTTTTTCAAAACTCTTTGTTTCTTTTCGCGCAATCTTTTCTTCTTTCGCTTTTCTATACTAATTTTTACTTTACTTATAAACTGACCCTCTTCTAACTTTTCGAGAACTTCAAGTATCTCAACTCTTTTACTTTCAGTTGCAGCTATTTCCGCACGCCACTCCGTTTCCGATAAATCCCGATTTTCTTTAAGTTTTTTAAAAATTTCAGCTAACTCATTATTCAATTTGCAGACTGATATCAAAGCAGTACGAGTCTCTGAAATTCTCGACTCTTTATCTCCGTTACTTTTACCCTCTTTAAATAATTCCTGTTCATTTTCCTTCAAGAAATTTTCTATCTGCTGTTCGTCATGTTCTCGCATTTCAATAGCAGCAATGAAAGATGATTCCTCATCATCAACATTATTAAATAGTGGGTTAAAATTGTTATAGTCAATATTAGCTGAAGCTATATTTGCACTTTGGGGATGATAAAAATTTTTTTGCATCTGATAATTCGGATTTGAACAAATCTGGCCAATTTCTGGTCGATATTGCCCATCATAATTGTAAGGTGGTGGTGGTCTTTGTGAATAATCTTGATTTCCATACATCGTAAATTGAAGAAAAAAAATAATAATTTCTCAGTCCATAAGCGTGAATACAAAAAAGGAAAAAAAATTGATGTTAAATTCTTAAGAATTAATTGATTAGCATCTACAAAACCTAATAATACACTAGTTTATAAATTGTTCGGAATTATTATCTCTTAAATGCAACATGATATTTTTTTTTCGTGAATGTTATAGCTGTTATTTGAAACTGTGTTAACAAAGCTGTTGACTGTTTAACACGCGTTAAGGACTTCTCCTGATTGAGGAAGTTGCAATTCAGCATCTACAATCACTTTTTCTGCCTCAACATAAGCCTCCTCTTGTTTCATGTCTTGTTCACTTTCCAATATTTTCTTCAACTCGTCAAATGCCTTAACTAGACGACGCTGACAGTCTGGTACCATCATCAATGATTCCTGGAGGACCTCTTCTTGCTTTCTTATATCGTATTCATCTTTACCTACAAAAAACAAAAAAGAAGAAAAATATATGAAGAAAGTAGTTGCAGGTAGACAATCAGACTATGAATAATAAAAGCAGGAGGACCAGTAGCGTTAAATATTTTTATTCGAAACTAAGTTCGTTGAGATATCCTCACCCTGATCCTTTAATTTTTGAATTCTGTCACGCTGTTGGGCAGCTTCTTTTTCGTAAGTAACTTTTTCTTTCGCAAGCCGTTTTACTACTCCGGTTTTTATTTTCAAAGTACGAATTCGAGGATCTGACATTGTAGTTGGCGTCAGTTTAGATATACAAGCTCAATGCCTCGAAATTCGGGTTTGTAAATTTTCAAAAAGTTGTCCTTATAAGGCACGATGAATCGTAGGGATGCGAGTAGGAGTGTGACGAGGCGAGCGTTTTGAGGTTAAGTTTGACTAACTCAGTGGACTGACTCAGCTGACGTCGGGCGATTGTAGAACAATTGTATATCGCTAGCGAGACTTGAAAGATATCGACTACTAGGTTTCGACTAATCGACATTTGATGTTATCACTTAAAAATGGATTCTCCTGAAGAGATTGTTATTGTACGGTAAAGTAATCGAGGCGAATTATAAACTGGGTAAAGGTATCTCAGTTACATTTGGAGATACTTGAAGATGCGAAACTTACGATTTTTCATTACGGTAGTAGTTTACTGGGATAAAATGCGACTAAGAATTTTACGAATAACAACGTTACCTGACTCCCGGTGGTATCTATGTGCCGGCGTTACCTTCGATATATTTCATCACCGAACCACGCATCATGCCAACTTCAGACAGTTTTCAACTACTTCCGCAGTAAAAAAAATCACGACTGCGTCCGCATTGGATGGTGCAGCGTACGAAATAGAAGAAAGTATTGTACTATTGTCTGAGATTGATTTTCAAAGAAATGTAACGTAAAAATTAGCTGACACCACGATGCAGGAGGACTTTTTTCCGGCGGCTGAAAAAATACTTTATGACATCGAGAATGTATTGAAGAAGGATCCGAATCTGTGAGTGTTTGGGGTGCAGCAAGGGCGGGGTTTTTGAATATGCTTACCTATCAAATACACGTGAATATATCCATTCAAACATCATCCGTACGCGATGCCTCAACAATCGAGTTTCCAATTATTGATAATAATTCGTGGCGTAGTAAATTGCGTTTTATTTTTATTATCATGAATGTCTGTCTCGCAAGATACGGGCGAATCGCTGTATTACTTTGTAACATATCACAGATGCAATAATGTAACCAATTAATTGATCTTAAAAGCTCGGTAAGTTGATATAAAAAAAAAACTCTCCGTAAACGAAAAATAACCATGAAAAAAAAAAAAAAATTGATCTCTGACCTTACGTTCTATGGTAATTTTTCTAGACTAGCATACGAATTTAGCGAGTTACGAGATGATCTATGATCTATATCAATCATTTCAAAATATTTTTCATTTTCAAATTCCGAATTTAAACGTATCTAAAAATTTTTCGTTTTGTTATTAATCAAATTTCGTTGCTAAAAAGATTGATGAAAATCGTAATTCCCTTTCACCGAAAGTTAGTCCCGAAATCACATGTAACAATGTTAAAATTGAATTAACGATGAACGTTTTTTTTTTTTCTTCATTTTTAGGATTGGCTTCGAAATAATCCCCGCGTTGGACAATGAGAACAAGTCGCCGGTTCTACACGCGGAGAATTCGCTGGGCCTCGCTTCGTGGAGTGTGAAGCCGTTGTACCGTTACGCTTACAACCGTCTATTGGAGTTACGTCAGAATCGTAATAAAAGGGAGGATCCAAGTACCGTTTCAAGATGGCTACTCGGGGCTCTTTTGTTAAACCCAGACGTCACTACGTTTTGGAATATGCGGCGAGAGCTCGTGAGAAACGGTAGATTAGAGTCAAAGGGTGAACTGCATTTCGTCGCTGTCGTTCTCTACTACAAGGCTAAATGTTTCGAAGCATTTGCCTACAGACGTTGGCTCCTCCAATTCATACTAATGGGCGATACACTTGAGGCAACAAACGTCGAAACTATACTTCGAAACGAAGTAAACATAGCATCAATGTCGGCCGACAGATACGCGAACAATTATCACGCCTGGAATCACCGCGAATATATAGTGACAACGTTCAGGGCCTATTCGCCCGATAATTACAGAGAATTTTTGGTATCGGAATGGCAGAGTTCGGGGAAATGGTGTAGCCTCCATATTTCCGACTACAGCGGTTTTGCTTACCGACAATTTCTGCTTAAACGACTCATCCAGGTCGAGGACGAACCCGGACCTCAAACGAGACTGGAGACAAGGAGTAGGGAAATCATATCCGAGTTTATGAACGTCGAAATTGATGCTAGTTCTCCTGTTCTGAGCGCCCCTTGTCACGAGGTATTGAACAATTTGCACGCGACGTCCGGATCCAGGCAGCTACATCCGCATCGCGATGTTAATTACCTTTCAATTTTCACCGGACTTTCATACTGGACGGAAGAATGCTTGTTTAACGAGGAATTGCTCAATCTTTATCCGGGACACGAGGCCTTTTGGTATCACAGAAGATTCCTCTCCCATTTATTGGTTGTATTGACTAAATCATACGAGAGATATTCTGATTACAAAGCGGAACTAATCGACGAGAAGATACCGCGACGGTACGGCAGTGATGAGGACAAATCAAGGGACGGTAGTTTCCGCTCGACGACAACGAGCCTGTTGGAGATTGCCTACAGAAAACGAAATTTTAATATAATATCAAGAGCCAGGGAGGTAGGCGGTCACCAAAATATTATGGGTGAAAGGTTTGCTAAGTTTCTGTCCAGTCGAGGATTGGAATTGTGAATTTTTCCAAACGATCTACCGCAGAATAACGTCAAAACTCTGAATACTATGTCGAGATTAACGTATTTGGTGTTAGTTTTACGAGTTATGTAAGGCGTCCCGATTTCCACGACGAGATACTCGCTATTAGCAATCGTCAGCTATCAGCTTATTAAATGAAAATGACAATTTTTTTAAACCTTCGTCTAAAAACGTCGAATCTTATTACTGTATAGTCACAGTCTACTGCAGTTATACCAAAATGTATCTAGGCCAATATTAGTGGCCAAATATTTCGCGTGTTTTGTGCGACTTGGACTTAAACCAGTTCGCTAAACACGCGCACATATGTATACATAGGGGATAGTTATTAAAGTTGTATATTTTAAATAAAACAGTTCAAATTTATATATCACAACTAGATTTTATAGTCACTCAATTTCCCTGTCTCGATCTTTTATTCTTTCCCGATATGCCCGAGGTTCAGAATGTAAATTGGCGTTGATAAATTGGCAAGAAGACTGTTGCCTCTCGATTTAAACAAGCGGACTCTATTTTACCAAGTCATTTATTTATTTATTTGCGCAAGCCACGCCTACGAGTCACTGCGGCTGAATCGTGTTCAAGATATACAACTCTTTACTGTGTTTGTCCGCGAACATCATTCAGGAGTAGGTACTTGTGGTTTAACACTTCGGGTGAGCTGAGTTTAGAATCCTCGTTAAATTCCGAGATTTAAAATTTTGAGAAACTCTTCAAACGATCGTTAAATCAAATTCAAGTTTATCTTTCAATTCACATATTTCTACGCAAACACGTGCTCTCTTCATCGGCAGTGGTACCAACAAGGAATTCGCAAGAATTTCCTCGGCTTTTGCTCGATGTCCTTTTATTATAATATACTCGGTGCCTCGCCCACATAATTTTGTTCATCAAGCGAAAACCCTAAGTGCTGTGCATCCGTGTCTATATGCGGATAGGATATTCGTAATTTATCATCGATCCCGTCTGCTTGTTTATCCGCGTATACAGACTTTCAAAAGCGACGTGTCGCGGTACCAAAGTAGAGTTTTGACAATCTGATGGTGCCCTACTTCTTTCGATTCGTTATAACGTCACGGAACTAGGCGTATTGTCGTTAATTAATCATACCTCAAGATCGATACTACCCAGGAGGTTTTGGTGGATGCTACGTAGGAATTACGTCACTCTGAGGTTCAGCGCCAGAACAGTTTCTGCCTGTAGTATAAATGTATATACCTATGTTGATATATGCATAACATATAGACAAGGACCTTCGGGGTGTGTAGATCTATAGCCATCTTTCGTCGGACTACACTTCCACGCGATGACCACGACTCCTCTACCATCACATTACGTACTGGGCTGGTCGTCGATTAGTGTCGCGCGGTCTCCTCTTTGAGGTAGATGCGGCGCGAAAATAACTCGCAATCTTTAACCGTCTAACGTCGTTGGTCAATCTGCGTCTACCCGCGGAGTTTGTGTGCCATTCTCAACCTCGTAATAAATACCAATATTAAATTCCCCCACCCGGGTTACCGACTGGCTAGACGACAAGAAAAAAACGAAAAAATAAGCGAGCAAAGATCGGCAAAATGTTTAACGCTGTTGAAATATATTCGGGTGCGAGGAAGATCTTCGGAACGAAGAAGCTCTATCGCTCCTACGTTCTCGCGCATATACCTATATTCGCCTGGCACTCAACGATTGGGAAATATTTTCTCCTTCCTAGTTACAGTTACGGAATAGAGCAACAGGTGTATACGCAAAAATAGACATCGCCATCAAACCGCAGAGTAATAGGGTCCGTCTGTGTCTATGTGTGTTTGACAGTGCTTAAAATTAACGGAAAAGGTTACCAGGTGACGATCAGCGGACGCTTTTTTCCGTCCTTGAAAGAGCGTCGCAGCGCCCACGAGAATCCAATTCCAACAATAAGTTTCTTCCGTACGTCAGCTTGCGTCAAAGCTTTGCCGAAGAGGCGTGGGACCTACGCAAGCAAGACGTAGTATAGAAAGACGAAGATCTCCTCGTTATCAGTGCGTCACTATTCTCGATTTCACTTTACAGATCAAAGTGGAGTTTAAACACTGTTCCAATCCGTTCTTGATCACCTCTCAATTACTTCAACCTGACTACGACACCACGAGCCGTAATCGCATTATAACGTAATATCGGTACTTCATGTTATGCAGCGAGGTTCTTCGTCACGCGTGTTACGAGGAATTTCCCGAGGTGGTTCAGGATACCACAACATCCAGTGGTCAGTACACTGTTTCATTACCCGTGCCAACTGAGCGGTTGCCACTTCAGTGATAATCGCGTTTCATTTATACGGATTCCAAGAGTTATGACTTTGAAAATCTCGGAACCTCTGCCATTCGAAGCAGAACGTGCCGTGTGTCAGCTTGTTGATTAATTATTAAACGTTGATCAGCAGTAGCGCAAAGGTGAAGGAGAAAGAACAAAACTATTCAAGATGATGTCGCGTTGAGTGACTGCAGAAAAATTTAAAGTCATTCTTGATGAGCTATAATTATATAGCAAAACTTTAAACGATGTATTAAATAGTGAACTCGCTGCTCACTGCTGACATTGCCAAGAGATTACTATCAACGCGTCGTTTAAACAGCACGTGACCATTCTTCGGATATTTCTATTGGATGTTCGTAGTTAAGTATATACTAAATGTCTGTTGAAGCGTTGTAGGATAGTCGATAGTCGTTACAAAACAATTCTAGCCAACCTGATCATCGGTAGTTATTGTGCGGCAGTGGCGGGCTGGAGTGGTTGCATAAATTTTCAAGTTCAATAAAGTATTAATGAGTATAGATTCAAGGTATTCACTCGCCTCGAAGTTGGGTTCTAAAAATCACTACCCATCGAACGAGAAATAATAAAAAGAGTATCTAGATGAGACTTTGTAATTGACAAATCGAAAGAAAAAAAATAAATAAAAAATGGTTACACCAAAAGATGACGTCGAGGGAAGTCCGGTCAGTCTCCGACGTGTTCACAGTTTGCGTCTTCCGTCATTATCGTCATCAGAAAACAAAGGTAAAGAAAAAAAAAAAAAAAAAAACTAAATGAACAAACGAATAATTTTTCTATGACGTAAATTAATCGTTTTCTCACTCTGTTTTCGCATGTTCGCAAACTTTATTCTCACACTTAATTTATATAGCCTTTATCTTATTTTGATTACCAGCTCTCGCGTCAATCTCAACCTTTTAACGGGTGTCATCAGACAAATGATACGAAAAAATATAAAAAAGAAAAAAAAAAACGTAGTTACTGACATGCTTGTATAGGAATCGGAGGTTGACAAAAATATTCATTGATAACCGTGTGGCCGATCGCACGATACTTCGGTCAAAACAGCTATTATCGAGTGATGCCGGGAATGTAATGACTCTGTCTCATTTGCCCTCGTTCTAATTACAGCATCACGTTTTCGCTATACCTATAACTGGCTTTGACGTAAAAATGACGACGTTTCATGGTACGTCAAACGCTAAATCGAAGGGAGCCTTTCAGAATGGAAGCGCAAACAGGAAGTGACGATGTTAAACATTGTAGTTTGAAAGTTTTGACAGGTGCAGAAGTGTCTTATTCAAGAACGATATTTCTATATGCTTTTATTATCCGGTAAAAGTTTTTTTTTTTTTTTCCTTTTCTCTTCTGTACGGGATTTGAGTACCACGCGGCCCGGTTTGTGCGGATGTTAGATTTGTGATAAGCGTTTTGGCACATCCTATTGATTTGCATCTATTTTTAACGTCCCGCTGTCCACGGATTCGCGAGCTTACCTATATTATATACAACCAGACGATTTGAAAGGCTAACGATATTAGGCACGGTATACTAAGTTTTGATATAGGGACAAGACTAAATCTTGTTACTCGTTCAAATGCCTAGGATCAAGTCTGCACGAATCTAGAGCTTATTGTTAATTGATCGCGAAACGACTTTTTACCAACGATTAACAGAGAAGTTAACTAATCCCGACTATAAAATTTATGTAGTCGCGTAAATAATTCGCAAAGTTTATAGAAATTGAATCAGCTGCAGTATGATTTAAGAACACCACGCAGAAATATTTGGTACAGATAGAAACTGTGCAGAATCACGTCTACAGATCTTGAAATTTTCAATGTTACCTAGCCTTGAAAGCCGGTCACCAATTTTATTGATTCTTCTTGCAGTAAATAGATATACATATATACACGTTGTAGATGCTTTATATATCAGGTATACTCATCTCTATAGTCAGCGGGAAAATTTTGAATCTAGACTCTGTTCCGCGATCTATGATTCGAAATCTTCAAATATTCGCGCGTCATCGCGGGTCCGAGATTTTTAATTTTGCGAGAAAAAAAAAAACGAGGTGCCGCGAATTTCCGCGGAACTAAAACCATCACATTTCTTCGGGAAGTCCAAGGTGCGCGGCGGTATGCCAAAAGATGCGGAGACGCTCCGCGACATAGGTATATATTTAAGGTCTGCAGTCAGTGAGACAGAAGCTATGTAACGCTTGTCACGAGTTTCTCGACTTATTGAGCTTCTCAGCGACGAACTTTACTGTCTTCGTGAATTTTATCATTTTTCTTCGTTATCAGGAAACGGTCAGAATTTTTTTTTCCCTACGTAAAAGTCATAAGTACCCCTAATTCCATAGGATTCATCTCTCCGCCGCCTGTCTCTCGCACTGAGCCTGATATGGCTTTACGAATATTTCAAATTCAAGGTAACGTACCATTGCGAATTAAAATTTTGCCGCAGATTATTTGAATGGGACTGATATTGTTATATATGCTCCATAGACTTCCGCTTGGTTTGTTTGTTCGTTTCTTTGTTTGTTTGATTTTTACTTTTACCTAAAGTCCTAGAATTTATACATATAGCTATGTATACATACAGCGTGGTTATAAACACTTATGTATATCTATATCTATACATAGGCGACCCTATATGTAGCTACATGCTTCGACCATGTGTTCTCGCTTATGACGTAGCCTTCAGTCAGGGCCGTTAACCAATCTTTACCAGTTTTTGCACACGTTATACAAAAACGCCGTTATTCTCCAACGATTTTACATTATCTCAGTGTTGTGTACATAGTACAGCAACTTCCGTGACCACGCGATCAATTTTGGTACTATAAATCTCAGTCGTGTAGCAGGAAGTGTTCTAGATTGTCAAAAAAAGCTTTATTCTTTCTTCCAGAGAATTTTGTTCCCAAACTTCGCGAAAAGCTCTACGAAATTTTTTTTTTGACAAACTTAAAATAATTTCGATTATTTACTGTATACTAAACATTGAAATCTAGTCCCAAAAATAAATCTTTATAGAATTTATAGTCCGACAAATATCAGAGAACGGAAATATATATGAAAAATACTATAAAAATTCTCAAGTTTTCCGGGAAAATGAATTTTACCCTGGAAAACTGATGGGTTCCTTTGATTCAGAATTTTTCTTTGCATAGTTCTATTTTCCTGAGAAAAATTATTTCTCAACTTTATTTCTAAAGAAAAAGCTGGTTTAATCGTTAATATCCACCGGACTGAATCTCAGCTCGTTATTTCAGAGGGTGATATGGGCACGCAGTTAAGACGAGGAGGATCCCTGAGGATAACAAGAACCACAGAATGCGCCGGTACTTCATTGACCGTACCTCTCGATGCTGATGAAAGCACCAGCCGGCCCGCCAGGCCCACTAGACATTCTGCGCCTTCTACAGCTGCCCCTGCACCAGAGTTTCTGGCTCGCAGTCTCCTGCAACTTGGTTGTCCGGTCGTCTCCATACCTCAGTGAGTTTCATTCTCATTAGGAGAGATTTTGGACCGCGTAGTAAATTGGACCATCCGCAAGTTTGGTAATATTTTGCGGGAGCAATTCCTGGATTTTGACATTTGTATAAAAATAGGAATGTTCGGAACATTTCAAGTAACGATGATACCCATTTTCAGAATCCTCAGAATCCCGGAAATCGTTTCAAAAAATTACCAAACCTGAACGGTCCAACTTACACCATGTGTTCGAACATACCCCAACTTCCCTTCACGATTACATATACCTACAGCGTATAAATCGTAATCATTTGGCGTATTGCCCATTTGCACTCGAACCACCGTTGGTTATGTTTTTCTCTTCGCCACGAGGCCCGCTGTTATAATCGCAACTTTAAGGGGACACATACGACTAAGGATATAAATTCCTCATAACTTAGAGTCCAAATAGAAGTATACTGTTAGTCTAAAGTCAACAACTATGCTTGAATCGGACAGGTTAAACCTTTGCCTACAACTCAAATTAGTATCATTTATTAAGTGACATGAAAGCTAGTGACGCACTGTGAAAATTCGAATATTATACTGTGCGAAGGTTTCCTTAATAACCAGTCATCGGTTTGAGATAAAATTTGAACCACATTACAGCAGTATGAAGAGAGAGATTTACAATATATCAAGAACTGACTAATTCGCAGCTGATTGAAATATTTTTATGAAATATCAGTCATTTTCAGCGAGCAATTCATTATGTATCTCAGGAATCTTTTGACGCATCAAGTTTCTGGTCCCTCATTCTGAAGAGGGTATCGTACAGAATTTCCGGTTGAGAGCTGATCAAGATTGGTTAGCCGTTCCTAAGATATCGTGCACGGGAAGTTCAAGAACATGATTTATCTGAGACTACTTTTTTTTCATCACAAGACATGGATACAGCTTTAACCATATGTAATAAAATGAAAACCGATTTTTTGTTGTTGAGATTTTGAGATGCATATGTGTCCCCTTAAGGATTCTCTTAAATCTGTACCCTGAATTCTAAATTCTGATATATATCTGTACCCTGAATTCTGAATTCTCGTCGTGTGCAGCTGCTGTTTCCAAATCAGCATAATTCATCACCGAGTATTTATTGCTGGGTAAATGTTATTAGTCATACTGTATATGTTAAACCACATACATATTTACGCTTCCATCAGACAGTTCCGTAATATAAATGTCTTGTGGTAAAAGTTTGATGGATGTTGGGAATTTTTTCAACTCTTTCACTACTCGTGACTCTATATTTTTATGTATACATAGGTATACGTCTATACGCGATATTTGCCTTATTCGTATACGAATCATTGGCGAAGAGATTAATTCTCTGAATTGCAAAAATTTTCGGTGTAGGTATATTATACAGCCTGACGGTGCGCTGTTGGCTGAAACCCACGTAATCAGCGATATATGGGTTACAGTTTACATCAGATCCGGTTCAAATATTATTTTCTCGTGAACATTTTCTCTCTCCTTTGTATCTTGTACAAATTACAATAAGAATTATTGCCGGAGATGGTTAATAAAATACACGTACGAGTAGATAACACCGTACACCTTATCTTCGATTCTTTATTCACTGGAAACCCGTTCTTCGAGTACCACGTTTACTCGGAACAAATGACGCGTACCAATTAGCGGCTGTAGTTGTAATTTGTAACAAATAACAAAGTGCAAAAGCAATAAGTATTATATATGCTTTGTCACGCGCGTTCAATTTTCCCCGCGGTAAAAATTTTCCAGGTTTCAGCTGTTTGCGGCGATTCCCTAGATTCCTGGGGAATCCCATTGAATTTTCTGCAGTCCACAATCTTTCAATTCGCTGATATTCAGAACTCCGAGAGATTCTGGGTCGGTAGTGTGCCGGCGGTCGGTAGATAAACATTATTTTGTATGTACATACGTTGAGAGTGGTTCATATTGTACTACAATATACCATATCATATATAGAGTGGTCCAAGTTAAATGTGCTACATTGTTTTTGACGATATTTACCGAAACTGAGTACCGCAAGCTTCATGGTTCGATATAAAGGGATTGAGTATGTTCACCAGTGTGCTTCAATATGGAGTTTCAATTTTCTTTAGATTTTTATTTACTTCAGTATCCATATAGTGCAAGGCTATCGCTCGTCTAACAAAACAACAATTTTCCTTTCGCTATAATTGTACAGATGAGATCAAGGATTTTATCCAACAATCTCTCACCAGTTGTCTTCTTTAATACGACTGCGTCATGGGATATAATTGCTCGAAAGACGGAAGTGTTGATCGTGTTTTAGTTCTCTGCTACGGGCCTTAGTTTTCCGCGTAAAAGTTTGATTCCCAAAAATTACGTCGATTCACATAGTTTTATTATTTTTTTTTTCTTTTAAAACTGGACGCCTACTGGGTTAAAGACTCTATAACAGAAGTGGATAACTACGTGACCTCTCCAATACGATATACGATAGTTATTCGAGTAGTAGTAACACGTCATGCACCTACATACATATATACATACCTATATGTATAGGCAGTCATCAGAATTGTGGCGGGAAAAGATCGTACGTTATTTTTCATGAAACTAAAATAATAAATAAAGTTGACAAATAAATTTCATTACCTTACACGATTACAGGGAGGGACTTTTAACTCGTCGAGATTTATCTAAGTACTGAGTTTATTTTTAATTTTTTTTTTAATTTTTTTGTTTTTTATCAGCAACTTCAGGATTAAGGCAAAAAATTGAAACGTTATAGGTACAATTAAAGTCAGCTTGAATGAATCTATGGGAATTATTATAACGTGTGAATGTATGTGACATACACGTATTCAAATTCGTATATACATACACATATATACATATATATTTTATGTAATTGGTAAAATATATTTTGGCATAGGTATAGGCATCGCCATGTAGCTATAAGCTATATACTCGGTCAATAGGTGAGCTCAGGCGCGCAGACGCACCCGGATAAGCGAACGAACGTTAACTGTGTATGTTTCGTCTGTGAGGTGATGTGATGTGATGTGATGTGAAGCAGAAAGTGCATGAGTGCAGGGAGCTGCACGTTCGAAATACCGCATTGCCGTATATTATTGTATTTGTTTGTTTTTTTTTGTTTTGTTTTGTTCCTCTCCTTCTTATAATTCCCGTACAACAATAAGAGCAAATTGTTCCTCCACGTTCGCCATCGTCGTATATAATAAACTGTCGAATTTATTTTTAACCGATAAAAGTTTCACGTTGATCAAATCAGTTCGCCCTGTCGTAGTATATCCTTATTATCATCGTATCACGGATATCGAAGTGTTGTTTTTAACATATATGATAATTAAAATAAGAATTTAAATTCATAATATTTATTCGTGATCGTGAAACCTTACCGGAATTAAAATATTTAAACCCTTACGTAATTTAGTCTAAATACTCTTAATAACATATGGTAGATTCCCGAATTCGTCTTCCCCGTATAAAGCTCAATTATAATATTTCTTATTGTTAGCTTTTTTTATTTATATAATTCGTATTCGTATACAGTATTCGCCAAAGCAAAAATAATACGTCCGAAAATATTCGATCAGGTTTTTATTTATTTTTATAAATTTTCAACTTCAATTGAACGGAATTGTCTCTATTTTGTCGATGTATAGTCGATTTGTTGTGTCGTTTTAATTTAAAGCCTCGTCGTTAGGTAGGTACTTACATACATACCTACGCGCGTGTTACGGTTTGAATACCAGCAGTTCTTGTGTGCCAATGAAGTGAAAATCTCGATTTGAAGAATCGCATAAAAATAAAGAAAAAAACGATAAAAATTAAAAAAATAAATAAATAAATAATATACAGCATATATCTTATATCCAATTTTATTTTGGATTTATTTACTCGTTCGGCCGGAAACGCGAGACAGTGGCGCCCCTGTACTGGACGGCAAGCTACGACACTACTCGCCACAGGTGCAATTTGATATTGAATTTGATTTACATATTTAGAAGAAAAAAAAAATTCAAAAATTAAAATAAATTAGTGATAGATTATTTTTGGCTTGCTTGCGCCTAATTAATTATATTATTAAAAATTAAATAAAAAAAAAAAAAAACAGATATAGATAAAGCTGTGGCTGAAGTTTATACGTATAGGTATATTCTATAGGACACAACATCTGAACGTAGTTACAATCCCACGATTTACTTTTAATTTCTCATCGATTATTATAATTATACACTGATTGAATCAGCCTTATTATTATTTTTTTCTCTCTCTCTCTTTCTCTCTCTCTCGCTCTCACTCTCTCTTCAATTTCTTCCCTATATGTGTACATAATTAGATCCTAATGTAACAAGAGACAAATCGAATTATCGCTGCTTACGTATCATATAAATACCCTAACTAGTTCTTCAAAATTTCTCAATATTGATCGTTAGATAGGTCAAGTCAGCTGTTAAGCTGTAATTATATATTTTAGGAATAGAAAAAAGAAAAAAAATTTAACGCTGTTCTAAACTCGTAGCTTCATATCCGAAAACGTACGTTTTGAATTTCGTTGTATTTATTAGCTACTTCGGATGTTTGATAATAATTCATGAACTGAGAACTGCAGTGAATTATGTCAAAAAGAAAGTTCTTGGGGATTCTTACGTGATATAGAAGTAATTAAAAATTTGATTTAGTACTTATTCTGATTACTATATTTCTCAATTTTCCGCATTATGAAGTAAACGTGACGCGTGTTAAAGCTAGGTCAAGATTTGACCCAGTCTAATATTTTTAACTCGTTCATCATCCTTGACAAGTTTATAATCTTGTAAACGGGGTTCAATACATATTCGAATTAATTTGAATTCTTCATCTACCATCGAACACATTGATCCGTTCATTTATTACGTAATTTTTCGGCATGCTGCATCGACGTTGTTAAAAAAGTGCTGCCACACAGCGGCAGAAGTAAGAAGGAGGAAAAGTGACACAGTTATTCGGTATCGGTGATTTTTCCGATAAATTTTTTTTCTTTTTTTTTTTTTCATCATAAAATTCGACCGTGAAAAAGTTGAAACATCGCTAAGATATTCGAAATTTTAAGTTAAATTATCAGCTTTCGAAACTAAACTAAGCACTGTAATTGATGTTAAATTTTTACAAGTTTGAATAATATAATTGTTCGAAATTAATAGATGTGATGTTTCACAGCTTGAAATCCGTGAGAAAATAATCTAGTTTTCCTAAAACTGTACTGTAGATGCTTGAAAAGTCAAAAAACGATTTCAGTATCAACGTGAAAACTGTTACTAAATTTTAAATCAAGTTCTAATTAGTACCTATACGCATGTGTGTAGTTCTTAAATATGAGAAATGTTTTAGAAACAAATAATTGTCTCCGATGTACCGCGCTCAGGTTTAATTATATAGAAAAAATGAACTGCAGATATATGAATAGGAAGTTCGAGAATTTGATGAAGATTTTCGCGGTACTATTTTATTGCCAATCTTTCAATCCGCGAACGTGTCCGTGATTGGCTGTTCTCATGAGAATATAACACTCGTGATGTCTACGATCTACGACCACAAGACTCGACGAATAATTACCAAATTTCATGCAAAAAGATGTCTACCAATTGGCGCTCGGATATACCCTCGGGCAAGGATACATTTCGAAGGTATACAGACGTTTTGATTTTTTTTTGATTTTTTTTATATTATTATACCTTTGCTTGGAACGATTCGATCTCTTATTGTCAGTCATTCGTATGTCTGTGTTGGACAGGTTTCTTTTTTCCTTTGTCGCATGCACGTAATTCGCAGATATAGTTTAATTATTGAACTTTAATAAGATTTCGATCCTGCAGATAGGTAAGTATCACTGCTGCTGGAGCATGTCATTTGGAGAGCTTCTGTTTCTCGAATTGCGCAGGATTTACACGCGTAACCCTGTACGGACATCTATGTAGGAATATTTGTACCTGCAACTTTCGAAAATACAATCAGAACAATGATTTAGTCAGATATTCAGGGTTGCAAGCGCTCCTAAAAGTTCTGGATGTCCTGGAAATATCATAAAATTTGGGGATTCTTGAAACTGTATTAATTAAAAATCCCGGAATTTGAGCACTTTCAGCCCTGAAAACTTTTCAAATTTGTTATGAGCTATATGGAGTCGTAAAAAGCCATTTCTTACTCCACATCGTATTCATATATTTTCTTTTTCTACTTATGGACAGAAATTTCCGAGAAAATTATATTTTGGAAAATTGGCCTTTCAGTTCTGTAAAAGACATTGAAAAGTATCGAATTTGCGGGCTTAAATTTTGCCCGACACTCCGGATGAGTGAATATTTCTTCTGTACGAGAATAAATTGTATTTTGCGAGAAAAAGAAGTTTCATTACTGCAAATACTATCTCTCAGCAGATTATCATTCAAAATAAAGTTTTCTGGTGAACAAACATTTTCATTTTGCCAAATGCAATCGATTAGTGATAATCGAAGGTCTGCTTCACACTAATAAATGTTTTAGTAGGTATACACAAAACTGAATCACTTTTCTGATTGTTGGGAACAATTTTTGGAACAAATTTTTGTAAATTGAAAAGAGAAAACAAAGTGGGACGAATGAGTTTTCTTAAATGTTACCTGAAATTTGTGTTTTCTTTTTGTTTTTAAAAATAGAAAAGTGGTCATTTAGTGCCACGGAAATATTTTTGATTATTCATGGTTTGATCAAACTTGCAAGAATTGCTTCCGTTGAATTAATAATACACCTCGAATACATCCATTACTGCATCTTTAATAACGGAATTAATAATTAAAGAGTTCTCCAAATCTCTCTGTCAATTATATTTTGCTCAATTTCACCATACACAGAATACACAAATTTCGTATAATGATGATCAATGTATTGAAAAAGAACAAATGGCAGTAAAAAATGTGTATTTTATACTTAACTTATAATAATTTCTCATTCAAACTGAGCTAGTTTTCGGTCGAACATATACTGATTCCACGTTTTCAAAAACTGAACAAATACTTCGATACTCGTTTTTAATTATGTAACCAAAGACCGCTTCCAAAAGTTGTCTCCTCATTAATTTATCTCAATTATTATAAAAACTGTTTATACCGTTTAACCGGGGCTTAATATTTACGAAATCATTTATGATGATCATTTATGAAGATAGAAACGAGACCGGTTGGTATGTATACCATTTCCTAAATTCATTGACATTTCGTTTATTTCTAACTGGATCATCGCAATGAGTAACTATAATGCGGAGTCATTCATTCAAATCGTAAAGTTCAAAAGTTCAAAACGTATTTCAATGCACTCTAACTTTCAGCCTGGTATACGAATCCAATAAATCTATGCAGGGGATATTCAGAATATAAAATTTTCTAGAAAATACCGGAAATAGTGGTTTAAGCTTCACAAACCCGTGCGGAAAAAAATAGTATTAAACTCTCTCGTACATTTTGGTGGATTTTATCTCAAATTAAACAGTCTAATAGTATTTTTCCGCTATTACATTTTTTTATTCCCAAAAAGAACGTCTCTGTAACGTCTCTAACGACAAGGGGTAAGACATATGTTTGTACAATATATTTTGGTCAGTTTTTATCGTATGTGTTGTTTCGTATAAAATAATCGACCAATTTGTGCATGCGTAGATCTACTCTCGAAGCATATCTATGGTATTTTATAGGAAAAATTATCAGCATGGAATGTCGAGGGAACCTCTGATTAGCTAATTAATTAATCAGCATTTTAACGGCACAGAGTACGTGGTCGTATCAAACGAGCCCGAGGATTTCAACTAGAGTTGATTGTGGTCAATGTCAAAGAGAATTGTTTCATTTTCACAATTCAACGCGCAAAAGTTTTTTTTTTTACATGTTTCTTGGTGTATCTCGTTCGGGTTTTCAGCCGATTTTTCGACAGAGAATGAATCGAATTGAATCATTGAATTTAAGACAGCAGCTCATAGAAGAAGGACGTCACAATTATTGACCATGGAAATCACCTGCGTTAGATACTCGATAGTTGAATAAAAGTCAAAAGGGCAGTCGCAAGCTTGTTGAATTAATTTGATAACGATTTGAACGGTGTAAGTGTATTGGATTTGGTCAAAAAATCGAAATATTAATCACTCAAGAGTATCGTATTTTATTTTCTCTTCGTGAATAACTATTTCCATATCAAAATTCTTAACAATTATTTGACCATGGCTGTTTTGGTTGACGAACTCACGTCCTTCGTTGTTTCAAAGTATTTAGCTAAAGTGGTAATTCCAGAGACCGACTTAGTGCTTTCAGTTCTCCGACTCAATTGGTCCGTCTCCGCTACCATATTTCTTTTTACTGTTATATATACCTACTGATCTCATATGTACATACACACGTGGGCTAACAATTTATTATTCTCGTTAATGTTGCTGCAGGCCACGGTTATCTTTCCACAAAATAAATTGTTTAAATTTGATCCGTATGCCCTTTGATCACAAAAAAATTGCACAACGAAATACACCGTTTGACGTCCAATAATAGATAAAAAAAATCATATAACTGTTACTATTCACGATGAATGGTGCATCACAAATCCGCAAACACTGGAGGAATTTTTTTTTTAATTTTATGATCGAGATATTGGGATATCGTTGAAATGATCTGCTTTCAAAGTTTTAGTGATTTGAATAGTTTTTTTTTTTCTTCTTCTGTGTATTAAATCATACGAGTTTCATGCGTCGTCCGACCATGCCGAATAAAACTGATACGACGACGCGACGTCTTTCTTCAAATACCAAAAATTCATCGATATTTCAGGCCTCGTGGAGGAGTGGGGTCGGAGCATCTGCCCAGCAGTGACAGCGATGATTCTTTGGCAACCCATAGCCATCATGCCTATAGTCACGGACAAGTTGACGGACTTGGGCTTCCAAAAGTCCACGTATCGGGACCCTCGAATTCCATGGATGCATCAAATCTGAATGGGTAAGTTTCATTGAATTTATTAACAAAGGTTACGTAAAATTTCATGCGATTCGATGTAAAGATCGCATATAATTCTTGTATGAATTAGGAGCTGGTAGAGCCTCGGCTTTGCGGTTCAACGTATTCTTCCAAATTTTCATATACCGTCTTCATTTACCTTTAAAATAAAAAGACATAAATATAATACAAAATTTTCAGTCGAACTAAAAATTTGAGTGAAATTTTTTTACTGTTTTTGGTTATTGTAGCTCCGGTTTCGTTGAACCCCTTGATTGAAATACGACTGTGTTTTGTTTTCCCCGATACATGAAGCGATAACGACTTGTGATATAAAGTATAAAACTATATCCATATACCTATATACTCTTCATATTGGCCGACAAGCTGTGCAAACAGACATAACATTCATATTCACATACATGAATAATATATATGGGGCATTCCACGTCAACTCGACCTGGTTTTTACCCTTGACCTCTCGGATTGGGCCCGCGATTTTTTGTATGATTGTTCTCACTTTGAAAGGCACTCAGTTTTTATTTCAGATTTTTTCAAATCGATTTGAATTTTCTACAATTTTTGAAAACGACCATATTGATCGACTCATTTTAAAAATCTGAAAAAATTCTGAAAAATCGTGTGTTAGATACCAAAATTTTGAAGCTTATAGCCGGAGTGGGGACATTTTTCCTTCTTATTGTTTTCAAGCCTTTTCCGAAAAAAAACGATTAAAAAATTAGAAGCGGGAGTTATTTTACTATAGATGGTCGCTGAAACATTTTCATATGTTACACGGGATTCTTGAAAATTTTTCCAGATTTTTCCCAAGAGATTTTTTCGGAAAAATTAAAAAAAAAAAAAAATTTGCGGAAAATCTGAAAAAATTTTCAAAAATCCTGTGTAACATATAAAAATGTTTCAGCGATCATCCATAGTAAAATAACTCCCGTTTCTAATTTTTTATGGTTTTTTTGTTGGAAAAAGCTTGAAAACGGTAAGAAGGAAAAATCTCCCCACTCCGGCTCTAAGCTTAAAAATTTTGATACCTGACACACGATTTTTCAGAATTTTTTCAGATTTTTATATTGTGTCGATCAATATGGTCGATTTCAAAAATTGTACAAAATTCAAATCGATTTGAAAAAATCTGAAAAAAAAACTGAGTGCCTTTCAAAGTGAGAACAATCATATAAAAAATCGTGGGCCCAATCCGAGAGGGCAAGGGTCAAATCCAGGTCGAGTTGACGTGGAATGCCCCATATATATATTACGTGATATTATTAAATTAATTTTAAGACAACGTATGTCAAACGATACACGTATATGTAGGTAATTTTTTTTTTTTTTTTTTTTTTTTATTGGGCTATTTTAGGCCATGATTATCAGAACATTAAAGTCCATCGTGTAATATACTTGAGCAAATAAATTTTTTGCGATATTCTTATCAATATTGGAACAAGGTTACATATACATCTGTTGAATAATGTAACGCATATCGTTGATGCCCACATTTGATAACAGTTATTTTTCACCCAGAAACAGTATATGAAATTATGAGAGGTGTGTCTCAGCACAAAGTGTGCTTCATCCTTGACGATATATCTTCTGGTAAAAAGTTCTATCGATTAATTTCGCAAAATCAAGGACAATTTATTCCGATGGCTTTACAATGGTTAAAAGAACCGGGGTTCGAGGGGGTCCGATTTTCACTTTTCACAAGGTTCTATAGCCCACCGCAAATTTTCTATTTATATATTTTTTTTTTAGATGTAGCATATTATGTATACATGTTACAGGCATTTCTGCATATTTTTACACGAGATAAGGCCGGTGATATAATGTCAAAAACAACAAACTGCCTTGATAACAATACGTATATATATATAGACGAATATCTATATCAGCTATCCTCCTCCTTGACTGACGATGAGCCAGCTGCCTGTAGATAATGAATTCGCAGTCATTTGCTAGTTCAGTGTGGCGTAGCTGTTTATTGTATAAAGGTTCGACCTCAGGGCAACGGTCCAGAAAAAAAAAAAAAAATACATCCCCGGTGACGTTTACAGTTTTCTAATTTTTTTTTTTTTTCAATTTTTTTTTTGTATCTTGATTTATTCGAACTAGTGAGACGATTTTTTTTTTTTGGTTATTCACGGGATATTCGTTTAACGTATTAGAATGTTTCGCCAAAAAAAAAGTCAGTAATTTTCCGCCATTATTATTATCGTCGATGATCATTTCTGCGCCGATTATCCTAATGCTCGTCAAAATTTCATGTCTATAAAAAAAAAAAAAATTCTATTTTATCCTCAGCGGTTATAAGTTAAAATGTTTTCGTTTACGATTTTGTTCGCACAAATATTATATGACAATATTTTCTTGGAGTAAAAAAATTGATTGATCAATTAATTTTTTTTTCCTTTTTTTTTTCTCTGCGGGGATATCCGTAGCGATCCCGTTTCGCGTAAACCCTCGATGTACGTATGGTGTTTTATGAAAAGTTTGTGAATTTTAAAAAGAAAATAATACCCATTGAAAATAGTGACGAATCAAAGGAAAAGAGAAAATGTCACGATTTTAAAAACGATAAAATTCAATTTAAAAAACGTATAAAAAAATCATTCGGTATGATGGAATGGCTCCGAATGGAGGGCGTCGGGGCAATATACCCCGAAGACGCCCTCCGTCGCCTTTCACTGCAGATAGCGTCGCCGCGTTTTCTACAGCGCAAAACCCGCAAATCATGGTGAGTTTTTTTTTCCCTCATATATCTAGCTTTTATTAACTCGTGTCCAATTAGCAACGAATTTCACTCGATTATTTCCCATTGACTCGTTTCATACCTTTTACTCTTTTATCATTATCGATTTCGAATAGATATTATCATTTATTCTTGGCCTTTGAAATTGGCGATCTTTGGTCTATGATAATAATGCATTAAAATTGTACCCCCAATGACAAAAAAATTAATTAAAAACGCAGGTGATCGTAATCGTATCGTACGATATATTTCGTATCATCAATTTTAGTCACTCATTTGTTATTGATTGATCTGATAATAATTTCCTGGGATAAAAAAATCGATCGAACGATATCTGCAGCGATACGGAAATTTCTGATAAAATCCCTGCAACGTCTGTATATATCGCTATAAATTTTCGGATCTCACTGAATGGTTATATATTTAACGATATCGCGTGGCTAATGGAAGCAGATCGTAAGTGCCAACATACGACCATTTGGCATTTATAAAATCAAAAGGTCGTACAATTTTTTGTCCGCGAATTACCTAAAAATATGTTCAAGATCGTTGACATTGAAAATTGGTCAGTTAAAAGCAGAACGTCGTATGTCCCGTACGATTTTTTGGACCAAAGCGAAAAAAGAAAAATCATCATGGAAGTTAATTCCAGAAGGTCGTATCCGCCTCGAAATCTTAGGAAGAAAAATAATAAATGCAGAAAAAAAACTTGAAATCAGAAGGTCGTATATTCGGTGCATTATACGTCCGTTCAGCATCAATTCTTCTCATTTTTATAATGAAAACGTAAAGGCATAAGGTCGTAATATATGCCAACATGCGACCTTCTGCCTTTACGTTTAAAAATTTTTGATCTTCAATTGTTTTTGCGTTTTCGTCATTTTCATTATAGCGATTGGTGAGATAAAAAAAAATTATAGGACCTCGCGTGGTACAAAATCGAGTTCTGGGCGCTTACGACCTTATGCCATTAGCCACGCGATATTTATATTGTTGAAGAAGACGATTTATTGTTATTATGTTTAAGTTAAACTTAGAACAGTGTCTAAATAGTAAATAGTCACACTTGTTGGTAAACGGGGAATATAAATAGTATCGTCTGGGGTACCTACCTTAATTTAGATCTAACATTGACATTTGGGCACGTTCCGCATTCCCAGACAATAGTTATAAGTTATCATAGGTATATCATCATTTACGTATAAAACTATTTTAGGTATAATATGTTGACGATCGATATCACTGGTCTGCAAACTAACAATTTTTTTTCTGCTTATTATTTTCGTGCATGATGATATTATATTTGAAAAAATATTCAAGTAGTGTAAATGCAAAAACGAAATACGAAAAATTCTAAATTTTGAATAATATACAAAAAATCATATCACAAAGTCTACATGTGATAGCAAAAAATGGAAAGATGATATTTTTTTTGAAGGAGGATTTTATTGCAGACCTGTGTATTACGCGCTTTATAGGAAGTGAAGTTCTTTCATCCTTCTTATTTTTTTTTGAAAATGAAAAAAAAATAATAATAATTTCGCAATCGAAAAGAATTGGAAGGAAATCAATTATTAGATTTTCATATGCGGTACTCGAGTTTGAAAAAATATTATAGCGTTAAATGTAAGGGCTAGGGTTGAAGTCTTGAATTTTAAAAGTTCCAAACGGTCAAAATTATAAATTCATTTGAGACGATTTCGAATTTTTAGAAACGTTAAAGTGAAGAATATTAAAATTTTGAAAGATCGAAATGCTGCAGACAGTTGGAAACTCCAAAAGTCCAAGAATCGGAAAATTCAATGGTGGGGTATAGGTTTCGGAGTTTTCGCCCTTCGGATATTCAGCTTTCAGAATTATGAACCACCGGTCTTGTTCGATTTAAAGTTTTCAAAATCGACTATACCTACAGACTTTCGGGAAAATACTCTTTCCAAAAACTGCGAGTCCGTGATATTAAATTTCGAAATTTTCGATCGTGCCGAATTTTAAAAATTGCGAACTTTAACTCGGCCCCTAAAATCGACAGAAATTTTCATTGAAATCCGTAAGATTCGTGAAATGTTCTGTATACCAATCCACGTTAAATATCCGCGAGTTCATTCGATGAATCTCATATAATTCCATGATATCCGCTAATAACTTTTAAATCCGATATAATGTGGAGAATTTCAGGAAGTGGTTATTTCGGTTATAAATTAAATTTCGGATATATAATTAGTATAAATTATAAAAATAAATATAAAAAAGTATTAACGAAAGTATCAAGCGACGAAGTATATCAGAGTAGGTATACAAATTGATATGTACCTAAAAGTATATTTAATTTTCTTCAAAATTTTATGCAGAAATTTTTGTTTTTCCTTCCGTAAGTCTTATTCAATTTACTCGTTTATCGATTTACGCGCTTATCGCACGTCTAAAATTCATTATGACTAAGAATGATGAATTACTCATTTAATATTAAACATTAAGGGCACGGGGATGGGCATTCAGATGATTTGATCGATACCGCAAAATAAATTCTATAATGGAATGAATTGAAGCTTCTGAATAAGAAAAAAAAAAGCTGCTCAAATCTCTCCAATTAATTATGTCCAAAAATAAGCCAAAAAAGTTTGAATATAGAGAACCCAAATATATTGGAAATATCGAGGCATCGAAAATGCTCCTTACGTGTCACGAATTTAAAGTTCTTTAGTACGAAATTTTCTAGCTCGTAATTATTGTGAATATTATATAATAATTGTTTTTTTTTTCTTCTTCGAATCAATTCACGTTTTCTTCTAAAAAAAATTGGACATTTTTGTATGTACAGTCTTGAGGAATTGATGCCCGGGTCTACTATATCGTCTATATGATGATATCGCGAGGGAAAAAAGAATAAAAAAAAGCTACCCATCTTGCGGACGAACAAATCAATATACAAGGAGCGCGACAAGCTCCTCAGTCTGAAGGCGATGCGAAAATTTGCTTCTATATTGAACGGCACAAGTATTTTTATATACCTACCCATTATATATACATAGATATAGGTAGACGAAGAATATCTTTATGGCATAAAAACGCTTAGTAAAGTCCGTATAAATCTTGTCATATGTATACTTTTATCTCGACTTTTATAAACCATAGATAGTATTATCTATTCATCTGGTCAGAAAAATCACCGATATTTAAAAAAGTTTTACGATCATTTCATCATTAAACATTTTTCGTTCTTTTTTTTCTGATCATTCTTGAACCGAAATCAACAGATGAGTAACTAAAGTATATAAATAATTTTCTTCTGGGTATTGATCTCAATCGATTTAAGAATGCGTTCGATTTTTGGCACCACTACTCATCGTACCAAGGTTAGTGAGTAATAGCAATTATACGGGAAAGAAAGTTGCGGAAATTTTCTATTTAAAAACAGTTTAATATTCTTCCTTGCAATTTTACATATATTATATTATATAATGGAAAAAAAAGAAGTATGTATGAACCGCCGCGGAGGTATAATATGCCTGTAGATGTAAGTGAAATCGATAAAAGGTGAACTGCAGAAGTTATTCCCAATAAATTTTTATTGTGACTGGAATATTAAATATTAATTCGTCCACAAAGATTCATTGTGAATAGCCTCGGCCGTATCTTAGTCCGAACTGTTCACCACACAACGGATATAGTCGATATCAGATACTATAGCAACCCCAAAAACATTCATTTTAACGTTCGATATATTGATAATGGGGAACTTAAATTTATGTATGTGATGAATTATAGCCTGCAGTTCTATTTATATATGAAAAATTCTTTGTCAAGTGACCCAGCTGAGTTCTTCGATGTCTCCGAAAATTCTAAAATAATTTTAATATGTTGCCTGACGTGAGAAAAAATTTTGTAAATTATTTCAGACTCTTTGGTTGCTCAAATTCAAATACACTTTCCTCTGATTTACTTGATGAACTCGAGCTCAGGGAAAAAAAAGGTCCGTACAAAAATTTCTTGTTTTTTCCTCAGCTTTTCGTTCGAACTATTTTCGATTTTTTCCCGGCACATTTGAACGCATTTGAACACATTTAATCGAAATGCGTGTTTTCACTGATTCAGACAGTTTTTTTTTTTTTTTTCATTAGAAAAAATCAGAAAAATCCATACGTAGAATTGGATTTTGTTACAGTTTTTTTTTGAGTGGAGACTCCAGATGTCTACGAGGAAAAAAAATCATTAAAATTCGCAAAATATAGCGCAATAATTTTTTTTTTCTCGTAGACATCTGAAGTCTCCACTCGAAAAAAAAAAATAAAAAAATCCCAGTTTACATGTGGGTTATGCTCATATTTTTTGTATGAGCTGAGGAAAAAACAAGGAATTTTTATACGGAACTTTTTTTTCCCTGCGCTCAATTTATCACGTTAAGTAAAGGAAAGTGTATTTGAAATTCAGCAACCAAAAAATCTGAAATATATAATTCACAAAATTTTTTTTCACGTCAGTTAATACACTCAAATTGTTTCAGAAGTTTTGGAGACATCGAAAATCTCAGGTGGCTGACTTGACAAAGAATCCTCCATATGTATAGGTTCATCTTCAAGTATAATTGTAGACTGATAAAAACCCGCCATATGCTTCGCGTCGAAACTGTACTGGTCACACTCATTTCGCGGATATAAGTAATCATCAATGATCCCGGAAACAGCGAGTAATAAATTTTATCAAAATTCCTGATTCTCTTCTCGTTAATTTCAATGACGTGTCATGCTTTCTAGATTCCAATACATTCCGTGTGATTTTGATGGAGTTATCGATACTGCGACTCCGCAGCTTTTCGATAAAATTAAAAACTTTAACTCCATTTTTATTTCTGATTTACAAATATACGTATAAATCAATTACGATTTGACATGAGTTGTACAGGGTTTGAAGTACGTCGTGTAGGAAAATACCGGGGATTAATTTCCACTTATGTATTTTCAATAAATACAGATAAGACGGAGCTGGTATTTATTTTCACGTTTACCTTTATGTTTACTCAATAAGGTTATCGTCGTTAGTTTCCTTTTTTTCTATTTTTTTTTTCCATGTTACTTCAGTTTTTTACAGCAGTGTAAAAAAAAAGAGACACTCCGGTGGTCAAATTGACGGGAAGTAGCTAACGTATACACAAATCATTATCTTCACTAACGAGGCTGAGCTGAGCCATACATAGAATTCTAATTGTCGAGTAGGTATATGTATCTCTAGCATAGGGTATGATGTTGCTATATCTAGGTATAATAATATCCGGCGTATATTTTATCCTCCATATTACTTGATATATGGATATTTTTTCTCGTCGTACAACCAAATTTCTTGCAAAAAATTAATTTCAAACAATATCAGAAGACATGAGACTTCCGGTCCCGCATAAAAAAAAAAAAAAAAAAGGCAATTATCGTAACCGGAAATATTGATATCGCATAAAATATGGTTGCGTATGTAATCACGTGTATACGTAGAACAAATGATTGATTAGATAATTTTCTTTTGGCTCCATTTGAAACAACATACCTTATTGTTATACTTACATGGCGCAAAAAGTGCAAATTTCTATACTTATAATATTGTCTTTTGTACGTTATGCAGGGCAAAGCTATATTATATACGGTACACTTATATTTCTTTCAATGTACTCGGCGCGAGACTCTACCGAGTCTCTTGATCTATACACACGTACAAATGTCATCGATTTCCGAACTAGGGCGTCCGGAGTGGTTTTGCAGACGAATCAGGTAGAACTAATTTTGTAGGGCTTCAAAAGCGAAGGCCCCGTAGTACGTATACATAGATCGGGGTTAATCTTTTCATTTTTATTTACATATTAGCTCTGACCTCTGCACAGTTTATGTTGGCATCAATAGTTGACCTACAGCTGTTATAGCTGTGCAGGTGCATCGATGATTGGGTATTGGCACGATTTTTTTTTCTATTTTTACTTTACTTTTCCTTTTCTTTTTTTTTTTTTTACAAGATATACATTTTTATCGGTAAGCTAATAGTCGCCCTGAAAACAAAACTTCCATAATAATAGATAATATACACTTTGAGAATTCAAAATTACTGAAAATGAACACATTTTGGAGACAAGATTAAATTGTTCAAATTACATAGAAAAAAGGAAACAGTTTATTTTTTTTTTTTTTTTTTTCAGCTCGTAATAAGATGCTTAGAAAACGAAATTATAAATTTATATCGGCCCTTAATTTATCGATGGTTAAAATTGAGCAGAGGACGTTTTTTCGATTTTGTTATAACACCATAAGGGTTTCACTGGCAAAAAGTTTGTTGTACGAAAAATACTTCTGAATAATAATCGTAAAGCCTGTTGCCGGTGGAAGTGTAGCGCAGTTTCGATTCCGAAATGAAAGTAAAAAACAAAAAAAAAACTAAAATTTTCCGGACAGAACGAAAATAGTTTTCCACTGCGATCCCTGCAGCAAGACTTGCAAGCGGCAGCAGAGGCATAGAATACTTCGAATACGTTGCTATGCTGTATTGATTTACTTATTCCACGTGTATAACGTGTATATAGGTGTGTATGTATATACCAATATATACCCATATTTATGTACATAAAATAATTTGCTTTGCCCACGTTCCTCACTATCAAACCCTCAAGAGTACGTAGATATAATGCTTAGCTATCGTTCATCCAGGAAATTTCTTATTATATTATTCTAACCGCCCCAGACAACCTTGATTATAACACAGCTGAGTTCGTTGTCCGTTGTTCAACCAGATCTTAAACCTCTACGAATAAAATGATCAAAATATTTTAACAGAAATTTTATTCAAACAGAAAAGCTCGTCGAGGTTGGTTCGATGTTATATTTCCATGCCACCGACAATGATTAATATTATAACAAATATTGGATGATAAATTATTACTCGTATTAATTATCACACGTGAAACACAAATTTGTAATCAAATATTGGTAAAAAAAATTTTTTTTTTTTCATTTCTCGTCAGGAATTCGAAAAAAATAGACTCTGTTGAAATGAGCTTTACCCTTTGCATGAAAAGCAACTTTTTTTGTCTTTGACTATATCACATTTATTGCCACAAACCTGTCGACAAATTTGTACGATTTTTTATCATTTTTTTTTATGCTTCAAAAAGCTCGTTTCAAGACGGATGTTCCTCAATTTTGTTCATTCATTCAATATATTTGGAGACATTAACAAATTGCAATGTTGAGATCTGGGAAATTTGTAAATATTTGAATATTCATATCTAGAGAATCTATGCAAGAGAAAAATTTGGAAAAAATACTTATTACTCATCATGACTCATGAATCCAGAAAAAATTTAACGACCAGATTCGAAAGTCAAAGTGCAGGCTGAATTGACATGGCATAATTCCGCATACGTTTTATCGGATTACACCTTTCTAATTGCTGTATAAATTTAAATGTAGATTTTTTATTCAACATTCTATTGACTTAACTTTTCCACGGCTAATTTGCTTGCATTTTGGAATATAATTCGAAATTATTTGAGATTTGACGGGCTTTGCTTTACGTAGTTTTGCACAGTCTACCAAAGATAAAGGTAGTTCGCATCGTTCATCAAAACTTTTTGAAATTTTGGAGGGACCATTCTAAAATGATGTTACTTCAAAGCAAACCAATACAGTTCTACGGTTTTCATCACCTAACAGACATTTTTTTTCTCACCATTTACAAGAAAAATGGCTTTGAATCTGAAAAGGTTTGTATCTAAAAACAAAATTCATCGAATATCATCGATTCGAGTTGAAGTAACATCAATGTAGAATATTCCATCCAAATTTGAAAAAGTTTTCTACGATCGATGCGACTTCGACCCTACGAAAACGAGTTTATCTCCAATGCAATCAATCCATGCAAGCGGTAAAGTTCATAAAATTTGAATATGTATCCCTTTCAGAGAAATCCTCTTGATTTACTTCGTTCAAAGTTGTTACACTAAACACCCCCGTTACTGCAACTGCATGGCATGGCATGGCATAACTATGAAGGTTCACGTGACCAATGTGTACCAATAATTGCCATACAGCGGGCGTTGGTACTTCTATAAATACTAAGGGTATACTCCATCCGTGCTAAGCGGTTCTAATTCTCAAACGCCCATTCAAATCTATTAACCTCAATTCTGAGCTATCCCTTCCGACAAACCCGTCAGATGAACGTCGGCTGTACGAACGACAGGAGGCTAAATATACCGGGTGCCCGGTGTCTCGAATAAGACGACAGGAAATGCGCGGAGAGTCCAGAGAAATGGGAGCAGACCAGCGAACCCTTTTTCTATTTTCAATTTTAAGTTTTTATCTTGTTATACCATCCACTGCATCGCGCTCGTTCATTCCCATCATCTTCTCTACTTCGATCATTCTTCTGTTCGAATTTTCGCTGGAATTTTCGCAAAAAATTTAAATTATTTCGAAAATTTTCAACCTTTATCGGCTCTCAATTAAAAAATATGTTAATACACTCGAATTATATTTCAAAATTTGAGTTTCATTTATTATTAACGAAATGTACGTATACGGTAATTAGAAGACAATTATATCGCTATAACGTGTCATTTCGGGGTCTGGAAAATGGGTGAACATATACGTGTGCCCGATATAGCGAAATGATTACAGAACACGACAGATTGACAGTAGGATAGGAGGAAGTAAGTGCAAAGCCAATTTTACTGTGACGCGAATCCCTGCAGTGTGACAGAACTGGCTTCTTTTGAGACTTGTTATCTGTCGGCTTACGATTAGACGTATCGCATATCTCTCTGCAGGTGTTATCGAAAAGTTATATATAGGTATACTTAAATCGATAGAAAATAAATCGAAATCTTCGTGACGTCGTACCAAGAGGAAGAAAAATTTTTTTTTCTTGATTATCAAATCAAAAAACTTATTTTATTATGTTAAAATAAATAACTAACAAACAGGTTAATATTTTTGCCTATATATATGAGGGATTCTTTGTCAACTGAGCCACTTGAGATTTTCGATGTCTGGAAAAATTTTGAAATAATTTGAGTGTATTAACTGACGTGAAAAAAAATTTTCTGTATTACATATTTCAAATTTTTTGGTTGCTGAATTTCAAATACACTTTCCTCTACTTGACTTGATAAATCGACCTCAGTGAAAAAAAAGTTCCGTATAAAAATTTCTTGTTTTTTCCTCAACTTTTCGTTCAAATTATTTCCGATTTTTTCCCGGGACATTTGAACGCATTTGAACACATTTAATCGAAATAGAACATCGAAATGTGTGTTTTCACCAATTCGGACAGCTTTCTTTTAATTAGAAAAAATATCAGAAGAATCCAAACGTACAATGGGATTTTGTTAGATTTTTTTTGGAGCGGAGACTCGAGATGTCTAAGAGAAAAAAAATCATTAAAACTCGAACAATGTAGCGCAATGATTATTTTTCTCGTAGATATCTGGAGTCTCCACTCGAAAAAAAAAAAAAAAAATTATAAAAAAATCCCATTTTACATGTGGATTATTCTCATATTTTTTGTAACGAAACAAAAAAACTGTCCGAATTGGTGAAAACACACATTTCGATGTTCCGTTTCGCTTGAATGGGTTCGAATGTGTTCAAATGTGCCGGGAAAAAATTGGAAATAGTTTTTACGAAAAGCTGAGGGAAAAACAAGAAATATTTATACGGAACTTTTTTTTCCCCTGAGCTCAATTTATCAAGTAAACTAGAGGAAAGTGTATTTGAATTTCAGTAACCAAAATATCTGAAATAATTCAAAAAAAAATTTCTCACGTTAGGGAACACACTCAAATTATTTCAGAATTTTTTGAGACATCGAAAATCTCAGGTGGCTCACTTGACAAAGAATCTTTCATGTACATCTATAAAAAGAAGATTATTCATTCATCCTAATTAACATCGGTATTTATTGGCATTGAAGATCAAAGAGAATGACATTTATTCCATAGTTATTTATTCTGCGCTTCATTGATCTGCAGGATTACATAAAAAAATGAATAAAATATAGTCTTTCGCCAGGGTACAAACTCGATTTAAAAGAATATTGAATCCGGAAAGATGTGGGTACAGAGAATCAGGGATAATCTTCACATTTCAGCACTGGGCGAATCTGAATACAATGCTATACGTGATCGCTGTTTATATTTTCTGGAAATAAAACTTGAAATATTACAAAAAAAAAAAGTAGAAATGAAGGATTATATATATATATATATAGCTATTCGCGAATTATTTAACTTTTAATGGCAACCATATATATGCATGGAATCACTTTTGCAGCGACCTCAAAGCTTCGACACACCCTTTCCTCGATTAATTTATGATCACTTCACATTTCGATCACACTTTGAATATTTAACACGTGTATAGTACCTAACTCTGGTACACAGAACAGCTATAACAACGTCGTTTAATTACATATTCCTGATTTTAAATTCTTCGCTTCTTTTTAACCGAGCAGTTTGATCAGTTGGTGCCTCGTTATACGATAGATACTCGTCGATCGCAGTGCGTAACGGTTAATACACGTAAGCGTAGCTATCGATATACTGTATTATACTTATATACACGTACAGGTGAATACTTGACGTATACATATATCTATGTATACACATCTTTTGCCACGATCGCAATCGACCGAAACCACATAATCACACATTTAATGCAGCAGGTGGTTATTAGATGTTTTACTCTTGTTTCGTACGATGTATAAGTACGTATACTTGTACAATAATTCGTATATACATATATACTCAAAGAATTTTAAAGTTCATTTTATTATTTCGCGAGATATAAGAGCACCGGAGTAAATTATTTATTTGAATTTCGAAAATTAGAAAATTTGATTGGAGTAATTTTTTTTCTATCGGTTTCTGTACAGATAAATGAGATATTTTTTTCATTTTCGTTACTTTTTTTTTCTAATTCAATTTTATTTATCATTATTTTTTATCTTTTTAGCCCCACGTTATCTGAATAACGACAGCTGTGAACCGTCTGTCATTCATATTGCCTATCTCATATGTAACAACAAACTTGTTATTCTGACGTTAATCACAAACCTTTGTTTTTTAACTCTGTATTTACATCGTTTATTCGCCTTAAACCGCGGTGCGTTATAGTTCGGTATCCACTATTTTTTTCCATACATTTGTTAACTATACATTTCTGTTGGTAGACCACAAAAGAGAAAAGTGTAATCCGTAAAACGTGATAATCGTATTTACAGAAGAAGTAGGTATTGACGAAAAAAAAGAAAACGGAACCGAAAGAAAAAAAAAAGAAAATTACAGCAACTTTTAGCCGACCCAACTTTAGCTAAACTTACCTACAAATCCTTTTAGCGACATCGGACGAGAGTTGGGCACTCGCCAAGACGTTATGTGTTTTTGTTTTTGTTCATCTTATTTAATTGGGTTGCGATTACGGACTGACATAATATCAGATTCGCTGATTTCTAAAAAATCTATAACATGTTGATATTGAAACCGATGAAGTCTTATAGGGTAAATTGTTAAGAAATGAAAAAAAAAAAAAAAATAGGAAGAAGTACCTACAGATTTGATGATTATCGCACAAAGTTACACCGCGGCTAAAAGGGTCAATATAAGATATGGATATACGTATATAGGTATAGGTAGGTACCGTAGAGTGTACTTAATTATACACCGTATGCAAGAACTGAACGGTTACTTGATCGACGCAAAGTGGCCCGAAGAGAAGATTATAAGACACGAGGGACTCGAGATTCTGGGGCGTTAAACACGTGCGCGTTTTCAGTATACGTATATATACCTACCTATAGGTACGAACGTGCTTTTGGAATGCGACGTCAAAATACAGTTTTATGGTTCCCGTTGTGTAAACTCAACTCATACACGCTACTCTCGAAATAAAATAAAAAAATAACATTTTCGAAGAGGGCCTATCACTGCTGTCCATATCTAGGTATAATACATCGGAACGGGATGAATTATCCGACACTGAATTTTGTATTAAAAAAAAAATAAATAACATAAGTTGAGGAATAAAAAATTAATAACAAATGATAAGAATTACAACATTTTTAATTACAAAAACATTATCTTTACACAGTTATTGCCTTCATATGGTTAAAATAATTACTCTGAAATTTATAGAAATATATGTGCAGCAACGCAGACTCCGAGCGTTATTATATTATATATTCTCGTATAAAATATATAATATACTAATAATCGCTCAGGGTTTCTTACACAACAAATTTATCGCGTGATAAGCATCGACTGAAATATTTGAATAATCAGAACTTCGCGTCCCTTTGTACAGGTAATATCGCGTGAATAATGCCATAAGGGCGTAAGCGCCATTTTTTTTTATGTTTACTCGTTTTCTATTCGAATCGCCTTGAAATTGATAGAAACGCGTATAATCCATTGAAATTTCCGATAAAAAAAATTTTTGGCGGATACGCCCCTATGGCATTAGTCACGCGCGATATGTTTGTTCGAACGGGTAATTATATCTTCGTAAATTTTGTTCCGCTACAGATTTCTGAAAATTTAATTGGATGTATATATAATATCTGTGAAGAAATTACATGTTAAGTAACTTAATGATGACGACAAAAATGATAACGGCTCTTTCCATATATATATATATAATGTAGTTTTTTGTATATCGAGTATCATTCTCGACTCTGACTTCGGTAAGGTTATCTGAATACAGGTCAGCCAACTTATTGGCTGTTTGCCAGTAGCTTATGCTGCTCCAATTTTTCCATACGTTAATAATCCACCTGAATTTTTGCTGTTCATTACGTTTTTTTTTTTTTTTTTTTTTCAAGAAACTTCACTCTTTTCTTATAACATTAATTATTCTTATATTACTCTCGAGAGTTTAACAGTTGTACCTATACCCCTCCTCGTAATTCGAATTGAACGGTTCGATTTCCGAATCAAGTTTATAATAGTAGATTTTACATAGACAGCTAATAAAAACAAACGATCAATTGTTTCTACGTTATCACCTTGTTCGAGCGGATCGATGAATAAGCAGGAAGAATAACTAAAGCCGTGTCTTCTAGCCACATAGGATACTAAGTTTAATCAATAAATCTGCAACAATTGACGAACATCTGTGACATAGTGATACAAACATATATAAAAATATACGCGTCATGTCTGATTCGTTTCAATTTAAATTTTTGACTAAATATATCATACGGATATACGAAGAGAAAATTGTTTTTCCAAGATATCCTGTATGCGGATAAAAAAATTGCCTCGAATCCACGTCACCGAAGGAAGAAAGAACCCGTGAAAGACACAGAGAGAGAAAGAGAGAGCGAGCTTGAATCAAGCGAGAGATGGTTCTGCGGTAGTTCTCGCAAATCGCTGGTTGTCGAGCGGTGAAATAAGGCGGCGACGTGCGTTAGAGAGAGAGATCGTGAGCGAGCGCGAGAGAGTTAGTGAATGAGAGTCGAGCGTCGGAAGGAGAGGGAGAGAGACAGAGAGAGAGAGAGAACGAGAGAGACGGATATAACCGCCGAAGAGACTGATAGAGAGACGAGGGTGGAACCGCGTTGAAGGAGGAAAGAGATAAAGAGATAGAGAGATAGATGGATAAAGAGCGAGAGAAAAGGAGAGGGAAAAATAGCCAAGCTACGACGAACGGGATATAGCAGCGAGTATCGAGCGCCTCGACGGTCGGGTCTGCAGTACGGAAGAGACCGACCGGTGGCAGTTGCCAGTATGAGACGGACACGGGCCAGGCACGCCGATCTGAACCGTTCGCGGTGAGGCTAACGCGCGTCGGCCTTTTTCCTCGCAATGCCAACCAGCCCACGTTGCTCTCGTCATAGTACGGTTAATTCAATTCAATGAAATTAAATTCGATTCAATTCAATACGATATTCGATTTTCTAAATCCACTGCGACATATAATATAGAAATAAAGTAGATTAGAATTATTCAACGTTTTAACGTGCGCATTGATAACTTTCGACACCGCGTATATACATACGTGGTACCCGATATACGTGTATAGTTTATACATACCATAGATGCGTAAGTTTCTAACATCTGCCCACATGTTATATTATGTGTTAAACAAAGTGTGATTTTGACATCGATTTGATACACTTTAACGGTATTAAATCTCTCGTTTAATCCAAGTTTAGTGAAAGTTGGGAGATTATTTATTTAAACTGAAAATCGTAAACTCTCGAGCTTAGTGATTTAACAAGAATAATAATAATATAAATAAAACAAAAGTGGTCCAGCTCGTGCCTTAGAATAAAAACTTAAAAAAATATACATATGTATACATACATGCCTATATAAAAAAATAACATATACTATAACGATCTAATTTCTGCGTATATATTTCTAAAACGGTTTGTCTACGTTCAGTGATTGTGAAAAAAAGCAACAACGTTAATTGCTACGTGGATGATAAGAAGTGACATTAAGATTGCAAAGTAAATCAGGTTTTTCTTAGTTTCGAACGCATTTTTTAATAATCAACAGCTTGAACAGCTGCATCTTACTATCAGTTTAAGATATAAGCTTATAAACTTTACGATAATGTAAAGTCAGTATACGTGACATACGACTGCGTCATTAAATTCTTGAATTATTCCGATTAGTATTCTCGTTTGTCGGTGACGCGACGGTTTGAAACCGATTTAGAAATGTTCTAATAATCGTGTTCGTTTTGATTAATTAATTTCATTGTTTAATTACAACACACGTGATCAACAACGGGGCTATATTTCTACGAAATTGAAAGAATTTGACGCCAATAATAATAATAAGTGATAATAAAAGGAGGCATAGGCATACATATACCAACAATATTGTAAAGTATATAAATCTCAGATACAAGTTGTATCAAAGTGAAATATCTGAACTGGCTAACAAGGCTG
The DNA here is from genome assembly GCA_949628255.1 of Macrophya alboannulata. Classification (NCBI taxonomy): domain Eukaryota; kingdom Metazoa; phylum Arthropoda; class Insecta; order Hymenoptera; family Tenthredinidae; genus Macrophya; species Macrophya alboannulata. The sequence continues at coordinate 13,988,222 of OX451209.1, forward strand.
CCTGTTCGAAACCTGAAAAAGACTTGAAACGTTTGTTTTTAGGTACACGTGCTAAAATATTTCTTCGAAAAGTTATTTATGCGAGAGATAAAGTGACCGTTAATTCGGACCTCGTTAAAACTGATACACGTACTAATACTAGGGACGTTGAAGAAGTTGCACATACCGAGTGCATGGGGGAGGTAGACTCCCCACCAAGAGAAGCCATAATGCTTTGTTTTGTGCAGGGGCTGAACGGGCGCGAAGATGCTAAATTGCGCCGTTCAAAAAGGTAATTTTCAAATACGTATATCAAAGAATCAAAATTAAACAGTTGCATACCTAACATTCGATGTTTGATCAAGGTTTTTATCATTTTATAAGAAGTGAATACAAAACTCGGATATCATCAGCAAAATTTTACGCAGTAATAAAACCGCTCTCTCATTTTCGACTCGCTTTCAACGAGACTCGTACGATGCGTTATGCGCCATTAGTCATCAACGTGTTTTTACTCTTCAATAATAATATTAAAGATACCATGAGATATATATTTTATACGATGCTAAAAAAATATCGTTGCTTTAGTTTTTTCCCCGAAAAAGAATTGATCATTTTCGTCTCAGCAGATGGTCGTGTTGGATCGTTTGGCCTAATTAACGGCTGCACACGGTGCTATGCGCGAGTTAGTTTATCCGAAAAGCTATTCAGTTTCTTCTTTCTGTTTTTTTCTTTTTTTTTCTTTTTTTTTCTTTTTTATACACAGACCAAAATTAACCGTCCGAGAGTCTGGAGACTGAGTACAATCGGTGTCGGTATACTATATCAGCAGCGTGTGCATATATTATACCTATATGTATAATCATAATCCCATGGCTGTTATTACTTACGACAATATATAGTAAATTCGTCGTAACTCTTAAGGAATTGACCCACAAGCGTGGCTCGCGATGAAAGGCGATTGGTCAAATTGAATCGAATCAGATATATACGCCGGTGAATGACATTTCAGTGAGCGGTTATACGGACGAACGTAACTAGATACGTCCTTGCGTATAGACGGACGTGTTATAATAGACCCTTTTTTCTAGTTACTTATATAGTTTGATGTAGGTATATATGTATATTAGTCACATGCGCGGCAAGTACACCTTGCGACATTCAGTTTCACCTCAATTTTTGTTCTTTTCTTTTTCTCTTATTCTTTTATATTTATTCATTTTTATTTTGTTTGTTTTGGGTTACATTTATCAAGATAACTTTCGATATCGAGACCATATATATATACCTATACTAAAACTTCAACGATAATAAAATGCATTTCTTTTTCTGTCGAGATATAAATGATAATATGTATAATCATAATCATTTTCCTTATGGTTAACGATATATAAAAATAGAATCGAGATATGGGGAAAAAAAAACTGCTTAAGATTCTTGAAATCTTGAATGTGCATTTTGCGGTTGATATTTAATGCGTCTGGTGACTTCACTTGCGAGAAAGATGCGAGATCTAGTGGTTCGTTTTTAACCACATTCACGTTATAGGTATACCGAAAGAAACTGCACTTTTTAAAGCTATATTATTATCTATAAGCTATATTAGTTATCAGCAAAAATTATTTATCTATCTTCCTATGAATAGATAATAATAATTACCGGTTTTTAACTAGGTGCCCAGGTATTATAGACACGAATAATTGATTATAACTACTAGTTTTATATTCCGTAAAAAAGTTATTGAAGCCAGCCTGATATTCACGATGAATAATTGTTCACATGCCTTCACTCGAATTATTCAATTTCAATGATAATCGCTATTATTCTTATACATATGGAGAATTCCACGTGAACTTGACCTGAGTTCGGCCGCGCCGTTTTCAATTTCATTGAAACTTTTTTGGGTGATAGTACGACACTTGAAGACATGAAAAAATATCCCCCTTTTTTTTAATCAACTCGTTTTTGCGGGTGAGCTACAAAACCTATCTCAAAAACGCCCTAACCGATTTCGATGAAAGAAATACGAAAATTTTCGGCTTTCAAAATAAAAAATTGTCATCCAAATTTTGAAGTGGGTCGACGTTTTTTTCTTTATTCTTCCATTGTATTTTTTATTTTTATGCACGATATCGTACGTTAATTATACACCCATGTTTCAAATTGTATTAAACTATCATTTCGAAAATTGATTTGTTTATATTATATTACGGATTCTTATATTATTTTTCGAACTGATAGTTGAATAAAATTTAAAAAATTGCTTTGTATTAACGTACAATATCATCCGTACAATATCAACGAAAAAAATGTCGGATCACTTTCAACTTTGGATGACAATTTTTTCGTTTTAAAGCCGTAAATTTTCGTACTTTTTTGATCAAAATCGGTTAGGGCGTTTTTGAGATAGGTTTTGTGGCTCATAGGCAAAAAAGGCTCGATTAAAAAATAAAGGAGGGATGTTTCTTCATGTTTCCAAGTATCATACTATCACCCAAAAAAGTTTCAATGAAATTAAAAATGGCGTGGCCCAACTCAGATCAAGTTCACGTGGAATTTCCCATATGTATACGTATTGTAATAAAATTATAAGGATACGTAATTTTTTTTTTTTTTTGAACTGACAGACGCAGAACAGCAGCGCATATATGTGATGAATAATATGTGTAGGCGTGTTTCGTTTAGATATCGCTTATCGGTAAGAAAAAAAATAGTTAATTTCAGTACATAGGTAGCATGTATATATTTAAGTATATAAAGTTATAAACTTATAGAAGAGCGATAAATAGTAGTAGTAGCAGCAGCTGATAAAGATGAGTTACGTTATAATGCGAGTAGTAAGTATTATACATATACGTATACATGTGGACGATATGTTGAAACATTCGTTTCATTTATATAGATAATAATAATAATATATGTATAACGCAATTTGTGTTGTTGTTGTTGTTATCTGCATGTGTATATATGAGTAATATAGTGATAAAAGTGAGCACGACATATTATTATGTGCGTTATTTCATCAGCTGACGTGTATGTATGTATGTGTATGTACTACATTCGTATACATATACCTATTTTGTATGTATAATATGATCTGTTGGTAAACTATTACGTTCTTATCACGTTTGCCGTTTACGTTACTAGATATGGATGTAAAGAGGATCTCCTTCCGACCTGCAAGTCAAAAAGCGTTTTCATACTGCAGATTATATCTATAATTCCCTTAAGACGCGTGCGCAAGGCTTAAATGCACGGAGGTCTGTTGTATATAGCTTATAGCTGTTGGTAAGGTGGAATCGTGACTTGCCCGACTCAAGAACTTTCGGAAGTTAGGTATAGTCCGGGGTAGTATTAAGGCAGTAGCGTAATTACAAGGTAGGAAATATCGCACGCTATATCATCCAAAACGCCGGAAAGAGTGGGATCTGTGAACGGAATTTCTTAATTTTTATATAAAAATGAAAACAGAGGTTACAGACCTAGATAAGGGTCAAAGTAGTGTTGACGCGGTTTAAATTGACGAAATTTTTTTCATTTCAATGAATCATTGATTATTCAGTGAAACTTGATGCATATGTATGTATATCTAGTTTCTCTGGGAGAAAAAAAAAAAAAAGACAAGACAACCGAATAAATAAATAAAAAGTTCACACCACGGGCCCTTTCACTTTTCGTTACGTCACTGAGTATACGTATGTACGATGTTTTATACAGCTGTTTGTATGTATCTCCACGTGCGTTTATTCGTATTGCATGTATGTACGTATAGCTGTCCGTATGACAATATATCGAAATTTGTGTGTGTGTGTGTGCGCGCGACAGGAAGTAAACGATAATGACCACTTCAGCGTTACGTGATACCCGTGTGTGTGCGAGTATATGATTGCGTTTCGGAGGAACGAAAAACAAAAAAAAAAAAAAAGAAAACTTGCGATTAGTTTTTCAGCGGTAAGAAGTAAAAACGGAGAAAAACAGGAATTAAACAAGTCACTTACCGTACACGCGTAATTAAAATCTAACAATAAAAATTCGATTCAGGAGGGAATTGATTGCTTTTTTTTTTAAGTGCTGAAAGTAAGTAGGTATACGGTTATAGGTACTGCTTTGTTTGGGATATTTTAACGACGACGACTATAATAATCCAATTGATTAAATTCAATATTTGCAATTGTATTTATTATACGTTCGGGTGCCAACAGCAAATTTTTATTTTTATTTTTTTTCTTCTTTTTTCAATAATTTTCATCTAGAAACTGTCCCTCGGTTGCTGGTTAGCATGATTTCTTTGCTTCATGTCATCTGAAATCGAAGAATCAAATGGTGTTTTACTTTATACATAACATACATATAGCTATGTGATTTGACGAACCAAAAACAAAAAATCACAACAATAATTGGGGAATAATGGTAACTCGTCAAATCAAAATCATCAAATTTCGCTAGGAAAAAAAAAAAAAAAAAATACATAACGTATCGCTTTTCTGGTTGGTCATACGATAAAAGGATCTTTGCTCGACGTCCAGTAAAAATTTGATGCCGATCGGTCCGATAGTTTTTCAGATATCGTGCCAACCACTCGCGAAAAAGCTGTTTTGAGAAAAAACGCGTTTAAATTGCAAGTTTTTACCCAGGCGTATAAAGTAATCGCTGAAATTTTCTGCTAATCAGCTACACCAGTGTCATATAAGGCTCGTTCCTACTTTTCGTCTAGTCTTTCACGGAATTCAATACATTTTGTTTACTTTTCTACCTCCGCGCCGAGTCGGTTAATTGGGTTATAACTGCGGCAATTTCACGAATTTCGAATTAAAATTTACTATACATGTTCTCAAGACTTCGAAGTTTTAGATTCCGTGAAAAAAGAAGAAAAAAAAATCGATTTTTGTGACCCGGTAAGAGCAATTCCCACCTTGGACAGCAATCGGATAGCCAATTGCGGAATTATAAAATCACTTCATCAAGGAATTTTGAAGAAATGATGAAAACCGTTATACTGTTTTTCTAATAGATTTCAGTAGATCTTCAGGGGTCGGGTCAACGAATTCAAAAGTTCCGAACGTCAAAAATTCCGAATTTTAATATTACTGAAACAGTTTTTAGGCGCGATCGTCAGCAAACGGAGTGCCTTAAAAACATTCGTCATCGTAAAAAAACTTTTGATTGAGAAAAAATGCCAAGACCACATAGGAATCATATTTTGGCACGCAAAGAAAAGCTTGCAAATATTTTCGGAAACGGATGTATGTGATCATCAATTTCTTGTGAACAGGATTCCAGTCGTATCGCTGAACCGATTCCGATGAAATTTTTACAGGGTACTGTTTCTGTCGTGAAGATGTGCCAATGAGCTCAATCTCACTTCCGGTTTTCAAACGGTAGTCGCTAACTTTGTTATTTGAGTTATATACCATTGTGAGAAAAAAATCGGCCAAAAAAAAAAAAATAAAAAAATGCTGTGCGGTCGTGTCTCATGGAAAAAAACGTGAAACTTTTTTTAGAAAGGGTATTGCGTCCAAAGTCTGCATAGTCGATTTTGAAAACTTCAAATCGGGAAAAGTCCGGAAGTTCAAATTTCCAAACGCTGCAGACCCGAGAGGCCAAAAATACAAAACTTGAAATCTACGCATGGAGCGTGTCCCCGACTCCCCCCATTAAATTTTCGGATTCTTGGACTTTTGGAATTTTGGACTCTCCGAGTTTTTAGCTGTTTGCATTCCGATCTTCATAAATTTTGATATTCTGAACTTGAACGTTTATCAAAGTTCGAAATCATCTCAAATGAATTCTTAATTTTAAATATAAAAATACTTTTATCATCTCCTTACAGTTATTTCGAAATAGTTTGAGGCTTTTCTTGACTTCGGCGGTGAACAAATCTGCGTCAGCTAGAACTTAAGCCAAATACTGTTTGGCACAGTTCCGATATAACCGTGTACCTACATAGAAACCGTGAAATCATAGTTTCTCGGAGTTCTTCTATGTTCTGTTAAGTTGCCAATATAACCGCGTCTGTGAAAGCCTAACCGCGTATTATGGCGAATCTAAGATCCGCGAAGTGTTTCCGAAATAATTAGTTATAAATAATCCTATATCATCGCAAACTTCGGATGCCGAGATATCACCGGCATAATGTAGTAAGACTAGAAAAAATGTACATTATAGCGATACGTTGAACCCTCAAGAACCGTTTAATGTCTTTACTCACAGACTTTTCTGTTAGTAGCTATGAAAAAAAATTAGTCGAATATGGTTTTTTATTTTCACTCATTTTAAACGGTATATATCGAATCCCGTTTCATGCGATGGTAATAAATTGACAACGGTGAACACCGATCCATCTTTTCAACGGCTTGACCAAGTCTCATGAATTTATTAAACGCTACCGCGGCGACATTTCGAGAATTAGATTTTTCAAGTCACGATTTTAGCTGCGAGAATATAAAAGTATAACTTCAAAATGGGAAACAACAGAAATAAGTTTTTTCTCCGACTATCATTTGTAGGATTGTATCCATGATCTACTGTTTTATTGTTTTTTTCAATAATTACCCAAACTATTCAGATTTAGAAGACAAAAAAAAAAAAAACAGTTGTAATCTTGGTTCTAATCTCGAAGAATAAGCGGATGGAAAATCTTTCACGGTGTTCATTATAAAAACAAACAACTAATTAAGAAGCAAACATTGTTGGTTATATTTGTAGAACGAATCTAGTTGTTCCGAAGGGCAAATGTCTTGTTTGTGCGTTACAATCGTTTATTCGCATATCAACTGATACGATCACGCAAAGTTTGTGGTCTTTTGAAGTCATGGTAAAATATAATACTCTGCAGCAGCTATACATAGTCGAATCATCATCGTCTTGTCTAGCATTGACGATGAATTATTCGACGTAAAATAAAGAAAATTATATTATTCTATCGCTGTTTGAAATCCCCTATTCTTAATTTTTTTTAACACATTCTTATCTAAGGCGAGTTTACTATCACCTATATAAATAAGATTAAAATTTGTTTCACTATCAAAAACTATATATTAGCTTCTTTGTTCGAGGCCTATATAACTAGACACTCTGATCTTATTTAATTCCGAGAATTAATCCGAAACGCTGGTGTCTCAAAGCGAGGTTCATATTCCGATAATAAAATATACAGAGTGAGTTTTATCAGAGGTCCAGCCTCAATTGCTATTAAAACATGATTCTTGGAAAAATAAAACGTAGAATCTCATGAAATTTGAATCCATAGGACTTAGACATGCACAGTGTGAAAATTACGTTTGATTTTTTAGCCCCTAGTCGTTCAATCAGTCGAAAAACTGCAGTTTAGCATACCCAAGCCTTTGGTAAAACTCACCCTGTATGTACGTTTCTGCAGGCTATAATTGAGCGTGAGAAAACTTGCACATTGAACAGAGGGTACGAGCAGCACTGTAGATGATCGTGTATACATCGACATCCATATCTCATGTGTCATTGCCTATTTGATTATTAAATAAGCATACACACGGCGGTATGCAAGTAGTGCTATAGGCACATATATTTGACGTATGTGATCATTCGTCAGCATCATTGCTCGTATGCGTGGTGCCAGCAAGACATCCACACGGAAATTGTCTCGAAAGATCCTTTCGAATATGTCATAGCAAGAACCACGAAGTACTTTTTTTTAAATTTCGAGGAACGAGAAGTTAGTATAATCATCCCGTGAATGAAAAGTTTAGTTTTTACCAGATCCACACATTTTTAGGTCCAGAGAATCATCTGGGACTATTTTCAGATGGACGTCTTTTTTGTTTGGCGATATCTCGGGAACGAATGGACGGATTCCATTCTCCATTGTATCAATCAATGCGTTTCTTCCTAACTTAGAATTGATTAGATTTTGAATCAGATCGGTCTAGAAGTTTTCGAGTTATACAAGGAACAAAATTTTGAAGAATAAAAATTCAATTGATCATATCTCGATGACTGATCAACGGATTTCCACGATTTTGGTCTCAATCGATAAAGTTTGATCCAATTTAAATCTAGTTGAATTTCTGAATATAGTGGCTTTTGCGTTCGACCAAAAAAGATTAATTTTTTGCTCGTGATAAATCTCTATTTCTTTTGAGTCTAAAAAAGTTCTAACGGAAACCTCCAGGGCTGGTCCATCGAGGTCATCCGACTTACTCGCTTCTTTAAATTTCTTTTGTTAGCTACTTTTCAAGAATATCGTCAGGTAGACAAATTTTCAATCCAATAAAGCTTTCCGTGACTGCAGTATAATGAAAATGGCCAACGCGGATCTCTCACTGCACACTCTGGTTTCTGTCCTTGGTGTCAACGTGTGTGTGAGGGCGAGGGTTAACTTGGCTGAATTTATAATCGATGTATCGAACGAATTATGGGGGTCGAGTGCAACTTGTAAATATAATTCTATACGTACTAGATATGTAACGTACATATACACATACAGCTGTAAGTAGTAATGAGGTCGATTGGAAGAGATTTTCATGTCGAGTACCACCTAACCTGCACATTTACCTCAACAATTCTTCCCTTGATGAACTAAATGCACTATTTTTACGATCAAATTGACTCAGAAACAGACTGACGAATCTTTGAATAGAATTTTTCAGAGGTCTCTGAATGTTTGAAGACGTGATTTACTTTTAACATTGTGAATCGTTTCCGAGAAAGCTGTAGCAAAATCACAAAATGACTAATTGAACAACGGTGCCAATGGGTCATGTCAATATTAGTGTTTTAATGTTTACGAAATTGAAGGCCGTGGCGACGTCGCGGATGTTAAAGCCATCAAAGCTAAGGCTTGTAAAAAATATGTACATTGAGATTGCCGATTGCTATTAGCAGGTATTAAACAAGCTGCGAACAGCTAACATATCCGTTTAAATATGGAATAATTATAACTGATTCTTTTCGTTACTTCAGTGGTAAGTAGTATAATCTTATTTCTTATTACGTCATTATCATACGCTAAGACGGAGAACAATAAGCGATAAGAACTAGAGACGATTTATATACGAAGCAGTTATTGCCACTGAAAGAACAGCTGGTGACTGGACTGGTCAGCAGTGAACCGAAGCCAAAACAAACTTGTCGATTGTATATATGTAAGTATATGATCGATGAAAAAAATAAATAAATAATACAGAAAAAAATAGAATTGACTGACGCAACGGAAGAACAACAATTTTATTTATCACAATTTATACTGAGAATTAGTTAAACTCGAGTTCGGCAACCTCGCAGATTTCAATTTATCATTTTTTGTAAAGTATACATTCGCGGAATTGATTCTGCAAGTTCTACGTATAGGTATATAGTAAATGGAGGGTATCGAAATTGAAAGTGCTCAGATATTGTTGAAACTTTTTTGTTGTTTGGGAATTCAGATTTTGTTGAGATGGGGTCGGGTTGGAGTTTTTCATACGAATTTTATACGTTCGCAACGGTCAAAATTACGAATTCATTTCAGACGATTTCGAAATATCCAAAATTTCTTAGTTCAAAGTCCAAGAATCCGAAAATTCAATAAGTGCACGACGTTCTATGCGCAAATTTCAAGATTCGGAGTTCTGGCCTTTTCGATCTTTGGCTTTCGAAATTCTGAACCCTCGGTGTTTTACGATTCCAAGTTTTCGAAATTGACTTCACAGACTTTCGGGAAAATACCTTGTCCAATATAACTTCAAGTCGCTGAAATTAAAATTCGTAACTTCGACCGTTTGGACTTCTTAAAATTCGTAAATTCATTCATTGAGATTCTTGTTTTGAATCGTGTTTACATGACATTGCGGTTCGGTCAGATCATGTCGCAAGTGTTAGAACCATTGGTACCAATTTTCCCAAGATATTATCACCACGTGTATAACCACTTACGCAAAGTATCATATCTGGTTAGCTGCTTATGGATTGTTCGGGGTGTGAACATATCTCAAATAAAACTAGTTTTGAAAATTAGTCCGTCTCACTAGTCCAAACTTTGGAGTAGCCACTATTTCAGGTTACGAGCACGATTTCAGCTCGTGGCTAATTCGCATAAAATTATATTTACGCTTTCATTACACGTATACAGTATATAACATCCGTTCCATAATTAGTTAAGCCATCAAGGTTATCACCGTCCAAAAGGCAAAGTGGTACTTGATTGAGCGAAGAGGCATCAGCGTGGCTTAACCACTAATGATAATGTTCATATGATTCAGTCCAGAGTCAAATGTATGTCATTAAATGATTTTCTCTCTCCCCCTTGTCAGTTTTAACTTTAAAATACGAATTAGAGTTGACGGGTCACGATCGAGTTGCAGTTTTTTTTAACTAATTATTCAAGCCTCTCTTATTTGTACAGTAGTCAGATTTATTTTTATTCTTAGTTAAGTGTACCGGAGCAAATGTTGATTCAATCGAACGTCGACAATTATACACGTTTCAAGGATATTTAAATTTTGGTAAAGTCCTGACGAGCTGCTTTTGATCTCACTTCTTTTCTTGGAAAGGATATATATCGCAGAATTAGGATAGAATGGTGGGATCCGACGCCACGGATCTGAGAACTTCTTTTCAACGTAGAAAGGATCTCCGACTAGTTTTTTTTCTTTTCTTCTTTTTCTTTTTCTCTTTACATCAGACTGACAAAGATTCTCTAAAGATTTTCGTTCGCTTTAAGAACTTTTTTTTTTTTTTTTCTTTTTCTTTCGAAACTTTAGCTTCGGACGAATCCCGTTTCGCGAACGTTTTTTCTCGTCAGACTGCACAACGAGCAGAGATAGGTATACGAAGCATGCAAAATTTTCGAGGAAAATTTCGGTCTCATTCGAGATGAAATAGTAACCTATTTCTTTGAAACGCACTTCTCAGATCGTAAAAATTTTTCCAGTCTATAATATTATATCCATCTCACGTATTATGACGGTTTTTTCCGTAATCACTTTTTTTTTCTTGGTCGTCATTACTTTTTGACTCTTTGCTTTTGAGCGTTAAAAACAAGGCTCTGTCGAGGTCGACAAGAATCGAGTCTTCGACGGTCAACACGGCTCTAGAATCATTATTAATCTCCTGCACAACGCGCCATTAATCTCGCGGAAACTCATTAAACCGTTTTTGCGATATTTTGATATTCGAAAATCGCACGTTGGATAATATGATCGTATAAATTATTCAGCTCCCATAGTCTCCTTCTGTATGGGAAATCCAAGGGTCAAATGATAATCCGTGGGATTCGAAATTCTAATGTCCAACTGTCGTAATATCGAACGGGCTTCTGAATACGTTTTACATTTATATTCAAGACTCTGAAATAACAGAGTTTCATAGGATCGATCATTTTGCATTTTACGTGTTGAAACTTGAATCATATTGATTCAATCCGATAAGCCTGCGATAGAGTTTTTACACCGATGGAAAATCAGAGCGATCGAATCGATTGTCTCGAGACGTTGACAAATTAGCAAATAAAATTCTACCAACGGTTGATGTCAGGATTTAAATTGCGTAGTTTTTTCACACTTTTATGAATTTAACATTTCGGATTTCAGAACATGTTTATTTCTAGCTGCAGGACAGTGTGCGTTTTTTTTTTGTTTTCCTTTCTATTTCTGAAAAAACAAAGGAGAAAAAAACTCGCGATTCGGACATTTCCAACTATTCGTGCATCGATGTGATATGAAATTACGATCGAATTCGGGAACTCGTATAAGCGTGAAAAGTTAACAAAATTATTTCCCGGAATTCGTCCGTTCAAATCCATCAAGGAAAATACTCAAGAATGAGATAGGAGCCTCGTAAACACATATTTCATAGTGACGATTAAAAATCACTTTATCTTACAGGAATCTCAGCTGTTTCTGCAAAAGGTAAAAATTTTGCAATTCTGTAATGATGGAATAAATCGGGAACCTTGAAATTGAACTTGAACGTACGTTACACATATACCTAGGTATATGTGTAAATGTTTAAAAAATTCAAGATTCGGTTCTCTGTTCACGTACAATACATTCATATACGAGTTCTCGACAAAGACTATAGATTTTTTTTACTGACCATTACTGTCAGTTGGGCTTCACCTTTGACTTTAAATTATACATTACAACGTCTGTACATACATACATATTAAATCTTTTCAAACTACGTTTCTAAGTGCCAAATATATCGAGACTCGGATTATACAAAAACAATTCATTGCATGGAAAGAAAAGTATTTTGAATACAGGTACTTCCCTTGGAATAAAATACATGTACATACATGCATACACCTAAAACTATCTAAAAGTTATTCACTGCAGGGTCAAAAAGCGAAGTAGAAAATCCTTTATCTGATTTCTACTTCATCAGAGACCCCGACCGCCACGTGTCTTAAGTTACTGACAAAAGTACAAGGCTGAAAACCATTGCACCAAGGCTTCGATCGATCACAGCTACCTTAACCCTCGACCATGACCGTAACTGAAAAGAACGATCATATTGTATAGTACGTACGGTAACAGTACATAGTCATACACGTGCACATCTTTAGGTCAAAGTATTTGCAATATACTATTGTGTGAAAAATTCTTGAAAACATTCAGGCAGATATAGAGGTGAAGTTCATTGCGGGGTAAATTCTGTGGGGTAAAATTCGAGTCAAAGTTTGGTTTTAGGTGGATGAAAATGATTATTTTTTCGTTTTTTTTATTTTTTTATTTATTTATTTTATTTTTTGTATTTTGAAACGTATATCCTCGTACGACCGTAGACAGGTAATAAAGATGAAGCTCTGGAGGTCAGGGAAGATTACATCAGTAACAATTACTCTAACGAAGCTTGGCGTGTAATTAGTAACAGCTGCGAAAGAAATACGAAGTTAGAAAAAATTATAGAACAAAAAAAAAAATAAAGTAAATAAAAAACGTGGTGACGTCAGTCACTGAATAAAAATATTTTTAATACATATACTATACGTGATTATACTGAATATGTCACGTTTGAAGACATGCATAATTATACAGCAGTGCTGATCCGATCTATCGAGTCTTTGCATAATTCATAATTCAGCCATCAATCCGAATAAAAACTGATCCATATCAAATGAATTTATTCACAAAAACCGCATGGTTATCATCGATCACCGTATATCCTATGCAGGCGTGGTGGCAGCGGTTGGACATGAACAAAAAAGAAAAAAAAAAAAGGAAGGAAAATATCCTGCAGCTAATGCCCAGTTTTTTATAAAGATAAATCCATTTCACGTAATGGATCGGTAATAGAAGCGATTAGAGAAAAAAAGAGAACTACGCAAAAGACAGGGAACTTGGAAAAGTATCAAGTTATCACTCGGATGAAACCCTCCACTCGTTCATTTCTTTCTTTGGAATAGTATATAGCTCTCGTTCTACGAGTTTAACATCAGCTCTTGAAATTATTCTGCCATCCAAAGTATAATTATTATTTAACCCTCTTTAACACAACGGCTCTAAAATTCCTGTATAATGGTCTAATTCGAGTTGGGCTATTATTTCGGCCATGTCCCCAATAAATTATACATATATTCGTATTATAAATCAGGTTTATAATTAAATCACACATTTTTCTGTTATATCTAACATATAATACGTATATACGTATTCTCTCGTTTCGTTTAGTCTAGACTTTAGTTCGCTGATTTTATTGCTAAATTAAAACGATGAAGTGTCTATAACGAACGACAAGATAGTCGCGTAGTCATATACATGCAGATGAAAAAATGAATCGATAACGATCCAGCCCGTAATTCACACAATATAGTGGCTAGAAATGATATTTATTTAGAACATAATGGTAGCGTTTTCCCTGCAATGACGTAGACCACAACCCTAGAGGCTATTAAGGATGTATATCAGTCGAAGGTGATGGCCGGCCTCTAGGGTGGCTGAATGACGTGGAGCGGTCAGTCGGACTCGATAGGGCATCGGGAAAGGTGCTCTTCGTATCTTTTCGGCACCCTTGTATAAATCGTTAAAACGACTGCAGCGATAAATCGAGCGAGGAAAGAGTAGAACGAGTTTGAATTTAGGACGCGATTTTAAATCGTACACTTTTTGGCGAGATGAGTTTCTTCTTTTTGGCGCATCTAGCGCTGTTGTCGTTAAGAGATAAGTGGAAGAGATCGAAACGAGTGATTTTGGGTAGACATAGATACCAGCGAGGGCATTACTGAAATTGGAATAATTTTTCTTTTTTTTTCTTTCTACTCAAATTAATTTCTTAGCCACGTTGTTTATGCTGTCCATATGTATACGCTATACGTTAAAATAATGACTATATATGTATGTATGTGCGTCAATGATGGACTTGAAATGACGTTGGCGTCATATTTTTTTTAATTCTCTTTTCCTTATCATATATTCGGAAACTATATTAACACTGAACGTTTTTATTTTCATATCAATCATACGATTGCTTACATACCGACGATAAGGTCGCTCTTATCAATGCAAATACCACCTGTGCAGATTTCAGTCAATTATAATTCGTATCAGTGCAACGAATCGTTGTATAATTATAGAATAACCGCGATAGCGGATAGAGAAATGATATTCAAGTAATGATATGGCGTCATGACGTATTGTATAGCGGATTCATCGAGTTGACTAATTTATTTATTTATTTATTTTCTTAATCGACATAAAAGCGTTTATACAATCCTATATTTTTACAAATCTTTCGATCGCCACGCGACTAGACTGTGGTTGGGATTCGAAGTGGCGTCTGCACATCGCGAATTACCATATTACTCAATTATATACGAGTTTTCTAGTTATATCAGAAAACCGGAAGGATGAAAGTAGAAACGAAAGCCTTAATCGAGCTCTGCCTTCGTCCGGTACCGGTCACGAGGGCAAGGTATAATGTTATGTAACGATATGTCAAACTGTTAATTAGCATGTTTCGCTATATGTATAATTGAATTCTAAAACCGGCTGTACGAATTTTTTTTCCATATTTTTCGATTCAAGAAATTATTTATCAACAAAAAAGCAAACGTGATTCCCCGAATCATATATTTTATAGGTACCTATATATAATTTAGCTTTTGAGCTAATTCACAAATTATATTGAGGTGGCTTTTGCCTCATTTCCACGGATATTAACCGTTGATGATGGAAAAAAATGGTCGAAAATTTTGAGGTACAAAACCACACCGAGAATTTGTGAATTAGCTCTTTTGCCAAAACAAGTATAAATCTCATCCGCAATTAAATTCACAGCTAATGATGATCAAGTTCGATTATAACTCGGTATATACGAATCGCCTTAGGTATATCGAACATTTTTCTGATAACCAGAGTCGTTATAATTGGTGACAAGGTCCTTCTACTTGAAAGCGCATTATATACGCTTCATCAATTAATTACGGCAATTATTAAACGACGATCTTTGTTTTTCTGCAGATGGCTTTGGCGAAGTGCGCGCGGTTTACGTGAGGAATTCACGAGTCAGATCGTATATTTTACTCATTACAATTTGTAGAATCGTTACTCATTACATATTACAAAATCTTCGTATTTCTTATCACAACAAAAAAAAAATTATTGGAGAATCCAATTCGTTTTTTAAACCGCTGACAATGAATCAAAAAAAAAGGGGGTGGGGGAAACCGTTTTCTTACGGACTGCTGCACACGCACGGTGCCCTAATCGTTGAATTATCTAACCGCCTGTTTAACTTGCGATAAAATGCACCAAGGTACAGTAGGTACAGGGATCACCTTTGTGCATATTCGGAACAGAGTTTTTTCTTTTTTATAAAATCTACCGCGTCAAACGAATGCTGCAGCCAGGTTTAATCCGTGGCTCAGAATTTTTTCGCCGGAAACGAACGGTTTTTTGTGAAAAAAAACTAAGTTCTGGCATTTTTTCTTTTTCTTTCCAGGTCAGCGGGGTCTTTAGGCGCGCGTTCAGCACCCAGCACACCGCTTCAAGGTATAGTCCTGCAGGCAGGACAACCTATCAGCGGTACACAACTCACAGTTTCAGGATCAAATCAACAATTACCACCTCCTCGAAGTCCCAGTCACACTGCATTAAAATGTAACGAAAGGTACGAAGTTGAAATTAATTATTTGTTTATATCAACGGTGTAATCGTTTTATCGGAAAGTTTAACGTACCTACTCAGGACTGCATGCAGTGTTGTTGTAGATATCGGTATTGTTAGATCTCCATAATCTCTTATCGAATTAAAGACTGAATTGTGATTGAATACTCCATGCAGCTTTGAATATGATCACATCCGTGTCACGAATCTACGAAAATAGTTTTTCAAGCATTTTTTTTTTTTTTTTTTTTCGTGAAAAAGGTGAGATCAACTACACGTTTGTTGATCGTACGATGATAGAAATGGATAAATTCGTTCGGTCGGGATCCAGTTTCCTGAAATCTATGTGGAAGTCGATTTTCATTTGAATAGTTCGGGGTCAAAACTTCCACAATCGATAAATACGTATTCCTTCAGAGTTTTGAATGAATATATTTAAGATCTCTGCAGACATATATTGAAAAGTTAAGATTTGCTCTCGTAGGTATATAATATCAGTCGCGAGTTATCATCGGGAAGTTGTTTACGTGTCTGAAGATAGCGAATATACTGAATCGCAGGTGTTACAGCCACTCAGAATTCAGTTTATATTACGAATACAGTTTGTTAATTTCACACTTCGACACGGTTCGGTCAATGGCTTGCTTTCCATATTTGCGAAGACGCGATGGCGTTGGACTTGAAGGGTGAGTTGGATCCATCAAAGTGTAATCGATAAGTGAAATCGGTCCGTTTGGTAATAGCCTTTCATTCATAACATCCATAAGTCAAATTTCTGAATGAGAAGTACTTGAAAAGCAATTTTTGTATCGATGCTTTCGTCTTGGAACACGTACAACGTATTTTTGTAGAAATAGTCACATAGAACAGTGTTGCTCTTAAACGAGATTCGGGCTCATGATAAAAATTTCATTACATAACGTGCACTAATGAAAGAACATTCTGTGAAAATTTCAGTAAAATCGATCATGGCCAATTTTTCGAAAAAAAAAAGTAATTTCTGGAAATTTCCAAATTTTCAAAAAATTATTTTCAGAAAGCCGAATCAAAAATGAAACTTTTTTGTACATCGAAAATTCGCCTACGATAAACAGTTGCCGAGATATTCTTGTGTAAAACGACGAAAATGTTGATTTTCAATCGGACTCGATAGTCAGCCATCTTGAAAATGGTTGCCCCGAAAAATCTAAAAAAAATCACAAATACTTGTACCAACCAATACTGAATTATCGTAAAGTTTCAAAATTTTCGAAGAGGGTCAGGCTTTTTGATAGGTCGAATTGAGACGGAATTTCCCATATATTTTTTGAAAGTAAAATTCCCCATATTGTTTTGAAAATAAAATCTAAAATCTATCACGCAGCAGTGGTTCCTACATACGCAGTATATACAGAGTTTCGTTGTGGCAACTCGCATTCACCTTGTAGCCCTCGAGATACTTATACCTGTCGATCCAAAAGATTAGATATAGATAACCGATTTCCGTATTTTAGAACTGCCGAAGCCAACGTGTTGATAGATTCTCGATGTCAGTATAAATACGCATCTACAACGGTGAGGGTCGATAGTATATCTTCTCGCTTCGGTACTTAGTATTTTTTTTTTTTTTCACTCAAAATGGTTGGATTACGGTTTTCTAAAATTAAAATTGTCAGTAGTAATTCGTGGGGTCTTAGACTAATTAAAAAATGGTGTGTAAAACTGGTTTCATATATGTAATTCGTTATTTACTTAATATTGTAATCAGGCGATTAGTATCCCAACAAACGCGAAGTCGATCGGTGAATCCCATTTTCAAAGATCTCGGATCGAAACGAATCAAGAACGATTCAATTTCACGTCGATTTTAAATTAAAAATTTTTTTTTTTTCTCAATATATGGAATTTCACAAAATGGGATAAATCGATCCATTTCCGTCCACTGCAGGGATAGAAACAGTCTTGTTCGATATCGTTTCCAGTTCTCCTATAGCATCAATCGATAGATAGCTTCCTAATTTCTCGCGAATTACGATACGGTTCAAATCTCACGATTTTTCAATTATCTTTATCTTCTGTCTACAGCCAACTATCAAAACCGCTCAGTAGAAGTACGCCATCGATGGCTGCTGGAGCAGTTCAAACCGTAACACCCCGATCATCTACCAGATCGTCATCGACATCCACAAGCAGCAGTGCTCGTCAGAAGAAATTTCACCGACATTTCAGTCAGGTAGTTAACTTATACCCAGCTAATCCTACAATATTAAATTTTTCTACAGCGTAAAGTTTGTACGTGGATTTAAAATTACACTTAATGCCAATTACCACTGATTACAATTCTATCTGTAATCGGAAGAGTTATTTTGATTAAAATTAATCGATTATCCCCTTAATCGGCGATGTTTGATGCCTATCTTCGTTCATCAACGTAAGACGGCTATTGTAGCCGAATATTTTCTATTCTCGATGTTTCAAGTTCCGCGATATCAAACATCTGACGCGAATTATTTGTTTTACGATCTGCAGGTGTCGTGCGTTCAATCTCTCGTCGATCGGGCTTAAACCTTATATCTTTTTAATCGTTTTGTTTTTACGTAACAAGTAGAAAAAGATTCGACAACGAGTTTTGCTCGTTGTAATTTTGTTCGTATTGGATTAGATATATAGCGATTAAAGTTCAGAACTTTAGTGTAAATATAATTGTCTTGCAGGTACCAGCTGAGGAACGAGTTTTAAATTACTACAGTTGCGCACTGGTAGCCGACATCCTTTTACAAGGTCATCTTTACATCACACCAAACTATTTCGGTTTCTACAGCAACGTGTTCGGCTACGTAACGAAACTTCTAATACCAACGGCAACGGTAATTAAAATCAGCAAGGAAAAGACCGCGAGGATAATTCCTAACGCCGTTGCGATAGTCACCGAGGAAGAGAGGCATGTCTTCTGTTCACTTCTATCGCGGGATTCGACCTTCAAATTAATGAAACAGGTATGGGACGCTGCCAAAGAACCAACGCCCGCAGCTGACGTACCGATACCAGTTGAAGGCCAACTTCTTGCTCCTGTAACTCTACTAGTCGATGATTCTGAGGCTAACTTGGAAGAGGACGACTCAAGCATGTCCGAAAGCGGGACTGACCGTACATCCAGACCGCCAACCGCCGGCACGGACACTGACGGATTTTCTGCTAGCATTCCAAGACCCGTAACCACGACGACTAGGTAAGTGTGCCATGGGATAATCCGTTCTTTTCTTCTTTTGTTTTAATTTTATTTATTGATTTATTCATTTTTTGTGACGCAGAATCGAGGCAGCGGTACCAGTGAAAGCCATCTTAGCTGCGAAACCCGCTGCTCCATCCCCCGCATTATGGGGTGGGTTCAGGCCCGGTACCATAATCGCGATTCTCGTCGCTCTCTTGGCCGCTCTTTACGTATCCGCGGCGTTGATGATGATGCGAATCGATCGTCTACACGCGGCGTATCTTAATCATCCACTGGCTTCGCCGGAACGGTTTACCAAAAATCGTCTATTGCAGTATCTCAATTCGAATCTCGACCAAATTGTCAAGGTGAGTAGGGGAGATGTGAGGAATTTAATTTTCTAAATGGAATTATCAAGAGTGGTGCAATTTTTACTTTCAAAGAGTGAATTTTTTGACTCAAAAACAAACAAAAAACAAAAAATAAATAAATTTCAGATCTATTCAACTGAATATATTCATTAATCAGGGATATTTATTTCAATTTATCAAAGGTTCGACAGAGTCTGCAGACGTTATCTCAACAGTTCGTCTCACTGACCGAAGATACCGATGCTGGACCAATTTCCGGTGGTATAATCGACCCTGAGGACGCTCCGAGTTAGCCCCCGAGGATATCGAGAAACTTAATTTTACCAAATAACACGCGCTCGCCTCGCCTCGCTCGCGCATGAAGCGTTACGACGCGATGGCGAGCGTGAGTATAAATGTATGAGAGATATAACATAGAAATCGATCGTAATGAAGAAAAAAAAAAACAAAAACTAAAAAGATATAAAAAAAAAAAAAACCAACGGTATGTGTACGCAGTTCGGTAGGAGGATCAAGTATCACAGCTGAAAATTGAATTTAGGCAATCGTATAGCACCTAGACTTCAAGCGATTGCAGGAGTTAGGCAAATATACGTTAAATAATGTTCAATAATTTGGTTGCATAGAAAGACGTCGTTTAAGATTGTTCGGTGATGATTTTGAAATGAACAAAGCGTCGCGGATTTATGATAGAATTAATTAATTAGCGATTGACTAGTGTGCAGGAGTTGTTAAATAGCGAGTATAGAATAAAAGAAAGAAAAAAGAAAGAAAAATACAGAAATATATATAAAAAACAAAGATCAAAAAACAAAAACGAAAAAAAAAAACGGTTAAAATTGAGTTTTTGAGACAACTAAAACGGGGAAAATTTTCCTCTTAGAGTCGTGTAATTATGTATATTATTTTATTGCCGGATTATTATTATTATTGTTATAATTTTTGTTTTCTTCTTATCTTCTTATTTTGATCTGAATCTCTTCGAAGAGATTTTGTCAACATATAAATTATACGATGATACCTACCTATCTACATACATAACTACATAAACTTATTGTTAGTGAAATATTTCTCACGAAGAGCGAGCGATAGGGCTTGTTTGTTGAACTAGTCAGGTGTGTACCTCCCTTAGGGTACAAAGAAAAAAAAAAATAATAAATAAATAATTAAAAGAAAGGAAAAAAACAAAAAAAAAAAAACAAAAAACTATGAATAAACGTAAATAGTAGATAAATATAAGTAAATAAATGAATAAAGAAGTTCACAGACATCACAGATCGCTACATAAGAAAAAAAAAATTATACACGTTATACACACACATCATGATACAAAAAAAAAAAAAAAAGAAACAGAAAAAAATCATCGCGAACTTACAAATTATAAAAAAATATTCGCAACTAGTCGGGCACTATTAAAACAGATGATACGTGGTATAAGGAAATTGTATAATTGAATAGATTTAACGAGCAATTTGGAACGGAAAAACTGTTAGACCTTGAGCTCTCTCTGAATTTAGATGTATAATTCCAGATTCACGTGTTTTCTTATTCTGGTTTATTTGTTGAATATGAATTTTTTTTTTTTTTTTTTTTTATCTTAAAAAATCGTTGATTTAGTTGAATTTCTATACGATCAGTTGCGCAAGGTTTATAGACAGTTTGACTGTGTCCGATATTATATATGCGACAACGGACGGGCATGGGATGATTGAAAATTATAATTGTATTCACAAAAATATGGTATGAGATGCAGGAGGTTGACTGTGATAATAAGATTGCGAATGAAGCTCGGTTAAAGTGGTTGCGTTCATACCGAAGTACGTTTCTATTATAATTCAAACAATTAACAATCCCTAAAGCAATTCGTTTACTAAAATTATCCGTTTTCAAACTCGAATACCAGTACGAAAGTCAATAATGTTTATTGATCACCAAATCAGTCATTCAAAAAATTATCAACAATCAAACAATAATGGATAAACGATTTATTATTTATAAGAATTTTGTCTCAATTTTCACAAAAATTATTATTATCTTCGGTATAAACGCAACTTCACTCTTCTCTCGAGTAGTACAGAGGATATAAATGAGAAGTGCTGTTATAATATTAACGATTGATTGACTAATGATATAATTATATACGTAGATATATAGTACCTAATTATATTAATATTATGTTACGTTGTATGTTATTATAATTATTGTACATTTTCTTTTTTTTTTTTGTTCTTTCTCATTGTAGTTTTTCATTAGTTTATACATATATACATATATTACTTTATATCGTTACTATTAATCTATTATTAATATTGTCATTATTAATAGTAACAAAATTATTATTATTATTTTTTATCATCATAGTTTATAACTATTATATTGTTGATATTTATTAATCATTGAATCGATGACTGCAGAAAATTAATTAGCGCCAAATTAATTATTTCAACGAATCAAACTACTATATAGAGATTATACCAAAGATTCTTGTAATTACCTACATACTTTACACATATTATTTATCTGACGAAAACGATTATTACTCAAAACATTCGTTAAATTTACAATTAAATAAAATACTTCATTGTACAGATATATAATATTCTAAACTAACTTATTCATTCCCCTTGTTTAACGAGACGTATATACATGTATTATAATTCTGGTTGATACAATTATTTGATAAAACATTCCTCGCAGAATAATAATCATTTAAATAGTAAATAAATTCAATTTATTACTGTTATTTTGCCTTATAGTTAGTTTTCAAATCGTTAGCAACTAAGTAGTTATTCTTTAACAGGTTTTTTTCTTTCTTCATTTATCCGTTTTCTTATTATATCCTCACTTTCTACAGGATTCATAAAAATCTTATATATTTATCTGCAGACATCGATTCAATTTAGTAACATGTACATTCTTCAATGCCAATAAGAAAAATCAGGGCGACATTGACACATGCTCCCTCCCCCATTACGTGCCATAATGGTAAAGCCTATGCGTTTTGAAAAAGAAAAAAAAAAAAAAAAAAGAAAATTAAATAAAATACAAAAATAGATGAAAAAAAAAAGTAATCGAAAACAGACCTATTACCTGCATAAATTATTATGTGACTGTTTATTATTTTTTATTTTATATTTATTTTATTTTTTTTTCTCCGAATTCCTAGCGACAAACGATTTGGACATGTGACACCGTAGGTTTAATTAATCGGTCGTATGAAATGGTACTATCGTTTGATGCTGATCTAAGTGAGTTTCTTTTATCTCTTGAAACGTTCGGTAGTACTGTTGAAAAATTTTAAATCCACGGTGTCAACGTCTTCAGTTATAATTCTAGCTAATTTATTTGTAGAAGAAAAAAAAAAAAAAAACGTGTGTATTCATAATTGTTCTTATTTACATACGAATACTTGCCTTACAAATAATGTTTTCTAGACTTTTTAGAAAGGTGCTCAATACATGGTCCATTTTCCTTAGGATATATTATTGTGTAATAATACTTAATTTACTATTTCAATCTAATAAGTGGGCTCGGATGATAGGTTCCGATCGTTTCTATGCGTTTAAACATTCAAAGAATTATAGTATATTCGTCTTATCTGACAAGATCAAAACATCAACAGTGAATTAGGGAAATAGTAAAATGGATATTCTACATCGAGTTACAACGCCAGTTTTGCTTTGGCAGTGAAACTATAAGGTTTTACAGGTATTGACATTATTCAGAAGAAGCTTTTAGAGTTTCTTTACCGTGCAGCGAACAGGACCTATCAATCGACGAATTAAAATCAAATGCAATTGTTAATAATTTTATTTTTAATAATATTATTTTTAATAATTATTGACGAATAATATATTGTACAGGTACATACATACATACACACACGACGCATATTATACACACGCTTAGAGTCAAGAACTGTAATTGTTGAAAAATCCAAACCAAATCTACTGTCAGACCAATAATTACTACGTAATTTGTGTATAGTTAATACACAGAGCAGAATAAAAATATGAAACTTAAATGTTTGACTTTTTATTTTCATCATTTATGGGGTTCTTATTTATGGGAATTGAGCATAATAACCACGTAAAACAAATCGAAACCATTTTCGGGCGGTGCATTTTTTAGGAAGAATAAATTTTTTCGGATATAATTATCTCTAAACCTATGATAATTGCATACCCAAATCTCAGGCACAAATTTCGTGTTGACCTGTGATACGTTTGGAGTTTGATACGAGAAAATCCATACGAACATAGAAGAAATACGAAAAATATTGATTTTTGAACTTAGTTCATCAATTCTTTTACATTTGCAGTTTATTATTAATTATTATTCTCGAATGAAAGTGATTTAAATGCGAAACTGAAGTTTATTTAATTGTGATTTACAATAAATGTGAGAGAAAATAGGTAATTTTTATTAAAATCCGAAATATCGTTCTGGCTTCTACGAGAGCAAACTTTATCTAATAAAACTATTTTTTCTTTCATTAGGTACGTGAAAGAAATCAAAATTTGACATCTAGAATCCACACTCAAAATTCGTGTGACCGGTGTAATTAGACATTTTTTTTTTTTTATCAAATCATATTTTATTGACTTAGGTATAGTTTTTTCACAGCTGATTACATATATTTTGAAACATTATTAGAAATTATTTACGATTTTATGGACTTCCTCTTACATATATTGAGGTTACTGAAGAGAAAAGGTTGTCGCCGGGTACAAGTCGCATGGTTCATTAAATGTGATCCAATCTTCGAAATTTGGAGACCATTACCAAAAATTTGAGGGGTTCATAGTTTCCGAGTCACAGAAGATATCGTTGACTAATTACAGAGCTTATAAGATATGGCGAATTTGTTATTGTTTCCTGAAAATAAATAAGTGCCGATCACGATTGAGTATTCCCGGCCTTGTCCCTTTATACCAAGTCCACAGGTGAGTATTCTTATTGATATTAGGCTTATCTCTTTCATAGTGTCAGCGCCAGTCAACGCGATAACACAGCTTCGCGGCGTCACCGAGTTCACATCTAGGAGTTTTGTGACGACTTTGACAGGAATCTCATTAAAAATATTACAAACGCGGAAAAGTTGTCGCTTAGATATTAAACAAGCAATATGTAAATTTTCAAACTTGAGTTATTTTTGTCTAGCAATCGAACCACTGACGCGACTGCCAGAAAAAAATCAAGAGAAAAATCTCTGTCCGACACAATGTAGTTTATATTATAAGAACTTTTGTAGCAGTAAGCAAACAAAGGTATACTCGATAATTTGCGATGAGAATTCGCGAAATAACTACATTTTGTACATACATTGACAATAAGAAATATTGTATCGATGCTGCAGCAATAAATTCCCAGATATACCTATAGATAATTACTTCATTATTTTCCACTCTCCCCCTCCTGCCACTCTTTATTTCAGGTATTGAATAAGGTAAGTGAATTATAACAATCGTAAGAAAACACGGCGTAATTTTTTGATTTGCAGCAATTTTAAATCGAAAACTTAGCTGCGCCTATTAATACGCAATCTTGAGTCAGGCATCGCACGGCGGCGTGCGGGTTGCATGCAACAAGGCGCCGAAATTTTCCCGCAAAAATTTCAGTACACCTCCGCGGGTCAGATATTCTCCTGATACCAGGAGCAATTTTTCGACTCGAAATTTCGAAGATTCTAGATAT